>JAJPGS010001659.1:505000-1985569 GCA_028654335.1 Alnus rubra | reverse complement strand
TTAGGTTAGGGTTTACGTACTTATTAGTATACCATATATATATAAATAAGGAACCTAAAAAACATAAACTCCAAGTATAGAATTTACATATAGTATATAGTTTTAAAACCTAACTTTATGTGTATATGCTACGTACACCGTAATTTCATAGATTTATATGGTTAATAAGATAAGGAATTTTTTTTTTTTTTTTTAAAAAAAAAAAAATAACACAACACAATTTTTTTTTTTAAAAATATATATATATTTGGGAAAAAATAACAGTTAGACACGTGTATTTTTACACGCATCTATCTGGACACGTGTATTAAATACACGTGCCCAATTAGACGCGTGTATTTTGCACACGTGTCCAATTGGGGTGTTTATACAGTTAGCCACGTGTCAAAAAGACACGTGGCTAATTGGACGCGTGTCTACAGTACCAGTTACTGTAGACACGCGTCCAATTGCAAGGTTTTTTGTAGTGATACAAAGAGTAATGATTCACTACCATCTAAAGATACAACTTTTCACCATCTTGCCTATGTGGCAAGGTGGTCCTTCACCTTAATTTATTTTTAAAAAATAAATAAATTCAAAAAGTACTGGGGGACCACCTTGCCACATAAACAAGGTGGTGAAAAGTTGTATCTTTAGGTGGCAGTGAATCATTATTCATCATACAAAATACCAAAATTTAAAATAATTCCACTTGATAATTAAGTCTATATAATTCACAATCTAAAGCTTCAAAATATATATATATACCATATGATTCTCTCGGAATTAGGTTTGGCAATTTTTGACACGACCCGGGAATTCGGCACGAACACGACACGTAAAAAATCGGGTTTGAATTTGTTATAATCGGGTTCGGGTCATAATCGGGTCAACCTGGTTATAACCAGGTTGAAAAAATTAAAAAATAATAATATAGTCGTTCACGCCACACGGTTCACCCTCTTCTCCTTTTCTTTGTTCTTTTCTCTTCTTAGTTCTTCCTTCTTGTTCAAACACAGAGCATAGAAAAGAGAGAGAATCATCCTCCTCTCCTTTCTGATTTTCTTCTTCTTCCTTCCTCTTGTCTTCTTCTTTCTCCCATCCGAAATAGAAAGAGAGATGCTGAGAGAAACACAGAGAGGGAGAGTCAGAGGGAGAGATCGAGAGGAGATATGAGTGACCTGATGAACTCGGAATACCCGTCGAGCAGTGGGAGGCCCGAACAACCCATCAAACTCAGAGAGAGACCCGATCTTCCATGATCGCCGAAGGATGCGATATCCGGCGAATCATCGCCAGTGAAGTCAGAGGAAGTTTTTGTCCGGCGATTCTTTGTTGGATTGTCGGTGGATTTTCCTCAAATGTAATTCTTGTAATTTCTTGTGTTTCTATTATTAATGTTATTTTGGGTATTTTTGGATTGATAAGTTTTGATCGAGCCGTGTGGGTTGACCTGTTGAAGCTTGAAGATGTACCTTTGTTCCGACCGATTTTTTGGGTTTTTTCTTCTTGTTTTCAGTTGGGGAACCAAATGGGTTGAAGGGATTTTTATTATTGTTTTGCTTAGAAATTTCATTGGGTTATTCCTCATAATGGCTGAATGAGAATTTTTTTTTTTTGAGTTCTCTTGTTTTTCGGTTGAGCTACTGATCAGGTTGCTTCTCTTCTGGTAATCGTGTTTATCAGGTCGTGTTCGGGTCATAGATTTCAACCCGATTAATAATCGGGTCCAGTTCGTGTTGGACCCGTTTGCGTAATCGAGTCAGTCGGATTGACATGAACCCAATCCGTAAACCTGAATTGCCAAGCCTACTTGGAGTCACTTGGCACTACAAAAGTGTGAAAGATATATGGGACGTGCGGCTCCACTCGCACGCATTCCCTTCTCTCGATTTTTCATGTATATGGCAGGCTGCCTTTTTATAGAAGGTCAAGTAGGCGTGATTCGTGAAAGACTTCACGAATTAGTAAGAGAAGAATTGCAAGTCGAGAAAGACTTGTAGAAAAGCAAGTGGTCCACAATCTGACTTGAGAAAATCAATTCAAACGTTTGAAACAACCACCTTAATTCTCAACTTGCATATCTCTCCCATATATATATATATATAGGCCACAACAAAAGATTCCTTAATTTCACACGTTGTCCTGTCAAATTTGGAGAGCTTGACGGTCCTAGTTTCTATGAAAAATTCGGCACCCTATAATTTCAGCAGGGATCCAAATTCTTAGTGGGGTTGTTGGAAGTGCAAATTAGTTCGAGTTTGTGGAAGTGCAAATGGGTCGTACTATTACAGACACTTGCACAGAGACGAAGAAACAAGTATATATATATATATATATTATTGCATTATATATTCTTTTTTTTTTTAGATGAATAAGTAAGCATATTATTAACAACTAAACCACCAAAACAGAGTTACACAAAAGCAACTCAACAAAACCAACCAAACTGCAGAAACAAAACTGCAGCCAAACAAAACAACATCTTTCGACAAAACAAAACAAAATGCAACCAAACAACAACAAACTAAAAATAACAAACTGGAATTAGTTTAAAACAGAATCATCTAAATTCCAAATCTGACAAAGCAAAACATTTTCTCTAGTCTTCTTGAAAGAGCCTTTCCCAGAAATCCAGGTTCTAACATCCCAAAATATCCTCTTAAGAATCTGCTCCTCAGTATAAGGAACTCCACAAAACCGAATAGCATTTCTAGCTTTCCATAAACCATGTATAGCAAATCCAAAAATCAACCTACACAAAACCCCCAACATAGTTTTCTTCTTCCAATTTCTGCAACTCTCCGTCAATAAAACCTGCCAGTCAAGCGAACAAGGCACACCAGGACACCTCTGTATACAAGACTTCCAAATTCTGGAACTGAAACTACATTCAAAAAAAAGATGATTTCTACTTTCAATAACATGATGACAGAACCCGCAAAGAGGATCTCCATTGAAACCCCAAACAAGAAGGCGATCACTTGTTGTTAACCTGTTTTGTATTGCTAACCAAAGAATAAAGGCATGTTTGGGGATAGCATAAGAAAACCAAATCAGATGCCACCATTCAACTTCAGCTTTCTTATCCCTCAAGAAATTCCAGGTTTCAGAACTCACAAAAGAACCATTCCGAGCAATCTTCCACACTGGCTTATCAACATGGCCCAAAACAATTTCAGGTAGGCGACTTTGAATAGCAACAGGATCCTCAGACCTGGCCGGATTCCAGCACCAATTCCCATAATTACTCAAAACAGAAGAAAGTTTAGAATTTAGCCCACTTCTAGCATCATAAACAACCCGAGAACCATACCTCTCAATCAACACACCACAAGGATGCCAATTATCAAACCATAAATGAATATTCTGACCATCTCCAACCTCAAAAGAAATAAAGTTCCTAACAACATTCCGAAGTTTAAGAAGACTTCTCCAACACCAAGAACAATCCTGAGGAATGTTCACACTCCAAAAACTCCTACCTTTCACACATGCATGTAGCATATATTTAGCAACATAAGGCCTGAGATCAAGCGACACCTCCTCCTTGGTTTTCTGGTTTTTATTATCCTACATCTTCCATGGAACACGTCTGTTGCTGGTAAGAGTACGTAAACACCTTTTATTTGCTCTTAACTCTCTGTTTTCTAATTATTTAACATGATCGAAGGCTTCTAAAGCAAAGGATAATTCTGTCCAATCTAGAATTAATTCAAAGGTTTAATTCTGTCAGAGATGTTTGTTTTTCTTCTATGCATGTATATATATAGACAATAAGATTACGTTCTGACCATCCCGTCAATGAATAGCCTATAACGAAGCAAACACTTTTTACCAAACCACTCCATCAATATTCATTATTTAGAAATTTTCTTCGTAGAACCACAGGTTTGAAGTACAATACAAGGCGCGCTACTATAAATTAGTAGGCTTTTTGTAGTCGAAGTTGTTGGGGTGCATTAGTGATGGTCTATTCATGTGACCGGATCTTAAGTCTTAAAGCATGTCTTACGGAGTTCAATTTCAAATGCAATAAAATACTTTAATTTCTCTCGCGGGAGATTGACCAATTGATTTTCATATGAGATGGCCGCCAAAGGCTCGTTCCAACAGAAGTATATATAGATGCATGTTTTTGTTCTGTTTGGTTTAGAGGTTCTAAAATATTGTGCAATTTAAGAAAATAAATAACGATTTTAAAACGCAGTACGTACGTAGTTAATTAAAACATAAATTTTAAAAATGCAGTTAATTAAGCATTTGGTAAAATCATGGTTCGGCCTTAAAATTGAGGTTTGATTTTTAAAATCGTATGTTTTTAAAAAACGCACCCACTCTCTTACTTGGAGATTTGAAAACGTGTTTTTTTTATAGCTTTTTTGTTTCTTTGTTTAATTCTTTTTTTCCCATCTCCTAATATGTAATTGGGGCAATTACTTTGGTGCAACAAGCAGGTGAGAAGATGAAGAAGTTGGGTTATGCAAGAGATTATGGGGAAGAATTGTCCAGAGCTGTCATAATTGTAAAGCAACGGACAATCTTTGAGCTAAATCGAGCTCATCCTGAACCGCCTCCAAGTCCTCAAAAGGGCACAAGCAGCTAGCGGTCATCGCGGACGAAGGTAGAAATTCAGTTTAGGGCATCGATCTCCCAGTGTAGGGACGATTAAATAATGTCATTTCAGCACCAATTAACCATTTAATAAAAGTGTTAGGAGAAAGACCTATTAATCTTCGTTACATTGCCCAATGCCCATGCATTTGTTCTCCAAGAAAACCTATTGACGGTGGCGGAACCAAGATTTTGATTTAAAGTTTAAAAAATAAATTTAAACAAAAATTTATCAAAAATATTTGTTAAATCTATATCGACATGAACTTGCTTAGAAATTGATTGTTGCTCAATGAAATCGTTGTCGCTCTCGATCCATAATCTCATATAACTACCGTTATGTATTTCAATTCATATAATATAAAATATGTAACAAAAACTACATATATTCATAAACAATTAATTTAAAAGAACAATCTAATTATAAAAAGAGTAATCATTGTAAAAATTTGAATTAAAACAAAAAAGAAGCAAGCTAAGTAATTTATCTGAATTATTGAATGGCACGTAGAAGAAAAATTTGACTGAACAAAAGAACTACGGTAAGAAGAATAACAATATATATAAAAGATGAACTTGTTTCCAGCTTCATAAATTATCAGAATCGCAATCGCAATCGAATGAAAATAAAAAATAAAAACACCTTATTGTGTGCGATTTAAAAATGTAGTTTTTTCTTTTTAAGTTTTCAAAACATAATTTTAAAAAAATTTAACTCCGGCCTACACTGTACAATACACTTTTTGTGTTTTAGTTTTAAATTATATTTTTTTACTTGCAAAAGCACCCTCCAGACGCACTCCAAATGGCATGCGCGCAGAAGGCAATTTGGTTTAGCAAATAACAATTCAATGGCCGTGGTATATTATATACTTTACTTCTTCTTTTTTCCTTGAGTGGGTGAGTTGGTGACTTAATTAATTAATACTCTGGTCTCTCCATCTCAACTAAATGAAGCGGTCAATTAGAGAGAAAAAAAAAAAAAAAAAAAAAAGTGATGTGACTCACGCATGATTTTTTTTCTTTTTCTTTTTTTCTTTTTTTTTTTTTTTTAAAAAAAAACTTTTCGATAAACTAAACGGTGCGTTTTTAAAAAATCTAAAAGTTCATACATCTTCCTCCGTCTTATTGTCTATATATAATATCTCACGTAAAAGCTGACTTTGTCAAAGAGAAAAAAAAAAAAAAAAAAAAAAAGAGAAATACTATATATACTTCCTAAAAAATTCTCTTTAAAAGTTGCTCCTCAAATGATGGAGGTGTCACAATTTTATGTAATTCACCATCTCATACGATTGTGAAACATAATTTAATAAACAAATTTTGGAAACAAAATTTGAAAATTGTAGCGTTTCTCAAAAAATAAAGATGGAGGCTTGAATCGTTTGCGACAGCGATGGAAATAAGAGAAATGCTAAAAATTACACCATTATCTCACTCTCATTTTATTGGGCTGATCCCCACATGCATGATCAATCCAGTGTAATTTTTAGCATTACTCTTATACAAATATTATAATTGTAATTGGTCTACACTTTTTTTATAATTTGCTAACACGCACACATGTTATATATATATATATATATATTTATTAAAGTCATCGGTCACTAAAAAAAAAATAGGTGATTCTCGTACATCACATGTACAACAAGGGTGTGGGGTCCACCCCATGTGAGAGAGGTGCTGTACCCTTGTTGTACATGTGATGTACATTTATCATTTTCCTTATTCTTATCACAAAAGAATAAAATTCGATCGGTTTTATCAAATAAATATGCAAAAACTTTTGAATACTAAAAAGGTATATACCGACGTAATATGAAATATATGGATATAGAATTTAATTTGGTAGTTGTGGTTGCTCTTTGTTTGAACACCAGATTACACTTGCAACCCAATAATAACTGATGGATATATATGACCGTACACTTGTATGCAAAGGCAAATATGGAGATGATAGATCTGATCATATCATCCTTCTTATTTTCACAGACATATAATTAATAAAACCAAAAATAAAATTAACAAGCACAACTCCATATTGATTAGCTTGAACTTAACGAAAATTCATTCACCAGCAGCTGATGTAGCAAATGAGAGCAGCTCCGGATCATGTTCAAACATAGCCATGTCTTCTTCCTTCATGTTTACCCACGTCTCTATTCCATCGCCATCTTTAGTACTCATCATCACCACCACATTCTTCCATGGCCTGCTGGGACTACACACCCACGTGGGCTTCCCCCACCCAAAATCCGCTTCATACACTGGAAACCTGCACCAACTAGTAAAGTTACAGAATTCTATCTCACCCTTTGTCTGCTTTTCCGATGCCTTCTTCATGAAATCCAACCGGCCATCTTGGAGTTTCTTCACGTAATCACCATTAACTTCCATGATTGCATTCCTAACCTGCCTCAACAGAGATGGATAATCTTTCTCAACCTCAACCGGCGATGCTGTCATCGCCACCGACCAAAGATTCCCAATGGAATGCGCCGGAAGTTTTGGGACCATCCTCTCCCGCAAGTTCACTGCATGAACTGCTCCGAATATCTTTGTTTTTTTTGCCGGATTTGCGCGAGCTATCGCTATGAAACGCCTCCATATGAATGTTGAAACAGCCTCCACGCGTGATGGGGCCCTGTCTTCTGGACCAAATGCGACAGAGGCTTCTTTTTTTAGGGAATCTATGCTCGATTTGTCGAACACAAATCTTCTAGTCACAATCTTCTCTTTTGTGTTTGTTTGAGCCATCATGAACCCAGATATCTCTCTCGGAGGAAAATGGACGGCTGCATCAAAACTAGGGTTTATAATTTCAGTAGCTCCACGGGATGTGCCAGCCCATGCATTGATAAATGCTGCAACCGATGTTCCATCAACAATCCTATGTGAAAAGATCACGCCAACTGCTACTCCACCACATTCAAAATTGTTATATTGGACAGCTAGGAGAACTTTCTTTCCAACCTCAGTGAAATTACTATATGGGTCAAATGGGAGCAATGGTATCAGTACCTGTTAGAATATAAATTAAATAATTATTTTAATTATTTTTTAAGTGTTGAGCCTTGATCAACTAAGCCGGTCGGCCCACGTGTGAAGAAGAGTATTAGAAAATAAATTAAATGATTAATTTAAAATAAATGATAATTTAACAATACTACCTTCCCACTCGGTTTCTCTACCACTTCTGATAGCTTGCATGGGGCTCGGGCTTGAATATAGTCAACGCCCTCGTCGTTACAGATGATGGAGAAATCTTCATACATAAGTGTTCCAGCCAAGGGATAAAAACGGGTTAAGGTTTCAGCTAAAGACTTTTTTAGGGAAGATGATCTTTCGAGCTGATCACTATTTAGGCGGTCTTGGTTAGTATCATAGAAGAAAATGATTGCAGTATAGAAAGGTGGTGCAATTTGGTCTAAGAAGGAAAGCCTGAAGTTCCTAAGGTGATGGGGTGTTGGAGATGATGGCTTAACAATCTCCCTGGAGATAATCTCAACATTCATCGCCATTTTGCGTTATAGCTAGCTAAGTAACAAGCTATAAGCCAATTAAAGTACAAAGATACGCAAATGTTTATGCTTCTTTTGTGCAATTGGAGCATGCATATATGTAGCCTTTATATAGATGAGGAAGGATTCTTAAGTCAAAAGTAAACTGATTATTTTCATTATACTATGCATCTTGATTCTGACTCGATCGATTAGATTCTGCTTGGGCGCTACATAATGCCTGAGCAAATTAAGACGCATGAATCAAAAATATTCTCTAAAAATTTACAACTTGGGTTATTTATATATATATATATATATATATATATATGTACGTATATTTTGGTGATCTGTAAAAAGTTAATATATGTGTGTGTGTGTTCTCCAGTTACATGAAGTACTATATATACTTTCTAGAGTTTACTTTTGAATTGACAGTTTGAGAATATCCAATTTACATCAAAAAGAAAATTAAAAGAAATGCTTCGTGCGTGGTAGGCATGATATAATCACTAATTTGAAAGTATTTTGTGCAACTAGCTAGGAAAGATCGGAATTCCAAATTGGGGAAGTTCCAATGTCATTGTGAGGGTGAATTTGGGGGAGGGGAAATATTACAACTAGCATATATATATGCACATGTACTTGGAACTTGGAAGTCTTCTCTTCTTTTTTTAGTGAAAAGTCAAATATTCGACTGGATATATATCAATGTTAAGATATTAACGCATGCTACATCTGCAAGAAACTACACTCGATCGAATAGAGAAAAATAAATAAATAAACGTACTCGATCGATCTCAAACTTTCTAGTCCCGGCCGGGTCAAGCACAACCAGAATGATCACATTCATGAACATGAAACATGAAGCTTTTAGGTTGATTGGTATATATATATATATATATATTATATTATGCAGGTCTCGCTGAAAGAACTCTCGACTAGGAATAAATCTCTTCAACATAGATTATTGATTTCATCAAAAGCTAGGACTGACCAAAAGAAGTTCAAGCTAAGTTATGTAAGGTTGCGTTTGGTATTGTGATTTCGTAGATAAAAAATAAAAATAAAAATAAATAAATAAATAAAAGTGTGATTTAAAAAAAAATCGTTTGAGATTGCGTTCATAAAAAAATTGCGATTTGAAAACGCACAATTTGAAAAGCTAAACTGGAATTTTAAAAGCCAAATTGCAATTTTACCAAATTGTTAGCTGCCACTACAAAAAATCTGCTCATTAGCGGCCAACAAATTTGGCCGCTAATAATGTCATTTTGGCTGCTATTGATCAATAGCAGCCAAACTTGGCCGCTAAAGAGTGGCCGCTAATAGTCCGACGCTAAAGACTATTAGCGGCCACATTTTTGACTGGCCGCTAATAATTGTTTTATAGCGGCCAACTTTGTGGCCGCTAAAAATAATTATACCCGCCGCTATTTTTTCTTAACTGACTCCAAGGTGGCCGCTAATACTAAACTATTAGCGGCCACATACGTGTGGCCGCTAATAATAGATTATTAGCGGCCACATATGTGTGGCCGCTAATAATTAAAATAGTCTAGTATTATTAGCGGCCACATACGTGTGGCCGCTAATAGTCTATTATTAGCGGCCACATATGTGTGGCCGCTAATAGTTAAAATAGTCTACTATTATTAGCGGCCACATACGTGTGGCCGCTAATAGTCTATTATTAGCGGCCACATATGTGTGGCCGCTAATAATACTAGACTATTTTAACTATTAGCGGCCACATATGTGTGGCCGCTAATACTATTAAAAAATAGAAAAAATAAAATAAAATTAAAAATTAAAAAATTAAAAAAAGATTCAAATCCATCCATCCTCAATGCATTAATTAAATCTCTATATGCAACTAATACTATTAAAAAATGAACCATTATAAAGTCGCATCTAATAATATTTTATTTTTTAAAAAACAAAATATATATATATAATACCAAAAAATTAATTTTCAATAATTCATTTATCATTAAGACTAATAACCTAGAAGTCAAGTAGGTTAAAAAATTGAAAATTGGTATAAAACTGTCACTATATTGAGGATACCAAGCACATGGCTTCTTTGTTAGATAAATAGAAAAAATATGGAAGTTACTTACGAAAATATATATATCACTTTCTTGCACTAAAATCATCCGTTCCAGGAATATGAATCTGGGTCAGAAAACTCTAATCTTCATGTCAGGAAATATGTATAAACCAAATTATCAAAAGCTACAATATACGCTGCTAATCTAAGTACTCAACTAATAGTAATGACTACGAGGTTAACTAGCACAATCGAGACGAATCTTAGTGGAACAAACAAAGAAATGAAACCTTTTTTTTTTCATTAATGCTAGAACCAGAAAACAGAGGACTAAGCAAAGGATTAAAAACAGTCATTGTTGGCTAAAGCTGAAAAACAGCTCAATGGCATAAGATGGAGTAAAGGAAAAGCAATTCCCAAAAAGAGGTAATAAACAAGAGCAGTTCAGAGATATAAGACAAAAACATCAAACAAAATATACCAAAATAAGAAAATTGTCATTGAGTTGACAACCTACACAGTCATCATATATTCATATCACAAGTAATAACATAATTGTGAATGCAACAAACCAAAAGTGAGATAGAAGAATAGGTCTCACATTTTCCTCTCCTTCAACCAGACCCCTTTCCAGTCGATTCTGTGTCTTATGAGCATAAAGTTGCTTTAGCATCGCTGACCCTGCACAATTAAAGGCAGTTTTGATGTAATCACCAATCCCGAATAACCAAGAATCAGATAGTAAGCAATAGCAACTGTCCAACAGAATCTATCAAAAAATAAACTACAAATTGCAGATTGCAGATTGTAAAATTCTGTAATCCAAGCAAGTTATAAGGGAAAATATCACTAATCAGCAGAAGAACTGTCAGCGAAAGTAGTGGTAGAAAATTGTAATTAAGAATGTCCAAAGAGTGTCTAACAGGACAGCAACCTATGCAAGGTTGACACGAATGTTCATTACCCAAATGTAGTGCCCTGGGGACCCTATATAAATTAAAAACATTCGGAAGAACTTGTTCTATTCGAGAAGGATATAAGGTTTGTTTTTAAATGTCATAATTTATAATAATTTATCATATCCCAGAGCAGTTTGTAATGTCAGGATCCAAAGCAGTGGATATGTTCATCCATAGAAAGAGAGATGGTGAGCAATCACATAACCTATGCATCTGAAATCACACCCAAAAGCAAGAACTTCATAAGATAAAATTCAAGTGGAGTTACATTGATATGATACAAGTCAAGAATAATGCAAAAATATTGCTAGAGAGAGAGAGAGAGAGAGAGGAAAAAAGAGCATTAGATAAAGATTAATGTCCATATCAATTTTTCTTTTTTCTTTTTTTTTTTCTTTTTTTTTTTTGCTTTTCCATTTGAGCAAAAGTCCACTCTACAGGTTGTAACTTTATGATTGAGCAAAAGTCCAATGACAGAAGTAAAACTCTTTAAATGTTTAGACCTTTCTTTGTGCCGTTCTAAGCTCTACTTGAAGATTTTCTATTGCATGTGCTCTTCTATCATCAGCTTCTCTTGTAGAAAACCATCCTGCTAGATAGTTGCATTCTTGTCGTACCTACAAGAAGCAATATAGTAATAGCTTTAAGTTTATCATCTTGCAAAGACTAATCTCATGGTTGCGAAGAAAAAGCTTAACTACCCATGTGTGCCTACACATGATCATGCACATTCAGTCACATAATGTAAAAGCTTTATGTATGTGATTTTACAAATAGAAATTCCATGTGCTTATGTTAAAGTTAAAATGTTAATGCAAGCTTAGAATAAAACTCAAGATTGTCAAACTGACTTCATAATTTACTCTGCAGTCAACTTGTGGTTCAAGTTCAAATAGTTCACAATTAATTGAGGCATTCATAAAAGAAACAAATATGTGAACTCAGCGAGCAGTAATGGGTTAGAAGAAATAAATTTGATGAGAGGTGGCTTGATGTGCTTTAGATGTCAACAGATGAGTTCAATGATGCTGTCTTTACCATTGCATTAGTGGTTAATAAAATATACAGTAAAGCAATACATGAATAAAAGCCTAAAGGACAAAACACCACAACAAAGACATTTGAAGCATTGCTGGATAATCGAACAATATATAATAGCAAGATACCTGCATCTCAAGCTTAAGCGATGTTATCTTTTCTACTGACTGTGAAGACTTCCAATAGAATTTCATGGCAGGATCCAAATCATCACAGCTAAGCAAGAGATGAAAGCCTAATCCCCCAATCCGTAACCACGCACAACCAAGAACATAGTCGAAGTCTAAGCAAAAGAAAAAAAAAAAAGCATAATTATGACAACATACAAAATTGAAAAGGAAATGAAATTTATTTCGCTAGAACCCGAACGGAATAGAGACCATTGCTAGGAACCAAAATAAATACTATTAATATTAATAGCCCTTTATTTTTTTTTTTAAAAAAAAAAAATCAGATACTAATATATAATCATGTATTTCTAAACACAAAATTACTGGCAGACAATAATTTGGATCAACTCCTATAGTTTGTAAGCAGAAAATGATCAATAGATATATAACCACCGGTAGAAGTGCGATGAAGATAGAGGTCTCTAAGCAGCGGCTCAATGAACTTGTACACCAACTCTTTCAATCTGCAATGGCTTGATGAGAGAAGAAGGGAGCTCATTTGCTGGATGTTTTCTTGCTGTCACTAAAGAGAGAAAAATAAATAAAATGATGAACTATGATATTGGACAACAGGATGCCTCAATGTTGTTAAGGTGTTCCAAAACTAAGCATGATGTACTAATCTTTTAAAAAGGCCACATTATTAATTTCCATATATTCACCTCAATTCTCATGTAAATTATGAACTTAACAGAGACCAACTATGTTTAAGATGTCGTACATTTCCTTTCTCTTCAAAATATAATGCATTGAAAACCAAAAAGCTTTAACATCAATCCCTAACCATGCGTGAAAGTGGGTAAAATCCCTTCCCTTAATGTGTTTCTTTTTCTTATTTTCTTTGGGAGGGGGAAGAGAAGGGGAACTGGACAGATCTTAGAGCGTAGAAAAGCATTCTATCAATTAAAGATCAATGTTCACTAATACTAAAAAGGAAATACATGTACTTTCAATTGTTTCCACAGCACTAATAGGTTGATTACGCTAATTTGAGAGGTGGCTGTCATACTAAATTTCTCCTAATCCTCACTTAACTATCAGAAAATACAATATAATCAATTAGAAAAAGTATATCGAATAGAACAAAATTCCGCCATCGTGAGAAGGATTGCAAGTATAGGATAAACAATTACATGTGAATAGCAAATCCATGCCGTAGGAATGAGCTGCCACACCCACATACGGTGTATAACCCATCAATAAAATCTGCAGGCTTCCATTGAAGTTGAGTTGGCGCGGTAGAACTGTTGGACTGGTTAAATTCGCTCAAGAGCTTCCCATGACCTGGGACACGAGGTTTAAATGGTTCGTGTGTAACTGAGGGTTTGATCCGATATAGCCAACTGTCAAAAGGGAAAAAGAATAAGTTTCAGAAATCTTTCAATGAGAAAAAGGAAAAATTGCTCTCTCAAAATGAAGTTCAATTGAACTTATAGACCATTCACTTAAGAAAAAGTCAATTCGGCGCAGAGGAAAGGGCTAGATCTGCTCGACGTAGAGGCCGTAGATACAGACGAGTGGGCCGTTATGGCCCTGCGGCAGAGCTCCCGGGATCGCCTCCGACTCCATGTGGTTCCCGAACCCCGATTTGTACTCCAGCTCCGCAGGGAAATTGGGGCCATCGCCGACCGCTTTGCTCTCCGTCACCATCTCGTGGATCCGAATGAGTGAGAGGGAGAGACTGGTGTTTCAGTGTGTTGCATACAAGAAAAATGGTTTTGAGGAAAGTAAAGGAAGAGGGGCGGGAGAAGTAACAAAAAAAAAAAATTTGGCGAAAATTTGAGATCGCGCCAATATTACTTATGCGCGCCAGCTGTTTTATTGTTTTTCTTTAATTTTTTTTTTTAATTTGTTTGTATGAAATATATATATATATATATTTTGTTTTAGTTTTTTTTCGAAAAATTGGTTTTTCTTTTTTTAAAAAAAAAAAAATTAATAGAAAACTATTTTCTCTTTTTTATTTTTCGTTTTTTTTTTTTTGAAAAAAAATTATTTTCATAACTAATACACTATGGTCGATCAGATGGTTTATCAATCATATTAATCGATCAAACCTTCATTGTGTGAAGTATGATCAGTTGAACTCCTTCACGATCGATCAAATGATATATTGATCCTATTGGTCTATAAAGATCGATCGAATGATCTATCGATCATATTAATCGATCACGATCGATCGGATGATCTATCGATCCTATTGATCGATCACAATCGATCGGATGATCTACCGATCATATGGATCTATCAAGACCGATCGGATGATCTATCGATCCTATTGATCGATCACGATCGATCGGATGATCTATTGATCCTATTGATCGATCAGGATCGATCGGATTATCTATCGGTCCTATTGATTGATCATGATTGATCGGATGATCTATCGGTCTTATCAATCGATTGCAATCTATTGGATGATCTATCAATCCTATTGGTATATCAAGATCGATCGGATGAACTATCGATCCTATTAATCGATCACGATCGATCGGATGATCTATTGGTCCTATTGATCCATCACGATCGATCGGATGATCTATGGATCATATTGGTCTATCAAAATCGATTAATAGGATCGATAGATCATCTGATCGATCGTGATCGATCAATAAGACCGATAGATCATCCGATCGATCTTGATAGACTAATTCGATCTTGATAGACCTATAGGATCGATAGATCATCCGATCGATCTTGATAGACCTATAGGATCGATAGATTATCCGATCGATCTTGATAGACCAATTCGATCTTGATAGACCTATAGGATCGATAGATCATCCAATCGATCTTGATAGACCTATAGAATTGATAGATCATCAAATCGATCGTGATAAATCAATAGATCGATAGATCATTCGATCGATCGTGATCGATCAATAGAATTGATAGATCATCCGATCGATCTTGATAGACCAATAGAATCGATAGATCATCCGATCGATCGTGATCGATTAATAGGACCGATAGATCATCCAATCAATCGTGATCGATCAATAGAATCGATAGATCATTCAATCGATCTTGATAGACTAATAGGATCGATAGATCATCCGATCGATCAATAGGACCAATAGATCATCCGATCGATCTTGATAGACCAATTCGATCTTGATAGACCTATAGGATCAATAGATCATGCAATCGATCTTGATAGACCTATAGAATTGATAGATCATCAAATCGATCGTGATAAATCAATAGATCATTCGATCGATCGTGATCGATCAATAGAATTGATAGATCATCCGATCAATCTTGATAGACCAATAGAATCGATAGATCATCCGATCGATCGTGATCGATTAATAGGACCGATAGGTCATCCGATCGATCATGATCGATCAACAGGATCGATAGATCATTCGATCGATCTTGATAGACTAATAGGATCGATAAATCATCCAATCGATCGTGATCGATCGATAGGACCGGTAGATCATCCGATCAATCCTGATCAATCAATAGGACCAATAGATCATTCGATCAATCTTAATGGACCAATAAGATCGATAGATCATTTGATCGATCTTGATAGAGTTCGACTGATCAGACTTCACACAATGAAGGTTTGATCGATTAATATGATTGACAAACTATCTGATCGACCATAGTGCATTAATTATGAAAACAATTTTTTATTTTTTTAAAAAACCTAGTTTTCTATTAATTTTTGAAAGAAAAACCAAAAATTAACTTATTTTAAAAAAAAAAAAAAAACCAATTTTTAGGAAAAAAAATAGTTTTTACAAACAAATTAAAAAAATTAAAGAAAAACAAAAAAGTGGCCGCTAATAGTTCTAGAAAACAATTTTTTTTTTTAAAAAAAAAAGAAACGAAAAAATAAAAAGAAAAACTAGCTTTCTATTAATCTATTTTTTTTTTAAGAAAAAAAAAAGGAAAAAGAACGATTTTTTTTTTTTTGTTGAGAGAAAAACCAAAAATTAACTTTACTTTTTATTATTTTAAAAAAATTAAAGAAAAAAAAAATTAAGAATGAAAAATATATATTTAAAATAAAAACAAACAAAAAAAATGAAAATTTTGAAAACATTAAAAAAAAAAAAAACGAAAAAAGTTAGCACATATTATTTTGAAAACATAAAAAAAGGCTAAATATTATTAGCGGCCACATAAGTGGCCGCTAATAATCAACTATTAGCGGCCACAAATAAAGTGGCCGCTAATAATTGATTATTAGCGGCCAAAATAGTGGCCGCTAATAGTTCTAGAAAACAATTTTTTTTTTTAAAAAAAAAAGAAACGAAAAAATAAAAAGAAAAACTAGCTTTCTATTAATCTCTTTTTTTTTTTAAAAAAAAAAAAAAAGGAAAAAGAACGATTTTTTTTTTTGTTGATAGAAAAACCAAAAATTAACTTTACTTTTTATTATTTTAAAAAAATTAAAGAAAAAAAAAATTAAGAATGAAAAATATATATTTAAAATAAAAACAAACAAAAAAAATGAAAATTTTGAAAACATTAAAAAAAATAAAAGGAAAAAAGTTAGCACATATTATTTTGAAAACATAACAAAAATGGTAAATATTATTAGCGGCCACATAAAAGTGGCCGCTAATAACTTGGTGGGGAATGGATTATTAGCGGCCAAAAAAGTGGCCGCTAATAATTGATTATTAGCGGCCATATATAAAAGTGGCCGCTAATAACCAATTATTAGCGGCCACTTTTTTGGCCGCTAATAGTTTTATTATTAGCGGCGACATTAGTGGCCGCTAATAGTTTCCCGGAATTTTCCGCACCTCCCGCCAAGTTATTAGCGGCCATTTTTAGCGGCCACAATTAGGTGGCCGCTAATAGTTTACAAATAACGGCGACTATTAGCGGCCAATTGTTTTTGGCCGCTAATAGTGTATTATTAGCGGCCACTTTTAAAAGTGGCCGCTAATAATATGATCATTAGCGGCCACTATGCGTTGGCCGCTAATAATGTGGCCGCTAATGATCAAATTTCTTGTAGTGTGCATTTTTAAAAATCACATTTTCAAATCATATATTTTAAAATCGCTATTTTAAATCTACTTAATTATTGAAATCGCAAACCCAAGTAAACTCTAATGAATGTCTTAGATTTACTTATCATAATGGAAGGCTTTCTGAACTTTTTTTCCCTTTTCTTTATGAGGTGAGGATTAATATTAAGGAAATTAAGAGGTGTGGGGAGATGCTTGCACGACTACAAGAAAAATGGTCTTTGGCGATGACCCTGAGTCGTCGCTACAACCCTTAAAGTGGTTGCTATTGACTATTAGCAACAACTTTGGTCGTCGCAAAAGTGGTCACTAAAACATTGTCGTTAAAGACTAAATAGCGATGAATTTCTATTTCGTCACTGATAATGACTATTATCGACGATAATATCACAAACAATGGTTGCTAAAAATGTCTCCTGAGAGACAATATCATCACTAATGATGTACACATTAGCATCGATATTGTGTCATCACTAATGGTGCACACAACATCGACGGTATTATGTCGTCGCTAATGTGCACACAACAACATTGTGTCATCGCTAATGATATTTTCCATATTAATTAGCAACTACGTAATTCATCACTAATGATAAATAATTTTTTTTCATAAAAAATGTGCCAATTTCATTTTATTTTTTTTGCCAATTAATATTTTTATGTTTGGTATGAATTATCTAAATTGCATTTATTAATCTGCATAAAAGATAACAAACCAAAAATAGAATTTTGGTTTCCCCTAGGCTCACATCTTTCAGCAAAGCATATATCTATATATGTTTAAAAAAAAAAAATTATTGAAGTGCAATCCCAACTACCAAATTGTTTAGCATAACAATCATCCTCAAAACGAAATCTGATAAAACATTAGGTATTGAAAACTGAGTCTTTCTCGTCAGATTATATCTAGAACATTAGGTGCATCCAAAAATCTAATAAAACATTAAGTGTATATAAAATTTAACTAATGCAACTATAATTTAACATAAACCACAAGAGTGCTGGCGGTGGTAGATTCCCCCTGACAAAAGAACAAATAAATAATCACTATCAGCAAATTGAAGCCCAAACAGAGATATAACACTACACTTCAAATAAAAATAAAAAATATATTTCAGTAAACAAACATTGAGATCCTCCTTCAAAAATATATTGGAACACTAAAGCATGTTCAGTGCACCAAATCCAACAGTTGAATACTACAGAATTAAACTACTTAAAGCTCATATGGTCTTAATGTATTGGTTGAGATAAAAAAAAAAAAAAAAAATGCCAATGGATCTGTAGAAGAAAGGGCAATCTTAAAAATAAAAAAATAAAAACAAAAAAAATACTTGTTGATGGATATTAAGGAAATATAAAGTACTTGTGCCAATGGAACAGAAGGTTTCAAAATACAAATACTATAGCATGCATAGCCATTTTCTAAACTTATGAAACCAATTACAGAAATTAGAAGTGTAAAAGGATACACACTTAAGTCAAATAATAAACAGATATCAAATTGTATCAAGAAATAATACAATTACCAAACCATATGCTAAAATCAACTAGACCCATAATCTCTCAGAGTAGATAAAGCAAGGACATGGATACAAAACTATTTTATGAAGAGCAAAACCGACCATAAAGTAGATTTCAAGAAATAATGCATTTGAAGTGAAAACACAAGCTGCTCCATTTTAAATACCTTATATGTTCTCATTCGAATAAAACATCCAAATAAACAAGCTATGCAACTTCATTCCAAATATAAAGTTCAAATGAAACATACCATACTCTATAGCACAAAAGACGTGAAGTTTCCGAATCCAATCTCTTTAACCTTCCCCGTCAAATTGGGCAAAATTATGACCTTGTGCTCCTATAACATATAGAAAAGCAAACGAATGTGTCAACTGTCAAAAATTAGTTGTTGTTGTTCAATTAAAGTATAACAAAACATATCTGCCACACAATAATTTTACCTAAAATACGTGACACTAGAAGATCATATTGGCGCTTTGATTCTTTCTGAATTTCCTCAACATGTCGCTTTGCTTCTTTTTAAATCTCATCAATACGTCGATTTGACTCATTTTGCATTTCCTCTATTTGTTCATCTCTTTTTCTTTCTTTTTTCAATAATTGATCTGATAACTTGGCCACTTCGAGCTTTGTTTCCTTTAACTCAAGGTTGACTTGGGAGCCATATCGCAAATGCGAAAAGGATGTGATAGGTATGACATATTTTCCCATCCCTCTAACATGGCCAGAACGTTTCCACCAAGAACTTATGTACATATTTCATCCTCATTTAAGACAACTTCTTCGTCAACCAACATGTCTAACATCAAATTCTGCACAAGCAACATAAACTTTAATTAAATAATTTATACAAGTCAATTATATAATGGAAAAGTTATATTTCAATTACTTACGTATCGTTCTTCACACAGCGGAGTCACAAATGGCCCATCTTTCTTTGTGTGAGAGGTTTTATAAAAGTCAATTACCTTAGGCTCCACCCCAGTCTGTCTCTTCTGCACATAATAGACACGTACATGATTAACATATGCTCTAAACATAATTATTAAAATAATGTAATAGTATAAAATTATTACCTTACTATGGCAATGACTAATAAAAATCTAGAACCAGATGTGTGATTGGTCTTCAACATCGATCTATTTGCCTTATTACTTAAGGACTTGCGCTTCCAATCTTTCTTGGCAAATGGTTCACATATCTTATGCCACGTGGGTTGTGACATATTCTTTTGAACTTTTGCCTTCGTCATTGTTAAGTCTTTATTATCACCGCTTTTTAGGAATCGTTGATGAATACCATAATGAAGTGTTTTATAACTATTTGATAAGGTCAACTCCACACTTGCACTGTGCTCATTCACGTTATCATCTAAATCCCACTCACTCTGAAACATAATAGTTAAGAAAACAATAGTATTAACATTTTATATTATATGCAGTAATTAACATAACCTCAAACAATAAAACTCACCAAAACACAATTTCTTAACAGTTGCCGCTCATTTGGTGGGACATGAGTCCAAGAGCCATGCCAAAGCTTGGTGTGTTCACGAACAACTACTGTCACCCATCTACTAAATGGACTAGCATTATCGCCTACAGGTCTTACCTCGGCAGGGATTTCTATCAGAACAGGACCATGCACTAAAAGATTATTGAACTTAGTGGATTTATTCTGACCTCTTTTCTTCTTGCTGAACATAACAACTGTGAAGCAAAATATGAAAACCTAGTTAGTAATTTTTGGTGAAGTAGTTTGTTCAATAACAGAGCTTATTACATAAATATTATATGTGCACTTACAGGATGCATTGAAGGGTCCCTGAGTCATCATCTGACATGGTTGTACATTAGTTTCAATAGCCACTTGGGATCCTAAACTTGTGTCCACATCTTTATCAATGAACTGCAATGGCATAGAACAAGTCGTGGGCACACATCGTTTTCGTCATCGATTCATTGCGTATAATTGATTCCACAATAGTAACAATGGATAAGAATATGTGAAAATATAAACATACAATAATACTCAAATGATTGCTAATGAGGCAAACAAATCATAAGCCTATATCATCTTACCATATATCACAAAACAACAAATAAATTTCACAATAGAATATATTCAACACATATCATCGTCAGAGTCTATCAGAGTTGCAAGATAACTCCTCTTCATGAGCGGAGTTTGTATCATCGTTGCTAAATAACTCATCTTCATCATCGTTGCTAGATAACTCTTCTTCATTATCATAGGTCGTTTCATTCTCCTCATTAAAGAGTTCATCGTTAATTAACATGCTTCTATCAACAACAACTATTGGTTTCACATCATCTCTACGTAACGGAGTTGAGTCTTCATAGTTTCCTGGTTGCACAGATGCATTACCCCCAACACATTCATCTACTTCGTCCTCATCACCAAAGCCTTCATCATCTTCTTCAATCTATCCATCTAGTACAGTTGGAACATAGTATGTTTCTATGGGTTATCTTTTGTACTACTTGCCAACTATTACCTAATTTGACATCTTTCAAGTAAAATGCTTGTGAAGTTTGGCATGCTAGGATAAATGGGTCAGATGCATACCATGTATGCGATGTATTCACACTCGTAAAATGCTCATCTGTTTGCATTCTTGTTCTATGCCCAATGTCCCACCAATCACACTTAAATAGATACACACAATTTCGACTGTAACATAACACTAGAATGTTCTTCAACTCACCATAGAAGTCAATATTCTTCATGCGATGCTCACTTGGAACAATTATACCACTATTTTGGGTACGTATAGTCCGTTCATAGTCTTTTATGTGAAACCTAACCCCATTCACAATACAGCCTTTAAACATTGCAAATTGATGATCCGGTCCACATGCAAGATCATATATTTGATTGGACACGGTTTCTACATTATGCCCACATATACGATGTCAGAACCAGCTTTCGAATTCGGCTTCATGCTTACTCTGGATGTCCACAGTTCCTTCTCCTTCGATCTTGTCATAGTGTTCACTACATAAAGAATACATAAGTACTATTCTTTATTATCAAGTAAATCATGCATAAGTTAAAAGAACAATAAATCATACACTTACCGAATGTATGGAGCAATTTCGTCACAATTGTTAAGCACGTACCATCGAGCCCTTGAGGGAACTTTATTTTCAGGTTTTATAAATTTTGCTGCTCCTAAAGGACGAACTCATTGAGAGAACTCATACAAGCCTTTACTCTTTCCCACCTGCCACCCGTCACTATTCCGTTCTTCACGAGTCCATTTTGTCTCAATCCCATGGAGATACATGGAGCAAAATGTCAAACATTCAACTAATAAATATCCCTCGGCAATTGACCCTTTCGAACGTGCTCTATTCTGCACAAATTGCTTATATTTACCAAGACATCTTTCAATTGGATACATCCAACAGAATTGTACTGGTCCCACAAGCTCGGCCTCTCAGGGTAAATGAATAGCTACATGTATCATTATATCAAAAAAAGCCGGCGGAAATATCTTTTCCAACTTGCATAAAATCACAAGGATGTCATCCTTCATTCGCTTCAAGATATCTAATCTCAATGTTCGTGAACATAATTCCTTAAAAAAGAAACTCAACTCAATCAATGTTGTACGTATTTCATTTGATAAATATGGACGAATTGCAACAAGAAGTAATCGTTGAAAGAAGACATGACAATGATGGCTTTTTATTCTCGAAATCTTACCTTCTTTGACGTTCACACACCGACTAATGTTAGATGCATACCCATCAAGGAACTTCACACCTTTCCACCAATCTTAGAAACTTGTCTTCTCAACTTTTGACAAGGTAAAATTTGCATGTGGCATTGATGCGGATGTACCATTTGGTTGTAAGTGCAAATCTTTACGTATGCCCATCACACACAAATCTTGTCGTCCTTAAAAGTGTCATTCGTTTTTCCATCAATATTCAGTGATGTACCTAAGACACTATCACATATGTTCTTTTCAATATGCATGACATCTAAATTGTGTCTCAATTTCAATGTTGACCAATAAGGAAAATTAAAAAAAAAAAAATTATTCTTCGTCCAATTCAACTCATTTTCTTTACGCTTTCTCGATTTTTCCTTCTCATCTTTTCCAAATCGCACATTTGTTAAGTTCTTTAGTTGGTGTAACAATTGATCTCCAGATAATTCATTAGGCTTCATTCTATGCTCCTCAGTACCGTCAAAGAGAGATTTTTTTTTTTTTTTGCGCCATATATGCCCCTGAGGTAAGAACCGACGATAACCCATGTAGCACCTCTTAAATCCAAACTTCAACCTTCTAAACATTGTATTCTTGTTACATACTGGACACACAAGGTTTCCCTTAGTAGACCACCCAGACAAGTTTTCATATGCAGAAAAATCGTTTATAGTCCATAATAATGTTGCATGCATGCAACTTAAAATTCTCATGCATCGATGCATCATACGTAGGAACGCCTTCAATCCATAATTCTTTCAAATCATCCATTAACGGTTGCAGATACACATCAATATCATTTCCAGGTACCTTAGGTCCATGGATAAGTAAGGACATTATCATATACGGATCTTTCATACACCTCTACGGACATAAATTATACGGCACAAGTACTACTGGCTATATGCTATATGATGTACTCATATTACTAAATGGGTTGAAACTATCACTTGCTAAACCAAGTCACACGTTGCGGGAATCTTGAGCAAACTGAACATGTTCTTTATCAAACTCTTTCCACAATATTGAATTAGCTGGATGTCATAGATGCCCATCTTTGTGCCACCTCATATCTTTGGCAATTTCTTTCGACATAAACAACCGTTACAACCTCGGTTTAATTGGGAAATACCGTAAGACCTTATGTGAAATTTTCTTACCTTTACCTTTCACCATCTTGAAGTTTTGCATGTTGGGCATTCTTCTTTATCAGCGGATTCTTCCAAAAAAGCACGCAATCATTCTTACATGCGTGTATCCTCTCATAACTAAAACCCAAGTCTCGCCTCAACCGGTTTGCTTCATAATATGATCTTGGTAGTGTCTCTCCATCTGGGAGAGCTCTCTTTATCAAGTCAATCACCATATCAAACGCATTGTTACTCATATTGCAAAGTGTCTTTATATGAAGTAGATTCATAGTGAAAGAGAGCTTTGAAAACTTCTTACAGCCTGGATAAAATTCAAGTCGAGCATCTTCCAACACTTGGTCAAAAGTTCTCAGTTCATAATCATTGGTTGTTGGACCTGGAGTAGTAGAGGATTCACCTGCATTAGCACCTGGAAATGTCCCCATATATACCGATGTCATTTAACATTTGTTCAACCTCATCAATATCCTCGGAACTTGCATTATCATCATTATGATTGGCATGCTCATTTATACAAAACGGGTCTTCTTCCCCATGAAATACCCACTGGGTGTAGTTAGGAACAAATCATCTTCCACCTCTTCTATAGGCTTATAATAACGATTCTCACACTTGTGACATGGACACTTCATCCTATTAAGCCCATCTACGTGACCACGTGCCATTCTAATGAATTGTTCAACACCTTTGGAATATTTCTCACCAAATTTATGAGTTTCTTGCATCCAACTCTTATCCATCTCGATGTCTGTTTAACTAAAGTCTTTGTACCAGTTTATAAAACGAGCTACAACAGGATCGGGCCAATAAAGGTAAAATTAGTATTAGTTTTAAATAAAGCTATGAATATATACAATGCTTTTATTACGCAAAGGATAAAAAGATAAATTGCACAAAATCAACAATGACAATATGAATGAATCAAACATCATTCTTCTTCAATAACAATCCAATGCAACTTCAAAAATATAAATAAGTAAGCGCAGTCTAGCACATTAGATTCACATAGTCTGCTATAGATTTGAATTTACTGTTTTTCCTATAAGTAATATAGATTAATGTTAACTCTAATAGATGAAAGATCAAGAAAATTGCATAGCAAAACATAATAATATGAATTATTTAAAATCTTAAGAAGTCATTTTTCCAAATTTGAAGAGATTTAATATATTGATAAGAAACCAGAAAGTAAAATTTTGAAGAAAAAAAAAAAGATAAAATTTTTGCAAGGTTAAACCCTTTTCAAATTCGCCAGTACTATAAATGAACAAATCAGTCATTGGAATGAAATATGTAGCTAAGTAAAAATCACCCAAAGTGAGTTACATGGTCAGTCCAGGCAAGGATAACTTTTTGCAACAAGCCACCAACTTTATGGTAGAATAACCCATTAAACAACAAGAGTGTATCAAGATATCCTAAAGAAAAATTTGATATTCAAACAGCATGTCTTAGGTGTCACCATTTTCAAAACACAGCATACTTTCATCCAAAACCATCCAACAATAAAAGATCTAAATCCCAATTCAAAGGCATCACCTTTTTTACTATTAACACTAAAACAAAATAAATATAAAACCTCTAAACAATAAAAGATCCAAATCCCAATTCATAGGCATAGTATTTAAAAATTAGGGATAATTACACTTAACCCCCATGATTTATCCACGGTGTAGCGATTTACCCCCCAATGTACCAAAATTGGTACATGACCCACCCGAACTTGCCAACGTGTGGCAAAATCAACATTCCGTTCAATCGACCGTTCGTTTGGACGGAAAATCGATCACGTGCGAGTCACGTGACCGTTTAAGACAGAGACCCTCCCCAAGTCACGTGACTTGCACGTGACCAACTTTCCGTCCAAACGAACGGGCGATTGGACGGAAGGTTGATTTTGCCACACGTTGGCAAGTTCGGGTGGGTCATGTACCAATTTTGGTACATTGGGGGGAAAATCGCCACACCATGGATAAATCAGGGGGGTTAAGTGTAATTATCCCTAAAAATTATTTTGGGAGTAGAACGTACAGAGCAAAACGAGATAGAGAGAGAGAGAGAGAGAGAGAAACAATATTGATGATGAGAGAATGCCCCTTCTCTTTGCTAGTAAAATAAGAAACGAACAACCTAATTTTGGTTTGTGTGGGAAAGACGGGAGCGTGCGCCTAGTGGAAGTTTTTTTTTTTTTTTTTTTTGTAATAGCCTAGTGGATATTTTCGTGAGTGGAGTGCAAGATTCAATTAAGCATTGCTGAGTTTATTGTAATGGGTTGGGCGGTTGGCTAATACTATGGCCAATTTTTTTAAAAAAATATATATATATATTTCTTTATTAATATTTTTTTAAAAATGACTAAAGTATTCTTATAAATTCCAAAACAAAAAAAAAATTAATTGTTTACAAAAATTTAAAAAATTACAACGAACCCCTTGGTTTTTCAACTTTTTTTTTTAAAAAAAAAATTGTTATAATATAATATTTTTTTGGGATAATTACACTTAACCCCCCTGATTTATCCACGGTATGGCGATTTACTCCCAAATGTACTAAAATTGGTACATGACCCCCCGAACTTGCCAACGTGTGGCAAAATCAACCTTCCGTCCAATCGACCGTTCGTTTGGACGGAAAATCGGTCAAGTGCAAGTCACGTGACCGTTTAAGACAGAGACCCTCCCCAAGTCACGTGACTTGCACGTGACCGACTTTCCGTCCAAACGAACGGTCGATTGGACGGAAGGTTGATTTTGCCACACGTTGGCAAGTTCGAGGGGGTCATGTACCAATTTTGGTACATTGGGGGGTAAATCGCCACACCGTGGATAAATCAAGGGGTTAAGTGTAATTATCCCTATTTTTTTTAATTTTATGAAGCATATTTTTGTCATTGAGGGAGCGACATTGATATTTTTTTTGTAGTTTAGATGGGACATTGACAATGGGTCAATTTGAGGGAGTATGTGTATTTTTTCTTGAAAAATATGTAATTTTGTGATCAATTAATTATTGGGAAAACTTCAATTTACCCCCATGAAGTTGTCACCAATTTGCAATTCTAACACCAATGTTTCAATTTTGTTAATTGCATCCCATTAAGTTTCAGAAATTTTTAATTTAGGGAATCCGTCCAAATCAACCGTCTAACTTAACGAAATTCTCCTCACGTGTCATGAGGTGCGTTTTTTGTCCCCAAAAAGATGAAAATGCTCTTGTTCCCATTTTTTTTTTTTTTTTTTTTGGTGTTTTAAAGAAACGGTGCCGTTTTAAATGAGGGCAATTTTGTAAGTTCTGAACCAAAAAAGTGACATGCCGCGCACGTGGTCTCCATTCCGTCACTTCAGACGGCAAAAATTGACGGATTCCCTAAATTGAAAATTTCTGAAACTTAATGGGGTGCAATTAACAAAATTAAAACATTGGTGTTAGAATTGCAAATCGGTGACAACTTCATGGGGGTAAATTGAAGTTTTCCCTTAATTATTTGATCGTATCGTGATTGATCGAACTAATGCACAAGGATAAGACAAAATCCATATATTATTATCATTATTGATCGGACTAATGCACTAGGATAATATAGAATTTATGTACTCACGATCGATCGGAGTAATGCTTTAGGATCGATCGGATGTTCGATCGATCAGAGTAATGCACTAGGATCGATCAGATTTTTTATCGATCCTATCATGATTGATTAGACTAGTACATTATCATTAATCGGACGCTAGATCGAACCTTAACTTTGTCAAGTTTGATTGATCGAACTCTATCACAATCCATTGGACTAATGCACTGGATCGCTCGAATGTTCGATCGATCGGAGTAATGCACTAGGATCGATCGGATCTTCTATCGATCTTATCATCCTATCATGATCGATCGAATTAGTACATTAGGATCAATCAGGCGTTAGATAAAACCTTTATTGTGTGAAGTTTTATTGTTCGAACTCTATCACGATCGATCAGACTAATGCATTAGAATCGATTAGATATTCGATCGAACCTTGAATCGTGTCAAGTTCTATCAATAATTTGATCATACCACGGTCGATCGGACTAATACACTATGATAATATAAAATCCTTAGAGTTCGATCGATCAGACTAATGCACTATGATCAATAAGACGTTTGATCGAGCCTTTAATCGTATCAAGTTTGATTGATCATTTGATCGTATCACGGTCAATTGGACTATTTCACAAGAATAAAATAATTCAAAATACATAGAGTTCGATCGATCATTAGATTGTATCAAAATCGATCGAACTCATGCACTAAGATCGATTGGACTAATGATCAGTCATTCGATCTTACAACGATTGATCAGACTAATGCATAAGAATAATACAAAATCCAAACAGTTCGATTGATCATTTGATCTTATCACGATCGTCTCACTAATGCACTAAGATCAATCAAACTAATGTATAAACAAAGGAAAAATTTTGGTATACTAGAGAGAAAGTTTGGTGAGTGTGGCAAAGACTCCTACAATGAATATTTTTCGTGAAAGTTCTTTTTAAAAAAAAAATGGTAAATGTATCATGAATCCCTGACTCAAAGCGCGATTTGAAATCACTCCTTCACTTTTTAAAAATAAAGATTCGCTCCTTAAGTTTTTTGCGAATTTGAAAATGGTCCTTCTGTGTTTTTTCGGTCCAATTTTGCAACGTCCGTTAGGGTGAGTCACCGTTTATCCACATAGGCATTGACACATCAGCTAAAACGACACCGTTTAAGATTGATTTTTTTTTTTCCAAATCACTTAAAATTAATATTTATTATTATTATATTCTTAAAAAAAAAAAAAAAAAAAAAAAAAAAAAAAAAAAACCCATTGCCGATACAACATAGCCAAAGGTGAAGGTGAAACAAAGTTGAACAAGGGACTAGTTTGATTTGAAGAAGTTGTTTGATTTTTTGATTCCATTTGATATGAAGAATAATTGATCTATACAAAGGAATATGAAAAATAATTGATCTGTAAAAAGAACAATTTGTTGGAAAGAGCAAATGGTAGACATGGTGTTTGAGAAAATGACACAGAGGAAACATAGACCACTTCCTTGTTTATATATATATAAATCAAATCTCAGTTGAGATAGCAGTAAAGCGACTTTCAAGAACTTCAAACCAAGGCCTTCAAGAGTTCAAAAATGAGGTCACACTTACGGCAAGACTACAACATGTAAATCTAGTCAGAGTTTTTGGGTATTGCATCGACAAGGACGAAAAGATGTTGATTTATGAATACATGGCAAACAAAAGCTTGTATCTCTACCTTTTCGGTTAGCAACATTTTATGCTTCCCATCAGAGTTTTATGCATACATGCTGAGTCGTAACATAATTTTGTAATAAAAAGTTTAAATAGGTTTAACCATTTCCACAACGAGGTTCAAAGGGGATGACACACTCATTTAAGCGTCAAATAATTAAGCAAAGGTAGACCCATTTAAGCTCAATGAGGTTTCTTGATTTATGATTTTCTTGCCCCACACTTTTTAATAAGTAATAAAGTATTAATTTAAATTGATGCAAATCCAACTAGAAAGTTTCTTTTTGATTGGAAGAAACGTGTTCACATCATTGAAGGCGTGGTTTCGGTTTCCTCTTTTCGTCATTTTCTCAAACACCATGCTTACCATATGCTCTTTTCAGCAACTTGTTCATTGTTCCCTTTTGCTTCATTTTCCTTTTTACAGATCAATTATTCTTCATATCAAATGGAATAAAAAAATCAAACAACTTCTTGAACTCAAACCATTCCCTCGTCCAACTCTATTTCACCTTCACCTTCAGCTCTGTTGCATTGGCAATGGGTTTTTTTTAAAAAAATAAAAAGATTTTAATAAAAAAAAATTAATTTAAGGTTATTTGGCAAAAAAAAAAATCTTAAACGGTGTCATTTTAACTGACATGTAAATGCCTATATGGATAAACGGTGACTCACCTTAACATACGTTGCAAAACTGGATGGAAAAAACACGGAATGACCATTTTCAAATTCGCGAAATTAAAAACTTGAGCGAATCTTTATTTTTAAAAAGTGAAGGATTTATTTCAAATCTAGCATTATCTCAAGGATTTATGATACATTCCAAAAAAAAAAAAAAAAACTACACTTAACCTCTCCCCCCCCCCCTAAAAAAAAAAGTTTCACCCAAATTGCAATTTTGCCTCCAAAGTGAAAAAAAAGTTACAACGGACCCCAACCAAGTTTTCTAATTTTGCAATGTAGCCAAGTCTTTCGAAAATACCCCTAAAAAAATCAATTTTTTTTTTTAAAAAAAAAGGCTAAAAAATATCCCCAATTGCTCCAAAGCCACCCCCAATTTTGTTTTTTTTTATTTGGTTTTTTTTCAGTTTTTTAAAAATAGAAATTGATTTTTTTAGGGGTATTTTCGAAAGAATTGGCTACATTGCAAAATTATGAAACTTGGTTGGGGTCCATTGCAACTTTTTTCATTTTGGAGGAAAAATTACAAATTAGATTAAACTTTGGAGGGTAAAGTAGTTTAGTTTTTACAAAAAAAAAAAAGTAAGTTAAATACATGAGATATTAGCAACGATGCATCGTCACTAATTTGAGTCAAATAAATTATTTATGGATATTATTTATGGAGCTGTTTAAACTAGAAATGAGCCGTTTTTTAAAACGGCTTCAAAAAAAATTTGAGCCGCTTTATATAAAACGGCTCTAATTTGAACTATTTCTACAAAAGCGGCTCTAATTTGAGCCGTGACTATTTAACGCATCAATATTAATTAGAATCATTTTTAGGAAAATGCTCTATTTTCAGCCCTTTTTATAAAATAATAATAATAATAATAATAAATAAATAAACCGGCTCCATTTTCAGCCCTTTTATTAAAAAAAACGGCTCTAATTGGAGCCTTTTTACAAAACGGCTCAATTTTGAGCCACTTTACAAACGGCTCAATTTGCAACCGCTTTATATAAATCGGCTCCATTTAGAGTAAAAAACGGCTCCATTTTCAGCCCTTTTATCAAAAAAAGTCTCCAATTTTAGAAATTAAAAACAACACCATTTATAATAATTCTAACCATATATAATAAAAATAAAAGTAATTAATATATATATATATATATAATCACAACGCCCAAAGGCGAGAAACAAAGCCCGACCAACCAAAGGCCATCGAAGTGAACTAGAAATAAAGAATCTTTACCCACAAAACCAAAAAAAAAAAGCTGACTTAAAATAGTTAAAAAAACGATAAAGTGTGAACACATACAAGCAAGAATATACAAACAAAAAACAAACAAAGAACCCAGCATACCGATTCCGGGAAAGAAACGACTGATAAGCGTTGAATGTTACACATTCAAGCCCCTTAACTTATATATGTTAATTCCTTAGCATTATTATTTGTTTGATTTTGTGTTGTTTTATTGTTTTCAGGTTTTAAATAAAGATGCAATTAATTCCATTAATTTTGGGCTTAAAGCACACTTTGAGAAGACCTAGAAGATATGTTTAAACTTAACCAATCATAATAGAATACCTATATGATGTGGTTAAGTTTAATCAAATCAAGTGAATGATTAAATCGTAATTTCTCTACTAAGAGTCAAAATCGGATTGGATTCAAATTTGGATTCTGCATATGTCTCAGTGTTTGGATCATAACTTTTGCGTTAGATATCGGATTGTAATAAAATTGGTGACGTTGGAAATCTAATAAAAAATTCAACAAACATATTAGAAATAGGCTTTCCCAAATTCGGATGTTTACTATATCAAAATTGCCTCGCAATAAAATACTATAATTCTGGCCAAATTTGGAATCCTTTTCCTACTTGGATTGAAGTTTCAATCTCCTACTTGGACAAGAAGACTCAAGAGCGATTTTTCTGGAATTTCAAGGGCTTCTAGGACTTGTGTGCTCCCTATAAATAGATCCCTAAGCTTCAAGAGAATTGTGCTTGGTGCTTGGGCTTGTGCTTAGATTTAGACAGAAAATTCTTCTCGGAGGCCTGACAAGTTGAAGAGGAGAAGAACATGGCAGGAGGTCATCCCAGCACTACGATGAGCGGTTAAATTCCTAATAGGGTGTTGATGTAGCCCTTTCCAAGTAACGATGGTTTAATTGTATTTTAATTTGGGATTTTCTCTATGCATGATGGTTGTATAACTGTGAGAATTGATCTTAATTTTATATTCAATCATTATGAATTTCTTATCTTTTCTTAGGAAATCTTTTATATTGATTGAACTCAATCCTTCATATTTTCTGTGATTATGTGAATGATTGTTATACAACGGTTTTAATTGACATATGATCAAGAGGATTAGATAGACCATGCCTAGGGAAGACGGATTGTACTACACCCTAGTTTAGTGTAATTTAGGTAGACAGTCCATGCCAACCGAAGATGGGTTATACTATTCCATTGATTATGTGTATATCTTATTAAAGACGTAGCTAGTCCATGCCTAGGGAAGACGGGTCGTACCGCATCTTAGTGGTTAGGTGGATGGTCCGTGCCAACCGAAGATGGATTATACTTATTCTTTAGAAGTAATTTCTTGACTACTCGAGTGAGACGAGTCCTATATCATGCATAGTATGAATTTTCCTTGTTAATTTATGATTAACCATTGTTATGCGATGAGTGGTGAAATCAATCTCCTATTCTTTATCTCATCCCTACTATCTTTAAATTTATGTCTTTTACTTTTATGCATTTATAAAACAAAAATCAAACATATTTTAAATTAAGTTATATTTAATCTCGATAAGTTTGATAATAATACATACGCAGTCATTGAGGTTCGACACCCTCTCTATAGCCTTATCCTACAAGGATTCGTCCTATTGCGAGTGGTTATTTATTATTGATATATTTTGGTAAACAAAAGACCACATCAACGACCACCGGAGTCGGCGTGTGTAAAGCACGCGCCTTTTCTGGGAACCCCCTTAGCGATGGACGACCTTCACAAGTTTAGATCGGCACCTTCTAAGACTGGAGAAAAGAGCTATAGCCTACACGCACATAAAACAGAAGATCTAAACCGCCGGCGCGTGTGGGTCACACACCGACCAGAGACGAACCACACGGCCTCATTAAGTGACCATCTTGACCAGAAAAGGCCAGCTACCGCACCTAGATAGTTCTTGTCGGATAAAATCCAACCAAGTATAAAAGATCGGACTTGGAACATATCTCCACCGAAAATCCACCAACACCCACCGTTCTTCACGAACCAACACCTGGAAATCACTGCTTGCAACAAGAAAACAACAGGAAAAAAAAATTGTTGAAGAAGAATAAGAAAAACCCAATTAACAACCTCCATCAATTGAAGCACCAGGAGGATCAAAAACTTCAACAGCCTAAAGGCTTGGAGACAAAAATCACCATAGGTTGCCTTAAAGGCTAGGGGGAAAGCACCAACACTAGGAGGGGATCGGAGATGTGAAGCCTCTCTCTCCCCGACGAACAAAGCTTTTAGGTTTCTCTCTCTTTGTCTAGAAACTTCAGACTTTCTCTCTCTAAAGAGAGAGTAGAGTACTTGGTTAGTATGGCAATATATGTATATACAATATATATGTTATACATGCAAACACATACATACATACATACATACATACATACATACATATATACTAATTAAACATATTAATAACTAACTATATATTTATCAACAGATTATAATTAATATTTAATGATTTGTTGTGATATATATATATATATATGTTTTGTTTTGAAATTACTTATGGTGATATGTCGTTTATGATTGTAGGTAACTTGATCGGTTTGGGGTTGAGTGAAATTATATATGGTGATATGTTGTTGTATTTGCTATTGTTTTTGTTTTAATGTCTTGGTGTGTACATTAAGGCATTGTTTTTGTTTTAATGCCTTGATATGGTTATATATGAGTTTATGTGAAAAGAACTATCGTGAAAAAGACATTTTGAGTTGTTGTGAATGTAGTATTGAATTTTGTAAATAATGTAGGTAAATTTTGTGTTATCGATTGGACTTGATCGGTTTGTGATCATAGGTAACTTATGTATTATGTTTTGAAATTACTTATGGTGATATGTCGTTTATGATTGTAGGTAACTTGATTGGTTTGGGGTTGAGTGAAATTATATATGGTGATATGTTGTTATATTTGTTTTTGTTTTTGTTTTAATGTCTTGGTGTGTACATTAAGGCATTGTTTTTGTTTTAATGTCTTGATATGGTTATATATGAGTTTATGTGAAAGAAACTATCGTGAAAAAGACATCTTGAGTTGTTGTGAATGTAGTATTGAATTTTGTAAATGATGTAGGTAACTTTTGTGTTATCGGTTGAACTTGATCGATTTGTGATCATAAGTAACTTATGTATTATGTTTTGAAATTACTTATGGTGATATGTCGTTTACGATTGTAGGTAACTTGATCGGTTTGGGGATAAGTGAAATTATTTATGGTAATATGTTGTTGTATTTGTTTTTGTTTTTGTTTTAATGTCTTGGTGTGTACATTAAGACATTGTTTTTGTTTTAATGCATTGATATGAAGTTTGGGTTATATATGAGTTTATGTGAATGTTTATGAGTTTATATATGTGAACAATATGTTTGCTATTAGGTATTTTTTAAAAAAATATTAAAAATATTTTATTTTATTTATTTATTAATTTTAGAGCCATTTTAACACTTAAAACGGCTCTAAAATTATATTTTAATTATTTTATAATTTGGAGCCCTTTTAACACTTAAAACGGCTCTAACAATATATTTTAATTATTTTTTAATTTTATAGCCGTTTTAAGACTTAAAACGGTTCAAAAATTATATTTTAATTATTTTCTAATTTAGAGCCGTTTTAAGAATTTAGAGCTGCTTTACAAAACGGCTCAAAAAGTTTTAAACCGTTTTAACAAGCGTCTCAAGCCGGTTGGAGGAGCTTTTATTGAACCGGCTCAAACCATTTTGAGACGCTTTAGAAAAGCGGCTAAAGTTTGAACCATTTTATGAAAAAACGAATCAATCCGAGTTTTTAATACTTGAGGTGTGGACCCGCTTGTAAAACGCCTCAAAAAAAGGCTCAAAACACCGATTTTTTGTAGTGAACGTATGTTATTAGCGACGACTATTGTGGTCGCTAATAACGTTATTAGCGTTCACAAAGTCATCGCTAATAAGCTAAATATTGTCGACTTGTCGTTAATACTTTTTTCTGTAGGAAAAAAATTCCCGCCACAATATTAATAACAACATATCAACGACAACAAAATTGTTGTCGCTGATGTTGAAACTTTTTATGACATTAGCGACGACCCTAAAATGTCGTCGTTGATAAGTGACTAAAAAATTGGTCGCTAAAGACCATTTTTCTTGTAATTAGCTAGAAACGTTATTCAAATATTTGCATATATAGGCAATCATTCCCTCAAGGCTCAAACTATATAGCTTATAATCGGTATTTATTTATAGATTAGATAGATGGACGGCAAGAGAATAACCCCGTGGGAAAACCATATTAAGTTCACCCTAGCTACTTGAGCTTCATATTTAACCAGGTTTTTGAAGTTGAAATCGTAAATCCAAGGCGGCCGGCCTTGCCTATTCTCGGTAATATATATTCATCATAGACAAAGATTTCTTTCAAATTAAGTTGAGCCGGATGTGAATTATGCAAATGCTTAGTTCAGTTTGAGTTGGAGCACCATCTGTTGGATTGGACACGTGTTTCTTCTATCCTGTTATGAAACATATATATGTTCTAATTTAAGGGAAATGATCAAAACACTCACAATGCACAACAATGACACAACACCAAGGCACATTGGGGTGGGGCCTACATATTGGGTCTCACCCCAATGTGCCTTAGTGTTGTACCATTGTTATGCACAAAGAGTGCAAGGATCACTCCCCCTAATTTAAATGGGTTAAATTCTAACTAAAACTGAAATCAAATCAAGACGGATGAATTAAAAATATATATTCTCTTAAAACTAATTAACAAGTTCAGATCATATATATATATTGCATATTTTGGTAATCTAGAAAAGTTAATGAGTCTTTCAATTATAGTGTTTATTTTCCCATTAAAAAGTTGAAAATATCATTTATACAAAAGAAAAAAGAAAAAGAAATGGAAATGCTTCGTGGTAATTAAGCATGATATGAAATTTACTATTCCACTTCATTTATATATAATCACTTATTAGTACTTTTCCCCCATTTAGATCGCTAGATTGGCCCGCGAAATTGATGAATTTCCAATGTCATTTTCGGGGTAATTTTGGGGATTGTACATATTACAACTTGCACTGATCAGGGAATACTTCAAAATATTAAGGTCAAATTTGGTAAATCGGAATGGACCTAAGAATATTAATTGAAATAGTTGCTCTTAATTATTTGGTTGCACATCATTATTTGAAAATAATTATTTCCTTAAAATGATCAGGAATAATTATTTCCTTAAAATGTGTCCTAGCTGTTAGGGCACATGCATATATGGGATGAAGTTTTTCTTTTGTATTTTTTTTTTTAAAACAAAAAATTATTTTTGGATGTGTATATATATATATATATATATATATGATTTTTTGGGAAATAATTTTTAGAGCTCGGGTATTTTAAGAATTTTGATTCAATTTCAGTGAAAAGAATTAAGTCATTCATGTGTTATTACCAAACAAAAAGAATACGACTGGTCATTCCATTCCATTTTCTTATATTCCTATTAATACTCATTCCAATTCCTAAGGAATCAACATTCCAAAAGTCTACGTACCCACTCAAATTACAACTCAATTAATTAATAATGACCCCAAACTTTAGATAATTGGGACAACCGGACAATGTCTCGGCCCTAGTACTCCGAATTACCTAAAAATGACGTACATTTTGGATACCCATTCCCCATAACTCCAATCAAAGACATTTTGGCAGAGGCCTTGTTCACAATCTTATCCATTTATACTGCATACATTGCACATATACATTAATTGTCACATGAATCAGATGCGAGACCACATCGCATTCCGCCGCTAAATCATTTTTTTCCATGGCCTCTTTTGTTTTGGGCTTTTAATTTCACGTGCAGTGGCCAAACAAGAGGGAACCAGCCGCCCCACATGCTGTTGAGATGTTGTCTTCATATATTCAGGCATATACTTATGGCACATGCATGTTAGTTAGTTAATATGGTCCGATGGGAGCATATATGATGGCCATGGGGATGTTTGACACCTTTTCTAGCTACGACTGTGTACGTACGTCTTCTCGAGAATTGAAGGATATGGAAGAGAGCTTTGAACAACAATTTATCATATATATGTATATATACAATTAATGCTTTGGAGTTGGAGAGAGATGTTCGTTAGATAAGGCTTGCTTCTTGTAATTAAGTTTAGATTTGGCTTCCTTCTTGCTAGTTGTTAGGGTATTCCTCCCATGGACGTACGGGGATGATTTGTGCAATAGGACTTTCTTGTTACACCATGTTAATTAATTAAATTATCATTTATTTTAAAAGTTCAAGGGAATCAAGTGATCGAATAGGAAATTATAAATTTAATTATTTAAGTAACACTTTAACGCTCCTCACATGTGGGACCAGACAACATGTGAACTATTTTAATTGAAAATAGAGGATAAATTATAAAGTCAATGTTCAAACTCAATTAATGTTAAATAGTCACTTATTTAAACCAAAAAAAAAAACTTAAGTTAATAGGAAATGATGAATTTAATCATTTAATTAATATTTTAACACTAAAGTTACGTTTGATACACAGAATAACTATTCCATTAGAAAAAATGAATAACTTTTATTATGAATGAAAGAACGTGGAATAGAATAGCCTTTAGAATATATGAAAAAGATTTAATACTTGGAATAGTCATTCTCTCGTAGGCCATGAGAATGGCTATTCTAAGGCGCTATTTCATATATTCTATATTTTTTAATTTTTAATAAATTTTTTTTTCTTTTTTCAAATAAAATAATCATACCGCGTACCAAACGTAACCTATATAATAGGTTTGCTCTATTGCACTATAATAATGCTGCCCCGAGCCTTATTATACTACAATAGGTCGGGCAACGTACATGCCCAAGAGCGCGCCAATCCGGGTTCCACCTGTTCAAATAGGGTGTCAGACAACCAAGCAGGTGTAACGTGGGCTACTGGCATATATGCACCTCCTATATAGCTTTTGTGTAGCCCGAGGTCTTAGCTATTGGATGTAATTCTTCTCTTTCTTTTTTTTTTGTCCTAATCGATATATTTAATCTTTATTTGATTGATATGTTTGGCCCTTTTCAATTGGTTTGTATTAGTATGTACACGAATAGGAGTGAGGTTAAGCCTAGCTTGCTAGGTTTCTGTACGGGTTTCCATGCTTTTCTGCTTACATTGATATATGTGGCACTCCATACAAATAACTTAATTATATTGCGGTTACATAAGTAATATATAGTTCAGTTTTCGATATATAATTAAGTTCAATGGAAATATAAGAAGAAAAATAGGATATATAGTATTTACTTGCAAATGATATTTAAACCCATACAACAAGAAGAGGTACTGAAGAAACAGTATAACAGACTAACAGAGAATAGTTGACAAATTATGTAAGGAAAAGCAGGTTTGAGAAATGAGAAGTAAGCATATATATATATATATATATATATATATATATATATATATATATATATATATATGCCTATGTGTCTAGAGAATGGCAGAACAAATATGGGATCGAACTCAACTAGGACATCTTCTGGTTATGTCTCGATCTAGCTAGATGTCTATCCATATGAGGGAGCACAGGCAATGCAAGCAAGCAAGAGAATGGCGGAGGAAGCGCCGTCCTCTTCGAGATTGGAGCTGCTTCTCTTGAACTTGCTAGCTTTTCCTTTGTTGCACTGCATATGCTTTTGAAGCTGTTGCTGGTGATATGGCTGCTGTGGTTGCTGCTGCTGCTGCTTCCCCTTCGTGGCTTCTTCTACTTTCGACACCATTTTGCAAAATTAGAGAACGTGTGGCCGGATATGTGTGAGAGACAAAGAGATCGATCGAACTTGTGCATGGAAAACTCCCATACATGCATCTCCTCATTTTATAGCCTTCAGTAGTCCAAAAATACCCTCGGATTCTCCCATTTATTCTATTATTGATTAGTATATATATGAACATGGTTGGGATCTCCGAGTCCACAGTTACTCGATCCACTTCCTAATTCAGATACAGTGTTATGTTATCTTATGGATTTTAATTAGGATCGGGATTTGCAATATTTGACACAATTTACGAATTCGATACGAACTCAACATAAAATTAGACGATTAGAGTTACGGAGTCTGACCCATTTAATTAAATGAGTCAGATTAAAATTGACCTATATAATTTTATAAAACTTTGCCTATTTTTATCGTCATCATAACATATATCATCATCACCATAGTTAATGCAAGGCTATGCCAATAAGGCGCATTGGATTCTCTTTGAATGCCCTATCATTGACAAATGAGTTGGTATCTTCTTAGCTGGTATTAAATAGTTTAAATTAAATAATAAAACAATTAGAAAAAAAAATTAAGTAATAAATAGTACTATATTCTTCAGAAATTTGTCTCTTAACATGCATAAAAATATAGGAAAGGGGATAACAGATAAACAGCCAACTGCTATCATGATCAGACGTAGAAAATGATTTTGATGATTGGATTTATATGTTAAAAGTGTCACAAGATCTGTTGAGTATAGATTTGTAAGTGAAAAATAATTAAGTCTCACACCGAAAATATATCATAAAAATAAGCAGTTAATATAACGCAATTAGACTCAAATTTATTAATTACTTAAACCTCTTAGTTGAACAGTGTCTTGATATATATATGTCATATATTATGATCTCATTAAAAGAAATTCGACAAGGCAAGTGTGGATAGAAACATATAATAAAAACCCATTAGCTTATCTTTTTTGGGTTGAATGGCGTAGGTCTTTAATAAAGAACTCCCTAAAATATAAATCAACATATGAAATTATAGGGGGAAAAAAGGGCATAATTGTTGTATTTTGCAACTCTCTACCCTGATAAAAGTTTGCCCAGTAGTACTCCTTGTCGTTACTTTGTTAGTGGTAGAGCCCTACATGTGCAAAGCCATGTGAGCATGTGCCCATGTTCTCGTCCGATCTTCTTGCATTACTGCTTCTAGTTTGACTCGCCTCCAGAGGCTAGGGCCGAAAGTGTGTTCTTCGTAATCTGTCTATAGCCAAAATTTCTTTGTTTTTGTGTTTTTTAACTTCGATCTCTTTCATGTTTTACCCTTATTGTTGGTGCTAATCATGCTAGCTAGCTAGGTCGGCTCCAAAAACCAATATGTCTAGTACTAATTTTCGTTGGCTTTTGATCATTTTAATTAGAGTTAGATTTAGGATGAAAACATTTCACTCTTTTCGAGGTTCACGCACACATTCTTGAAGAATGAAGTGGAGTAGTGCAAGAATTTTCAATGTATTGCTTATTCAATATTCATGGATGTATCAAGGAAGAAATAGTAAACTAGCTAGAGGTACATGATCTCCATTTTGTTTAATTTGAATGGACTCATGTAGTCATATGCCATTTAACCCCAAAAGAATGAAAATTGCATTCCTCTTTGCGAAATAATAATAAATTATTTGTGGCCGCACCCGCGGCAAAGCCGAGTCTTATCCGATCCGTGTGGAGGCCACCTTGCACATATTCGGGTCGAGTTTGCCCTTTAAGGGTAAATACACAAAGTGATCATGCCTTAAAGAGTTTCCCGTCATCAAAAGAAAAAATAATATTAATAATAAATTCGATCTCTTATTTCTTATTAAACTCTGACCTTAATCTTAACAACTAAAAATAAATATTCAAGGTTCTTTAATTACCGTGGATGAGAATCGGGTATAATGAGTATGCAATTGAATGGGCAATCTTGCTTGTGAGGGGGCACTCGGACATAATTATGTGCAGGTAGGTGCTCGGGCAACCTAAAAAGTGTCCAAGCAAAGTGAGGTTCGAACAACCTTTCACATGAAGCTATTCATTATATGTGAAATAAACAATCTCATTGCACATCTCGACGTAGATCCCTCTACATTAATATATGTTTTGGTCTTTGGCCTACTTTAAAGCCATATCTTCCAAACAATGCATTATCATAATTAAATCTTTCTTCACTAACTAAATAATATTTTGTCCCCAAAGGTTAGCTCATTCGGTTGAGGACCATACCTCATGAAGCGGAGGTCACTAGTTCAAATCTCTCATCTCCCTTTCAACTTAAACCAAACCGCTCTTTATTGGTAAGATCATTAATCTCAGAGTTGATTATAATCAGAAATTATTGAGGACTTCTAGCGACCTTAATAGCAATAATTAATCAATTATATTGGTCATAACACTTGTAGCAACATGGTCATTATTATAACCCAATGTAGCTCCATTAGGTTGGAGTGTTTGGAGCAATCATACCACTCCAAATATACCATTCAATAATTAGTAAAGTTAGAACCATCTTTTAATCTTCTTAAAATTGATGTAAATTTTAAAATTATTATTGAATCAAAATTCAATAGCTAGCGCTCATCACAGATCCAATAGTAAAGTATTGTATTGGACCTTAATCCTTATTTTTATTACAATTCTCTTTCAAACTTACGGAACAGACCAATTGAGTGTCACATAAACTGTCATGACAATTTGTAAACATTATAAGTGTTACATAAATTATCACATGACAATTTACATTTTAGTAACTGGCGTAATAAATGTCGTGCAGACTGTCACATTAAATTTTATATATATAAAGGTATAGAGCACCAGACCAAGCATGAATTGATTTTTCCTGTGAATATTATCAATGAACACTAATTATTGTTTGGGTATTAGATTTTTTGAAATCAGAATTCACTTCTAATTTATTGCGCAAATTTTGAGATTTGATTTTGTAAGAGAAAATTTAAAAAAAAATTAAATAAAATATAATTTATTTTTTTAAAAAAAAACAGAATAGAATCAAAATTCATCACCAAACGAACGTGGTGCATGCCAAGATTCATTAAGAAGATGATGATTGATCTTTGTTGTTTTTTTTGTCTTTTTGATAGAGACAAGGAAGAGTGATGTAGGGGCATGAGCCCCATAATTCTAGGCATGCAGGGCCATAGCTTTAGAAAATGGGATGTTGGCCATTCTGAAAACAAGTCTTTTATGTTAGTCTGACCATTCAATAGGATTCATAGAGAACTTCATTGACCCTATTGATGAAGTTTGGTCGATTAGATTCCATTATATATATATATATTATTAAGATATTTTTCCTTCGTCAATTGGTTGATCTTTCCTTATTATAGGGACCCAAATATTCATGGGCCTTACAGACTGGATATATATCTACTACTGTTCCATTTATTGATAATGACACAGTTTGGTTGTCCTCCTGGCTCTATGATTGATGCATACCTTACATAATAAGATTCCCAACAGGACTGGGTTATTAGTCTTGCTTTGTTTTCCTTTGGAAGCATCTCAGGCAACTTCTATATACAATTGTATGCATAAATTGAAATTTTGTGTATATATATATATATTTATTTATTTATTTTAGTTATTCATTTTTCTAAAGCACCTACAATATTCAGCTCTCTATTTTAATTATTCATTTTCACTGTTTTATTTTAACATTATTTTTTAAGGATGTATTTATTCTTTATTGAGATAAGAAAGAATGTTAGAGATTAAAAAATGTTTTATTTTTATATTTGATGAGTAAACAATACTTACCAAAGCACTGTAGCAGCTCACCAAATTGTTGAACCAAATGCAGTTCCTTTTACTCCTATTTTAGGATCTCGACCAACCAAAATAACATTTGGTTAGCCGGATGAAAATGTTAGTAATTAAGCCTAGTGTGCACCCACAATCATGCCATATTCTATTATGGGTGTTAGGTTCTCATGGGAGATGTCTTTTGATTTTGATGAACACAAACCTTTCAAAGGGTTGGATCTCTTTAAAAGGATATCATGCAACTCTTAGAAGAATTGCATATGTTGGGAAAGGGGAAAGGGCACCCTAATCAACTGAAATTATCACCATTTTCATTTAAAGATCCTGAATAAATTAATTTTATCCTCTTTGACTATATGATCTTGTTAAATCACCAATCGTTCTAAAAGCTTAAGTAAATATAATGGTATAATGAATTTAATCATTTAATTATTATTATAATATTCCCATCCTGTGCAGGGTCAAACTCTATTTTAAAAAGTGATACCCAACACATTGAATATTTAACTAAAATGAATGGTAAATTAAAGTCAGAATTTGAACTAAAAACTTTTATTCTAATACTAAGTCCAAAAATTTAAAACTGATAGAAAATAATAAATTTAATTATTTAAAATGATGGATTTAATCCCTATCAAAATTTCTCGAGTGGCTAAGCTTAATTTTAATAAGATGAAACCTAATTTTTTTTAAAAGAATTAGGGATTTGGAACATGAAATTTTGAAACCTTAAATGTTGTTAGAATCTAAGCCACCATTCAATTATAATATATGAGGAGATTCAACCTCCATGCATCCACATAGATTACATATATGTTGGCCAGCTCAATACACTCAGCAGTTTACACAATCCAGTTGGTTTAATTTATAAGACAATTGAATGATTAGCAATCATGCTTACGTTTATTTTATTCATAAAGCTCATACATCAAAATTAAAATAACTTGGCATTTTAATTTCTATATACCTGCCAATAAAAATTTAAACCAAAAAGGGAAAAGACATTTCGGACCAACCTTTTTTTTTTTTTTTGGCAAGATAAGGATTACATTAATTGAAATGTTTGAAATGCATGCTACGTGGTGGGTTTGGTAAACTGTTGTAGAAGTCTTTTGGCTCTTCTAAAAAAAAATTATAATAAATAAATTGGAAGCTACTATGGTGGTACCGCCGCCACGGGCCGCCACAATGGCGGCACCTTGTTTACAAAAAAAGAAAAAAAAAATTCAATTATTTTATAAAAATATTTCTCAATTTTTTTTTTCAAAACTACGTACGATTCAAAATTTTGTTAAGCAATTTTTCTGTTGTGGATGCCACATACAACTCATTTTTAAAACGTGACCTGTCAAATCAATTTTTAATTTCTACATTTTACAAAACTATTCTTAAGAGCACTCCCAATGGATTATCTATTTGCAACTTTAAGCTAGAATAGATAATAAAAGTGTTAAAAAGAGACTCCATCAGCTTATGTATTCCAACTCTATAATAGATTTTCCTTAATTCCATAAATAGTGGAACTCTACATGTAGAGTTATACTATTCACTTATCTATTTTTTTTATTCTTTATCTCCACTTTTTTAGCTTTGTTTTTTTCCTTTTTCCCTCCACCACTCCACGTTCTTTTTTTTTTTTTCTTCCTTTATAGTGGAGATTTAAGAGAAAGTGTGCAAAGTAGTGGAGTTATAAAGCGGGACCCACGTGAAAAAAAATACTATAATGAAATAAATAAATTAAAAATAATATAGAGTTAAGAATAGATAATCGGATGTATAGTGCATTTAAAATTCATTAGCTAAACTAGATAAAATAGATTTTGATTAGCTATTCTAGATTGAAAAATACATAAACCATTGAGAATGCTCTAACACTCAAAGTTCAAAATATTTTTCAAACTTTACCAAACATACCCATGATTTTTATTACAACTTCATTACAAACTCACTTGACAATCTATATTTAAATGATTGATATAATATATAAGTGTCATAACGATTAGCATATCGGTTTGTAAACGCGATAAATGTTGTGTGGATTGACACGTGGCAATCTATATTTTAGTGGCTAGCGGATTAAATATCACATGGATTATTACGTCAATTTATGAGGAACTTATAATAATAATTAGGGGTAATTATATTTTTCCCATGAACTAACAGTCATTGTCAACATGCCATCACGAACTGACACATCGACCAAAAGAGAACATGCAACTACCATTTTTGTACCTTTACCCCCTGTCCGTTAGGGAATTTCTTTAAATTGGACGGAATATTCGATTTTTAGACTTTGAATTTTGTTTAAAGACAAAAATACCCTCAAACAGTAATTTAATAATATATATATATATATATATTAAAAGAAAAGAAGAAAAAAAGAAAAATAGAGCAATGGCAGCCACCCCCTCTCTTTTCTTTTTTCTTTTTTTTTCTTTTATTTTTTTTAATTGTTTAATTTTAAGGTATTATATATAAATTTGAAACTTGAGTTAAGGTATTTGAGTCTTTTCACGAATTTGATGACGGAAGGAGGGTAAATGTACAAAAATGGTAATTGCATGCTCTCTTTTTGTCGATGTCAGTTTGTAGTGGTATATTGACAATGACCAATAATTTATAGAAAAATATAATTACCCCTAAAAATTATAACAATCCTAACAGCACTCAAAAATAAATACAAGAGCAGCAGAGGAAAAATTAGCAACAAGCCAACAACAAACAACAGAAGAACAAATGGGCTGATATGATATAGAAGTATAGAACAAATGGAAAATGGGCAATAGAACCAGTCGAAATGAAATTCTTAGGAGTTAGGTCCAACTTGCATGATGTGGAAATGGTCTTGGTGATGGATTTGAGTTAGGCCCATCTAAGAATTTCTTATTTGGGCTGTCTTAGGTTCATGGACTGGAGGGAGATTTTCAACCAATTTTTTTGTTCAAATATTAGTAAATTTGAATGGCAAATATGAAAGAATTATTATAGAGCTCATTTGCTTGAATAGGTGGACCATCTAGTCCAATACCCAAACCAATACCAGTTATGGAGGGAATGCCAGTGAATATGGTTGGGGCCGTTAGCTTAGTACTGTTTCTCTTCTTCTTCTTTTTTTGGGTCAATTACAATAATATCGGTGTAGATTTTGGTGGGTTGACGTCCTACAAACTTGGGCCATTGCCCCCAATTAGATCCCCCCCCGCCCCAAAAAAAAAACTCTATAGAGCCCAAAACCAAGAAAAACAAAAGAAAAAGGATTGGAATTAAATGGTCCTTACATATTTTCTTTTATAGGTAATAATTTTTAACATATGGCATGATTGGAATTAAATATGAGAGAGAATGTGATAATCTTCACTGATACTGAAAAGACTAGAGCAAAGGTCTAATAATTAGATCGAGCCTATTGCTCTAAAGGGGGTTCAAATTTATTTTGAATATGTAAAATCAAATTAGTCAAAAAAAATTCAAAAATAAAGTAAATATTCAAAATTTTAATATAACTTCATCACAAATACATAATAATATAAACTAATGGCAAAATAAATTAAGTACAATTAATAAGATCTAAGAAAAATGAGTACTTTTTAAAAAATTAAAATTATTTTGAGGCCGGGATTTCTTGAAAACAAACCAAACCAAGCACAATCAGGTGTTAGTCAAATGTTACAAAATAATAAAAACACAATAAAAAATAAGTTATTTAAAAAAAAAAAATATTGTTGCATTTTAATTAGTACTTTGGTTGAAAAAAGGCACACCTAATTTTCCACTTTGCCAAATAAATTTCAGTTCTACTACACTTATAAATTTCGCCCTTACCTCTTAACTTTATGACACTGATTTATTTCAGAATTATTTTCTTAATCTGAACATAACATATTTAATTATTTCAAATGAAACAGCCTAAAACAAAGTCAGAATATAAATTGATTATTGATGTCACTGGCACCTATAGAGAAACTATATATAAAAGAAAAGTCTTTTATTTGTCTTTTTGTTTTTGTCTCCATTCATGATTTTATTTTATTTTTCCTTCTTTTTGTAAAGTCTTAGTGCTGCATACTTAGTTTCTAGAGGGCTCTATCATCTAAGATTATAAAGATAACTTTCTACATTGTTAGAAGATGGATTTTTTTATTATTATTTTTTGTTCGTTAGCTAATAATTTCTTTATGAGTCTATGACTTTATATTCTTGTTTATAAACTAGAAGATCCGAGAATAAAAAGGTTCTAGCCTATATATTACAAGGCTTTATAAAATTCTTGGGTTGTCATGGGCCAAGGTAGGTCGTAGCTCCGCCCTTATAATTAGGCACTTGAAGCCTTGACGGCCAACACTTCACACTCAATATTAAAGATCAGAGGCAATCTCTATTTAATTTATTTAGAGAACTTTTATTGATTTAAGCATAAAAAAGTGTCCCCAATCCTCACAAAAAGACCTGATCGTTCATTTCTTTAAAATGCAGTAATGCAAATGGAAGAGGTCGAAAAGGACATAATGACCAAAACAAATATATTTCATCATAGTTTCTTCATCTGCCCACCTAATCACCTATCATTTTTCCGTAATGTCCTAGAAATGTTAGGTAAAAGACCCACCCTGCAACAACCGAAAACACAAAATAAAAATGACTCATTTGTTGGTTCTAAACTTCTAATGATGTGTTCTTGTTTAGTTTCGAAGAAAAATGATATATATCATATATATATATTAATATCTCAAAAAATGTTATAGTTACCAAATCTTTTATCAAGATGATGTATGTGGAACTTATTCACTGATACCCGTATCATTTTTTTTTTTAATAATTGTTTTGATCATTTTCAATAAATAAGCTCTACATCATTTTGGTACCCATCTCTTGATAAAAGATTTCTTACCTCTAACATGTATTTAATATCTCCCAAATATCTTATTATGTTTATTTGGCAAAGTCTAGTAGTTTTTGGATCGGACCTTATTAAAGAAAATGTCCAATAACTACTAAATTCTGCTACGTAAGCATGATTAGATATAAGGACATTGATTAATTATAACATTACTCTAATTTGGAAATCGTTTAAACCTTTGTCCTGTAACGCATAGGCAAGCTATATGAATACATGTGTAATAATTGTGAATAATAATTTGGATTTTTTTTTTTAAAAAGAAAAAAAAAAGTGTTCTTTTTTTTTTGGAAGATATATAAAAAAAAAAAAAAAAAAAAAAAAAAAAAAAGTGTTTTGATATAATATAAAGATTAAAAAAAAAAAAAATGCTGATATCTAAATGTTAAAAGTTTTTTTATTTTATTTTATGTTTTTAATTGTTTTTTAATAATTTTTACCTACAAATTCACTCCTAAAAGGACATTTATTTTAGCATATCGATTTGACCCAAAATTTAATGGAAATGGAACAAAGCAATTTTATATTATAAATTTTATTTTGTTGTATTTAAAAATGTAAATAAAGTTATTTTATGGGTTAAATACATTTTAACTTCCCAAACTACCACTCTTTCTCCGGAAGGTTATTCAAACTATTAATGCTTAGATTTTGGCCCCCCTAAACTACCACTTTCTGATTTTTTGGTCTCATCCATCCATTTATGCCGTAAATGCCAACATAAACTGGGTCAGATAAACATAAACTACTCTTATAGAGATGTATTCAATGACTATCCTATCACTAACTACTATTAATAAAGATAATACAAAACTATTAAGGGATAACATACTATTCTTTTATTCCCTACTTAAAGATACACTCTAATAGATAAATAATAACTAAATAACAAAGACACGTGACTATTTAAGAATTCTTTTGTTCTCATCATTTGTCCCATTTGATACGTAACAACGTGATAAGATATACAACATTAAATCTGTAAAATTTAAGATGGACCAAATCCTATCCAAACTTCATGGGCTATAGCTTATTCCCATTGTAATGACAAAACCCATGAAATAAAAAGTTAATCATATATAATCATAATGATAAGTGGTGGTAATTACATAATATAAGCATAAGAGTAAACTTACTGTGGGTGTTGCGGTTTTTCGAGCGGAGGTTTGGGAAGGGTTCATACTTCATATCCCTCATCGTGCCCTTTTGCTGTTATTGTCTTGTGTGGCCGCAAGGGCTGCATCATTAATTCCCATTAATGGTACCTTCAATAGATGCATTTCTTTTTCTTTTTCTTTTTCTTTTTCTTTTTTTTGATTTTGCCCCTTCTTAATAATAATACTATTTAGTAAATTGTTATATAATTACTGTACAACTTGATAATGTGATAATAAAAATAATAAGTACTTTAAAAAAATTAATTTTTATTGTCACATCAGTCTAATTTTATAACAGTGTACTAAATATTATTACCAAAAACATATAATATGAATTATATAGAAACCGGACCAAAAAAATAATCCCAAACCAGGTCAAAAAAATAATATCATCATCCCAAACCGGGCCAAAAAAAAACTGTCAGAGGCTTAAGGTGCGTTTGGAATTGCGATTTCGTAGAGAAAAAATGCGATTTTAAACCAAATCACAGAAAATGAACCTTTTGAAAACTGTGTTTTTAAAAAATTGCGATTTGAAAACACAGAAAAGTGCTTATTCAAATCGCAGGCAATGTGGTACTTTTTTGAAAATGCAGTATTTTAAAAGGCTAACCTACGATTTTAAATGTCAAACTACAATTTTGCCAAATGTTTATTACGTTTTTAAAAATCACTTTTTTCAAATTACATATTTTAAAATCTTTATTTTTAAATCGTATTTTTTTAAATCACTAACTCAAACGAATCTTTATAGCCGATGAAAACTTCTAGACACCTGTCAGCCAATCTGGGCCTCGAATCGTGAATCGTGACGTGGCCAGCTAACAGCCTCGATGCTTTTTCTTCGCGAAGAATTGCAGTTCCCTAGACCTAGACCTATCGTTAAAACCGACAATGACCACACTGCCTCCCTGCATTTATAGAACCTACAATCTCTGCCATTTGATCTGATTCCCAAACACTGAGGCGCCACGTCAATGGAAAATTAACACCTCAGGGAACTGATCCTAAACAGATATCCTTGAGGTTACTTGAATTCAGTTGAATTTAAGGTTAAAGAAGCAGTTAAAAAAAATAATAATAATCCTGTTAGGAAGATCAAATAAATCTTCTACTAAATTGTTTCGTATTGCAGGAGATATTGACGAAAGAGTAATTCAATAAAGAAGGCTCCACTATTTTTTTTTTGCCCACTTTTGAATGTTACGTGAATTTTAAAATTATTATTGAATTTAAAATTATTATTATTAAAGTTTGATCCAATGATGATTTTAAAGCTAAGTGATATTTGCGAAGATACGATGCGGCTGACCCAAATTATTTTGGGTTTTTTATTTTATATTATTTTATTTTTAACTCAAACGACAACGTTTGTATATTCAAAGTTGTCTGATATTTTCAAGTATTTGAGGTTTTCTATTTGACATTTAAGAGTAGACGTTCATCTCTTGTCAAAAGAAAGAAGAAGAGATCAAGATATCATGTATGGCTTCCAAGCCTTCTATAATCACTTTCTCTCACGGGATGTTATGTTGTGGGCTCAGTTCAAGCTTGTGGGTATGGTGGTGCTGGTCGTAGCATTCAAGGACGATGAGAAATGGTTCCCTTCTATTATAGAGTTCAACAAAATTTCAGAAAGTTACTTCACTTGCTTGTTTCACAATGTCAATTATAGTCAAGAGAAAATCAATTCCATAGAAAGCAAGATCCTGAACAAATTGGGTTGGAAGCTTATGGTTCCTGTTAGTACAGTATTCATAGATTGTATGGAATCAGACTTATCTTCTTGGGAGTCCAATTTGAGTAAGACACTTCCTTCAGCTGGATTTTAGATAGACACCACCGCCTGTACCCATATTTTGTGGGATAAGGCTCTATCCTGGGAGATTCGGGATAAAGCCCTTCTTCAATTTACTAGGGTTTGAGTGGTCAAATCCTATCCCGTAAATCAAGATTATAGTATTCAAGTAATATTTAAACTACTTCAATATAATACTGAGATGGATTTTCGAGATGTTCGTAATTCGAGATAATTGTTTCTTGAAACTTTGCAACAACTATCCGAGACGTTTGTTCCTGAGCGGGTTGGGCCAGCCCGATCGATCCAGTTGGGCCTCCAATTCGGAAATGGGCCAAATAAGCTTTAGGGAATGATAATTTTCCCAACAATTCCGATAATCCACACTTTTTTGCTTGAATTTCTTCGGTCTTGTGGAGACCCCGATTGAGTGTCCAAGAATCTAGTGTTCTTAATCCAAGAGAATGTATGGCCATTGGCGTGAATGAATTTGGCAGGGGGAAAAAAAAAGTTACACCTACTTCTTACGTATGTCAAGAGTGAATTTGTTGAGTTGGCTCCATTTTTACCAAGCTTGGAGTGGGGATAGTAGGGCTAGGAGTGAAGATAGAGGTGGTTTTAAGGGGCTGAAAGCCGGATAGCTTTAAGAAGAGACGAACATCTACTCTTCAACGGTGTCAACTACAAAACCCATCAAATGTTTGCTTCAGACAACTTTAAGTATAAAAACGTTGTTGTTTGAATTAAAAAATATATATATCTGAATCATAAATTAAATCTATAGAACATCTCAGCCATTCCTTTATTTTACAACTTCTGAAGCCGGATCTTGAGAACTCTAATCCTTCTTATAGCATTACTCTTAACGAAATGGGCGGAATGTCGATCACTATTTCAAAGTTGGTTACCAAACATGCCAATGAATTAGGTTAATAGTCACCGGGGCTATGTAGCCTATGTTGAAAGTCAAAAAAACATAAATCAAACTCTAAAACAAAAAACACAATGGAGCCCCTCTTAACTAAATTTTAGAAACTATTAATTGTAGATATTAAATCACTAATTATCTTTAAAACTAACAAATAAAACCTAATTTATAAAATGTTTAACTAAAATAAAAATCAAACGAGTAAGAGTTCAAAGTCACAATTTTTGTTATGACACAACATTAAATTATTAATTATTCAAAAAAACTTTAAAAAATAAATTTAATTAATATTTTATCAATTGTTCATCATCAATTTAGACAACGTATATACTGCTCAACATGAGATTTAATTCACTTATGAAAGATTTAGATCATTGTGTATATTTTATTAAGGAAAAATGTTAGATTTATAACTTTTTTACAAATTATTGACATATATTAGCTGTAACGACCCGCCTTTTACAAAAAGAGGTAAGTGAAAATTTTAAATTTCCACATATCGTTAAGACATCAACACTGACGTCATCAGAGTATAAATTAGCAGCAAAATATAATTGTTCTTTTACAACTTAGGAATCATAACACTTTGAGCTGACTGAAATACTTCTAGACATTCATTCATAAATCATTTAACTACACATTGAAATAAGTGTTACGGATAACACTAAAAACCTACATGAAAAATCTATCAAATACAAGTATTTCTCTAAGTATACTATTTTACAAAAGAATACAAACATTACAAGGAAATCACCAGTTACACTAATATCAGCTTTAACTCTTCAATGCGAACGTAATCCAATCCCTTAATTTAATAACATTTTGTACCTGCATAATGGACTACTGCCCATATATAAATATATGGGTCAGTCTACTGCTTTCAATAATATAATGAATATGCATTTATTTATGAAATACAATACAATGAATATATAGCTCTATGATTATATGTATATGCAATTCATGTTCTACAAGCATTAAAAGAATATAAACATAAGGATAAAGCAGTAACGTGACAGTTTTAATACAGTGTCTTAATTAATCATCTTTTGCACACCACTCGTTCGCGAAGCCATAGGTCTGGTATATCGTGTTAGCCCGGGATTACAGTCTCATCACTTAACGTTTATTAGTTTGTTACTGGAAGCCAAAGGTCCCAGCGTCAGGTTACTTATTAGGTTCAACCAGGATCTGGTGGTCCCACCACTGGCCAATAACCTTCTCTGCCTACCAGCTCATTATTAAGCAGTTTAATTAAAATATAAAATATGCAAAATCACATGCACAACCAAATAAACAAATCCATGATCATGACATTATACAAAGCTACAAGTAAGTATTTTAGAAATACTTAAACATATATTTATACATACAAAGCGTTAGCATCACTACTCAGGAATATTAATTATATTCACTTAGATACAATTATCGATTAACCTATACATAACACTCACGACTTGTATTACTTCTAGAACACCCCAAATAACAGGAACCTATACTCAACACATAATCAACATCTAACATAATGTTAACAAGGAACCCATAATATACCCATAATCTGCCACAAATCCTCAAACACCAAAAATACTCTTAATCCGTAATCCATACAGCCAGCACTTAGAACACACAAATAATAAATCAATTACATGGAATCAACAAGAAAACACACACACTCAACACTGTTAGGCCAACACGGCTACCCAATCCAAAACCCTCACTCCAAAATCATAACACTCAACCGAATCACAAACACCCACTGCCAACTACCCAGTAATCACAGCCAAGCATCAAAACCACAACCCAAAAGATCAATAGAAAATACACACACCATTGCACGGGTTCTACCCATTTCAAATCAGGGAAGAAAACAACCGAAATACACAATCCAAAATACCCAATCAGTTCAACCAACTCACAACCCGAACCCACAAATCAACCAACAAATAGGTTGAATCAAAACAGAGAACAACAAAGCAATCAACAATAATTTGAGGTAAAATCACAAGAAATTACCTAGAGGACTTCCTTGGAAAGCTACTGGAAAAATCACCGGAAAAGATAGATAAACCGGTCGGATTTCTCGCCGGAAATCCCCACTGAAATGGCCGGAAATCGCTATGCCTCGCCGGATTTCTGTTATGGCCACCAGGAATCATCCCCTCCGTCGACCCACCGGAAAACCCAGACCCAGCTCCTCTGGCCACCGGCTGACAACCCAGAACCGGACGTCGTGCCTCCTGCTCTGCCGGTGCTGGCCCACCGTTGATCGGATCCTCTCTCTCGGCATCTCTCTCTCGAACTCACTCTCTCAATCTCTCAGTCTCTCGGAATCTCTGCTCCGCCGAATCTCTCCCTCTCTCACTCTCGGCAACTCTCTCCGTCGGCATCTCTCTCGAACCCACTCTCTCCCTCTGTCTCACCGTGTCTCGGGTGGAAGGAAAGAAATAACCGAAAGAAGAAAATGAAGGAGGCAGAAAGAAGAACAAGAGAAGAAAGAAGGAATAGCTTGATTTTATAGAAGATGAAGACTTGCTGATCAAGTTGAAAGATGATGAAGCCGATGACTCGCGATATCTTAGTACTAATTACAAGGATTATATTACTAACCCCAGTTAAATTTTATCTTGGTTAATTTAATTAGAGTTAAAAGATAAAATATCTAATTAATTCAAAGTTAAATTTTATCATGTTAGGTTAACATAGGTTAAATAAAGATATTTATTCAAAAGTTACTAATTAACATTTTACCGCATATTATTATATCTCAGATTTTTACTATTTTAATTTAACTTACTAAAATATTAATTTAAGTCCGTTTAGAGTATAGTTCGTTTCATAACAAATTATCCCAATAATATCATATCACTGACAATATTATTATATTAAATAATATTGTGTCAATAATAAATATTATATAATAATATTATATACCCATAATATTATTAATTAACTCACTTAAATAATCAACCTATCTATTTAATAACTCAGTAATATTTATTAAAGTTTAATAACATTCTTAGCTGCTTGTTTGAGTCATTGCATGAGTTATAGCATGCAATAATTAACCATACAACCATTCAGGACAGGTGGCTCATAAATATTCATTTATTAAAATAATGTCGATCGAGCAACCTAAAGTAATTATTGATCGACATGTATTGTCGATCGAGCGACTGACTGAGTAATAAGTCGATCGATCGGCAGAAGTAGTCGATCGAGTGATTGATCGACTGAGTAATAAGTCGATCGAGTGATTGGTCAATCGATCGGTTAAAAGTGGTGGATCGAGCGACTACAAATATGGATTGATTGTCACGAGTATTAAATTCTATTTAAGACATTATATCTTTAAAATCTAGGGCATTACATTAGCAGTCAATTGAACGGAATAGGATCCTCTCCATTTTATTAAATGTTTGATATTATCAATTTTAAATGAAATGTTAGGATTTAAAATTGATGCATCTAATAGTGTATATGAAGTCAATGTTAGCACGTCTTTTAAAAATTTAAATAATGTGAAATCATGTACACCATTAGATGCATCGACTTTAAATCATGACTATAAAATATATAATATCCATTTTATTTGAAATAGAGAGGACCCTATTCCCAATTGAACGATATGAAAAAAAATTTAATGACTAATATGACTAGTTAATTACAAACACGTAATAACAAATTATAAAGAAGTTGCAAATAATATTGTCATTTTCAATAAAATATTAAGGTCTCGTTTGGTTCGTGGAATGAACATTCTATTAAGAAAATGAATAGCTATTCCTGGGAATAGAAAGTGGTGGAATGGAATGGTTATTCATATTCTTTTGTTCGGTAATAACTCACATATTTTAATCGGAATTAAAAAAAAAAAAACTAAAAAAACCCCTACATTATATTATTATTATTTTTTTTTTTTTAAAAAAAACCAATCTAAAAAAAAAAAACCAACAAAAAAAGAAAGAAATAAACTGGTGGGTGGCCGGTCACCCACTGTTGAACTGAAGGTGGTCGTAGCCACCCAAGCCTAACGGGGGTGGCTGGCCACCCCTGATGAGAATTGGGGGTGGTCAGGCCACCCCCAATGGACCCCCGAGACATTCTGGGGGTGGTGCGACCACCACTGGCCCTCCACAATGGCTGACCGACCACCCATTGGGGTGGTCGGCCAACCACTTTGGGGTCTAGTTTTTTTTTTTTTTTTTTTTATTATTATTTTTTTTTATAAACAAAAGATTTGAAAGAAAATAAAAAAAATGAATTTTTTTTCTTTTTGAAAAATGTAGTATTTACCCCTTAAGGAATAGTTATTCCTTTCATTTTTTAGATGAATATGTATTAATCTTCTTAAGGGAGCATCTATTCCAATGAAAATAGTTATTTCATGGAATAAACTTAACAAACTAAAGAATAATTATTTCTATGAAATAGTCATTTGGCCCATTTCATTCTAAAGGATTATTCTCCGAACCAAACGGAGCCTAAATACTAACCATACAAGCGGGAGAGGAAAAAAAAAAAAAAAAAAAAATTCCGTGTAAAGGATAGTAAGATAACCTTTAATTTGCTGACTTGTTCTCCATTTGCGTGGCCTTCTTTGATTCGACTGTTAAATCAGGCATCTTAATTAGTTGCGTAATTATTACCGTCAAAGCATAATAGAATTGACGGCCAGATTTTAATTACTTGCGTAACACTTACAAAACTCATGTAATCGGACAGTAAAATGTGTAGCTCAGCACGATGCACCGTAGACGGGCGTCGTAACACGTCTGTGTCCATTTGTACAGAGTCCGCACTCTGTCCCACCGCTTCCGGTCATTCCGGTCTCCCATTGCCCTTTCCTTTATGTATATTATACCCTAATTCTCAATTCCCTACTCATCACTATCACTCTCTCTATCTCTGTTCAATCACTGCAATCTCTCACTCTCTAGAACTCATGGGTAAATTAGCAGTTATTTCATTTTTATTTATTTTATTTTTTATTGTGTTGTACTGCGCTAAATAGATTTTTATGATCTCTGAGATTCTCACTGTTGTTTTTTCTGGTTTGATTTTGGTTGAATTACAGGGAAGATCAAGATCGGAATCAACGGTATATGATTTTATATCATACGATCCTATCATTTTTTGAACGATTAGATCTTTTCTATTCAGATCTGATCGTTTCTTGTCTTTTTGTTTTTGAATGTTTTGTGTTAATATATTAATGAATACAAATCAGGATTTGGAAGGATTGGGCGTTTGGTGGCTAGGGTTGTTCTTCAGAGAGACGATGTTGAACTCGTCGCTGTTAACGATCCATTCATCACCACCGACTACATGGTATCACTACTGCTCTCCTTTCTGTATCGCTATGGATCGAGTGGCTTTGAGTCAGTGGTTTGGTCGATCATACAATCTTAGCCGTCCGATCGTGAATATGGGCCCCTTTTATGGTCTCGAAACAGTTTTGTTTTCATTATTAAGGATTTGGGTACTCAGATTTTTTGCTTAAAATGGGTTTTATTTAGTTGGGTTGTGATCGGACTTTGCAGGATTTGTTTGGTTAGCAAGAAAATTTTTGGTTTAGTGAAGGGTCTGAATTCAGTTATAGAGTAAATGTGATGTTAAGGAAATCCTTGTCTCTGTTTTTGTGTATTGATTAATGGGTTTCTTTTCGTTTGGTGATTGCGTTTGTGTGCGTAGACCTACATGTTCAAGTATGATACAGTTCACGGTCAGTGGAAGCATCATGAACTCAAGGTCAAGGACTCGAAGACCCTTCTCTTTGGCGAGAAGCCCGTCACTGTCTTTGGTGTCAGGTATTATACCCATTGTTCGATTTTACTCCACAATTATAGTTGCAATCGACATATAGTTGTGAGCATATATGTTATATTTGAGGAAATGTGTTGCTGGGTTGTTCTGGTAATGCGATTTGCGTAATTTGTAGGAACCCGGAGGAGATCCCTTGGGCCGAGACTGGAGCTGAGTTCATTGTGGAGTCCACTGGAGTTTTCACTGACAAGGATAAGGCTGCTGCTCACTTGAAGGTTTGTCACCGATACATATTGCTGTTGCCTTTGTTAGCTTTTGCCATGGTAGTTTGTTGCGTTGATGATATTCTTTGAACTGGACGAAGTTTGTGTTATCGGTTTATTCCACCCAAATATTCGTTGGTTGTTGGTCTATGGTTGTAGGTCATTAAGTAACTTTATTGTACTACTTGGTTGTATTTAGTATGAAGTTTGCCACTGCTTTTTCAAATTTTGCTACTTGCTGAATGTTTGATGAAAGGATGGTTAGCTACATTTCTTTTTGTGATTTGTTTGTTTTCTATTTTGGCTGCATAGCACGTTTTATGTTGGCATCCAGCTTCCAAACACCTTGAAGAACCAGTTCTGCTGCTGAAGAGTTGTAAATTTACTAGGCATCTGTTTGTTTTTAAGTAAATTCATTTCTGTATTTTAATCTGAAAGAGATGGTATATTTCGACAGTTGTGGCACCCTATTTTGATATTAACGAGCTTTTATTTTGATTTTTGCACATGTCAAACTCATGCTAATGCCACCCTCGCTTATGGGGCTGAGAGTCTACCTTGTGTGTATATAAGACACAATTTTGAATGTGGGCCTGCATATTTTACGAAGAGATTGTTACCAAGATAATGTGGAGCTTATTCATTGGAACCTCTATCATTTCTTTTTATTAATTGATTTGATCCTCTCCAATGAAAAAGCTCCACATCATCTTAGTACTAATCTAGTAATCTCTTGGTAAAAGATTTGGTACCCCTAGTATTTCTCATTTGGATAGCTTATGGATAACGAAGTGGGGTGCCCAATAAATTTCCTGAAAGTTCCACCTCCATCCTGCTGTTGCTACCTTGCCCACTTTTGAACCAAATTAGCCTTGGAAACCACCCTTCACGACAGTAATCACCATGCTAACACATGACACAACATTTGGTTTCTGTATGGTTTCCGGCCCAGCTATATCTTATCTTATCTTTTTCTTTTTTCAGAGTAATTATTATTTTATATTCTGGCCTTGATGCTGTTATCTTAGTTGAATTGGTTTGGTTTGATTCCCAGGGAGGTGCAAAGAAGGTCATAATCTCAGCCCCTAGCAAGGATGCTCCCATGTTTGTTGTTGGTGTCAATGAGAAGGAATACAAGCCTGAGTTTAACATCATTTCCAACGCTAGCTGCACCACCAACTGCCTTGCTCCCCTTGCAAAGGTTCTATCAATTACCAATACTTTGTTTTACACTGAAGTGTCTGAACTTTGGCACTAATTGCTTTATTAACTTAAATATATCTTGTTTCAATTTTTCAGGTTATTAATGATAGATTTGGCATTGTTGAGGGTCTAATGACCACTGTTCACTCCATCACTGGTGGGTTTGTCAGTTGGCTTGCTCAACTTTTATTTAGGAGCTTGCTTCATGTATTCATTTTGCTTTCTTTTTGATTTTCTTTGATTCAGCTACTCAGAAAACTGTTGATGGGCCATCTAGCAAGGACTGGAGAGGTGGAAGAGCTGCTTCATTCAACATCATTCCTAGCAGTACAGGAGCTGCTAAGGTGATGAGCTTCTTCATTCTGTGTTTAACTTATAGTTGGAGCCTCATTCAATTTGTATTTATACAGCTTCGAAGATCTGTCATCTGGGTTGTGAGAACTAAAGCACTAATTCCAAATTTTTTATGTGAAGGCTGTTGGTAAAGTGTTGCCTGCTCTGAATGGGAAATTGACTGGAATGGCTTTCCGTGTTCCTACTGTCGATGTCTCTGTGGTTGACCTTACTGTGAGGCTGGAGAAGGCAGCTACTTATGATGAAATTAAAGCTGCCATCAAGTAAGGGCTGTGACTAATTTTTTAATTCTTTTGTGTCTATTAAATGTATGGTAAGAGTTGCTGCCATGTGAACCGTGATGACATGTGGTGATTAAGCTATCCTTTACCTTTCTGACAATTTATGTGGTGGGAAAGTGTTCTCATCTTGTACCTCTTGATTTTGGCTGGTTTTCAGGGAGGAGTCTGAGGGGAAATTGAAAGGAATCCTGGGTTACACAGATGAGGATGTGGTCTCCACCGACTTTATTGGTGACACCAGGTATGAATGAGTGCACATCTCTATCTATAATGGTCCTTAGCAAAAGTTGAATATGCCCCGACATTGCATATTGATAGTGATGATTCCGTGACATGATCTTATCTTTTATTTTTTGTCTCATCTACTTGTCAGCTGGTGCCTTTGATGGTAAAATTCACCAAGTCTAATAGTCTGTCTATTGTTTGACTGTTCAGGTCAAGTATTTTTGATGCAAAGGCTGGAATTGCTTTGAATGATCGCTTTGTTAAGCTTGTTTCGTGGTATGACAACGAGTGGGGTTACAGGTAATTTACTTCTTCATTTCCTATTTCAATCCTGATCCTGAAGTTGCACAGCAGTATCTGAGTCTCAGGCTTTGAAAATTGCCTTTTCCTGCCGAATTGGTGCACTGTTTGTCTCAGTTGAGAAATTGATATTTGTTGCTGCTCATGCTGCTTGTTTGATGTGGTCTTTGCAGCACACGTGTGGTTGACTTGATTGTTCATGTTGCAAAATGTTCCAAGTGAGATGGCAAGACTTGCGGATATGAACTGTGTGCTTAGTGTTTCCTGCGTAGCGGCTACTTACTCACTGTTGTGTCCATGACGTAAAGGCAGCGAGAGAATAAAACGGGTTTTCCATAAGTATTTGGTGTTTCACCAAAGGCTTATCTCTAGATTTTGTAGGTTCAATGTAATGGAGTTTTTGAGTTTTTCTCGTTGGAGTAACTTGTGTTTGTTATATTATAGTGTTTTGCTTTATTACACTATCAAGTAAGAAGCTTTGCCGCTCTCTTTTTTCGTTCATGTGTTTGTGTATTGAGTGCACGGAGATGTCTTCAAAAGTCATGAACGGGGGAGCCCCGTCTCTCCATCTGCTTACTGGAAATGGACCCATCTTTTTGCACTTCATCTCTCAAATAGTCGGCAATGTGTATTTGCAGACCTCCACGGCTCTACATTTAGTGTCTGCGCCATTGCCATGGAGGTTGAATGACTAATAACTGCGTTGTAGATGAACATAAAATGGTTGTTTGATCAATAAATGGGAGAGGAAAGGTGGGCACTGATGATCCTGAATGAAACCCCAAGAGCAGTGCAGTAGTTCTATCTCCGTTGGTTATATTATTGTGTGGATGGTGAAAGCTTCATCACTCTTATTCCGTGCAAAAAGTGAAAATTTTGTGGATTCGTGGCTCTAGCTGAATAAGAAAGAAAGTTGGTAATTGTGAAAATGACGAGTGAATCGTTGTCTGCCTTCATTTATACGTCAAGTTCTATTAAGACGCAATTGACTTAATTATTTTATGAATAAGATTTATTTATTTATTTATTTCTAACGACATAATTTTAAAATAAAACAAAATAAAATTTTGATCCATGACCTAGGCCTCCCACCTAATTAAATGACAATGGCCTTGGGCCTAATATATCACTTCTAATCCCCTTAAATATGAGGTGATGATTAAAAAGGTAAGTAGGTGGTCGGTGAAGTTTTGGTTGCTTGATTAATGAGTTAATTACTAAGTAATCTAAAAGAAAAAAGAAAAAAGAAAAAAGAAAAAAAATTATGAAATTGGGTTTTTTTTTATGGTAAAAGCTTCTCTCATGTTAATGCCGAGATTTAAAAATTATGAAATTGGGTTTTTGGAGTGCGTGAGAGAGTTTTTTTTATGTTGTGTGACTTCCTTGAAAACATTAATAAATAGAAAATAACAATGTTGTAAGAAAAAAAAGACAACAGTAGGATGTTGCAAGAGTCAAATATTGGTATTCATTTCCTCTACTCTAGTCAAAAGAATTGAAGCCGGCCGTGAGACTGAGATCTAAAATACAAAGTTTTCCTTGAGTTGAACGAATTTTTTTCAATTCATTCTTTAAACCGAATTAGCAATATTCATATATTTTTAATAGAAAAAAAAAAAGAAAAAAAAAAAGCGAATAGTATTTAAGGACGGCACAATTACACAGTAATAGTACGGCGTAAATGCACTTAACGGTCCAATGGCAAATTAGCAATATCCCGCGAAAACCCAGACCTATATCGAAGCGCTCCGCTTCCCTCTAATCCATCCTCAACGCTCAACAGCTCCGTTATTCAAATTTTTTCCTAAATTTTCGATCTCTCCGCCAATCTCACACTCCAAAATGTCCTCTCTCTCTCTCTCTCTCTCTCTCTCTCACACACACACACACACACAAACACTGTAAATGCTCAAATTGCTGAATTTTAAACCCTGATCTTCCACACACTTGCATATTAATATATGTGAATGTATATATTAGTATCGTTAGGTGGTTGATTTTGAATTCAAATGGCGACATCGGCGTTCAAATCGACGACGAAGAGAACGCCGATCGGAGCCTCATCGTCGTCGGCGGAGGACTCCGGATCGTCCAATAAGAGCTCAGCTCACCGCCGCTCGCGCAGCCTTAGCCGGTTCTCGCACCGGATACCGGTGCCGGGAAGCGAAGACTTCGACGACAGCGTTCCAGCTCCGAGAGGGAAGTTCGTGAACACGGTGAGGGGCTCGGGGTTCCCGGAGATCAGCCTCGACGACCTCGCCATCGAGTTCTTCCACTCCGGCGATCGAGGCCGCTCGGGCTCGAGGAGCTCCGAGGCCGGCCCGGCGGGCGGTTCCGGTTCCGGTGCGTCGTCGTCTTCGTCGTCATCGCTTAGAAGAGGGAGGTCGGTGTCGAGACAGAGCTCGAAAGCAAGTGGAGATGGGAGGGGCAGTGTGTGTAATAGTTCCGGTGGAGGAAGGGTAATTTCAGAAAGTAATTCGAGGAGGCGGCGCTCGGTTTCTGTAGTGCGGTGTCAGATTAGTGATTCGGAGGTGATGAGATTTCTCTTTGCCTTTTTTGTTCTTCTAAGTTTTGTTTTGGAATTTGAATTCAATGATTAGATTTTACCGGAATTATTTTTGTGTGTTGCTTATTTGGAATTTTAATTATTTGATTTAATTTTCTATTTGATGTGCAAAGTCATATATTGTACATAGCATGCTTTGCTTGAATAGAATATGGCCTCTTCATGTAGTTATGAATTCCAGTATCTTTGTAGGATGAATACATTTGTCTCTAGGGCTGCCTTTGGTTAATATGATTGGAATATGCTTTTTTCTTTGTGTGTATGATGAGATCAGTTTCTAGTGTTGAAATGGTTGGAGGAGAATGAATCAGAATGCTTTTCTATGAAAAATAATGAAGGGTTTGTACAACCTTTGTATATATGCTCTGTCCTATCAAAAACAAAAAATTATCCGAGAACTTCTATGGAATATCCAGTGGCAAGTTTCATTGATAAATAATGTCAGGGAGGTTGCTTTATTATTATTGCTATTATCCCTTTGCTATATAAGAACACGTATTTTCTTCTTAGCCATAGTGAAGTTGGAGAAGATATTTAACTTGTTTATGTTCTAAACAACAGAGTGATCCAGATCCTTCTCAGAACTCCGGCAATCATGCTAATCTGAAGAGTATTGGTAATGGAAACAGCCAAACGCCATTATCCAATCGACCAGCAGTTTCAAAGCAAAGACAAGTATTGAGAAGGTCTTTTAGTCAAAAAGACTTGAAGTCCCATGATGACTATTCAGTAAGCCTTTTCCTTCTCCTGCGGCTTATTTTATTACCACATTTGTTTATCTTTCTTGAAATTTAGAAAGACGGAGTTTGAAATTTTGTAATTAAGACTCCTATAGACAGAGGGTCTGATGCTTGGATTGAGACACTTGCCTCATTTTTTAAGCTCTCTTTAATTTTGTTAAAATATTTTCTCATCTGACTTGCATTGCGAACTGAACTGAATTTAAAACAATGTCTCTGGTCCTTTCAGAGCCAGTCTTCAGTCCTTACTGATGATGAAGGAAGGGATGCTCATTCCGGTAAAAGTGGGATTGAGAGGATAATACGAGCAGTTTATGCACAAAAGAAGGTTGATTTATTTTGTGTAAAATGACTATTATTTAACAACCACTGCCTCAAATTTATATTTTTTCCAAGTCCAAAAGGAAGAAAGTTTTATAATTTTTACATCAGTCAATGTTGTCATCTTTGTCACTCTTCAGGCAGAGCACCCTGCTGCAGATAGTGTTAACAGTGAATTGTATGCAGCAATGCGTGAAGAACTTAGAAATGCTGTGGAGGAGATCAGAATGGAACTTGGACAAGTCAGTAATTTATTGTTGTGTAGAACTTGGCAATGGCAATGTTCTTTGTCATACGTATTCAAATTTGGTTCATTATGTTCCCTGCCACTAACTAGTGCTCCTCGCAACTTCTTCAGGCAATGGCTAAAACAAAAACCTCTTTTTCAGCAAGTGGTGACTGCTTGCAACCAACTAATTCTGATGTTCTTCAGGCAGTTTCTTCAATCAGAAGGAACTCAACAAAATTGGAGCAGGTAATTTCAAATTATTTGTCCCACAGTAATTTCACCCCTTTGTGCTCCTGTAAATGAGACATGCAACCAGCAGAATCTCTTTCGTTCATAATTATTCTTGATTAGGAGCATTTGAGTGTACCTATAAAATATTTCCAGCTTTCACTTGTGGTTTGTCCGTAAGTTTGCCATGACTGGTGTTTAGAAGGGTGTTGTTGTATGTATCGTTTTGACAATCTAAGAAAATTAAATGTTGTCAATTGACAGGTATATTATCTTGTTGAGTGTTTGATTTTAAGCCGCACAAGTTTCTAAACTTGTGTTGCAGTATTGGAGAATTTAATATTTGTGTGAATGAGTATAAGATCGGGAGTTGGACTCAGTTAACTCTCTCTTTGAGTTGCTGTGTTCAGTTCAGATTTGTGTTGGGATGGGAGATAAAATGTGTTGGAAGTTGAGCAGAAATTGTATATTTAATGTTTGTTCGTACTAAGACTTTGAGAGAAGTTACTAGTTTAATATTTGTGAAGCCAAACTGCGTTTATTATGAGAGTTTATTACTCATTTTCTTTGGGTTATATAATATGAAATTGCCCTTATATAATTTGATTCTGAAAGTTGCATCCAGCAACTTTTCACTCTTGAGATTGTGCCATCTTGTCAAGAATTTTTCGGATACTGATGGATCTTATTACTTGAATTCACAGTCAGAGAAGCGTAAACAAGATTTACTGGCTGAAATAGTGTTGGAGGAGCAACGTGGTCGGGAGCTGTCTAAGACTGTGAAGGAATTGCTTCCTGATCCAAAGAAAACTGCTATAGGAAAACCTTCACGAGCCAGAAAGGTACTGTCTCTCTTTTGCACTCTAGCAGATAGGGTTTGCATTTACTTTCAGCCAAGTCTTTGCCGTAGCTTTTATTATTTCCAAATAATGATCTTCTTTGTTGAGCGTAAAATTGATTTATTAACTTTATATTTGATATATTTGTTGCCAGAGGAGTAACGACAGAAGTAGGATGTCAAATCGATTGATCGAGGAGGCAGAGAAGTATATTGAGGACTTCATTTCTAATGTTGAGGATACAGACATTTCATCTCTTGATGGAGAAAAGAGTGATACAAGCTCATCTCTTGGAGGAATTGTAAAGTCAGAAACTCTTCGAAGTCCAGTGGTATTTAATTCTATTCCTGTTGAAATGGATGGGGTTCTACTGCCTTGGTTGCACTGGGAAGCTAGTAATGATGCTACTCCGCAATCATGCAAGAGTAAGGCAGAGCCGCCTATAACTCCAAATACACCATTGGATGAAGCTCAGGTAATATCTGATGATATGCTGGTTGCATTTCTTTAGGGATGAAATGAGGAGAACCAGGTCAAGGCATTCTCAGAGATTTGATTATCCTTTCAGATCCTTTGATTTTGCATATGAATAATCTTATTTAATAAACTGCTATACGACTGTCATACAAAGAGTTGGTTTTTACTATCACGTCATTCCCAGTTGTATGACAGTCGTATAGTAATCTACTAAATAGCATTACTCTTTACTGACATGCAATTCTTACTTCATTGAAGCATGTTTACTGTTTCAATCTATTCTCAAACATTTTTCTTATCCGTATCTTCATTTATATTTTTCTCTTTCACTGTGACATATTTCTTTGAAATTCCTATTATAGGAAGTGTGCAGTACACAAAATCAAAGTAATCGTTCTGCCAGCAGTCGTGGGAGTTGGAGCCCTGGATTTATTGTTGGCCTGCCAATGAACATGGGAGAAGATGCAGGAAGTAAATCTGGAGAACCTGGTAGCTTCAATAGCCAATCTTGTTCTGGTGAATCACGAGGGTTAAGGTTTGAAATGGATGATTATCTCAAGCTTCAAAGCGACGAAGATTTTCTCTTCGAAAGATGGAAGCAGCAACAGAGAATTAATTCAGGCAGTATTCTGCTTTGTAATCACATGTTTTTTTAGCGATGTGCTATTTTTCAAGGTTTCTTTCCCCACATTTTACACTACAGTAGTTTCTTTGTATAGATACTCGGCTAGACATTAATCTTAGAGCAGTGCTTTTGCGTCGTACAGGCTGTCATTATTTCTTATTCCATTTGGATGTACCCAGAAATTCAACAAAAAAAAATATTTATGGCTTTTCCTGAAAGTTGCAACCAATAGAATGGAAGCATGAGCCACGAAGTTTGATATACAATCTATGCTGAAAAAAATAAAGAAAATGGCGGAAAATAAGAGAGAATGAGGGAAAATCGGTTAATTGAAGGGGGTGAGAGTGGGACTGTGGGCGAGAGAGAGAGAGAAACTAATACGACAGTGTCAATGGTGGCGATGGGGAGGTGATAGTGGTACTAAAGAGTAAAGAGTAAAGAGCAAAGAGAAAGAGGCGAGCTGCACACTATATACGAGTCTAGAGAGTAACGAAAAAAAATCTAGGGTTAGGTCATTATTATTATTATTTATTTATTTTTGAAAACAATAAAGCATCTCATATATATGAATCAATTAAGTATGGTGCTCAACAGAAATAATATTCAAGATACACGAGGGAACTTCCTTTAAAAGGACATGTTCCTCGTTAAGAAAGAGCGCATCTGCAAGTCTGTAGGCCACTTCATTGTCGTTACGTTTTACATGACAAACCCTTCATTTTTGTAGGTAACTCAATTCACTTCGAGTGTCATCAATAAGGGTACCATATATACTCCAATTCATACCATCTTTGTGCAACGCCTGAATTATTTGGAGAGCGGCACCTTCCAATTCTACCATTTGCAAACCCAACTCTTTACAGAAAACCGCAGCTCTCAGAGTAACAGAGGCTTCAACATTGACAGGATCTATGATATACATTTTGGGGGCCGATAAGATTGCCAATACCTCTCCCGAGCTATCTCTGACTATCACACCGATACTCATCTTCCTCAATGACTTATCCACAATCGCATCCCAATTAACTTTGATAAAACCAATAATAGGGGCTTTCCAGCAAAGAACCCTATGGAAATCAACTCCTTCCCCTTTATATCATCACTCATGGGCGCTTCAGAAGGCTGCTTGTGACTCCAAGGCCTTTTCCACCATTAAGGTAGGGGGTTAAGAGTTCCACCAAAAATCACCGATTCACCGCGTTCCAACGTAGCCACAAATTCCTAGGGACTATTGCCATGAGCTCCCATTGAACCCTTTCCAACCGTGGACGGAGTACCTCCACAATAATTGCAAAGTCCTCATGGTCGATGAAACTCTTTTGGATCTTCCTACTACACATGCTCCATGTAACCTTTGCTGCCGGACAACTCCATAAGATATGCCCTATAGTCTCCACCTCCGTATCACATAGCGGGCAGAGAGGATCCTCAGTAACTTTCCTGCAGAAAAGATTCGCTTTGGTCGGCAAAACATTGTGACAGGCTCTCCACATAGAGACTTTAACAACCTGAGAAGTGTGTATTTTCCATATTTGTTTCCATAGCATCCTAAACTGTCCCGCCCTTGACGAGTCCCCTTTAGCTGCATCTCTAGCCTCCTTATGTAGATGATAGACACTTCTCACTGTGAAATCTCCATTGTTTGTTCTCCAAAGACTTCCCGAATCAGATGCGGTTTCGAAGATCTAGATTCCAAATCTATCAGGTCTGCAACGTGTGCTTCCTCAGATAACCCTCCTCCCCTTGGAGTAAAACCAGACCATGCTATACTTGGAGGCATGCAGCCAATTGTCCTTCCAGATATTTATGTGTGCATCATTCCTCACTCTCCACATAAGCCCCTCCTTTAGGAGCTCTCTAGCCAACCAAATACTATATATGCCAGACATATATAAGACAGACGACACCCTAATTTAGCATCGAGAATCGTTCTGTGTGAGAAATACTTAGCTTTTAAAATTTTTGTAGACAAGGAATCAGGAAACTAAAGGATTCTCCAACATTGTTTTGCTAACAAAGCCTTGTTGAAGCTCTATAGATCGCAAAAACCCATTACCCCTTGAGCATTAGATGCATGTACCCATTTCCTCCCACTTAACCCAATGAATCTTCAATTTCTGCTCCCCACCAAAATCGTTGCATTGTTGCGTTTATTTCATGTAAGAGTCTTGGGCAGCAAGAAGATGCACATAGTATAAGTAGGGATAGCTTGGGCCACTGCTTTCAACAGAATTTCCTTCTCAGATATTTATTCTTCCAATTACCAATTCTACTCCATATCCTCTCCTTGGCATACATGAAAGTCATCCACCTAGAACACCCCACAATTGCCTGTAGGCCAAAATATCTCTCAAAACACTGAGTTGCCTATGGACCTTAGACTGTCAATATCTGCCTCCAAATCTCTTCCTTCTTGTTTTGCCTAAAGAGAATGGAAGTCTTCTCTCTATTCAGGCGTTGCCCAAAAGCTTGCTCATAAGTATCGAGCAACTTCTGTAGTCTAGACCATATATTACACTAGATTGGTTTTGCAGAAAAGAAGACTATTATCCTCCAAAAAAAAAAAAAAAATGATTGACCCGGACTCTACCTCAAGCAATGGGGACCCCTTGAAATATAGTTGATTATATTTAAATATGTTTGGGGTCAGAAAAACCAACTCCTTAAACTGAATACCAGCCCGAACATAGTTGGTTTTTCAAAAATTTCACTAACCCCTAACCGAGTCGGTCAAAAAACCGATTGAATATAGACAATTCGGACATGCTCATAAGTTCTGCGGGGGCTTGGATAATAACAGGACCCGCGCAAAGGGCCCCATAAATGGGCCCTTACTCGAGCAGGAAGGGTGCCTCTCCCCTAAACCCTGCCGGAAGAGGGGAGGGGATAGGGGTAGGATTCTTGTCCATTTTGAACAACCCTACAAAGTACAAATGAGTAACCATGGTATTTGGGGTGGTAATTAAGTACTGGTCTATGTAAAATGTATGGTAAATTGGTCACGCACTTGCTAGAGTAGTAAACGTGCCCTTCGCTTTCTAAATCTATGAATAGCTCGAAGTTGGAGAACTGGTACTGTTGTTTACAAAGATAAATGTCATTCATGCTGCTTGCGTATACCTAAAATTTCGTGATATGTTGAAGAAGTTAAAACAACTGCTGATACCCATTTGGTATATAGGCTATTAATTTACATGGTAATGGCCAATTGCTCAACCTGATTTTTCACAATAAATTATAGAAGTTTTGCTTCAAGAAGGAACGTGAGTAATTAATGTTAGATCATGATATGATTATAGCAATGTTAGCCAATAAAAAAAAGAAAAAAGAAATTAATACTCTCCTGTTGTAGGTCTAGCATTAGTACAAGCTCTTCATGGGTGCTTAGGCCATCTGAATAGGACACAAATTATCAAGTTTCCTGATACGCGCTCAACGGCAAAACCAATTGATTCTTCAATTGATTGTATGATATTATTTCACCAATACGCCCAATATGGAGCCAAGCACAAGAGTACTAAACCTTTGTGCTCAAATATTTGATGGCAATGCTTAAGATCGAGAATTGCACACGAAATTAAGAACTCTGTCTTACAAGAAGTATGGTCAGTGGAAGGATGAAGAACAGAGTCTTGTCGTCCTTGAGCTCCATGAGGAATGATGAAGAATAGTGACCTCTCCGCGAGCCACCCATCAAAATCATTTTGAAGCATCCAAACTGTATAACTGATGAGATTGCTGTGAAACTCAAGCTCATAATCTATGTCTTATTAAAGTGAAGTATGATGAGATTTCTATTATTTTATATTATATGGACAGCATATATAGAACCATTCATTCCTCCATATGCAAGCAAGTACATATTAGATATGAAATGAAAGAGACTCCTACATTTGGCCCCTTTTATAAGGATTCATAATTGATCCCTAAAAATCCATAAAAATCCATATTGATCCCAAAATAAAGCAGGATTTGTTAAGAGTCAGGAGGTTTTAGGAATCTAAGAATCTTTATGATTAACTGATATATTGATAATTCTTAAAGCAAATGCAGATTTTGTTGATCCCAAGCAACAAACTGATCATATTTTGGTTTGACAGGTACCATGATTTGGGTCAACATGCTTTCGGAGAAAAGCTTGGCCTTTCGATAGTGGTGCCCTAACAACTAATGGTGGAAGTTGGCGTTAACATAGTGTACATGATCACCGGTGGGAAATCCCTCAAGAAGATCCACGATTTGTTGCGCACTAGCTGCAAAACTATCAAAACCACCTACTTCTTGGATTGAAATTGTTTTGGCTCTTGACTTTCTTGGATTGAAATGGGCATGCACATTTGGTTTCCTCCAATAAATCAAGTTCGATTCAAAGTAAAAATTTTGCATTGTAAAACTTTCACCATCCATATCTATAAAACTACAAGATATTTATACATATGCGAACCAAATATTAGTTGCAAGGATTTGTGTTGCAATCATTTTGTTGTGATCAAGTGAAACACATTTATTATTTTTGTAAGTGAACACATTTATTGTTTTTGTTAGATCATGTCATACACATTATGGATGACTGCCAAAACTTGTGAACGGTACATAAATTAGAATTAAAAAATAATAATAATAAAAAAAAAACCAACCTAGATTGTGGAAATGCAAAACACAGAACTGGGTTGGTCCGTTGGTGCTGGCTTGAAAGCTAGCAAGGGAGCCTACGATGATTTAGGTTTCATAAAATTGTACTAATGGTCACTAGCGTGTTCAACCTTGTAGTGTTTGATTTTGAGCAAACAATCGGACTATACAAGTGTATAGGGATGGAACACTGTCCATATTGTTTACCAAAAGATTTAAAAGACAAATAATTAACGTATTAAAATATGGAAGAACTTCACTTACCACCCATGATCTTTCATCACTGTTGCAATCGTACCCTTAAACTTTAAAAAATGTCAATTAGTGTATTCATCTTTCAATTTTTTTCAATTTCAACCATGCATCCGTTAAAATTTTTCATTAAATCCTAACGGAAGGGTGTCAAAATTTTCAAATTACCCAATTTTTTGGAAAAAAAAAAAAACTGCAAAGATTTAAGCGTTGGTCAGGATTTAACGAAATTTGTAAAAATACCCACACTAGAATCTTTAAAAAAAAATTAATATATATATATATATATATATATAAAAGGTATTTTGAGAATTTTGACAAGATTTAACGAAAAATCCTAATGAAATGTTAGAATTGAAAAAAATTGAAAGATGAATGGATACACTAAACTGACACTTTTTAAAGTTTCAGGGTATAATTGCAAAAGTGATGAAAGATTAGGAATGGTAGGTGAAGTTTTCCCTTAAAATATATATATATATATATATATATCTTCTTCTTTTTTTCTTTTTTTGTAAGCGTGTAGGAAATATATCATTAAGAAATAATGTAAGCTTTATTTGTTTCAAAATGGTTTGTTTCTAAGTCTCATAGTCCAAGCACGAACAAAACTCCGCCATGATCTAAAATTGCTTCTTGGAAACCATCCCTGAGTTTTGAGGGAGAATAAAAGGGTAAAAGAATGTTCGTTATTGTCCCATGCATATATATATATATATATGTTGGTACAATTAACGAATGTGGTACCAAATTGATGCGCCAGAGAAAGAACGTAACCATAGGAATTAGGAAATTTTCTTAAATGCTCTCTTTCACCAATTACTTTTTCTAAAGCAAAATCTTTATAAAGACGAATTGACATTAATTTCAGCAAACCAAATGCAACTAAATATATACATATAAGTTCCTTTTGGTTGTTTTAATTTTCATAAATTAAAAGCAACTCTAGACTATAGTTATCAAACAAAAATTAAAAAAATATTTTTGTATGCAATCAAATAAGAATCTTATTATTCAATATTTCAACAATTTTTTAGAAAAGCAAATGAGGTAAAACAGAGTGGTGTGGGTCATGTGGCTGCCATTCAGCGTATAAACTAGGAAATATCATGACTGATTATTGTAAAAAAATTGAGAGGAATAGAGATTGAAAACGAAGTACTTGAAGGCTTGTCCTTGCAAAAAACTGTTCGGTCCTTGCCGTGCCACTTCAGCAGCTTTTAAGTTGGGAAAATGACTCTTGCACAATAATTGTGCAAGGTCTTAGAGGCATGGGATGGGTCCTATGTGGTGGGTTCCATCACATGGGTCCCACGTAGGATTCATCCCATGTCTCTAGAGTGGTGCACAACAGTTCACTCCTTTTTTAATGACACATTTGAGTTGTCGGCTCATGATAGATTTGGATTGTTTAAGGCTTGGGTATAAAATAATTTTTGTTATAATAAGGCTTGGGGCCAAGCTTAATTATTTTGGCCCAAATATATGGATTTAGGCATTTAGCTATTTATGTATATATATACTATAATAAAGAGAATTTTCAAAAGAGGGGGAGGGCATGGCCAATAAAATAAAGAATTATGAAAGCCATCCCATTTATCAAATCTTGATCCCCTAAAAAGCAACCCAAGTTTAATTAGGTCTTAGGGGTCTCTCTCTCAGTATAAGTGACCTTATAATTTATCTTTACTTAATCAGTGACTTTGACAATAATTAATAAAGGGAAAGTTTTTGGATTGTTTGCTAACAAGGCTTCAGGTCTCTTTCTTTCTGTTTTTAGGTGTAACTAAATCAACTTAATTACCATGGACTTTAACTAGTGGAGTCAGGAGTGGCTTCGTACCAAGAATGTCACTTAAGCCTTTGTCTTTATTTTTATTATTATTATTATTTTAAAAGAAAGGCCTGTGTGTAAAAATTGTTTGTTTATGAGAAAGTCCGAAGACTTAAAACATGGAGATGGAGTCATAATCATAATTTCACTCGCCTGCTGTCCGTGCTACATGATTTCATAAAGAAAGAGACATTGAAAGATTATATATATATATATTATGTTTTTTTTATTAATTTATTAAATTCATTTGTCAATTTGCCACTGTGAACTAGAATTTGGCTCTGTCACCATTTCTCGGCTACATGCAATGTCTCCCTTTTTATAGGATACTCAGTTAAGACTTAAGTTTCTACCTGCTTCAACTCAAAAATCTGAATTTGCTCCTCCAATAATCTTGAATGTGCTCAGGGGAGAAAAAGAAAAAAAGAAAAGAAAAAAAACAATGGCCGAAGCATCTAAGAAGGTGAAAGATCTCGATGACTGGCTTCCCATCACCAAATCAAGGAATGCAAAATGGTGGTACTCTGCTTTCCACAATGTCACTGCTATGGTTGGCGCTGGAGTCCTGGGTCTCCCCTATGCCATGGCTCAACTTGGATGGTATGCCATTTTTGTCATTTGGTTAAAGATAGTATGCACCATTTTTTTATTTTTTAAAATGTTTGTTTCGGGTAAACCCCGGATATACGATCTCGCTTGCAAAAATCATGTCTCGGTTGAGTGAGGACTCAAACAGCCGATCTCGTTGTATTAACCCTCGCGGGTGAGTATCTATATATGTATGCAGGGGCGGAGGGAGGGGGGGTCGAGAGGGGGCAAATGCCCCCCCTCAACTTCTGAAAAAAATTCCTACTCTTGGTAAAAAAAAAAAATTATGCCCCAAATCCTTTGGAATGCCCCCCTCAGCATCTCATCAATGGGCAAACTTGCTCACCCCTTGCCAGTTGCCACGAGTTTTTTTTTTTTTTTGTTATAACTGAGATAACTACAGTCTACAGAAATGGTGAAAGGGACGAAGGTTGAAGACGACTCAGCCCAACTTTTTTAATTTCTCTCAAACGCACCGTTTAGAAATTAAAGGTGTAAAAAAGTAAGTCATCAATAAGCTATAACACCTACGGTACAGGCTACAACTAACCGCAGGCTAAAGCTATAAAAGTAAGAGTCATCAATACATAGTTTGTCATAACTGAGCGCAACTTTCGTAGGAAAGTATGACCATTGATCACATCAAGTTTCTTTTCTAAAAAAATAAAATAAAAAAAATATTAAATCAAATCTACAATATCTACTCATTTACAACTGTAATTGTAAAACAATAAAAGTGAAAGTCTAAACTCTACAAGTCCTGCAACTAGACCGTAAAAACTAAAAAGTCTCAATTTTTTTTTTTTTTTGTCAGAGTATTACTGTGTGGCTTTAGAAATATTTGGACGGTTCAGTTTTTTTAAATGACGAATCAGATTGCTTAAAAAAAAAAAAAAGACCTATTGTTATTTACAATTGTACAGCCGTCAGTCGTGCCTTGTTTTTTTTTTTTTTTTTTTTGTGCTGAGCTAAACTTGAAGCAAGTGTTTTTTTTTATGTTTTTTTATACTTTTCTCGTGTAAAATTTAACCGTTCAAATTAATCTTTAAACAAAATCCAATCTTTCAATTTCAAGTATGTAATAAACTTTCATATTAATTAAGATTTAAGTTTTTATATTTGAATTGTTCTTTTCAATTTATTGTTCTTTTATATTTAGATTACTTTTTTTTTTTATAATTGTTTATATATATATATATAATTGTACATATTTTAATTGTACAAAATATATAATTGTAGTTGCCTAAAATTATGAAGAACAATGAGTCAATTGAGGTACAATCAAATTTTAAACGAGTTCGTATTGAAATAGATTTAATAAATTTGCCATCCGATCCTTGCTTAAGGAAAAAGATTTTTGATTACCATCCTAGTGATAGAGACAAAGTTCGAATTATATTAATTTTGATGAATTATTTATTTTTTGCGTTAGTTAAAATTTTTAATTAATTTTTGTTCAACTTTAAATTTTTTTTATTCGACAAAAAAAAAAAAAATTATCGACCCCCCTCACCCAAAATCCTGGCTCCGCCACTGTATGTATGCACAGGGGGCGGAGCCACCTTAGGCTTTGGGGGGCCTGTGCCCCCCCCCACCAAGGCCCAAAGTGTTCCTCATAAAAAAATTAAAAATTAAAATTTTACCCTTAAAATTTTATTTATTTTTTTTTGTTTTGGTCCCTCCAAATTTTTTTTCTTCAATTTGGCCCTCCCAATTTGCAAAAGCTGGCTCCACCCCTGTACATGCATCATTTTAGCTTTCATTATACATATAACTTGATAATTGTAAGAGTACTGAATTGGATTTGGGTGTATTTTAGGGGTCCTGGTGTTGCTGTATTGATTTTGTCATGGATTATCACTCTGTATACCTTGTGGGAAATGGTGGAAATGCATGAAATGGTGCCGGGAAAGAGGTTTGATAGGTACCATGAGTTGGGTCAACATGCTTTTGGAGAAAAGCTTGGCCTTTGGATAGTGGTGCCCCAACAACTAATGGTGGAAATTGGCGTGAACATAGTGTACATGGTCACCGGGGGGAAATCCCTGAAGAAGATCCATAATCTGTTGTGCACCGGCTGCAAATCTATCAAAACCACCTACTTCATCATGATTTTTGCATCGGTTCATTTTGTTCTTTCCCACCTTCCCAGTTACAATTCCATCACCGGTGTATCTTTGGCCGCAGCTGCCATGTCGTTGAGGTATCATCTTCTTTTGGTAACAATGTCATAATGAATCTTATGCGCTTTGTAAATTCATAGTAAACAATTAGCCTTTCAAGTATCAAAGAGGCTTTCACTGTAAAGTGTTTGCTATTTATGACAATCTATTGACAATCTGTGACTAATTGTTCAACAGTTACTCCACCATTGCTTGGACAGCTTCAGCTCAGAGGGGAGTTCAACCAGATGTGCACTATGGTCCCAAGGCATCAACCACAACAGGAAGTGTGTTCAACTTCTTTTCAGCATTGGGTGATGTAGCTTTCGCCTATGCTGGGCATAATGTGGTTTTGGAGATCCAAGCAACCATACCTTCCACGCCCGAAAAGCCCTCCAAGAAACCCATGTGGAAAGGCGTAATCGTCGCATATATCGTCGTAGCCTTGTGTTATTTCCCGGTTTCCCTAGTTGGTTATTGGGTGTTTGGAAATGCTGTGGAGGATAATATCCTCATGACACTTGAGAAGCCCATCTGGCTTATTGCTTTTGCTAACATGTTTGTGGTTGTTCATGTCATTGGAAGTTACCAGGTAAGATTCACTATGGAAATACTGCTTGCACAAAGCTTATGCAAAGTCAAATCCAGCTTCAATTGCAATATATATATATATGTAACTGTTTGAAGAAACTCAATGGCAGATATGAATTTTATGCACAAAAAATTGCGCAGAAAGATTTTGCAAATGACATCCTCTGTTTCTGTATTATAAGTATCAAGTTCTCTTGAGCAGTTCATTTATTTCTTTTAAAAAATATACAATATGTTTGTGCAAGGTAGATTTTTGCCATTCCAGTTTTTGACTTGCTGGAATCATTTTTGGTCTTGAAGATGGATTTCAAGCCAACTAGGTTCCTTCGTTTCATAATACGCAATGCGTATGTTGGTAAGTACTTTTTCCATTTTTTTTCTTGACTGTGCGTAGTTCTATTACTTTGGTGGTTTCACTAGATAGTTAGGTTCCGTTTGGATTTACGGTTTCAAAACGTGAAATTAAAAAAGAAAACGCAATGCATATGTTGGTAAGTTACAATACTTGGGGGATTCTTTCCATCTGTAATAACCTTGTATCTTCTTTGGTGTAGCACTTACCATGTTCCTTGGAATTACTTTCCCTTTCTTTGGAGGGCTTCTCAGTTTCTTTGGAGGATTTCCTTTTGCTTCCACAACATACTTTGTATGGCATAATATCTCTTTTTTCTTATAGCAAGAAATTTGATAGAAGCTTTCTGGGTTTCTAGCTAATTGTATTATTTTGCAGCTGCCTTGCATCATGTGGTTAGCCATCCATAAGCCTAAGAGATTCAGCTTATCCTGGTTCACAAATTGGGTATGTTAACAAGAAAATTTCTGTTTCATTAGTATATTTCTTATGTTTTACTTTATACATTTTTTACTTTTATCCCTAAGTTATGTAATCTGATTTTGATTCTTGCAATTCCAGTTTTGCATTATAGTTGGGGTCATATTGATGATCTTAGCCCCTATTGGTGCGCTGAGGCAGATCATACTTCAAGCCAAAGACTTCAAATTTTACTCTTGACTGTCTTCTCGAAAGGAGGGTGCTGCAAAATGCTTTTATCTAACAAATTGTACTTTGCTTTGGATGTGATTTTTCCATGTCTGTGTTTGGTTAATTTTCTTCTTCTCCCCCACCCACAAAGGTGAAAGGACTTCTGTTTATCTAGCTTGTGTTAGAGGTGTCTATGGATGTTAGGATTTGAGAATTTCTTTCAAGGCAAGTTTTAAGTGCCATGGGATGGGGGCTTAGATTTCGATTTTTTCTTTGATCTGAATAAATTATAAATAAACTGTAGGCTCAATTTAATGTACATGTTGTCAATTATGGAGATGTGAGTATTTTCTTATATCCGCAGGTAACGTGTCTCTATATGGAAGAGTTCTATTTCCAAATCCATTTCATCAAAAGTAAGCAAGGTGAATGAGGCAAAACAGCCGGAATTCATACTTGCAATAACAAAAAGAGCATAAACCGGTCGGTGGGAAATAGGATCCTCAAAGTAAAATGAAGAGGAGTCATTTCATGGTCACGATTTTTTTATTGCATTTAACCATGAACATGACAAATATTTTACTATGTCATTTTAACACTTTAAATAACATGGCATTATGTTCACCGTTAGATATAACAAAATAAAATTATGGCCGTGAAATGACTTGAAATGGAGATGATCCTTGTCTTAGGGGGAGGGCTTCTGTTACGTGCTTAATTTTCCTTAAACACGTAATAAATAAATTATGATAGTTCAAGGAACCCTAAACCTTCCAAAACAACAAGAGTTGAAAGGGAAGAGCCTTTGGCAGGTTCCTATCCCCAATGATTGCTCTTGGTGTTGAAAGAAGTTGCTGAAACTTTGAAATATTGCTAAACAATTTTTGAGCTTCAAAGTAGGGAGTGGTTCTCAAATTTTCTTTTGGCATGATAAGTGGCATCTTGCCGGTTATCTGTTGGATTGTTATGGCTCTCATGTAGTGCATGACTCAGGTATTCCCCTTGATGCTAAGGTGTCTAAGATCATTAAGGGTGGGGATTAGTACTGACCATTTGCTCGGTCCAATTCTATTGTGGAAATTCAATGTAGGCTGCCTGAGATTCTTATTGGAGGTGCGAACTTGGCTGTTTGGCATTCCCCCAATGGTGCTTAATCTTGTGGAGCAACTTGGGATTAGTTGTGAGTTAAACTCCCAATTGTTGCGTGGTGGAAGCTGGTTTGGCACCCTCTAGCCATCCCTCGGCATTCATTCTTTCTATGGTTAGTTTTTAGAGAGGCTATAGTGACTAAATACCGTATGAGTAGTTGGGGGTATACTGGCAATGTGCTTTGTTTAATTTATTTTGTCATGCTTGTCATGAAAGTCAGGAGCATCTTCTTTTTATTTTTTTTTTCAGTGCGGGTTTAGTTTGAGGAGGACACTAATGTCTGCGTGCCTTTTCACTGATATTCCATCTTAATGGGAAAAGGTTATGACTTGGAGCATTGCTAAGCTACGGGGGAAGGGTTTACAGGCTAGTCTTGGTAAACTTTGTTTAGGTGCATGCATTTATCATCTTTGGCAACAAAGAAATGCTTTAGTGCACAGCAGCAATTTGAGAACTGAGGAGGCTATTGTTAAACAGATTACATGGGAAGTTCGTACTCGAATCTTTGCTAAGGCATCTTTTAAGAAACTAGATAAATGTATAAAGTTTGTAATTAGTTGGAATTTAGTGAAGTTGCTGGTATAAGTTTGTTGTTTTCATGAAGTAATGGTTGTATAAACTATTATCATAAAAGTAGAGGTGTGTACTATTACTAACCCTTAACAACTACTAACAAAGATAATGATGAAGATAATAAAATACAAAATTCTAACAAGATAATTCTCTATTAAATAACGAGATAACTAGAGAAAAAAAAATATTTAAAAAAAAAAAAGGAAATGAAAAAATACTAATATAATTGAAAAGAACTATCTTTTTATGCTGTACACTTCAGAAAATAAGGACAAAAAATGAAAAAGAAAGATAAGAACGACAAGAAATAAAACTAATATAATGGAAAATAACTATTTTTTTTCTCAATTTTTTCTGGTGCCAATGAAATTCACTTGTATTGGAAAAAGTCTTCTCAAATAGATTTTTTTTTTCGACCATCCTTCAAGTACATAATGTAAAATAAACTGCTTTTAGGGGACACACACACTTAAAAAAAAAAAAAAAAAAAACAATAACCTAAACTAAAAAATCGTTATACCTCGAACCAAAAATAACTAAGTAATTCTTCATGTCTATTAAATGTTCATAAAAAAATGAGGTTACATTTAAAATCACTATTAGATATGTGATTGATCAAATGATGATTTTAAAAGCCACCTTATTTTTTGATGGACACTTTTTTTTTTTTTTTTTTTTTTTTTTTTTTTTTTTTGAACGATAAAATCTGCTTCTTATTAACTGATAACAAAAATGATCCCCAATAAGGAAATCTAGAGACACAAACGTTCCCTAACAATAAGATCTGCAATACAGTTCGGAGGTTCCTCTAGCCAGACATCCGAGAGATTTTGCTCCACTGCCAATCTAGCCAAAGTATGAGCTACATTGTTACACTCCCTTTTCACGTGAACAAAATTGGCAGATCTAAAACCTTGAAGCTCTTGTACTATGCTTTCTGTGATATGACCAGTTTTAGCTAGATGAGGAAGAGGGGAAATTATGTCATTCACTACCTGTGCTGCATCTCCTTCCAATATCACCTCAAAGAATCCAACCTCTTTGCAAAACTTGACTGCCCAGATTGCTGCCAAAGCTTCAGCCATACATGCTTCCGTTCTCTGAAGAAATACCATGCAACGTGCCCCCATATAATCCCCCTTGCTATCTCTTGCAACCATCCCAAGCCCAATAGAACTGTTTTGTTTACTGATGGCTGCATCCCAATTAACTTTTATATGATCATGTGGAGGGGGTTTCCAAGCTTGTTGAGCCCCCACTGGATGCTCAGTATTTGACTCAGATGTAGACTGATCTGGGTTTGAGCACCGCATAAATTCCTCCAAAGTCACTTTTGCTCCTGCAAGTATGTCAGATGGGGAAGAAAATACTCCTTCAAAAATAAAAGAGTTTCTTCTCAACCACAATCTTCTAGCCGTTATCACCATCAATTCCATAGTTTCTTTTTTGAAACGCACCTGAAACTCTTCAAACAGAGTTAGGAAGGAGCTATAGTTAGTCCCACACTTCTGAAAATTTGACAGTGATCCTCCCCAGACATCCTGCGCTGCCGGACAAGTCCACAGAACATGGATAACAGTTTCCCTCTCCGTTTTACACACTGGGCATAGGTCATCCTCAATCACTTTTCTGCGCACCAGGTTTACCCGAGTTGGCAATATATCATGGAGAGCCCTCCATATAAACACTTTCACCTGATTTGGGACTCTGAGGCTCCATAGAGGCTTCCACAACCCTTGGTCACTTTTCTCTGAAGAACTTTGTCCTCTATCCATGTCATGCAAACTGTATCCCAAGTGATATGCACTCCTAACTGTGAATTTGCCATCTTTTGTGTCCTTCCATATCAGTCTGTCCCGGGGAAGATTAGGACTTAGAGGAATATTCAATATGACATCAGCCTCCTCCTGCATAAACACTTCCCTAATGAGATCTTCTTTCCACACACCACGATCTTGATCAATAATCTCCCCCACTAGAGCATTCGAATCAAGCAACCTAGGAAGGGATTGGACAGTGTGGAGAGTTGGAGTTGGCAGCCACCGAGACTTCCATATGCTTATTGATCGACCATCACCCACCCTCCACAACAATCCCTGCTCCAATAATTCCCTGGCATTGCAGATGCTCCTCCATACAAAAGATGCGCGGGGCCCAATTTTAGCTTCCATAAAAGTGGAGGAAGGATGGTATTTGGCCTGTAAGATCTGGGAAATAAGTGAGTCCGGATTTTGTAGAATTCTCCATCCTTGCTTTGCTAACATGGCCTTGTTGAAAAGGACCAAATCCCTAAACCCAAGTCCTCCTGCCACCTTTGATTTACTCATTCTTTCCCAGCTCATCCAGTGGATTTTAGAGGATTTCGACATATGATTCCACCAAAAATTTTGCATCAATGCATTGAGCTCCTTACATAAAGAAATAGGTAACTGGAAGACACTCATGCAGTAAGTGGGGATAGCCTGAACCACGGCTTTAACTAACACTTCCTTTCCTGCCTGAGATAGGAACTTCACTTTCCAATTTGACAATTTATTAATCACCTGCTCCTTTATGTATTGGAAAGCTTGTGCCCTTGATTTACCCACAAAAGTAGGAAGGCCAAGGTATGCGTCAATGCGGAGTGTTTCTGTTAGCCCTGACAATTGTAAGATCTCCTGCCTTCTTTCCCAACTTGTATTGCGACTGAAAAACACAGAGGTCTTCTGCACATTTAGTTTCTGACCTGAGGCTTGTTCATATCTGCCCAAAATTCGCATCAACCTCCTCCATTCAACAGCGTTAGATTTACAAAACAGAATGCTGTCATCAGCAAAAAACAGATGACTAATTCTCGGTCCCTTCGGAGAGGTTGGAACCCCTGAAATATGTCCTCTCTGCTCGGCTCTCCCAAGTAATGCACTAAGACCTTCTGCACATATAAGAAATAAATATGGGGAGATAGGGTCCCCTTGTCTGAGTCCTCTTGACGGCTGAATATTCCCAACCGGGCTTCCATTTACCAAAATTGCATACCGGACAGAGGTTACACACTTCATCACTAAATCAACCCAACGTACATCAAATCCCAATCTTATCATCGCAGCTCTTAGATATCTCCATTCAACCCTATCATAAGCTTTACTCATATCAAGCTTTACCCCCATATACCCCACCCGACTCCACATTCTTTGCTGCATTGTGTGCATTGTTTCAAAAGCCACAATTACATTATCCGAAATTAACCTGCCAGGTATAAAAGCACTCTGTACAGAAGATATAATATGGGGCAAGACTGCTTTTAGACGATTGGCCAAAACCTTAGAAACCAATTTGTAAATGACATTACATAAACTTATTGGTCTAAATTCAGAGACATGCACCGGGCTATGCACCTTAGGAATAAGTGCAATATGAGTTGTATTTATTCCACTGTCCAGAACACCCGATTGGAAAAAATGATTTACAGCAGAGCATACCTCATTGTGAATTATGGCCCAGTTGGATTGGTAGAAACAGGCTGAGAAGCCATCCGGACCTGGGGCCTTCATGGCTGGCATGTCGTGCATCGCAGCAGAAATTTCCTCCACAGACAACTCTGCCAATAGTTTTTTATTCATCTCCTCAGTCACTCTCCTCTCAAGAGCATTCAGACATTCTTCCATATCCTCTTCTCTTCCCGCCCTGAAAAGATTCGAATAATAAGAAACAAATGCTGACTCAATTTGTTCCTGAGTTGTACACTCCACTCCCTCCATATTTTGAATTTTCTGAATAGTAGCTCGTTGCTTCCTCTGGGTGGCACATGCATGGAAGAATTTTGTATTACGATCTCCAAACTGCAACCAATTTACCTTAGACCTTTGCCTCCACTTTAAATCCTCTTGTTCAAGAAGACTATGTAATTCCTCCTGAACTTTGGATTCGGCTTCCACTTGGTTCCGAGACTCAGCCATTTGGATACTCTGTAACTCTCTCTCCTTTTCCTGGATAACTTGTTCCACGGAGCTTTTCTGTTTTTGGACCCATTTCTTTAGTGTTTTCCTGCACCCATACAGATTAGATTGGACAGTCTTCCACGGGCAATCACGCTCCTTTTTTGGTCTCCAAACTTGCTTAATCAGTCTCCCATGCTCCTTTATTTTTGCCCATCCAGCTTCGTAATGGAAATTTTTCCTCTTTTTCCAAATCTTCTCCCCTGAATTAGAGAAGTTTACTTGGATTGGATGGTGATCAGAGTTAAATCGGGCCAGGACCTCCACTTGTATCATATTGTAAACAGAGCACCACCCTTGGTTTGCAACCACCCTATCCAGGCGTTCCCGCGTTGTGTCCGGTTCCTGTCTACCATTCCACCATGTGAATTTTGGGCCAACAAAACCCAATTCTGACAGCTTACTATCTTCCAACGCTCTCCTAAATTCAGCCATTTGAGATGAAGGCCTGAGAGTTCGACTCGACTTCTCCGAAGCTGATGTTATTTCATTAAAATCCCCTATACACATCCATGGGTCTGGTTGCAGAGTTGAGAGGTGCCGGAGCAGGGCCCATGATTCTTTCCTTCTGGCTGTGTCTGGATTTCCATAAAATCCTGTTAATTTCCATGGAGAATCATCTTGATTACAACGGACCACTGCATTGATATGACTCTGGCTATAGTTTTGTATTTCTACCCCATTTTGATTTCTCCACAGAAGCATCAAGCCACCACTTTTACCAATACACTCCACAACAAAACACTGAACAAAGCCAAGTTTACAACGAATAGACTCAGCTCGTTTCTTATTTAATTTGGTTTCCATAAGGAAGACCAAATCCGGGCGCTTTTCCTTCACCAAAAAGCAAAGGGATCGAACTGCCCGGGGGTTCCCAAGCCCCCGGCAGTTCCAGCTGAGCACAATCATTGCAGTCGGCGGGGCTGGCTACCAGCCTCCGCCTGAACCCCAACGATAGAGTTAGCTTCATCACCTTCCTTCCTTCCCTTTTTCGACTGTGCTGCCTCTTCCTCCTCATCTTCATCCACTAGCTTTCGTTTCCCTCCTCCTCCAGACTGTAAACCTTCGTTTCCCGGACCAGCAGAACCCCTAGCTCTTTGTTTCCATGAGAGTTGGCCTCCCTGTTTCCTCACCGAGTGGGTTTGTGAGTTTTCCTGAAGTCTCGCTGAAGCTGGAGACTTTCTTTGATGATTTTTCCTTGTCTGACACACAGACTTATGCTTGCCCCCCTTATGATGTTGAGGATCCATACCCTTTTGACAGCTGTTAGGTGCAGCAGCTTTACCAACGCATGGGAAATAAGTGTTGGATACGGGATCTTTTAACAAGTTGACCACCTCCCCCTCCTTCAAACCATTCCACCTCATTTTCTGCAGACCCGAGTCCCATTGGCCCACGTACTTGTGGGCCCATTTACCGCCAATTTCCGTCGATTCACCATTTGAATTTGAGCTTTCAGATTTTCGAAAATGGAAAAAATCACCCCCTAGCCTCTGAACTTCCATATTCTTTTCTTCTGTACCTGATTTCGTGCTGCCGTTACAGTTTGGTTCATTAAGACCATCTCCTTCAATATCCGTTACACTACCCTTCCGTTTCCCAGGATCCCGTAATTCTTGCATCTCCACCGCTGACTCCCCCAATTCAACATGGTAAGGATCTCCCCCATTAACTCCTCCCCGACAATTGCGCTCTGTTTCCAGAAACTGTTCCGCCGTCTGGGTGCTAGGTTTTCGTCCATGGAGATCGCCTTCTTCGCCGTCAATCCCCTTCTCCTGTGAACTGACTGTTACGGACCTCCGAGGAATCTGGGCTGTGGTCCTCCCGAACTGATCATCCTCATCCCCTTCCCCCTGTGATCGGCGCTGCCACATATCTCCTCCCTGGCCCCTACGAACAGGGAAAGTGACTCTCAGCCATGGGCCGTAGGAATCATGCGCCGAGGACGAGTTACTGCTAAAGCTGCCTTCTTCACTACATCCCTGTAAACCATGCAGAATAATTCCGCACTTATAGCAAAGCCTGGGTAGTTTCTCATATTTGAAAGCTACCCAAACTGATTTGTCCGGAAGATGTAGCATTCTCCCCCGAGCCAGTGGTTTTTTGAGATCCACTTTAATTTTAACTCTGACATACTCTCCCCATCCCGGATCATCATCATCTACATCAACATCCTCCACGACACCAACAGAGGCCCCGATTTTTTGCACTGAAGTCTTCCCCATACATGCCAATGGAAGGTTATACATACGTACCCAAAAAGACGCATACTCAAATTGCATTGCCACCGGAGGTGTAAGACCATCAAAATCAGCCAATGCAATGAGGTTACCATCGAATAACCAGGGCCTACCCTTCAAAATTCTTATTTTATCATCTACCTCTTCAAACTCTGCAACAAACATATTGCCACCGATAATTTGGAACGTTATTGTTCCCACTGGACGCCATATTCTAGTCAAGGGGGCTCTAAAGTAGTCTTTTGGTACAATCCTGTCAGCCAAGATCTTCCCAATCAGACACACTTTCCCCCGATGCACCATTGGTGCGATTTCTCCCACATCCAAAGCCACCCCATTATTCTCTTCCTCATTGAGGGAAAACTTTCCCCATCTTTCTGACAATTCTTCCGCCATTCCAAGACTGTTTGAGTAAGAACAAAACCCTCCACGACTAAAAGAGATAACTATCAGGAATAAAGCACCAAGCCCTATAAGGAGGACTGGCGAACAAAAGCTCCACCTCTATCGTGTTTTCAGAGAGAAAAAACGTAGAGGGAAGGGTCCGAAAGTGAAGCTTAATATACTATTAGAATTACTCAAAATAACCATAGAAAACTATCATTTCCGTAAAATTTACAAAAGAAAAAATAAGCAATTTGATAAATAAATATATATATATATATATATATATTAGAACAAAAAATAAAAATGGAAGAACAGGACCACAGGAAATAAAGAAAAAAAAAATGAAAAATACTAATATAATTGAAAACTCTTTTACGTTGTTGCATTTTAATTACACATTTGAATTTTTTTTGTTATAATAGGGCCTGTAGCCAAGTTTAACTATTTTGGCCCAAATATATATTAATTTAGCTATTTATATGCTATAGTAAAGAAATTTTTCAAAAGAGAGGGAGGAGGGTCATAGCCAATACCGGCCCTCCTCTCCTAAGCCTCCATCTCTGTTCAGCAATTACAAACACAGGCAAACACTTGTCTCATGCATGCATTCCCGTATTCTAAAACCCTTTGGTCTCTCTAAATAACCTCTTTGGAATTCCAATGGGCACCAACCTCTTTAAATTCTTGATTGAGCAATGCTAGATTTACTGCTGGTCTAACACTCTTTCATATACCGACACGTGTCAGCATGTGATTAGAGTCATGTTAGTCAAAAAAAAAAAAAAAAAAAAAATTGAATAACTATTTATTAAATAGTTATACGACTACCGAACAATTGTGATGACGTGACAGTGATTCATTTAAGTTGTATAATAATCATATAATAATAGTCTACTAAATAACGTTTAAAAATAAAAAATAAACACCTTTTAATCACGTGCGAAACAGTTGTTAACAAGTTATAATTAACAAGTTATAAAAGAGTTGTAGAATAGTTATAAATCCGGCATTATTCTTTGTAGATCTACTTTTGTGCTTAAATAAGAAAGGCTTAGATATTGTTTTCAGAGAGACGGTAAGGTATCATAGAAAGAGAGATTGAAGTAGAATTGGTCACATGTTAGATATTAAATGAAACATCGGTTGCTACCTCTTCAACTCACTCAACCTTATCACTTACATTTGAATTCGCTAAAACTTATCTGTGTTTTCTCGTGTGTTTTCTCGTTTAACTGCACGATTACAATATTGATCGTTTTGTTCATAGAATCTTCGTCCAAAACAATGGCCGAAGCATCTAAGAAGGTGAAAGATCTTGATGACTGGCTTCCCATCACCAAATCAAGGAATGCAAAATGGTGGTACTCTGCTTTCCACAATGTCACTGCCATGGTTGGCGCTGGAGTCCTGGGTCTCCCCTATGCCATGTCTCAACTTGGATGGTATGCCATTTTTGTCGATCTTTTGGGTTAAAAGATAGTATGCAACATTTTTTATTTTTTATGTTCGTGACCATTCAAGGCGAGTATGTACCATTTTAGCTCTCATTAGACATATAACATGATCATTGTAAGTGTACTGAGTTGTGTTTGGGTGTATTTTAGGGGTCCTGGTGTTGCTGTATTGGTCTTGTCATGGATTATCACTCTGTATACGTTGTGGCAAATGGTGGAGATGCATGAAATGGTGCCGGGGAAGAGGTTTGACAGGTACCATGAGTTGGGTCAACACGCTTTTGGAGAAAAGCTTGGCCTCTGGATAGTGGTGCCCCAACAACTAATGGTGGAAGTTGGTGTGAACATAGTGTACATGATCACCGGTGGAAAATCCCTGAAGAAGATCCATGATCTGTTGTGCACTGGCTGCAAAACTATGAAAACCACCTACTTCATCATGATCTTTGCATCAGTTCATTTTGTTCTCTCCCACCTTCCCAGTTTCAATTCCATTACCGGTGTCTCTTTGGCCGCGGCTACCATGTCCTTGAGGTATCATCTTCTTTTGGGAACAATGGCATAATGCATCTTATGTGCTTGTAAATTCACAGTAAACAATTAGCTTTTCAAGGCTTTCACTTTAAAGTGTTTGCTATTAAAATCTTTCTTCTTTAAGAAAACATACGACAATCTATTGACAATCTGTGACTAATTGTTCAACAGTTACTCTACCATTGCTTGGGCAGCTTCAGCTCACAGGGGAGTTCAACCAGATGTGCACTATGGTCCCAAGGCATCAACCACAACAGGAAATATGTTCAACTTCTTTTCAGCATTGGGTGATGTAGCTTTTGCCTATGCTGGGCATAATGTGGTCTTGGAGATCCAAGCAACCATACCTTCCACACCCGAAAAGCCCTCCAAGAAACCCATGTGGAAAGGCGTAATCGTCGCATATATCGTGGTAGCCTTGTGCTATTTTCCGGTTTCCTTGGTTGGTTATTGGGTGTTTGGAAATGCTGTTGAGGATAATATCCTCATGTCACTTGAGAAGCCCGTCTGGCTTGTTGCAGTTGCTAACATGTTTGTGGTTGTTCATGTCATTGGAAGTTACCAGGTATGATTTATTATGAAAATACTGTTGTACAAAGTCAAATCCAGCTTCAGTTGCCACATATATATAACTTGTTTGCTTGTAGAATCTCAATGGCAGATATGACTTTTATGCACAAATAATTTTGCAGAAAGATTTTACAAATGACGTTCTCTGATTCTCTAGTATCGGTATCAAGTTCTCTTGAGCAGTTCATTTATTTCTTTTAATCCTTCCACAATATTTTTGTGCAAGGTAGGTTTTTGCCATTCCAGTTTTTGACTTGTTGGAATCATTTATGGTATTGAAGATGAATTTCAAGCCAACTAGGTCCCTCCGTTTCATAATACGCAATGTATATGTTGGTAAGTACTTTTTCCATTTTTTCTTGATTGTTCTTAGTTCTTTTACTTTGGTGGTTTTACTCTGTTTTAATTTCCAATTTCAATACTTGCGGGATTCTTTCCATCTGAAAAAACCCTTGTATCTTCTTTGGTGCAGCACTTACCATGTTCCTCGGGATTACTTTCCCTTTCTTTGGTGGGCTTCTCAGTTTCTTTGGAGGATTTGCTTTTGCTCCCACAACATACTTTGTATGGCATAATATCTCTTTTTTCTTATAGCAAGAAATTTGATAGAAGCTTTGTGGGTTTCTAGCTAATTCTATTATTTTGCAGCTGCCTTGCATCATGTGGTTAGCCATCTATAAACCTAAAAGGTTCAGCTTATCCTGGTTCACAAATTGGGTATGTTAACAAGAAAATCTCTGTTTCATTAGTATATTTCTTATGTTTCACTTTATATCAATTTTACTTTTATCATTAAGTTATGGAATCTGATTTTGATTCTTGCAATTTCAGTTTTGCATTATAGTTGGGGTCATATTGATGATCTTAGCCCCTATTGGTGCACTGAGGCAGATCATACTTCAAGCCAAAGACTTCAAATTTTACTCTTGACTGTCTGTGTTAATTTTATTCTTCTCCCCCACCCACAAGGTGAAAGGACCTTTGTTTATCTAGCTTGTGTTGATTGCTTTCGTGGTAATTGAGAGGTGTTTATGGATGTAAGGATTTGAGAATTTCTTTCAAGGCAAGCTTTAAGTGCCATGGGATGGGGCTTATGTTTCCATTTTTTTTTCTTTGATCTGAATAAATAAATAAACTGTAGGCTCAATTTAATTTACATGTTGTCAGTGGAGATATGAGCATTTTCTTCTATCTGCATGTAACCTGTCTCTATATGTAAGACTTCTATATCCAAATTTATTTCATCAAAAGTGAGCAACGTCAATGAGGCAAAACAGCCGGAATTTATACTTGCAATAACAAAGAAGATCAGCATAAACTGGTCTGTGGGAAATAGGATCATCCTCAAGTGAAATGAAGAAGGGTCATTTTATGATCACAATTTTTTTATTGAATTGAATCTCACCGTGTACATGATAAATATTTTATTATGTCATTTTAACAATTTAAATAACGTGGCATTATGTTCACCGTTAGATTTGAAATGACTTGAAATGGAGATGATCCTTATCTTAGGGGGAGCGATCAATTAATTTAGTTTTTGAAGAACCCTAAACTTTTCAAAGCAACCAGAGTTGAGATAATTAATTCTTGATAGGATTACAAAAAAAAAATGTGATCATAAAGATAAACTACGTACCATCATAGAGGTAGAGGTTGATAATAATAATTATCCTTCACTAACACTTAACAACTACTAACAAACATAATGATAAAGATAATAAAATACAAAATTCTAACGAGATAATTCTCTTATTCAATTCACTCAATGCCTTATCTCTTTCGCTACTTAACAGCTTCCTCCTCATCTAAACTCTCTAGATGTTCCTCCCCACCATTGTTATACCCAAACTATGTATTGAGAGGTTCGATTTCTCAGTCTTAAGTCATTCATGTCACAAAAATGACTGGAAAAAAAAAAATGCTTCTTTTAGGCTTTTAGCAATAGTTTTGATTCTTGAATCTAAGGAATTCATTCCATAGTAAAATAATATTGTTCATTAGTAAAATTTCTAAAGAAGTCATATTTTGGAGAATCATTATTTGAATGTATGAAGAACTAGATATCAGAGTTAGTGATTAAATTTATTATTTTTTATCGGCTTAAGTTTTTTAATCATTTAGTGATTTAATAACTGCAAAAAAAAAAAAAATCATTTTGAATAAAATATAAAAATGTAAATTAGAATAGGCAATGAGGACAAGAAACAGAAACGGAAGAACATAACTAGAGAAAATAAAAATAAAAAAATGAAAATATGAAAAATAGTAATATAATTGTAAAGAACTGTCTTTTTATGTTGTATACTTCAGAAAATAAGGACAAAAAATGAAAAACCAAAGATAAGAACCACAAGAAATAAAGACAAAAAAAATGAAAAATAAAAAAATACTAATATAATAGAAAACAACTATCTTTCCTCTATACTTTTTCCAGTTCCAATGAAATTCACATGTTTCGGAAAAAAATCTTGTCAAATAGAGTTTTTCTTTCTTTCCACCATTCTTGGAGACACTAATGTGATCCTAATCTGTAAGGATTATATCTATATCTAAGTAAGAGATATATCTAATAATAGTAGTAGTTGAATAAGAGTCTTATCTCTTCTAGTGAGAGAAGACGAGTAGTAGCAGTTGTTTTCATTTAAAGTTCTCTTTGAATAGCTGTAAGATTATCTAGCTAAAGGAATGAGATAGATATAGTGAAACTCTATCTATAATAGAGTTACACTTCTACGTGAGTTTGATAGTCTAATTGTACATTTTTTTTAAAAAAAAAAAAAAAAAAAAACAGACTATGGAATAATATTATGTTGATTATTGTTAAGTGAAATACAGTTTATTGTGTTTTTTGAGAGTTCATGGCTCGCTCACTCGAAACAACCATTGGAGGTCACGATTCTCTCGAACGAGCCAATCTATCGTTTTTCTGTGTTTATATTAATTGGTTCACATCACACACTCACCAAAAAAAAAACTCCTAAATGAACAACATCGTAAACTAAAAAATTGTCATACCTTATATCAAAAATAACGATAGGAAAATTTTTCTCTCACTATCATTTTCCTTAATTCAATGTAAAATTTACAAAAGAAAAAAAATGAAAAAAATAATATATATATTATAAAGAAAAGAATGAAAACGACATAACAAAACCACATGAAATAAAGACACAAAAATAAAAATAAAAATAAATCAAAGTACTAATATAATTGAAATTAACTATATTTTCTCTATACTTTTTCCGATTCTAATGAAATTCATAAGTACATGAAGAAGTCGGTCAAATAGAGATTTTTTCTTCCGATCATCCTTCGCATATATAATGTAAAAGAAACTACTTTTAGGATACACACAAAAATAAAATAAAATAAAAATAAAATAAAAAAAGACTCTACTCAATGAACAACCACATAAACTACAAAAATGTTATACCTCGCACCAAAAATAACGATAGGAAGTTTTCTCTCTCGCTATCATTTCCTCAAATTCAATATAAATTTTACAAAAGAAAATTTAATAAATTTGAATAAAAAATAATATATAAATTAGAAAGAAAAAAATGGCAAATGGAAGAACAGAACAACAAGAAATAATGATAATATATATATATATATATATATATATATATTTGAAAAGAACTATTTTTTCTTTATAATTTTTTGGATTCCATTGAAATTCATATGTATAAGAAAAAATCCTATCAAATAAAGCTAGCAAGAGATGTCGTACGTTAGTAAAATGCAAGAAAATATTTTTATTTATAAGTACTCATTGCACATAGCATAAGTAGTAGGGCTGAGCAGGACCCGCCTCGCCCTGCCCTGCCCCATTTTTCTTACAAACCGCATTCAACATGAGGTTCACGGGCGTGTTTCTTGTTTCTCCTCACGGTGCGGTGCGGGTGGAACGTTTGAAAATTAATGGGACCCCGCCCCGCCCTATATATATATATATATATATATATATATATATGTTAAAAACTTAAAACTTAAAAACATGAAATTCGAAAATCCCTAACCCTAGCGCCGCACGCCCGCACCCCCCTCCCCCTGAGCCCCTCTTCATTTTTTACTTTCTTTTCTTCCTACTTCCTTCCTTGCGCCGCACCCCTTTGCCTCTTCTTCTTCTTCTTCACGATTTCCTACATCTACTCCAATAGTGCTCTAGATTTGGTTGGTGTTTCATGTTGCTCTCCTAAAATCTCGCCCTTTTTATTTTTCCGAGGTCGAAATCCGAACCCAAAACTCTAAGTCTCTAACCCTAAAGGCCTCATCGTCGTCGATTCACGGCGCTTGCGTTGAATGCATAAGGAGAGCAAAATGACGAAGTGATGATCCCCGCCATTAAATGGTTCAAAGAGTGGTAATCTTCTGCGCGCGCACATACATACATACAATACATACATACATACATACATATATACATATATATGTTCCATTGTTGGGTTTATTTTTTATCTCTATTTAGAGAGTTCCATAGTTTCGGTTTCTCATGCTTCTAGACTTCTAAGTATTGAATGAATCTGGCTTTAGTTTGAATCGTTTGATGGTTTCTCAAGTTTTGGCCTGAATCGGGGATAGCCTGCACAACCCGCATAATCCGCCCTGCATCTCATTGATCTTCAGCGGGGCATGGGTGTTATTTTATGAACCCGCAGGGGTGCGGGGCAGGGCCCCCCGGCGGCACCCATGCTCACTCCTAATAAGTAGCATTGAGCTTGGAAACGAAGCGTGTTGCCTGGTTGTCCAAGCCAGCCTATTAACAACCACTTTTTTTTTTCTTTTTTAATATCTTTTTCAATATCTAACAACAAATGTAGTACCAAATTGATGCGTTAGAGAAAAGCGAAATCTTTATAAAGATGAGAAATCAAACATAAACCGAAAAAGATATTTCAACAAACCAAATGCAACTAAATAAATTATTTTGGTTGTTTATCATCAACTAAAAACTACTCTAGACTATAGTTATCAAATAACAATTAAAAAATATTGTAGTATGCAATCAAATAAAAATCTTATTATGAAATTTTGTGTCTCTTTAAAAATAAAGTGACTTTTAAAATTATTATTAGGCTTGTAATTAATTATTATTAAATTTTAATCAAATAATAATTTTAAAAGTCAATTGATCCTTTGATAGGATATAAAAAGACGTACAAGGGATTAGAAGCTCTTAAACCGCCCTTCGTCTCTTTTTAAGCTTTTGTTTTCTACAAAGCAGTGTGGAAAAACGAGAGCATCAAACAGAGTCGCGTAGTAGGTGGGGTGTTGTCGGTGTGAGGAAAAGGTTGCTACACATTTTTATATTCTCTTCTTGGTTTCATTGAAACAAGAGAGAAAAATAGGTAGTGGACAGAGAGCACCGGTTCTCTTTCCATCTTGGATTTGGAGGAGTGAAAAAAAAAAGAAAAAAAAAAAAAAAAAAAGAGAGAGAAAAATAGAGAGATCGGCTATCATCTGTTTTTAGCAAAAAAAAAAAAAGTTTGTATTTTTCTTTGGGGTTATTGTGTAATAGTGAGATTTGAGTGTATCGGAGGTTTGTGTTCTCAGTAATTTTCTCTATACTATTTCTTGTACTTCATCTTGTGAATTTCTTCATAATTACTTTAGCCGATTGACGTACCTCAAATTGAGATAACCACATAAATCTTAATTTTTTTTTTTTTTTTTGTGATTACTTAATTTTTGCTTTCTTCTTATTTTTCATATTTCACAAGTCTTGAAAAATTAGGATAAATTTCTTAACACTTGTCTCATGCATGCATTCGCATATTCTAAAACCCTTTGGTCCATCTAAATAACCTCTTTGAATTCCAAGTTCTTCGGCACCAACCTTTCTAAATTCTTGTTTGAATAATGCTAGATTTACTGCTGGTCTAATACTCTTTTATGACCTCTCTGAAGAGAAAATCCTAACCGCCAGGTCCCCCTACTCTTTGCTTTTTCCGTCTTGTTTACTTGCTTTCTGTTTATGGTTTTGTTTTCGGCCCAACACTGCATTTGAGGAGAAATGAATAATGATGGATTACACAACCTGGAGTATTTATTTTCCAAAGGTCGGTAGCGTTTTGATGAAGAGGAAGATTGATGTTTGGGTGCACAATTGGGTTACTTCTATTCCAGCACAGGAATAGGCTTATTCTTGAGCAGGATTTGGTGGGGTTTTATTCTAGTATGTGAATAAGCTTATTTCAAAGCAGGTTTTTTTTTCATTTAGAAGCTACGCTCTATGCCGGCCAATATTATTGATAAGTAATGCTACCATTGAATTTGGGGCGAGTCTTTATTGAATTTTAATTAATGGTAATTTTAAAAGTCTCCTAAGAGAGTGTAAAAATGAATGTGAAAAAGTGAGAATAAATACAGTGTTACTCGTAGAATGATATCTTATTGATGACCACTCGCCCTCCTCCCTCGGAAGGAGGTCTTTGTTCTTTCACCTAAGTTGCACATGAAAGACATGAAAAACAAAATCCCAAGAATCAATGAACCTTCATATGATCTTTTCGTTTAGGAGTAGGTAGTATGCATAATCTTCTATAGTCACATCTATTTCATCAATCTCGATCTCTTTGAGACATTGTTCAAATCATTATGCTTTAATTTCATAAGAGATGTAACTTATGCAACAGGAAATTTCATTACCTTAAAAATACTTCAATCACCCTTATCATCTGGTCACCAACTTCATTAATATTTCAATACTGAACAAGCATTAGAATATTTCAAATTTCAATACAGGCTTCCAACAGGCAATCCTATGGTCGGTTACAAAAACCGCCTTTTTGTCGTCTTCTTTTTGGTCCGTAGGCTAAGAAACTATTAAAACAAATCATTTAAAAAAATATATAAAATTAGTCGATGTGATTTACTTAATTTTCAATTAACTTATTATGGTATTAAGATGAACTCAAATGTTTATGAGATATGCCAAAAAAAAATAATTTATTCCATTCAATTAAATTCTGTCAAAATACTTAATGAACTCCGTTAGTGTGACACATCAATGCCAATAAAATAACGACATGTGTCACTCTTAATAACAAATATATGTATTAAAACAAAATTATTTATTTTTAAAAAAAAAAATAAAAAAATAAAAAAATAAAAGGTGACTCGGCAGCATAACTAGTTTGCATGAGAATGGAGAATATCATAGTTTAAAAGATAATTAAGGCTGTGTAATCCAACCATTGAAGTTACAAAAAAAAAAAAAATATATATATATATATATATATATATATATATATAATTATTTAAAAAATGGATACTTTCCCAACAAAACTACTTTATCCACACAACTCAATCTTTGTCCCACCTCGTCACTTCCACTTTCATGCTCTCTCCACTCTCCCTCCAATACTCTCCAACTGCTCCACCAAATGCAAATCCTCCAAACACCTCATTTCTTCGCCTTCCCTAAAACCCTAAACCCTAAAACCACCAAACCCCACCACCCCCACCACCATCAATGTCCTCCTCTCCTCCCCACCAAAACCCCAATCCCCTTCCCCTTCTCCAAGCCCACCCTCACCGCCAACTGCTTCAGGTCCGACGAGTTCCCCGTCGACGAGACCTTCCTCGAGAAATTCGGCCCCAAAGACAAAGAATCCGAGGACGAAGCTCGAAACCGCAACTGGGTCGAGCGTGGCTGGGCTCCCTGGGAAGAGGTCCTCACCCCAGAAGCCGATTTTGCTCGCAAAAGCCTGAATGAAGGTGAAGAAGTCCCTCTCCAATCCCCCGAAGCCATCGAAGCCTTCAAAATGCTCAAACCCAGTTACCGCAAGAAGAAGATGGAGCAAATGGGTCTAACCGAGGACGATTACTATCGCAAACAGTTCGAGATCAAGGGTGAGATTCCGGAGCCTCTGCAGACTGTGTGGGCTGCGCCAATGGTTGCGCAGCACGTTCCTCCGAGGGATTGGCCACCGCGGGGCTGGGAGGTGGATAGGAAGGAGCTGGAGTACATAAGGGAAGCGCATAAGATGGTGGGTGTGAGGGTGACGTTGGAGGAGTTGGAGAAGGAGGTAAGGACGGAGACTGAGGACATGTGTTTGGATCGGTATAGGGTGTTCTTGAAGCAGTACAATGAGTGGGTTGCGGCGAATAAGGATATCTTGGAGGAGGAGTCTTATAAGGTTGGTTTAAGATAGAAAAACTAAGAAAATGTGAATCTTTTTTTTGTCTGCGCTTCTCCTTGTGTTTGATATATTGGGATCTTATGTTTGGGACCAAATGCTACCATGATTTTATGGTTTAAAGTGAGGTTGGACCAAGTGACTGACCATATTAAATTGTAGTGAGGTTTGTGTGAAGAACTATTGAGTGTAAAGATGGAAGTTCGGCTTGAATTACAGTAATTCTATTAGGATAATTAAAAAAATTTGGTAGCTTGGGGGGCAAGGTATGGTTTTGAGATGGAGTCTTGCAAGGTTAGGGATAGAAAAAAGATTATATAATGAAATTTCTTTTTGTCTGGCTTTCTCGATGTGTTTATCTATCTATTGGGATATTATTATTGAACCAAATACTACTATGGGGTTATGGTTTTCTATAGTAAGTGTGGTTGTACTGAGTGACCATGTGCATCGAATTCGAATGAGGTTTGTGTGAAAGAAACTTAAGTCTAAAGTTGGGAGTTTGGTGTAAATTATGGTAATATTATTAGGATAGTTATATGTTTTTGGTAGGTTGGGCTGTTGGGGGCAAAGTAGGGTTTTGAAATATTTCATCAATGAGAAAACCATGGTTATGATTTTCAAAGTTTAGGTCAAGCAGGGATGAATTAATTTAGATTGATATTGTGTAACTGTCTTAAATTTGCCACATTTTGAATAAATATGGACTCTAGCTGAACTAGATTATTCTGAATTTGGAAAATTGGCTGAAAGCTTTAGTACAATTGGACTGATTGGGAGAAATGGGTTTAAGCAAAAATGGATTCATACATTCATCGAAAAAAAAAAAGGATTCATACAGTTCAAGTTGTATATTATATTTATGTATGCTGCTTTGGAGCAACTATGCTACTACGGTGTCTACAAGTTTGATTGTTCCATCCATGAGACTAATATGCGTGTTTTTAATGCCTATACAGTATGATCAAGATTTCCATCCTGGTAGGAGGAAAAGAGGAAAGGACTACAAAGAGGGAATGGTAAATTAGGTTGCAAATTTTTTGTGTTTAGTTTAACTTGGATTATGAAGAAATGATAACATTGATCTTCATTTTTTTATGCAGTATGAGCTTCCGTTCTATTATCCTGGACAAGTAAGTTATTTTAGCTCATTCTTTTCCTTAAACAAATTTCACTTTTACTTATCACAAAAAACAAATTTCACTTTTATTTTGCTTCTGGATATTGTATTTAGAGGTCTCGTCCCAATGATGTCGAATGCATTTGTTCTTATTTTTGGCAAGCAATGCTTTTGAAACTGTCAAATGATGTGTATTACTCACTTTCCTCCTTTTTGTGGCAAAAATGTATCTGAATACTTTTATAAATATCAATGAGTTAGTCCATGCCAAAATGTGAACTATTTGTATGACCTACTGCTGCATAAGCCTATGCCAGGCCTGATGTTGTTTGATATACTTGCATATCATTCGTATATGCAGTGTGGTGATGGGATGATAGAATGCCTTCTTGTATGTGCATAAAAAATTTCATCTGCTTGATGCTATATGCATTTTGATGATAGGAGAACTTATCATTCGAAACTTCTATGCAGATTTGTTTGGGGAAAGTGACTACTTTGCACCTTTATCAAGGAGCATTTGTTGACATTGGAGGTGTTTATGATGGGTAACTATTGATTCCCTATGGTGATCTTTATTACTCAAAATTTTCGTTAATTGAACATGTTATATTCATACCTAAGCAGACAATTTGACGATTAGTTTGTGCAGTGGAATATGATACCAGTGATTGTGAGTTCTTCACTCTGATGAACTAACTAGCCTATATAGGGAAAATGAGGACTTGAGACATTGTTGTTTCAACTGAGCTAATAAGCAAAGCAGCTACCATTTTTCCTGAGCTTAGAAAAGTGGTGCCTTAATTGCTTAATTATGATGGCAGTAATCTTGTCACTTGAGTAGTGTTTGGGCTATCATTGTGGAAACCGTAAAACAAATGGTTAAAATTCCTACTGATAACAATACTGGGTTGTGTGTGTGTGTGTAGTAATTCTATCAGCTGTTACTGTCAGACTTATTATAATGTTAAAATTGAGGAGGCTCTGACTCTTCTCACTATGATAGCTAATCTGATATATGTGGTGGATTCCTCCTGGTTTAAGTTTTAGTGTATTACCACCTATATGTAATGCGAAAGTTTCCTGGTAAATTTGTGTGTCTCAATGTATTTCAGGTGGGTCCCTATAAAAGGTAATGATTGGTATTGGATTCGCCATCACATAAAAGTTGGTATGCATGTCATTGTTGAAATTCTGGTGAGTGTTTCAATTACTAGGCTTGTTCTTCCCCTTTTTTTGGGACCATTGTCACTTAATATTGATCTGTTTGCATTAACAAGTTGATCTCTTCGTTTATTCAGCATTCAGAGATCAAAGTCATTATGGGTTTATCAAAATTGAACTTTTCTCTAAGGTTTTTGTTGTATATCTCATTCTTTTTTGCAGGCAAAGCGAGATCCTTACCGTTTTCGGTTTCCTATTGAAATGCGGTTTGTCCATCCAAACATAGATCACCTGATGTATGTAATCTTGTACTTCTGACTCTTCTCCACACCTTCAAGTCTATTTTAGCATAATACTGAGGTCAATCTCTATTCAGTCCCCTGATAAATTAATGATGTTGTTCGGTATTGTAAGTTCTTATTTGCTTGCTCGTTGATTTTGACATTTGTATCCATACTTCCAGCTTTAACAGATTTGACTTTCCGCCTATATTTCATCGAGATGATACTAATCCAGATGAATTACGGGTTTGTACCTTTCTTTTATAGATGCCACTATCTCTATCTTCCCACTTTGATTTGCCCATAATAAGCTTATCATGTCTTTATTGCGTATGTTGTAATCTCCTCATATGACTCCATTATAGAAGATGTAGCATATCAACTTCAACTCCTGTTTCCTACCTTCAGTTTAACATTTTTGAGGGGGCTGGCTTTTGGTTATGTTGCCGTGTGGTTTGAAATGTAGAATTAATCAAGAATTGACATGTTCACTAATGAACCTGTGCAGGGCCTATTGAAAAAGCATTCTAATAGACCATTATGTAAATTCACCTGTTATGTTGTGTTCTATACTAAAGTTCCTATAAATTGTTTGCTATTAACTTGAATCTCTTTTTTTTCCCTGTTGGTAAAAATTTTACTAAAATGCAAAGGGGCATCACTGAAGTACCTGGGAAGTATACTAGAGGAGCACCTAAAACTTAAAATCTACAATTACACGACTGTAGTTTCCTATGAATTTAACCTTATGTGTATTTGAGGCCAGACTATTCTCTTGGTGAGCCTTACCCTCCTCGCTTGTTGATTTGTTTAAGAGGCAGGGAAGAAGGTTTCTAGTGTTCTAAAGCTGTCAATTCTGGATACATTCTGTTTGAACTTATGTTGAACTCTTATAGGATGTGAAGCAATCAGTTTCCTGCATGTGCACTCTGCTTTAAAATTGAGAAAGATTGCATGTTATCAAAATTAATTTCCTTCCTACCATGCTTATGTTTTTGATTCCGCATGCTTCCCTTTACAGCGTGATTGTGGAAGACCTCCAGTTCCTAGAAAAGATCCAGGAGACAAGCCAGAAGAGGAACCTTTGTTGTCAAATCACCCTTATGTTGATAAGGTATGTTTCTGACAAGGAATTATTTTCTGAGAAGTCTAGCTATTAGATTTCAATGTTTTGAAATATGTGTTTGCAATTAATACGAAGGGGCAAGTGCATAGACGTAGCATTTTACATAATTTATGCGAGTCTCAAACTGAGATTTTGATATATGTGTTTGCAATTAATACAAAGGGGCAAGTGCATACACATAGTTTGTTCGTATGTGTATATTACAACTGTTCCTGGAGCCGATTGCCTATCACATCTTTTAAGGAAAACCTTTCCAATGCCAGTTGAATTCAGAAATTTTGTATTGATATAAGTTTTGCATTATAGATTATTCCATGCTAAATTTTATCCCTTCTCTATTAGAATGTGGATGTAGGAAGAGATGCATAGTGTATGTCTATGCGAATATCTCATGCCATTTAAATTTCCTCCCTCCCACCCCCTGCCCTGCAAATGGGTCTCTTTCCTTTCGGAGTTTGCTGCCAACTTCATGTGCACATGCAATTGCATGCGTCTCCAAGGTTTTAATACTCTAAATGTTAAGAAGAACGACAACTACATTAAAAAAATCTTGGTGCGATTCTCCTCTGTTGCCATTTGGTTTTTAAATTCTTTGATGTTTTAGAAATTATGACAGTTTCCAACCATCTTTGAACAGTTTCGACCTGCATTAGTTTGAGCCTCTGCATTGCCAACCACCCCCTGCACTGCTAGCTTCCATGTATTGATGCCGGCCACCTCCTAAAACTGAGAAATAAATTTGATATGCATTAGCTGTAAACTTTTTGTACTGAATCATTAATTCTATCTCTTTCATAGTACAAATGGGAACCATATTAACCACTCTTGATTCTTCCAGACAAGGGCATGCCTATTTTTCCAAGCTTACAGCTAATGGTACTAGATAGATTACATCTATCTCGTAAACTGGCAAACATGGCCTCACTATTTTTATAACATTTCACAGTTGAGGCATTTATCCTTGTTACTAGACTAGGATGGATACTGGATGATTGGATCCTCTGTTTGCTCAATTTTGCAATCTTAAAAATGGTCACTTATCAAAAAAGCAATCTTAAAAATGGTCGATCGGCACCTGATGCAATAATAACCCACACATCGATGAGCTGGGATATGATAAACCTTTTTTCCCCTCTTTTTACAGGTTATGATCAATAATATTTACCATCGTCATCATGATCATCATTGTGAACTTTCACTTTGTCTGTTACGCAGTTGTGGCAGATACATGTTGCTGAGCAAATGATTTTGGATGATTTGGAGGCTAACCCTGAGAAATACAAAGACAAAAAATTATCTGAGTTAACCGATGATGAGGACTTCGATGAGGAAAACAATGTTATTTATACCAAAGCTTACTATAAGAAAAGTTTAATACCAAAAGTGATTCTGGTAAGCACGGCTCTCTTGAGTCAATGTATTGATCTATTTGCTGTCGCACTAACCTGCTTGTTATGTGTATTTATTTTTTTGGCAGAAAACAAGTGTTAAAGAACTTGACTTGGAGGTTGCCTTTGCTGAGCGTGAGGTCCGCTATTCCCTTCTTTTTTTTCTTTTTTGTGTGTTTCTCGACCAAACTGCTGGCTTACCTTAGCCATTTGATGCATGTCTTTAAACCAGTTGCTTTATTTTCTGTTGCTTTCACACATAAGAGGTCCTTTCTTTTCCTGTTCTGCTGGACAGCTCCATAACAAACTAAGAATGGAAGCAAAAGAAAGAGGAGAGGAATACAAAGTTACCAAGCTGAGGCGAAATATTGAAATGGATGAGTATGACTTAGTTCATTGGCGCCGATCGTTCGAGGAAAGAGAAGCTTTGCTCAGAGATATCAGCTGGTACTCTCATTATATATCAATACTTAATATTAGATATCTCACAGTTTCATTGACCTCCCTGCTATTGGCTTCTCTCCATCATGTTATGGTGTATACAAATTTAGCATTCAATTCCAATATGACCGCCATAAACTTGAGATTTCCAACTTTTTACATACTGGGTTGCGGGTAATCTGGTCTGCAAACTCATTAACTAAGGTACTTATTTTTTCCATAGAGGAAGTCTAGGTGTAATGAAACACAACTTTTCCACAGTTTGTTCCTGGAACAATGTTCTTCTGCCTAGTTTATAATTGGATTTATATGTAGATAGCTGAAGCATTTTTATATGCTATTGGAGTTTTCATCCTAATTTTATTTTGCAACTGCACATATTATCAATCTTATTGTTAGAGTGATCTCAAACCAAAGTTGAAGATGGCCCTCTTGCCCTGTCATGAACAATTAACCCTAGATGCTCTCGGTGTAAAGGACTCTTTCTTTTACTTATTCAAAGCTGTAATTTTTTTATATTTTTTTGTGCGTGCAGTCGCAAAGCTCTTGGTATGCCATTGGAAGAGCCAGGAAGGTATAAAGAATCTAGTTTCTTCGGGAAGGATCAATTTGACCCTTCAAACCCTCTTTATCGTTATGACTACTGGGGAGAACCCAAGAACTCAGAGAAGAGCAAGCAAGAGCGGATAAAAGATGCCCACAACAAATCCATAGTGGGTAAGGGCGCCGAATGGTATGAAACGTCGTACGAAGATTGCATCGAGCAGATGATCCAAAGAGAAGCCCGTTCAAAGGAACTGGTACAAGAAGATACTGATGATGAAGATTCAAAGAGAGACCATGACGATGAAGACGAGGACGACGATGATGACGACGACTATGACTTGGATTTCAGCGTCCTACGTGAATATGGTGCTAATTCTTCAACCCAACCTCATGTTAACGGGACTGAATCTTCTATAATGTCAGATGAGGATATGTTTGAGGATTAATTCATGCTTTTCAAAATCGACGGGAAACCCGGTTTTTGGTCGTATCTTCTTCTGTCTCACTAAAAACTGTCTCAGTGTCTCTCAATTAATTTTTTATTTTTTCCCATTTGGTTTGGCGATTTTGAAACATGGAACTTGATAAACAAAAAATCAAAATGTAATTAACGAATACGTAATTTTTTAAGACGCCATTAAATGTTTGATAAAACTTGTGATTTGTAAAAATAGTGCTTTTTAAAAGATTAAATTATATATCATATTTTTATTTCATAATTATCTTACAATAAACTTGTCATTTTAAAAAGAGAAATGGTTACTTTTAAATTTTAATTCAATAATAATTTTAATATTCATGCCAACTTTCAGAAGATATAAAAAAAAAAAAAAAAAAAAAAAAAAAAAAAAAAGATTCTATCGTTGCTCGATTTGCTAAGATGAGTCTAGTCACATTTACAATCACACGTTTTTAAATTGTCGTTTTTTCCAAACGTGTTTGGATACTTTTCACAATTTTGTTTTAGAACGCACCAAGTATGGTCGTATACTGCCATTCCTCAACTATATAATTGGGAAACAAACAAAAAAAACAAAATTTTCCTGTTCCGCTCCTCAATTACTGCTACAAACCATCCAGAATGAAATTTTGATTAAAAGGCCTCTTTTCAGTCAATTTTTCAGTGAGATGAAGTCGGCAAGACTCGAGTTTGGGACTCGGCCATCTACATTACCATTCCTCCGTCAATGGTAAAGACCTGCAAGAAAGAGTTGACATGCATGAACTGCTGCTAAACAGGAGTAAAATATTAAGTGGTGGCAAGTTCCCTTGTAAAGAAAGAAAATATATATATATCATTTACCAAACATTACCTGCCCAGTAATGTAACTGGCAGCTGGATTAAGTGCCAAGAATTCAACCATTCCAGCAACTTCTTCAGGTTGGCCATATCGCCCTGAAAGGACAGTTAAAAAAGTTATAGATTAAAAAGCACTCTCTCCAATTTGTTTTGAAGCATTTCATTTTCACGTAAACAATTGGATAAGTAATAGTCAAATCAACAAGGCACAAATATCTTAAGAGGATCTGGCTTTGATTATCAACCTATTTATACCTCTGGGACAAATCCTGAACAGCAGAAACATATGGAACTCGTAACTCTCACAAAAAATAAAGAGGAATATTTTCTGTTGTATCAACAGAAGCCCAGATTAAAATCACCAACAGATTGAAACAATCAACGGGCTGTATGGTTTATCAACGAAACAACATCATGGTTCTGTTACCTGTAATATTGTTATTTCTCAAAAATAATTCTCAGTAATTACATTAGGTTCATAATATTGTTCAAAAAAATTGTAAAGATATAGACAATTTCAATCACACAGTAATAAAACCATTAACCTTAATAATTTAGTTATCTTTTGATCTCACCTAAGGGGATAGTCTCCAAGATTTTCTTCTCTACGTCTTCTCCAAGCTTGGCAGTCATATCAGAGGCAATAAACCCAGGAGCCACAGCATTAACCTAAGAAGCAAGAAAAGCTTTACTTAGTAGCATTAGGCCAAATGGATGGAATACAAACCTGTGGCCAAATACCAACTAAAAGAACAAATTATACTTGGATAGAACTGGAAGCATCTTGTTGTATGTCTTGTAATTTGAACATAAAGTTATTATTCCTAGACACTCACATTAATTTTCCTGCTTGCATATTCCTTTGCAACACTCTTTGTAAAGCCAATTACCCCGGCTTTTGCAGCACTGTAGTTGGCTTGTCCAGCATTGCCAACCAGACCAACAACAGATGCTATATTGATTATTCTTCCCTGTGAAACAAAGAGGAGACTGAGAGGATACAGAAGCAAAAGAAGAATGACCTGGACAAATATTTCAAGCAAAACTATATTGAAACTTAAATTGCATAAATGAAAACTGGTAAAGTCAAACAACATCAGATGAAGCCTAGTTTAAATGCATGAATGAGCTGACATCGTTTTTTTGTCTTCTTCTTGGTTTGAGATAGTGGGAATTCATTTGTTTAAATCATCTGTCTCTATTGTCACAAAAGAAAGCCCAGATGATGAATACCTTTCTCTTTTTCATCATAATTTTGGCTGCAGCCTGCAAAATGTATTAGCAACGCAGGTCAAAATCAGAGATCTAAGCTTGAAAGCTCAAATGCTAAATAATCGATCTCCTGAACATGCACACCTGTGTGCAGAGAAATATGCCAGTAAGATTCAGATCAATAACCTCCTGCCATTGGGGCTTTTTCATTCTCATCAATAACCCATCGCGTGTTATTCCTAAAAGAAATGCCAAACGTCAGAAGAAATCTCAAAGAAAATAAAGAATGTAAAAGAATAAGTGATATGCAATTAACCTGCATTATTTATCAAGACATCAACTGTTCCCCATGCATCAACCACCTGTAAACATGAGAATTGAACGACTTCGCAATGCAAGTAATAAGTACAACAACAATAAATAGCATTTGCTTACAGTTTTAATCATCGATTCTACGTCTTCTTCTTTTGAAACGTCACCCCCAAATGTAAGAGCTTGACCGCCACATGCCTCAATCTGCAAGATAAGACATAACACATTAACACCCATGTCATTTCATGACTAATTAACCACTTAGTGTTGTCAGCGTAGCCACTTTTAACAGTTATAAGCAAAATATTATTGTTAACGAATGATATAAAGGAACAGTTAACAATAAATAATATGGTGCGTCCAGATTACTGAAGCAGCAGAAGTATACCGCCCTTTCCCAGGTGACTGGAACTCATGAGCAATCCTTAGTGGAGACAGAAAGTCAATCGCTATAAGTATGGACATACAAGTACAAAGAACCCCCCAAAAAAAGTGTACACACCTCCTTGGAAACTTCTTCAGCCTCCTTTGATGACCTTGCATAGTTTACGAGGACCTGTAACAGTATGGTCAAGTCCAAAATCACCAAGGTATCGAATAGGATAAGAGATATTCACCACTAGAACTCTTACAAAGCTTGACAATGAGCATGATCGACCCCCTTCACCGGTCACCCAATTTTGACTATAACTAGCAAGTAATAACACTCATCATTTCAAATACATAATTTTGATCGAAAACCAAAATGTCAATGTACTTCCCGCGGTTATGTTTTTTGGGCATGCAACAATCTCGCACGAAGCCACTCTAAGAAGCAGTGAATTAGAGATAATCCTAAAAAATAAAAATAAAAACAGCCCAAATTACTTGTGTATGTGAGGCAAACAGCAAGAAAAGCTGGTTTTGTTCTATTCTATCTACTCTACAATACGTACGTTATACGTGCGAGCGTGCTTATGTATGTGTATCTACAATTTTCGAGACCATAACTCTCATCAAATTAATTGCTAAAAACCATCTGTTTATGCGCAAACCCGGAATTAGCAGCTGCGATCGTTAGAGAGCGAGAGAGATGAGAGACCTTACAACCAGCTTTGCCGAGAGTCAAAGCAATGGCCTTGCCGATGCCTCTAGAAGCTCCGGTGACGACAACAACAGGAGCTTCCACATTCCGAGCAATGTCTACACTCGATTTCTCCACCGCTGCAACCTCAGCTCTCACTCCTGCACAGCATTTCAGCACACAATCCGTAGGTACAAACACATACATAAATAGTTATACATAACATGACCTAATTTACAAAGAGTGGAGATTCAAAAAGATTGGAAAATAGAGAGAACAAGAAACCTGATTTACCAGAGGAAACGAAGGAGGTCGTGAATCGGCGAGGCAATCGGAGAGAGGCGGAGAGCGGGGGGCAGAGGTGGAGGCGAGAGAATCGGGAGAGTTTCGCTGGAGCGCCGGCGGCGGTGAAGGCGATGGTTGTAGCAGCCATTGAGAATCTGAGAACGCTCAGGGCCGAGAAACGAGAATTGTGAGAAGAGATAGATCGAAGGAGTATCGTCGCCAGAGAGAGAGAGAGAGAGAGAGCAAGGGATTTGGGTGTAGAATAATTAACTCGCCCGGAAGCTTCCGATGAGTAAGCAAAAGCTCTCCAGGTGGCGAAGATACATTGACTGGGCAGATGGTGGGAAGTTTTTTTTGACTCCGGGTCAGATTTCTTAACCAAATACTTAGAAAATAAACATTTGATTTGATTTGAGTCGATAAGATAATAAATATTATTATCCTTAATTAACAATATTTTAGATTTTAACACTTCAATATTTGTGAAGATATAAAATGACAAATCTAATTATTTAATTTAAAATAACTGTTGAAATAAAATAATCTAGAAAATAAAAAATGGTAATACATTTGAATATGATTGGAATATTTCCCTTGAATTTCAATTATGGAGTCATTCACCATTTCCAAAAGGACTTTGGCTGTATGCACAAAGTTTGCTTAATCCATACTAGTGTTGCTCAATTGAAAGCCTACTATCATGTCAGGAAGAAATGAGCAAATGGCATTTTCTCTTTGGCTTTGAATATTTTACAATTGTTGCACATCTCTAAAAGTAACACATGACAGACTACACATTATACGAATTTTCCTTTTTTTACAGACAAAAATTGAATATCCTGATAGGTACAGCTCTTCTTCTATCAAAAACCCAAAGCCACATCCCTCCTTCATGGGTGACAAAGTAATCTTATACCATACCAATACGTTCCAAAACTTCTCACACCACATCCCAATCCACAACCAAATATTTATCATATAGAACCCAAACCCAAATTTCACCAAACCCATAGCTGCTGCTGACCATGCTTGTGGCACTCCCATCTTCAGTTTAAAGGTTTAAAAGCCCACCGTCAAACAGGTAATTGGCTCAAGATATCCGAATAGGACGCAACTGGAGATCCAAGGTGCATGGGTCAGCGTTCCACAGGGTGACCATTTTCAAGTCTCGCTCATAACAAGAAATTTACTGATCAATCGATTTCTCCTTCCTCGACATCGATTGCTGGTTCTGGAGCGCTCTCCGGTGGTTCAACTTCTTCCTCATCATCCTCATCATCCACCTTCATGTATAGTCCAAGTTGTTCCAAGGGGTTAATAGTGCCCTGAAATTTGAAACTACCAAACCCATCATGAGAAAGGTCTGGGATTGTCTCTTCCGTGAAACTTGGCAGATGTTCCATGAATTGACTATTCTCATTGATATCAACGGTCTTCTCCATCTGCAAAACACCAGAAGCTTTTTAATACACTAAAGAGAGGATATTTCAGTTTGCTTTTGCCACATGACGACTGTTCAACTTACCTTCAGCAAGGCCTGACGTGCAGCTTCTCTTTCTAGTTCCCTTTGCCTTTTGATTTCAGCAACTGCTTCTGCTTCAGCCTTTCTTCGAAACTCTTCAGCAGCCTTGGCCTCGGCTTGCAATCGAGCTTTTTCTAATGACAATAAAAGTAAAAGATCAATATCTGGAATAGCTAGTGGCTGACTAGAATCAACTCCAAGCAGACAAAATGCACATTGATCAGACAGAAGTGATGTTCAAGGTTAGTGCTTACAGACCTTCTTTCTGTCTCCTTTCAAGTTCCTCTCTCTCAAGTCGTAGTTTTTCAGGATCCCCCTTTTCACCCTGAACCCAGCCAGTATCACATAACTAACAAAATTCAAGTAGAAGATGCCAGAAAACTAGGACATGTACATATATCTACAAATAAATAGTAGCAATCCAAAGAGTGCAACCAACCTTTTCAAGTGCCTTTTCTCGAGCTTTAAGTATGGTGTCAGCAAAACGACTCCTCAATAAAGCTGCACGATAAAGCTTGTCGGGGGAGACTTGCCTCTCAGATGGAGCACTCTCCGCTATAATGTTACATCAGGAAGGGGTGAGATGATGCCCCAAAACTAACAGCAGATAGTTTTCTTCATGATTTCATGCTTACCCTCTTGACGGCCATCTGCCTCGGCAGAAATTGGCTTGGACTGGGAATTCTGCTCAACTAGCCCCACCCCATCTATTGAAGCTGTAAAATAAATAGGAAAGCAAGCTTCAGAATATTGGCCCAGACAATTATTCCAAGGAGAAGACAATTGCCACCACTTCAAAATCCAAGCACATCTACCTATGAAATCACCATTTTCAAGTTCAGAATCACCAAGATCACTTTTCTTTTTATCTAAATTTACTCCAGAACCCAAGTTTTCCTGCCATAAGAAAGAAGAGATGAGAAAAATTCTCTACTGAGAGAGAGAGCACGAAATTTCATTTCATAATATTCTGACAAGATTCTTTTCAAGATTTTAGAATATACATTAACAGCAGTAACAGGAACTGAAGCTTTAGCAGCATCTGATTCACTTCTAGATGAACAGCCTGAATCCGAATCTGTAAATTAAAAAGTAACATAGAAAACAAATAACTATGAGATAAATTTTTTTATAAGTAAACGAAATTTTATTAAAAAGCGCAAAGACACAACTCAGGTACACACGAAGTATACAAGAGAAACACCTAACTAACAAATGCCTATGAGATTTTAAAAGAGAAACACCTAGATTCAAGAATTTGGGTATATTTAATATAAGAGACCATACAAGCTGTATATCGTCATATGCCCATCAGAGCAACACGAAGAACTGAAACAAATACATCATTACCAGCAGAAATACCAATAACAAGAAAACCACAGCGAGTCCTAAGCCTTGCATCTTGTATGCAAGTGGAGCTACTAGAGGAATTGAAAAAAGAATCAAATATGAGACAAGCTCCTAAGCTAATAACTTAACCCCCATAAGCAACACCATGCGAAAAAAGGAAGAGACTCATAGAACGGCAGAGGCAAATAGAGTTTTTGCACATTTTCGTTAATCCATGAACATGAGAGGATCTATATAGACACATAGACCCCACACAATATGCACACTGGCCACACCTTCATAACTCCAAATGCCTGGTTTCGTTCCCTCCTGTGATACTCTAACGTCCCATAAATTGGTTATTCGGGGGGAGGGTGGGGGGGGGGTATGGAGGAAATAATCATAACCTAGGGCTCCATTTTGCTTTGCCGTAAAAATGTTTTCTGTACTTTCCTATGTTTAGTGCAACTGAAAATACTCAAAAGAAAAACTTTTCATGGTTAACAAAACATTCTACCCACAGAGAGAGATGATGACATATGCTTTGTTGAAGAGTAAGCCATAATTCAGACCAAGCCTGTGTATCAGCACCATGATCTCCCCACTCCATGTTGCCATCAACACCATTACCCCCCCGCCCGCAGTAAACAATGAGACAAGCTCCTAAGTTAATAACTTAACCCCCATAAGCGACACCATACGTAAAAAGGAAGAGAGTCAAAGAATGGCAGAGGCAAATAGAGCTTTTGCACATTTTCGTTAATCCATGAACATGATAGAATCTATATAGACACATAGACCCCACACAATATGTGCACTGGCCACACCTTCATAACTCCAAATACCTGGATTTGTTCCCTAGTGTGATACTCTAACGTCCCATAAATTAATTATTGCCGCGGGGGGGGGGGAAGAATAATCATAACCTACGGCTCTATTTTGCTTTGCCGTAAAAAACTTTTCATGGTTAACAAAACATTATACCCAGAGAGAGAGAAGATGACATATGCTTTGTTGAAGAGTAAGCCATAATTCAGACCAAGCCTGTGCATCACCACCATGATCTCCCCACTCCATGTTGCCACCAACACCTTACCCCCCCCCCCCCCCCAGTAAACAAAATCCAATAAACTCAATACATCCAAGGGAGAAATTACAACAAATATTCAAGTTAATATGACATGTCCAGTAAAGTCACATGGCCACAAGTCCCACAACACTAAACCCAGGGGCATTAAGGCTAGATGCCTAGGAACACTCAAACTTAGACACCAATCTGTTAATTGAGCAGCTTATAACGAAGATGTCAATGGCCCAATGGTGCATGATTTTAGTTCTTTGTGTTACTGGATTAGTGTATAACACGTGGCGAAGAAACCATGTACCTATTTGAAGGCTTTAATATATATTTTACTCACGACTTCCCCGCATTCAGATTAAAAGAATTACACGACTGGAAGAAAATGATCACAACTTATTATAGTTACAATCTTCCACCTTAGAGAACTTCAACCATACTTGGTGGAAATCGCTTACAACAAAAAGTAGTTTCCAGTTAATCTGACCAATATCACAGTATGGTAAAACAATCACCATGTTATGGACAGCTCCAGATCCAAGCAAGAAGACAAGCTAGAAATAACAAGCAAGTGTCAACAAAACCAATACACCATTATTCAGACCCAAGATGACCAAAATTACCCAAAACCAACACTTCAAGGAAGAAACTACAAAGTGGGGGGCTGTGTGCCACCCACGCTCAATCAGTGACCAGACCTGCACATGAACAAGAGACCAGATTGGGATGCTTATAGGGAGAATGGATTCTGACGTGCACAAAAAGGAAGACCGGTTCCACTATCTCATAAACATGGAATTCTAAAAGGTCCAACTATCTCATCCCGTAAACATGGATTTCTAAAGGGTTCCAACACTATCTCTGACAGGAGTTATTGGATGTAAATCCCCCCATAAAGGCATAAATTTGAATGGCAACGCTTCCCCAAAAAAAATCACTTTCAAGTCATTCTTTTTCTTTTTTCTTTTTGAACCACAGGTGGATGTGATGACAGAAGCTATTCCCAAAACCAAAGTTAAGGATACTGAAAGAAATCCTTTTCCCTTTCCGCAGACAAAATAGATGTGTAGTGAGGTAGCAGGAAAACATCTAGGCTAGTGTCATCTTCAGCTCAAGAGAATCCCAATTATATGACATGAGTAGACACAATCACATTTTCATGTCAGCTTTTGGTAGGTAATGACCATATTGTGCGAATTTAACATTAACTAAAATTATTTGTTAAGGCGCAAAACAGACTTCACAAATGCACAGACTAGCCTGAAAATTCCAGTTGTGGTTAAATGGCAAGGCACATGAAAAGCCATAGCCTGCGATGTTAGTTTCAGGACTAGAAATGGTTTAGGCCATACTCCAGGAGAAAAAAAGGGGGAGGGGTGTAGCAAATTTAAAATTTTGCACGAGAAAAATATGTTTTAAAGTATGCATTAAAACTGTAAAGTAGTACATGATATTCTGAATGATATGTCTCTCAACAGAATCCTGATCAAAACTGGATAAGCATAAACAGCAAAATCCTACAATCCTTCCTTCAAATTCCAGTAAATTAAGAATATATTGTAAATTTGAAAAACACATATAGGGCATGCAGAAGCACGAACCACTGGATGAAGAGCCCGATTCACTACTGGAGCTACTTGGACTGCTGCATTTACTGTTTCTATTGGCTGCATCTTTCTCTATCTCTACTGGAGGGTAGCTTGAAACAGGTGGATCATTACCGCCAACGATATCTACATCCTCATCAACCTGATCATTGCCTGAGAATATGAATGAAATGAGACTTAAAATGGTCCTAACAAGATATGCATGTCAACCTATTCAGTATATGAAGTTGCCTAGAGAAGAAATGGTAAAAGAGAAAAAACCTTTACATAGTTGCATTGATGAATTGCTAACCCCTGACTCATTAAGAAGCTGAAGCAAGAAAAGTATGGAGTGATCAGATATAAGTTTCATAAATTAAATGAGAAATTGCTTCACACAGGAAGACAAACACAAGCTAGAGAGAAATAGAGCTACCTCAATTTCACAAGGTTCGGCTTTTTCCTGATTTTTCTGCCTTGCCAGCATATAGTCATCTAAAAGCTTCCTGAGTGTGAACAGGGTATTATCACTGAGAGCCTCAATATCAATCTCAATCTCTTCCTCGTTGGTTTGCCCGGTTTGCCCAGCACTCTGTTCTTTTAAGAAATCAATAATACTTTCAGGCAACTCTCCCAACAAAGCCTCCAATTCTGTGCTCAGTTTCAGCCTCTCCTCACCAGTCATTATCTGCCTAACAGGCTCTGGCTTAACACTAGCGTCATCCTGTGTCATGGTTTTCTTCCTTTTTGCGGGTGGAATTTGCATAGTAATTTCACTTTCTATATGATCACAGGTTCTTGAAGGCACTGATTGCTCATCAGTGGTCACTGGAAGCTTCTTCTCAATAGCTTTCATTCTTGCTTCAAAATATTTACCGAGTGTTTTGGCCATAAAATGTACATCATTTCCTGGTGGGTTGTAAGTCATAGCATTTGAGAATGTAAGCCGCACATCTGCAGCAAACTCAAATGGGCTTGCATATTCACCTGAAGCCATCTTACTCCTCACTGTGCCCAAATCCATTGGATGCTTAATAACAGTGAAATAATCTGGAATACTCAACTTCACAACATCCACTGGTTCATTGAAAACCCAACCAAACTGATGTGACCTCATGTTGTCTAGCAACATCTTACATTTTTCCATCAACAAAGCATTTGAAGTGCTCGCTAGTGCAGCCAGTTTTGCTGGTTCAAAACGCCCAGATGTACTTTTTTTAGCTCGGGAACCATTACGTGCAGCAGGAGCCTTTCTCTTACCAGGTAGGGCCGATACTTCAGATGACCTCTGAAAACTCTCTAGCGGAGGCCTCTTTTTCCCATCACTGCAGCTCCGGATATCACTAGATGGGGACAATACAACAACATTTGAACTCAGACTATCAACTTTCCTCTGAAGGCTCCGGACCTGTTCAAGTTCCATTTTCAACCTTAATTCTAAAACCTTTCTTTCAGACCGTGACATCTTAGATAATGACAAAACTTGCATCGGGACAATAAAACTATCATAACCATCAGTGTTCAAGCTAATGCATTTCCTCTTTGGGGCGTAGGAATCCTCAGACACCGTAATCTCCGTCTCAACCCGTCCAGAGCTACCAAACCCTTCTGATTCACCCATCGTATCAACTGCATGCCGGTAATCCGGTACAAAACCAGTCGAATGTCCTTTAGAGTACTTCCGTGACTTCCCCATCATTTGTGAAACCGTACAGTTCCTCGCTTCCTTCTGTCCAGTGAATTCTATGGGAACAGTCGGTGCCATAAGATAAACCCCCGATAACTGCACATATCAACTGTGACAATAAGCAATGCCCCTCGGATCAATCTTAGAAAATCCTATATTTCCAAATCTGGAAAATCATGCAAAAATTATCCAGCTCAATTATCAAATTAAGATAAATCCCAATATTTCCATCACTACCCAATTGGCTTAATTTCCTGTATCATCAAAAATTATCTCAAAAACAATACTTTGGCCCAAAACAGTGGCACTTGTTCGGTTCTCTTCAATAGCATTCGAGCTTGAATAAATGCCAAATTTTAAAAAGTTTGCGGAATAACAGTGTTCTTTATTCTCCAGCAATACCAAATTCAAAATCCATAAATTTTACAAGCTAAAATATAGAACAATAAGCGATTTCCACAGTGACTAAATGACATATGACGATTGCGACCATCCTAACCACGACAAATTCACTGACCCAATCCACGCAATGTAAACCCCCAAACACTTAAAAACCCAAAGATCAAAACCACAAACCCTAGAAAATTTTCTCTTTTTTTTTTGTCGGTCAATAACCCCAATAACCTCCTCTTTCTTGGTCTCAGATCCTACGCTATGAGCGAACTCATCAAGACCGCAGCAAATAAAGAATTAGGAGAAAAACCTAAACCGAGAAGAGAACAAAACCCTAGATCGAAAGTAAACCCCAATCGAAGCTAAAGAAATTGCACGCACCGCACAACACAATGCGAGAAAACGATACAAAGTACAAACCCTAGAATTGCTTCGCAAGAGTCCAATTCAAAACCTGGATCTCCGAGCAGAGCCGTCTCCAAATGCGTGGAAACCACCAAACCCTAATCCCAAAACCCCTTCCTTCTTCGCTAACCTCCGCAGCCAGCGAGATAGCGCTAGAGGGAGAGAGAGAGAGAGAGAGAGAGCAAAAGCCTGAGATTGCTGGGCTAGTTCGCTGCCCTACTTAAAGGCCCGTAGGCTTTCTTGCCTGCCTCTACTCTGAATATCCTAGCCTTTCTTTTCCCCATTCGGCGACATCGGACGGTCCCAATTTAAACATACTGTTGTTCGTCAGATCTGAATCTGACGAGGCCTGGTTCTTCTCGGTCGTGCTGTTCTTGATTTAATTAATCTAAATAAACTACTTCGATTTTAGGCACACTCTCTCGACTACAAAAAACCGTTAAACTCGCGTTCTTATTGGATATTTTCGGGTTTCAAATTTTAAGGAGACTACGTTCGAGGCTTGGTTGGGCGAGTAGTATAAACATTTCAATCGAGAAAGTGAGCAGAGATTGCCGACCACGTGTTGGTCTTGACTTTTCACCGCCATGTGAGGCGGCAAGTGATGTACTTTTTCCCTGTGTTCACATGTGCTGGATTTTGACGTGCCAGCTCAGAGTCAAATTTATCTTTTAAGTTTTATGGGCCGGATCGACTTAAGATCAGCCCAAACCTGGAATTCTCCTGGGCCTAATGCCAACCCAACTTTATTCACGATATGGTCACCCAAGCCAACAAGGATCAAGATGCTCTTCATTTTACTTGAAAATATATATATATATATATATATATATATTATTTTACTGTTCATGTTATATTATGTTGGTATACATGGTGCCAGATCAATTAAAATTTTAAATGACGTGAAAATATACACGCCATCAAATCTATAAAAAATTAATCTAATTATAAAATAACTCAGTATTCCGTCAAAGAATAAGAGGACAATCATAAAGGTGGTAACATTTAATGCACTCATTTTGTAGTTACTAATATGAATAATCTTATAAATCACATTTTTATTCCACTACTATTTTACTATGTTGGCATGAGAGTGCCAATCTAATCTTCAACCTTTTTTTTTTATTTAGAAAATGTTGTATACTAAACTCCATCTCACCTCATCTCATTTGAACTGATGTAATAGTGTCAATCAGCCTTTGGATCAACCCTTACTAAAAATATATATATCATCCAACGGCTGATGAGCACTGTCACATTAGCCCAACAATATAGGGATGTAGTATTTAGAAAAACAATGATCGATCAAATTGTGAATTGGCATTCCTACATCATAATTATGGGTTAGTAGTAATATAAAAACTTGGTTTCTAGCATTAATCTATTGGTATTAAACAAGGTTTCAAGGTTCTTAAATTTCATATAGAAAAATTAGATCTCTTTGCTGAATTTATATAAGAGAATACCTTCAATCAGGATGGGCTGTAAAACCTTCATTTTACAGCATCCACTTATAAGATGACAGCTCATTAAAACTCACAAAAATGCAATAAACATGGAATCACCCGATTCTTTTTGAAACAACCAACTTTTTGAAACAAATTATCAACTCACCTGATTTAAGCGTTGCCCTGCCAGCTTTAGAAACAAGCCACCTAATTTATGGAAGAAATTAGAATTGCTTGCCCGCATTCTCTGTGAAGCAAAAGGCCAAAATTTATTTGTATACAACTTGGGAACAGAGAAACAGCTTAAAAATTTCAAACTATTATTAAATCTCTCTTTGAATCTCCAAAGCGTTTAGTCCATGTGAAAAAAAATAAGAGAGAGAATTTATGTAAAAAGAATACCTATTTGACAAAGCTCCACCCACACCTTAAAGAGTTAAGATTATTTTTTGTCTATACTATGAAATATTTAGCGTCTTTACTATGAAACCTTCAGCAGATTAAAACCTTCAGTATTAAAACCTTCGACACAAATTCACTAGCAAGCGTCGTGGGTCTTCTTTGTAAAATATAAAATTCAAAAAGTTCTATTTTGTCCTTAGTTTTGTTTTTGTTTAAAAAAATCTGGTGTTTTTATGTTTAATGTGTATTTTGTATTTAAGTGATGTGTCAATTTATTATTGGAGGCCGTAAAACTTGAATTTTACAACCCATCCTTATAGTTGGGGCTGTCTTTATATAAAGCATATAAATGTATGTATATATAGATCTCTTTACCGACTTGAATGATATTTTTTTCTCGTGTTCAATTACTTTTTCTTAAATTTCTGACCTTTTACAATATAATTAATTCCAAAACAAGTGCAATGTGTTTACTAATTATAATTCTATGGCCTTTTTTTTTTTTTTTTTTTTTTTTTTTAACTAATAGCATGTGCTATTATAAATTCTAAAAGCCAAAGCCAAAGGCTTACATCTTGAGAAATGAGGGACAGGCCCTCCATACTCTTAAACCAGAAATATCTGGCTTAAAAAACAGTTGCCTATGCAGAATTCCAAACTTTACTAAAATTACAATTAAGCCCCCATTACAAAGAAAATTTCAATAAAATTTGAGCCATACATATAGGCAAACTGTACTTAGAAACTAAGGAATACACAAACAGATCTAACAGAAAATCAACCCAAGTCGTCGGAAGGGACACTGCCATCGCCGGAAAACTGGCGCGTGTACAGCACGCGCCTCCCCCAAAGCTACCTAGCAACAGATCGGCATCCCTGAGTCTAGGCACCACCGTTGCGCGGCGAAAAGAAGCGGAGCGTGACCATCACGCCCAGCACAAAGAGAAGACTTCCCTGGCGCGTGACAGCCACACGCCGGTCACCGGTAACCCACACGGCCGCAGCAAAGAACGACGGAACCAAAACACGCCAGTGGACCCATATAAGTGGCGCGTGTCTCTTAGAAACCGATGGATAAGCGTAAATCTAACATCAAAATAGTTTAGCAAATAAAGTCCGGAAATGCTCCACCGACGACACAACAATAACAATATTCCCCACCAGACGCCTCAAGATGAACTTCCTATCAAGGAAACGGGAAGAATAAGAAGAAGAAAAACCAACACAAAACTCCAAAGCCCAGTAAGGACTCGGAGAAGCAAAGCTCCACAGCCTTAATGGTTAGGAGAAAACTACCTCCAATGATACACACCATGGAGGAACAAAAAACTCCATAACCCTTGAAGACTAGGAGGCACCACCACCGGGGAAGGGAGGCAAAGAGCCTCCCTTCCCGGCGAACAACAAATCAGTAAAGAAACTTCTCTCACAAGAAAACTGTTGTCAATTAGCTTGGTTCAGTAATAAATGTGTACTTCCAAATCTTGATTAATAGTCCAAAGTAATAGACAATTAAGGCATACCGGAAGATGAGTGTTTTAATTAGTAATTTATAAGTAATTCTTTACATTTTTTTTATCCCTTAAAAGTGTTAAGGCTTTTAAAATTATTATTAGATCAAATTTAATAGTAATACATCTCAAATTCAATGAAAATTTTAAAACTCACATCACTTTCAAGACATAAAATGTGAATTTAAGTCATACGTATAAAATTACTCTTAATTAGTAATTAAGGAAAATAACCCATATAATGAACGAACAATGATTCTCTTCGTTTCAAGTGAAATGGAAAGACGCAATGTCATTGTCAGGGTTTTATTAAAAGTGTGCATCCATTATGTGACATGCACGGGGCTTACAGTGATTTTCAGTGTGTTGTGTCAAGTGCTTTGACATAACGAAAGCGATAAACATGATTGAAAAAATTGTGTTTTTAATACACCAATCAAAACATACGATGATAACAAAGACTAAAATATTATTGATGGCAAAAACTATCCGCTCTACTACAACGATCGCAAATTTATAGTGAAACCCTAAAGCCGAAAAATGTAGTAAACTTTCTACTAATGAAAATAAAACAAAATAAGGACAACTAGAAGTCTATAATAGCTATGAAAAGTCGTAGCTCTAAAAGCCAACAAAAATTGTAAAACTTCTAAATCACAATCTGCGGATATCTTCCAGATGGCAACCTGCCAACTAAATTCCAAGAGACATGTACACCAGCTTGTTGAAGCTCATCCAAAGTATAATATTCATCAGCTCAAGCTGAGAAAAAGCATGGAGAAGCACTTGACCAAATGAGAAGGCCCAATCAACGAGCTTGGGTTGCATGTCTTAGAGTTTAGGGTTTCAATGGAGGAGTAAAAGAAGAATGTAGCAAAATGATTTTTGGATTTGGAAACAAATATTTATTTTTTTCGGGTTTTTTCTAAAACCCACCCACCCGCCCAAAATCCAAATTTTGACCCGAATTTTACACCAATTCAAAGCAGACAACCTGTTTAATGGCTGGGACCCACGCGCAGGACAACTTGTCTAAAAAAACGCGTGGGTCTCACATTTAAATAATAAAATAATACAAATTTCAATAAAAAAATAAAATTAAAAAAAAAAGCAATTGGTGGTTGCCGGTCACCCCCGACCACAAGGGTTGGCCGCGCGGCCTCCCCCAACCCTTGGGGGTGGCTGCGCGGCCTCCCCCGACCACCTCCGGGGGTGGCGCGCGGCCACCCCCAGGCAATGGGGGCTGCCGGCGGCCACCACTGCATCAATTTTTTTTTTTTAATTTTAATTTTAATTTTTTTTTAAAAAAAATTATTTATTTATTTTTTAATTAAATAATCAATATATAATAAATTATTATTATTTAAATTATTATTTTACACAACTTTTCAAAATACCAATCATTATACACAACTTTTTAAACTTCCAATCATTTCTTACCATTAAAATATAATATTTTTCAATCTCAAAATTCAACATCCAAACACAAATTTTTACCTCGATATTTGTAAATAGAATTAGAATTCAATTATAATTCTCAAAATTCAATACCCAAACACACCATTAAAAACACAGTTAATCGTTTGATAAAATTGCAGTTTTTAAAAAACCATCATTTTCTCTGCAGTTTAAAAATACGTATTTTATTTTTTTCGGTTTGGTTTAAATCGCACATTTTATTTATGAAATCGCAATCCCAAACGCCCCCTTAAAATATTAGACCCATAAAATATAATAAACATTTGACCAAGTTTTACTCAAGTTAAGTGGGAGCAAATTGCTAAAATTTAGTTTATTAAATTACTCTTTATCCTTAGATCACATAATTCTCACATGCATATTAGTTTATGTTGAAAATATATATGAGACTCATATATTCTAAAGAAATATGTTTATTTAATATATTATATTGAAAAAAAAAAAATTCAAACCTAATTTAACGGAATATTTTTTCTATACCCAAAGTAATTATTGTTTTTCCTTTTATTTGTAATCGGATCAGGATCCTCTCAAGTTATATGCTTGATTTGAGAGAATTCAAGTAGGTGATTGTGAGAAATCACTTATGAAATCTAGATTCTGAACAATTTACCATCTAAATTATTCGAATCCGGTGTGTTTGGTTCGAATAATATTTTATTTTTTAAAAAAATAAATCATATTTTATTCAACTTTTTAAAATTTTTTCTTACAAAGTTAAACCTCGTAATTCGCGCAGTGAATTATAATAATATTCGGATTCAACATCCAAACGGACTTTAACATTAAATGTGAGAGAGTTCCAATGGAACCATTTGCACAAAGAGTTTGAAGAACAATTTAAAATTTGATAGAACAAATAAGTCTCGTATTAATTCTTACATTTATTATCTTTCTTTTTTATTTTATTTTTCTTTTTATAATTGAATAAGAAAAAGGGTTACAAGGGAGGATTATTCCTATTTCTAATCCAAAAGAAATAAGAAGTAGGCAATCATATTAATGAAAAAGGGATGGGCTCCCCTTTTAATTTTTAATGTTTTCAATTCAAGTTAGCATGTTACTTTTAGCCATGAGAGGCTAAATTCTCAACTAAAGTTGAGGATGAAGCCTCACTTATGATTAGCAACAATATTCTCATGTGATGTAATATTTTTCAATTTTAATGAGTTTGATTTTCAATTGTTTTACTTTAATTCAATTTTGTGGAATGATTCTTGGATATCTTTTGTGATTCAAGGATACATTTGATGATTTAGGATAGTTCCATAGAATTGATTGTACTTGGTTTTCAGTGCTGAAATAAATACAAAAGTTAAGAAATTGGTCAAACAAATGACCATGTTATTTCAATGGGCTGCTCAAGGCGATAACAAAAGTTAAAGGAGAACAGGTAAAGACAAGCGTAACTGCACCCCCAGCCACTTTGAAAACAATAGCAACCATCAAACGATGACTGAAGCAGTAAAAGTGTTGCTAGAGTCCGAAATTATGACTACAAGAAAGATATGGACCAACACAAATTCAACTATAATAGTTTCCCATAACATGAAATAATAACCCAAGTAATAAAAAAGGACAGGAACAAAAACAACACAAATCCGACCAAGAGGAGGAGCTGAAAGTCGCCAGTGGTGGAGCGTGAAGACCGCGTGCCACCACTGGAAGTCCTCTTTCTAGCATTGAAAGCAGGGGGCAACCATGAACCGCCGAGAACCAGGGCGGGGGAAGGCTAGAGGAAGAAACGTGGTCACCACGCGCCGAAAAGGAAGAGAAACTCCTAGGCGCATGCATGCCACGCTTCGATGCATAGACGTTGAAAGAGAACACGGCGAGCATCAAGGTGGAAGAGGAAGACGCCGCCAAACCCACTGGAGAGGCGCATATCGTGCAAAAGTTGACAGAGGAGCGTCGATCTAAATTAAAAATCCTAGACTCAAAAATCTAGCCAAAAAACACAAAAGGCATGGTGGAGGTGGAGGAAGAAGATGGCTAGTGAGCGGAGTGTTTAAGGAAAGGAAAGCAAGCTCCAACAAGTAAAGGGATAAGGCTAGAGCAAGCTATAGCAAGATAAAAGCTTCAACAAAAGCAATAGCTAAGAGAATAAATGGGAGAAGATTAGGATAAAAGGAAGAGGAGGGGGAGGAAAGCATAAGGCTAGCCTCCGCCCATGGTTTCTGGGTGTTTAAGTTTATGAGAGAGAGAATGAGAGGGAATAAAGGTTTTTGAGAAGAGAGGCTTCACATTTACTATGTAAAGAGAAATGATACATGTATTTAAATTTGTATAAATGAAGCTTTATTAAGATGATATAAAATTTATTCATTGCTATCTGTAACATTTCTTTTTATTAATTATTTTGATCACCATTAATAAATAAGTTTCGCATTAATTAATAAGGCTGATTTTATAAAACTGTAAGTACATCTGATATCTAAATAGCAACAACAAAATAAGTGGAGTTGTCAAACCCACGTGCACAACTCTTATGTTGAAAAACAGAATCCCTATTCCCTGCCAACTTCTGTACAGTTGCTTTTGTAGAAGAAAGAGGAACCCCAACCACCTAAGCATCGTTTGTCCTTATTCTTACCATTTAATTTAAGCATATATCCCAACCGACATTTTATGATTTATGGATACTATTATATATACATACTTCAAAATTATGTTCAATTGTTAACAAGTTGATATTCAACTCAAAATTTTAAATTAATTTATTCATATATGATTGCACAAGCAATGCAAGAGCATATTGTTTAGCAAGTGCTGCTAGAACTTATTCTTAAGTAAAATTAAATTACTCAGTAAAAATTTTCATCTCACATTTAAAAGAATAATTATGAATACTTATCTTTTATCTCATTCTCATACCAATAAATTGATGTAGCGGTGTCCATTAACCTTTAACATTTTTATTTTTTATTTTTATTTTTCATATAGACTCATTTAAATATTGATAGACACTGTCACATCAGCCGAATAGTATAAAAGTGTGATAAGAGATTAGTACGTAGCATTCCTCCATTTATATATTGGTTACAACAATTTCCATCTATTTCAATTTCAAATACCACAGCTCAGCAAATCCACAAGCGAACATGCGCGCGCGCACACACCAAAGCGAAGAGCCAGAGGCGAGAGTTGTCAAATTACTGCACTGATTAGTCACTGAATGTACGAGATTTTTTTAAAAGTATAATACTATTTAGCAGACTGATATATAATTGGGGCGACAGTAGTTTAGAAAATCAACTTTTTTTTTTTTTTTTTTTTTTTTACAATTGTTGATTCAATGGTTGATTTTTACTGCCACATCATCAAGTTTTATAGTAGTTGTATAATAGTCTACTAAATCGCATTACTATTTTTTAATATTTTTAATAACACACCACAAAAACTTTCATCTAAGTGTGGCAATTCGTGATTTCATTTCGCGTTCGGATCGTTTCAAAACATGACTATAAGACTATATAGGTAAACCAAAACTCAATATATTTAATCAAAACGTGTAAACTCACCAAACTTTAATTCACTAATTTTGTGTCTCATTCTTATCAAATTTACAAATAGGGCTAAAAAATTATCAGCCATCCTTCCGTTGATAGATCCTCATCTCTTTCATTCTTTATTCGTAAACACAAGTACATATGTACTTGACTTTCAAAATCAACAATAAAGATGAATATTCGTGAATAATTAGTGAGACAAAAAAAAAGAACGAATATATCAGGAGAAATTCTCTCAAAAGCCGCCCATTAAAGGGGTAAAAGTTGGTGTGTAAGCACTTATTGAGATGCTGTCATCACAACTCATCCACTTCACTAATTTTTCAATACTTTAATTACTAACGATATTCTAACTATCATGATTTTTGACTCTTTTTTTTTTTTTTTTTTTTTTTTTTTTTATGATTTTCCATTTCGCACTATTTTATAAAATTAGTTTATAGCATTACTAAAAAATTGTATAAAATAAAAAATATTATAAATCACATTTTTATTTTACAATTATATAACAATATTAATATATAATTTTATGTGACCCTCATAACCTACTCTTATTTTTTATTTTTTTTAACAAAGATTTAATAATTAATTAAAACTATCACATTATCCGTCGATAATGCCAATCATCATATATATATATATATATATATATATATATATATATCACACTGGAATAAAGGGTAAACTGGGAAAAAGAGTAAGGCTCCGTTTGAAAATCACTTTCCCCTCCCCTCCCCTTCCCTTCACTTCTCTCAAAAAACATCAACTTCAAAACATTCTTAACTTTTTTCACTTTTTATATCGCATCAACACTTTCTTATTACTTTTTAAATAAAAAACTCACTACAATACAAATTTTTTCTACTTTTTCATATAAATTATATCAACTTCATATCACATCAATTTTAATTTTCAATCATTCAAAAAAAAAACTCAAGGGGAGAGAGGGCAAAGGAGTTTTCAAACGGGCCTAAGACAGAGACAACGGTGCTGAAGCTGCGACGTGGCGCGATTAGAAGAGCTGAAGAAGAAACAGAGTTAAAAAGCGATGTCACCGTCTGACAGAAAGATTACACAAAGATCTCACACATTATTATGAAGTTACTCTCAACCAACTCTTCTTATCCACCTGTCTAATATCCGGGAAAATCACCTCAAAAAAGAAATAAAAATATCCTGCTTTTCGTACCCAACTAGATTCTCTCAACCTCCTGCAACCTTTCCAAATTCCCGGTCTCAGAACAGAACCCAATCAAAGTCTTTCTTTAAGCATCTTGCTGCTTAGCCCCTCCTCTTTCCTATTTGCACATAAATTAGGTCCTTGTAGAGTTGTAGTAGGTACCCTATAGCAAAATGCTCACCGTTCTTAAATTTGCTCTGACTAGAATGTCCCCAATCTATACTATACGTAATAGAGTCTTAATTGAGTAATCAGGCCCCTATCTGCGGTTCAACCAGTCCACATATATATATATATATATATATATATATATATATATAAAAGTTTGGTTGGTAACCAATTCAAACAATTTCAATTTTCATTTTACTTCTTCCAAAAAAATTAAATTAAAAACATTTTAACTTTTTTATACTTTTTACATCACATCAATAATTTTTTATTACTATTCAAATAAAAAAACTCACTACAAAATAAAATTTTTTCACTTTTCTATAAAACATTCTCAAATTCTATATCACATCAATAATTTATTACTACTATTCAAAACAGCTTCTATATATATATATATATATATATATATTATGTAGGCACCTATTTCTAGTATGTGTAACGAGTAAACAAACACAGATCGAAGGTAATATATAATAATTTATGTACAAATGGGATCGGAACACTCGTCGAGAACGTGAAAAAACAGTAGAAAAGGCTATAAAAGCAATCGCACATCAATGGCACCAAAATATTCAAGCATTCACAGTACTTGCGAAAGAACAAGTAAACATTGGAGGCATGAGAACGTGGAAAAACAGTAGAAAGAAGGCAAAAAGCAACGTAGATCAGCGGGCCAAAAGATATTCACACTCAACGAACAACAAATGATATATACATGATCAAACCAACGTAGAAGGGTACGTGAGAACGTGGAAGAACAGTAGAAAAAGTTCAAAAGCAGACGTACATCAAAAGCCCAAAAATATTCACAATTACGAAGGTACCAAAAAAAAAGCTTTAGTTGTTATGCGTGCTCTGTCAACCGGAGATCACAGTGATCAATGGCTTTTTACCGACCGAGACAGAGAGCAGCCTCGACGTCCAACCTCCATGCAAACCCACCACCGTCCATTCTCCACACGTCGCAAGGCAGCGTCAGAGAGCTCCGCTCCTTCCCACGCGTATCGTACCGGACCAGCCTCACCCTGCACGTGAAAGCCGAGTAGGTGATCAGACTCGGCACAGTAGTCTCCTCCTTCATCACCAACCACACCGTCAGGCGATCCTGATTTCCATCATGGTCCCCCTGGTCCACCATCCTCCTGTAGGCCTCATTCGTCCACGTCACCCTCCCCAAACCGTCGGATACGAACCCGGGACACGTGTCCCTCCTCAGAGCCGTCCTCCTCTCCTCGTCTGTACGCCCCAGCCCATCCCCATCCACCCACGTGTCCATCACACATTCCACTATCACGCAGGACCCCACCACCCACACCCCCGGCGCCGGCATCACCAGTTTCCGATCTGACTTCCCTTCAAAGCTCAGCCGCATCGACACGTTCAGTTCTTCTCCCATCTCAACCGTCTTCTCACGGCTCTCCCCCGGAGAACCCCTCTCCGGCGAGTCCTTTCGGTCCGGCGCCTCCGGCAGCAGTGGCAGAGTCACCACCTTCTCTTCCGGCGAAGCCTTTCTTTTCCTATTGCACCGCTTGCTGTTAACAATATTGTTATTGCTATTATCTCTCACGTACCTTCTCTTTCCTCTCCCACTTTTGACTCCCACGTCAGTTTTCTCCGGCGTGGGACCTCCAGAATCTGATCCTCCGGCGACCGGCTTCGGAGCGATCGGCCTGAACCTTAGCATTATCCTATCCACCTTGGACATATCGTAAACTCCACCACCGCATCTCGATATTCCTATACAGCACCCTCCTCTCCCATCCATCACTGCTCTGAGTTCGTGACAGAACGCACCATCTGTGGCTTGACAGGACCTAGTATTTTATAGGGATGGCGAGGCGACGCGTGTGAGAGTATACACGTGCGGCACAGTTGGGTGAACACCGCAGAGAAGTGATTGGTGGAACAACGAAACGTGGCAGAGAAGGTGGGCGGGTCCAACAAAAGCTGGGTTTGTGATTGGGCCCCGCTAGAGGACCAATTGGAGAGCGAGAAGTGTCGGGCAATAAAGACACAGAGGGACACGTAGGGCTTCGAGTCTCGTGCAATGTGTTGGATTCTTAGCTTCGAGGGTTTGAGTTTGAGTTCCAGAAGGAGGAACGTGGGCCAATGGGATGTGGATAGGAAGGAGGGGCCATGCGTTTATGAGGTTTCTATTATTGGTAGGAAAAGTGCGCCAAATGGACGGTTGATAGCGATTTGATTTTTTTTTTTTTTTTTTTTTTTTTGTTGTTGTTGTGACGTTGGATCGGTGGAGACTGGAGAAGGAGACCATTTTTCTCTTGTCCCCGTGATTGGGGAAAGGAAAACAACTAGAGGTAGTACAGAATTAGCCTTGGGTTCTGGAAACTATTTTGGAGCATGCCCCTGAATGGTAATGGGCGTTTTCGAGAAGTGACCTTTGCCTGGTATAAAGGAACGGGATATTTTTTTATTTTTTTGTTAGAATTGTGGTTTGAACTATTGTAAATTTGTAATCACGAGGGATTTTATTTTTTATTTTTTATTTTTATGGGGGGTTTATTTGTCCGAATATGTATTTGCTGAGAGGGCACTTTGAATAACTTTTCTTTTTAGATTTTTTTTTTTAAAAAAAAAAAATTAAAAAATTAAAAAACTTTTTTTCTTCTTCTTTAATTCAAATATAATCTAGAATAGCTTTCCTTATCTTCCATTATACTATTAAAATATTACTGTTTGTTTTTTCTTTTCTTTTTTAACTTCCCTTGTACAATCCATTTTTCATTCTAAATGTGAACATGTATGGCAACTTGAGCTACAATGCTGGGAGAACTAATTGTTGTATGTGAACATGTAAATCATGCTTTCGCTCTAAATAGAGAGATAGAAGGAAAGCAAGAAAAAATTCGACGAGAAAATGAAAATTCGGCATTCACAAAAAGAGTCATTGCATAAGAGCCGGTGAGAGGCGTGAATGAAGAATAAGAGAGACTGAAACGAAGAATCAGATAGTCATTGCAAACGATCCAAAGAAAGCCTTGATGAACGAATATTCATAGACTTAAACGAAAGTTGCTCTAGAAAATCATACAGACTTGAACGAATATTCATCATAGAGAGTGACGAATCAGCAAGAAATGCGTGATTTTTTATGTAAATAAAATAATGGATAGAATAGCTGCCCATAAAGTTATATATTACATTTTTATTCCATAATGTTATCATAACAATCTCAATTAATCATTTTTTTTTCCAACAATAACTAATCAAATGGTTGGTTGAGACTGTCATTTTAGCATTTTAAGATGTTTGTGAGATAAAAATTTAATTTATAACATTACTCTAAGTAACTTAGATATAAAAGAAGAGTAATACTATATACTACATAAACATTCTTAATTACAAATTTATCGTAAAGTTGATGTAGCAGGATCTAATAGCCATTAAATCAGTTATTGTTAAAAAGAAAATATCCAAAGATTATAATTAGACTTTGTCACATCAACTTTGTAAAATTTTTATAAGATTACCCGGCCCGTAAAAAAAAAACATCGTTAATATCATGTTATTAGGAGAATAAAGAACATGTGCTTATTCATCTATGTCCAAATGGAAATAAAATCATTTTCATTTAAAAAAGAAAAAGAAAATTATAATTAATATTTGATTTTAATATATCTAAAAATATAGATGATACATAAATATATCATCATGACATCATTTACATCAACAAATATAATAAAATAAACTTTTAACGGTATAATAATACTCTCCAACCCCATCAAAATGAGCTGCACCGCTCCGGTCCGGAAAACAATATTCTTTTCATTTAATTATAAAATAAAAATATAATTATCTTTTTATATTATTATGCAGTGTTAAAAGACAATTATTTACACCTAAATGAAAAGAAATCCAAATTCCCCGGTCGGGGGCGTCAGGTTAGATTTCCAACACAGGAGGGCCCGGCATAGATTTTCTTGGTACAAGCCAGCCAATAGGATAGCGCCAGATTATGTCATCATTACTATTTACTTTGACGCCGAACTGGGACTTCTAGATCTCTGCACATGTGTCGTGGGCACTTGGTGGTGTCTGGCCGTCTGGGAACCGAGAGCCTCTCTATTTTGTAGGCAAGTCTTTGAAATTGAGACGATCTGTACGAATAATTCTGGCAATTGGCAAACGCAAACTTTTCATCTTGACCTTTCCGCCAAAACTTTCATGAGTGATGAGACTAACAGCAAATAAAGTTTTTTTTTCTTTTTTTCCTTTTTTTTTTTTTAGATACAAGAAGCAAAATTACAACAAAAAATAAATTACACAGTAAAAGTTGAACAACCCAAAAATTAAACTAAAAATAAAAGTACGTGAGAATAATGTTTTCGAAGATGCGGGCTCATTAGTTTGTGGCACGGGTGCCAAAAAACCGAGATCACCAGTAAAAATAATTTGAGATGTATAAAGGGTCACAAAGACCCAAACATCAAAACAAGAAAAAACAATGAAAAGTTGCAACAAAAAAGCCCAAAAACAAACACATAAACAACAGAGAAACAGAAGCAGTAGAGGAAGATGGAGTGGGAACCGGTACTGATGGTGCGTGAGAACCACGCGTCGCCGAGTGGTAACCTCTCATCAGGGAAAAATGACGGCGCCGACTGGATCCATCGAAAGTTGTGGCGGAGGAAGGCAAGGGAGGCGTGCAGAGCCACCACGCGCCAGAAAGAGAGAAACTCCTCCAAGCGCGTGTGGGCCACTCGTCGGTGCATGGGCGGAGGAGGTCGTCGACGAACCCATTGATAAGGAGCGTGTCATGCAAAGATGAACAGAGAGGCGTAAATCTGAATCCAAAGAAATCAAACTAACAATCTATCCAAAAATCACAAAACACTTAGTGGATGAAGATTGAGCAAACTGGTAGCATCTGTTGTGTAGAAATAGGGTAGTGAAAAAACATAGATTGTACCAGAAAAATTTCTAGCAGGATAGACTCCTTAAAAGAGTCAGAGGGTTCAGGAAAGGGTTGGAAAAGAAGTTTTTGGCTTCCCTTCCAAAACTTTTGATGCAGTAGGTGGGTGGGTGGGTGGGTGGGTGGGGAGTATACCTCAGAAGAGGTAGTGATTACAGGATGAGACGGTACAGGAAGGGGTGGGGAGGGAAGCAAACAGCCTCCCTCCCAAGTCGGTTTACACGTAAGGAATATTAGGGGAGGACAGAGAATAGAGAAAAAAGTTGCTGCAGAAAATACATAAAATTTCCCCTTACAGCAAATAAAGGTTGTCTAAGAGAACAAACCTGCCATGAGATAATTGATAAGGATGGAAATGTTTTGCCATAAATTAAGGGATTTATTTTATCTTATTTTTTTAAAAAAATATACAAAAAAGATGAACTAGTTTCACATTTGGATGTATGGCCAAACCACGTAATAATTTATGTGCTTCTATTTTTCTTTACATTGTATCAAAATAGAGATTTTGGGTATGGAAATACGACCTCTTAAATTATCGCTTATCAACTTTTGAGATAAATGGAATTTTAATATGGTATAAGAGTATGGATTTTAAGTTCGAACTGTGACTCCATCCGTTCACTCCTCATTTCAATAAAAATATTTGACATATTGAACCCCACCTAATAAAAGAGAGTTTGAGTCCATATGTGAGGGGAAATGTTAAAGTATTGATTAAATGAATAAATTTGTTTCTTCCTATCGGCCTAAGCTTTTAGCAGAAATGGTGATTAAATAAATAAATTTGTCTATTCCTCCGTCATTTACATTCATTTCAATTAAACATTTTACGTATTGAAACTCATATTAAAATGAAGTTTAAGCTCAGACGTGAAGGAGATTATTAAAATATAATTAAATGATTAACTTTACAATCAAATGATTAAATGATTAAAGTGATATCCACACGTAATTTATGTGTCAATATTACCAGTAGAGCTGAGCATGGGGCGGGGATGCCCCTTTTTGGCCTCGCCCCGCAGGTATGCGGGTTCACAAATTCACCCCTGTAAACCGCATAAAACCAATGACATCCCGTGTGGGGCGAGGGTGGGTGACGTGGGGCAGGGGATGCGGGGTTTGCAGGTATCCCCGGGGCAAGCCAAAACATGAGAAAAATCAAATCAAAGCCAGATTCAATACCTAGAATGCTAGCAAAGATTCAATACTCATATTCAATACCTAGATTCAAGCCATATTCATAAAAGAAATGATAGTAACAAAGGCCAAAGAATGAGAGAAACACCAACCTATGGACGGGGATGCAATCGCGGAGCCACAAACCGAAGGTCTTGAAGCCGATCTTCCCAGTCTTAAAATTGCATGTTCATTATGTTCCCACAAGCCACAGGACTGGCGGAGCCAGCGAAGATGGGAACAATTGATAGAGGCCGTTGCGCTGTGCGGTGTAGGGGAAGAAAATAGAAGATGAAGAACTTAAGGTAAAAGGTGTCTTCTAGTCTTCCTCATAAGTGGAAGGAAGAAGACAAAGGGCATAAGGGAGTGATGGAGAAAATGGAGAAGAAGAAGAAACTAGAAATGACAAAGGGCTGGGTAGGGTTTTTAGAATTTTAGGTTTTTTGCAGGGCAGGGCGGAGCATGCGGGTTGGGGCGGGTTTGCAGGTATCTGATCACCCCTAATTACCGGTACCAGAGCTCCACCGTAACTTTTTTGGATTATGCTTACACAAGCTCTCTTTTATTGTATGATGATTGCATTTTGACATAAAAGTTATTTGTATTTGATATCCACAGTTAAAAAATTAAATAAAATTATAGAAAATAGTTAAATATTTCATTATATATTAGATTTTGTTTTCAAAATAAATGATAATTTATTGTAGTATTATAACAGGTTAATATTATTATCTTTTGTTCAATGTTCAACTACAACTATATATATATATCAAGCATCATATTCCCTTCGGGTCCGTTTAGGTTTACGATTTTAAAATATGTGATTTAAAAAAGTGATTTTTGAAAATGTAGTTAAGCATTTGGCAAAATCGCAGTTTGGCATTTAAAATCGCAGTTTAGCATTTTAAAATACTGCGTTTTCAAAAAAACACACAATTACCTGCAATTTGAATAAGTACTTTTTTACATTTTCAAATCGCAATTTTTTAAAAATGCAGTTTCTAAACGCACCCTTCTTCTTATATTATTATTATTAGTTTCATGATATAAAAGACTTCTCCACACGCGCTTTATTTAAAAAAAGAAACCAACATTTTTCAATAGTTGCGGCCACCCCCAAGCAGAGTTTGAAAAACCAAAAACCCTTCAATAATAATAATATAATATCCCTCCATGCGGCAACGTTATCCTGTCTGTCGACGTGTAGCATGTCTACCCCATCGACCTGTATTGGTTGGCAGATTGTGGAAGACTTTGTGGGGAGTCGAGACAAAAGACATGGCTGCAGGCCATGACAATACTGTATATATCTTAATCTTAGAGTTTCTAAATTGAGAAATGATATACAACTTTTTACCATCTTGTCTATGTGGTAAGGTGGTCCTCCACTTTATTTTATTTTTTAAAAATAAAAAAACTCTAAAGTTAGTAGGGGACCACCTTGCCACATAAACAAGGTGGTGAAAAGTTATATATTTAGGTGGTAGTGAATCATTACTCTTCTAAATTTAGGTATATCATTGATAGTTACGTACATGCTGAATCGTCTATATATTTATTGGTCGGTCCATCGATCCCAGGACCATCCAGTCTGCATCATTCTAAAAATAAACAATATTTCCTAAATCTGCATTCATGAACTGACTTCTCAGTTCTCATCAATATATTTGATTCTGGAGGCTAAGGGTGTGTTTCATAAATAGTTGTGTTGTGAGATATTTATTTGAATAGTAATAAGAAATGATTGATATGATATAAAATTTGAGAATATTTTATAAAAAAGTGAAAATGTTTTGTTTGTAGTGTGTTTTTTTTATTTGAATAATAATAATAATAATATTTATATGATATAAAAAGTATAAAAAAAATTGAAATGTTTTTAATTTGATAAGCAAAAAGATAATTATGGGTAATTGGCAAACTGACCCAAATCGACATGATTAAAAATAGAGGTGTACAAACGGTTATAACCGGTGGTTATTGGCTAAAACGCTAACCATTAACCGCTATTGAATTTTACCAACCACAACCAATAACCACTGGTTATATAACCGTATTCTTTTCCTGCGGACTCCTCATTGCACGGCCTGAAGCAACGGAAAACCAACCAAAATCAATATCAATATCAAAATCAAACAATGTAAAAACGAAGAAGCATACAAATCCAAACCTCGGCCTGCCGACATTAAAATCAACTCAAAATTAATATAAAAAAACCAACACCCACTTGGTTGGAGCTCAAATACACAGAAAAATGAAACCCTAGAACTGAAACCCTCGATTAGTCCTCCACAACCAAAACCCTAAAACAAACAATTTAAAATCACATAAATCAAAATTGCACAAACCCTGAAAAAGCTGAGACAAACACAGTAATGGAAAGCGAATCGTTGGGATATGGTGATTCAGTGAATGGTTGTTTCAGAGAGTTATTTTTTAAGATATAGGGAAAGAAAGCGAGAGAAAGAGTATAGATGCTTATATACTACAGAGTAGTGGCGGCGGAGACGAGACGAGGCACGAGCCGAGCAGAGAGGAACGGCGTTGGAGAGGCTAAAGGCAGAGGGGCGAGCGGTGGCAAGGTGAGGAAATGAAGAATAAGTGAAACCCTAAAGGCTAAAAGAAAAAGATGTTTATAAACATTGTCCAAAATAACGCCCTATCCCAGGTTTTTAATTATTTTTTATATACATATAAGTGGTTAGCGATTTTTAACCACTTTTTCCAAACCCTATAACCGCCTCCGCTTCCGCCTAAGCGGTTAGCGGCTATTTATAACTGCTTTTGAAAAAGGTTATGTGGTTATGCGGTTAGTGGTCAACGATTTTAAAACGGTTAAAACCGCACTGTTTGTACACCTCTAATTAAAAAGCCGGAGAGCTGCTGTACGTTGATGGTAGGTTCTTCTTTAGTGTATATATATATATATATATATCAAATGAAAGTTGATTATGACTTCTTTGAATTGCCAATCGGAGGACAAGACCATCTTAATTTGTGTCATTTGTTTTGGGATATGCATGTCTGTTCCAATTAATGGAGTTTGCAGAAACGCTAGCTTGCACATTAATTTTCAATGTACTGTGATTCACTTATTCGCAACAATTATTTGTCTCAATTGCTAATAATTTCAATAGAAAATATAATAAACTTTATATGAGATTTGCCTGTCAAAATAATTATTGAATTATCCAATAATCTATGTACCCAAGCAGGTGGATCCGTATTGCCCATTTAGTGCCATGTCTTCCGTTAAGACAATAACTTAGGACTTAGGAGCACCATTTCGTTAATTATTTATTAATTAATGAATAAGGTTAAAAATTATATTTTTATTTATTATTAATTTATCTTGTTGATGTGGCAATGTTAATCAATTTTTTTTAATTATTATTATTATTATTTTTGGATGTCTATTGCGTACTACAAATTAAATTTGAACATCCAAAATGGGAATGTTTTAAATATTTGAAATATATATATATTTCACATAACGACAAAATATTACAAATTAAGGATTTTTGTAAATGGGGTGTCAATTTGAATGATAAATATAATTTGAATGATAATATAAGTACAGGGCTTTCGTCTATCGCCACGCGTAATTACCAAAGTACCATCGCTATCTGACGCTTTAATGATTTGCATTACTTAAAGGAAAATGCTAGAATTCTCACCCCATCCCACTCCAATCCCACCAACTCTAAGTGTTTTAATTTTTTTATTTAATAAATCAATTTTTAACTTTTTACACTTAGGATTGGTGGAATTGAAATGGGATGGGGGTGGGAATTCTAGCACTTCCCTTACTTAAGTACCCTTACTTAAGTATCCATGATGTCATGAGATCCATAATGATGGGCAGAGTATGTAATGAGTAATTTAATAAAGCTTATCTTGTAAGAAATCTTTGTTGTGGCTTGCATCTCTACCGTCCATCTGGTACTCTATAAGCGAGATCGAACTTTTTGATTATGACAATAACTTTGGGGAATGAATATGTTTCGAGCTCCTTCATTTTACCAATTTTTTTTTCTGAATTTACTCTTTAAAATTGTAATTATTATTAAATAGATTATTCTGTCAATTTTTTCGTTATATTTTAATTTTTATAGTCTCGTCACATTTAATCAAAAAGTGACACATGTCTTTTTATTTATTTATTAAATATATAAAAATTAAAGGTAGGAGTGGTCGCGCCAGCCTCCCCTCTTATATATATATATATATATATATATATATATTAATAAATTTTTTCTTTTTTTTTTATATATTTTTTATTAAATGAGACACGTGTCCCATTTTAATTGGGTATAGCGCAACAACACATTTATAAATTTTAACAAAAAGCAAATGAAGTCACTTAAAAAAAAGGCAGATGAAGTAATCTATTTGATAACAAATAAAACTTTATGAGATTAAATCAATAAAATGTAAATATTAGAAAGTGAGATTTGATATAAAAATAAAAATAAAACTATACTTCAAGACCTATATATGGATCATTTTTCTCTCCAACTTTTGAGTTGGCCCCTAAATTAATTTAGTTTGATAATTGTCAGTATCACTAGGTAAGCCATGCATTCAGGAATTAAAAAAAAAAAAAAAAAAAAAAAAAAAAAAAAAAAAAGGCATGCATTACTATGGGTATGCCAGTATTCATGCATTACCATGGGCCTACTTGTTAAAACAAATGTGAGAGTATTAATAACGAACACTTATCCACATAAATTTTGGGCTGCTTGTCTATTTATCCAAACGAGTGGATCACATACATAAAGTTCATAAAGATTCTTTTATATTTGTTGTCCTGATTGCTAACAATTTAGATAACAAATTGTAGGAATTCCATTCCGAGTCGGGGTCCTTAATATCAATATCAAAAGTCTATAACTATATTGTTCTTTATATGCCCTTCACATTTAAAAAACGTGGACAAATTGGTCTCTTGATAATAGTAGAAGGTTTAAGTCTATATTTAGCCAAAAGTTAACCGGAAATGTTGGAACATCTTCCTTGATTTCAGCTTGTCCAGCCAATGGTATTTCAACACATGAAAGCAATTAATTAATTAAAATCCCCAATTGGCATTATTAAATTTGAGACTAGGACAATTATGGATCACTGCTTTGAATAATCTGGTCTTGGCTTAAATTGGACACAAATGCTGGGTTTTGTGACACCTGTTATAAGATATTCTTGTCGGATTATTAATTTAACTTTGTAAACTCCATTACAAAGATATAAACAATACAACAGCTTATCAGGAGAGATTCGAATTTGCTTTATTCTTCTCTTTTGACTGATTCATGGTTGTGCTTATCTTGTGCTGAAGTTTGGGTTTGTTCTGCATGATTATCTGGATTTGTTTGAGCTGTTCTTCTATGTTTGGATGAGATGATGTAAAAGAAATATCTTTGACACACATAAATGAACTCGATCTCTTTATGTAATCTTTTAATACAGATATAAGAAGCAAGAACATATATCATGAAACAGCTGAGGAAATGGCAAGGAATTATTATTGAGTAGTAATGGTAGTAGCAAGACAAGACAAAGACCAAATCAAACAACGTACTCGAAAGGAGATCGAGTGAAAGGGTTCAGAGCCTGGATGATATTTTGGGGTGATGTATGACAATATGATTATAAGCATCTAGAGTCAGAAAATCATCCAGTGTTGGGGCTGTGCACTGCCTGGTGAAGATCTTGCAAGCCACCTTGTACATTCCCTTCTTAAATCTCTCTTTCCCAACCTCTCCTTCAATCCTAGCCATCTCTTCTTCCACCACTCTCCCAAAGAGTTCCTTGGTCACTTTCACCCCAAGCCCATCTCCATCCAATTCCACTCCATATTTCAACCATTGCCAGTTCTGAACCCTGCTAATCTCAGCAGTTGCAGCATCTTCCATGAGGTTGTAAAGAGGCACTGAGCCTGATCCGGTAAGCCACGCCGCCAAATACTGGATTCCGACCCGGGTATTGAGCCGGAGACCTTCCATGGTGCGCACTCCTCTAGGCCTTTGCAGGAGGTCTTCTTCAGTTAGTGTGGCCGCGTCTTCGCGCTTCACAGTTCGGATCTGGTTTGGTGCATTGCCCATGTTGTTGGTGAAGATTTCCATGCAGGCTGGGATCAGTCCAGGGTGGGCTGCCCAAGTTCCATCATGCCCTGCCTTCACTTCTCTTAGCTTGTCCTTCCTCACCAGATCCAATGCTGCCTCATTTGCTGCTGGATCATCTCTAATAGGGATTTGTGCTGCCTGTTCCAGAAGTAAAAGATTGAAGCTTTATTTTTCAAACCAAACGTGCTGGAAATAAAAATGTGGGAATTTCCCAATCAAATAAAGTAGAGCAGAAACCTGTATGAAATGGCCCTGGACAGTAAGGCTAATTTGAATCTCTCTTGGAAAAATATTTTTCTCACTTATACATTCAGTTTTGCAAAGCAAACACAACAAATTTGTTATCAATATACAATTAATATTGTTCGAACAATAGTGTATGGATTACAAACTCTTAACATTATTCTAAATAAGAAATGTGTAACCACACTTTATGAATGTTATGAAGTTAGAATTTGACCGTTGAAACAGCAGTTTATTAATGTTAAAATTTGATTGTTGAAAGAATGATTATCTAGGTAAAATTCAAGCAAAAAATTAACTGTTAGTATAGTCGTTGTACATGTTAAAAAATATACACGAAAGTAATAAGCCCTTGCTAGCGCGATGCACTGGGCGACACCACTAGTATGTGTCTTTCCAAAAGCCATTCTAAACTTAGCGAAAGACAATCCCATATAAAACCAAAAAAAATAAAATAAATCTAGTTTTTCAATGTAGGGAAATAAAGGAAAAACTTATTTTCAATCAAATAATTCAACAAACCGCAACCATGAAATTCTCAAAGTATATATAGAAAATACATACCATGCCGCCCATGGCATGCACACCACGCTTGTGGCAGGCCCTGATGAGGAGCTCAGAATAGCTTTTCATGAAGTGCTGAGTCATGCCGACAAGAACCCTGTCCGGTAGTAGGCGATCCGGGTGAGCCTGGAAAGTCTTGACATAGCTGAAGATGTAATCCCATCTTCCACAGTTCAGACCCACAGAGTGATCCCTCAGCTCATACAGGATTTCATCCATTTGAAAGACAGCTGGAAGTGTTTCGATTAGAACAGTGCCCCTGATGCTTCCTCTTTCTATCCCTGCCATCTTCTCTGCCCTCTCAAACACGCTGTTCCATATTTTTGCTTCCCTGCCAATAAGAATGAGCTTGTTTCACTCTTCCACATGGCCACTTTGGCACTGCTACAGTTACTACTAGTTTTTCTTTTAGTTACTCCTATTTAAGCTAGCTCTTTTCCAAAGTTATAGTTATTAAGAGTGGTAAATATTAATTAAATAATTAAATTGATTATTTCCTATCAACTTGAGCTTTGACGATAAAGGGTGATTTTGATATAGTATCGTAGCAAAGTTTCGAGTTGAACTTTAACTCTATAGTCATTTTTTTTTAAAGATGAATGAGTAAATTTTTACCAACAAAACACAGATCTACAACACCCTCCAGTCTCCAGTTATGCTTTACAAAAACTGGATCAAATCTGCATAATACAGCAGACACCACTAAACACTAAAATTTCTAACTGCAAACGGCATAAAACCAGCTCACTCCTATTCTGTGTTTGACTTTACACTAAAACTCTGTTCAACTCTACAGTTTATCCGCCATTTGTTAAGCTTTTAGAATAATTTGTGATTTACCAGGCGGCAACTAGAAGAGCTATTTTAAGCTGATATATACAACAAAAGGGAAAAATGGAAGTTGAAAGCATTTTGCTGTATAAAATACTTGTGTCTTTGTATTTAGTTATCACTTGAACAAGTACATGAATGATTTCATTGTTGAAATTGAATGAAGTTCTGAAATGGGAATATGCATGATTTTCAGTATGGCATGGTCTGGCTTTGCAATTAGTTGATATGTTTCAGCAACTTTCAACGACACTTATTGTGTTTAACGCCTTTACCTTGAGTGCTCCATTTTAGGGAGATAGAAGAAAGGCCCAAACCCAGCACCTTGGGTCCGGCGGAATGCTGCATAGTTGTGGTAAAAGTAGAGGCCAAAGTCCACCAGGCAACCAGTTGCAGGTTCGCCATCAATGATAATGTGTGCCTCCGGTAGGTGCCACCCTCTCGGGCGGACAAAAAGCTTGGCCCTCTGATCATTCAGCTTGTAGACCCTGTTCCTGGCCCTGTCATGGAAGCTTATAGTCCCATCAACCGCATCCTTCAAGTTTACTTGGCCTCTGATGAGGTTCTCCCAACTTGGTGACAGTGCATCTTCAAAATCAGCCTATGGAGACAACACCTTAATTAATTCTCGGTGTCTATTGCTTTACAGTACAATTTTTTTTTGTGTTAATTAAGGATATTCTACCAAGTTAAGGCTCCTATATATTATGCTACTATGATGGTTAAGTGTATAAATGGTAAGTTAAGTTAAGTTTATAAATGGTAAGTTAAGTGAAGAGATACGGATTCCAAAAACTTTTATGTTTAGATTGTTGGGTAAGTTTATAAATGTCACTTCTTCTGAATTCTTAGTAATTTTCTGCTCGAATGGTTAGATGTGAGGGAGTCCCTATAACCTATGGTCCACCTGTGACAGATTTAAGGGGGGCTTGGGGGCAAATCCAAAAAGGACAAAAAATATTAGGTAAAAAATAAAAATTATAAGGTAAAAAAATAAAAATGTAGCCTTTTGCTCCTAACAAAATTTTTTTTTAGCCTTTGGTCCTGTCTATAACATCTTTTGGCTCCGTTCTTAAGTCCACCTACCTCACCCAACAGATGGCTTCTTTGTATCGATCCATTCGGGCACGTAGGTCTGATACAAGCTCGCTTATACTTACTACTCGAATTGTTAAGCCATGTAGGCAATAAAATTAACAAAATTGTTAAGAATTTCTGGTTGAAATTGGAGCCGTTGAAAGTGAAACACAAATTTGTCCCAAGTAGAATCTTATGAATGCTAATAATGTTAAAATAGATACATGTATTATTAAAAATTAAGTCCTATATTGAATAATAACCATAAATTTGAATAATTAATATAATTTTATTGGGTGTACGTATGTGATCCTCAAATTAATACTCTATATTAACAAATATTAATACACGTACATACCATGAAAACTTTAGCACCAGAGTTGAGGGCATTGATGATCATCTTCCTCTCCACGGGTCCCGTAATCTCCACCCTCCGATCAGCAACAGACGGTGGGACCGGGCACACGTCCACTCCCTTCCCTTACGCACCTCGTGGCAGGATCAAACCCTGGCACTGCACCCTCATTGAACCTCCTCTTAGCTTCCCTGCGACACTCCAATGCATACTTGACATGGTTTCGAAACTCCCTCTGTAAATCCACAACAAACTGCAGAGCATCCTTGGTGAGGATCTTCGCAAACTCTTCATCATAGCGCCCCTGATGTCCACTCCTTCAGGCACATCGTAGCCGCCCGTGACAGCCTTCTGGGCCATGGGTGTGGGATTGCCGTATGTCCCAAGGTCCATCATCTTCTTCTTCTTTGTGTGATTTTGGAGTGACTAGTAGTGTACGTAAAATGACCAGGAAAGCTATGGAGATATATAGAGAAAAAACAGAGTTGTGGATGACTATGCTTAGCGTTATCGGTTATGGGCTGTATTTGGAGTACTGCATGCCTTTTTTGTGCGTAAGTCGTAAGATGATCAGGTGTGACGCAAGTGTTGTAGATGAAGGCCGAGGAAAAGGGGGGTCGTGCGTGTTGATTGTTGTGCCTGCCTCGGGAGGTGCGGACCTTAGCATTATCTCTTATCCTATCCGCCTTTAGCTTGAACGTATCATCGTAAACTCCACCACCGCATCTCGATATTCCTATACAGCACCCTCCATCACTGCTCTGAGTTATGAATGTGGCTTGACAGGACCTAGTGTTTTATAGGGTTGGCGAGGCGACGCGTGTGAGAGCATACACTCGTGCGGCACAGTTGGGTGAACACCGCAGAGAAGGGATTGGTGGAACAACGAAACGTGGCAGAGAAGGTGGGCGGGTCCAACAAAAGCTGGGATTGTGATTGGGCCCCGCTAGAGGACCAATCGGAGAGCGACAAGTGTCGGGCAACAAAGACACAGAGGGACGCGTAGGGCTTCGAGTCTCGTGCATTCTTAGCTTTGAGGGTATGAGTTTGAGTTTGAGTTTGAGTTTGAGTTTGAGTTCCAGATCCATCGGTCAAGATGTACATGAACATGTACGCCAACTTGAGCTACAATGCCGGGAGAACATCATTGTTGTATGTGAACATGTAAATCATGCATTCGCTCTAAAATAGAGAGATAGAAAGAAAGCAAGAAAAAATTCGACGAGAAAATGAAAATTTGGCATTCACGAGAGAGAGTCATTGCATAATCAGATAGTCATTGCAAACGATCCAAAGAAAGCCGTGATGAAGATTTAAATGAAGTTCATCATAGAGACTTGAGCGAAAATCATAGACTTAAACGAAAGTTGCTGTAGAAATTAAATCATACAGACTTGAACGATTATTCATCAGAGAGGCGTGAAGAATCAGCGAGAAAGGCGTATTTTTTATGAAAATAAAATAATGGATAGAATAGCTACCCATAATGCTATATATATATATATATATATATATATATATATTAAATTTTTATTCCATAATGTTATCATAACAATCTCAATTAATCATTTTCTTTTTTTGTTTTTCAACAGTAACTAATCAGACATTACTCTTAAGTAACTTAGATGTAAAAGGAGAATAAAGTTAATGTAGCAAGGTCTAATAGTTATTGAGTAATGCTATATATCACCCTCTTGTCTTTCTTTTGTCCCCTTAAAATAGATGTAGCTCTTAAAATACCTATTAAATTTATGATAAATCACTATTGAATTTTGATGCAATTGTGATTTTAAAAGCCACATCAATTTTTGGAAGACTAAATGAGGACAAAAGAGTGATATGTAGCATTACTCATAGTTATTAGGAATGGTAGAGCATCTCTTGGTGTTTTTCTTGTATACATCTGGAATAGCATAGATGTAATTAAAAAATTACATCTATTTCCTTTTGGATGGTATAGATGCAATTTTTTAATCTATGTCATTCCAGATGTACACTAAAAAAACATAATGAGATACTGTAGCATTCCTCAATAGTTATTGGATCGGTCATTGTTAAAAAAAAAATAATAAATAAAAATAAATCAATGATTATTAGACTTTGTCACATCAAATTTGTGAAATTTTTGTGAGATATTCTTATGATATGTAATATTACCCGCAAAAAAAAAAAAAAAAAGAATCGATAACATCAAGTTAATTATTATTAGACTAGGGGAATGAAGTGCTTATTGCATGGCACAATACTAAGAGCATTCACAGTGAGTTATGCAAAAGTAATGCTACAGCATCATCCCGCGTCTTTCTTGGGTCCATCTCGGATGACGTGGCAACAATTTTTTATTCTTAAAAACCTGCATTAAAAATGGGCGTTAACTAGCTTTTATAAAATAATAATAATAAAAAAAAAATCAAATGAAACTAAGAGTCTCATTCTAGCGTAATTCCAGACCCTTCCCCCCAAAATTTTCAGCTCCTCCCTCCCCTCTTTCTCCTTCCTCTTGGCAGTGCTGCTCATCCCTCCCCCTGTGAATGTCGGGACCTCTCTCCCTCTTCCCTGTATATCAGCCATCCTTTAGTGCGACGACAAATCGTGTACTTGAGTTCTTTCCATTCCCCCTTCTCCAGCATCGGCCACCACCAAGTAGTGTAGCCGCCGCCAATGCCTCTGCCCACCACCAATAGTGCCACCGCCCACCACTACTACCACTACTACTACTATCACCACTGCAGCACTTAAGCCAAATCCTTAAAAAAAAACTAAAATAAAAATTGAGAAATAGAAATAAAAGAAGAAAGGAAAAAAATACACATAATATGTACTTAATTTTTGTATTTGGAATGATCGTGCAACCATTCATATTTTTTTACTGATGGTGGCCGCATTGCCATTTTTTCTATTTTTCTTTAAATAATAATAATAATAATATTGAGTCAGTTTTACACTTGTTTGTATTTTTAAAAAATATGTAACTATACATAAAATAATAAAAATATTTTTCTCAAATGTGAACTAAAAAAAACACTTGTCACATCAAAAACATTTAAAAAAAAAAACAAAACAAAATCCCCAAAAATACTAATGAACATAGGATATCTCTTGGACTACTCATACAGTTATACCGGCTAAATGACCGGCCAACTTTAGCGACCATGAAACTCAATAATCTTGTGCCTTTTCATACAAGCATGTAAGAATATATTTCCACATAATTGTGATTATAGTCAAATATTTGTTATTTGATTATCTTATTTATATTGTATTCACCTATTACCTTTTTTTTCTTATTTTTCTTTTCCCTTTAAATGGAGATTATTAGTATGGTAAACATTATCAAGAATAAAAATAAAAATGTAGTATATAAAAATGGAGATTATTGTGACTTTATGTCTTGGAAGCACCATTTATTTGTGTGTTTTGTCTTTGGAAGAACAGTGACTTTTTGCTTGGCAACGCTCTTGAAAGCACCATTTATTCATGTTCAACTCCTCCTTCGATCCGTTCAATACATTTTCATATAATTGTATTTTTCTTGTAAATATAGATTATTGGTATTGTAAACATTATCAAGAATAAGATCAAAAAATGTAGCACCTAGATTTTAACTTGTAAATGTGGGTCATAATGAAATTCAACCACATAAACTTTTGTGTTTATTGTGTTTATTTTCTTTTATGTTTATTATATGTACTTATTCTCTAAAAGCATTCACAACAGCTATTCAATCATTTTTTTAAATATAGAAAACAAAACTACTTTTTATTTTTCTAAATAAATATACTGCACAGTAATTTCCTTCATTTTTCCTTGTAACATTAAAATATTATTTTAAATTTAGAAAAAATATATATTAGCCCCCCAAACTACCACCCTTTCTCCGGATGGCACCCCGAACTAGGGATGGATGGTAGAGGGCTGCCTGCGCCCAAAAGCAATGATTCACGACCCCCCAAACTACCACTTTCTTATTTTTTGTCCCCATCCGTCTATTTATACCGTTAATTCTAATATAAATTGGCCAAAAACTCGAAAATACCCCTCCCTTAACCGTGAGAATTTCAAAGTGTAGAAGGGGTATTTTCAGAATTCTGTTTAGAATTGACGGTACAAATGGACGGATGTGGCCAAAAAATCAAAAAGTGGTAGTTTGGGGGGCTAAAATCTAAGCATTGGTAGTTTTGGGGGCCATCCGGAAAAATGCTGGTAGTTTGAGGGGCTAATATATATTTTTCCCTTTAAATTTTTTTTTTTTTTTTTTTTTTATTCATTTTTTTTCTTCTCTCTTCAAGGTCAGACTTTGGCCATGAAACTTTACAGTGTGTGATGAAGATGGTAAAGTGACTTTAAGAACATCCTCTCTCTCTCTCTCTCTCTCTCTCTCTCTCTCTCTCTCTCGTTTCCGTTGATTTATGGGTTTTTCTGTTCTTCCTTTTTCTATTTGTTGATTGATGATTTCGAGTGGAATTTTGGGGGTTGAGTTGTGGAGTTTTGGGGTGTGAATTTTGATCAATGAGTGGTGGTGGAATATGCATTTTGAGGATTGTTGAGGTGGTGGTGGAATTTTCAATGTTTTTAGGTTGAAGATTTTGTGGAATATGCGTTTTGATGATTTTGTGTATTTGATGTTGTTAGGGAAATTATCCACTCAGAAAGGTTGTGGGCCACTAGGCCCATGACCAGCTCACAATTAAAGTCCTAAATGATATTTGGTCAAGCTATTAGGTTTGTTGTCAATTCTCAGCCTATAAATAGACATTTATAACAAGTATAACCCTAGACTCAATTTTTTTAGGCACAGTATCTCTCTAAAATCACGATCAATATTCTCTGACTCAAGTATCGGAGGGGGATCGTCAGCACCCCAGACGCAGTTATTTGTTATTTTGCAGGTCATGAAGAACAAGACGAATCATCAGGCAAATCATTAGGCAACACGTCACCATGCTGGAAACTGCATCAACAGTTTGGCGCCGTCTGTTGGAAAGACAAATTGTTTCTTGCAAAAAAAAAAAACCCAGAATGGTGACACGATTAGACCACACCTCTCATCAACAGATGCTGGTTTGCGCATATCTGGGCTTACATGCAATGGATCTTAACTCAAACACAGTCGATCCATGATCACCAAACGTCCGACAATACTGAATCTGGGTTCACACACACCAGACCCATGTTTTCCTTCATCAAAAAAGAGTTCTTAGCAAATCACGATTCCAACGTTTGCTTGTCGGGAAGTACAGGGAAAGATTTGAATTCATGGAACCCAGTCAGATCTTCGTTTGAAAATTCAATCTTTTACGCCAGGATTTGCTATGTAAAACAATCTGGCATGATTTATGGGTCCGATTTGTTTCTTAAAAAAAAAAAAAAAAAAAAAAAAAGAAGTCTCTAGCGGCGTCAATTAAGTGAGCCCAGATGTTGGTGTTCGCCCTCACCGAGACAATCCATGAGGCCGAGCTTATCCCTGAGCCGCACGTTAGGCGAGCTCACTCCAACACTGGCCGGTGCGCGGGGCCCGCCCTTTAGGCACACGTTGCTCCTCTGAATCGACCCGATCACGTCCTGCGAGACACGGCCGCTCCCTGGGATCAGCATTATCCCGCATGACGCCCCGTCACCAGATTGGGGTACGTAGGTCGTAGATCAAATCCACGCGGAGTACCTTTCTGTAAGCTGCTTAAGGACCAAAATGCTTGGTGCGCCGTTCAGTGGGTGAATAGAAGGTGCCCCTTTTTTTCCCCTCCCAACAAAAAAAAAATGGAGAAACCGCCAGATCCACGATCTCCAAGATGTCTTCAATCCCTGAAAAAATGCCTCCACGGCCTTTACGAGGATGAGACCTATCTCCACATGGTCTGCGATTTGCGCTTCGCTTCAGACCTCCACCATAGGGTCATGGCCCGCCAGGAGCGGGATCTTCAGCAACCAGTTATCACGCAGAACGACTCTCTAGGAATCGCGTGACCCAGGGCCCTTTGGTGAGCTCAACACTCTGGTGGGCTTGAAACGGGTGGGCCAAAAAGGATCCAGTTATGCTGGGTTAGACTCGTCAGAGTCCAAAATCCTGTTGTGATTGCAGATCTCTAGTTTAAGACAATATGGGTGATTATGCTACTCGAGGTGCTGATCCCTTTTGAAAGCACTGCGCACTGCGGCTGAAAATAGCTTGCTCTATGACACTTGCAGTTCGCCCTCATCGAATATCCAGATAAGTCTAAACTCTTTTTCTATCTTTGTATGTTGAACTTTTTACATAATATCTATCTTCTCGAACCATGGAGACAGACAAGACAAAAACTTGAGTAAGAGGAGTCTTTTCTTTTGAACTTCTTGTGTTTCACACAAAGCTATAAAGATTATATCATGTGAATATCAAGGCAGCCTTAGTTAGCCGAGATTTCCAAATATATCCACGTGCATTGTTTAAAAAAGAGAAAGGTTTATTTTTTATGTGTACTACAAAAAATAAATAAAATAAAATTCTAAATGCCTTGGCTTTCACCGAAAACAAAGTATGCAATCATGTACACGTCTTAATAGCGTTTCAAAGTTCATTCCTCCACAATTTCAAGAGAAGTGGATCAGATCACAGGCGTAACATCCAGCTAATATTTAAATTTTCTCAATTATTTGAAGCTTGAAATTGCATCATTATCGTTACTATTCACTCATGTTAAGGCATTTATTTAATCAGATTCTATTGATTTGACTCTTAATTTGAGCATTGGATCTAGAACTCTCTCTGTAAATAGCAAGGACTTGCACAGCAAACCTCAGAAGGTTTCACTTGGAAATCGATTATGAGCGTGTTAGAACCTGATCCAAACTAGTGTTCGTATAAGTCTATGTCTAATTACAAGATTTCAGCGGCTTGACTGGAGACATGCGGTGCTGTTGCAGAGAGTCTAACTCAGACTAGACAAATGTACACGTACACAGGCGCACATATCCATAGCCAAAGGGTTGAAAGACTACATGGATAATGTTAATGAACTGTTACTATTGCGAATGAATTTCCATGAAGCTATCTTGGTGAAGCTTTTCAATCTGCTATGGAAATTGTCAAACAATTCATTTGATATAACGATTAGCATATCCTTCATTTTCTGCAAATAAGCTGCCGCTTTGGGTGCAATTTGTTGTATGAATAAGAGCGATGAAGTTCTTGTTGTTTGTCTTCCTCAAACACACCAGAAGTGACAAAAGAAAAAGATCATCATCAATCATGGAGTTGACAACTCTCAATGAAGTCACCACCTTTCAAGGATCCCATCCGAGTCGAGGGTGCATCCCGAGCCGAGAGTGCATCCCGTGCCGAGGGTTTATTCCAAGCTAAGGATCCAATCCGAGCCGAGGGTCCATTATAAGCTAAGGATCCAATCCGAGCCGAGGATCTAATCCGAGTCGATGGTCCAATTTGAGGACTCAATCCGAGGTTCTCTCTTGAAGAGCCCCATGCCAAGCTCGCCATCTCCCAAGGGCACATTTTGAGGGTCTCTTCCGAGGAGCCCCAACGCACAACTTCATCAGAATATCGAGATAAGTTCACTCTTTGTGTTTTCATTTATGCTAATCTACTCACAACACTTGGTAATTCAAGAAACACGGTTCTTAGCAAATCTTTGTCATAAAGAATCATCAAATCCTGAGACAATCGAATGTACCTTATGCATTGATCGGTGACATTAAAAATTAGCTCTTCACTGCAACACATAAAAATGATGACACATCACTACTTATTTTAGCGTACATGGAAATAAAGCAATATGAAATAGAAGACTATATCAAGTCGCATGATTGAATCTTGGTGCAATTTTGCATATTTTCTTGCACTGGTAAATCGCTAATTGTTAGACTCTCCTACATATATGCATATATATATGTGTGTGTGTGTGTGTGTGTGTGTGTGCGCCTTTTAGACGCTAGCGAGGCTAATATTTCAAGCCAAAGGTCTCTATCAAGCAAGCCCAGAAAATTCTGGAAAAATACCTACTCGTGAGCAAAACATGGCCAGGGAACTTCACCATACCCATAATACTTTTTTGGAAGGCAGGGAACTCCACTGGAAAGCTCAAGAAGAGAAAAAGACAAAAGTCCCATCATGCCTCGAGTAGACTCGGCATGACTCGAGCGCCAAAGACTCACGCCCCCGAGCAAAGGTCTCGACATGCCTCGAGCACACATAAGCCTTGGCATGCATCGAGCATAAAAGTCTCGACAATACCAAGCAAAAGCCTCGGTACGTCTGAGCACGAAGCCGAGCCGCCGTAAGCCTCGGGCCACCATAAGCCCAGAGCCATCGTAAGCCTCAGACCACCAAATCAACAACAGTTGGGCTTTCAAAGAGCTTTTTCTGTATTACAACACCAGCAACCATAGTTTTTTGGAAATTAATCTATCAACTCAGGTATGAAAACTAATCATTATTCAATATACATACATCTGTTCTAACAGATTTCAGGGGTCCTGCTCCGGCAAAAGTCATGGCAGAAAACCATATGGGGAGAAAACCCCTACAACAAACCATACGGGGAGAAAACCCCTACAACAAACCTTACAGGGAGGCAACCTCTACAACAAACCTGATCATGTCCCTCGGAAACACGGGGGGTGACTTGGTTCAACTCAAACCAGATTAACTCAAAGTGTTGTCTCCCTCGATTTGAAACACAACTGGCTCGAAACACACACGCTGATCATGTCCTTCGGTAACACGGGGGTGACTCGGTTCAACTCAAACCATATCAACTCAAAGTGTTGTCTCCCTCGGTTTGAAACACAACCGGCTCGGAACACACACGCTGATCATGTCCCTCGGTAACACGGGGGGTGACTCGGTTCAACTCAAACCAAATCAACTCAAAGTGTTGTCTCCCTCGGTTTGAAACACAGCCAGCTCGGAACAAACGCCGATCATGTCCCTCGGTAACACGGGGGGTGACTCGGTTCAACTCAAAGTGTTATCTCCCTCGGTTTGAAACACAACCGGCTTGGAACACACACGCCGATCATGTCCCTCGGTAACACGGGGGGTGACTCGGTTCAACTCAAACCAGATCAACTCAAAGTGTTGTCTCCTTCAGTTTGAAACACAATTGGCTCGGAACACACGCCGATCATGTCCCTCGGTAACACGGGGGGTGACTCGGTTCAACTCAAACCAGATCAACTCAAAGTGTTGTCTCCCTTGGTTTGAAACATAACAGGCTCGGAACATACACGCCGATCATGTCCCTCGGTAACACGGGGGGTGACTCGGTTCAACTCAAACCAGATCAACTCAAAGTGTTGTCTCCCTCGGTTTGAAACACAACCGGCTCGGAACACACCCCGATCATGTCCCTCGGTAACATTGGGGGGTGACTCGGTTCAACTCAAAGTGTTGTTTCCCTCGGTTTGAAATACAACCGGTTCGGGAAGACAACCAAGTCACTCCGATTATCTCCCTCGGTAATGATTCAAATACAACTGGTTTGAAAGACAACTCGGCTGTTTTCTCTTTATCGTATTGAGCAGCCGTCAAATCGCCAGCAAGTGTCTCTCCCCGAGAGAGTCATCGGTATGAACTTCAGAAACGACTTCCCAAGGTAGAGCCTTGGTCGGTTACTCGGCAATCCCCATTTGTGGCACACGCCTCAGAAGAGACGCAGCCAAATGAGGTTTGAAAAAATTATTCAAAGTTTACCAAAATTTGAAAACAAAATTGCAAAAGGGAACTCCCAGATGAGTCCCCATCCGCAGATGCATGCTCATACTCTACTATGCCAAATGCACGCTCGGATTCTGTGACCGAAATAACTGCTTTCTTCCCAGTTATGGCCTGTTCCTTTTCCTAATCAGTTTTCTCCCAAGCAGTCTTAACAGCAGCTATATCCCTTCCTAGCCCGGCAACCCGAACTTGGGATGAACAACATCAAAACCCAAGAAACGAAGAGTTCATCAAAGAGAAGTATTCACTTTACAAGTTGTCCAATTCTTCTTTTCGATTGCCCCCAATACTATCAGTTAGGGGCCCAGAAGTCAAGGGCTCGGGAACGAGTTTACCACGCCAAGAGTTAAGGGCACGCTTGCCCTACACTGGAATATTCGAGAAGAACTCTCGACCCAGTTGGTGAGTTCAGATGCCACTTCATTAGGTATATTGACTGTGAAGGAACTCCTTCGAAATCTCATATGTCGACCTTCAACACTTTATTGCAGCTGGATTATAGCTTGCTTCCCTGCCACAGTTTGCTCCTTCTCAGCCTTAGCGGCCTACAACTATGCAGTCAGCACTATCTTCAGAGTTTGAGATACATTAAGCTCCGTAAAAGACACTCTTTATCTTTTCGGGAATCAGTCAATTCAATCAACACGCATTAAGTCACCCGCTGTCAGCATGCACCCGAGACTGTGTGAGCCCATGGTCGAACCGGAAGCTCCGTCGGATCGACCGAAACCAGAGAACTCGACTGGTTGTTAGAATCTTATGAGTAACCCAACCCCTAGGTTGGGAACATACTTCATCTCATAAAGCTCTACTTCAGGAAATACAGGAAGAGCACACGCAGATCCGACATCTAGTTGATCCCAAAAGTAGATATGGGCAAAATATACAGGGATCCTTATCCCAATATTGTCGTTGTTATTCACAGGATCGAGATTCTTCCTATTTGGCAGTTATCCTCCCCGGTTAAGGTAGCTTAGAATATTGAACAGCTTCCTTCCTCGGTCTGAGAGGCATCTAGCCTGGCAGCTAGCTGGTCTTCATCTCCGTTAGCCTCAATTAAGTCATTCAAAATTCGATCTAATGTTACCTCAGATTTGCATACCCGAGCCTCAAATGCATCAGGCTGTTTTCGACTCTCTACGAGCTCTGCAACCAAGTTATCTTTGGCTTCGGATTCTTCGACGAGCTGAGATAGTCCCGAAACATGTGCCGCTTGCTAGACATTCTAACAACCATGGTCTCAACAAGCACCTAACGACTGACATTGCATCCTCAGTATTGATGAACAAAAGAAACTTCAGTCGCCAGTACAAAGAAGATTCTCGATGCCCGACTAGCTGGACAAGTCAACCATGGGAATCGAGGGGTAACTGTTAGGGAAATTATCCACTCATAAAGGTTGTGGGCCACCAGGCCCATGACCAGCCCACAATTAAAGCCCTAAAAGATATTAGGTCAAGCTGTCAGGTTTGTTGTCAATTCTCAGCCTATAAATAGACATTTATAATAGGTATAACCTCAGACTCAATTTTTTTAGGCACAGTATCTCTCTAAAATCACGATCAATATTCTCTAACTCAAGCATCAGAGGGGGATCATCGGCACCTCCCGACGCAGTTATTTGTTATTTTGCAGGTCATGAAGAACAAGACGAATCATCATACAAATCATTAGGCAACACGTCACCATGCTGGAAACTGCATCAACAGATGTGTTTCAGCCTTTTGAGGATTTTTTTTTTTTTTTGTATGTTTACTCTAGCATTCTTGACAGAGAAGAGAGTGAGAGAGAGGTGTGAGGTGAAGAGACCGAGAGACAATGGAGAAGAAAGAAACCTTTTTGCAGTGTGGGTGGAGAAGAACAGAAAGATGAGGCTGGACGAAGAAGAAGGTTGCCTGAAAAGACGTGAGAGGAGTGAGATTATATTTTGTTTATGATTATAATAATGCTTAGGAAAGTTATATTGTAGCCCAAGAATACAAAAATATAGGGAAACTAGAATAGTTGGCTTTTTGTGACTTTTTTTAATTTTTTCTTAAAATTTAGGGAACATAACATTTATAGAGTGGCGGTTAGGAATGCTCTAATAGAATAACGATCAAATGAAAAGTGCTACTTATATCTGTGCTATCACCCCAAAATGATTTTTTCTTAAAATTATTTATAAAGCTCAGTTTTATCTAATAGTTAGACAATGTGAGATTTAGTACTCATAAGTATCTTTATAAACCATTCATTCTATGTGAACTACTCATCTTCCTAATATAGGACCGGGGTGTTACAAATAAAGTACACCGTTATATGTAAAAAAGAAAATATAATTGATTAAGATCTTATAATCTGTTTAGAGTAATACTATTTAGTAGATTGACATATAATTAGGATGGTGTGGCAGCGAAAGTCAGTAATTGATTTTTTTATTTTATTTTATTTGCAAGTGTTGATCTAATGACCTATTTTCATTGCCATTTTATCAAGTTGTATAGCAGTCGTATAATAGTCTACTAAATAACATTACTCTTTTTTCTTTTTCTGTTATGTTGATAATTTTAAGCTTGAATTCGTTAAAACTAATTATTAGTTTGAATTCGTCTTTAGAGAATCCATGATAAGATGATAAAGTTTAAACTATTTAACTACATTTTATTACCATATCAAGAATTCCATCTTGAAGTTAAGAGAAAATTATTCTTCAAATTACTTCGATGGGATATATTAAACTGACATATGTTCTTTTAAAGCATGAGAATCATATGATTTTTTTTGTTTGTTTCTTAATTTATGCTCCGTTTGTTTCGGTGTAAAATGATTTATGGAAAATGATTTCGGCATTTTACGGTGTTTAGTAGGGGCGAAAATAATGGTCAACGAAAATTATTTTCAGTTTGACCGTAAAAACTTATTTAATTTTTGGAAAATGATTTACGATTTTTAAAACAGTAAATCGTTTTTCAAAATTAAACTCTTCGTTCTTACACGCACGTTTGATATTCGATTGTCAGAATTTAGCAATTGTCGATCGTCGGAATCCAACCGGGCCGGAGTCCGACAACATCCGGTCGCCGGTATCCTGCCGGCGCCGGAATATTGCCGGATTTCGGCCAAGCCGGCAGGATCTGGCCAAAACGGCCGGATATGATCGGATCCTGCCATTGATTGGGTTGGATCCGGAAGATTCCGGCCGTATCCGAAAGTTTCCTGCCGGAATCTGATCAAACTGTTTCGCCGGAATCCTGTCGTTGTTGCCGGATTCTGGTGGCATTTGCCAAACTCTGATTTTTGCATTTTGTAATTTTTTCGTGCGAGCCAAACACTGAAAAATATTTTTGAGAAAATCATTTTTTCTGAAAATGATTTCGTCGAAATTATTTTATGACGGAAATCATTTTACGTCGAAACAAACGGAGCATTAATAGACTAAATTAAAATAACTTTTTAAACTTAATTTTATGAAAAACTTTATCCTCGAAATTCTATCTGGGTTTGGGCTAAAAAATTCGTTGTTTCGAAATATAGGGCCTAAAAATTCAAGGTTGGTATAAGTGGCTTAATTCCTAAGCCCAAAAGGCTAACATTGATACTAAACCGACTCTATAGCGGATATATATATATATAAACCACCGCAAAGACAGCCGCAACCACAAAACGCGTATACGAAACACGAAGAGGCCTCTGAAGGTGCGTGTTTCGATCGGCGAATCTCTCTCTCTCTCTCTTCGATCTCGGTCGTCGCTACTCAGATTATTTCTTTCTTTTCTCACCGGTAAGGCCTTTCGATTACCTGTGAATTTCTCAGGGCGACGCGACCAAATAAAAGCACGATATTGATTTCTAGGGTTTCGTTCGTGACCTGATTCGTTAGCTGTAATCTCCGATTTTGTCTGCCTGAATCTGATATTTGTTACTGAATTTCACGAATTATTGATGGTGTTTGTACTAATTTTCATATACAGTCTCTATTACATGCTTTAAAGAAAAGTGAAAGAAATTTAATTGTTGCTTTGGGGTTAGGGTTGGGTAGGGTTTGGGTTTCATAGTTTTAAACTACATACAAAAAGAAAAAATTGCTGATTTTGGGGATTGGTTGTTTGTATTCTGGAATTGTTGATTTGTGGGGGTTAGGGTTTGGAAACTTGGGATATTTTTTTGGCTCTGGTCAGGGTTTGTGTTTCTTATATTTTCTGAGTTTGATTATTGATTGAGAAGAGTTCTGGTTGTGAATCACATGGCGGCAGGGCGAGTTGATGTTTCAAGGAGAGTGGAATTTTATAAGCATTCCAAAAGAGAGCGTGATTATTACAGGAATGGTTCCTGTGTTGTGGAATTCGGTCGGGACCGTGATCTTGGTGCCAGACACAAGAATGGATACCATTATTCATCAAAAGCTCGCGATTCAGGGTCTAGAAGAGGCGTGTTTGGTGGTAGAACCGAACAGAGAAAGCATGATGAGTTGTCTAGAGTTAATGAAGTCTCAGATTACGAAGATGGGGTTCTGCTGCCTCAAGAGAACAAGAGGAAGTTCTCGCCAATTATATGGGATAGAAAAGAAAAAGATGTGAGGATTTCATCTAAGAACAGAGTTGTTCCAGTTATTCTGCTGTCTCCTCCTTGTCAGTCAGCATCCAGTACGGATGGTGTGGCATTTGATGATGCTTCTGATGTGGGTATTTTGAAGCCTGCTGTCTCAGGAGATGATATTCTGGGATTGGAGAATTCGGCAGATAAGCCTGCTGTGGCAGATGAGTTGGTGGGTGTTTCTGAGTTCAGTTCTCGAGCGGATTTGTCTCCTTTGTTGCCTTCAGAGCGATTTGGGGATGATGACTATGGCCATGACCATGTGGAAGACGACGAGTTTGCTCAAGCACGGAATATTGGAATGTCAAGGTGGGCATCTGATTGTGATTCTCCGAGGGTTAATGAAGGTTTGCCTGACTCGAGGAGGTCGAGTCCTGAGAGTGGGGAGATTCAAATAGAAAGCTCAGGAGAGGGTAGGGCTAGGTCATTTGGGTCTGATGGAGAAGGTCGCATTGTGGCACATGTTAGTCGAGATACATTTTGTGAAAATGAGTTTTTAGACGTTGATTCTATGGATGTTGATTGCAAACAAGATGCTGGTTTTAGCATGTCAGATTCAGACTCAGAGGACAATGGCGTTTCCCATCAGATTGAAGAATCTAGCCTCCGTACCCAAAGAGGCATAAACATGCTTCAAGGTTGCAGAAGTGTGTATGAGTTTGAAATGCTTAACAAAATAAACGAAGGCACTTATGGGATTGTGTATAAAGCCAAGGATAAGAAGACGGGGCAAATTGTGGCCTTGAAGAAGGTGAAGATGGGTGTAGAAAAGGAGGGTGGTTTCCCTTTGTCATCTTTGAGGGAAATAAATATTCTCTCGTCTTTTAATCACCCTTCTGTCGTTGATGTTAAAGAAGTTGTCTTGGATGACTTTGATACTGTTTTCATGGTTATGGAGTACATGGACTATGACCTCAAGTGTCTACTGGGGGATATGAAACAGCCTTTTAGTATAAGCGAGGTTAAGTGCTTGATGCTACAGCTTTTGGAGGGTGTCAAGTATCTTCATGACAATTGGGTGCTTCATAGAGATTTGAAGACATCAAACCTTCTTGTGAGCAAGAAGGGTGAGTTGAAAATATGCGACTTTGGGTTGTCTCGCCAGTATGGGAGCCCCTTGAAGCCATTTACACCTGTTGTGGTCACCCTTTGGTACAGGTGAGCTTCTGTTTTTATTTAAGATCAGCAATCATAATCTTACTATATTTTAATTTTTTTGCATGCATGTCCGGAGCTTGTATAGTTAACATAGGGATTTGGTTTTTGTCCTGGTTATGATTGTTGCATTATAAGCCCGACCTTTTTTTTTTTCCCTCTTGGGCGGTATAGTTGCTGTTTTATTTTATTTTATTGTCTTTTAAATTTTCTTACATATTAGTTTTAGCAACATCAAATAATTGTGTTGTTCTCTGCAGAGCACCGGAACTTCTGCTAGGCACAAAACAGTACTCAACTGCTATTGATATGTGGTCAGTGGGATGCATAATGGCTGAGTTGGTGGGAAAGGAACCACTTTTCAAAGGGAAAAATGAAGTTGATCAGCTTGGCAAGGTTATTCTTGTTTCCTATTAGTCGGGTTTTTTTCCCCCCACCTTGTCTGTTTTGTGTTATATGTTGGGTTTTTCCAGTAACGCAATGGGTTAAAATGTTACAGATTTTCCAAATTCTTGGTGCACCAAATGAAGAGACTTGGCCTGGATTAACAAAATTGCCAGGAGTTAGACCAAATATAAAGCAAATGTAAGTATATTATATCTTTATGAATCTTAATCTTAAATTTAAGTTGACTTTCTTCTTTCTTTATAATCCCCATGTGGCAGTGTTTCCCAAGCTTATTGCCTTGGATGAATCTGCTCAGGCTCTGTTGTCTACAGGAATTTTTAGTTATTAGCATATTTTCGCTCTTGTAGTAATAATTAGTGAATTTGTTTCAGGCATAATCTATTGCGGAAGAAGTTTCCTGCCAGATCCTTCACAGGATCTCCAGTTCTTTCTAATTTGGGATTTGACTTGTTGAGCAAACTTTTATCTTATGATCCCGAGAAGGTAAAATTTATTTACAAAGCTTTGAATTCAAGTTTGGTTCCACCATGTAGGAATTTATATGTTCATGAGATTTATGAAGACCTTTTCTTGTCTTTGCAGCGGATAACAGCAGAGACTGCTCTCAATCATGACTGGTTTCGCGAGGTTCCTCTTCCCAGATCTGATTTCAAGCTTAATTTTCCTGTTTGGCATGATCAAGAGAGGTAGCGTAGTTAGCTGGCAGCTTGATGGTACTTAATAGAGCAATTTCTCGCTTTATGCAATTGCTTCTTTTTCGACCTATGTGTCCACCTAATTGTTTGGCATCTGCAAGAATAACAAAGAGTCAGGATCTTTTAGAGGAGCAGTGAGAAAGGAGCTGCAATGAACTCGAATGGTTTACCTGGCCAAGAGTCATGGATTGATGCAGTAGTCTTTGGGAAGGTGTGAAATAACAACTGACATTTTATTCTTTTGAATCTGCAATCCTTCCCAAGATTTGTTCCAATTGAAACTCTTTTACAGATTTCGGGAATACCTAATTGTAAATGATGAAACTATGGCTGTAAATATCAATACAGTATTGTTTTTACCCCTACCGCTTCTTCTTTCTCTTTAATTATGTTTTTGTTAATGATTGTGATGATCGACTTCCTACGGTAAAAATTTCATATGATTTAGTAAACAGGGAAATGGGTATCTAGTATCCAGTATCCAGTATCCACTACTATTAAAATTTTCAAAATAAGTATATTTGTGTTGAGATGCAAAATCTCTATGCCCTTAGCTTTCCAAATAAATAAAAATTACGTAAATAGGAAATATATATATTTTTTTTTAAATTGATTGCACTCGATATGATTGACATGAAAGATCTTTATGTGGTCTGTAGAGTTATAACAGGTGGCTTGGTAAGTTGTGACCTCTTGGATGTGGAAGAGAAGTCTTCGGAATCTAGTTTAACACAGCTGAAGCAGCTTACCATATTATGTTTCTGTTCGAAATTTTGTGTCCTGTCATTGCATTTTCAAGCCTAGCATATTTAACTTGGTTTTTGGTGGATAGGGAGGAAGGTGAGGTATATTTAACTGTTACCACATTCATCACTTGTCCAACTCTTTTGCAAATACACCATTGAATATATGAGTCGAAGATAAACAAAAGATGAGCAAAAAAACTAGAAACCAAACATTTCTTTTTTACCAATGCCTCTGTCAAGTGTTGATTTTGTTTGGTACTCTGGTTGCAATATGTATGTATACAGTGATTTCTGCATTTTAATAGGTTATTGATTTCTTCATTATTGCCAATATAAAAAATAAAAAAAGATTATCTTCCTGCATTTTGTAATATGTTTGTATTGATAATGATTGAAATTGTGTATTCTAACCTCCATGATGCCTCATTTACATGTTTTTTGTCATTCACATTTCTTTTGAATTTTATTGAGTATGATTTTTATTATTTTCTTATTTATTGACTAGTTTCTGTCTGTGTCGATCTATGAGTTAGGGAATTAATCACTTGCTGTGGTAACAAAGCTTCGTTCCACATACAAAGCCGAGGTATCTTGTCCTGTAACTATATCATATTCGGGCAAGCAATTGGCTGGTATGTTCATAACTTGCTCTTTCTGGAGTGTTTATGGCATACTGTTTGTTTCTATTTTAGCTGCAGTCTTTACATTTTTTACTTATTGTCGAAAGTTTTCCCAATAAATTATCGCCGGTTGGAGACCATTATAGAGAGAGTAGTAAAATATTCTTCCAGCTTGTTTGAGATTGCATTAAGGATCTTAAAAAATGATTTTCGTACATAAAAATCTGTGCCAAGCAAATATGCGTCGGTTTGGGAAAAAACTTAAAAGCACTTTGTTGACTTGACCAGAAACTGTTTTGGAAAAATTTGAAAATGAAATTTTTTCTATGGACAAAAGTTTTTATTTCTTAATGCAATTCTAAACAGGGTTTAGAATGCTAAAAGGTGTATTTTATCACCTGGAAAGTAATATTTCTCTTTGAAGGGAGTCATCTGATTGCAGGGAGCGTCCCAAATTTATTATACGTTGATGGTAAGTTAGTTACTGAATATGGTTTGATGCTTTTTAAGAATTGAATTAAAATAGCCCAGGCCTTCCCAGCAAACAGTCATCATTTCAAGTTGTCACCTGTAAGATCCTTACGCAATCTAACACTTGTCTTTTGCCGTGTCGCGCTGTGTCTATAGTTTTCCCAATCAAAGCAGCACATTTTGGGGCCGGCCGATGATGATCATGAAACGTAGGTCCAAGGTTCCCAGGACTGTGATGTTATTGTTGTTGAGAGAGGAAATGCTTAAAATTTCCCTGGGAATTTCGCGGAGATTGACACTGGGTAAAGACAAATTATGTATAATACAAGTTTTGTGAAAATCCTGATTTGTGGTCATTCAATCATCTGGCCTAAAAAATTATTTCCCTCCGTGAAATAAAATTATTTCTGTACTCCTCCATTAATAAGACTATTATTAATGCATACACGAGTGCAAAGGTGGATTCTTTTGAAGCAAAATCATAAAATGAAACCGCCAAGTGATAGTAGCAAAGTTGGATTCGAAGTTCTTTCTTTGGAACCAAATAATAGACAACTATTCCACAAAAAAAGTGAAATTATTGATTGTCTTCAAGATTGCAATAAAAATCTACTATAGCAATCCTTATCTTTAGCAGTTTCTTGTTGACTGAGAGCTTCTATCGAGTTTACTCTACTCAAACAAGCTTTATATAAATTCTCCATTTTGGCTCTTGTCAAAGGCTCACCTCAAATTTAGCTCACAAATTTCATAAACTATTCAATATTTTTTTATTTTTTTATCCTTTAATTTCATTTTTCACTTTTCTTCTCTCCTCCCATTTGTTAGGAGTGGTCTCTTAAAACTAATAAAATATTAATATTTAGTTGAAATAGAGAAATATTCAAAGAGTTTGATATAGGAAGCCTTTTAAAAGTGAAATAAAATTAAAAAAGCAGATTCTTGAGTTAAAATTTAGAGAAAATTTATAGAGCTCTAATTACACAAGTATTAGCCGAACAGTATAATTGGTCTTTGAGTCGGTTATACCTAGCAGCAATATTATGACAAACATGAACGCCATTTGAAATCTGGATCGGAGGTAGCAACAATACCTAGCAGCAATATAGTTCCACTCTTGCTGGCGGAATTGGTGCTACTGCTGGTCTTGGAAAAAGCAAGGGCAGAAAAATGCCACTGTTTTCCAAGTGTGTACGTTCCTAACACACTGTCATGTGGTAGTGGTGAAAGATATGGTCTTCCCGAGTACGAAAAGAACGAGCGAGAGTTCAACGAAGAAAATTGTGTTAATGAGTGCCCTGTCGACCGTCCATCCGAATATGGTCGCCCCACCAAGGTTGCACTGCATATACAGAACTGCAGAACCAAGTAAGGTTGATTAGAACTTCATGGGCATGTACAAAAATAGAAAGGAATGATGATATGATGAGATAATTATAATGGTCAAGGAATTGTTGGCTTTAAATATATAGAAGAATGGCAAAAAGAGAAGTGTTTGTTGACGTACCAAAAGCTTGTCTTTTATGATAAGATGACATGCATGAGGCCAATTGAGTATTTGTGGGCACTGGGACATAATCGATTGAATCTAGATCACTTTCTGAGTAGTTTATAGGCAATGGACTTGCCGGAAGAGCAGCCTCCAAGCTCCCGCCATTGCATGTAACTAAAGCATGCCATCTGCTTGTAACTGATGCAAGACTTTGTGCTCTATGTGAAATCTTTGCAGCTGAATGCAGGAGAATTATGAGCCCAAGAAGCTCAACAATGCAGCAGACCTGTCATAGCCACATGTAAACAGTGTAAGAATGAAGCTCAAGCGAGTTTGTGAACTATTACTTTGTTGTGGGGGAATGCTATGGAGCTTCTACGCGCATAAAATCTATGAAAAGACGAGAATTATTAGAAGAAAATCTTGTGGTTAAAAATGTTGCTGAACAATTTGTTTGAGCGTCACACTTGAGGTTTCCTACGTCAGAATATAGTGCATTATGACTGATCCTTCCACAGTAGAGACCTTATTATAATTAATAACCCAGTCCAGTCATAGGATCATAGTCAGAGGTGATGATGTCGCCAAGAGGATTTCAGCATCAACAATAAAACAAAGCTTTGAAACATGAAAGTGATTGTGTAATGAAAACAAGACAACGTCCAAGATAGCTTAACTTTTTCTTTTATCGGATTTTTACAAACAATATTGATGGATTGTGATTCCCTATTATTAGATTGCCCAAATAACACAAAAATTCGGGCAGCCTAAGAGAGGGGAGTTGCGGACCCACCTACTCGGTTAGGTGGACCCCGCTTCTTAGATTGTCTGAAACAGATTAGCCCTACAACCTCCTCTCTCTTAGGCTATTCGAATTTCTGTGTTCTTTCTCCCGATATGATAGTACCTTTTTGAGCTTGAATATGATACTGGCTAGTTTAAGACATTATGACTCAGCACTAGCTATGAAGGAACATATTTTCTGCACTTACTGCAAAATTACCGCCATTGGTGAAGTTGATGATTCCACGATTTTCTGTGGTCTCTATTAGAGACACAAATAGGCTAGCTGTCACAAACAAGAACTCCAGAAGAAGAAATATCCGGAACCTGTGGCTAATTTTGGAAAGATGATGATTTAGACGAGTGTGTTCCTCTATGTATACTGAAACATCTAGATCCCTCTCTAAAAGCTTCCCATAGTTTTCTAAGTGTATTACTTGCAAGTTGATGACCAAATTGAAAAGAGCACTGCCTGATAGATAGATTATGGCTGAATAAGTCCATGGTACCAGCAAGGCAAAGAATGTAGCAACAGATTGCCACCATGAATCATTGCCCAAATATACAGTATGAATGACCTCACGAGCAGTCCTCAAAAGGAAACATGGTAATAGCCATACTGCCAACAAGCGGAAGAAACCCTGAACAAGAAGAATTCTCAATTCAAAAGTCTATTGCTGTTGTGTAAGTTGAATAGATAAGAAAAGGAGACTTAATTACGACAAAGTTTTCCTCTAACCTGGGTTTGATTCGGTCTATTAAACTGATATATATATATATATATATATATATATGTTCAAAATGTAAGTGAAACATGTTGGGTTAATAAACTGGGTTCTCGGAAATTTCTCCGACCCAGTTCTAACAACAACTGTAGACAAGCTCAAGAGAAATAGCATCTTTACAAAAAGTCTATGGTATCCTTGATTTCCCTTATTTGTAAGTTTATAATTCACCCCAACTGCAATAAACAAAATTCAATAGTATTCCTAGGAAGCCTAGAAAGAATTTTTTTTTGATAATTATAAAAAGGAGATTTGGGGGTTGCTCACGTTGATCTTCTGCAAGTATTCCTCACGAAACTGTGCCCTATGACCATGGTACCGATCCACAAACAGAAACTTCCTCAAACCATACTTGCGAAGATTGCGAGAAATGCAGAGCAGAGAAATGGCCGCCACAAGAGACTGGGAAACCAGAATCTCAAGCTCAAAGCTTTTGATCTGATACCTTTCGCAATCAGAACAGCGAGGAAGCTCGATTGCCAAAAGCGGAAGCGCAACACCCAGAAGAAGAAACAAGACCCACGAGAGAGTGAAGCTTAAAACAGAATATTGACAGAAGCCAAAGATTCTGAGAAAGGTTTCTAAGCGGCGGAGGGAGTGGTTGAGTAGGGTGTCGTCATTTAGTTCTTCCTGTTGGTGCGTGTCTAGTATAAGCGGGGTTTGGGCTGAAGAGGCTACTGTTTGGTTGTGGGGAGCTTCCATAAAGTGAGAGAAATGTGTTGTTGAATGAGAAAAACTGGTTCTAATATTTCATGGATTCAAAGGGTGAGGTTTGAAGTATGAAGGGTCTGGTTTCAAAATTTCAAAGGAGAGAGAGAATTGGCAGTCGGTATCGGTAATGGAGGTGAAAGGTAGAGAAAAAGCAAGTTACGTGCCGTTTGGTCGGTGTGAAATCACAAAAGATATTATTATAACCGTCGGTCACATTCAACTTTCTATAGAATTTTTTTTTTTTTTTTTTTTTTTTTTTTTTTTTTTAACAAATTAAGCAATCTTTATGATAAAATTAAGAATTTGCATCTCTCTTCGCATGTACAATATTCTACGATATGAGTGTGTCCGAACTTGCTTTGATGTCATCTATGATATGATATGACCCATGTTGTTCCAATTGCTACCTCGTGAATTAACAAAATTGACAATTCGAAAAGTATTTTCTTCTAGAATAATATCAAAGAAACCTATTGCCCTACAAAATTCCACAATAGCAAAAAATTAATAGATGTCCTTGTTTATTTTTTTTAACAAATTAATCATTGAATTTGCAAAAAAAAAACATAAATGGAGATATGTAGCATATATACACTAGATAAAAAGAAAAAGAAAAATCATTTCTCTACTTTGAAGGGTATGTGTAATTTTTGTAGGCGGTATTTTTAGTTTGAAAAAGTATTTACGTAACTTTAAGTTAAAAAAAGTTTAAGTATTTATATTTTAAATTATTTATTAATTTTTTGTTTTGAAAAAGAAAAAACAGAAGGGAGGATGAAAAAGGTCAACAAACAAATGTGAATTTGGATTCCCTCAACTTTGGATTACTTAGCAATGTGAATTTCTTGAAAGCTTTTTTTTTCTTAATGGATAAAAATATCCTTAATCAAATTGCATAAACTTATAATGCCTTCTTCAAAAACAAAACACGACCCAATAATCTCCTCTTTTACATTTTTATTGTTTTTTTTTAAAAAAAATTATTATTTATGAAATATTCCTTTACAATTCTTAAGGTTTCTAATTTCTGATTTTGCTTACGATTTTCATTCATTGCATTTAAAAGCCTATCGAGTTGGTTTTAGCTCTTTATATGGAAGTTGTTGTTGGATTTTACTATTTAGAGTTTGGTATTTTTAAAATTAATCAATTTAAAATAATCAACGATCTCTATTGGTCAACTGCCTGGTCTTCATAGGCTTTGTTTCATTGTTATAATAACGAAAGGATCTAATAATGAAAGGGATAGTAATGGGTTTTGAATCACATATTTTTTAAAAAAGTTAAAAGTAGAATTTTTTTTTTTTTAAAAAAAAATTTACTCTATTAAATTAGAATTTGTTCAAAATGCACGCGATTCTCACATATTTTTTACATGTATTTTTAAATGCACGTGAAAATCGTAAGCAAAATCCGAAGACACGGTGCTAGGTGACAGAAAACTGATACAATTCCTTATAATTGAAGAGTCTAAGAATTTCTTGTCCTTATAATTAGGTAGTAACTGTGAGAGAGACTTGATTGAATCTCTTATTAGAGAAAAATGTATTTGGTCCGAGCAGAAAAATCTCACTATTAAGTCTCTAATGAAATAATTAGATTTTTAGAGGAAATCTAAATCTCACAACACAATGTTGATTAGATTAATTATTCTCTGTCTTTATTCATAACATAACAACCTTTAAATAGAGGAGCTATAACAATGTCCTAAAAAATATTAGGGCGGAGTCATCAATCAAACTACTTTTATAGAAATTCTCTTATAAAAATACATGTATAATATTACGTACGTAATATGACTTAGAGTTGACTCATACAACTCAAGGCAGCATATATTTTTCCTAATTTAGTAAGGGTCGTAACTTTAAACGTTAAAGTATTAGTTATAAATGATTAAATTTATCTCTTTCTTTCCGTTTAATCTTTAAGATAAATAATAATAATTTAACATTAAACAAGTTGCTCGACAAAGAAGAAGCCTCCAATAAAAAACCCTCTTTCGAGCATTACAATTTTTCATAGGAAATCCCAATCCTCAGCAAACGCCGCCGTTGCATCGATTCTTTCACTAAGAAAAAAAAAAATATATATATATATATATAAATCACAACATAATAAAGCCTCTGCTTTTACACACAGCTTTTGTTGTACTGGCCGGGTGGGACATCTCTTGATTCTTGAAGATCTTTAAAGTTAGATCACATGTCCAAACCCGAACCCGAAGGCACAATGACATTGAAAATGACCGACTACTTAGTGATCGAGTTGGTGGTCGGGGGATTTCACGATTCACATCTCCATTGGCAAGTTGACACAAAGGGCCCCCAGAAGACCCGAAGCAACAACCAGCTTCAAACCTAACGGTCTCTGTCGGGTCAAATTTGGGTATACTTGAATTGTAATATTTATTTATAATGAAAAGGTTTTAAACCTTGGAGGGCCCTATATAAGTATGTATGTATTAGAATGTTAATTAAATAATTAGATTAATTATTTTTATTGATTTAAGTTTTTTGAATTATTTGTGATTTAATATGGTATTAGGGTTGACAAAATAAATTTTGAGGCTTAAGACGATGAGTTTAAATGAGACATTTTTCTTATATTTGAATATTAATTAAATAATATTCACTTTAGTTTTTATATTATTATTATTATTTTAAAAACATTCTAAATTACTAACTAATTTTTTTATATTCAAGTTTTTTTAACGTTCTCTTTTCAATTGATGATATGACAAATCTATTTAATTTTTCTTGTGATATTGTCGATTTTAGAAAGGATTTTAAGAATTTGAAGGAAAAAATAAAGAGAAAATTGAAAGTTATAAATAGTGATTTGTAATGGAATATGATGTCAAAACAATGCTAGACGTTGAAGAGGGAGTGATGTGCATTTAATTTATGCATTTTTAAGACTTTCCATATCTTCTCAACATTCAATTCATATTGACGTTGGATCACATTAGAGACAAATATTTTCCATGTTCTACTGACAATTTAATTGAAATTAACATTGCAACCTTGGAAAAAGTTATGCATGTTGGACTTTCACGAATGTGAAAATGGGAAAGTAAGCAAGTGGACATTTTAAGAATTTATATATGTTGAAAAATTTATGACGTTGGGAACCTTAATTATTAGGAGAAACTTTACAAAATGGTACTGAATTACCACGCGTTTTGACGGAAAGATACTAAACTTCAAAAACTGTCGAACTCGGGTATTCAATTATCTTAAACCATCACTTTAGGGTATTCCGTCTGGTTTAGGAGTTAAAACTAAACGGAATTGCAATCACGTGACATACAAATGATTTATTTAAGCCACACTACCCGTTTTGCACATCTGCTAAATAAAAACGATGTCGTTTTCTCATTGTCTCTTCACTTTATCAACTCAAACAGAAAAATTTCTCTCAGGCGTACACTAGCCATGCCCGCCCTAGAGCCCACCGCCAAAAGCAGCAACGATGAGTCGCCCATCAAGGAAGTCCGTCCAACGGTGTCCAACTACGACGACCCAAGCCTCCCCATGCGGACCTTCCGAACTTGGTTCCTGGGCCTACTCTCGTGCGGGCGCGCTCCTCTCCTTTCTCAACACCTTCTTCCAGTACAGGACCGAGCCACTTGTCATCTCCATGATCTCAGTCTAGGTCAGGACCCTCCTGTCGCTAGAGCACCACGGGACTTGGTTCATGGAAGGATAGATTTCAACGATTTTCAAAAATTTATGGAGAACAGCTTTTGTTGAAAAAACAAAGCATCAGTTCCGACAAATTAATGCAGTGTATTCATGTCAAGAACGCTATATATATATATATATATATATATATATAGACACACACACACACTGCTCACTTCTCTCCAAGCCCACAAACGCCATTTTCGATTTCAAACAACAACCAAAAAACAAGGAAAACGATTTAAGATTGAAAAACAAACAAAGCGCCCGAAGAATCCACATAGTGTGGTGGCCGGTGCACCTCCGGGCTCCGAGACGCCATGGACGATGTCAGAGAGATCTCGGCGTGGGTCTCTAGCCACTCCTCCCACGTGCTCGTCAACTCTGCTGGGATTGAGAAAGTCGTTAACAGTATTGGCCCTATCCTGAAAGTGGAATGAGATTTCGAAGGGATTCACTACTTTGACAATTCCCCGCCCACGATTCAGTACCTGTGATAAGGATTTAAGTTATGATCATTTGGCATCCGGGCTAAAGGCAGCTTTACAGAATGACAAATCCGTATTTAGTTGTTGGTTTGTTGTTTTGGTGTTTTTCAGAGCTTGTGCTCTCTCTGTTTCGATGGAACTTTGTATAAATAGTCTCCACTTTCATGCAAGCTGCCACTGCTTCGTCTATATATATATATATATTCCATGTAGGGCATGCCACTCAGGTCAAAGAACAATGTACCACAAAACAAAACCTACTGAGAAACAAAAAACAAAACCGCAGTCACATCTATATTCTCTAGTCCCACAGGTTTCTCTTATTCTTCATCTTCTGTGGCTGTTGTGGAGATTAAAGCCCAACTGCGACATGTCCTCAGAAACTGGTTTCCATTTGGTGTCACCATCACAACATTTTTATCAACCAAATGTTTCTCAAATTTCAGTAGTAGCTCATCAGCAGGTTGTGGCTCATCTTTTTTCAAAACAGTGATATTTTAATGCCATTGGCATTGGACGAACATGTTAGAAAAAGTGCAACAGCAAACCTTTCACAATGAACGCAACTGAAAAAGAAAAAGTTAAGGGACTCCATATTGTTCCAAAGCTCTTTAAGGTCATGGTTTTGGAACTTATTTTATGTATATGTTGATAAATTGGCCGTGTACAAATTATTATAACTAAATGGTCTACCAATTTCCTCTGCAATGAACGTGGCATGTGCCTTCGATCTGATGCTTTCAATTCCTCTGTTTTAACTTCCATAAACAGAGTACAACCCACTTAGTTCATGAACATGGTTGGTGAATGGCTTTTTTTCCTTTCCTTCTTTGATGTTCATCTTCACTGTGTTTTGGCTGACGTAAGGGACGCATGGGGAGAGGACTGGAAAAGGTGGACAAGCTTCAGGGACAGTGAGTTGGGTTCGGTCTACTTGCAGAGGTTGAAGATGGACTAGGCCTGGGAGCGAAGCTCATTGGACGAGGACATTAGGTGCAATATTAGGGACTCGAAGGGGGCCGAGTCGATTCCGCGTAATGCCACGAGTTGGGCCTGCTAGAGCTGAGTCGCTCTCTCTTCTCTCTGTCTATCTCTCTCTCTCTCTCACACAAGAAGGAACCGAGGAGAGCATGGAGACATGGAGACGTTGACGACAAGTACGTCGATTTCGGAGGGAGAAGTTCCCGACTTGGCCAACAACTTTGCCACGCTATCCTCGTTGTCAATGACGACGCAGTCGGGCTGGCGGTCAATCGGAGGGCGTGAATAGTAGTTTGGCGGCCGATTTGTTGGTCACAGAAAATAGTTTTTTGGAAGAGTGGATGCGAACACATCACGTGATCTGAGAATACCAAATATGACATTGTTTTTGTTTTTGTTTTTTTTTAAAGGGGCAAAATGAGTAGAAAGGGAAGAAAAAGTCACATGGACGTCCGTGATTGGGATTCCGTTTGGTTTTAATGCCAAAACCAGACGAACTACCCTAAAGTGATGGTTTCGGATAATTTAATACCCGAGTTCGACAGTTTTTGAAATTTAGTACCCTTCCGTCAAAACGCGTAGTAGTTCAGTACCCTTTTATGAAGTTTCCCTTAATTATTAACTTTCATGGAAAGTCTATTCTTTATGAACGTAAATTGTACACATTAGAAGAAATGGAATGATCACATGTCTAGAGTCAATAAATTCTCATTTTCATGTCTAGAGATTTTTGAAGGCCCCATTATTCTAATTTTTATTTTTATTTTTATTTACCATACTTAAGGGCCTGAATTAGAGATTATTTATTAACTTTTTACCATATTAGAGTATTAAAATTTTGTTATTGGGAAAGAATCTTTATTGTAGAACTATAAATTGGGGCTTTGATTAGAGACTACTTATTAATTTTTTACCATATTAGAGTCATAGTTTTTTTTTAAAATAAAAAATAAAAAATTATTATACAATTATTAATTGGAACCCTTCACCTAAGAGTTTAGTCATCCCTGCACGGTATCAAAGTAGAGTAAATGTCTAATTCAAACATTATCTTTATCATTTACTTTCCATTTAAAAATACTTTAATGTCTGCCATTGTGAAAATTGGAATCTTCATGGGTTTGGCTAAGGCAAGTAAAAGAGATAGCAACTACAAATATGGTCCTTAACAAATGCAATATGTCAAATTAGGACTGTTAGATTTCCATCACTTTTCAAGCCTTCATTCTTGAACCAGTGTCTCTAAGTGGATGGAAAGGATCAAGCACTTTCAGACTCTGCCAAGATTGCAAAGTATGGGAGTTTAAGAGACCTTAGGCAAAGTAAAAAGTTAATTTACAAAACTTAAGTCAAAAGCACATATTCGTATAATAAATTTTTCCTTAAAAACTCAGCTCCATCTAGAAATAGGATTCCAATTAAATGCAATGAACGAGACCGTATTGCATGCAATATGAACAGCATGTGAGAAGACACTTGGGCTCTGTTCACCTGCCCAATCGGTGTCTTCTTACACGAGATTCTCATATTACATGCAATACAGATAGCTTGTTGCACTCGATCCCTATCCTAAGAAATGGATGTCCCCGTTGTAACGCCTTCAAACCGCTAGGGTTAGGTTCGTCCATTTTCTTACACAAAACCGCAAAGATTCATAAGGTCTGCCAGATAAACTAGCTAAAATGTTAAATTAAATAAATTATCGAAAAAATAATTTTAAATTCAGAGCTTCAATGAATGCGGAAACGAGTATTTTGAAAAGAATAATTATGTTCGATAAAATAAATGGAAATTCAAAGTAAAACTAAATTTATTTTGCTGATGCATTTTGTTAAGGTAAATGAAATGCAATGTCCTAACGCTAGCCTAGATCCCATTCTGGCCGCCTAGGTCTCTCTGCTCATAACCTGAAAACAAATACAAAATAAGGGTGAGCGAGAAATGCCCAGTAAGGTAATCCTCAACTATAAAACAATTGAATTAAATTCATTTTCTTCAAAACAATTATTAAAACACTTGAAATCTAAATTTCAAGAATACAAATATAAGTTCGACATTTTGCTTAAATCATAAAATTATTGGTTGATAAATAAAACTTCTCATAGTTGGGGCCTATGTACACTATTACGCCATGCGTACTAGGGTTGCGCGGTCAATGCGACCCAGGCAAGTAAATTGTGACCAAAAGCCTGCCCCGTCAGCTAATTAATCAAAGTGCACTTAGCATGACCTATGGATGAATTACCGCCTTCTCAAAGTTCTTCAACGGTTGTGCTTCCATCCAAGCAACGGTACCGAGCTTAATCCTCTGTGAATCTCTGTGAATATTTCTGGGGTTAAAATAGTAGTCTTCTCCACACACGTACCCTATTTATAAAAATATTTCTCATTCTCATAAATTATTCTTATTCCTTTCACTATGCTTGGTAACTCTTAAGGCTGCAAGAAATCAAAAACCTAAAAGAAATAAAGCGGAATAATAATAAATAGAGACAAGGATTTTACGTGGTTCGGTCTATGACCTACATCCACAGGATAAAGTCCAAAGGGCTACATTATGCTTTTATTGAATGATATATTTACAATACGAATGATCCCTATTTATAGGGATATAGAGAGAATACAAAATGATATATAAAGAGAATATAATCAAATCAAAATTGAATGTATTCAAATATGTTTTGATTATAATCAATTACAATTAATGAGGATTAAATCAAATCCTACAATATATGGAAAGTACCGTAATATACGGTATCAATATATTCTCTAACAGAGGCAACGTGTGTGAGGGTTTTTACACTCATCTTTTCATTAATTTCAAAAAGTAGTAACTTCCCGTCTCGGGAACCAAATAAGCAATTTACTACAATTAGAAAGTCCTTTATAACTAAAGCTTATCTTAAAACCATTGATTTCAAGAATATCATTTCTACCAATAACTTTCAGGCATCAATGTAAATTTAAAATACATAACGAGAACAATTATTCGTAAATATGCTAGAAGCAATGAATAAAATAATATGACATAAAATAATTTTAGAAGGAGTAGATGATCTCTTACCTCTTTGAATGCGGCTAACGCAAATTCATTGATAGCTAGCTAGTCACTTGAGTACAGGTTCCAACAAATTGTACTACAAACTCGACACTCGGCAACATACTGACACTACTGTTTGCTTTGCTAGCCTATTAAAAATAGATTTCCAAGATATGTTTAAAGACATTACCCGAATAATAATTTAAACCATTAAATAAGCAACAATATATATTTTTATTATTCGTTAAAGATTTCAATTTAATAGAATTTCTTCTATCCAATTTATCAAATCCGAAAGAAAAAAAGATCCACCAAATTAATAGTCTAACATATAAAGTCTGTCAGTCTATAAGAAAAAGGAGCAAAAGGACAAGGACCAAAAGAAATGTAATAAAAAGAAAGATGAAGGTTTGTACTAGACTAAATAAAATAAAATAGAAGAGGACGAGGACAAGGACAAGGACAAGGACCGGCTCCGGTTCTTCATTAGAAAAGAAAAGAGAAAAAGGCACAGGTAGGTAAAGAACAGAAAAAGGGGTATGGCATTATACTGTTAAAAGAGAAGGGAAAACAACAAAATAAAATAAAGGGACAAATAAAAACAAGGAAAACCCCACTCGGCTGTATCAAGAAAAAGGGAAAAAGACACAAAAAGGTAAAAGCAAATCATGGAGGCATGCTACGGCTAATACAAAATGAGAAATGCTAAAATCACAATCTTTTTCCATAATTTCATTACAACTCCACTCACAATGGTGTGGGTCCACGTACCCCAATCATCTCCTAATACAAAGTAGAAGAGACAAGGAAGAGAGAGAGACGGCTTCTAAAAATTTTCTGAGATGAGAAGTGGGCTAACGGCTATATTTATAAGGCTAGGGTTTTGACGATTAGGCTTTTACATCTAATACTAACAATTGGGTATAAATATTAATATAAAAATATTAAGTCTAAAAAGGCATTCAATATTAATCTAAAATTATAAAATATAAAAGCGGGTATTCAATCTATTTATTTAATAAAATATAAAAACGAGTACTCAACAAAATATAGAAGCGAATATTTAATAAAATATAAAAATAGGTACTCAATAAAATATAGAAGCGAGTATTTAATAAAATATAAAATATGATCTTTTTTTCTTTTTTTTTTTTTAATTTTATTTTATCCATTCTCATTGCTAAGTCAAACCTACTATTACCTAGTTTCATAATTAAGAATAAATTACCATTCTATCCTCGAAAGAGGATCAAGGTTATTACACCCTTCTGGTAATGTCCTAATAAATATTCAACCTCCAACACCGAGAACTGACAAAACAGATTGTATCATTGAAATTAGGAAAGCTAGTTTAGAGGAACAACTTAATGATCTTATGGAATTACTACATCAAGTACATAATGTTGGTGCTGAAAACATTATAATCCACACAGTAAATGGCCTTTGAAATAAATAAGCCCAGAAAAATGAAATAATATTACAGAAGTTACTCCCTTGGGCTATCTGGTTCGATTGTGATCAGTAGCTGACAAAAGCTGATCTATATCCAAGCTTGTCTAGATGTCTTAAAAAAAAATGCCAAAGACTAGCTAAACTGCCTACTTTTAGCACAGCACCCTCACATTATTTTAGGAGAAATGCAACGTGCACTTCCCAAGTACTTATTCTCAGGTGTACACTTTTTAACGTGAAGTAAAAATCACTATTGTTGGTACAGTTTCCGGTATGGTGTGAATCTGCACGTTCCTTTGATGTTCTTCACGCTTCTCAATAACTCTGCAAAACAACAAAACCTAGGGACCCTTCCGGGGGTCCCGCTCCGATGCCTAAGTTAGATTCTGTGAGAAAATAATGCTTTATGCATAAAATTGAGTCTTAGTTTATACCTGGGGTATGAGCCTATTTATAGGCGTAGAGGTGGAGTCAAACCTGGATTAGGACTCCTGTTCCTTGTTGATTTAGAACTGCTGTCCGAGTTCTAATTGGACTTTAATCATTTACTAGACTTCTAATTGGATATCTTCTTAGACTTCTGATCTGATATCACCTTATCTGTTTGGACCTTATTTGACTCCTCTTTGGATCGGGTTGAGTGGGATTTATCCCCAACAGTTACCCCCCAATTCCCTTATCCGAAGCTTGCTTGAATAATGGGAATTCCATGTCTAAGGAAACCCGATCTTTGTCTCCTTCTGAAAACCTGCTAACCTGCAAAACCTGAGGGTTAAATCTTACCCCCCCCCATTACCTTCTTGTTTTTCCTTAGGGTTTTCTCCCTGTCTCTTGAAAAACCTGCAAAACCCGAGGGTTAAATCCGACCCCCCGAGAAGTTTCTTCTTGCTCTCGGCTAGGACTGATCCGAGAGGCTCCTTCTTGGCAAGGACTGATCCGAGAAGTTGTTTTTGCTCTCGGCAAGGACTGATCCGAGAGGCTCCTTCTCGGCAAGGACTGATCCGAGAAGTTGTTTTGCTCTCGGCAAGGACTGATCCGAGAGACTCCTTCTCGGCAAGGACTGATCCGAGAAGTTGTTTTTGCTCTCGGCAAGGACTGATCCGAGAGGCTCCTTCTCGGCAAGGACTGATCCGAGAAGTTGTTTTGCTCTCGGCAAGGACTGATCCGAGAGGCTCCTTCTCGCAAGGACTGATCCGAGAAGTTGTTTTTGCTCTCGGCAAGGACTGATCCGAGAGGCTCCTTCTCGGCAAGGACTGATCCGAGAAGTTGTTTTGCTCTCGGCAAGGACTGATCCGAGAGGCTCCTTCTCGGCAAGGACTGATCCGAGAAGTTGTTTTGCTCTCGGCAAGGACTGATCCGAGAGGCTCCTTCTCAGCAAGGACTGATCCGAGAAGTTGTTTTGCTCTCGGCAAGGACTGATCCGAGAGGCTCCTTCTCGGCAAGGACTGATCCGAGAAGTTGTTTTGCTCTCGACAAGGACTGATCCGAGAGGCTCCTTCTCGGCAAGGACTGATCCGAGAAGTTGTTTTGCTCTCGGCAAGGACTGATCCGAGAGGCTCCTTCTCGGCAAGGACTGATCCGAGAAGTTGTTTTTGCTCTCGGCAAGGACTGATCCGAGAGGCTCCTTCTCGGCAAGGACTGATCCGAGAAGTTGTTTTGCTCTCGGCAAGGACTGATCCGAGAGGCTCCTTCTCGGCAAGGACTGATCCGAGAAGTTGTTTTGCTCTCGGCAAGGACTGATCCGAGAGGCTCCTTCTCGGCAAGGACTGATCCGAGAAGTTGTTTTGCTCTCGGCAAGGACTGATCCGAGAGGCTCCTTCTCGGCAAGGACTGATCCGAGAAGTTGTTTTGCTCTCGGCAAGGACTGATCCGAGAGGCTCCTTCTCGCAAGGACTGATCCGAGAAGTTGTTTTTGCTCTCGGCAAGGACTGATCCGAGAGGCTCCTTCTCAGCAAGGACTGATCGAGAAGTTGTTTTGCTCTCGGCAAGGACTGATCCGAGAGGCTCCTTCTCAGCAAGGACTGATCCGAGAAGTTGTTTTGCTCTCGGCAAGGACTGATCCGAGAGGCTCCTTCTCGGCAAGGACTGATCCGAGAAGTTGTTTTGCTCTCGGCAAGGACTGATCCGAGAGTTTTTGCCTGCAAAAGAAGCAACATCAACGGGTTCCCGGTCCCTAGACCGGGAACACTCCGATGCTTAAGTCAGCTTTATTCATTTATTCTGAAAATACTTATTCCCAAAATCTGGGGAATTTTCTGTCTAGTCTGAATTAAAAATAAAAGTCTAGTTCTTTGCAAATATAAATACTGAAAAATAAAAGCAAGCCTGAAATTCCCGAGAGTCCTTTTTATGGGATCACGGGCAGATACTGCTGTTGCCTCGGCTCTCTATGCTGTGGGCTTCTGCTTCTTCGGTCCTCTCTTCTTTCTATGTCATCTCGGGGAGCATTCTCTTGATGCCTTTCGTCTAGCTGAGGGCGGTCTCGGGGATAGTAATCCCGTGGCTGTTGATCTCGGGGCTGATAGTCCTGATGATTCCGAGGCCTGTTGTTTCCTGGATGGTTCCGTCGCTCTCCCAAGAACCGAACTAGCTTGCCATTCTTTATGAATTCTTCTATCAACAACCTTAGGGTTACGCACCCCTCGGTGTAATGACCTGCTTGTTTATGGAAATCACAATACTTCCCTGCATTCTTATAAGGAGGATTACCTGGTATCTTTTGTGGTTCCCGAAACGCCGGATCTTTCTTGATCTCCATGAGGACTTCTGATATCTCGGCATTGAGAGGTGTAAAGTTGTAATCTGTGAACTTCTTTACCCGCCTCTGCTCTTCCCAATCAGCTTTCCTGAATTCTTTCCTTTTCTTTTCTGGGGCTGTCTCTCGGGGTAGTCTAGAACTGGCCATAGACTTCAGCGTCTCTTCCTGATTAATGAATTCTTCTACCTTATCCATGAGGCCCTGCAAGGTACTCGGTTGCTTTCGGATCAACTTCTTCATCAAAGGCTCCTCGGGTGAAATTCCCTGATAAATGGCAGCAAAGATCATATCCTCGGTCGGATCTTCTACCGTAGCCTTCTCTCGGTTGAACCGAGCCATAAACTCCTTAAGACTCTCATTGCCCTGCTGGTGCAATGATAGCAAATATCCCGAAGGCTTCTTCCTTGTCCGGAAAGCCAAGAACTCCGTTAGGAATATCTTGGATAATTCTTTGAACTGATCAACAGAATTCGAGGGCAGCTTCCTGAACCAGTCTCGGGCATTCCCCGCAAGAGTAAGAGGGAAGGCCCGACATGCTACTTCATCGGGTGTCCCGTGAAGGTCTAGATGAGCTTTGAAATTCTCTAGGTGATCCAAGGGATCTCTGTCTCCTGCATAACTTAGAATTTGGGGTACCTTAAACTTATCGGGAAGCTGATAGTCTGCCACCCGTCTGGTGAAGGGTGAGTCTGTACCCATTAGGAGCTTGTCCACCATTACGGATCTGCCTTTGTCCTTTCTTTCCATCTCCATGTACGTGCACCTTCTCTCCAGCTCGGCAATAATTCTGCTCAGATCTCCTTGGCGGTCATCCTCCCTCCGAGGATTAATGTTGCTGTTGTGATCTTCTTCCTCATGCTCGTCCCTGTTCATCTCGGGATTGGGCTGTTCCGGCCTCATGCGTAACAATTCTGCATTTAAGTCTTCAATCTGGGCTTCCAACGCTGCTATGCGATCTTGATCTCCACCCCCCGGGGGAGGGTTCGGTGGAGGCTGCAAATTATTCTGAATAGCCGGTTCCTGTGGGGCCACGGGCTGTCGATTGGTCTGGCTTCCGGAACGTGTGTTCATCACCATCCTGGATCTTTTTTTTTTATGAGGAACGAAAAATCGTTCCCACAGACGGCGCCAAACTGTTGGTACAGTTTCCGGTATGGTGTGAATCTGCACGTTCCTTTGATGTTCTTCACGCTTCTCAATAACTCTGCAAAACAACAAAACCTAGGGACCCTTCCGGGGGTCCCGCTCCGATGCCTAAGTTAGATTCTGTGAGAAAATAATGCTTTATGCATAAAATTGAGTCTTAGTTTATACCTGGGGTATGAGCCTATTTATAGGCGTAGAGGTGGAGTCAAACCTGGATTAGGACTCCTGTTCCTTGTTGATTTAGAACTGCTGTCCGAGTTCTAATTGGACTTTAATCATTTACTAGACTTCTAATTGGATATCTTCTTAGACTTCTGATCTGATATCACCTTATCTGTTTGGACCTTATTTGACTCCTCTTTGGATCGGGTTGAGTGGGATTTATCCCCAACAACTATTAAACTTTGGATTTATTGGTAATTTTCACCATCACGCGAGGGAGTATGCACATGGAAGGCATGTAGCATTTCTCTTATTTTAGTAAGACGATCATAATCTAGCTGAACCAACAGAGAGAGCATGGGTGACCAGCTCCCTTCTCAAAATTTTTCCCGCAGGAGATTTTGGAATAGAGTTTATAAAAGACACACGTCGTATCTTCTTGTATGGTGCTACCTGCAAGAAAAAATGCACCACGTAAGAACACTAACAAAGACAGAAAAATGTCCCTTGCTAATGGTAGAAAAGCAAGGCTATACAATATTACAGAAGGACTGAAAGATTAGTATGAAATATACAGGGAGGATCCTCTCTTTGAAGAATATGTAAAATAGATTTAGCCGAGAGTTTTTGATTATGGGATTGGGGGAGCCAATCTTATGAAGACTTCTTTTGTTAAGAGATCTATATGATCGAATCCATACATATCCCAAGCACCTAATGTAACCACTTGATGGTCCAACTATAAATAAGAAAGGGATTATATAGGCCAAAATTTAGGCTTGTGCCCCAATACTACAATATGCATCAAGGAATCCAAAATTTACTTGTATTCCGGAAGAAAGAAGAGGATCACATCTTCTCTCTCTCTCTCTCTCTCTCTCTCTCAATCTTCTGAGGGAGAAGAAAGAAACTTGAATGCCTTGCTTAATATATTAATTTTCATTACCAATATGAATATTAGGCACCTAATGTAATTTACACTATCTAATCAGCCAGTTAACCCAAATCTCCAAAGAAATCATCAATTATGCTATCTAAAGGCACCAAATTGAATGACACTTTATCCATTGTGAAACAAAAAAAACACCAAATTCTGTCTTTTTATGCAACATCAAGCCAGGATATGAGCAAATATGTAGCCATGAATGATTAAATTGCAAGGCTAGGGCACTTTAGTATATGCATCTTAACTTAGAAAGGACCATTCAACTGTTTTCATAGGTATCCCAAATCGCACCTGTTTTGCAATGAAATTTATAACTTGAGCCTCTGTGATATTGCTTCCAGGCTTTCTTACCACAAAAGCCATGGGAATCTGCCCTGCTTCTTCATCAGGATACCTGCTTCCAAGATAGCATACAATGAGAAGAAAGAGGTAGAACTGGTCCCAAATTTTCATAAAAATATAAATCTCTGTGCACCAGTTTCTTGTCAATAGACAAATCCTTAAATTTGCTCTCCGAACGACATTAATGTTAAAGAAGTGAACAAGATAACACTATCTGAAAAATGCGTAAAATTATAAGCTAGAAGTTAGCAGTCACTAGAATGCCACAAATCAGAAAAAGTTAAGAATGTATATCTTTTCCACACTTACGGAATCACAGCAGCATCGGCAATATCAGGATGGGCTAGGAGTAAGTGTTCCAACTCTGCCGGGGGAACCTGCAATTTATCGAGATTCAAAGGATGAGTTATTTAAATGGAGTGAGATGACAACTGTAACAAAAGGTTTGTAGGAAGGCTTAGGCAATCACCTGATAAGCTTTGTATTTGATCAGTTCCTTTAATCTGTCAACAATGAAGAGGAATCCGTCAGAGTCAAAATAACAAAGATCTCCAGTCTTCAGCCACCCATCTGAATCCAATGTTTCAGCAGTTGCCTTGTCATCTCCTACATAACCTGGAGAGACACCACGATTCTGTTAATCAAACAAGAAGCGTTACAATGGTCTTAGGAATCATGAAAAACAGGTCTCAAGTTATTAGGAGCTGTGATGTAATAGAATAATGTCAGCAGTACATTGTCACAGGACCAAGAAGGTACGTAGCACAGTTAGTTGATCACCTTTCATGATTGTTGGCCCTCGCAACCACAGCTCCCCTCTCTGGCCAGGCGGCAAGGCCTCTCCAGTTACAGGATCAACTATCTTGGCCTCCATATTTTCAGCTAGGCGACCCACAGAACCATGCCGCTGGGACTCCTCAATGTCAATCATTCTTGCCACCCCTCCTCCAGTCTCTGTCAAACCATATCCCTTAAGACAAAGAACAAGAAAATATCAGCATTACTCCTACTCCCTCTCAATAATCAAGGATTAACTCATAAAATATTTAATTGAAATAAGGGATTAACTATTGAGTCGGAATTAGTTGTAGAGTCATAGTCTGAAAACAGGACGTCTGATCTAATATTAAATTTCATCACAACTTTTTTTTTTTTTAATTGAATAAGAAAAAGGTTACAAGGGTGGCTGATAGGAAAGATAATGTTACTGATATTTTAACGCTAATCTTTATTTTTAACTTAATCTTTGTAGAAGAATTTCTAAAATTACAATATTATTTTCAGTTTAATGGTTCAGATTCTATGCAAAAAAAAAATAAATAGAAATAATTAATACTAAGCTAACAATATTTGAAGTACTGGCTAAATTAATAATCACTGATACCTGCACAATCTCGATGTTGGGGAACTTAGCCGCGAAGCGCTCCGCGACCTCCTTACCGAGCGGCGCGCCGCCGCAGCCGAGCTGCTGGAGCGAGCTCAGATCGTACTTCTTGACGAGGTCGGACTTGGTGAGCGCCACGATGAGCGGCGGCGACACCGGCATGTAGGAGACCCCATACTTCTCCACGGCCCTCAGCATGCCCTCGAAGTCAAACCTCTCCATCAGCACCAGTGTCTTGCCCATTGCCACCGCCCTCACCAGCATGAAGAATCCGAACACGTGGAACAGCGGCAGCGTGAACAGAGACACCGCCTGTGGTTGTTCCTCGCTCTGTTCACACGACCGTTTCGTTTCTTAATAGTTTAAAGCTTAAGCTCCGTAATTAATTACGCAAATGATTTTAAGTTCGAAATTTACCACCTGAGTTTGTTTCTGATCCGACTGATGTTTGAGCTGAAAGAAACCTTCGATTAGGGCGATTAGATTCCGGTGAGTGAGCAGAACGCCCTTGACTCGACCGGTGGTTCCGGAGGAGTAGAGAATGGCCGCTGAGTCGGACTGACTCACTTCGACTCGGTGGACTGGATCCGAGGTAGGACGATTCCCATTGAGCATTGAAAGGAACTGCGGCGAGTCGAGGAGGATAGTGCCGAGGGGGAGAGTCGGAAGCTTGTGCGAAGTAGCTGACGTGGCGAAGGCGATGACCGGGTTACTGAGTTGGACCTGGTGAGCGATCTCGGAGTCGGAGCCGAGTGGGTTGGCTGGCGAGAGGGTGACTCCGAGTCTCCGAGGGCCAAGAGCGCGAAGTAGAGCACGGGCACGTGTAAGGAGCTGGGCACGAGAATGAACGCCACGTGGCCTCTGGAGAGAGAGGATGTGGCTGCGAGAGAGGAGGTGAGAGAGTGGATTTGGGCGAGGAAGTGAGAGTATGATAGGTGGCGGCCGGAGGCGGCGTCTATGAGGACGGTGGTGTTGGGCGCGGGTGCAGAGGATTGGGAGCGGAGGAGAGAGAGGGTGTGTTGGGTGAGAGAGAGGGGTTGGGACAGAGGAGGGAGTGGAACCCGCGGGCGGAGTGGGTGGAAGGTCTTGGTGTGTGGGCAGAAGCCGCTGCGAGGGTCGATCGGACGGCTGGGATTCGTTGTTTGGTCGTTGGACATCGGGACCGATGGCTGTGGTGTGGACTGTGGAGGGTGTTTTGTCTCAGGAGTCAGGAGGCCTGATAGACAGGGTACGGTTTAAACAGGCACTTTTTATTAAAACTTAATTTTTTAATACAAAAGGCCTGCTGCCAGCAAATCATTTCCTTGTCTCAGAGTGAGAGAGTGAAAGATTATGTCCAAACTCGAAGGCACAATGATATTGAAAAGGAAAATGATAGGTGGCCCATCACTCTCTTTTGTTTTTTTTAATAAAAAAATATATAAATTTAACATCATATAAATTTTGATTTTTTTTCTTTAAAAATAATAATAAAAAAGTGATGGAAACGGTTGTTTGTCTCTCATGTATCACTGCTCCATTGAAAATGATTGACCCAATGATAGGCAGGGGCTTGCCTTCCCCAGCCCAGCCCTTTCCTACGTGAAAATGGCCTTTTTGTCTTTTAATATATATATATATATATATATATATATATATATATATATATATATATATTTATTTATTTATTTATTTTTTTTCATTTAATAAAAAAAAAGAAGCTAATATCTGATTTTGAACACCTAGAGACGTCTTCTATACCCATATTCCCCACTGTGCGTACCATTTTCCCCCCAAATCCTTTCCTCCCTCTCTCCATCTCCTCTCCTCAACCCCACTGTGAACCCACCACCGTCGACCACTCACGAGCCCGCCATTGCACTGTGCGTTCTCCATCTCCGGCCAAAACCCAACCACCATGGTTCTCTATCTCCGATTCGGCTTCGACAACCCAACCACCGTACCGTCACGAATAGCCCCAGCCGAACCACCACCGCCGACGAGCCCATCCACCGTAAGGTTTTTTTTTTTTTCTCTCCAAATCTAATTTTTTTAGTTTTTTATGGGTGAGATTTGGCTGATAAAATGCAGGAATTGGAGAGACAAAGTTGGCTGAGATTTGGGCTCCCACAATTCCGGCGACCATTTCCCTCATTTCCGGCCTTGATCTCCCCCATTTTCGGCACCCGTACCGATCTCCCCCATTTCTGGTTTTTTGAGTTGTTTTTGGATCTTTCTTTTTTAGTTGCTTGCTGTGATTTGTAGTTTCTTCGGAGCTTAAGACATTGAACAAAAACTTCTTGTATTTGGTGCATGGAACACCGCATTCATCCAACTCTTCTTTTTCTTTTTCTTTTCCTCTCTCTCTTTTTCTTTTTTGGTGGGTTTCAGAACAGGGTTATGTAGTTTTTTTTCTGGGTACTACATTGCATGAGTCTGTGTTAGCTACAAAGGTGAACAACATATACAAACACTAAAATGGTCAAAGTCATTTTCCTAGAAACCAACCTACAACTTAATTGTAGGCAAAGCCATTTTCCTAGAATCAAGGTTGTCATCGTGACCTTTCAAGCACAAACCCAAATCCAAACAACTTACATTTGAATCCTGCAAGCCAAATTGATTCTTGTCAGATTCCTGCATAAGACAAACTTATTTAATTTGTCTTGAGTTATCTTTCCAGAATTTTCCATTAAATTAGCAAAATGTCCCTCCAAATCATCCTACTTGCTTAGAAAGGAGGTGAGGGATTAGAAGAATTCCCCACCTTCACGATACTGGGCTGAAACTTATATGTGAACCAAAAATCATACACTAAAAACATTTTACCCTAACAATCTTCTCATGGAAAAAGCTCAAACAACTTGACCATTGCCTAAAGAAATATAGTGGTGAGATCTATACAAAAGGATCTACATAAAGGAAATTGACATGTTATAACGACCTAAGGAAAAACACTAGCCATATCTGCGCTATCACTCCAAAAAGACTAGTCAATTTGAAGCTTCATTAGAATCTATTATAAAGCCCAGTTTCACTTAGTAACTAGGCAATGTGAGACTTAGCACCCATGAGTATCTTTATAAACTACTCACTCTATGAATTATTCATCTCTTCCCAATATGGGACCGGGGTGTTACAAAGTCCCCCCCTTAAACTCCTGACGTTCTCGTCAGGACCATGTCATGCAGTACTCCAGTACCACATGATCTGGCGTTACTAGGTGGCTCTGATACTATTTGTAACGACCCAAGGAAAAGCACTAGCCACATATGCGCTATCACTCCAAAAGGACTAGTCAATTTGAAGCTTCCTTAGAATCCATTATAAAGCCGAGTTTCACCTAGTAACTAAGCAATGTGGGACTTAGCACCCATGAGTATCTTTATAAACTTCTCATTCTGTGAACTATTCATCTCTTCCCAATATGGGACCGGGGTGTTACACATGTGGGATGATGAATCTTGGTTGTGGACATAACGGATTACTACATCTTCAAACATCTAGCAGTTCACTACCATGTTGACATTAACTTCAGTAACGATGCATAATAAAATCTATGGCCAGGGTACAAGAAGTATCAATTTTATTCTTGTAATTTGGAATGGCTACTGGAAATTCATTTAATCATTCAAGACTACAATTCCACATATTTGTGAGCAGAAATTGCTAGATGAGTGGCCTCAGCTTCAGAAAACAGCATCTATGATCCCTCATATTAATTCATTGGCATATTGGTTTGTTATGGAGACAATAGATAATTGAAAATATATCTATGTAGGCATGTATTCACCTCAAGAATTCGTATTTCATAACCAATTAGTGATTTGTCACTTGTGTACTTCTTTATGGTATTTGAATTTTTTTGGTTCTCAAAACTTGGTGGAGAGAAAAGATCCAACAATCTTTTATTTGATTCAATCATATATTTAGCTCCCCAATTTATAGAAGATTCTCATGTCATGTGCTTTTGAATGTAGGCACAAGTAAATGTCTCCAACAAATGATTTGTCAAGTGGTCCTCCATTATGTAAGTAGGGATTTCTTGCACGTCTAAGGAACTTTTGGATCACGTCCAATCCCGTTAAAAAGTGGTATGGATTTAATAACTACAAGGTAATTTCTGAAATTAGCTTTGTGTTATATTCTAAAATTAGCTTAATTTCCTGCAAATTTGGTAACTCTGCTATCAACAAGCATCTCTGTTGTCGATGGGGAGTGCCAGAAAGGTGCTTAATTTCTGAGCTGGGTTGGTCTTTGGTAGTTCTTCTGATATGAATCTCTCGGTTTGTGGATCTGCAGTGATGGTCCTACAATTTCTTTGCTCTTTTGTTTAGTTGTTGGGTGATTTTGACTGATCTATTTAGCTGAGTTTTGTAAGTTTTAGAGAGGTGTCGTTGTTTGGTGTTTCTGAATAGAAACTTAATACCAGTTAAGTTTGGTGTGTTTGTTGTTTGGGTACCCATTACTGCAGCCTAAACAATTTTACCATTTATTAAGGTTCGTTTATATCATATTTTTCAGTTCGTCGTGGTGGCTTTTATTGCGTGTTTGTTTGGTAGTATTATTGTCTTCAGCTATGATGGCGATGTTAATGTGTCTTAAGCCATCAAATTTTGTTTCATCATGAGCGAGACTCCACACAACGCTGGATTGGGATTTCATGCAATACTTCCAAGTGAATCATAGTAAGACCAACCCTTCATTTTTTAGGTACAGGACTTGACATTGAGTTACATAATCATCCGCATTACCCAATTGAGAGAGTTAAACTACTATTATTATAACAACAACAACAACTTTACCACCTGCAAAATCAATGTCTCATTATTTCAAACACATTTTCCACTTTGGGCCATCTGCTTCATTGAATCTGCATTGAGTGAAACCAAAGATCCACATAGAGAGACATGGCAACCTATCTTACATGATTGTATCATTGCTAATCAAATAACAGATATCAACTTGAGTTACAAATCAAGTCTCTCTTTTTCTGTACGTACACAATTCCTTATTGACTAATAATCTATTAATACACATGCACATAGATAATCAAGCTTTACTTCTAAAAGCTCATCATCATTGTCAAAGAGAATACAAATTAATTAGCAAAAAACATTTCCACTAAAGAGAGTTTTGTTTGTGGAACTGCTTCACGAACAGAAATGGCAACAGGTGAAAGCAAACCAAAACTCTAATAACTAATTATCCCAACGCCTCTCATCCTCTACTCATACATGTCATAGTCAGAAATACAACTTCTCAATCAACAAGATCTTCAGCACCTGCAATGACCTCTCATATCTGAACTCTTCCTTGCATTGATAAAATTGCAGAATTGCAGACAACTGTCTATTAAAAAATAAAAAAAGTACCAACAAACAAAAAGCAATGATAAGTGCCAATTATTTTCATCATCCATTTAAAAACCAAAGAACTACAAATTGAATGGCTGGAACCTTTCACAATGCAACAAGATTTACAGCTGAACATTAGCATATTAATCAAAGAACATTCTTAATAATTTTATGAAACAACTCTGAGAAGCATTAACAATTAGAATGTTCATTTTCCATTTTCAAAGTATACACAGTCTTATGAGCAATTGACCTTACAGTTCAGTAAGAATATCAATATAGTAAGAACAATTTATGCAAAATGACTTCACAATGAAGAACGAAAAATAGAGGCTGAAATTGAAGCAATACACAACAGAAAAATATCAAAAGAAAAGAAACACCACCACCTCACTTTGCAATCAGGCACAAATACTATAAAAAGAGATCAGGATTCTTCATTGATTAAACTGGACTTCAATTCTTGCACACACCTATCAATATTGATGAGATCAGTCTAACTTCCATCAAATACACGTATCTTGGCAACCAGGTGGATAATTACTAATGGAGGAATTAATTTCATTCAGTTCCAATGGCAAATCATTTTTTTTCTTCCTGATTTCATGCAGTTCTGCATTCTGAAATTTCTAGCCCTTAAAACTGTCCCCATAGAATTTCATATAACTAGAATAAGCTAAAAGAAAGTCCGGGGAATACATGCAAAAAAAGAACAAAAATAAAGTGAAGGATGTAATTCCAAGTGATTAGAGTATAGAATGAGTAGCAGCAAAACTACGAGAGAACCATGTTACAATTATTAACCATCAACTAAAAACAGCAACCTAGATTCAGAAGAGAACCATGTTACAATTATTTCCTCAATTCTCATGCTATAACCAGAGTGCTTATGTTTCAATCTCAACCAAAACTTATCAGAGAAAAATCTAGCCCTTGGTGAGCAAACACCACAATTCAACCAACTAAGATAATCAAAATAGAATTCTCAAACTACCAATTTACTTAAATAAACAGATGAGATATAAAACATAACCAGTTGGAACCTTGAAATGAAAGGAAACAAAAAATTAGCACACAAGCAAACTTTAGTAAGAACAATTGACCTTCCAAAAAAAAAAAAAAATTACTTTAATCAAAGAGACCTTACCACTTACGACAAGTATATGAAATCTCCTTCAGTGCAACAATTAATGTCCTCTATCACAGAGAAATGCATGCCTTGAATGAATTTACCTTCGCAATCCCAGCCAATTCATTAGTATAGGATTGATATTGGGAGTGCTTAAAAATTAATTCTTTAAAGCGACATATTTAAATTCCAGGTGTCTTCCAGGACATTCCTATATATTTTATATATTATATAACATAGCAGCAACTAATTTTCTTCTCTAATACTTGGGAATCAACGAAGCAAAAATTAGACATCTTCACAGCTCTCTGTAACATAAACTTCTGAAATTTCTAAACACATAGATGAATGAACATATTGCAAACAACATTCTAAAGAGGGATTACCTGTAGATGCCCCAAATCACAGAGTTACCCCACTTTCAGAAGACAACACTTATAATATGTGTAACATCTAATAAAGTGGTTCACATAATTAGTAACGCCCTAATTATTCTTCGCATGACACAATGATACAAATTAAGGCATAACAAAACTTGTTTAGAGTGATGAATGAGATTGGGCTAAAAACATAATTCAGACGGTAAAATGATTCCATCAAATGGAAAGGATCCTATTCCATTGGCCTTTTGGTATGACTTTGGCCAACTAGTTGTACGTTTAATGTATTTATTTAAAAATGAAAGCACTTATTTTAAAAATGGTTTTAAGAAAAAATAATAAATATATATCTATCTTATCTGAAGAACCTCAACAACCCCTTCACCCATTTCCTACCTAAACACAATATTAGATTGTATCATCAAATTTCAACCATTATAATATTATCCACCAACTTGTACGTACGTTTGAGCCAAATCTGTCCAATATGATTATCTAAGCATATTTCCAGCTCGAGGGCTTATGCTATTTCCTTTACAAAAATAAAAAAGGGTTTTTGACCTGATCCAAGACCAAATCAGACAGGTTATACTCATTTAGATTTCAATTATAGTAATCTCCATTGATTGGTCGTATTGCAGGGGGTGGTTCAATTCACGAATTGCTGTTTTTACATGCTAACTTTAAGCAAAAGCCAAAATCTGTTCCTCAAAAAAAGGAAAAAGAGGAATTTGAACACACCACTATGAGAGATTACCTGGAAAGGAAATGAGCTGAATTGAGCTCGATGAGATCCCCTATCCACGCAAAAATCTGTACCCCCGGTGCAAGGATCTAGAAGCTCAAGGTTTTGGGTATTGGCTTTTCAAAATCTACGGCACGAAATAATGACCAAGAATCAGCCAAATCTCACCCAAAAACAACTAAAAAAACTGAATTTGGAAAGAAAATGAAAAGGAAAGATAAAATAAAAAAATAAAAAATAAAAGAAGAGAAAACCTTACGGTGGATGGGCTCGTCGGCGGTGGTGTTGGTGGTGGTTTGGCTGGGGCTGCTCGTGGCGGTATGGTGGTTGGGTCGTCGGAGCCGAACCGGAGATAGAGAACCACGGTGGTTGGGTTTTGGCAGGAGATGGAGAACGCACAGTAGAGTGGCGGGCTCGTGAGTGGTCGACGGTGGCGGACTCACGGTGGGGTTGAGGAGAGGAGATGGAGAGGATGGAGAGAGGGAGGGAAGAATTTGGGGAGAAAATGGTACGCACAGTGGGGAATATGGGTATAGTCGTATAGAAGACGTCTCTGGGTTGTCAAAATCAGATATTTGCTTCTTTTCAAATATTTGCTTCTTTTTTTCTTTTTTTAAATGAAAATATATATATATATATATATATATATATATATATATATATATATATATATATATATATATATATATATTAAAAGACAAAAGACTCTTTCCATGTTGAAAGGGCCGAGTAAACCGTCTCCGTCTATATTACTCTTTAGTGAGTTGGTGGTCGGGGGGAGAGCTGATACATGCGGGAGTGGGGGAATGTTTTTCATCCTCCATCATCATCTTTTTTATTAAAAAATCATAAAAAGGGTGATGGAGGACGGTTTTTTGTCCCCCACAAATTATTTTCCGGTCGGGAGATTTCACGATTCACATCTCCATTTGCAATTCAACACAATGGGCCCCAGAAGGCCCCAAGCAGCTTCAAACCTCCTAACGGTCTGTGTCGGGTCAAATTTATTTATAATGAAAAGGTTTTAAAGCTTGGAAGGTCGGATACAATTATATATTAGAATGTTAATTAAATGAATAAATTAACTATTTTTATTGATTTAAACTTTCATAAATGTGAAAATGGCAAAGTAAATAAGTGGACATTTTAAGAATTTATATATGTTAAAAAATTTATGACATTGGGAACCTAAATTATTAACTTTCATGAAAAGTCTACTCTTTATGAATGTAAATTGTACACATTAAAAGAAATTGAATGATCACATGTCTAGAGTCAATAAATTCTCATTTTCATGTTTAGAGATTTTTGAAGGCCCCATTATTATAATTTTTTATTTATTTTACCATACTTGAGGGCCATAATTAGAGATTATTTATTAACTTTTTATCATATTAGAGTCTTAAAATTTTGTTTTTGAAAAAGAATCTTTATTGTAGAACTATTAATTGGGGGCTTTGATTAGAGACTATTTATTAACTTTTTACTATATTAGAGCCATAAAAATCTTTTTTTTTTTTAAAAAAAAATATATATATTGTCCAATTATTAATTGGGGCCCTTTGCCTAAGGGTTTAGCAAGCCCTACACGGTATCAAAGTAAAGTAGAGTAAAGGTCTAATTCGAACATTATTTCTATCATTTACCTTCCATTCAAGAATACGTTAATGTCTGTCATAGTAAAAATTGAAATCTTAATGGGTTTGGCTTAAGCAAGTAAAAGAGACAGCAAATACAAATATGGTGATTAACAAATGCAATATGTCAAATTAGGACTGTTAGATTTCCATCACTTTTCAAGCCTTCCTTTTTGAACCCATGTCCCTAAGTGGATGGAACGGATCAAACACTTTCAGACTCCGCAAAGGTTGCAAAGTATGAGAGTTCAAGAGACTTCAGATAAAGTAAAAAGTTAATTTACAAAACTTGAGTCAAAAGCACATGTTCTAATGACAAATTTTACCTTCAAAACTCAACTTGATCTAGAAATGGGTTTCCAATTAGGTGCAATGAACGCCCATATTGCATGTGAGAAGACACTTGGGCTCTGTTCGCCTGCCCATTCAGTGTCCTCTTACAAGAAATTCTCATATTACATGCAATTCAGATAACTCATTGCGCTCGATCGCTATACCAAAAAATGGATGTCCCCGTCTAGTAATGTCCTAATAAATATTCAACCTCTAACACCGAAAACTGACAAAACAGATCGTATCATTGAAATTAGGAAAGCTAGTTTAGAGGAACAACTTAATGATCTTATGGAATTACTACATCAAGTACATAATGTTGGTGCTGAAAACATTATAATCAACACACTAAATGGCCTACGAAATAAATAAGCCCAGAAAAATGAGATAATATTACAGAAGTTACTCCCTTGGGCTATCTGGTTGGATTGTGATCACTGATCAGTAGCTGACAAAAGCTGATCTATATCCAAGCTTGTCTAGATGTCTAAAAAAAAATGCCAAAGAATAGCTAAACTGCCTACTTTTAGCACAGCACCCTCACATTATTTTAGGAGAAATGCAACATGCACTTCCAAGTGCTTATTCTCAAGTGTACACTTTTTAACGTGAAGTAAAAATCACTATTGAACTTTGGATTCATTGGTAATTTTCACTATCACGCTAGGGAGTATGCACATGGAAGGCATGTAGCATTTCTCTTATTTTAGTATAACGATCATAATCTAGCTGAACCAACAGAGAGAGCATGAGTGACCAGCTCCCTTCTCAAAATTTTTCCCGCAGGAGATTTTGGAATAGAGTTTATAAAAGACACACGTCGTATCTTCTTGTATGGTGCTACCTGCAAGAAAAAATGCACCACGTAAGAACACTAACAAAGACAGAAAAATGTCACTTGCTAATGGTAGAAAAGCAAGGCTATATAATATTACAGGACTAAAAGATTAGTATGAAATACAATGAAATATACAGGGAGGATCCTCTCTTTGAAGAATATGTAAAATAGATTTAGCCGAGAGTTTTTGATTATGGGATTGGGGGAGGCTGGGAGTCAATCTTATGGAGACTTCTTTTGATAAGAGATCTATATGAATCCATACATATCCCAAGCACCTAATGTAACCACTTGATTGTCCAACTAGAAGTAAGAAAGGGATTATATAGGCCAAAATTTAGGCTTGTGCCCCAACACTACAATATGCAACAAGGAATCCAAAATTTAATTGTATTCCGGAAGAAAGAAGAGGATCACATCTCTCTCTCTCACTCTCAATCTTCCGAGGGAGAAGAAAGAAACTTGAATGCCTTGCTTAATATATTAATTTTCATTACCAATATGAATATTAGGCACCTAATGTAATTTACTATTTAATCAGCCAGTTAACCCAAATCTCCACAGAAATCATCAATTATGCTATCTAAAGGCACCAAATTGAATGACACTTTATGCATTCTGAAACACAAAAAACACCAAATTCTGTCTTTTTATGCGACACCAAGCCAGGATATGAGCAAATATGAAGCCATGAATGATTAAATTGCAAGGCTAGGGCACTTTAGTATATCCATCTTAACTTAGAAAGGACCATTCAACTGTTTTCATAGGTATCCCAAATCGCACCTGTTTTGCAATGAAATTTATAACTTGAGCCTCTGTGATATTGCTTCCAGGCTTTCTTACCACAAAAGCCATGGGAATCTGCCCTGCTTCTTCATCAGGATACCTGCTTCCAAGATAGCATACAATGAGAAGAAAGAGGTAGAACTAGTCCCAAATTTTCATAAAAATATAAATCTTTGTGCACCAGTTTCTTGTCAATAGACAAATCCTTAAATTTGCTCTCCGAACGACATTAATGTTAAAGAAGTGAACAAGATAACACTATCTGAAAAATGCGTAAAATTATAAGCTAGAAGTTAGCAGTCACTAGAATGCCACAAATCAGAAAAAGTTAAGAATGTATATCTTTTCCACACTTACGGAATCACAGCAGCATCGGCAATATCAGGATGGGCTAGGAGTAAGTGTTCCAACTCTGCCGGGGGAACCTGCAATTTATCGAGATTCAAAGGATGAGTTATTTAAATGGAGTGAGATGACAACTGTAACAAAAGGTTTGTAGGAAGGCTTAGGCAATCACCTGATAAGCTTTGTATTTGATCAGTTCCTTTAATCTGTCAACAATGAAGAGGAATCCGTCAGAGTCAAAATAACAAAGATCTCCAGTCTTCAGCCACCCATCTGAATCCAATGTTTCAGCAGTTGCCTTGTCATCTCCTACATAACCTGGAGAGACACCATGATTCTGTTAATCAAACAAGAAGCGTTACAATGGTCTTAGGAATCATGAAAAACAGGTCTCAAGTTATTAGGAGCTGTGATGTAATAGAATAATGTCAGCAGTACATTGTCACAGGACCAAGAAGGTACATAGCACAGTTACTTAATAATGCTAGAGCATCTCCTTGTGTTCCCTGCAATGGCATATAAAAAATTACATCTATGACATCCAAAAGGGCATAGATGTAATCTATGCCATTGTAGGAGAACAGGAGAACGTAAGGAAATATTCTAGCATTACTCTAGTTGATCACCTTTCATGATTGTTGGCCCTCGCAACCACAGCTCCCCTCTCTGGCCAGGCGGCAAGGCCTCTCCAGTTACAGGATTAACTATCTTGGCCTCCATATTTTCAGCTAGGCGACCCACAGAACCATGCCGCTGGGTCTCCTCAATGTCAATCATTCTTGCCGCCCCTCCTCCAGTCTCAGTCAAACCATATCCCTTAAGACAAAGAACAAGAAAATATGAGCATCACTCCCTTAGATTCTATTATCTAAACATATAATTTAGCAGAAAAAATATAAATAATTAATACTAAGCTAAAATATTTGAAGTACTGGCTAAATTAATAATCACAAATACCTGCACAATCTCGATGTTGGGGAACTTAGCCGCGAAGCGCTCGGCGACCTCCTTACCAAGCGGCGCGCCGCCGCAGCCGAGCAGCTGGAGCGAGCTCAGATCGTACTTCTTGACGAGGTCGGACTTGGTGAGCGCCACGATGAGCGGCGGCGACACCGGCATGTAGGAGACCCGATACTTCTCCACGGCCCTCAGCATGCCCTCGAAGTCAAACCTCTCCATCAGCACCAGTGTCTCGCCCATTGCCACCGCCCTGACCAGCATGAAGAATCCGAACACGTGGAACAGCGGCAGCGTGAACAGAGACACCGCCTGTGGTTGTTCCTCGCTCTGTTCACACGACCGTTTCGTTTCTTAATAGTTTAAAGCTTGAGCTCCGTAATTAATTACGCAAATGATTTTAAGTTCGAAATTTACCATCTGAGTTTGTTTCTGATCCGACACACGTTTGAGTTGAAAGAAACCTTCGATTAGGGCGATTAGATTCCGGTGAGTGAGCAGAACGCCCTTGACTCGCCCGGTGGTTCCGGAGGAGTAGAGAATGGCCGCTGAGTCGGACTGACTCACTTCGACTCGGTGGACTGGATCCGAGGTAGGACGATTCCCGTTGAGCATTGAAAGGAACTGCGGCGAGTCGAGGAGGATAGTGCCGAGGGGGAGAGTCGGAAGCTTGTGCGAAGTAGCTGACGTGGCGAAGGCGATGACGGGGTTACTGAGTTGGACCTGGTGAGCGATGTCGGAGTCGGAGCCGAGTGGGTTGGCTGGCGAGAGGGTGACTCCGAGGGCCAATAGCGCGAAGTAGAGCACGGGCACGTGCAGGGAGCTGGGCGAGAGAATGAACGCCACGTGGCCTCTGGAGAGAGAGGATGAGGCTGCGAGAGAGGAGGTGAGAGAGTGGATTTGGGCGAGGAAGTGAGAGTAGGAGAGGTGGCGACCGGAGGCGGCGTCGATGAGGACGGTGGTGTTGGGCGCGGGTGCAGAGGATTGGGAGCGGAGGAGAGAGAGGGTGTATTGGGTGAGAGAGAGGGGCTGGGACAGTGGAGGGAGTGGAACCCGCGGGCGGAGAGGGTGGAAGGTCTTCGTGTGTGGGCAGAAGCCGCTGCGAGGGTCGATCGGACGGCTGGGATTCGTTGTTTGGTCGTTGGCCATCGGGACTGATGGCTGTGGTGTGGAGGAGATTGCAGAATTGCAGTGTTTGGCTCAGAGTGGGGAGAGTGAAATAATATTATATAGTTTTTATAAATAAAGAGGGAAATAATATAATAAGAACATACGACTGAATGAGTTTGAATTTGACTATTTATTTGCTTTTTGCTTTTTATTGTTTGACTAGATGTAGGCGAGGCTTTACTGCATGGCTGTACGTTGGATATATTCACATCTTTATAGGGATCATGTGAATCTCCGCTCAAATTAGCCAAGTAATTTACGTAAATAATTTGGAGTCTACGTTTGAAATTCGTTTACTTGGACCAAGTTTTAGCTGTCAGATTATTTATGGGGAGCAGGTAAATTCTATAAAAAAAAAAAAAAAAAAAAACTCATAAATGGTCTGACACATGTTTTAATTATTGGCCGTGAGTCAAACGATATCATCCTTCTTTTTTCTTTTTCTTTTTCTTTTTTCTTTTTTTAAGTACAGATAGATAAGAAACAAAACTAAATAACTAAAAAAGAACCCGACGAAATTTTTTCAAAACAGGAAGAAAAGGATCTTAAAGAAAAAGAAAGAAAAAGAAGATACGGGAATACAACTAAAAAAAAAAATCTGGCTGCGACCCATTTACAAAGACGACACATTTTTTTCTAATGTGCAAACCAAACTACTGCCAGCCGCCCAGCAACCACAAATAATAATATTAAAAAAAAAAAAAAAAAAACCAAATTAATGGCCGAGTTATAAAATTATTTTAAAGATAATATATTGATATGACATGGAATTGGAAGGGGTAAATTCCCACGACAAAACGACAAATGGCTGAAAATCTGTCCCACACTCGTGCATTTAGTTTGACTTTCGCCTGCAAATTTTACGAGTATGGTCCTATTCGGATCAACATCTCCTAAATTTTATTTTATTTTTTTTTCTTTTTATTACAATTAACATTTCAAATTATTAAATCCTAACCGCCATTTAGATTTAACAGTTCACATTCAATATAAAATAAATGTTAAATGAATTCAAAACAAACTCATAAAAATAGAGATGAAAATGCTATTGAGTCACATTGCCCTTCACCATCTCTGATTGAACATTAATTCCATGTGATGTCGACGGTGGTCCTGCCATTCTGACCAAAGAACAACCAATCGGCCGGATCCAACAATTCTGGTCAGAGAACGGCCAGATCCAATTGCTCTAGCCGAAGAACGACCGGATCCCAGCAACTGACCGGAGATCCAACTATTTTTAGAATTTTAATGATCCATATTTATGAGTTTATTTTGAATTATTTTAACATTTATTTCATATTGACAGTTGGCACAATATAAGCTGTTAGATCCAAATAAGGGCTAAGATTTGAGAATTTGACATCTCAAATTGACAAAAAAATTTGAGGGGATCCTGATCCTATTCCATCCCTCCAAGAGCACATCTTAAACTAAAGTAATGCAATATGATTAAAGTGTTTTTTTTTTTTTTTTTTGGTTCTCTTAAATATAATGTGATTATTAAAATTATTATTAAATTTAAGATGATTATTATGATAATTTTAAAACCGCTTAACATTTGAAAGAACATAAAAACAAAAGACTAAAAGAGATAGGATTCTTTATCACTTAACTATACAACTTTTCATCACATTGTCTATGTAGTAAGATGATCTCCCACCTTATTTTATTTTATTTTTTTTAATAAAAAAAAAAACTCTAAAGCTAGTGGAGGACCACCTTGCCACATAGACAATATGGTTAAGAGTTATATATTTAGGTGGTGAAAAACCATATCTCAAAACAAAAATAGTTTTCCTTATGGTACAATATCACTCTGTAAAATATATGTAATATATTTGAGAGACCTGGAGATCCGCTTGTGTCACACTCATACATATGAGAAATGTTTTGTACAACTTTTGACACAACTTTTGTAAATTCTAACAATTTTTTTTTCAAATTAACCATTGAATTTGTTTTTCTACGTGTAAATCCTACATATTCAATAATTAATTTTTAAAAAAAAATTATTAAGAATTATACAAAAATTATAAATTTATATATATATATATATAAAATAATAATTCATCAATACCTACAAAAATATAATTTTTGCACCGCCTTGCCTATGGCAAGATAGTCGCTCACCATATCATAGAACTATAGATCCGTGAGACCGTGGGGCCCTTTGTTATATAGTGGCTCCCATTCGTTTTCCACTACATCACAAGCGCTAGTTGGATACTTGGATTAGTTTATCTATATAAGTAGTCGAGAAAATTCCTCATATACCCTCTCTCACCCTCCGTTTTCTTGTTAATGAGTAATTAAGCATGTTTTGTCAATACGTTATCGTTTTAGAGAAGGTAAATGAGCGGTTGAAAGGTTGTCAAGGAATGAGCAATTCAAAGGATCTTCTATTATCAAGTTTGTCCCAATAACACAAAAAAAAATATATATATATAAAAGATTAGCCTTAAAAAAAGGATTGCGGATGCGGAACCACTTGCGCCAAGAGCTTAAACTTTCAAATTTTGGGAGTTTTATGGTTTTAAAAATTGGGAGGATCTAGTTAACATGGAACACACTTCACTAAGCTTGGCGACTCATAGTCCAACAACAAAACAGAACTGCATGTATAGGTAAAATTAATAGCTATTATGCGGTGCTAACAATTTGTTATACGAATCATAAACTTGACAAAAATTCATTACAAAATTAGAATTGAAGAGTCTGATTCGTTTAGTTATATGAGTCAAGTTAAGATTGACCTATATAATTTTATTACACTAATGACTCGATACAACTCGTGAACCCGATACTAACACAACACGAAGTTAGCAAGTTAGAGTTGAGAGGTCTGACCCGTTTAATTAAAAAAAAATGCTAGAGGTATCAAATCCTTTTACGAAGAGTTGAGTACTCAAAATGATGTGAAGCGTATTTATTAATAATTGTAACATTTTTTTTAATAAGCTTCAAATTATCTTCATACTCATCTATTGATGAAATATTTGGTACCTTGAACATTTGACCCATAATATTATGTGTGCATGATCTATATTAAATATATACACACACTCATACATTTATTTGGGCTTGTGGGTTCACGCCCTTTTTGCACCCAAGTTCACAAGTTGAGCCCAAGCGTACTCGACCTGGAGATGATTTATTAAAGAAGCCCATCTTCAGGGTCGAGCTCAGCTCATTTACCAAAGGAAATAACTTCTATTCGGTTGTGGCAAAATCCACCACCTTTTTGCCCGCCAATAGCAACCTGACAAATCAGCATGAAACAAAAAAAACACAAAAATGTAAGTGTAAGCAAAAACACCGAATCATCATCCTTCCTTCCAAAAATCCTCCTCCCAGCCACTACCCCACACGGCCAAGCCGGACCTCGAGCTTGCCGGTAACTCCAAGGCCGGATCGGCAACTCCACGGCGTCGGAACTCGAACGGATCGGCAACCTGGGGGTGGCCTGGCTGGTGTTCCGACCTTGAGCTCGACGGCAACTCCATGGCGTCGGAACTCGAACGGATTGGCAACGAACGGAACTCAAGCGGATCAGCAACGAACGGATCGGCAACCTGGGGGTGGCTTGGCTGGTGTTCCGACCTCGAGCTCGGTGGCAACGGTCGGATCGGCAACTCCACGGCATCGGAACTCGAACGGATCGGCAACGAACGGAACTCAAACGGATCGGCAACTTGGGGTTGGCCTGGTTGGTTTTCCAACCTGGTCGGTGGCAGCGGGTCCATTACGGGTGTTGGCGGCGTGCTCTGGCCTGGGCGGTGCGACGGCGTTCGGCCTAGCTGTGGCGGAATGTCGGCTTGGGCAGGGGCGGAATCCTGTGTTTCAACAACAATTGAAATTTCTGAGTTTTTTTGGTTGAGATGACGTGTCGAAATGTAATCGGTGGGCAGAAAACAAGGGTTTTTTGCCTTGACATGATAGAATTGGCTCTCTTTACCAAATTACCAGTGGCATTAGGGGTCCAGAAATAATAATCAAAACTACCAGGAGTAGGTGGAAAATTGCAAACTCATTAAATATAGGTGCATAAATAGAAATATTAAAAATACTGGGCAGGAGTAATATTTTTCATAGTTTATAACCCGGACAAAGACAAAGCAAGGGTTTAAGGAAAAACTCTGGTGTTCCTTTGGTGGGTTTGTGAGAGATCGTAGAAAGATGCCTCGTACGAGCAAAATAGAGTGCCCTGGTTGCCCTTCTCTTCGAGCTCTAACCTTCGACGTGCTTGGCCTTATCAAGGGTATGTTTATCGTACCCATCTCTTCACTTTCTATTTTCTGGGATTTTTGTGCTTTAATTTTTATTTATAGATAGTTTTTTTTGTTATTGTTGTTGTTTGTTTCTGTGCTTTGGGATGATAGTTATTGAAGCTCATGGTAAACAAGGAGGGATTCCTAAGGTGGTTGAGAGGTGGGGTGAGCCGGACTCTTCCAAATGCGTGCTCGCCGCTTCTATCAATGACCGCAAAATCGACCCGGTACGCGTTGGGTATTACGAATTGTTTGAGTTTTACGGAAAAATGAATTTTAGGTGTGCTTTTTGTTGGCCTTTGTATTAAGTTTATATTTTTGTATGATGTTTTAGTTCCTATTGTTAGTTTGTTATGGTTAATTGAATTTTTGGGATTTTGAAAATGATGACTTGCTCTCATGTTCTTTGAGTTAATTGCAGAATTGGGTATGACAAATTGTTTGAGTTCAATGAAGATTGAATTTTGAGCATGTGTATGTTGGCAATATGTTTCAAATTTATCTTCTTCTTTATCTTCTTTATTTTTTTTTTTAAATGTTTAGTTCCTATTTGTTAGTTTATTGTTGTTAATCAAGGTTTGGAAAGTTTGAAAATGATTATATGCTTTCAAGTTCTATGAGTCAAATGTAGAATTGGTTGTAAAAAATTTCGTTTAGAAATGAATATTGCAATTTTAAGCATTGTATCTTGGCAATATGTTTATTTGACTGGGTTTATTTTACTGTTGAAGGCTTGTTATGTAGCTAATAGAGTTCAGTAATGTTAATAAGTGACTATGCCTTTTGATTTAAACTTGAAAGCGGGTATTGCAAATTGTGCTTGTAATTTATCTTGAATTTCGGCTCTTAAGGCATTGAATTTTCTTGACATTGAATGTGCTATTGTTATATGAAGCAACAGAAGACAAATTATAGGTGTTGTCCTTTAAGAGAAACAAGTTTTATTTTGGTGGCAACCGGTTGATTAGATGCTCTAACCGTACCCTTGCCTATATCTAATCATGATGCGTAATGGATGGTTTACAAAGCAGTAACTTACAAGCTTCGTTTATTGCTCAAATAGAAGTTATATCTTGTACTAGGAAGATATATTCTTTCATCCTACATATGGGTATGAATTCAGATTTTCTATCAATCCACTTTTAAAAATGTAATTAAGGCTCTTAAATCCTTTATTCTGCAACAATACTTCCATAGTTCTCTCTGCAATTTTAATGTTGTTAACAGTTTTCTTATTATTTTCTTTTCCCATTGCAGTTATTAGCAGTTGCAAGAAAAGGTGGCATGGTGAGTTACTTTCTAGGACTTTGAATATCTGGGAACGCATTTTGGTTTTCAATTGTTAGGCTTATTGAAGCGTCTTTTGAATATTTATGTTTTTTGTATACTGCAGATTGAGATTTGCAGCCCAATTAATGGGGATGTTCGTTTCACAGTTCCTAATGTCAGTGATGCCGGTCTTCAACCTGAAGATGATGCTGTTGTTGGGTTGCATTTATTTGCCGGACAGAAATTGGAGCTGTCATCCAGGTACTGCAAAATTGTTGCTTTCTGGGTTCTGATACCTTATTCTAGGTTCTCCACAGTTGCCGTCTGTGTATGTTCATACAACTTCTGAGCTTTCTTCAATTCATTGTCAATTGTTAGGTCTTGTACTTTGTTTACTTGTACAACAAAAGGAAACGCAAGCATGAGGTCCATTGAAGTTACTGATTCACCTGCAGGTTCTGCCACGGTTGGTTCTTCAAGAACGTGGAGTGTATGTGCGTCTGGCAATATCTTATGTTCTAAAGTGGATGTAAATGAAAACTATGCTTTATTTGGAGGGTGAGTGCTCGCATGCTACATAGCTGTGCATTAGAATTTAGAAGCTTGAGAATTTACTGCATCTTCATTAAGTTCTGGGATATTATGGTGTTTACTAGCTAATTCATATGAGAAATAACGGTTTTCTTGTTTTCCATCTCAGGAAGGGTGTTGAAGTGAACACGTGGGATCTTGAAAACTGTACTAAGATCTGGGCTGCCAAATCTGTGAGCCTGTTTATTTCCTGCCAAATCTTGAACGAAAATCACAAATTGATTTCTTTTACATGCATTTTGTACTCACATTTATTTCAATCACTTCTATCATGTGCAGCCTCCTAAGAACAGTCTTGGTATTTTTACCCCGACTTGGTTTACTTCTGCAACATTCCTGAGTAAGGATGATCACCGTAAAATAGTGGCTGGCACCAACAGCCATCAGGTAATCTTTCATGCAAATTCTTCTTTCAAGCTGGAATAAATAATTGGATATTTGGGAATATGACATTATTGTGGAATTTTTTCCCACTCCTAAAGTCCTTTGAACAAAATACAATCAGGAATTTGGGTTTTACTTAATACTTGAGTTTTCTTCGATTGAGAGATTGTCAGATTTTATATCACAAGAGAGAACACCTGTGTTCTATATGTTGGTGATCGTGAAACATTAAACTGATAAGGACTAATAATAGACCTTAAATAAAATTTATTAAATTATTCTCTCATTTGGGGTTGTAAGAAAATGTCAATTATATTTATACCCTTGGTTCTATGATATGCATATTATTATAGTCAGTTACTGATTTTTGGAACTTAAAATGTTTTTCATATCATAGTTGAACTTGTTTTCTAGGAGGAAGTGCAATTTCTTTGTTGTCTACTCTCTAGTAGCTCTATCTCAGTTGTAATTATCTTGCCACTCAGAAACTTCTGTTCATGGTTCTTTATAACAGGTTCGCCTCTATGATATTTCTGCTCAGCGAAGACCTGTTATCTCATTTGATTTCCGGGAGACCCCTATCAAAGCAGTAGCTGAAGATTTAGATGGCTATACAGTCTATATAGGGAATGGGTCTGGTGACCTTGCTTCTGTTGATATGCGCACAGGTAACTGCAGTTCCATCATTTAGTTACCTAAAATTGATATTCCATCTGTGTAGCCTGTTAGTTTAGGTGCTGTGCTTATTTACATAATCGGTTTCTTCGGGAGAAGCCTTTTGTTTTGACAGAAAAATCCAGTGTTTTCTGCACCATCTTTTTGATAGGTTTTCTGCTCATTTAGATTGGTGTTTATCTTCAACCAAATACATTCCATGTCGTACCAAATTTTTTTTATCTAAGGTGATCTTGTTTTATTTCTTGGTTTCTCTGTGTGTCCCTGTGGGTGGGTGCATAGGCACATTAATTGATTAATTTGTATTGTTAAATGCTGGCTCTACCTTGTACTCTCAGATGGGGATATACGAACTCACACACACACACACACTCTTATGCATGATTAGATTTGAGGAAAATGTTTTTCTTATATTTGTTTGAACTCCCCAAAAAAAAATAAAAATGAGGCACCTAATGTTTACAAATGATATGACAGTTTTCTTTTGGCTTCATTTCAATGGTTCTCTTCATATGACATGTATCAACCTTTTGTGTTCTTTACAGCCAAGAGATCATACCTGGGAACAGTCTGATCAACATAGGCAAACACCTAATACACTAGTGAATTTTTGATGCTATAAAAGTAAACTCAAGGACTTTGTTAAGTTTTATAATTTGTTATCTAAATTTATGCAGGATTATTGTATGCATATGACTGTTTATGTCAGGACTTGCACTATGTAGGCCCTTTTCAAGTCCTTTCTGTATTCAAGAGAACCCTTATCATTCTAATTTTTAATTGGGGTTGTTTAGTAACTATGACAATTGACATCGTTTTTTATTAAACTTAATTATGTTGCCTTAAAGCAAATGTTGAAATTGATTTCTTGATATTGCTAATGTCATTCTTGCATTGATTTCTTTGAATGATTTGAGTTGTTTTTCTATATTTTGATAATAATGAATGTATTTCATTACAGGGAAATTGTTGGGTTGCTTTTTGGGCAAATGTTCTGGAAGCATCAGATCTATAGCCAGGCACCCGGAGCTTCCAGTGATAGCATCTTGTGGTGAGTACATCTTAGGGTTTTCCCTGTGTTAATTTACACAAGGATGCTGACATACACACTCACACAACTCCATTTGCTCATACATATAAACAGAGTGAGATAAATCTGTAGTCTGTTTCCTATTTTGTGTGCATACCCTCTGCTTTATTCTTTTTTTTTCTTTTTTTCTTTTTTGGGTCAATGGGCATGCATCTTCACCGTGTGTTCAGAGGTCAAGTATTGGGCTCCTTTTTTGAAGATAGCCACTAGATGGTTATGAGATCTGGATAGGAAAGTTTAGTTAGGGTGGTCACCCAGTAATCTGGAGAAGCGGGAAAGAAAAGTAGGAAATTTTGATCTTAGATTATGCTCAAATTACTTGCTATATCATCTACTAAGCAATAACATCCTTTTACTCCTGTATCTAACTTTTCTCAAAGTCACTCCTTCAATTAACATTTTAACAAAAATAAATAAAAATGGCATGTGCAGTTGGCACTTCATCATTTGTGGGTTCACTTAATATTGATTAAATCATCCTTTAGACTTTTGAAGTTAAGTCCATTGTTTTAGAACCAATTTTCTTGACCACCAAAACTGAGAACTTGAGTAATTTATAGGATTGGACAGTTATCTACGCTTTTGGGATATCAAGACGCGGCAACTTCTTTCTGCGGTACGTTCTTATCCTTTATTATTTTGGAGAGTTGTTGAAAGTTCTTGGTAAAAGAAAGCTTTGAAATAGTGTACTGCATTAATTTCCATCTAACATTTTCATTGTCTTTACTGTTGGGTTTAGGTTTTCCTGAAGCAGCACCTTTCAAATGTTGTCTTTGATTCCAATTTTGCTGACGAAGGTTTGTTTTCTGTTTCTGTCTTGTTTGCTATGGTAGTGTTATGCACAGAATTGTATACCAAGGCACAGTATTGTATCTTGTACCTTGATTAGTCTATTAGTGGCATGTTATTACATTTGGTGAACACAGAGTAATGGATGTAGAGAGATTGAATCGAAGTTTAAAGCCAAGACCTAGCCAAATACCTATTTTTAGCTGATTAGTATTATAACTTGGGAGTCATTCCTTATCCTTAAGTTCAGGATTTCCCAGGACCTTGAAGACTGTCTTAATCCTCAAAGTACTAATAAGTGAACAACTCATGCCCAGGAATGGGACTAGACCTTATATTCTTGGTTTTTTTTTTTTTTTTTTACATGTAATGTAAAACATATGGAAACATATTATTTCCACTGAGGTCTGGATGCTACATAGCACGTCTATTCAACAAGTTTTTAAGGGATGAGAAATGCTTTAGATTTAATGGGTACATGTGACTCCAGTTTTGAATTTGCTTGACCCAGATGTTTGTTACACATTTGTCTTTTTGTTTATTATATGATGGTACCTTGCTCAGAAAAAGAAAAAGAAAATGAAAATGATATGATGGTACCTTATTATTGCTTGTTTCCTCTGGTAAAGATTCTGATATAATGTTAACGTTATTCCACACCTACTAATTATACATTTCTCATTCATTTTCTGAGCAGAAGTTACACCTCTAGTAGATCCACCACTAAATGCTGAACAAATTGCAAATGAGACTGAAATCAGTGATGAGGAAGAAACACTTCCTGTGAAAAGGAAGAAGGCATCCAAAAAAGATGAAGGAAGCAAGAAGAAGAAGAAGAAGGCAACTAAAGAAAATGCCAGCGAGGTACCCGAAGAAAATGATGAAAGTGAAAAGGGGGCATTGAAAGAAAACGAGGGAAGCAAGAAGTTAAAATCCAAGAAAAGAAGCAAACAATCGAAATTTGAGATGGTTGACGATGCACCATGATTCATTTGTGTCTCTACTGCAGAGTGCCAGAGTTGAACCTTGTCATTCATTACCATTAAGAAGGTATGATGAAAGAGGCCAAAGATTGAAGGGTGGTTGCTCCAGGTCCTTCTTTTGCAAGAGGGAGACATTTGGGGTGCAGGAAGCCCTCATTCATATAGGGAAATGATTTTGTAGTTCATTCGGGTGAGAGGTTAAATTAGAAAATGAGTGTTTAACCATAATGTAGCAAAGATGATTGTGTTAATTTACTCGATTTGAGGACTTTGTTTTTGATTCCAAACTCTATGCATCTGAAAGTTCAAAAAACAAAAGTCAAAGGTGTTTTGGTCGGGAGAGAGTTATGCTTGACCAGTGACTGTATCACACCATAACGACATTCATTTTCATTTTGATTGATTATATGCAATGTACTTCATCCTCTTGCTTATTTTTTACCCACCAATGGATGGTAGTTTACACTGGATTAGATATCTCGTGCAATAGGGCTGTTTAATTGCAATAATGCAGTTTCATGTGAGAGTCGGCCAAGATCTCACCTGCTCATGCAGGTGCCGGACAGCCCGGGCCCCATTTGCTCGGGCTGCTTAGGCACTTGCCCGAGTAGGTGGGTTCCGACAGGCTCAACAGAACAATCTTATTACAAGAAATCTGTGTCCTTATACATTAGTCAAATTATCTAAGCAACCAAAGGGGAGTTGACAGTGGTTGCTTGGCATTGCATTGGGCTCCTTGGAGTTGACAATAGATGTTAAATATACAGTCACGACCTTTTTCCATGCTTAGATCTTGCTTCAGGACATCTTCCATGGCTATCAATTTGAAGTTGATTACTGCAAAATGCCAATGGCTGAAGTCTTGTTAAGCAAGACCTCTTTGGCATGTCTGCAAACTGTATTTTTATATACATCCTTTTGGACTTCTTGTAATATTGTTTATATATTTAACCAGGTAGGGAAGAAATGAGCACCGGAAATTCAAATATTTTATCAAATCTACCACCTACTTATATGACATACAATTCCTCCTTAATTTAAGGAAAAACTTCACTTACTCTTAAAACTTTTATGCAATTTTTAATCTTCTCTCTAAACTTCTATTAGCTCATTTTATTTACCTTACTCGGTTAGAATTTAACGAAAAATCTTAATGGAACTGTGAAATTGAAAAAAATTGAAGGATAGGTACCCTAAATTTAGAGTTTTTTAAGTTTATAAAGTAATTGCAAATATGATGAAAGTTTAGAAAGGTATTTGTATGTTTATAATTGTTTTTGAGAATTAAACGGACAATTTACATAGTAACCGTTTAAGTTAACAAAAAATTTAAATGGTAGGGGTTAAATGATGGGCTGAAAAATTAGAATCCTACATTACAAATCTTTTCAACTGATAGCAAAGCCAAACTCAGAAAATACTGAAAGTGTGGAACCAGCAATTAGTATCAACTGTGATTTTGATGCATTGAATGTAGAAATGGTTTATTTGCAGCATGAAAACCAATACAACACATTTGAATAACATGATTTCAGCATTATCAATTACGAATTTGGAGCTCTAGAGGTTCATCAGTTTCCACACCTAGTTATGAAAATAGAATACAAAGAAAGATGACAGGGAACAAGATTCACTTAATAGTGATCTGCTCAGGCTGTAAGAGCAAATGGCAATACTTCAAATGAGTCTGACATCTGATGCCGAATGATTTCTGCAGAAACCACAATCCAAAAACACTAGAACGGGTAAGGAAAAGATGGCAGCATCAAGTTACTGAGATTCAGATTCCTTTTTCTTCTCTGACAAGTACCTATAAAAAAGAAAGCACACAAAATAAACTTCACCGTTGGAGTTATTGAATTGCAGTATTTATACATAAAACGGGTGTGAAAACAATGTAAAGTCACATTAACTTACTGATACAAGAGGAATCTCAAAAGAAAGCAAAACTATTGAAAGGAACTTGCTATGAAAGTAGAATTCTATAGCGTCTAGATGACGTTGGCATGACACATAAGTACGTATTCAATGAAACTCTTGAAGTTATCTTTGTTTTAGCTTATCTTAGAATAGTCGTAGTTTAATTAAATAAGGATAGTTATAGCTATCCTTTTAAGTCAAAGTCTTTTAATTATTTTTAATTATTTGTAACATTGCCGTGCAATCTTTTTAATTGGGTCATTGTCCCTTATTTAATGGGTAATCAATTAATAAAGAAATAAATAGAAATTAATCTTAAACCTTGTGTTTGAAAATGTCTAGTTCCCTTAGAGTCTAAAAAGTCTAAGTTCTCTCAGAATCTAATGTCTAGGTTCCCTCAAAACCTAACAATTTATCACGTTCCATGTTCGATAAATCATTCACGTAACAGAAGTCCGAAGTAATACATGCACACAAGCACACAATTCAAACTGCCCCCAGGCCTTGGCACAGTTGGTAAAATAGTTCAGATAGGGCCGGTATATGTCTCAGATTCAAAAATTACCAATCAAAATTATTTCAAAAGAAAAAAGTTTGTACAAATGAAAATAGGCTTTGATGTAAGGGCCATTCAAGGGTCTAAAGAAGGCCCCATCAATGGCCATATCAGTTTTGTGGAGATAATGGCCACCGATACCAGATAGCACTTATTCTCCTAAACTTTCATCTTTCAGAATTAGATAATTTGCATAACTTAGAGAATGAATAGAATAAAGATACCCCTACAATTCTATTCATTATTCTTTTTGATTCCCACACATTTCAAAAAAAATTCTATCAACTCTAAACCTTTTAGCCAAATTTCATAGTGAATCCTTCTGTCCTCAAAATAATTCATATGAACGTACAAATTTACCTCCAAGAACAAAAAAAAAAAAAAAAAAAAAAGTTGGAGGCCGCCCCCTCACCCCCTCGTGTAGGGGTGGGTGGAGGCAGAAGGATGGTGAGGTGGAGGCTTTGTCTCCGCCTACCTGTATGTGAGGGGATGAGGGGGCGGCCTCCAATTTTTTTTTCCTCTTTATTTTGTTTGTTGGAATTTTTTTCTTTCTCATGGATATCATTGGAATTTCATTCGAGTTATGTCACAAAAGTCAATGGAAAAATTGATGGACGAATTTATTTGGGTATCAGGCAAACGCAAGGAGATATTTGCCATTGGTTAAAAACTCAGGCTAGTGACTTGACAATTTCTCTTTTTTCTTTTTTCTTCCTCTTTTTTCTTTTTTTTGGGGGTGGGTGGGATCTCTTAAGTTCTCAAACAAATGGTGACTTTAATGGCAGCAGGTCAAGCAGACCCCAGGGACTCGTTTAAAACTATTCAACTCATCTGATTCGATCCACATTTCAGAGTTTTTCATTTATACCAAAAAGTTATACAACGTTAGAAAATAGCATCTTTCATCAAACATCTACTGGTGAGAAAGAATTATTAGGATAAACAGACATGGTGAAATTATCGCAGTCCAACTTTAATCACAACCCAGTTACTTACCCCTGACCCTTTGCCCATCGTGAGAATTGATAGAGTTGCACAGTCTCATTCGAGACATGGCATGCCAGAAGTAGATAGTTGCGAGGCTGTACCATCCACGCAAATCTCATGAACAACGCTGAGTAGATACACATTGCTACAAGCACCAATAGCAAACATGATATTAGAATCTCAACCAAACAACATATACCAAGAAAAACACAAAACCTTTCCAAAGCAGACATGTTCAACCTCCTGTCATGTTGCCCGAAATCAGTTCCGGGGGTTTATTCATGTCCGCCAATCCCTGTCAAATCACAGGACATAAACTCAAACAACTCAAAGTATAAAAAACAGACCTTCAGAAGAGCTAGAGTAATTGATTATATGATCGGTCAAACATCATAAACAAAAATCTAAATCTACACTTAAAACAAAAAGTGCAAAGTTGTGGTATCAGAGCATACCGCGGCAACAAATCCCCAATTGGCAATAGGTCCCCAAAAGTGAGTCGTTTTCGGACCGACTGGACTGTTCAAGAATGCCCGGAAAGAAGCCATTTACGACCAATCCTCGCTTGAATAGCTATCTAACAATAAAAAAATTTCCACCACAAATGTAACGAATATAACATGAAAAAACTGAAACTTTAAGGGGATTTAGAGCTAAAATTTATCAATAAATGCTTATTTTAATATAGATTCAATCAAACACGGACAACAAAGAAGCCAAATTTTGGTCAACAAGCGCTAGGGTTAGTTATACCGAAGCTCAAATCAGTATGACCAATCAATTAACAACTGCCGCTCAAATTCAATCATAGAATACTCATCTTTCTCTAGTAAAAAGAAAGAAAACCTAACCCTAATTACCTGAAGACGATCGACGAATTTGCTACAGAGAGAGAGACTCAAAGAAACGTTTGGTGAGGAAAGTAGAAGCATGAGAATTTTGATCTGCGTGGTGAGATTGTGATTAGGTGGAGTTGGTTTTATGGGAGATAATGGTTTCCACTAATAGCGTAATGCCGCGTGGCGACGAAGAGGTGCTTTTCTGCGGAAGGACACAAAAGTTTCTGGGTCTTATTCGTGCGCTTTCGTACATATGATTGTATGCTCTATGTTGACTAAATAGGCTGGAGGAAAATGAAACATATTGGAACACGTGTCCACGTATTCTAATTTTAACGGTTCAGTTTCAATCTTTACAATATAAATCGGGCGGTGGCTGGATCCCTGAGGCCTCAAGGCGTTTTCCACCTTGGGTGTTTTTGGGGGGGTCGGAAACCCTAGAAACTCCCCGAGAACTCCAACTCCAACTCCCGATGCCTTCTTCAGGAAAGGAGTGAAAGTTCCCTAGAGCTTCCTCTAAATCGCAAGATAACGGCAAATCCTCAGTCAGATTCAAATACAGATTCCTTAAACGTTGCAGCTTAAATATCCTCGGCCTCGTGAGCCACCTCCCTGAAATACAGAAAGCATGGGTTCAAACGGGATATTTAAGCTGCAAAGTTTAGGAATCTGTATGTGTCGAGGGCATTGATTTCTGCAACAATTTTATTAATGAACTACTCGAAAATGGTAAGAAAGTAATTCGCTTTTACTATTTCTTCAAGCCAATTTCTCTCAATTTGTGTATTAATTTTAAATTGTCAATCGCAGGATTGTATATGCAGATTCTTTTATTACATATTCCAACTTTGTTTAAACACATGCTTGATCTATTAAATTTGAAAATGTTACATTATTTTGTGTACAATGTAGTGATGATTTCAAAAATTAGCTACAAACAGAGAGTTCGTGCAACACTTTCGTGACTCTCGCTCAAGCGAATTCTTCAGAATGATGAGGACCCGAGAATTGGCCCGACACTCGCTTGACATTCTCTTGAAAAAACTCTCGAGGTTTTGTGACAACTAGAGTAGAGCATTCTGACTGTTATCTAACAATATATTTTATATGTAAATCACTTTGCATGGTGATGTAGTGCAGGAAGGGAGCCAATGTGAAAGGACCCGATTATGATCTTACTGATGTAACCTTTTGCTTTCTCTTTTTCTTGGTGGGTTTAGTGGTTATGTTTTTGCATGGTTCATTGCAGGTGTTGGTGGTGTACAAGAATCATTACTGAGGACATGTCATCCTCTCGTTACTTAGCAGTGAATTCTCTACATTTGGTTGGTGTTTTAGGTTTGGTCTGCACAAGTCTATTATCATATACAAAATTCTGGTAGTGATTTGAGTGGAGGAAAAGAATTTACATATCTGTCTCTGATGACTTACAAATTGAGATTCATCGATTCAAAAGAAACAGATTTACTCGGGAGCTGCTTCAAAATATGCCTGTAGGGTGTTTGCACATGCACTCGGGTACAGGGTATGCAATCACATCTCGATCTCTTCTGTTAGTTCTCATCTCAGGCTGGCCCTGAGATTTGCTGTGCAGCTTCCTCATGATGGTCCTGAATTCTGTATCAGAAATGGAGGCGTCTTCGAAGAAAGGAAGCACGGCTCGCTTGTTCGGCTTTATATATTTCCTATGCCCCACATAGGCACGGTGACCCTGTTAGTTAACAATACAAACCACACACAAGTATTAATTAAATTATTAAATTCATCATTTCTTATATGCAAGCAAATAGAATTTGAAATCTTGACCACTTACTTGCATGGCTCGGCCCATATTTCCACCATGGGAAGGTACAAAGACATCGCTGCTCAGCGATACAATGTAGTCAATGGCAGCTAGAGCTGACGACTTGTTAATGTACTGTGAGAGTTCTCCATCTCGTGCCAACATCTCCTTTGTCACGAGATTTGGAAATTCTGCAACAAGTGGCTGCAGAGCCCCATTGCCCCCAAATGGCTCTCCTCCGGCACTGTAAACCCGTGCACTTCCGGGCGCTCCTAGAGCCTTCAGGAGCCTGCAGGTACAGCACATTTTCAATTGCCTCCAATTTTTTACTCAAAAATATTAAGTTCAGAGCCTGTGAATGTGATATACCTTGCCATTTCTAGTGCATTTAGGGGGCATAGTCCAGCAATTCGCCGCTGGCTGGAGGTCATGTTTAACCTTCCTGTTAGGTATTCAGGATGAGACTCCCGAAGCTTGGTGATAATGTCATCATATTCTGCGCCTAAACCAGTGAGACATCCAGTTCTGACCCACACATCCTTCTCTAGCCGGAGATGGAGTGCAATGTAAGGGCCTTCAATCCACATTCTTCTTGCAAGCCGATTACCGAGCTCCCTAATTGGTGCTGCATATCTTAATGCATGGAACGCTACCTGCAATATGAAGATGAAATGGGACATGATGGCTGTCTGATATATATGAATCTATCTGATGGTGATTTATTTGCAACTGTACCTTACATCGAAGCTTCTGCAGATCGGGAGGGAGATTCTTGGAGAGTTTAGAATCTAACCCTTTTAACACAAGAACACCATCTTCATTCAGCTACATGAACCGGCAATTTTATTTGAGAAGCATGAAGAGAAAAATGATTTGTCTCTCTGAGACCTTGGCAGCTAAATAATGACAAATTAATGCAGCAGACACAGAGTTTCCATCAACAAAGAATTCTTACTTGGTTAAAGAATCTGCTACGGATCCAAAGTGGAGAAACATCATGAGGAATCTTGGTTTCAGTGGACTGTCTTGACATCAAATGCGTGGAAGGAAGGGATGATACAACTCGCACATCAGCTTGTAAAATTCTCTTGAAATGTTTCTCATCAAATATATCCGAAAATTCACTGTGATTATCAGAAAAACAGTTGATTGATCATAAATTTCCTTCAAGACACACAACAATTTGCATGTTTAAATGGAAAAATTGTGTAGACAACATGTTGAGCAGGACTTGTAATAGATGTGCTAGAAACATCTAATATTTTACTCCTTTGATGAGAAAGTGAAGGGTTTCTTGAGGAAAAGAATATGAACCATGAATGTGATCAAATTTGGAGAAAACAAAAAAATTCCACAAGAGACTAGGAGTATCCATCAAATGAAATAAGTAATATGCAAATATTTAAAACAAATGAATGCTGGAATTATATGCATTTAACACATAAAATTCAGTTACCACTTGTCTCTTTTACCTTTCATCTCCCCAAATCAGATTAACCTGCAAGACTGGCACAACTAATGAAGCTTCAAGAATTCGTGCAATAACAACCGCATCAACAATCTCATTTCTCTGCTGGTTCAAACCCCCTGAAGCCACCACCACCAAGAACCTCCTCTTCTCCTTTGAAACCTGCGCAGACGCTTTCCGATACCCAATGCTAAAATCCAAGCATGGCCTGAACCCCTCCCCATCTGGTTGCTGCCAGAACTCTCTCTCCTCCTCAGAAACATGCCCAACAACCCCATGAGCCGGCAATGGCACCATCACACTGTCTGACAGTCTCGGCTCATCCTGATCATTTTCCGATATCAACAAAGAAAGTGACGCCGAGGTAAGCGGAGAGAGAGCGGCAGACGACAAAGAAGAAGAAAATGGTGATGGGGGAGAGATGAGAGGACATGAGGATGAGTCTTGGTAAGTGGGCATGAAGCTGAGAATGGAGATTCCCAAGAAAGTGAAGGAAAACAGGAGAGAAACAAAGAAAACAGAGAGGTTTGGAGGTGTGCATAGCTTGTGGTTTCTTGGGTTAATCTTCTTGGGGGAGGATATGAGAGAAGACAGCGGTGAAAGTGAAAGCAAGTAAGGAAAGAATGGTAGCGGGTTCAATGTGATGAAGGAGCTCTTGATGTTCCTTGCTCTAGCCATTAAAGCAAGCTTTCTGTCCTCTGCTACTACAAAGTCATGATCTTGGATCACTTACACACACAGAGAGAGAGAGAGAGAGAGAGAGAGAGAGAGAGAGAGTGAAGCTTATGTGAAAACTGTGACTCTGAAACAACAAACTAAGGCTAACAAGGAACTCGGGTTTCTTGAATTGGAGGTAAAAAAAATGTCGAGTATACCCATGTTTTATGAAAAAATTAGCAGTGAAATTGCACTGAAATTCAAACTACAAGGGAACGTGGAAAATGGTGTTTTGGTCATATAGCGTTATCAATGAGGAAACGGACGGATTTTTCGGTTACACATTCATATTGATTTTCCCGGCACAAAGCTATTTCGGTTAAATATTTCAGCTTTAATATTGGGTCTCATTTATTATGAAGAGTTTGAGTTTAATATTAATTAATTGATTAAATTCAATATTTCTTATTAACTTAATCTTATGAAATAAATAATGAACATGTTACGTGAATGATTTGACAAATACGCAACGGTATGATTTATTATATATATATATATTATTATTATTAATCACTTACACCTACAAATAAGAAAATTATAAAGATATAAAATAAGAGATGAACTCCTACCTTTATTTGAAGATAAATCTCTAATACAAATAAATTATCTAGAGATAACCCCTACTAAAACAATACTAACTCTACGACTTGGAAATAAAACAAAGATAACTATTACAATACTAACTCTAAAATAAATAATTTAGAGACCCAATGACTCAATTGTTTAATTGCTTAGTTCATTTAAAGAAAGTGAATTATCTTGTCATAGTAATAATTTCCCAGTGTTGGCCGTTAAGGGTAATACAACTTTTATTAGTAGTTCCTTACAAATTGAAGTAACAATCAACATAGCAGTTATCATACGTTACCCACTATTATATGGACTTCCACGTCACATTTATCTTGCTTACAAACTGACATGGCCAAGTGAGTTTAAGATGACTGTAGTGAAAACTGTAGTTTCCCAATCATTTTTTATAATTTTTTACTTTATGAGAAATGTTAGATATGTACTATAATTCTATCCAACATAGCTGACGTGTCACTCCCAATTAACTTTTGGATTATTCTTTGTTAATTTAGAGAGCCGGCCACGTTAACATTGTAGAATAAAAATATAGCTCTTAACCTTACTCTTATGGGTATCTTTTATATGAACAAAATCATTTAAAAAATGGAACTAGACATAACTTTTTATCTCACCAAAAATCAGCATCTTATACTAGAAGATAATGTTCCTAAAAGAGTTGTACCTTAAAATATATATATGTGCTGGATTAATTTATCTGTACACAAGCAGTCACATTGCATTTGAAGTGCAGTGAAATTTTTGTATGCAACTGGGGGAAGCTGAAGCTGAAGATGAACCAGACCAATGAGATCGTGATTCGTGTCAATGGAGTGAGTGAGAGAACCAGAGAATGCACATACGCTCACTCACATTGCATCGATCACTCCCTTCATGGTACATCAAACGCATCATTATGGGCATATATTCTTCATGCTACATCCTGTCCCCGAGCGATTCCTACGCAAGGCACAAAGCAAGAGAGAGAGTGAGAGTGAGAGAGTCTTCTCATATATAAGCGGAGCAAGTAGGCAGTGAAGCTCGTGGAAGCCATGGCCAAGGAAGAATCAAGCTCAGTGGTCTCTGATCTCATCAACTTCTTGAACGCTTCGCCAACTGCTTTCCATGCCGTTGGTAACTATATCTTCCTCTCTCTTTTTCTCCACTATTCTCCATTTCCATTTATTACTGCTATAGCAGAGGTTATGCGTTCTTGTTGTTCACCTCATATTTCAATTAAATATTTTAAGTATCAGGTTTAATCTACGTGCCATGAAATATATGTATGATATATGAGTAAAGTGATGGTCAGTCATCCATATTATATATTGTATTTAGCGCTTGATAGTGTTCATGATTAAATCTTTTATACCATGATAATTATCTCAGCATGTGACAGACCCATTCACCTTCCTTTAGATCATATAATCTAGCATAGTTGAAATTTTCACCTCCCTTTCTTTATAGTTTGTTTGGATTTCAAGTGGGGTTCTGTTTTTGTGAGTGATTAAAGCTTTTTTGTCAACACATTGTTGTTTTAGACGAGGCAAAGAAGTTGTTGAGAAGCGTGGGGTATGAACAAGTCTTAGAGAGAGAGGATTGGAAATTGGAAGTCGGGAAGAGATATTTCTTCACGCGGAATCACTCCACGATTGTCGCTTTTGCAGTCGGCAAAAAGTATAATTTTCTTTTTTTGTTCCCATTAAATTCACCATAATTTCATTACTGTAGCTCTGTTTGGTTCTTGAGAAAATGTGGGAAAAGAAAAGGAATCGACTTTTTAACACTTACTGAACTTAATTATTATTTGATATGAATTTGGTTTCGTTATTGCTGATGTTGTGGAACTTTTGCTTAGGTATGTTGCCGGAAATGGATTCCATATAGTTGGTGCTCATACCGATAGTCCTTGTCTGAAACTAAAACCTGTTACCAAGGTGGCCTCTTGATTTCATTGCTATTACCTGGATTGAGATATATTACTAATTGTATGAGGTTATTTGGAACTGGGTGGATTGTGCAGGTAACTAGAGGTGGGTATTTGGAGGTTGGTGTCCAAACATATGGAGGTGGCTTGTGGCATACTTGGTTTGATCGCGACCTAACGGCTGCGGGAAGGGTTATAATTAGAAAAGAAAAGGATGGTTCTGTTTCATATTCGCATCGTCTGGTTAGAATCAAGGAGCCGATAATGCGGATCCCGACCCTGGCGATTCACTTAGACAGGTAGTCTTGCTGTTTGAAATGCTCTGCCACTTGTTCTGGCTGTTTTGTGGTCATGATATGGAGTGGAATATGACTTGGCAATTTTGAATCTACCTTGTTTTATGTGATTGTTCACTGTTTCACTGTTGAATGATTTGTTATGTTCTGCGAGCAGCAGCAGCGTCAGTGATGGATTCAAGGTCAACACGCAGACTCATCTTCTTCCTGTCTTGGCAACATTAGTTAAGGTAACTGAACCCGAGAGGAATATGGCTTGTTTAAGGTTTTAGTATATATGTCTTCTCTTTCATCAAATTTTTGCTTTGTCTTTTGAACAAACTTTTTGCAGGCAGAGCTCAATAAAGTGGTTGTTGAAGATGGTGGAGTTGAAAGTGGAATTCAGACTGATGCAAAGAAAACTAATCAAAGAGCTACCACTAATAACTCGAAGCATCACTCTCTCCTATTGCAGGTAAAAATAAATTTTCGGAGTATCTCAAGCTTGATGTTTTTGGGTATGCTTGTTGGTAATTGCTTTATTTTTCTTTCTTTATTTCTAGCTGCTTGCAAGTCAGATTGGCTGTAAACCAGACGATATATGTGATTTTGAATTACAAGTATGTGATACTCAGCCAAGTATTGTAGCTGGTGCCACAAAGGAATTCATTTTCTCGGGGCGGCTTGACAATCTTTGCATGTCATTTTGCTCTCTGAAGGTGTGGTTTTGTATATAGGCTGCCTTCTTCTTCTTCTTTTCGGTTGAAATGCAAATAAAGCTACATATTTTACTCTTTTTTTTTTTTACCCTGCCAATTTCTGACTTTTGTGATGTGCTAAACACTTTGTTGTTTAGCAGCTGATTTACCTATGCTACTTTATGGTTTGAATTTCAGGCATTGATAGATGCTACATCTTCTGAAAGCAGTCTTGAGGAAGAGACTGGTGTTAGAATGGTGGCCTTGTTTGATCATGAGGAGGTTGGGTCTAACTCAGCCCAAGGAGCTGGGTCTCCTGCCATGCTAAATGCTTTATCACGAATTACGAGTTCCTTTGGCTCAGATTCTAAGGTAATAACTACTTCCATGCCCTTGGGATGATTTTGGGATTTAATTGAACAAAGAAATGCTTACTGTTATCCTCTGACTAGTCCCATGCCTCTAAACTAGATACTGTAGATGCTTATTTTGTTATGTAGACATAGTCTCTGTAGATTTATGGCTGCTGAACTAAAGCAATCTAAGAGCTACAAAATCTCAGTTCAAAATTTTGGAATTCTAAATGGGTTCAAATTTGCTTCATAATTTGTTACCCGAATTCATGCCACCACATTAAGAGCCCTTTCTCTCAGGAAAGAGCTGTCAGTTGGATTAATGGATTGCCTCAAATGTGGCAGCAACAAGAATATATGAATGGCATAAACATATTCCTTTCTATACACTCAATTAGTGATTAGTTTTCATTGAATTTGAATTATTTCCAGTTGCTTGAGAAAGCAATTCAGAGAAGCTTCCTTGTATCTGCTGACATGGCACATGGATTACACCCTAATTACATGGTGAGTTGCCTACTGTGCTTATTATTCACCAGTGTCAGCAATATTTGGTTTGTTGCACCATGTTGATATAGGGCTCCTCCTTAGGACAAACATGAAGATAATCATCAGCCCAAGTTGCATGGAGGGCTTGTCATTAAACACAATGCAAATCAACGCTATGCAACCAATGCAGTCACTTCTTTCATATTTAGAGAGATCGCAACAAAGCATAACCTTCCTGTTCAGGTCAGTTTCTCTCTGTACTGACATATTTCAACTGTGAAAAATTCTAGAGGTACCCCATTTTTAAAGTAAGAAGCTATTGCTGAAATTGAAAACCTTTATCTTTCAAAGATGATTCTTTTGGTGGTCGGAGTGGTACCGACCACCGGATCTAGAGGTCACGACCACCTCACTGGGTGGTTGGGGTGACACCGACCAAGAAAAGGGTGTGCAAATTCTTTTTTGGCTGATGTGCCACGTCTAAGGGAGTGCGCCTAAAACGCATGTACGGGTAGCATTACTCTTAAAAATATAATAGGAAAACCTTTTGGTAAGATCTTTCAGACAAGATTAATGTAAACTGTGAGAATTTTGTGTGGTATAGTAAGTGATAAAGCAGAGGGGTTGCAAATGATGCAGGATTTTGTGGTCCGCAATGACATGGCATGTGGATCAACCATTGGTCCGATCCTTGCAAGTGGTGTGGGGATTCGTACAGTTGATGTTGGGGCACCACAGCTGTCAATGCACAGTATACGAGAAATGTGTGCTGCAGATGACGTGAAGCATTCATATGAGCATTTCAAGGCCTATTTCCATGAATTCTCTCTTCTTGATCCAAGGATTAAAGTTGATGTTGATGATAAGTCAGTGGTAGATATATATGTAGAGTAAGAGTTGCTTGCTGCTGAGACTTCATCAAATTGCACACAAAAGGTCAAATCATGGTGTGCAATATTGCTCTTGTAATTCATGAATATGATGATGTTAATGGAATAATATATTTGGACAAAATGGAGTATTAAGCACGTTCATAAACTTTATCACAACTTCGGCCGGTTGATCTATGTTAAAGGATAAAAATCATTTGAGATAAATGTTGATTTGTATTTCATAAATAAGTGGATTTAGATGATTTGATTACCGTAAATTAAAGAATTTGTTAACTCTCTAAGGGATATATTTGTATTTGAAACTATTCAAATTACATGTAAAGCTCTATAAATAGAGCCTTGTACTCAAATCAAATATGCATGAAAGATGTAGCTTATAAAAGAGTTCTTATATTTAGGGAACAAAATTACTTTTTGCTTATTTATAAATTTTTTTTTTTTTTAAACAAAAAAAAAAAAAACACTTCACAATAGATTTTCTTATTTTTCCCTATATCAATTAAATATTCTTTTTTGTTTTGTTTTACTTTTATTTTATTCTTTCTCTCTTTCCTACTTTTCTCTCTTCTCTATATCAATTAAATATACTTTTTTTTATATTAAAATAATACATTGAGAATGTGTAGTGTCCATGTATATTTAGGTCATCTGCTGTGTGAAGTTTTTTGGTGTTTTTCATAAAGTTTTTTCTAAATATAGGCTAGGGAACCAATATAGAGAATCTATTGCTAGTGCTCTAAGGCTTTAACGTATGGATGTAGGTCATAAACTGAACTACCTTAATCTCTGTATCTTTCATCTCTTTATTTAATTATTAGTTTCTATAATCTAGTAATTCTTGGGGAATTTCGTTGACCTCTTTTTGAATGGAAAATGAGTCAAGTACTATTTATAACGATTCAATAAATCATATGCGTTATCATTATAAAATGACTAGTTAAGTTGCAATTAAAATTTTTTAAAATCACTTATAAAGCATGTCAGTTTCGCTGATTAATTCACTCACTCAATATGAACAAAACGTTCACTCATCTAATGTGAAACTAACTTGGATATGGGTCGGACCTCATCTATTCGAGTCGAACAAACGACTATTTTTTTTTTAACAAAATAACTGGAGCTACCATGCATTACTTTGAAGAGGTCCGAAGGCAATACAGTGAATAGAGGCATATCGACACCTTATACACTAAGTTAGAAAAATATGACTTGAGTGCTGCCTCAAAATAAATAAATATTACAAGGACAGGTGTTTGAGTCACTCTTTAACAATAAAAAACCTATAACCAAAAAAAGAGGGTTGATCTAGCTAACAAGCCATAAAAAGTCCAATAAAGTATGCAAATTTAACAGACAGACTTTCAAAAGCTACTCTAAAAAAAAGAGAAAAAAAATAACTACAGAAAGCACCCAATACAAGCCGACGTCGAAAGAGAAACTGTGTGTGTCTTGCAGGAACCGGCGAAAAAACATAGATTTGGCCTCAAAAGTAGATGGAGAAGAAGAAAGCTCAACCAAACTTTCGCCGGCAACATAGATAGAGATGTTGCTTCCCTACGAGACGTCTTGTGTTAGCCTTCCTGCCTGAAAAAACAAAAAACAAGAAAAAACACAAAGTTCCATAACCCTAGAATGACTAAGAGACCCAAAGCTCCATAATAAAAGGAAGGATTAGGAGAACAAAAAAGCTTCATAGCCCTGGAAGGACTAGGAGAACAAAAACTCTACTGGATCTAAACAAAGCCAGGGAAAACACAAAAAATCTTCATAGTCCTAGAAGGACTAGGAGGGAAGCATCATTCCACCCTCCTCAAACATCTCTCTTCTCTCTTATTTTTTCTTTTTCTCTATAGGGCCGGCTCTCTTGTTAATGTTTTTAATTGATAACATGTAACACAAAGAATTGAATTTCGCCGCAACAAATATTCCCTTTAACAAACCTTTTTAATTACGCTCAAAAGTCAAAAAAAGAACATATTCTCAACTTTCTTTTCTAATCTCCATTATCAAATTTTATACTCACCAAGATCTTATGAACTTTTCGTGCAATTGTTTGAGACCCAGGGAATACACATACGCTCGCTCACATTGCATCGCTCCTCCCTTCATGGTACATCAAAACGCACCATAATGGGCCATTCTGGGCCCATGGCCCAATGAAATTACTCTTCATGCTATATTCCGTGATTGATTCCCAAGCTAAGGCCCAAAAAGCTAGAGAGAGAGAGAGAGAGAGAGAGAGAGAGAGAGAGAGAGCCATGGCCAGTGAAGCGAGCTCAGTGGTCTCTGATCTCATCAACTTCCTGAACGCTTCGCCAACTGCTTTCCACGCCGTCGGTAACTTCTCTCCGTCTCTTTATGTCTTTCCATTTCCGTTTGTTTACCGAGAAAATCCCCGACATTAAAAATCGGAATCCCGCATATATACATCCCCTCTTACCCTCCTTTTCTTGTTAGTGAGATTAAGCTTGTTTTGTCAATTACGATGACGTTTTAGATGAGGCAAAGAAGCTTTTGAGAAGCGTGGGGTATGAGCAAGTCTCAGAGAGGGAGGATTGGAGATTGGAGGCCGGGAAGAGATATTTCTTTACGCGGAATCACTCAACCATTGTCGCTTTCGCGATCGGTAAAAAGTATGATTTTCTTTTCTTTTTTCAATAAATTTCACCGTAATTTCATTGCTGCATTTGTTCTCGTCTGTTTGTTATTGGAATCTAGCCGTTTGCTTGCTGAGAAAATATAGGAAAAGAAAAGGAATCGAATTTTGGAAGTCCTTTGATTTTAACCATCGGGAGCATCTAGTTAACATAGGACACACTTCACTGAGCTTAATGCAACTATTCGTCTTAGTGCAGATTGCCTTAGTTGTATAATTAATTGTTATTGGAATCATTCCACGATTGTCACTTTTGTAATCAATAAAAAGTATGATTTTATTTTTTCTTTTCCTTTTCATTGAATTCACCATAATTTGATTGCTGTATTCGTTCTCATTCATTTGTATTGGAATTTCGTTTCATTTGGTTGCTGAGAAAATGTAGGAAAATAAAAGGAATTGAGTTTTGGAACTTTTATGCTTTTAATCACGGGGAGAACCTAGTTAGCATAGAACACACTTTACTGAGCTTAATTCAAATATTCTGCTTAATGCAAATTTGTAGAATTATTTACTACATTGTTATTCAATATGGATTTAATCTCGTTATTGCTGATATTGTGGAACTTGTGCTTAGGTATGTTGCTGGAAATGGATTCCATATAGTTGGTGCTCATACTGATAGTCCTTGTCTGAAACTGAAGCCTGTTACAAAGGTGGCGTATTGGTTTCATTGCTATTACCTGAATTGAAATATTGCATTAATGAGTTTATGTAGAATTGGTGATTTAAGGGACATTGTTTATGTTTTTTGGAAACTGGGTGGGTTGTGCAGGTAACCAAAGGTGGTTATTTGGAGGTTGGTGTCCAAACATATGGGAGTGGCTTGTGGCATACTTGGTTTGATCGTGACCTAACAGTTGCGGGAAGGGTGATAATTAGAGAAGAGAAAGATGGTTCTGTTTCGTACTCGCATCGTCTTGTTAGAGTTGAGGAGCCCATCATGCGGATTCCAACCCTGGCGATTCACTTGGACAGGTTGTATTGTTGTCTTAATTGCTTTCTCGCCTATTTGGCTGTTGTGTGGTCATGGTTTGGATTGGAATGTATATGGATAATTTTGATGTTATCTTGTTTTATGTTATTGTTGTCTCTTTCCTTCTGTTGAACAATTTATTGTGTTCCATCAATAGGGGCACTGATGGATTCAAGGTCAACACACAGAGTCATCTTCTTCCTGTCTTGGCAACATCAATTAAGGTAATCTTGGAATTACACGAATTTATATACTTTGTATTCGTGTGCTGTTTTATTTATTTTAATTGATAGTTTTGCTGTATGGTGCGGTGCCAAGTTATGTCCCTTGTATTTATGGTTATTACTCGTAGAACATGATTATGAGGAGGCGGAATGTTTTTCCCTTTAGCACAAGAAGTCAGTGCCACTAAATTCTATTTAGTGATTTTGAATGATTACGCTTTACTGGAACTTCAATTCACATGTTGAATTCGACAATGTGATTGCATTAGGTTGAGTTAGTGTATTGAGATGTTCATTTATTTGTTTAAGAATATCAGTGTAGGATGTTGAGCTATGACTATATGTATCTATGATCTAATGAAAAGAGGAGTTAGTAACTGAATATTTGATGAATATGGCCTGTTTAACGTTTGAGTGAATATGTCTTCCTTTTGATCCAATTTTTGCTTTATCCTATGAACTATTTTTTCAGGCAGAGCTCAATAAAGTGGTTGCTGAAAATGGTCCAGCTGGAAGTGGAGTTCAGACTGATGAAAAGAAAATTAATCAAGGAACTACCACTAATAATTCAAAGCATCACTCCCTCTTATTACAGGTTAATAAATTCTAAAATTACGGGTCACATCCTCCTTTTTCTTTTTCGCTTTCTTGGGGGGGTGTCAATTTACTTTTATGGGCAGAGTTCAGATGACACAAATGTGTTAAGAGGCATGACCACATGTAGTTGTGACGCTTTTAGGAGTATCTCAGCTTTATATTTTGGGGTATGCTCATTGGTGATTGCGTTATTTTTCGTTTTTTTTAAAGCTCATTGCAAGTCAGGTTGGCTGTAAACCAGATGATATATGTGATTTTGAATTACAAGCATGTGATACTCAACCAAGTATTGTGGCTGGTGCGACAAAGGAATTCATTTTCTCGGGGCGGCTTGATAATCTCTGCATGTCATTTTGCTCTCTAAAGGTATGGCTTTGTATATAGGCTCTCTTCTTTTGTTGAGATGCAAATAAGAGGTCTATATTTGTTTTTTTTTTTTTTCCCCTGTCCATATCTTGACATTGCAATGTGCTACACTTGTTTCTCATGTCAAATTGGGGAGCCTTTGGAGTTCTGCCTTGCTGATAAAGGCTGATATGCTACAATGCTTTGTTGATTTGTAACATTAATAAAAAATTTAAAACAAGTATATTTGACATAGCTTGATCTTTGATGAGTTGAATTTGGGAAGTTATCAAAATGTGACATGACAATTTGTTTTCCTTTTAGAATTGCAAACAACTAGAGAAACAGTATTTGTCTAAGCTCTCCTCCTCCCTCCCCTCTTCCCCCCCTCCCACCAAAAAAAAAAAAAGAGAGAGAAAGAAGTACTTGCCTGGCTCTAACTCATCCACACAGCCAACTGCATGTTTTGGAACTGAAACATATAACATATGATATATTCCATCCACCTCAGTGTATATCACTCTTGTTACTTGTAAAAGTCCATGGGCCTTACTCACTCTCAAAAGACGCCTTGAGAGATGAGGGGTTGTCCATGGCTTGTAAAGTCTCAAGGTCATGTATATTTTTGGCGATGTGAGACACTTTAACATTGCTCTCTCATATTGTTGATTTTCCTTTTTATTTAGGAGAAAAGATTACTATATTATATGCTTTGTTGTTTGAGTTCAAAGAAGCTGGTTTGCATATGATGCTTAATTGTTTCAATTTCAGGCATTGATTGATGCTACATCTTCTGAAAGCAGTCTTGTGGATGAGACTGGTGTTAGAATGGTGGCCTTGTTTGATCATGAGGAGATTGGATCCAACTCAGCCCAAGGTGCTGGGTCTCCTGTCATGCTAAATGCTTTATCACGAATTACAAGTTCATTTGGTTCAGATTCTAAGGTGATAACTGCTCCACGTCCTTCTAATGATTATGGGTTCATTTTAAAAAAGTAGATGTTCGTTGTTATCCTCTTGCAGTCATTCAGTGATTTGTTTTACTCCGGAGACTTACTTGTTTTCATTGAATTTGATTTATTTCCAGTTGCTTGAGAAAGCAATTCAGAGGAGTTTCCTTGTATCTGCTGACATGGCGCATGCATTACACCCTAATTATATGGTGTGTTGCGTACTGTTCTTACAATTTACCAGCATCGGCTATATTTGGTTTGTTGCACTATGTTGATATAGGGTTCCTCCACAGGAAAAACATGAAGATAATCATCAGCCCCAGTTGCATGGAGGGCTTGTCATTAAAAACAATGCAAATCAACGCTATGCAACCAATGCAGTCACTTCCTTTGTATTCAGAGAGATAGCAACAAAGCATAACCTTCCTATTCAGGTCAGTTTCTCTCTACATTGGCATATTTTAGCTCGATGTCCAATTTGGTGGTTGCGACCACCAGATCTAGTGGTCACAACCGCCTCACTTGGTGGTTGGGGTGGTGCTGACCAGGAAAGGGTTTGCAAACTTTTTTTCGCTGATGTGCCAAGTTAGCGAGCAAGGGAGAGTGCGTAAAATGCACGTACGGGTAGCATTACTCTTAAAATGTGTGGAAAACTTTTTTATCATTCGAAGATGATTCTTTTGGTAAGATCTTTAAGAGAAGATTAATGTGAATTGTATGAATTGTGGTGTGAGAATTTTGTGTGGTATAATAAGTGATAAAGCATAGGAATTACAAATGATGCAGGATTTTGTGGTCCGCAATGACATGGCATGTGGTTCAACCATTGGTCCGATCCTTGCAAGTGGTGTGGGGATTCGTACGGTTGATGTTGGCGCACCACAGCTATCAATGCACAGTATACGAGAAATGTGTGCTGTAGATGACGTGAAGCATTCATATGAGCATTTCAAGGCCTATTTCCGTGAATTCTCTCATCTTGACACAAAGATTACGGTTGACATATAGGTCTCTATTCTTCTTCTGCAGTTCCAAATGCTCATGTAGGTTCTCTCTCTAAACACATCCAAAACTTGGTTGTGATGTAATACATGAAATAATGGTGCATCAACTGGAATGTTGTGTGGATCTGCCAAATACTTGATTGTTTTTAAATGAATGGATGCAACCTAAAATGTTGAGTTTCAAATGCTACTTGTTTGTGTTTCGCATTCAGTAGTTATGTTTTGCTACACATGAACATAATATAGGTATTACTTATTAGTTGTCACGCCCCGTTTTGGAATGTAAGGGGATACACGAACTTAAATATACTCCCAAAGAATTCATTCACGAGAAATAATTAAATAATGACAATGGCATAAGACATAATTAATAGATTTTTTATATATATAAATATATATGTATAGCATTTATAACATTAGAGTTCTTGTTATAGTTAGTACATTAAGAGGGCCAGGGAATACAGAAGAAAAAAAAAAAAAAAAAAAAAGACACCGGAACGGTTACAAAAGCGGCTAGATACATCATACATGGTTTTAAAAATATTGGGGGTCCTCTCCCTCCTTTTAATGATGTCCAGCCCTATATGTCTTTAAGTTAACCATATCTACATCACAAAAAGAGATCCCTCGCCATTAGTGTCCATATTTCAAAACATACGTCAACCCATTGGTCCACTCCTGCTGGCCAGTACTTAGGATCATCATAAGTAATTACCCCAAGTTAACATAGTTACATATTAACTAACTCTCTTATAATTACTTATATTATTATGTTTTCTAATCTAGTATATATTTAGTAAGTTACTAACTTACTAAATGTTGTCTTATAATATGATTATGCAATACTAATTTATAATGTAACTAATGTTAATTAACTTAAATCCCAACATATTTGATTACTTATGAGTTATGATAATATTAAATTTGTGAATTGTGATTTTAAATAAACACATTGTTGATTACAATACTATTATGCTAACAACCTAATTAATTTAATAAATTTATGATTCCATGAATCACATTGTTATGTTTGTAGGTTATGTAACTTATATAGTTATAGTTGTATTCATATAATAATGATAAAATGATATGATCTATATATGATATATCATATAATTAATAAATTATTATATCCAAATTGTTTATCCGAATTTTTGAAATTTCGAGCCCTAAATGAGTTGGGCAAGCGGGTCGGGTCGAACCAAGAGTTATTCAAGCCGAAAATTTCAAGCCTTAAATGAGCCGAGTGGGCGAGTCAGGTCGGTTGGGTCTTAAACAAGCTGGGCTCCCTAGGCCTCAAACGAGCCAAGCGGGTCGAGCTCACGAGCTCCCGTCGAGTTATGTCGGGCGAGTCTGGTATGTATTGCTAACTAATCGAGCGGATTTCAACAGTGCCAAGCTCGAGTTTGGATCAGGTTAAAACGGGCGGGTACCGAGCGGGACCTCGAGCGCTCACTTACAGCCCTAGCTACACGCACTCTTGTCCAGGTTCAACCAAAGCATCATATTTTTGTAGCACTATAAAGTTTCAAAGGAAATCTTTCAACTTTATAGTTTATATACCCTGCAATGCGGTTCTTGCCTTCTCTAAGGTTTAAGAGAAATGCTAGGGGTACTTAAAGTTTTACCAAGAGAATCTTACAAACTGATGTGGCAGTCTGACGTAGCATTTCTTTAATTTAAAAACTCATTTAAACATCCCACGTCATTCCTTTCTTCTTCCTTTTAAAAAAAATAATAAAAAATAATTAGCTGCCTTTGCTCTTTCTCGGTTTCTCCAACGTACACAACTTTCTCTGTGCTTTTCATCTTCCTGAAAAATCTGTTCATCTTCCTACTTCATCTTCATGTTCATCTTTCATAAACTAACATGCTACAGGTCAGTCTCTCTCCCTCTCCAAAAGATTTAGAAAAAAAAAAAAAATTGTTTCTTCTGTCCTTGGTCTTCTCTCTCCAAAAAAAACTGCTTCTTCTCTCCAAAAGATTTAGAAAAAAAATCTTGCTTGTAGTTGGCGTTTGATTTGAGGATCAGTTTGTTTTGTCCTCTGTTGTCTGCAGACTTGTATTTTGTTTGTTTTGAGGCACAGCTTGTGCTGTCCTTTGTTGTCTGCAGACTTGATTTTTTGTTGCTTGTTTCTGTGTTGGTTCCTGTTGCTGTTTGTAGTAGTGGGCTGGTGGCTGTTGTTTATTCTCTTGTTGAGAATTTTAGTTCCAGTTTTTTCATGAATGTTGTAAATTGCTGAGTTTGGTTTTATGAAAGTTTTAATTCATCCAAAAAAAAAGAAGTTAAGAATTGTTTGCGGTACATGCAAGAAACAGTCATCTTTGCTATGTGATAATAATAGCATCATCTGCTATTGGCCTCTCTGTTTTTTTTTTTTTTTTTTTTTCTAAATCTTTTGGAGAGGGAGAGAGATTGACCCGTAGCATGTTAGTTTATGAAAGATGAACATGAAGATGAAAAGCACATAGAGAGCTGCGTGCGTTGGAGAAACCGAGAAAGAACAAATGCAGATAATTATTATTATTTTTTTTTTAAAAAAAAAAGAGAGGAATGATGTGTGAGGTTTAAATGAGTTTTTCAATTAAAGAAATGCCACATCAAACTGTCACATTAGTTTGTAAGGTTCTTTTAGTAAAACTTTAATTTCTCTAAGGTTTAAACTTCCCCGATCCCCATATTTGCTTGTAAGAACACTTCTTGAATTGGTGTCCGACTGTTGGCCCATATTGCTTTAGAGTATAAAAGAAGATAAATAGTCATGTTAATCAAACAATGTCGAGTATAGCACTTCAAGTTGGTTAAATGGAAATGTTTTTTAAAAAAAGGGAATGGAGAGAGAGAGAGAGAGAGAGAGAGGCTACACTGTATTGGAAAGCTGTAGAAGCAACCATTGATATGCAGAAATAATGTTAAGTAGGTTCATAAACTTGATCGCAGCTTCAACTTTTCAATCAAGCAATTGTCGGATAATAGTTTGGCTTGCCTCCAATTAAAGAGTCACTGATATCCGCTTGTCAAAAAAAACATAATGGTAGTAATGGCTTTAGTTAAAAAATAATTGGCCAAGTTCTCCTCCAATTATCCCATCTCTACCGTTTATTTTTTTTACGAGAAATTTCCAGTGATTTTTTTCATCAGGGATAAATCAAACTCGTCGGGAAACTTTCAAAGTTACCTCTTTATAAGATGTTCACACTTTTAGCCACCCCATGCTTAGTTGGTGGGAATGTGAAAATAGCGGTAATACTGATGATTAAGAAATGTTACATGTACTTTCAAGTGTTTACTCTCAAGTGCACACTCCACAATGTAGCAATGAAAATTATCATTAATATATCATATACATATTAACCCGTCCAAAACTCAATAGTAATTTTCACCATTCATGTCAAAAAAAAATATGCAAATAACATTTATCTTATTATGTGTGCAGACCAGACACACAATCACATACACAAATCTTGTAGATATTCTACCAAAAAACTTGGAGCTGAACAGCATGGTTACAATCCAAGTGTGTACATGCAAGCAAGGATGAAATATTGAGCAACACATTGTTGGACTAGTCCTTAATCGTCCAGATTTGACAATGGTTGTCTGATTGGAAGAGAAGATTGACAACTCAAGAAAGACCGAAGTCCACTGGGTTAGATGGAAGGCCTCGTTTTGTGCAGGCGCACACTGCAACTGCAAGCTGTCCGCATAGTAGTAATTCTACTAACTTGGCTTTTTGTCCCACATGGGAGAGACATGAAAGAGTAGTGTAATATGGAAGATATAAAACACCCAAGCGCTCTGTAAACAAATCACGCAGCCACGCGGTGAGCACAAAGCGAACTATTCTTTCGCCTTTTACTAAAGAATACCGTGTGCGCGCCGCAAATAGTGGCATACGCCAATTTTTGGAGGGGTTTCCTCAATAGAAGCCCCTAAAATGAAGTGTTTAAAAATTTATGCAGGGTTAAAATATCAGTCCATTTGGATAAAATTTACCACTTTCTCTTTCAATTTAAGAGAAAATCATATTATTGAATTAACATCTTATAGTCCACTAAGATATCTGCAATGGTCCTTGTCATGGACAAGGATCCAGTTTTGTATGAGGGGTAAAATTGTTCTTTCACATTTTTATGGACAATTTTACCCCACAAATTACACTAAAACTGGATCCCGCCCTCCAAATCCTCTCCAGTTGAACTGGATAGCATCCAGTTAGTTATAGGGCAGGGGTTTTTTGTCATTTCACATTTTTTTTTTTGGGACAAATATACTCCTGCCCTGTAACTAACTGGAACCGGAGAGGATCCAAATTCCCTCCAAATGCCCTCATCTTGGACACACCCTGGTTTTAAATGGGGAGAGTATATCCAAGTACTAACTCTATTATTTATTGTCTCAAAGTGAAAGAATTAGCCATAAATTTTGTGTATTGTTTTTCTTTATATTTTTCAAAAAATTGCAAACATAAATTTTCTGTAAACCAGTTTGTTAGAAATTTTTTACAACCCATATATAAAAGTGACATATGTCCTTTAAACATGTGAGAAGCACGTGCTATTGAAATAACATGTATTTCTCACATGCTAAGAGACACATGTGAATCTTAGATATGATTTGTATGAAATTTCCTACAATCTCCAACAAAAACACATTTTGCTCCTCTATACTCGCATAAATGCATTTCCCTCGGCTCAAATGAGTGGTTTGTGTAGCTTTTCGCACTAGATGAACGTAGAAAGTAGTTGAAGAGAGAGAGAGAGAGAGAGAGAGAGTTAAAACCATGGATCTAGAAGACATTGAAGTTAAAGGGGTGGAGTTTAAATTTACTCTCACGTGTGAGCTCAAACTTCCTATTAATAGATGAATACATAAAATATTTAATTGAAATGAAGAATGGTGAATTGTGGAGTTAAGGTTTGAACTCGTGGTCTCTGGTTTTGATACCAAGTTAAACCACCACTTATCCCAAAAGCTTGAACTGATAGGAAGAGATAAATTTAATTATTTAATCAATATTTTTTTTTTTAAAAAAAAAAAGGTCATTGAACACTATATAGTTCATATTTAGAAAATGACAGTGATATGAAAGTGTCATGCTGTGCAACATGTTCAAAAATTAGAGACTGTCTTTTCATTGTGAAACATAACCAAAAAGTAAAAAAAATAATAATTTGTTTGATGAAATTTTTTCTATCTCCCTTTTGTTTTCTCTTTTCAAAACATAAAATTAATAAACAACCCAAAACCCAAAATACTCAAAATTACTTTCACGTTTTATGCGACATCAACACTTTTTTTTATACAAAAAAACACCATCTAAAAAGCATTACCAAATTCAACAGAGTCGTCTATATATTGTACCAAAAACTTCAAACCAAATATAAACTTCAAAAAGGACAAGAAACATTTGGTAATACATGATCGGACATGTTGAGCAACACATAAATCAAAAGACAAGAAACATGCGCATGGGAGCGCCTTGGAGTAGGCGTTGTCCCACACTGCTACAATTTAGATGCTTGTGGAGAGAGCTGCAACTACAAATAAGGAATTTCATCTTCCTTCGAAGGCACGGAGCCGTGCGGTGAGCACAAAGCGAACTATTCTTTCGCCTTTTACTAAAGAATACCGTGTGCTCGCCGCAAAGAGCGGCATACGCCTATTTTTGAAGGGGTTTCTTCCAGATGGTTAAGCCCCTAAAACAGAGTTTAACGTGTGTTTTTGGATATTAATGATTAAATCCATTCAAGTGGTTTTAATTTTGAAGTGATATTAAACAAGAAAAGTTCGATTAAATTTGTGAGAGTTTTTATATTGAGAAGATTTTAAACTAAAAGTTTGTCAGGAAAATACAATTTTCACAATTAAACCTTAGTTTTTTCTCTAATTTTACTCTTTAACAATCTACCGTTAATTCGGTATGTTCATGTCAAAACAATCAATTCATAACACGACTTTCATGTCTAGTCAATGTGGCACAATTTTGTTAAATCATAAATATAGATTTTAATTTTTTTTATTTAGAGTATATTTGTAATTTGAAAGTAACTATGTCATGTTTATGTCAAACAAGAACCACGTGGTATTAATTGATTGGTCGGACGTAGCATAATGTTAATTAATTTGACATTTTGATGGATAAACATATTTGAAATTAGAGGAATATCTATAATGGTCTAATTTTCAAAATTGAAAACCAAAGATTAAATTGAAATCATATGAAAATAAATTTGATTTTTCCCTAATATTTTGATATCTAATTACACGGGTTGAGATTCGGTGCAAGACTATCGAGTGCCCACAACAAATAAAAAAAGATGGTTTGGTTGGTTGGTTGTTGGATTGGTTGAAACAGCTCGTGATTTAGCCATTAGAAATAGTACTCACAATTTTTGAGAAATTGGAAGCACTTTGAGAGGCAGACAGTGAGGAACAACCTTAGGCAAGGGAGACATTTGTTCTATGAACCCTTCTCTAGTGCTTTTTTTTTTCTCTCTCTTTCTCTCTCTCTCTCTCAATCCAGACATGTCGAGCTGAAGTGACTTTTGCAACGAAAGCCGTGACTCACGATTGTCAATTTCACCACCATGTTCACGATAAATTCATCTTGATAATTTCACCATCTCTCACCGTTTTTACTCCATTACACATTGACTATTTATTCTTAAAAGACAACTATGGAAAATAGCAAATAATATGATGTTTTCAAATTATTATTTTTTTTCTATGATTCCGTCATCCCAGCAGTCATCTAAGTCACTTTTTTTTTTTTTTTTTTTTTTACTGTCACGATTTATACCATTCATTTAAATAAGATTTAATAGGTATTGCACTAAATATCAATCTATTTCCACCCAAATTTGACCGTGTGATCGGCAGCAGTGCCACCAGACGGGACATGAATGGCATACGATAAGCTTTTCTAAAATCCCTTCATGTCGATAATATAAATTCTTTAGCCAAAAAAAAAAAGTCAATGCCTTGAGGCCACATCCCACGGGGGATAAATGCCTCATTACTTGCCACTTTATCATAGAGCTCATTGCTTAGGTATAACCCCACAACATTCAAAGAGCTTATTTCACTTACAGCAATGGCTACGTACCACACAATTCCTATTTGTGAATTTGTAAATTCCATGAGATATTTGTGAATTTGTGGCATTACTCTTCAACTTATCTCCTATTTCCCTTCCCTCCTTTTTTTTTTTCCTTACCCACGAATTAAAAAAAAAAAAAAAAAAGAGACAGATTGCTCGTTAAGGTAATTGCTTAGTTCTTATGCCCTATTAGATTAGGATATTCTAAATTTCTTCAAATAATTCAATTGTAAAATTCTCAAAATCATAACAATTATTTTTAACATAAATAGTTTAAATTTTGTCATCTAAGATTTACTAGTTCTGGAAGGTCATTTATGTATCATTTATCTTTGTATCTATCTCTCACTTAGTTACATACTTGGTAATATCTAAATCATTAAAGTTTAAAATAATTATTATGATTTCAACAATCCACGACTTACCCTAAAAAATCTAGAAAATCAAGATCTGTACAACAATTACTCAACACAAGACACTATATGCCATTTAGACTGGCATACTACCATTTGCATATATTAATGATTAACAACTAATACTACTGGTAATGCAATGGGGGCTGCAATTTCATCTACTAAATGAAAGTTATGTAACATGTAGGCACAAAAAACTAACACTATAGCACACTGCTATTAGTATATTTCACGGTAAAGATCAAGATCATATATAAAGTACAAGTAAGTAATGTTAGAAGTCATTCTTTTATCATTCTTCTGTTCCTTTAAGAATAATGTGAATTTTAAAATCACTATTGAACTTATGATTGATCCCTATTGAATTTTGATCAAATGATAATTTTAAAAGCCACATCATTCTTGAACGGACATAAGAGTGACTTATATAATTACTCATAGAGTACTTGATACCGACGGGAAACTAAAAATAAAACATCAAGAAAAGGACAAGATTGTCAACAAAGCAGAAAATGTGTCATCAGCGCGCACTTTCGCGCTTTTATATTATGGTATAGGTAACTCAATTAAACCTCAAAATGTTGACAGCAGCCGTCATATGCAGTTTGGAAACTCAAGAAGTGGCGCAATTTGTCAGAAAATTCAACAGTATATCAGAATACAAATGGATAATAAACACTATGCTTTCTGAGGAAAGCAATCAATTTATAAGTAAAATGGAGGGAAGTAGCTTTTACGAAGAAAGCACCTTCTGAACCTCAGTTGTGACTTCATTGGGAGGTTTTTCTGCATGAAGATTGGCAACCATGCCCTTCTTGGAATAATAATCAATAACCTGCATTCCGAATGTGAACAAATCCATTACATATCCTAGTAAAACCATTTGAAGAGTTGGATGAATGGTGCAAGAAGATAGTTCAGTAAGAGACCAAGAGTTATCTGTCATTTACCTGAAAATATAGTTTTTTTTTTAAAAAAAAGGGATAAAAGAACTAAAGGTTATCGACCCGTTAATTTTAATTATATCAAGTACAGACTTAGGATTAGGGAAGCTAGTCAAGCCTTAACCAGAAATCTGTGTTTAACTCTCCAACTCTCCCTCTGTAGCAACAACCTCCCCGGCCCCTGATGGTATACATATCATATGCACCCACCCTCTAAACTATTTAAATACGATAACGACAACAAGTTTTTGTCTTGGTTCACTTGGTTATCAAAGAGGACTTATTACAGTTCTCAACAGAAAAATGACAGTAAAAGGGAACCAAAAAAAAAAACATCAAAATGATATAATTTCATCAATGCTCACCCCACTCCCTGCCCAATCGCACAGAGAAACAACAAAAACATAGTTGCACAAGCAAATCAGGTAACTAATATCTTTACCATGATGGAACAATATACAATTAAAAAAATCAGATCGAACTTCAATTGTTTGTTATGTCAAAGGATTAGTTTTAAAAGGACTGCAGATCACTGAAAATTAACACGAATAAAAGTTCATTTTTCCATACATCTGAACTTAAGCAATCAAATTTAAGGAACTGTAGGAAGGGCATATAGAAAGTATACCGGTTCAGTTTGCTTGTGAAATGCCTCCAGTCTTGACTTGAGGACAGCTGCAGTATCATCCTTGCGCTGAATCAATGGTTCCCCAGTAATCTTGGACAAACCAAAACGAGGAGAGTACATTATTTACAAATAAAAATTCATATATTACATTAATATGTAGTAATAGAGCTCAAAAGAAGAATTATCGTGGTGAGCATATTAAAATAAACATGGCCTTCTAAACCAGATTAACAAACTGATGATTAATAAACAGAGGCTTTTACAGCCTCAGTGTTTTTAGCACTGAATTTTTTGATGCCCGCGTCTTATGAGAGCTCCTTCGATGTTGATAAGATTTCTTGTTGCATCAGTGACATTTTTGAACCAAAATAATTAAAAAAGGATATAGCCTTACATCATCAGCGCCTGGAACTTTGGGAGGTGCAAATTTTGTGTGGTAGGTTCTACCACTGGATGGGTGTATCCAGCGACCAGTAATTCTCTCCTCCAAGATTGCATCATCAATTGCAAAGTTGAGCACCTTATCAACTTTGACTCCCTTCTTTTCCAGCATCTCATCAAGCTAAATAAAGGAAACAAAAGCATTGTTAAAGTGCAAGTATACAAAAACACATTCGAACAGAAAAATATCGAGTGGCAAAATTAATCAATATCCAAGTGACAATGTAATATGACACCTTCTGTGCTTGGACCACAGTCCTTGGAAATCCGTCAAGAATGAAACCTTTCTGACATGAAGGCTTTTTAAGAGCCTCATCTATGATGCCAACAACCAAGTCATCAGAAACAAGTTCTCCCTGCAAAATAGTTGCATAACACCTTCTCAGCAATAATCTACAATACAAACTAAGAGAGATGCTATTTAACTCAACTAAGCTATAAACACAACTTATTGGGATCGGCTGCAGAGGTCCTTTTACTAAGACAGAAGCACACAGAACAAATCTAACAGCAAGACAATATATTAAAAAAGAGATTCTACCTTATCCATAGCCTCTTTAGCCTTAACCCCAAGAGGGGTTTTAGCAGCAACAGCAGCTCTTAACATATCACCAGTAGCCAAGTGGCACAAGCAGTACTCATCCTTAACTATTGGTGATTGGGTACCCTTTCCTGATCCTGGTGGGCCTGCATCATACAATTTTTCATGATTGTGAATAAGAAACCTGTCTGCCAAATTAAACATTCACAGCAGGGTGCAGTAAAAAATCAAGCAACAACGATGAACTAACATTCAAGGCCTTGAAATGAACCTACACGATATGACAATTTTATAGTTCTACGATCCACCAGCTACAGGACTGAAACTCATAATTTTTTTCTTTTCCTTCTATTTTGGCTTCTCTTCTTTTCAACCAGGGCATGGGCGGGGAGGGTAAAAGGTGAGAAATTAATAGGAAAATAACCATCTGCAACAGGCTAAAAGTGCAGATTTGACATCTAGCAATTACTTGGACATACCTGGCTGGAGCACCATAGTATAGTACTTAAAACCTAACAGTGGAAAATACTACCAAGTCTAAGGTTTCTTTCTAGCACATATTTCTTATGTGCCCTAAGAACATACATGGATGACTGACAGAGTTGGCTTTTAAAATATCAATATGATGAATTAAACATCCATTTCCCTGAAAAACTCAAGATAAGAAAGGAACAACATTGAAGTTTTTAATTTTGCTTCAATTGCATGACATCAAAGATTTTGATAGTTGTCCAAGAAAATCCAAGCAAAACCTTTTTATCACTAACGGAACCAACAAGGGAAAAAAAAACAAACCCAAAAGAAGAAATTCAGCAGATGCCTGTAGCCTGAACACTATTATGGATAACATGCTACTGTTCTTAATATTAGTTAAGCTAGTCACAGAAGGGTTGTCAATTGCAAGCCACAAACTTATTCCCTGACCTGCACCACCATTTCTATGCAAAAGAGTTTTATACTAAATCTGCAAGTTTTTTAAGCTTCTAGCTTGCAAATAAAAAGGCAACATCTTACAGACTAAGGAAACTAGATTTACAGTAAAATGTCAGTAGCAACAAAATACCACCCCAGCGGGAAGAACATAAACAAACCCAGTAGCATAGATTCCAGATCCAAAACAACGGCATTTATCTTGTTTTATTCCAGCTTTATTTATTGGTTGTTTTCTTCATCTCTAACACCCTGATATTCAAAATTTTCCATCCGCTTTCTCTTCCTACATTTTCCCAGCAACCAAACAAAGCAAATGAATACATAAAACGAGCACCCGTAGCATAAAGAAAAAAAAAAAAAAAAAACCTGTCCGAACAAAAAAACCCTAAGAAACGCAGTAAGACCCCTAAAAGCTTCCAACTTTGTCACCACAAACACATTATATTCTCGGATCTGAAAGAATTTCAACGTCAAGAACCAAGATTTGACAGCAGAAAGAAAAAAAAAATGCAATTAAATAACTTAAATCCATATGAATGTCTCGGCGCGCGCGCGCGTGTGTGTGTGAATATACATGTCTAGTATACCAACGAGAATGAGGCGCTTGTCGGGTTTGGAGGAGCACTTCATGCGACGAAGGAGCTCCGTCATGAGATCGACGGAGGGCACATCTTCCAAGTTAGCTGCCGCAGAACTGGTCGCCATTAGGGTTAGGGTTAGGGTTTTTCTCTCTCTGGGTCTTTTGTTAGAGCAGAGACCGAACAGAGTGAGAGAGAGACAGAAGAGAACCTTTGGTTCGGACCTTCCAAAGTTTCAAACTCAAGCAGCGGTCTTACCAGATTGTTTGTCTTCGAAATGACCGTTGTACCCTTATATCTGTTTGAAAGGAAAATGCTCCGCAAACACCAACTTCTACTGTCACGTGGCGCCTCGCAAACTTTCAAATGGCGGCTGTGGGAAGTATAAATTGCCACCTCAATCTATAAAAGAACATCTGCATCCAATTTTTATGGTGTGTTTGAATCGTTTGATAACATAATTTTAAAAAATAATATGATTTTGATTTTGTTTTTTTAAAAATAAATAAATTATATTTAATTTAATTTTTTCTAAACAAATTATATTTTATTCAACTTTTTTTTAAAAGTTAAATTTTAAAATTCGAACACCAAAAAAGAATTAAATTCTAATTTCAAAAATCCAACACTCAAATACACCATTAAAATTTCTTTCAAATTTTGAAGAATAATCTCAAATTATTATTTTTTATTTAAAGTGGTTGAGCAAATTATATAAATGAAGTCAAATTAAGCACAAAGTTCAACAGAGATAACATCAGCAATACAAAAAAGAGCTTCCTCAAGAAAAACTTGTTCCTCGAATATAATTGACTCACTTTTTGGATTCTTTTCTTGTTCGTTCTTTTATGTCTATTCTTTCTTTTAAGTCACTTAAAAGAATGAATAACTATAGAGTGAATTAAAGTTTGAATAGAGAAACGAATAAAATTAAAGATAACAGAGATGTACATTGATCTAGAGGTAACAGATCTACACTGATCCTTTGTGTAAATGAAGAGTGAACCAATTAAGAAAAATCGGATGGATGGTGAATTTAAGGTAAGATTCTTCAAAAATTGAAGAAAATAGTTCAATTTTTGAACTAAAAAATACACCTAACAAAAGTACTTGTGTTTGCTTCATGTTCAAGTCTTGATTTGCTTGAAAGCTTTTTGATAGTTTGGTGCACTGCTTAATTAGGTGAGGAGTCAAAAGCTCACATTGTGGCCGTGGCTTCGCACCACCCACCATAATCAGCCTATCGATGTACACCATGATAGTATAATGGAGATAAAAGGAAAACCAAGCAGAGATGCATATATATACGTAGTAGGAACAATGTCAAGCAGAATTAAAATGACAGAAAAGTTCTCAAGTTCCACTCTTGCTAGTAGCTCTCTTCTTTCCTAGCAGCTAGCTGGTTTGGGAAGCTAGTAAAGAAAAGAATAGATTAGATTTACTACAATCATTCTCAGATTTTCCTACTATAACCAGAATTGCAAAAAGATATATAGTAGTTTCCTACTATAAACATATTCTCAAATTTAAAGGGGAAAATAAAAACGCAAGATTCTTGTCTAAAACACAAAATTGGACCAGGAGTGCAGCATCTGAAGAGCTCTTAAGTTCACTCAGCATCTTCACTTCTTGACTTCTTCTTCTTTTTCTTCTTACCATCAGCGGCAGACTGCAGGTCCTCTCCATCTTCATCTTCATCCTTGCTCTTCTTTTTCTTCTTCTTTACTGTTCCATCCTGCTCGGCCTTGAACCCATTCTGACCATCCTGTTGCTCCAGCTCCTGCTCGATTCTTCTCTTCTCCTTTTTCTTCTTCTTTTCTGATTTAGGATCTTCCACAGCTTCACCATTTGTAACAATACTTGGCTTATCCTCAGCCATAGGCTCACCATTCAATGCAGCTCCAGCTTTGGATTTCTTTTTCTTGGTTTTCTTTCCAGAAGCTTCAGTTGGAATTTCTTCGGTTTCCATTTCTGTGTCTGCAAAAAGCAATTGCAACCAGTCACAAGTGATACCATCAGGGAGAACCAATAACTAATTGGAAATATGCAAGGATATAATCTACTGAATCTAGCCGCTCCACAGAATAATTGCTACAGTCTGATTAAAGAGTGGCAACCCAGACTCCTGGTCTAATTCAATGGGATGGTGGATCATGTCAAGTTTGTCAGGCCACAATGCAAGTTATCACATCATGTACGGTTCCCAAACAACACAAAATTTTACGCAACCAGGTGTAGTGTGCAAAAAAAATTATTGGTGCATTTTCAATGGGCTAATGATCACATCAAGTTTGTGAGGCCAAGAAGCAACTAAAAGCTTCATGCCACATCTCCAAATGACACAACCCTAGCATCTTTATGAAATGAAAGACTTGGTAGGCACTATCTTCTCTTTTATGCACACCTTTGTTTTGAGCACTATCAATTGCGATTTTCATCACATCTATATTTTTTCGCGGAGCAACTCCCTTGTCATAAAAGTCAAGTCGCTCCTCAACTTGTTCACGAAGTTTCTCTCCAAAAACAGTACTTCCATTCTCTGCATCGCAAGATAAGGCAACAAAATTAATTATGTAGGGAAAAAGTTGCAGCAAATGTGATATGTATGCAGAGATTGCTGAAGGTTAAAAAAGCACCTGAAAAGCAGTCAATGCGTGATGCAATAGAACACTTGTTTGCAAGATAACGAGCCATTCTGCCTTTGTTCTTGGCAGATGCTCGACCAATGAAAGATGAGTGGAATATCAGCCCATACTTGGGTGTGTTTCCTTTGGTTTTCAATGCCCTGAAGAGAACAACATATGTAGGAAACAGGGGGCTTAAAAAATGACTTACGGAAAGTTGTCTTTCAAAATATTATCATCTTTCAAAAGAAGACAACAGAAGTAAAGAGCCATATAAGACATTATTAACAGGGGAAAGCTTTTAGTGATATAGAATATCAATCCAAAAGCTAATGCATTTCAAATTTTTTGAGTCCAGGTTTTTTCTCAAAGATTCAGAAGTAATACTACAAATACAAGAGAAAACCAGGTAATAAGTTAAACACCTGAAGAGCGCCTTCTCTGCACCAAGGATCTGAAGGGTAGAAGAAGGGCACTTGGCCAAATTCGTGAGACTACCAGCATGAGAAATCAAACGAGCACCAACAACTTCACCAATTAAAGAGGCCAAATTCGGCGCAATGTCATTCATCTTTGTAACCAGATAATCATAAAGCTTCCTCCTGTACTCAGATAGGTCCATTACCCTCTGTGCAAATTGCTGGACATTAATCAAGTCAATTGGGCTCAAATCCTGACCTGCAGAAAATTTAGAAAAACCAGGTGAATAGAGGACATATAGGGATTACAAGCAATATAAAATTGAGATTTCTACCCATGGAAGCCTTGGCAGCATCTACAATCTCCTTTGCCTTATCTTCATCTCCAAGTACGTCTGTTAAGCCTGGGATGCTATCATCAGACAACTTCGACTTATCCTCTATATATTTTGAAACTTTGGCATATAAATAATTGTCATTCACAATCTTCACCAATTCAGGAAAATGCCATGAGTACCATTCTCTGCATAGATGTGATAAATCAGACTCACGTGGATTAGAGGGGGGAGCCACTATAGACGTCCACAAAACAACAGATCCTCCAAAATATTTCAAACATGGCCATGCTCGTGAATTAAGAGAATAACAAAGAAGTCTTCCAAGAGAACATGAAAGGCTAAACAGTTTGGATGGTGTATGGAATCACAAAGATAATAGTTTCAAGAACATAAATTGTTTGAGCACAAATGCTGACGACATACCTGACTCTCATGGAGAAGGAATTGATATCTTTATCAAGAGTATCAAGAAGGAAGATTGCCTGAATCACCATATTGTCAACCCGGTTGACATTGAACTTGACTTTTGCCCTGCTGTAACTGTGCCCCAGACCAAGTTGGGCTTTTTCCAGGTCTCCAGGCTATGGAATTGAAAACGAGAAGAAAGAAAGTTTATCAGAAGAAGGATAATTTCATAACTTGAAAAAAAGAAAAGGCCTATAAAAACCAAAGGAGAAGGAGATCAAAGAGAAATGCAAACCTTTAGGTCCTTTAAAAACCTATCAAAATGTAGCCGCACACCACGAAGCAGCTCAAGAATAAATTCACCGCTTTCACAAGGAATTTTAGTCACTTCATGAATGTGTGACCCAATCTTAGTATCCGCTATTCCTAATCTGAACTTTGGCTTCTTAACTTCCTTGACCTTCGGAAGATTAAGCTCCAAAAAGCTCCTCAACTCATCAGTCATTAGCCCTGAAATCCAAAAAGAACTATTAAGCAAAGAACCCATCACCTTAAGCACCAAATAAATGCCCACAACACAAGTTGTTACGAGTAATGAGGAAAAGTTCTTAGTCTGTACTTCTCATCATTTTGAATCCTCGTAAAACAGAAAATCAACCCAATTCAGCATTACACAAGGATATGACTTGAGATTCTCATATTCTAGATCGTGAATAACATGACAACAAAGATTTAAATTTCCAATTTATAACAATTCTCAAAGTGATCAGCAATCAAAAGATGAACGCTTTAAATATAACAAACAGCTTGCAAAGGAAGCTCAAAATGGCTCCATTGGAACCCAACTGTTCGAAGCATAATAACCAATAAAAACAGTGACAAGACACACAAAGATAAAACTCCCACAATTCCCAAAAGTAGAAAATACTATCAGGACTCAAACGCATAACAGAAAACTAGGAATGGCAGGGGAGTTATAGCTTAAATAACATATATAATGGTTGGGAGACAACAGAAAGCAGGAACCACAGAAACCTGCTTGGGGGATGAAGAAATGTACTACAAAAGGGATCCTAATATTCAATTTTAAAAATGTTTCATCTTTAGGACCCAATAAATAAAAATGCCTCCACTGCACTTGAGTCAACCGTTTCCTGTTTTCAATCAACAAATCAGAGGCAAACCCAGAAAAAACTTTACACAGTAGTAACCAAAACCCAGTAGCCAAACAAGGTATTGTAGTTTTGAACGAGGCTCACCTTCGGAGACTGCGTTACACTGGTTGAGAGCGTCGAGGGCGGACTCGAATGGGTGAAAGGCGGTGAGCTGCACGACCTTCCCGAAGCGGTTTAGGTCCGATACGGAGTTCCGTACCGCCTCGGTATTCTGCCCGATTTCGTCGAGGCCGTGTGCGAGGAACAGCGCGTACCCAGAAGCTGACTCGTATAGAAGATACAACGCCATTGAAGAATCTGAATCGAAATCGAACAAAATGACAAGAAAGCTCGCGTCTTTGCTTCACTGAAACCCTAACTCTCTCTATCTGTAAGAGTGTGCTCTAAGGGTGCGATAATCGGCGGGGAATGGAGAGAGAGAAAGAAGCGGGCATTTTCGTTTAGGGTTTAGGGTTTTCTCGGACATATAGGCGAGGGATTCTGGTTATGTATATGTAGGGTTTAAATGTGGTGAGGGTTTAGTTATGGTGTGCGTTGGATGCGAATACTGAAGTTTTGACTGGGTTTGATCCAACGGTGTATAGAGAGAGAGAGAGAGAGAGAAGGTGGTGGTTTTTTTTTTTTTTTTTTAATATAAGTTAGGAACACAATTCTTGCCCTAGGATATCTATTTCCAAGTTCTAGAGTTGAGTCATGAATTAGACCTTGTTTGCACCATTGGGGACATCCTCGTTCCATCTTAGGAATAGGTGAAAGAACTATTTTACTATAAGATTGAATTTTACATATTTAATAATAAATATGTTGTTACAATGTAAATATGTTGTCATAAATTTTTTAAATGACATCACATTATATACATTGTTATTGTTAGGTACAACTAAATAAAATATTGACCGTGAAATAAATCCTCAGTTAGGACTTTTTTTAATAAATTATTTGATCCATTAATGAAACTCTTAACAGCTTGCTTTAATTTTTTATGATATTAGTCATTCATATGAAGGAAAAAAGCTTGGACCAACATTTGAGTTTAAAATTATAGAATTTCAAAAATACTATGGTCTATATATTTATCTTAAGACTTGTTGAGATGATAAGAAATATAAGTTGTTGCCTTATAAGGGTGCATTTTTTATTGCGATTTTGTACAGAAAAAGTTCGATTTTAAACCAAATCGCAGAAAATGAACTGTTTAAAAACTGTTTTTTTTTTTAAAAATTGCGATTTGAAAATGCAAAAAAATGCTTATTCAAAAAGCAGGCAATGTGATGCTTTTTTGAAAACACCATTTTTTAAAAGGCTAACCTGCGATTTTACCAAACGCTTAACTGCGTTTTTAAAAATCATTTTTTTAAATCGCACTTTTTGAAATTGCAAATCCAAACAGACCATAAATAATTTATGTTGTGCTTATTACAATATCAACTACGTTGATAGGGATCCTCCTTTCTCCGTGAACAACTTATCTATTGTGACAACCCCAAATAATTAGAAAGATGTATTGCTCATCCTAAATGAGTTAGTTATAAAGATATTCAAAAGTATTGAGTTTATTACTAGTTTCTTATTAGGTACAACTTGATTTTATAAGTGATTTTAAGAAGTTCTAATTACAACTTGATTAATCATTTTGAAATGATAAAATATATGTGTCTAACGTTTTTCCTAAATCATTACATCTAAGCTGATCTAATGAAACTTTATTGAAGGTGCCAAGTGGGATTAGCTATAACGCCTCATCACATGTCGCTACTATTATTCTTGATAACTCAACACATAGAAAAATGTGTTATTATTATTATTATTTTAAAACCATAAGGCCCATGGCTTGGAACACCAAAACACTAGTATAAACATAACTTTGACTCATTATTGTTCACGAATTCAAAAACTATATATCAACAAAATGACACATTGCCCACCAGACTTAAACTTTTAAGTCTTTATAAACAAAGCTACTGCCTTGAGCTCCCAAAAGTTATGAGCCCACAACTCTATGGGTTGTATTGGCCGTACCCCTCATACTCTTTTGCCCCTCTGGTGCGGCTATACCTATAAAATTAATTAACAATTTCACAAAGTGAAATTTATGAGTCCACAAGTAAAAAAGTATCAACGATTATGTGTAATGTAAGCCATTTTTGTTATAATAAAACATATCTTTCTTTGTTTACTAGAAACACTAGTTACAATTGTAACATCCATGAAAAACGTTAATCACATCTATACAATTATTCCAAAATGAGTAGTCAATATGCAATTGGAACTCGTTAGAATCACTTATAAAGTCTAGTTTCACCTAATAAGAAAATAATGTAAAACTTAACACTCATAAGCTCGTTTATAATCCACCAACTCTATGTGAGCTAATTATATACTCAATGTGTGAAACTGAGGTGATACAATCTCCCTCCTTTAAATATCTGACATTATCGTCATGACCACATTATGCAATACTCCAATACTACATGATGATACTAGATTGGTCTAATACAATTTGTAACAACCTAAAGAAAACGATAACAATATATGTGCTACTACTCTAAAATGACTAGTCAATTTACAATTGAAGCTCAATAAAATTAGAGAAATGATCCCTACACTCATTTCTCACAACAGCCCAACATAAGCACTCATGAGTGTGACATGTGGCAATCTTAAGGGGGGGGCAATATGTAAATTAATGTTGAAGCAGTTAATTGTAACTAAACCTAAATTTTAAATTTGAATGAGTAATTTAATAAAAGGTTAAAAGCATATAATTTTTATAATATTTTTCCCTATTTCTTAACATAGACATTTTATTTTATATCAAATATTGTTTTATGATCGATTTTGTTCCATATATGGTATAAAACCAATTACTTCATGGTTTTTTTTTTTTTTTTTTTTTTTTTTTTTTTTTTTTTATATTCAATCACGATTTGAATGATGATAAATGTGTGTTTTAAGCATGTGTTTTACATCTATTGTGAATAGTGATTTTAAATATTCATATCATATCCCATTTTTATACTATTGGATTGATGTGACAATGCCCGCTAATATTTTTATTTTTAAATTTTTAATAAAAATTGACTAGAGAGTTGATGATACTGCCACATCAGCCAATTAATATAAGAGTGGGATATGAAATGAGTATGTAGGGAAAAATATACTTAATCAATTAACTTTAAAAAGTGGCACCGACCCTTCTAATTATTACTTATTGCAACACTGAAAGAAAGTTATACCATCTGCCAACATCTTCTGTTAAAGTATATAGAAAATGTCACCCGCGATGCATATGTGACATTTTATTTTTAAAAAAAAACTTGAATTACTCAAATTACCCATAAAAAGTATTAATAATAATTATAAAAATAAATAGAAATAAAACCGTGGTTGAACAATCTCTTCAAGCTGCTGGAGTAGTTAGGGTACCCTCAAAATGGTTTAGGGACAGTCAAACCAATCCAACAATCGTGTGGGGGTGGTTCAACGCCAAACCACCCCTACAACCTCGCGGGTAGGGGCGCAACTATATACATGGTTTGAAGGCAGTAGCCCCCAAAAGTTTTAAAATTCTCCCACAATTATATACTTTTATGAGATAAACCATCTAAAATTTAATTTTTACCTCTTTAAAAGGTTTTTTTTTTTTTAGTTATGCCCACTTACTTAAAATTATAACTTCGCCACGGCTTGTATGAGTGGCTCAGCCTCCCATGAAAATAATGTCGGGGTGGGTGAACCAACCCTACATTCTATAGGGAAATTGGTCACCCCTTTAGCAATTTGGGTTGGTTAAACCACTTATAAATGATTTAGTCACCACTTTAATTTTTTTTTAAAAATTAAATTTGGGGGATAATTCAAATAATTCAAATAGAAGAAATCACATGTGTGTCTTGTGTATATATATATATATATATATTTTCTTCTTATTTTTGGGTCTGTCTATTTTAACACTAGATAATAATGAATGTATAATTTACAACAAAATGGTAATTAGAGGAATAAATGGTATTTTCCCAGCAGATACATCATTTGCCCGCCCCTTACAAAACAAAAACACTCAAACACTCTCTTGGGGACCATGAGTCGTGCGTGCGTTGGGGATGGAATAGGCGAAACTGACTTGCCTTCGGATTATGCTTGGGTGGGACAAAAACCAGAAAGAGGATGAAGAAAATGCTTCGAGCAGTTCAATAGCATCAGTGCATCACATACCATCTCCAAATCTCAACCCAGGTAAACATTCTTTACTCTTTCCACCTAAATGAACTAGCTTTATTTTTCTCAAACAAATCAAATGCTTCGTTTAATTTGCATAAAACTGCCCAAACAATTGAAGCACAAAGCTTCATCCCTTACCCATGGCCACTTCTTCTCAACCTCCTCTGTTAAACCCATCGCAGAACTCCCTAATTCCAAGGACCCACAATCTCTTACAGTCTCCTTCCTCCAAAACTCATGTGGGTTGTCCTTGGAATCAGCCATTTCAGCTTCCCAGAAGCTCAACATTGAGAACCTAAAGAACCCCAACTCGGTTCTTGACCTGTTGAGAACTCACGGTTTAACTCAGACCCACATCAGAAAGTTAATTAGCAGTCGTCCACGATTGCTATTGGCTGATTTAGACAATATCCTTAAGCCCAACATGGAGTTGTTTGAATCCTTGGGGATTTCTAGCACCAGCCTTGCCAAAATGCTTAGCAACGCCAACAACCCACGTGTGCTTGAAAGTGATGCATACACTGTGGTTGAGTTCTTTAGAGCTCATGGTTTCAGAAATGAGCAAATATCAACTTTGACCGTGAAGCGTCCACTTTTGTATTTATTCAATGCACACAAGATCTTAAAGCCAAAGTTGGATTTTTTCAAATCTTTGGGCTTTTCGGATCTTGAAATTGCAAAGCTTTTATCCACGCAGCCTTCTATTCTAGCAAGAAGCCTCGAAAAGCAAATCATTCCTTGTGTTCAAGAGCTTAGGCAGATTCTTGGCACCGATGAGAATGTATTAAAGGCTATAAAGGCAGGCTACGGGATACTTGAAGCGAATGTAGAAAAAGTGCTCAAGCCCAAAATGTCGATGTTGATAAGCCGTGGTGTGCCCCAGTCATTAGCTTTGAAAATGTTCTTTTTAGGACCAACATCACTGCTCATGTCCACTTATCGGTTTAGTGAGATTGTTAGTGAAGTTATGAAATTGGGTTTTGATCCCAATATTCTGCAATTTATTGTAGCCATCCGTTCCTTAGCAATGAGTAAGACACTGTGGGAGCGAAAGGTGGAAGCTTATAAAAGTTTTGGTTTGTCAAAGGATGAGATCTATTCAGCATTAAAAAGGCAGCCATTTTTTATGCGTGTTTCAGAGAAGAAGATCCAGAAATCGATGGGTTTCTTTGTGAACAAACTGAAGATGAAGCCTTCTCTAATTTCCAAGAATCCTATTCTTATACGGTATAGCTTGGAGAAGAGACTTATTCCGAGGTGCTCAGTTCTGCAACTTTTGATTTCAAAGAGGTTGATCAAGGAAGATACTAGCATTTTTCATGTGTTCGGAATGAATGAGAACGAATTCGTGGAGAAGTTAGTGAGCAAGTATCAAAATGAGGTCCCTGATGTTGTTAGGGCGCACCAAGGGAAGATAGAATTTCAAGGGTTCCCCGTTGATTTGAAACTGTGGGTATTATGAGTTCGTCGAATGCCAAAAAGTCATGAGTTCATTATGTTGGCAGTGGGCCATTTTCTTTATCTAAGGAATGCAACCATGCAATAAATTCCAGAGTTTTTGCAACAGATTCATATGGTTTAATCCATCTGCATTACAGACATACAGTTCAGGAGGGAGGATGATGTAATTTGTAAAAGTAGTTCAAATGTGAAGGCATTCTAGGCTGTTCAAGAGTGTGAGTCCTTATGATCAGATTTTATCATATGTGACTTTTGAGGTATGTGAGGAAAAGCAATGAAGACATATTTCTCACTGATCAGTTAATCTTATATTTTTGTTTTGGTATTTCAAATTTTGCCTATACCACCATTTCCCCTCTTGGAATTATTATACACCTATGTTTCTTACTTTCATTCATCGGTCCATAATGGTTATTTTTAATTGTTACTTTGCAATTATCAGCCATTATATGGCATAAGTATTGTTAAACACACATTTAACATATGGTTGGATTCATGGTGTACATGTATTCGGGTTGATTTAGATTTCGTTCGACTTCCTTTCGGTGGTGGTAGTTGCTTTCGAGCGGGGATTCGGGAAGGGTTGATGAATATTTCGAGGTTAGTGCCCCTTTCTGTGCCATTTTTGCTTTAGATACCACTTTATGCGGTCCTTACAGAGTGGAGCGGGTCATTTTAACTCATTTCCCACTATTTAGTTGTATTTTCTGCACTGTAATTTTCAATTTTTATTTTTATTTTTTAAGTATTCACTTAGATTTCTGGACTTGTGTAAATCTAAAGGAAATGTATGGTTGCCTATGGCTCATCTTTTAGCTATGTTATCTATTATGTTTAAATCTAAAAGAACAACCTTTTTTATTTTGCGCACATTTCATGAAACCATGTTGAATTTGAATGTCATGTATTTAAATCAGAAATGATAGTATGTATTATGCTATCAATTTGCTTGCTAGCATCACTGGATATTGGCATATTGCAATTTGTGCAATATAGTTCAATTTTATTTATTTTTAACTGTATTTATCATTGGATTAGATATATTTTAGCCCCCTCAACTAAAAACAATTTTTTATGAAGCCTCATGAACTGACAGTTGTGACACTTAAATACATCAACTACCATTTTATTGTAATTAAGCCATTTTGTTAGTGTTGATCATTTGCTTGGATGGAAAAACCATATTTGACCAAAATCTTTTGAAAATAACATTGTTTTGACAATTAAAACCCAAATTTATCTATTCTAATTAATAATCAATAAAAAAAATTAATAATAATTATTTAAAAAAAACCTAAAAAAAAATGGAAATGGGGGCGAGCCACCCTAGATTGGTTGGGGGTGGCCAGAAGGCCCCACCTTAGGTTTGATTTTTATTTATTTTGATTTTGATTTTAATTTTTTTAATTTATTATTATTTAATTATTTTGGTTTTAAAGAAATGGTGGGTATTATAGGAAGAATGACAGAAAAGTGGTAATGTGCCATCTAAATAGATGGCAGGCTGGCAGCCTCTAACGGAATGGCTTAAATGCAACAAATTAATAGTTTGATGTATCTAAGTGTGACAACTATTAGTTCGTCGGATTTTATAAAAAATTATTGTTAGTTAAGGAATAAGGAGGCTAAAATATATTTAACCATTTATCTTTTATTTATCCAAAAGATGCACTCATAAGGAACACTGCTCTTACAAAATATTCACGTAGTAATTGCGAATACTAGGTACTCAAAACAAAGCTTCATAATTATTATATGGTGTTCACTTGCAAATTGTATGGCTGCTTGGTCTTGAGTCCCTAGTTCATTTCTTCATGTGAACACATGAAGTTGTTCTTAATAAGAAAATAGATTGGAAATCTGGTCCGACATAATATATGATGGATCTGCTTCTTAAATTTTTGCTTTAATAGCATGTTCTGTTTCAGTTGTTCTCCTCTATGAGGTGAGGCAGACAAGTTTGATGATGGCAGACCTACGTGCTTGCATACTGGAAAACTTGCTTTCTTGGCAATTTTAGTCTTTGGAGGGATTTTTTGCAAATTTTTGTCAATGGTGCTTTCCTTTTGATAATTTTTGAATTAATAATGCAAACTGAAGCAAAATGACAAAGTCTATTTGCTATTTTCTTATTATGTCTGATGCTGCAGGCATGCCATATTAAAGCATGGCGGCAATGGAGTTCTCATCCTTTTTCATATTTGTATTAGCCATATGGTGTTACATTGGGATGAATTCTCAAAGATGATTTACGGTGTGCTTTGAGATATGGCTCTCCAGGTTCCTTGCTCTATTTGTGTAAAAAAAAGTATCAGTCTTTTGACTCTTTTGTTTCATGTCTTCTTGAGCTTTGCCTTTGTCGATTTAGAGAGATTTTTTTTTTTTTTTTTTTGGTTCATGTGGTGGGTGCCTTTATTTCAATAGAAGGTTTTAAAACATTTTGATGCAGAGAGACTCTGATTTTATCATTGAAACAAGAAGGCTATCAATTCTTTTTCCATATTATGTTAACCAGAAAGGTTCTTCCTTCAATTTTTTTGGTTGAAATGATGATTAACTGTCTTTTAGTTTCTTTATTGAGTATAATAAACAGAGATCTTATGAAAAAAGTTTGTTTGCTTGGAAGTGGGATATGAGATGAGTATGTAGTGAAAAATATACTTAGTCAATTAACTTTAAAATGTGGCACTAACCCTTCCAATTACTACTTATTGCATAACTGAAAGAAAGTTATGCTATTTGCCAACATCTTCTGTTAAAGTAGATAGAAAATCAGAAAATGTCACCGGTGATGCATATGTGACATTTTATTTTTTTAAAAAAAACTTGAATCACTCAAATTAAAAAAATTTAATTTGAAAGATAATTCAAACAATTCAAATAGAAGAAATCACATGTGAGTCTCGTGTATATTTTTTTCTTCTTATTTTTGGGTGTGTCTATTTTAACAGTAGATAATAATGAATGTATAATTTACAACAAAATGGTAATTAGAGGAATACGTGTGTAACTTTTTAAAATTTGGTAGTAAAGGGTAAGTGTAAATGGTATTTTCCCGGTGTATAACAAAACAAAAAGGGAAAAGTACACTTAGCCCCTTCAAACTACCACTCAATTGTCAATGTACCCTTCAAACTACCAATTGTGTCAATGTCCCCTCCTAAACTACTAAAAAATGTCAATGTCCCCCCTAAGATTAACAAAAAGACAAAAATGAACTTAATTTTTTTTGAATAAGACAAAATGTCCTCATAAATTCAAAAAATTAAAACTAAAACCAATTTTTTTTTTAAAAAAACTAAATAAAAACGAAAAAGAAATTAAAAAAAAAAACGAAAAAAGAACAAATTTTTTTCATTTGTTTTATTTATTTATTTTAAAAAAATAAAATAAAACAAATGAAAAAATGAAAAAGAAAAACCAGTTTTTATTAAATTAAAAAACGAAAAAGAACAATTTTTTTAAAAAGAAAAAAAAAATGAAAAAAAAAAAAAATTACTGAAAATTATTTAATTATTTATTTTAAAAAATAAAACAAATTAAAAAAAAACCAGTTTTTATTAAAATAAATAAAAAAAAAATTTAAAAGAAAAAAAAACTGAAAATTATTATTTCTCTTTTTTAAAAATTTAAAAAACAGTTTAAATTTTTTATTTTTATTTTTTGGAATAAATTATTTTTTATTTGGGAAAAGTACACATAACCGCCTCAAACTACCACTCAATTGTCAATGTACCCCCTAAACTACCAATTGTGTCAATCTCCCCCCTTAAACTACCAGAAAATGTCAATGTCCCCCTAAGACCAACAAAAAGACAAAAATGACCTTAAATTTTTTTGAATAAGACAAAAATGTCCTCATAAATTCAAAAAAAATTAAAACTAAAACTAAAAAACTTAAAAAAAATTTAAAAAATTAAATAAAAAACAAAAAAAAAATATTTTTAAAAAAAAAGAACTAATTTTTTAATTTTTTAAAAAAAGTAAACAAAAAATAACTGATTTTTTTTTTTAAAAAATAAAAATAAAAAAGAAAAGCCAGTTTTTATTAAATTAAAAAACGAAAAAAAAAATTAAAGAAAAAAAACGAAAAAACGAAAAATAACTGAAATTTATTTATTTTTTTAAAAAATAAAACAAATGAAAAAAAACAGTTTTTATTAAATTAAAAAACGAAAAAGAACATTTTTTTTTAAAGAAAAAAAAACGAAAAAAATAATAATAACTGAAATTTATTTATTTATTTTTTAAAAAATAAAACAAATGAAAAAAAAAACAGTTTTTATTAAATTAAAAAAACGAAATAGAACAATTTTTTTTTTAAAAAAAATGAAAATTATTATTTAAAAAATAATAATAAAAAACAGTTTTAATTTTTAATTTTTTTTGGAATAATTTTTTGTTATTTAATATTTTTTTAATAATTTTTTTTAGTTTTTATTTTATTTTAATAATTTTATGAAGGACATTTTTGTCATTAGGGGGACATTAACATTTTCTGGTAATTTAAGGGGGGAGATTGGCACAATTGGTAGTTTGGGGGGTACATTGACAATGATGTGGTAGTTTGAGGGGGTTATGTATACTTTTTTCTTTTTTATTTTTTTAATAATTTTTTATAGTTTTATTTTATTTTAATAATTTTATGAAGGGTATTTTTATCATTAGGGCGAAATTGAGAATTTTTAGTAGTTTAGAGGAGACGTTAATATAATTGGTAGTTTGGGATACATCGAGAATGAAGTGATAGTTTAAGGGGTTATACGATACTTTTCCCAAACAAAAACACACTCTTGGGGATCTTGATTCTTGGGTGCCATGAGCCGTGCGTGCGTTCGTTGGGGATGGTCCGGATGGAATAGGCGAAAACCAAAAAGAGGAGGCAAATTCTTCAAGCAGTTCAATAGCATCACATACCATCTCCAAATCTCAACCCAGGTATCCATTCTTCATTCTTTCCACCTTAAGCAACGAGCTTTGTTTCTCAATCAAATCAAATGCTTCGTTTAATTTGCATAAAACTGCCCCAAGAATTGAAGCACTTCAAGCACAAAGCTTCATCCCTAACCCATGGCCACTTCTTCTCAACCTCCTCTGTCAAACCCATCGCAGAACTCCCTAATTCCAAGGACCCACAATCTCTGACAGTCTCCTTCCTCCAAAACTCATGCGGGTTTTCCTTGGAATCAGCCATTTCAGCTTCCCAGAAGCTCAACATTGACAACCCAAAGAACCCCAACTCTGTTCTGGACCTGTTGAGAACTCACGGTTTGACTCAGACCCACATCAGAAATCTAATTAGCAGTCGTCCGCTCTTGCTTTTAGCTGACGTAGAGAATACCCTTAAGCCCAACATGGAGTTGTTTGAATCCTTGGGGTTCTCTAGCGCTAGCCTTGCGAAAATGCTTAGCAGAGACCCACGTGTGCTTGAAAGTGATGCATACACTGTGATTGAGTTCTTTAGAGCTCATGGCTTCGGAAATGAGCAAATATCAACTTTGACCATGAAGCGCCCAACATTGTATTTACTCAATGCGCACAAGATCTTGAAGCCAAAGTTTGAGTTTTTCAAATCTTTGGGCTTGTCCGGTCCTGAAATTGCAAAGCTTTTATCCAAGCAGCCTACCATTCTAGTAAGGAGCCTCGAAAAGCAAATCATTCCTTGTGTTCAAGAGCTTAGGCAGATTCTTGGCACTGATGAGAATGTATTAAAGGCTATAAAGGCAGGCTACGGGTTAATTCAAGCAAATGTGGAAAAAGTGCTCAAGCCCAACTTGATGATGTTGATAAGGCGTGGTGTGCCCCAGTCATTAGCTTTGAAACTGTTCTTTTTAGGACCACAATCACTGCTTATGAATACCTATAGATTTAGTGAAATTGTTAGTGAAGTTATGAAATTGGGTTTTGATCCCAATAAACTGCAATTTGTTATTGCCATCCGTTCCATGGCAATGACTAAAACGCTGTGGGAGCAAAAGGTGGAAGCTTATAGAAGTTTTGGTTTGTCAAAGATTGAGATCTATTCAGCATTCAAAAGGCAACCATTGTTTATGGCCACTTCAAAGAAGAAGATCAAGAAATCGATGGGTTTCTTTGTGAACAAACTGAAGATTAAGCCTTCTCTAGTTTCCAAGAATCCTATTCTTATACAGTTTAGCTTGGAGAAGAGGATTATTCCGAGGTGTTCAGTTCTGCAACTTTTGATTTCAAAGAGGTTGATCAAGGAAGATACTAGCATTTTTCATGCAATCAGAATGACTGAGAACAAATTCGTGGAGAAGTTAGTGAGCAAGTATCAAAATGAGGTCCCTGATGTTGTTAGAGTGCACCAAGGGAAAATAGAATTTCAAGGGTTCCCCATTGATTTGAAAATGTGAGTCATCATGAGATCATCGAATGCTATGGGCATTGCCTGAAAATCATGCGTTCAGTTTGTGTTCCTTGTGTTGGCAGTGGGCTGTTTTCTTCATCTAAGGAATGCAATAAATTGCAGATGTTTTGCATTAGCTTTATATAGTTTAATCCATCTGCATCACAGTCATACAGTTCAGGAGATGGAAATCCTGGAGTACTCTGATTACTTGGGAGGATGATGTAATTTGCAAAAGTAGTTGAAATGTGAAGGCATTCTAGGATGTTTAAGAGTGCGAGGCCTTATGATTAGGTTTTATCATATTTAACTTTTTGAGATATGTAAGGAAAAGCACTGAAGGCATATTTCTCACTCAGTTAATCTTATATTTTGGTTTTGGTATTTCAAATTTTCCCCATACAACCATTTTCCCTCTTGGAATTATTATACATCTATGCTTTTTACTTTCATTCATCGGTCCATAATAGTTAATTTTAGTTGCCACTTTGCAATTATCAGCCATTATATGGCATAAGTATTGTTAAACACACATTTAACATATGGTTGGATTCATGGTGTAAATGTATTCGGGTTGATTTAATTTTCGTTCAGCTTCCTTCCATTGGTGGTTGTTGCTTCCAAGCTGGGTTTCGGGAAGGGTTGATGAATATTTCGAGGTTCGCGCCCCTTTCTTGCCATTTTTGCTTAAGATACCGCTTTATGCGGCCAGCCCTTACAGAGAGAAGCTGGTCATTTTTTAACTCATTTCCTACTATTTGGTTGTATTTTCTGCACTGTAATTTTCAACTTTTTTTATTTTTTTAAAGTATTCTCTTAGATTTCTGGACTTGTGTAAATCTAAATGAAATGTATGGTTGCCTATGGTTCATCTTTTAGCTATGTTATCTATTATGTTTAAATCTAAAAGAACAACCTTTTTTATATTGCGCACATTTCATGAAGCCATGTTGAATTTTAATGCCATGTATTTAAATCAGAAATTATAGTATGTATTATGCTATCAATTTACTTGCTGGCATCATTGGATATTGCACCAAAGTCTTCCGAAAATACCCTTGTTGGGGGTGGCTAACATTAGGTCCGATTTTTATTTATTTATTTATTATTTAATTTGGTTTTAATTCGTCTTTTTAAATTTTTATTATTATTTAATTATTTTGGTTTTAAAGAAATGATGGATAGTATAGGAAGAATGATAGAAAAGTGGTCACATGCCATCTAAACAGATGACAACATCTAACGGAGTGGCTTAAATGCAACAAATTTGTAGTTTGATATATCTAAGTGTCACAGCTGTCAGTTCGTTGGTTTTATAAAAGATTGTAGTTAGTTGAGGAGTCTAAAATATATTTAACCCTTTATCTTTTTTATTTATCCAAAAAAGACGCACTTATAAGGAACACTGCTCTTACAGAATATTCATATAGTAATTGCTAATACTAGGTACTCAAAACAAATCTTCATAATTACTATATGGTGTTCACTTGCAAATTGTATGGCTGCTTGGTCTTGAGTCCCTAGTTCATTTCTTCATGTGAACACATACAGTTGTTCTTAATAAGAAAATAGATTGGAAATCTGGTACGACATAATATATGATGGATCTGCTTTTTAAATTTCTGCTTTAATAGCATGTTCTGTTTCAGTTGTTCTCCTCTATGAGGTGAGGCAGACAATTTTGATGATGGCAGACCTACGTGCTTGCATACTAGAAAACTTGCTTTCTTGGCAATTTTAGTCTTTGGAGGGATTGTTTTGCAAATTTTGGTCAATGGTGCTTTCCTTTTGATAATTTTTGAATTATTAATACAAACTAAAGCAAAATGACAAAGTCTATTTGCTATTTTCTTATTAAGACTGATGCTGCAGGCATGCCATATTAAAGCATGGTGGCAATGGAGTTCTCATTCTTTTTCATATTTGTATTAGCCATAATGTGTTACATTGGGATGAATAGTGAAGGTGATTTACAGTGTGCTTTGAGATATGGCTCTCCAGGTGCCTCGCTCTATTTATGTAAAAAAGTATCAGTCTTTTGACTCTTTTGTTTCATGTTTTCTTGAGCTTTGCCTCTGTCGATTTAGAGTGTTTTTCTTTTCTTTTTTGTCCATGTGGTGAGTGCCTTTATTTCAATAGAAGGGTTTTAAAACATTTTGATGCAGAGAGAGACTGATTTTATCATTGAAACAAGAAGGCTATCCATTATTTTTCCATATTATGTTAACCAGAAAGGTTCTTCCTTCAAAATTTTTGGTTGAAATAATGATTAACTGTCTTTTAGTTTCTTTATCGAGTATAATAAACAGAGATCTTATGAAAAAAGTTTGTTAGCTATAGTATTGCCTTTTGTCATTTGGAGTTTAGGTTTCAAGTTCAAATTACTGTGACAAGTTATAATTCTTAACATAGACAATTCAATTCCATTTCGATTATGTTCCATATCAGGTATTTTACTCTATTGAATTTAACATGCAATCAAGATTCTCTATGATTGGAATGTTCAAATTGCAATGAAATTTTAACCGCCCTTAGAGAGAGGGCGAGGAGCTCACCTGTTTCAAGCAAGTAGCCCTGTAACAGTAAGACTGACAATTTTTTTTACGACCCACAAACTCGATATGAACTTAACATAAAATTAGCGGATTAGAGTTGAAGGGTTTGGTCAATTTAATTAAATAGATCAGGTTAGGGTTGTCCTATATTGTTTCATATTCATGCTTTAATATGATCCGAACCTGACACGCCACATTTTTGGTTGATAATTTTTTACACAACTCGTGAATTTGATACGAACATAATAAGAAATTAGCAGGTCAGAATTGAAGAGTTTAACTCATTTAATTAAATTGATTAGGTTAATGTTGGCTTATATAGTCTTATACTCATGTCTTAACGCAACCTGAACTCAACAGGAGAATATGAATTGCCACCCCTAATGTAGCTCTCTTACGTAATTCAGGTGTCCCAAATTCTTAATTGTCAAGATAAAACACTCACCAAATATTATTCAAAGTTTCAAACAACTAAAAACATAAAACACTCACCAAATATTATAAATTACTCTCTTGTTTAGTCATATCACAACCCTTTTCACACCAAAAAAAAAAAAAACCCAAAAAAAAAGGAATTTGATTCTTGCACTACACCATCACAACAACTACACAACAACCTCTCACATGAGAGTGGACCTCACACAACAACCTCACGTCACGTGAGGGTGGCCCCATTTTCCAAAAAAAAAAAACCAAAAACCAAAAAAAAATAAAAAGAACACACGATAAAAAAAAGAAATTTAACAAACGAGAAGTTCTTTTTCTTTTGCAGGAGTCGCCTAGAGCACACACTGTTTGGTGCCATGAGTTGTGCATTAGCGATGGAATAGGCGAAACCGACTTGTCTTCGGATTGTGCTTGGGTGGGACGAAAACCTGAAAGAGGAGGCAAATTCTTCAAGCAGTTCAATAGCATCACATACCATCTCTAATTCTCAACCCAGGTAACCATTCTTCACTCTTTCCATCTAAATGAACAAGCTTTTTTGTTTTTTCCTCAAACAAATCAAATGCTTCGTTTAATTTGCATAAAACTGCCCCAACAATTGAAGCACAAAGCTTCATCCCTTACCCATGGCCACTTCTTCTCAACCTCCTCTGTCAAACCCGTCGCAGAACTCCCTAATTCCAAGGACCCACAATCTCTAACAGTCTCCTTCCTCCAAAACTCATGTGGGTTGTCCTTGGAATCAGCCATTTCAGCTTCCCAGAAGCTCAACATTGAGAACCTAAAGAACCCCAACTCAGTTCTTGACCTGTTGAGAACTCACGGTTTAACTCAGACCCATATTAGAAAGTTAATTAGCAGTCGTCCACGATTGCTATTGGCTGATTTAGACAATATCCTTAAGCCCAACTTGGAGTTGTTTGAATCCTTGGGGATTTCTAGCACCAGCCTTGCCAAAATGCTTAGCATCGCCAACAACCCACGTGTGCTTGAAAGTGATGCATACACTGTGGTTGAGTTCTTTAGAGCTCATGGTTTCAGAGATGAGCAAATATCAACTTTGACCGTGAAGCGTCCACTTTTGTATTTATTCAATGCGCACAAGATCTTAAAGCCAAAGTTGGATTTTTTCAAATCTTTGGGCTTTTCGGATCTTGAAATTGCAAAGCTTTTATCCACGCAGCCTTCCATTCTAGCAAGGAGCCTCGAAAAGCATATCATTCCTTGTGTTCAAGAGCTTAGGCAGAGTCTTGGCACTGATGAGAATGTATTAAAGGCTATAAAGGCAGGCTACGGGTTAATTCAAGCAAATGTGGAAAAAGTGCTCAAGCCCAACTTGTCGATGTTGATAAGCCATGGTGTGCCCCATTCATTAGCTTTGAAACAGTTGTTTTTAAGATCAATGAGTAAGACACTGTGGGAGCGAAAGGTGGAAGCTTATAAAAGTTTTGGTTTGTCAAAGGATGAGATTTATTTAGCATTCAAAAGGCAACCATTGTTTATGGCCATTTCAGAGAAGAAGATCAAGAAATCGATGGGTTTCTTTGTGAACAAACTGAAGATTAAGCCTTCTCTAATATCCAAGCATCCTATTCTTATACAGTTTAGCTTGGAGAAGAGGATTATTCCGAGGTGTTCAGTTCTGCAACTTTTGATTTCAAAGAGGTTGATCAAGGAAGATACTAGAATTTTTCAAGTGATCAGAATGAGTGAGAACAAATTCGTGGAGAAGTTAGTGAGCAAGTATCAAAGTGAGGTACCTGATGTTGTTAGGGCGCACCAAGGGAAGATAGAATTTCAAGGGTTCCCCATTGATTTGAAACAGTGAGTATTATGAGTTCATTATGTTGGCAGTGGGCTATTTTCTTTATCTAAGGAATGCAACCATGCAATAAATTCCAGAGTTTTTGCAACATCTTCATATGGTTTAATCCATCTGCATTACAGACATACAGTTCAGGAGAAGGAAATCCTGGAGTACTCTGATTACTTGGAGGATGATGTAATTTGTAAAAGTAGTTCAAATGTGAAGGCATTCTAGGATGTTCAAGAGTTCGAGGCCTTATGATCAGATTTCGTCATATGTAACTTTTGAGATATGTGAGGAAAAGCACTGAAGATATCTTTCTGACTCAGTTAATCTTATATTTTATAACAACGTTGACATGTTTTTATCATACTAATTCTTATTCTTGCCTTCAAGTTTGTTTATATAAGCTTTCGGGCACCTCCTCGCAAACCAATTTTTAAAGGTAAGTTTTGCCTGAGGTTTATATTATTCGATATCAAAGCTGTCACCATGTCGAATATGAGATCGGATGCAACTCATTGAATATGAGATCGAATGAGTTGCGGCTTTGTGGTTGAGTTCTGGAGGGGGCGACTTATAGGCTGGATTAAAATGTATTTGTATTATGTATGGGCATCATGTTAATCATCTCAATTTCAATTTTGTTCTCTAATGTACTTGGACTTTTTTGTGTTTTTTTTTTTTTTGAATTATTTGATGTATTAATGAAAATCTTTACAGTTTGCTTAAATTTTGGATGATATTAGTCATTCATGGAAAAGAAAAAGGATTGGACCAACATTTGAGTTTAAAATTATAGAATTTCAAAACTATTGAGATGATAAGGTAGTTGGTTGCCCTTAAAATAGAAGTTGTTGCCTTATAAATAATTTATGTCACTTTTTCCAATATCACTAGGATCCCTTCTTTCACCATGAATAAAGTGTCTATTGTTACAGTCCAAATAGTTAGTTTCACATTGGAAAAATATGTTACCCACATTGAGTGAGTGAATTATAAATGTGTTTTATAAATGCTAAGCCCCACATTAGTTCTTTAGCAAGTGAGACTTAACTTTATAAAAGATTTTATAGAGCTTCAATTACATTTTTAAAGTAATAATGCACGTGTGAGTCTGCAACTTGTACTTTCTCTTTATCGTAATCTTTATCATGCAAGAGAAGATATGGCCGATGGATGTATCCACATTGAGGAGAGTCCTATCAGTTTCGGCCAACATATAGGTGCTACTTTATGCAACACGCACCCGAACCATGCCCTAGCTCCAAATAACAAGTCCTTATCCAGAGATCAAACTCTTATTATCATTAATCTTATTCAAACTGAGAAGCTGAGTGTCTTTAATAAGTTCCATTTCTCAAATTTAGACTTCACATATATGAAGCAATGGGATTAGTACAATTCTGAAGAAATACTAGTTAAACAGAAAAAAGTACAATAGGATAACCACCAAATACAAGTTCACTAAATCTCATTATAACAGCAAACAGAAGGATGATAGAAAGATTAGATTTTAAACCAACAAGGACATAGGTATTCATCAGTCGTTGCAAGTCAGGAAAAAAAGAAGAAGAAGAAAAAGAAGATATGCATATAGCACAAAAGAAACTAAAATTTTTGAAGGTCACTTTGAAAGAATAGAAATAATGCTCAAAATTCATGGTTGCAGAGTGAAATCTGATCATATGGCCTCACACACCTGAACATCCTAAAATGCCTCGATACTTACAAATAACATCATCCTCCAGTGTATCAGAGCATGCCAAGGTTTACTTCTCTTAACCTGTAATGTCAGGAGTCGTATACATTAAAAGTTTCAACTCAACTTTGAGTAGTTTCTATTGCTGAAGCTGAACTATGGTGAACAATTCAGATAGATTAAACTAAATGAAGCCATTGCAGAACCTGGAATTTATGTCATCATCGAATTCCTTAGATAAAGATAAACAGCTGACTGCCAAAATAATGAACTGAAACTGAACTCCTCATCTTTTGGCGATGCTCAAATCATTTCATGATCTCATGATGACTCACATTTTCAAATCAATGGAGAACCCATGAAATTCTATCTTGCCTTGGTGTGCTCTAACAACATCAGGAACCTCATTCTGATACTTGCACACTAACTTCTCCACAAATTTTTTCTCAGTCATTCTCCACACACGAACAAGGTTAGTATCTGCCTTAATCAACCCCTTTGACATCAAAAGTTGCAAAACTGAACACCTCGGAATAATCCTTTTCTCCAAGCTAAGGAGTAAAAGATTAGGATTCTTGGAAATCAGCAAAGGCTTCATCTTCAGTTTGTTCACAAAGAAAGCCATCAATTTCTTGATCTTCATCTCAGAAACAATCATAAACAATGGCTGCCTTTTGAATGTTGAATAGATCTCATCCTTTGACAAACCAAAACTTTTATAAGCTTCCACCTTTTGCTCCCACAGTGTCTTACTCATTACTGCCATCACACGGATGGCCGAAACAAATAGCAGACTATTGGGATCAAAACCCAATTTCATTACGTCACTAACAATCTCACTAAACCGATAAGTCCTCACAAGTAGCAACTTTGGCTGAATCAAGAACATTTTCAAAACTAATGACTCGGGTACACCATGGCTTATCAACATCGAAATGTTGGGCTGTACTACTTCCACATTAAATCCAACTATAGAGCAGCATGCCTTAATAGCCTTTAAGACATTCTCATCAGTGCCAAGAATCCGCCTAAGCTCTTGGACACAAGGAATGATTTGGTTTTCGAGGCTTCTTTCTAGAATATAAGGCGCCGTGGATAAAAGCTTTGCAATTTCAAGATTCGACAAACCCAGAGATTTGAAAAACTCCAACTTTGGCTTAAAGATCTTGTGTGCATTGAGAAAATACAATAGTGGACGCTTCATGGTCAAAGTTGATATTTGGTCATCACTGAAACCATGAGCTCTAAAAAACTCAACAACAGTGTATGCATCACTTTCAAGCACACGTGGGTCTCTGCTAAGCATTTTCGCAAGGCTAGTGCCAGAGAACCCCAAGGATTCAAACAACTTCATGTTGGGCTTAAGGGTATTCTCTAAATCAGCCGAAAGCAATAGTGGACGACTGCTAATTAGATTTCTGATGTGGGTCTGAGTCAAACCGTTAGTTCTCAACAGGTCCAGAATTGAGTTGGGGTTCTTTGGGTTGTCAATGTTGAGCTTCTGGGAAGCTGAAAAGGCTGATTCCAAGGACAACCCGCATGAGTTTTGGAGGAAGAAGACTGTCAGAGATTGTGGGTCCTTGGAATTAGGGAGTTTTGAAATGGTTTTTAGAGTGGAGGTTGAGAACAAGTTGCCATGGCTAAGCGGCGAAGCTTTACGCCTTAATTGTTGGGGCAGTTTGTTGCAAAATAAACGAAGCATTTGACTTGATTGAGAAAAAAGCTGATTGCTTTAGTCGGAAAGAAACGAAGAATGGTTACCTGGGTTGAGATTTGAAGATGGTATGCGGTGCTCTTGGGCAGTTGGGCTGCTTGATGGATCGGCGTCCCTCTCTTTCTGGTTTTTGGGTATCTAGGAGTATAATCAGTGAGTTCGACGGTGTGCGTACAACTCCACAAGGCTAGAGTATTCAAATGCGTAGGATGGTATTTTTTTTCCAATATTACTTGTATTGGAAAAGTGTTTTACTCACATTAATAGATTATAAATATATTTTATAAATGCCAAGTTTTATATAAGTTTTTATTTTTTATTTTTTGGCAAGTGAGACTTGACTTTATACATGATTTTAAAAAAGTTCAATTACAATTTGACTCGCATTTTTAGAATAATCATGCACATGTTACTAGTATTTTCTCTTTATCACGCAAGAGACAATCTTTTGTAGTGAGTGGGGATTACCCTATAAGCTAATTTTTTTTTTTTTTTTTTAAAGGCATAGGCTAATTTTTAGGTTAAGAATGCTTAGGATAGCATTTGATCCTATGCTCCCATAAGTAGGATAGCAGTACTTGATAAATTGAATACCCAAGATAAGTTACATGCTTATCTTCTCTCTATAAAAACACATTTGCTAGAAAGACGTATTAACAGCTCAAAAAGCAAGTAAACTAGTCCTAGTGCGTGATTACGTGAACATTCCATCATAAAACTATGATAAAACGTATTAAAATGACAAATTCACTCTGCTGAAATCATTTCTTTCGTCAACATATATCACTTTACTGAAAAAAAAGAAGAAGAAGAAGAAGAAGAAGATTTTTTTTTTGGATGAATTAAATCTCTTATAAGCACAAACTCAAGAAAACAAACACCCCAGAAAATCTGGACCAAGTTTCCTGCATAGGGACAAGCCCCCTAGTTAGGAACAAAAGTAAGAGAAGCTATACACATATAGCATCAACCAATCCCACCTAAACAACAAACTGCAAGAACAGAGCAGCTAATAACAGAAACTGCTATGCAAAGGAAAAAGTGCAACAGAACCAACAACACACAGAAACTGCAACAAAATAACCAGAACAACTCAAGCATTCTGGATTAGATTGTGTAAATTCCAATGATGAACCAGGCCTATATTGTTGTTTCCAACCATCTTCACAGACCCTTTGGACTGCATTCTAGCTCGAACTTGCCATTTAATCTGGGACATAATGGTCTATTCCGAGCTTGGAGTGTTACAATGCAAAAGGTCATTCCTCTGTTTCCAAAATAATTACTTTCATAAGCTATCTTTCGTTAACATCTTTTTCGTAGATCATTTGATTGTAAACCCAAAGTATAAGATAAACTGAGTGAGAAAGATGTCTTCTGTGCTTTTTTTTTTCACATATCTCAAAAAAGTTACATATGATAAAATCTGATCACAAGGCCTCGCACTCTTGAACATCCTAGAATGCCATGACATTTGAACTACTTTTACAAATTGCATCATCCTCCCGAGTAATCAGAGTACTCCACGATTTCCTTCTCCTGAACCATAAGTCTGTAAAACAGATGGATTAAACTATATGAAGCTGTTCCAAAACCTCTGGAATTTATTGCATGGAAGATGAAGATAAACGGCCCACTACCAACATGATGAACTCAAACTGTATTCATAATATTTTGGCAATGCCCTGAGCATTCGATGATCTCATAATACTCACTGTTTCAAATCAATGGGGAACCCTTGAAATTCTATCTTCCCTTGGTGCGCCATAACAACATCAGGTGCCTCATTTTGATACTTGCTCACTAACTTCTCCACGAATTTGTTCTCACTCATAATGACTGCTTGAAAAATGCTAGTATCTTCCTTGATCAACCTCTTTGAAATCAGAAGTTGCAGACCTGAACACCTCGGAATAATTCTCTTCTCCAAGCTAAACCGTATAATAATAGGATTCTTGGAAATTAGAGAAGGCTTAATCTTCAGTTTGTTCACAAAGAAACCCATCGATTTCTTGATCTTCTTCTCTGAAACGGCCATAAACAATGGTTTCCTTTTGAATGCTGAATAGATCTCAACCTTTGACAAACCAAAACTTCTATAAGTTTCCACCTTTTGCTCCCACAGTGTTTTACTCATTGCCATGGAACGGATGGCTATAACAAATTGCAGTTTATTGGGATCAAAACCCAATTTCATAACTTCACTAACAATTTCACTAAATCTACAGGTAGTCATAAGCAGTGATTTTGGTCCTAAAAAGAACAGTTTCAAAGCTAATGACTGGGGCACACCACGGCTTATCAACATCGACATGTTGGGCTTGAGCACTTTTTCTACATTCACTTCAATTATCCCGTAGCCTGCCTTTATAGCCTTTAATACATTCTCATCAGTGCCAAGAATCTGCCTAAGCTCTTGAACACAAGGAATAATTTGCTTTTCGAGGCTCCTTGCTAGAATGGTAGGCTGCGTGGATAAAAGCTTTGCAATTTCAGGACCGGACAAGCCCAAAGATTTGAAAAACTCAAACTTTGGCTTCAAGATCTTGTGCGGATTGAGTAAATACAATGTTGGGCGCTTCATGGTCAAAGTTGATATTTGCTCATTTCTGAAACCATGAGCTCTAAAGAACTCAACCACAGTGTATGCATCACTTTCAAGCACACGTGGAAGCACATGTGGGTTGTTGCTAAGCATTTTGGCAAGGCTGGTGCTAGAAATCCCCAAGGATTCAAACAACTCCATGTTGGGCTTAAGGGTATTGTCTAAATCAGCCAATAGCAATCGTGGACGACTGCTAATTAAGTTTCTGATGTGGGTCTGAGTCAAACCGTGAGTTCTCAACAGGCCAAGAACTGAGTTGGGGTTCTTTAGGTTCTCAATGTTGAGCTTCTGGGAAGCTGAAATGGCTGATTCCAAGGACAACCCACATGAGTTCTGGAGGAAGGAGACTGTTGGAGATTGTGGGTCGTTGGAATTAGGGAGTTCCGCGATGGGTTTGGCAGAGGAGGTTGAGAAGAAGTGGCCATGGGTAAGGGATGAAGCTTTGTGCTTCAATTGTTTGGGCAGTTTTATGTAAATTAAACGAAGCATTTGATTTGTTTGAGAAAAATAAAGCTTGTTCATTTAAGTGGAAAGAGTGAAGAATGTTTACCTGGGTTGAGATTTGGAGATGGTATGTGATGCTATTGAACTGCTCGAAGCATTTTCTTCATCCTCTTTCTGGTTTTTGTCCCACCCAAGCATAATTCGAAGGCAAGTCGGTTTCGCCAATTCCATCGCTAACACACAACTCTCATGGCACCCAACGGTATTTTCCCGAAGCGCGACTCCCACTCCTATACAAAAGAACAAGAACTGGGAAAGAATTTGAAACAAAATTGAAAAAACAAGTTTTTTTTTTTTTTTTTTTTTTTTAAAGTAAAAAAAAAAAAAAAAGGTTCGGAAATGCGAATTGAATTGAATATAATTGAAAAAAAGTAAAACTAAAATTGAAAAAAAATTAAATTAAATCTAAAATTGTAAAAATAAAAAACTAAAAAAATTGGGGTAGATTTTAGAAACACCCCTTAAACTAATAAGGGTGGCTGAGCGCCTGAGCCACCCCAAGCAAGGTGGCCAAGCCATCCCTGATATATTTTTTGAAAAAAATTAAATTAATTTTATAATTTTTTTTTTTAGTTGGATTTTTTTTTTTTTGAATTGAGTTAAAAATAGGTTGGATAAAGCCCGAGTAGAATTTAAATTTAAAAAACCAAACATTTTTTTTAAAAAAAATAATCAAAAATAAAATGGTACGCTACAATAATAAATTTTTTACACATGGTTAAGATTGCACTTAACCCATGTATGACACTTAGGATTGTAAAATATTACTACGCTTTGCAGACGATGTCCACGATGACCCACTTTATCAACATTGACCCAATAGTAATCATTTTTTTAAGCGACTCCACTCATTTATCAGTATATAAAAATTAACATTATGCTGGTACATCAAACGAAGACATTCAAAATCTACCTTATAAGTCACTCCCTATAGGACTCTTCCACAAAGTCTCAACACATTCAATTCTCATACTCAATGTCAAATTTGATACTAGATATTGTGGCAATTCTGATGTCAAACGATACAAGCCTCGTGTAGAACTAACACTTACAATTTGGCTTGCAAGGATAAGGTTCTCAACAATTTATATACACATAATTAAAATTGTACTTAATTGATATATAACACTTCCTATCATAACAAATACACATACAAAAGTACATTTTTTTTGTCATTTTATTTTGTCCATTAGGAGTTGACTTGGGCCACATAAACTTTGGACAATGATCATCTTTAGATCAAATGAACTTGGGAGGAGCCCGTTAGTAAGGGCAAAGTTATCATTTCATATTTTTTTGGACAATTCTGCCATTCTACTTAAACTAACCGGCTCCTCTCAGGATCCAAATGCTTAAACTTTGGACAAGCTGAGTGAGAAAGATCAAAACAAAAATATAAGATGAGTGAGAAAGATGTCTTCAGTGCTTTTCCTCACATATCTCAAAAAGTTGCATATGATAAAATCTGATCATAAGGCCTCGCACTCTTGAACATCCTAGAATGCCTTCATATTTGAACTACTTTTGCAAATTACATCATCCTCCCGAGTAATCAGAGTATTCCAGGATTTCCATCTCCTGAACTGTATGACTGTAATGCAGATGGATTAAACTATATGAAGCTAATGCAAAACATCTGGAATTTATTGCTTTCCTTGGATGAAGAAAACAGCCTACTGCCAACATAATGAACTCAAACTGAACGCATGATTTTCGGGCAATGCCCAGAGCATTCAATGATCTCATAATACTCACATTTTCAAATCAATGGGGAACCCTTGAAATTCTATCTTCCCTTGGTGCGCTCTAACAACATCAGGGGCCTCATTTTGATACTTGTTCACTAACTTCTCCACGAATTTGTTCTCACTCATTTTGATTGCACGAAAAATGCTAGTATCTTCCTTGATCAACCTCTTTGAAATCAAAAGTTGCAGAACCGAACACCTCGGAATAATCCTCTTCTCCAAGCTATACAGTAGAAGATAATGATTCTTGGGAATTAGCGAAGGCTTCATCTTCACTTTGTTCACAAAGAAACCCATCGATTTCTGGATCTTCTTCTCTGAAACAGTCATAAACAATGGCTGCCTTTTGAATGCTGAATAGATCTCATCCTTTGACAAACCAAAATTTTTATAAGCTTCCACCTTTTGCTCCCACAGTGTCTTACTCATTACTGCCATCACACGGATGGCCCAAACAAATAGCAGACTATTGGGATCAAAACCCAATTTCATTACGTCACTAGCAATCTCACTAAACCGATAAGTCCTCACAAGTAGAAACTTTGGCTGAATCAAGAACATTTTCAAAACTAATGACTCGGGTACACCATGGCTTATCAACATCGACATGTTGGGCTGTACTACTTCCACATTAAATCCAACAATAGAGCAGCATGCCTTTATAGCCTTTACGACATTCTCATCACTGCCAAGAATCCGCCTAAGCTCTTGGACACAAGGAATGATTTGGTTTTCGAGGCTTCTTTCTAGAATATAAGGCGCCGTGGATAAAAGCTTTGCAATTTCAAGATTCGACAAACCCAAAGATTTGAAAAACTCCAACTTTGGCTTAAAGATCTTGTGTGCATTGAGAAAATACAATAGTGGACGCTTCATGGTCAAAGTTGATATTTGGTCATCACTGAAACCATGAGCTCTAAAAACTCAACAACAGTGTATGCATCACTTTCAAGCACACGTGGGTCTCTGCCAAGCATTTTCGCAAGGCTAGTGCCAGAGAACCCCAAGGATTCAAACAACTTCATGTTGGGCTTAAGGGTATTCTCTAAATCAGCCAAAAGCAATAGTGGACGACTGCTAATTAGATTTCTGATGTGGGTCTGAGTCAAACCGTGAGCTCTCAACAGGTCCAGAACTGAGTTGGGGTTCTTTGGGTTGTCAATGTTGAGCTTCTGGGAAGCTGAAATAGCTGATTCCAAGGACAACCCGCATGAGGTTTGGAGGAAGGAGACTGTCAGAGATTGTGGGTCCTTGGAATTAGGGAATTTTGAAATGGTTTTTAGAGTGGAGGTTGAGAACAAGTTGCCATGGCTAAGCGGCGAAGCTTTACGCCTTAATTGTTGGGGCAGTTTGTAGCAAAATAAACGAAGCATTTGACTTGATTGAGAAACAAAGCTTGTTGCTTAAGGTGGAAAGAATGAAGAATGGTTACCTGGGTTGAGATTTGGAGATGGTATGTGATGAAGCATTGGCCGCCGCCTCCTTCTGGTTTTCGTCCCACCCAAGCACAATCCGAAGTATAGACAGTGAAAATACCATTTACCCAAATTACCCTCTAATTACCTCCTCCTCCTCATTCTTTTTTTTTTTAAGTCTCTATCTACCATTTTGTTGTAAATTATACATTCATTGTTTGGTGGTATCTAGTGTTAAAATAGACGAAATCATATATATATATATATATAAAAGTCGAATTTTTCCTTAGAATGACATAGAATAGTGATACGTGACATAAACTCATACTTTTTAGTGACTAAATCGGTCATTTAAATACTGAACCGGTCTATTTAATCTTTCTCTCTCTCTCTATTAATGATACAAATAGCATCTCTCTCTCAATTAATAATATAAGTATGACTTTTTTGTATTTTTATATTTTTTGTTGAAATTTAAATATAATCGGTCTATTTAATCTCTCTCTCTCTAGTAATGATAAAAGTAGCATCTCTCTCTCAATTAATGATATAAGTATGACTCTTTGATATTTTTATATTTTTAGTTAAAATCTAAATATGTTTCTATTTTGTTTGTGAAATTTGTGATTGAACAATTCTTCATTTGAATGTTTATGAGATTTTTTTTTGTTCGTTTGTTTTTTCGAATGTTCAAAATTATATAGGATTGAAATATAATAGGTATCACACCAACATTAAAAAAATTCCTACTAATTTTCTATTTTATATTTTGATAATCAAAATCTTGGTTTTCTTCTTGCTATTTTTCTTCTTCATACTTATTTTCATTCTAAACTACACCTATGAGGACAAATATTTTAACATGTTTTAATTTATATGAATTAAATTAAAATAAGGGTCTTATGTATTAATTCATTTAAATGTTTTATGGGATATTTGTTTTTCTTTTATGTGATTTTTTACGATTTTCACTTATTTTTGTAAGTGTTATTCTGCTTTTGAAAGTCAAAAAATGCAAAAAAAAATTGATTATTGTAGACAAAAGGAATATAAATGATTTTAAAACACTAAAGAGTTAATTAAGCATTAAATTTGAATTTTTTTTTTAATGTTCAAAATTATATGGTCTGTGTATTTCAAGTAAAATAAATGGTGCATTTAATATGACTAATTAACTATCTTATATTGAATAAAAAATGAATAGAAATGTCAATTTTTTTTGTCATTAAATCCTCACTAATTTTATTTCTTTCTCTTCCTTTAAGTAAATCTTTTACTCTAACACTGCTTCCCTTCTCACTAAATGTCCGTTACAAACTAAACCTCAAAAGTCAAATGTCAATTTTTTTTTTCTTTGAGAAATGTCAAAAGTCGCTCCAATATCTCTCGCCTTTTCAAATAAATATATGGAGAAGTAATGATTTGTTGCTATGCAAAACTGCAATGTTGTTTACATTACAGGAGAGTGATGCTCAAAGCAAAGAAAGCGAAGTTTTTGCTATTGTTGGAACCTTTTTGTTTGTAATATTGCTATAGCTTTTTTTTTTTTTTTTTTTTTTTTTAATTTGCCTTTCAAGTTTGTCGGGATTGTGTTCAATATAATTGTAAATAATATGTTTGTATTTATTTTATGTGCTTCTGTTTTTCTGATTTGATCTTCTATCCTTATTTTTGCATTGATAATTTTATATATATATATATATATATATATATATATATATATATATATATATATATATATATATATATATATATATTTTTTTTTTATTTTGTTGAAAAAGTAGTTTCTTTTACGCTATATATAAGAATGATGGTCGAATTAAAAAATATCTATCTGACTATAGTTTCTTCCTATACCTACAAATTTCTTTGGAACTGGAAAAAGTAAATAAAAAATAGTTATTTTCTATTATATTAGTGGTTATCATTTTACATTTTTTTTTTACTTTATTTTCTATGATTTTGTTCTTTCTTTACATTTTTTTTTGGTTCCTATTTCCTAATTTATATTATTTTTTTGTTCAAATTGCTTTTTTTTTTTTTTTGGTCATTTTCCTTTTCTAAATTTTACATTGAATTCAATGAAACTATGGAGAGAGAGAGTTTAAATTAATTGTTGTTTTGAATACGAGGTATGATGATTTTTTAATTTACATTGTTCACTGATTTTTTTTTCCTTGTATAATGCACATTGTTAACATGCTTAATTGATAGAAAATATTGATTTTCAAGGTTTCATATAAATCGGAAAAGTATATGGAAAAGAAAACTCTAATTTATTCTTTTAGTATTTTTTATTTTTCATTTTTTGTCTATATTTTCTATGGTTCTCTTATTTCATTTCCTCTCTTCTTCTCTTTTTTTCTTTCTTTTATTTTATGTAATTAATATATTATTTTTCATCTAAATTGCTTATTTTATATTTTGTAAATTTTACACTAAACTCAAGAAAGTAGTGGTGAGAGAGAGAGTTTTCTATGGTTGTTTTTTGTACGGGGTATGGTGATTTTTTAGCGTATTATGTTTATTGAGTAGTTTTTTATTACTTTGTGTAATACAAAAAAGATAACACTATTATATGGACAGAAATTTCTCACAAACCGGTTTGTAGGAAATTTCTTACAATCCACATATAAGATTGACATGTGTCATTTACCATGTAAGAAGCATATGTTATTTAAATAGTATATACTTCGTACATGCTTTTTTAATAGCATTAATAAAAAAACATGTGCTTCTCACATGTTTAAAGGATACGTGTCTTTTTTAATTGTGAGTCATAAAAAATTTCCTATGAACCAGTTTATAAGAAATTGTTGTCCCTATTATATTATATTAGTGTTTTTCAGTTTTCATTTTTTTATCTATATTTTCTATGCTTCTCTTCTTCCATTTTATTATTATTATTATGAAACTAAATTATAAGGAAGAATCCCGCGCATAGCATGGGTTACAAGCTAGTAAATAAATAAATTGCATGTATTATTTTCGGGGCATGAATTATTTCCGGGGCATGAATTATTTTCACAATGAATGAATTATGGTTAGCTTAAACATCTTTAGACGACCAACAACTCCAAATAATATGGCCAAGAGCTTTTGCTTCCAAGCCACAATTGAGACAAAGTGGGTATGGAACTATTATTCTTTTATAGGGATTTTCCTTCGTTGGAATAATATTATTACATGCCCTAATTTCTTCTTATTATAAGTGATTAAATTATCTTTGAATTTTTTTTAAAAAAAATACTGAATTGAGTATTTAAAGTAATAACGCACGTGTGAGTTTGTGACTAGTACTTTCTCTTGATCGTAATCTTTATCACGCAAGAGAAGATCTTTTTTGGAGAGGGGGATGGCCCTGGGAGCTAATTTTTTGGTTAAAATGCTTAGGGCAACATTTGATCCTACCCTCCCATAAGTAGAATAGCATGAAACAAAAAGGCTATGGCTCTTTGAGTAGCAGTACTTGATCAATTGAATACCCAAGATAAGTTACATGCTTATCTTTTCTCTATAAAAAACATTTACAGATAGAAAGATGAGTCAAAGGCTCACAAAGCAAGTAAACTAGTCCCAGTGCATGATTGGATGAAAATTTCATCATCAAACTATAATAAAACGTACCAAAATGAAAAATGCACTTTGCTGAAATCATAGCATGGAAAACATTGTGTCATTGTGGTACGCTTTTATATCTTTACTTTCTTTACTTTCTCTGGCTTCGCTTTGATTAACCCTTGTAATCAAGTCCTTATTCAGAGATCAAACTCTTATTATTATTAAACTTATTCAAACTGACAAGCTGAGTGTCTTTAACAAGTTCCATTTCTCAAATTTAGACTTCACATATATAAAGCAATGGGATTAGTACAATTCTGAAGAAATACTAGTTAAACAGAAAAAGTACAATATGATAACCACCAAATACAAGTTCGCTAAATCTCATTATAACAGCAAACAAAAGGATGATAGAAAGAATAGATTTTAAACCAACAAGGACATAGGTATTCATCAGTCGTTGCAAGTCAGGAAAAAAGAAAAAGAAGAAGTTATGCATATAGCACAAAATAAACAAAAAAATTTAAGGTCACTTAGAAAGAATAGAAATAATGCTCAAAATTCATGGTTTCAGAGTGAAATCTGAACATAAGGCCTCACACACCTGAACATCCTAAAATGCCTTGACACTTACAGATAACATCATCCTCCAGTGTATCAGAGCATGCCAGGGTTTACTTCTCTTAACCTGTAATGTCAGGAGTTATATACATTAAAAGGTTCAATTCAACTTTGACAAGTTTCTACTGCTGAACTATGGCGAACAATTCAGATGGATTAAACTAAATGAAGCCATTGCAGAACCTGGAATTTATGTCATCATCGCATTCCTTAGATAAAGATAAACCGCTGACTGCCAAAATAATGAACTGAAACTGAACTCTTAATCTTTTGGCGATACTCAAAGCATTTCATGATCTCATGATGACTCACATTTTCAAATCAATGGAGAACCCTTGAAATTCTATCTTGCCTTGGTGTGCTCTAACAACATCAGGAACATCACTCTTATACTTGCACACTAACTTCTCCACAAAATATTTCTCAGTCATTCTCCACACATAAACAAGGCTAGTATCTGCCTTAATCAACCCCTTTGACATCAAAAGTTGCAAAACTGAACACCTCGGAATAATCCTTTTCTCCAAGCTAAGCAATAGAAGATTAGGATTCTTGGAAATCAGCAAAGGCTTCATCTTCAGTTTGTTCACTAAGAAACCCATCGATATCTTGATCTTCTTCTCTGACACAGCCATGAACAGTGGATGCCTTATGAATGCTGAATAGATCTCATCCTTTGACAAACCAAAACCTCTATAAGCTTCCACCTTTCGCTTCCACAGTGTCTTACTCATTGCCATGGAACGGATGGCCAAAACAAATTGCAGGTTATTGGGATCAAAACCCAATTTCATAACTTCACTAACAATCTCACTAAACCGATAAGTCGACATGAGCAGTGGGTTTGGTCTTAAAAAGAACAGTTTCAAAGCTAATGAATGGGGCACACCATGGCTTATCAACATCGACAAGTTGGGCTTGAGCACTTTTTCCACATTTGCTTCAATTAACCCGTAGCCCGCCTTTATAGCCTTTAAGACATTCTCCTCAGTGCCAAGAATCCGCCTAAGCTCTTGAACACAAGGAATGATTTGCTTTTCGAGGCTCCTTGCTAGAATATGAGGCTGCGTGGATAAAATCTTTGCAATTTCAAGATCCGACAAACCCAAAGATTTGAAAAACTCCAACTTTGGCTTAAAGGTCTTGTGTGCATTGAATAAATACAATAGTGGACGCTTCATGGTCAAAGTTGATATTTGGTCATCACTGAAACCATGAGCTCTAAAGAACTCAACAACAGTGTATGCATCACTTTCAAGCACACGTGGGTCTCTGCTAAGCATTTTCCCAAGGCTAGCGCAAGAAAAACCCAAGGATTCAAACAACTCCATGTTGGGCTTAAGGATATTCTCTAAATCAGCCAAAAGCAATAGTGGACGACTGCTAATTAAATTTCTGATGTGGGTCTGAGTCAAACCGTGAGTTCTCAACAGGTCCAGAACTGAGTTGGGGTTCTTTGGGTTGTCAATGTTGAGCTTCTGGGAAGCTGAAATGGCTGATTCCAAGGACAACCCACATGAGTTTTGGAGGAAGGAGACTGTTAGAGATTGTGGGTCCTTGGAATTAGGGAGTTCTGCGATGGGTTTGGCAGAGGAGGTTGAGAAGAAGTGGCCATGGGTAAGGGATGAAACTTTGTGCTTCAATTGTTTGGGCAGTTTTATGCAAATTAAACGAAGCATTTGATTTGTTTGAGAAAAAAAAAAAGCTTGTTCATTTAGGTGGAAAGAGTGAAGAATGTTTACCTGGGTTGAGATTTGGAGATGGTATGTGATGCTATTGAACTGCTCGAAGCATTTTCTTCATCCTGTTTCTGGTTTTTGTCCCACCCAAGCATAATCCGAAGGCAAGTAGGTTTCGCCTATTCCATCGCTAACACACAACTCTCATGGCACCCAACCGTATTTTCCCGAAGTGCGACTCCTACTCTATACAAAAGAACAAGAACTCTGAAAGAATTTGAAACAAAATTGAAAAAAATAAGTTTTTTTTTTTAAGTAAAAAAAAAAGTTTGGAAATGTGAATTGAATTGAATATAATTAAAAAAAGTAAAATGAAAAATGAAAAATGAAAAAAATTTAAATTAAATCTAAAATTGTAAAAATAAAAAACTAAAAAAATTTTGGGTAGATTTTCCAACCACCCCTTAAACTAATAATGGTGGCTCAAAGTAGCAGTTTGGGGATGACTGAGTTAGACGGGGTGGCTGTAAAAAGTCGCTCGGGGGTGGCTCGGCCACTCTCATTAGTTTGGAGTGGCCGAGCCACCCCTAGTTTTATTTTTTTGAAAAAAAAATTAAATTTTTAATTTTTTTTTTTTTTTTTTAAGTTGGGTTGAATTTTTTTTGAATTAGATTAAAAACGGGTTTGATAAAACTCGAAAAGAATTTATACTTAAAAATCGAAACATGTTTTTTTAATAAAATAAAATAAAAATATGGTACCCAAACATGCCCATAATACTGAAATTTTTACACATGGTTCAGATTGTACTTAACCCATGTATGACACTTAAGATCGTAATATATTACTACGCTTTGTAGTCGATGTCCACAATGACCCACTCTATCAATACTGACTTAATAGTAATCATTTTTTTATGCGACTCCACTCAGTTATCAGTATTTAAAAATTAACATTATGCTTGTACATAAAACCAAGACATTTTATTTTAATCTACCTTATTAGTCACTCCCTATAGAACTCTACCACAAAGTCTCAATCCATTCTATCTCATACTGAATATCAAATTTGATACTAAACATTGTGGCGATTATGATGTCAAATAATACAAACCTCGTATAGAACTAACACTGGCAATTTGGCTTGTGAGCATAAGGTTCTCAAGAATTTATATACACATAATTAAAATTGTACTTAACCGATATACAACACTTACTATCATAACAAATACATGTACAAAAGTACATTTTTTTTTTGTCTTTTTATTTTGTCCATTAAGAGTTACTTGGGCCACATAAACTTTGGACAAGGATCTTTTTTAAATTAAATGAACTTGAGATGAGCCCGTTATTATAAAAATAAAGGCAAAGTTGTTCTTTTATATTTTTTTTTGGACAAATTTGCCATTCCACTCAAACTACTTGGCTCCTCTCCAGATCCAAATGCATAAACTTTGGACAAGGTGTGTGAGAAAGACCAAAACCAAAATATAAGATGAGTGAGAAAGATGTCTTCAGTGCTTTTCCTCACATATCTCAAAAAGTTGCATATGACAAAATTTGATCACAAGGCCTCGCACTCTTGAACATCCTAGAATGCCTTCATATTTGAACTACTTTTGCAAATTACATCATCCTCCCGAGTAATCAGAGTAGTACTCCAGGATTTCCATCTCCTGAACTTTATGACTGTAATGCAGATGGATTAAACTATATGAAGCTAATGCAAAACATCTGGAATTTATTACTTTCCTTGGATGAAGAAAACAGCCTACTGCCAACATAATGAACTCAAACTGAACGCATGATTTTCGGGCAATGCCCAGAGCATTCAATGATCTCATAATACTCACATTTTCAAATCAATGGGGAACCCTTGAAATTCTATCTTCCCTTGGTGTGCTCTAACAACATCAGGGGCCTCATTTTGATACTTGCTCACTAACTTCTCCACGAATTTGTTCTCACTCATTCTAATTGCACGAAAAATGCTAGTATCTTCCTTGATCAACCTCTTTGAAATCAAAAGTTGCAGAACCGAACACCTCGGAATAATCCTTTTCTCCAAGCTATACAGTAGAAGATAATGATTCTTGGGAATTAGCGAAGGCTTCATCTTCACTTTGTTCACAAAGAAACCCATCGATTTCTGGATCTTCTTCTCTGAAACAGTCATAAACAATGGCTGCCTTTTGAATGCTGAATGGATCTCATCCTTTGACAAACCAAATTTTTTATAAGCTTCCACCTTTTGCTCCCACAGTGTCTTACTCATTACTGCCATCACACGGATGACCCAAACAAATAGCAGACTATTGGGATCAAAACCCAATTTCATTACGTCACTAACAATCTCACTAAACCGATAAGTCCTCACAAGTAGAAACTTTGGCTGAATCAAGAACATTTTCAAAACTAATGACTCGGGTACACCATGGCTTATCAACATCGATATGTTGGGCTGTACTACTTCCACATTAAATCCAACCATAGAGCAGCATGCCTTTATAGCCTTTAAGACATTCTCATCATTGCCAAGAATCCGCCTAAGCTCTTGGACACAAGGAATGATTTGGTTTTCGAGGCTTCTTTCTAGAATATAAGGCGCCGTGGATAAAAGCTTTGCAATTTCAAGATCCGACAAACCCAAAGATTTGAAAAAATCCAACTTTGGCTTAAAGATCTTGTGTGCATTGAGTAAATACAATAGTGGACGCTTCATGATCAAAGTTGATATTTGCTCATCTCTGAAACCACGTGCTCTAAAGAACTCAACCACAGTGTATGCATCACTTTCAAGCACACGTTGGTCTCTGCTAAGCATTTTAGCAAGGCTAGTGCCAGAGAACCCCAAGGATTCAAACAACTCCATGTTGGGCTTAAGGGTATTCTCTAAATCAGCCAAAAGCAATAATGGACGACTGCTAATTAGATTTCTGATGTGGGTCTGAGTCAAACCGTGAGTGTTCAACAGGTCCAGAACTGAGTTGGGGTTCTTTGGGTTGTCAATGTTGAGCTTCTGGGAAGCTGAAATGGCTGATTCCAAGGACAACCCGCATGAGTTTTGGAGGAAGGAGACTGTCAGAGATTGTGGGCCCTTGGAATTGGGGAATTTTGAAATGGTTTTCAGAGTGGAGGTTGAGAACAAGTTGCCATGGCTAAGCGGCGAAGCTTTACGCCTTAATTGTTGGGGCAGTTTGTTGCAAAATAAACGAAGCATTTGACTTGATTGAGGAAAAAGCTGATTGCTTTAGTCGGAAAGAAACGAAGAATGGTTACCTGGGTTGAGATTTGAAGATGGTATGCGGTGCTCTTGGGCTGCTTGATGGATCGGCGTCCCCCTCTTTCTGGTTTTTGGGTATCTACGAGTATAATTAATGAGTTCGACGTTGTGCGTACAACTCCACAAGGCTAGAGTATTCAAATGCTTAGGATAGTATTTTTTTTCCAATATTACTAGTATCCCTTCTTTCGCTATGAATAAATTGTTTGTTGTACTCCAAATAGTTAGTTCCACATTGAAAAGGTGTTTTACTCACATTAGATTATAAATATATTTTATGAATGTCAAATTTTAAATAAGTTTCTTTGCAAGTGAGACTTTACTTTGTAAGTGATTTTAAACAGGTTCAATCACAATTTGAATAACATTTTTAGAATAATTATGTGTGCGCACGACTAGTACTTTTTCTGTATCGTAATCTTTATCATGCAAGAGACAATTTTTGTAGTAAGTGGAAATGACCCTGGGACTCAATGGCGGACCTACATGGGGCTAGGGGGGCCCTGGCCCCCCAACCCCCAGAATTTTTCTCAAAAAATAAAAAATAAAATTAAAAAATAAAAAATAAAATAAAATTTTGTCCTTAATTTTGTTTACTTTTTTAGGTTTGCCCCTCCAAATTTTTTTTCTTTCAATTTGGCCCTCCCATATTTGCAAGGCTGGGTCCGCCACTACCGGGACTAGGAGCTAATTTTTAGGTTAAGAATGCTTAGGATAGCATTTGATCCTATGCTCTCATAAGTAGAATAGCATGAAACAAAAAGGCTATGGTTCTTTGAGTAGCAGTACTTGATAAATTGAATACCCAAGATAAGTCGCATGCTTTATCTTTTCTCTATAAAAAAACATTTATAGGTAGAAAGATGTATCAACGGCTCAGAATGCAAGCAAACTAGTCCTAGTGTGTGATTACTTGAACATTTCATCATTAAACGTATTAAAATGACAAATGCACTTTGCTGAAATCATTTCTTTCGTCAACATTTATCACTTTACTGAAAAAAAAAAAAAAAAAAAAAAGAAGAAGAAGAAGAAGAAGATTTTTTTTTTGGATGAATTAAATCTCTTATAAGCACAAACTCAAGAAAACAAACACTCCAGAAAATCTGGACCAAGTCTCCTGCATAGGGACAAGCCCCCATGTCAGGAACAAAAGTAAGAGAAGCTATACACAGATAGCATCAACCAATCCCACCTAAACAACAAACTGCAAGAACAGAGCAGCTAATAACAGAAACTGCTATGCAAAGGAAAAACTAAAAAGTGCAGCAGCTCAACAGAATCAACAACACACAGAAACTGCAACAAAATAACCAGAACAACTCAAGCATTCTGGATCAGATTGTGTAAATTCCAATGATGAACCAGGCCTATATTGTTTCCAACCATCTTCACCGACCCTTTGGACTGCATCCTAGCTCGAACTTGCCATTTAATCTAGGAAATAATGGTCTCTTCCGAGCTTGGAGTGTTACAATGCAAAAGGTCATTCCACTGTTTCCAAAATAATTACTTTACCAAAATAACTACTTTCATAAGCTATCTTTCGTTAACATCTTTTTCGTAGATCATTTGATTGGAAACCCAAAGTATAAGATAAACTGAGTAAGAAATACGTCTTCAGTGCTTTTTTCTCACATATCTCAAAAAAGTTACATACGATAAAATCTGATCACAAGGCCTCGCACTCTCGAACATCCTAGAATGCCATGACATTTGAACTACTTTTAGAAATTGCATCATCCTCCTGAGTAATCAGAGTACTCCACGATTTCCTTCTGCTGAACAGTATGTCTGTAAAACAGATGGATTAAACTATATGAAGCTGTTGCAAAACCTCTGGAATTTATTGCATGGAAGATGAAGATAAACGGCCCACTACCAACATAATGAACTCAAACTGGATTCATAATATTTTGGCAATGTCCTGAGCATTTGATGATCTCATAATACTCACATTTTCAAATCAATGGGGAACCCTTGAAACTCTATCTTCCCTTGGTGCGCTCTAACAACATCAGGGACCTCATTTTGATACTTGCTCACTAACTTCTCCACGAATTTGTTCTCACTCATTATGAACACTTGAAAAATGCTAGTATCTTCCTTGATCAACCTCTTTGAAATCAAGAGTTGCAGAACTGAACACCTCGGAATAATTCTCTTCTCCAAGCTATACAGTACAATAATAGGTTTCTTGGAAATTAGCAAAGGCTTCATCTTCAGTTTGTTCACAAAGAAATCCATGAATTTCTTGATCTTCTTCTTTGAAATGGCCATAAACAGTGGTTTCCTTTTGAATGCTGAATAGATCTCAACCTTTGACAAACCAAAACTTCTATAAGCTTCCACCTTTTGCTCCCACAGTGTTTTACTCATTGCCATGGAACGGATGGCTATAACAAATTGCAGTTGATTGGGATCAAAACCCAATTTCATAACTTCACTAACAATTTCACTAAATCTATAGGTAGTCATAAGCAGTGATTTTGGTCCTAAAAAGAACAGTTTCAAAGCTAACGACTGGGGCACACCACGGCTTATCAACATCAACAAGTTGGGCTTGAGCACTTTTTCCACATTTGCTTGAATTAACCCGTAGCCTGCCTTTATAGCCTTTAATACATTCTCATCAGTGCCAAGAATATGCCTAAGCTCTTGAACACAAGGAATGATTTGCTTTTCGAGGCTCCTTGCTAGAATGGTAGGCTGCGTGGATAAAAGCTTTGCAATTTCAGGACCGGACAAGCCCAAAGATTTGAAAAACTCAAACTTTGGCTTCAAGATCTTGTGCGCATTGAGTAAATACAGTGTTGGGCGCTTCATGGTCAAAGTTGATATTTGCTCATTTCTGAAACCATGAGCTCTAAAGAACTCAACTACAGTGTTTGCATCACTTTCAAGCACACGTGGAAGCACATGTGGGTTGTTGCTAAGCATTTTGGCAAGGCTGGTGCTAGAAATCCCCAAGGATTCAAACAACTCCATGTTGGGCTTAAGGGTATTGTCTAAATCAGCCAATAGCAATCGTGGACGACTGCTAATTAAGTTTCTGATGTGGGTCTGAGTCAAACCGTGAGTTCTAAACAGGTCAAGAACTGAGTTGGGGTTCTTTAGGTTCTCAATGTTGAGCTTCTGGGAAGCTGAAATGGCTGATTCCAAGGACAACCCACATGAGTTTTGGAGGAAGGAGACTGTTAGAGATTGTGGGTCCTTGGAATTAGGGAGTTCTGCGATGGGTTTGGCAGAGGAGGTTGAGAAGAAGTGGCCATGGGTAAGGGATGAAACTTTGTGCTTCAATTGTCTGGGCAGTTTTATGCAAATTAAACGAAGCATTTGATTTGTTTGAGAAAAATAAAGCTAGTTCATTTAGGTCGAAAGAGTGAGGAATGTTTACCTGGGTTGAGACTTGGAGATGGTATCATTGGTATGTGATGCTATTGAACTGCTCGAAGCATTTTCTTCATCCTCTTTCTGGTTTTTGTCCCACCCAAGCATAATCTGAAGGCAAGTCGGTTTCCATCGCTAACACACAACTCTCATGCCCAACAGTATTTTCCCGAAGCGCGACTCCTACTCTGTACAAAAGAACAAGAACTCGGAAAGAATTTGAAACAAAATTGAAAAATAAAGTTTTTTTTTTAGTAAAAAGAAAAAGTTTGGAAATGTGAATTGAATTGAATAATTTAAAAAGTAAAACTAAAAATGAAAAAAATTAAATTAAATCTAAAATTGTAAAAATAAAAAACTAAAAAAAATTGGGGTAGATTTTAGAACCACCCTTGAGCTAATAAGGGTGGCTCAAGCAGCTGTCGGCCACCGTGATTTTTTTTAAAAAAATTAAATTAATTTTTTAATTTTTTTTGTTGGATTAAAAACGGGTTGAATAAAATCTGAGTAGAATTTAAATTTAAAAAACAAAACTTTTTTTTTAAAAAAATAATCAAAAATAAAACAGTACCCAAACATGCCCACGCCACAATACTAAATTTTGAGGAATGATAGGCAGGGGCAATTGTGCCAGCCCCTTGCCCCCTCTTTTAATTAATAAATGTTTTTTTTAATCAAAAAGCAATTCTGATGTGATATCAGAATTACTTTTTGATTAAAAAAATATTTATTTATTATATATGCCGGTTGGGGGCCGGCACAATTGCCCCCAAATATCATTCCCCCTAAATTTTTACACATGGTTAATATTGCACTTAACTCATGTATGACACTTAGAATCGTAACATATTACTATGCTTTGCAGTCGATGTCCACAATAACCCACTCTATCAACATTGTCCCAATAGTAATAATTTTTTTGGCGACTATTCATTTATCAATATTTAAAATTAACATTATGCTTGTACATAGAGCCAAGACATTTAAATCTACCTTATAAGTCACTCCCAATAGAACTCTACCACAAACTCTTAATCCATTCAATCTCATACTCAATGTCAAATTTGATACTAGATATTGTGGCAATTTTGATGTCAAACGATACAAACCTCATATAGGACTAACACTTACAATTTGGCTTGTGAGGATAAGGTTCTCAATAACTTATATACACATAATTAAAATTACACTTAACCGATATGTAACACTTACTATCATAACAAATACACATACAAAAGTACTTTTTTTTTTTTGGTCCATTAGGAGTAGGGCTGAACATGGGGCGAGGGGGGGTTGGCTTTTTTTGGCCCAGCCAAAAACGCCATGCAACTGTGCGGGGCGGTTAGGGGTGGAGAGGGGATGTAGGGGGCGGGGATCCCTGCGGGTATTTCTTCCCCTGATTTCCAAGAAGAGGAAGAAGACAAGCACAAAGGAGAGACAAGCCAGCAACTATTTCTTCCCCTGATTTCACGCCTCTTTCCCCTGTACATACAAATGCTTTAAAGTTTAAATGATGCAAAATCATTAAATGTGAAATCTGATCCAACAAACTTTAATCTACCACCATCGTATATTGAAGACAACAGGGTTTTCTAGGGACGACGATCGAGAGGCAGGTACTTCTTGTAAACTTCCCTAAGCGCCTCTTTCTGTTTCTACGATATCACTGTCAAAACCTGTGCTATTCCCAGCCCCACAACTTTTCTGCAATTTCACACACGAGCAAAGCCATTAACTCATAGGCCTCTAAAGCTTCAAATCTTTTTCCACATTTTCTTTTTCCACTTTCTTTTTCACAAATTTTCTCATGAACCAAACAATAAATAAGTACAAATAAAAATAAGAAAAAAATAAGTGGATCAGAAGAAAAGAATAAGGAAAGAAGAAAAGAAGAGACCGAGAGAACGTACCTTTACATGGGCGTGGGCGTGGCCTGGAGCAGACGCAACACGCAGGATTCGGCAGGAAATCTTGAAGAAGAAGAAGAAGAAGATGCGAAGGGGTGCGAGGTGTGGTGCTAGGGTTTAGGAAGAAAAGAAAGGAAAAAATGTGAAGGGGGGGGGGGAGCAGCACTACTAGTCTGCTAGGGTTTTTTGTATTTTTTTTCTTTTTAATTGTGCGGGGCGGGTCCTCGGGGTTTTTAAAAACCCCAACTCGCAACCCGCTTCGCCCCACACGGGTATATTAATTTTGGACCTGTATCCGCAAAAAATCAACTAAAACCCGAGATTTTAGGGGTGGGGCGGGGCATGCGGGTTGGGGCGGGTCCGCGATTATTTGAACGGCCCTTATTAGGAGTCACTTGGGCCGCATAAACTTTGGACAAGGATCTTTTTTAGATTAAATGAACTTGAGAGGAGCTAGTTAGTATAAAAATTAGAGCAAAGTTATCCTTTCATATTTTTTGGACAATTTTGCCATTCCACTTAAACTAATTGACTCCTCTCAGGATCCAAATGCATAAACTTTGGACAAGGTGAGTGAGAAAGACCAAAACCAAAATATAAGATGAGTGAGAAAGATGTCTTCAGTGCTTTTCCTCACATATCTCAAACAGTTGCATATGACAAAATCTGATCCCAAGGCCTCGCACCCATGAACATCATCCTCCCGAGTAATCAGAGTACTCCAGGATTTCCATCCTATGACTGTAATGCAGATGGATTAAACTATATGAAGATAATGCAAAACATCTGGAATTTATTGCTTTCCTTAGATGAAGAAAACAGCCCACTGCCAACATAATGAACTCAAACTGAACGCATGATTTTCGGGCAATGCCCAGAGCATTCGATGATCTCATAATACTCACATTTTCAAATCAATGGGGAACCCTTGAAATTCTATCTTCCCTTGGTACGCTCTAACAACATCAGGGACCTCATTTTGATACTTGCTCACTAACTTCTCCACGAATTTGTTCTCACTCATTCTGATTGCACGAGAAATGCTAGTATCTTCCTTGATCAACCTCTTTGAAATCAAAAGTTGCAGAACTGAACACCTTGGAATAATCCTCTTCTCCAAGCTATACAGTAGAAGATAATGATTCTTGGGAATCAGCAAAGGCTTCATCTTCACTTTGTTCACAAAGAAACCCATCGATTTCTGGATCTTCTTCTCTGAAACAGTCATAAACAATGGCTGCCTTTTAAATGCTGAATAGATCTCATCCCTTGACAAACCAAAACTTTTAAAAGCTTCCACCTTTCGCTCCCACAGTGTCGTGTCTTAGTCATTGCCATGGAACGGATGGCTATAACAAATTGCAGATTATTGGGATCAAAACCCAATTTCATAACTTCACTAACAATCTCACTAAACCGATAAATGGACATGAGCAGTGGATTTGGTCTTAAAAATAACAGTTTCAAAGCTAATGACTAGGGCACCCCATGGCTTATCAACATCGACATGCTGGGCTTGAGCACTTTTTCCACATTAACTTCAATTAACCCGTTGCTTGCCTTTATAGCCTTTAAGACATTCTCATCAGTGCCAAGAATCCGCCTAAGCTCTTGAACACAAGGAATGATTTGCTTTTCGAGGCTCCTTTGTAGAATAGTAGGTCTCTTGGATAGAAGCTCTGTAATTTCAAGATCCGAAAAGCCCAAAGATTTGAAAAAATCCAACTTTGGCTTAAAGATCTTGTGTGCATTGAATAAATACAATAGTGGACGCTTCATGGTCAAAGTTGATATTTGGTCATCACTGAAACCATGAGCTCTAAAAAACTCAACAACAGTGTCTGCATCACTTTCAAGCACACGTGGGTCTCTGCTAAGCATTTTCGCAAGGCTAGTGCCAGAAAACCCCAAGGATTCAAACAACTCCATGTTGGGCTTAAGGGTATTCTCTAAATCAGCCAAAAGCAAAAGTGGACGACTGCTAATTAGATTTCTGATGTGGGTCTGAGTCAAACCGTGAGTTCTCAACAGGTCCAGAACTGAGTTGGGGTTCTTTGGGTCGTCAATGTTGAGCTTCTGGGAAGCTGAAATGGCTGATTCCAAAGACAACCCGCATGAGTTTTGGAGGAATGAGACTGTCAGAGATTGAGGGTCCTTGGAATTAGGGAATCCTGAAATGGTTCTTAGAGAGGAGGTTGAGAAGAAGTGGCCATGGGTAAGGGGTGAAGCTTTGCGCTTCAACTCTTGGGGCAGTTTTATGCAAATTAAACGAAGCATTTGATTAGATTGAGAAACAAAGCTTGTTGCTTAAGGTGGAAAGAATGAAGAATGGTTACCTGGGTTGAGATTTGGAGATGGTATGTGATGCTATTTAAAATAAGGGTTAAATACCCCAGAGGTATCTAAGTTTTACGTGTTTTTAAATTTAGTACCTCAGTTTCATTTCGTATCACAGGTAGTACCTGAATTTGGAAGAAAAAAGCCCTAGGTAGTACCTGTCAGATTTCTCGTGGGAATTTCAACTTCTCGCCACGTGTCAACCGCTGAGGTTGACTCGTGGCACCACATAAAAAAAAAAATTAAAAAATGTTTAAAATAAAAAAAATGAAAAAAGAAAAAGAAAAAAAAAAGAAAAAAAAGAGGGGTGGCTGAGCCACCCCCCTTGGCCACCCCCATTTTGGCCAAGGAGATGTCCCAGCCACCCCCTTGGCCGGTCTGGGGTGGCCGAACCACCCCCTATGGGGTGGTTCGGCCAACCCACAGTTGAAAAAAAAAAAAAAAAATTTTTTTTTGAAGGGTTTTGGCCCTAGGGGTGGTTCGGCCACCCCTAGGGCCAAAACCCTTCAATTTTTTTTTTTTTTTTTTTAACTGTGGGGTGGCCGAAGGGGGTGGTTCGGCCACCCCAGACCGGCCAAGGGGGTGGCTGGGCCACCTCCTTGGCCAAAATGGGGGTGGCTGACTCTTTTTTTTTTTTTTAATTTTTTTAATTTTAATCATTTTTTTTTTGTGCCACGTGTCGACCTCAGCGGTTGACACGTGGCGAGAAGTTGAAATTTGGACGAGAAATCTGACAGGTACTACCTAGAGCTTTTTTCTTCCAAATTCAAGTACTACCAGTGATACGAAATGAAACTGAGGTACTAAATTTAAAAACACGTAAAACTCAGGTACCTCTGGAGTATTTAACCCTTAAAATAATTTCCTTTTATTTTATTTTTTTAAAGTCTCTATCTACCATTTTGTTGTAAATTATATATTCATTGGTTAAAATAGACGAAATAAATAAATAAATTACATGTACACACATGTGATTTCTTCGTATTTTTGTTTTTTTAAAGAATTTTTGAGCTTCTCATTAAAAAAAATTAGGAAGAAACTTCTTTGTCCAACAAGTACAATATCACAAATAAATACAGAGAAATTCTCCATCTAAAAATTGAGAAATAACTACCTTTGCTAACCATCCATGTGGTGCTTCATTTGTATCTCTTTTTATATGGCCCATATACCATGACTGGAATTCATTCAGCAGAATAGTTACATGATCAATTTGTAAATGCCCTTACCTGTTCCAACAGCAGCATTCTTTTCTATTTAAAGTGATAACTGAATTTGAGTATTTAAAGTAATAACGCACGTGTGAGTCTGGGACTAGTACTTTCTCTTGATCGTAATCTTCATCACGCAAGAGAAGATCTTTTTTAGAGAGGGGGAATGGCCCTGGGAGCTAATTTTTTGGTTAAAATGCTTGGGACAACATTTGATCCTACGCTCCCATAAGTAGAATAGCATGAAACAAAAAGGCTATGGCTCTTTGAGTAGAAGTACTTGATAAATTGAATACCCAAGATAAGTTACATGCTTATCTTTTCTCTATAAAAAACATTTACAGATAGAAAGATGAGTCAACGGCTCAAAAAGCAAGTAAACTAGTCCCAGTGCATGATTGAGGAGAGTCCTATATGTAGCATTTAGGTGCTACTTTATGCAACAAGGACCCAAACCATGCCATAGCTCCAAATAACAAGTCCTTATCCAGAGATCAAACTCTTATTATTATTTAAACTTATTCAAACTGACAAGCTGAGTGTCTTTAATAAGTTCCATTTCTCAAATTTAGACTTCACATATATGAAGCAATGGGATTAGTACAATTCTGAAGAAATACTAGTTAAACAGAAAAAGTACAATATGATAACCACCAAATACAAGTTCACTAAATCTCATTATAACAGCAAACAAAAGGATGATAGAAAGATTAGATTTTAAACCAACAAGGACATAGGTATTCATCAGTCGTTGCAAGTCAGAAAAAGATAAAGAAAAAGAAGAAGATATGCATATAGCACAAAAGAAAATAAAATTTTTTGGGGTCACTTTGAAAGAATGGAAATAATGGTCAAAATTCATGGTTTCAGAGTGAAATCTGATCATAAGGCCTCACACACCTGAACATCCTAAAATGCCTCGATACTTACAAATAACATCATCCTCCAGTGTATCAGAGCATGCCAAGATTTACTTCTCTTAACCAGTAATGTCAGGAGTTATATACATAAAAAGGTTCAATTCAACTTTGACTAGTTTCTATTGCTGACCTATGGCGAACAATTCAGATGGATTAAACTAAATGAAGCCATTGCAGAACCTGGAAGTTATGTCATCATCGCATTCCTTAGATAAAGATAAACAGCTGACTGCCAAAATAGAGAACTGAAATTGAACTCCTCATCTTTTGGCGATGCTCAAAGCATTTCATGATCTCATGATGACTCACATTTTCAAATCAATGGAGAACCCTTGAAATTCTATCTTGCCTTGGTGTGTTCTAACAACATCAGGAACCTCATTCTGATACTTGCAGACTAACTTCTACACAAATTTTTTCTCAGTCATTCTCCACACATGAACAAGGTTAGTATCCGCCTTAATCAACCCCTTTGACATCAAAGGTTGCAAAACTGAACACCTCGGAATAATCCTTTTCTCCAAGCTAGGCAGTAGAAGATTAGGATTCTTGGAAATCAGCAAAGGCTTCATCTTCAGTTTGTTCACAAAGAAAGCCATCAATTTCTTGATCTTCATCTCTGAAACAATCATAAACAATGGCAGCCTTTTGAATGCTGAATAGATCTCATCCTTTGACAAACCAAAACTTTTATAAGCTTCCATCTTTTGCTCCCACAGTGTCTTACTCATTACTGCCATCACACGGATGGCCGAAACAAATAGCAGATTATTGGGATCAAAACCCAATTTCATTACGTCACTAACAATCTCACTAAACCGATTAGTCCTCACAAGTATTCATCAGTCGTTGCAAGTCGGGAAAAAAAAAGAAAAAAAGAAGATATGCACATAGCACAAAAGAAACTAAAATTTTTTAAGGTCACTTTGAAAGAATAGAAATAATGGTTAAAATTCATGGTTTCAGAGTGAAATCTGATCATAAGGCCTCACACACCTGAACATCCTAAAATGCCTTGACACTTACAAATAACATCATCCTCCAGTGTATCAGAGCATGCCATGGTTTACTTCTCTTAACCTGTAATGTCAGGAGTTATATACATGAAAAGGTTCTATTGCTGAACTACAGCGAACAATTCAGATGGATTAAACTAGATGAAGCCATTGCAGAACCTGGAATTTATGTCATCATCGCATTCCTTAGATAAAGATAAACAGCTGACTGCCAAAATAATGAACTGAAACTGAACTCCTCATCTTTTGGCAATGCTCAAAGCATTTCATGATCTCATGATGACTCACATTTTCAAATCAATGGAGAACCCTTGAAATTCTATCTTGCCTTGGTGTGCTCTAACAACATCAGGAACATCATTCTGATACTTGCACACTAACTTCTCCACAAAAAATTTCTCAGTCATTCTCCACACATGAACAAGGCCTTTGACATCAAAAGTTGCAAAACTGAACACATCGGAATAATCCTTTTCTCCAAGCTAAGCAGCAGAAGATTAGGATTCTTGGAAATCAGCAAAGGCTTCATCTTCAGTTTGTTCACAAAGAAACCCATCGATTTCTTGATCTTCTTCTCTGAAACAGCCATAAACAGTGGATGCCTTATGAATGCTGAATAGATCCCATCCTTTGACATACCAAAACCTCTATAAGCTTCCACCTTTCGCTCCCACTGTGTCTTACTCATTGCCATGGAACGGATGGCCAAAACAAATTGCAGATTATTGGGATCAAAACCCAATCTCATAACTTCACTAACAATCTCACTAAACCGATAAGTTGACATGAGCAGTGGATTTGGTCTTAAAAAAAACAGTTTCAAAGCTAATGAATTGGGCACACCATGGCTTATCAACATCGACAAGTTGGGCTTGAGCACTTTTTCCACATTTGCTTCAATTAACCCGTAGCCTGCCTTTATAGCCTTTAAGACATTCTCCTCAGTCCGGAATTTTAATAATAAAAAATAAAACGGTACCCAAACATGCTCACGCCACAATACTGAAATTTTTACACATGGTTAATATTGCACTTACCCATGTATGACACTTAGGATTGTAACATATTACTACGCTTTGCAGTCGATGTCCACAATGACCCACTCTATCAACATTGACCCAATAGTAATAATTTTTTAGGCAACTCCACTAATTTATCAGTATTTAAAATTAACATTATGCTTGTACATAAAACCAAGACATTTAAATCTATCTTACATGTCACTCCCAATAAAACTCTACCACAAAGCCTCAACCCATTCAATCTCATACTCAATGTCAAGTTTGATACTAGATATTGTGGCAATTTTGATGTCAAACGATACAAACCTCATATAGAACTAACACTTGCAATTTGGCTTGCGAGGATAAAGTTCTTTGGTTCTCAAGAACTTATATACACATAGTTAAAATTGGACTTAACCGATATATAAGACTTACTATTATAACAAATACACATACAAAAGTACATTTTTTTTGTCTTTTTATTTTGTCCATTAGGAGTCACTTGGGCCACATAAACTTTGGACAATGATCTTCTTTAGATCAAATCAACTTGAGAGGAACCCGTTAATATAAAAATAAGGGCAAAGTTATCCTTTTATATTTTTTTGGACAATTTTGCCATTTCACTTAAACTAACCGGCTCCTCTCAGGATCCAAATGCATAAACTTTGGACAAGGTGAGTGAGAAAGATGAGTGAGGAAGACCAAAACCAAAATATAAGATGAGTGAGAAAGATGTCTTCAGTGTTTTTCCTCGCATATCTCAAACAGTTGCATATGATAAAATCTGATCATTAAGGCCTCGCATTCTTGAACATCCTAGAATGCCTTCACATTTGAACTACTTTTGCAAATTACATCATCCTCCCGAGTAATCAGAGTACTCCAGGATTTCCATCTCCTGAACTGTATGACTGTAATGCAGATGCATTAAACTATATGAAGCTAATGAAAAACATCTGGAATTTATTGCTTTAGATGAAGAAAACAGCCCACTGCCAACATAATGAACTCAAACTGAACACATGATTTTTGGGCAATGCCCATGCAGAGCATTCGATGATCTCATAATACTCACATTTTCAAATCAATGGGGAACCCTTGAAATTCTATCTTCCCTTGGTGCGCTCTAACAACATCAGGGACCTCATTTTGATACTTGCTCACCAACTTCTCCACGAATTTGTTCTCACTCATTCTGATTGCATGAAAAATGTTAGTATTTTCCTTGATCAACCTCTTTGAAATCAAAAGTTGCAGAACTGAACACCTCGGAATAATCCTCTTTTCCAAGCTATACAGTAAAAGATAATGATTCTTGGGAATTAGCGAAGGCTTCATCTTCACTTTGTTCACAAAGAAACCCATCGATTTCTGGATCTTCTTCTCTGAAACAAGCATAAACAATGGCTGCCTTTTTAATGCTGAATAGATCTCATCCTTTGACAAACCAAAACTTTTAAAAGCTTCCACCTTTCGCTCCCACAGTGTCTTACTCATTGCCATGGAATGGATGGCTATAACAAATTGCAGATTATTGGGATCAAAACCCAATTTCATAACTTCACTAACAATCTCACTAAACCGATAAGTGGACATGAGCAGTGGATTTGATCTTAAAAACAACAGTTTCAAAGCTAATGAATGGGGCACACCATGGTTTATCAACAATGACAAGTTGGGCTTGAGCACTTTTTCCACATTTGCTTCAATTAACCCGCGGCCGCAGCCTGCCTTTATAGCCTTTAAGACATTCTCCTCAGTGCCAAGAATCCGCCTAAGCTCTTGAACACAAGGAATGATTTGCTTTTCGAGGCTCCTTGCTAGAATAGAAGGCTTCGTGGATAAAAGCTTTGTAATTTCAAGATCCGACAAGCCCAAAGATTTGAAAAACTCAAACTTTGGCTTCAAGATCTTGTGCGCATCATATAAATAAAATTCCGGACGCTTCATGGTCAAAGTTGATATTTGCTCATCTCTGAAACCACGTGCTCTAAAGAAATCAACCACAGTGTATGCATCACTTTCAAGCACAGTTGGGTATTTGATAAGCATTTTGGCGAGGCTAGTGCTAGAAAACCCCAAGGATTCAAACAACTCCATGTTGGGCTTAAGGGTATTGTCTAAATCAGCCAATAGCAATCGTGGACGACTGCTAATTAAGTTTCTGATGTGGGTCTGAGTTAAACCGTGAGTTCTCAACAGGTCCAGAACTGAGTTGGGATTCTTTGTGTTCTCAATGTTGAGCTTCTTGGAAGCTGAAATGGCTGGTTCCAAGGATAACCCACATGAGTTTTGGAGGAAGGAAACTGTTAGAAGTTGTGGGTCCTTGGAATTAGGGAGTTCAGCGATGGATTTGACAGAGGAGGTTGAGAAGAAGTGGCCATGGGTAAGGGATAAAGCTTTGTGCTTCAATTGTTTGGGCAGTTTTATGCAAATTAAACGAAGCATTTGATTTGTTTGAGAAAAATAAGCTTGTTCATTTGGTGGAAAGAGTAAAGAATGGTTACCTGGGTTGAGATTTGGAGATGGTATGTGATGCTATTGAATTGCTTGAAGCATTGGCCGCCGCCTCCTCCTGGTTTTCGTCCCACCCGAGCACAATCCGAAGTATATACGGTGAAAATACCATTTACCCTCTAATTACCTCCTCTCCCTCTCTCTCGCTCTCTCTTCTTCTTCTTCTTCTTCTTTTTTTTTTTTTTTAAGTCTCTAGCTACCATTTTGTTGTAAATTATACATTCATTGGTAGCTGGTATTAGAGTTAAAATAGACAAAATAAGTAAATAAATTACATGTACACACATGTTATTTCTTCATATTTTTGTTTTTTTAAAAGAATTTTTGAGCTTCTCATTAAAAAAATTATAAAGAAACTTCTTGTCCAATAAGTACAATATCACAAATAAATACAGAGAAATTTGATCTAAAATTTGAGAAATAACTGCATTTGCTAACCATCCATGTGGTGCTTCATTTGTGTCCCTTTTTATATGGTCCATATACTATGACTAGCAAGAATTCATTCAGCAGAGTTGTTACATGATCAATTAAATGCCCTTACTTGCTCCAAGCCTCCAACAACACCATTCTTTCTGTAATGGATGAATTATTTTCAGCGCATCTCCCTCCATCATAATATGTTGGAAACCCAAATCTCTATTAAATTCCATCACCTTCCAAGTCGCCACAATCCCCACAACAGACTGGTCAAAAATATATGGCTTTGTAAAATATGTTGATGCCAACACTTTCCTTTCATGATCTCTGCTATTATCCTCACTCTCATCTTCTTCTTATTTTTGTCGATAGCAACATTTTAATCAATCTTGATCATTCCCACCGGTGGCCTTTACCATCTCGTTATCACACATGCTCAATCGCTTTTTATGTTTTTCCTCAAAACTCTTTTCAGATTTTTGGAATTCCTCAACTAATTCTCTTGCATTTATAACTAGGCTAGAAGGGTACAAGAAGTCACCTCCATAATCCACTATTTCTCCATAGCTATATTTTCCTTGCAACTGTACCCACAATTTCTAGTTCCTCATCATCTAATCTCTTCATGTGCTTCTCAAAAATACTTAGAAAGTCATCTTCATCACTATAATATTTCTGTATCTTGCTATTATGCTCAGCCTAAACATCTTTAGACGACGAGCAACTCCAAATAATATGGCCTAGAGTTTTTGCTTCCAAGCCACAATTGAGACAAAGTGGGTATAGAACTATTCTTCTTTTATAGGGATTTTCCTTGGTTGGAATAATATTATTACATGCCCTAATTTATTCTTATTATAAGTGATTAAATTATCTTTGAAACTTAATTTTAAAAAAATAACTGAAGTGGTAATCGAACAATCCATCAACCATAAGAAATGGTTTGGCTACCCAAACTGGTAAAGGAGTGTTCAATCCATCCCCATATAATGTGGGGTTCGTTTAGCAACCCCGAAACCATTTTAAGGGGGTCGAGCCACTCCGTGAGCAGACGTGAAATTACAAACCTCTCTTTTGACCCTTCGGATTGTGCTTGGATGGGGCAAAAACCAGGAAGAGGATGAAGAAAATGCTTCGAGCAGTTCAATAGCATCATCACATACCATCTCCAAATCTCAACCCAGGTAAACATTCTTTACTCTTTCCACCTAAATGAACTAGCTTTATTTTTGTCAAACAAATCAAATGCTTCGTTTAATTTGCATAAAACTGCCCAAACAATTGAAGCACAAAGCTTCATCCCTTACCCATGGCCACTTCTTCTCAAGCTCCTCTGCCAAACCCATCGCAGAACTCCCTAATTCCAAGGACCCACAATCTCTAACAGCCTCCTTCCTCCAAAACTCATGTGGGTTGTCCTTGGAATCAGCCATTTCAGCTTCCCAGAAGCTCAACATTGAGAACCTAAAGAACCCCAACTCAGTTCTTGACCTGTTGAGAACTCACGGTTTGACTCAGACCCACATCAGAAACCTAATTAGCAGTCGTCCACTACTGCTTTTGGCTGATTTTGAAAATACCCTTATCCCCAACATGGAGTTGTTTGAATCCTTGGGGTTTTCTAGCACCAGCCTTGCCAAAATGCTTAGCAACAACCCACGTGTGCTTGAAAGTGATGCATACACTGTGGTTGAGTTCTTTAGAGCTCATGGTTTCAGAAATGAGCAAATATCAACTTTGACCGTGAAGCGTCCACGTTTGTATTTCCTCAATGTGCACAAGATCTTAAAGCCAAAGTTGGATTTTTTCAAATCTTTGGGCTTTTCGGATCTTGAAATTACAAAGCTTTTATCCACGCAACCTTCTATTCTAGCAAGGAGCCTCGAAAAGCAAATCATTCCTTGTGTTCAAGAGCTTAGGCAGATTCTTGGCACTGATGAGAATGTATTAAAGGCTATAAAGGCAGGCTACGGGTTAATTCAAGCAAACGTGGAAAAAGTGCTCAAGCCTAACATGTCGATGTTGATAAGCCATGGTGTGCCCCAGTCATTAGCTTTGAAACTGTTCTTTATAGGACCAAAATCACTGCTTATGTCCACTTATCGGTTTAGTGAAATTGTTAGTGAAGTTATGAAATTGGGTTTTGATCCCAATAAACTGCAATTTGTTATAGCCATCCGTTCCATGGCAATGAGTAAAACACTGTGGGAACAAAAGGTGGAAGCTTATAGAAGTTTTGGTTTGTCAAAGGTTGAGATCACTTCAGCATTCAAAAGGAACACACAGTTTATGGCCGTTTCAAAGAAGAAGATCAAGAAATTCATGGATTTCTTTGTGAACAAACTGAAGATGAAGCCTTCGCTAATTTCCAAGAAACCTATTCTTATTCAGTATAGCTTGGAGAAGAGAATTATTCCGAATCCGAGTGTTCAGTTCTGCAACTTTTGATTTCAAAGAGGTTGATCGAGAAAGATACTATCATTTTCAAGTGTTTGAAATGAGTGAGAACAAATTCGTGGAGAAGTTAGTGAGGAAGTATCAAAATGAGGTCCCTGATTTTGTTAGAGCGCACCAAGGGAAGATAGAGTTCCAAGGGTTCCCCATTGATTTGAAAATATGAGTATTGTGAGATCATCGAATGCTCAGGGCATTGCCAAAATATTATGAGTCCAGTTTGAGTTGATTATGTTGGCAGTGGGCCGTTTATCTTCATCTTCCATGCAATAAATTCCAGAGGTTTTGCAACAGTTTTGCAACAGCTTCATATAGTTTAATCCATCTGTTTTACAGACTTACGGTTCAGGAGAAGGAAATCGTGGAGTACTCTGATTACTCGGGAGGATGATGCAATTTGTAAAAGTAGTTCAAATGTCATGGCATCCTATGATGTTCAAGAGTGCGAGGCCTTGTGATCATGCAGATTTGATCATATGTAACTTTTTGAGATATATGAGAAAAAAGCAGTGAAGACATCTTTCTCACTCAGTTTATCTTATACTTTGGTTTTGGTATTCCAAATTTTGCCTGTACAACCATTTTGAAAGAAATTTAGGAAAACCTTTTTGGTGTGACATTTTTGCCCTCTTGAAATTATTATACTATACACCTATGAGTGTTACTTTCATTCATCGGTCGATAACGGTTATTCTTAGTTGTTACATTGCAATTATCAGCCATTATATGGCATAAGTATTGTTAAACACACATTTATCATATGATTGGATTCATGGTGTAAATGTATGTGGGTTGATTCTTCCTGAATTTTTGGTAAACTTAGTTTAATTGTTGGGTCTCCCATTGAATCTCTAGTTTCTTTAGTGTTGTAAATATTTCTTAAATAATAATTATAATTACAAATGTGTAAAGAATAATGAAGGCCCCGTTTGTTTGGGCATAAAACCTTTTTCTAGAAAAGGTTTTCCCTATTAAAAGTGTTTGGGGCGGCTGAAAATCTTGGTCAACCGAAAATGTTTTTAGTTGACCACTACCATATAATTGGATGATGTGGCGGTGAAAATCAGTCCCTAAAATCAAGGGTTGTTTTTCACTGCCACGTCACCCTAGTTGTATGACAGTCTACTAAATAGTATTACTCAGTCCTTTATATATATAATGTTTTTATGTCCACCCATTTCTGTTTCTTGTAGTTCTTTGGCCAAACTTGATTGCAATATTTGTGGTGCACAATTGAAAATTTCTATGCCAACTTCAGTATCCCTCTTACTAGCTTTTCTATTCCCAACCAAAATCTCAACTTACCATTACAAACAATATTCTGACTGCCATCATGTCTGCATAATCTACTGCTGGCCATCAATGCTTGCTTGATGCATCTTTTCATTATATTGAACCTGAACTTCTAATACAACAATATATTGTTCTTTCAATTTCAATTGTACAATTTCTTTTTGACTATATCCACAAAGAGTATAATTTATTTTTGTATCATTGTTCACAAGAAAAGAATGACCTTTCCTTGTTTCAACAATCTGAAACAGAAGCTATCTGAATGAAAGAAGCTCCAGAAGAACCGTATTGTCATCTTTTGTTGGAGAGAACAAATGAGTTGTTGAATGCAATTCTTGAGATTAGTCTTTGCCAAACAAGTTCTGCTAAAAGTTGGGGACAAAGGTGCCAACATAACCAACCCCAACAACGAGGAAGGCAAAGGATTGGAGAAAGAGGTATATGAAGTAGCGGTTCTTTCCAAGGGCAGGGTTATATAGTACCCGCAGAAGAAGAAATAGGCCCTGACAGCAAGCTCTCGCAAATGGAGTCTGTTCATGTGCAATCAAGAAACAAAAAAAATTGTAATATCCTCAATTTTCATGCTAGATACAGTACATCAGATGCTGCATATCATTGTTCTAGGTAAACTTTAAAAGATAGAGGTGATATGTATTTTTTGGAACTTGGATGGTAGTACTTTGGCCAAACTTGATTGTAATATTTGTGGTTGAACTTGAAAGGTAATATTTACCATTGAACCTTTGTCAATAGTTTGAATGTGTCATTGGATGTTATTTATGGCTTTTCCAAATTGAAAATATATGATCGTTACTAGTCATATGTAAGTATTTTAATTAAATATAGTTTTTAGGTTGATTTTTAGCCTTCTTGAAAGGATCTTATCAACATTCATGAGTGATAAATCATAGATCAAACTGTCGAATCGGAAAAGAAAAATTGTTGCTGTCGTATAACTTTGTATCGGCTAAGTTCACGAGTTGGAGATAAGCGGATTTAAACTGCTGACATCCGCACAGGGTAAACTACTGCCCTTAGGCCCTGGCTAATTCTTCTACCATAGAGGCCAACGATAGACAATAACACTCTCCAAACACAGTTTACAATGTTCTTTTGTTTAGTTGTTTTATATTAATGTTCTCATGTGTGTAAATAAAAGTTGATATTTATCGGTTAATATGATTAAATGAAAATATAAAAAGCATTTGCTGATTGTTGAAAATGTTTATGCGGAAACAAACTAGGCTCAAGTATGTGTTGCACAAAATAGAAAATCTTATAGCTTAGTAGACTAGTAGTGTCGTCTTTTGCCATTCAAATCATAGTGATTAAAATTATTCATTTGGCTCATTTAATAAGATTCACTTTTTTGTTTGTTAACCTTCTGAAAAAGCACTTTTCTGATTTCAAAAACAGAAAACACCTTTCTCAAATATTTAACAAATGATTTACTTTTCAAAAGACAAAATATTTTCAAAAAATAAAAGAAACAAAACACTAATGAGAAACATCTGCTTATTTTTCTTAGGTGTGGAGGCTGATTTTTTTTTTTTTTTTCTAAAACATTAAAAAATAAAGAGGGTGGTTGCACGACCACTCCAACGGAAGAGAGAGGTGGTCACATGGCCACTCTTTTTTTTTTTTTTAATCAATAAGAAAGTTTGCCTCCACATCTGCAAAATAAACTGTGTTACATGTTTAGTATTTGTTTTTTTGAAAACACAAAATGTTTTTCGAAAAGTTTATCAAATAACTCTCTTAAGTGGATCCGGCAAACAACATTTTTCAATATAAATCCCACTAAAAATACTTCTTAACTCTCTGTCATATCAAAAGCTCTTTCAGAAAGTTTCAATATCAATCATCTGTTAGAATTTTCTGTTAAATCTTGTCAAAATTCTCAAAATACCTATTCTATTTTTTTTTTAGGAAAAAAAAATGTGTTAAGATTTAAGTGTTGGTAAGAATTTAACGGAATTTGCAAAAATACCTGTGCTTGAATATTTGAAAATTTTTATAATTTTTTTTTAAAAAAAAAACGCAAGGATTTTTTGAGAATTTTGATAGGATTTAACAGAAAATTCTGACCGATTGAAATTGAAACTTTTTAAAAAATGGATACCATCAATTGAAATGTTTTAAAGTTTAAGTATTTTTTTCAAAAAAGATAAAAGTTGAAGAGTTATAAAAGAAATTTTTTTAAGGAAAAATAAAAAGACAGGTTCAAGACTGTTGACATACGAAGGCTATTGCTCTGTTCGTTGGTGCCTACTCTACCACTTCCAAAACTCATGACACCTGAAAGTGTCATATATCTTTATCGGCTAAGTACAATTTTAAGCCAAACATGATCGAATTTGGTGTTGTAAGCCAAACTTTTCCTGGGCGTGCTGCTTAGCCCAGCCTTGTGGACTTGTACCCAGTCAAATCGGGCGTTCTCAAACTCGCGTTGTTCTTTAATTATACTCTTTACTCTTTAGATACTGAAAAACCAGAAAGAGGGGGGGCGCCGATGCATCAAACAGCCCAAGAGCATTGTATAAAATGATACAATCTTCAAATCTCAATCCAGGTAACCATTCCTCGTTTCTTTCCGCCTAAATTAATCAGCTTTTTTCTCAAACAAATCGAATGCTTCGTTTAATTTGCATAAAACTGCCCCAGGAATTGAAGCTCAAAGCTTCATCCCTTACCCATGGCCACTTCTTCTCAACCTCCTCTGTCAAACCCATCGCAGAACTTCCTAATTCCAAAGACCCACAGCCTCTAACAGTCTCCTTCCTCCAAAACTCATGTGGGTTATCCTTGGAATCAGCCATTTCAGCTTCCAAGAAGCTCAACATTGACAACACAAAGAATCCCAACTCAGTTCTGGATCTGTTGAGAACTCACGGTTTAACTCAGACCCACATCAGAAACTTAATTAGCAGTCGTCCACTATTGCTATTGGCTGATTTAGACAATACCCTTAAGCCCAACATGGAGTTGTTTGAATTCTTGGGGTTTTCTAGCACCAGCCTTGCCAAAATGCTTATCAGATACCCAGCTGTGCTTGAAAGTGATGCATACACTGCGGTTGAGTTCTTTAGAGCTCATGGTTTCGGAAATGAGCAAATATCAACTTTGACCATGAAGCGTCCGGAATTTTATTTATATGATGCGCAGAAGATCTTGAAGCCAAAGTTTGAGTTTTTCAAATCTTTGGGCTTGTCGGATCTTGAAATTACAAAGCTTTTATCCACGCAGCCTCCTATTCTAGCAAGGAGCCTCGAAAGGCATATCATTCCTTGTGTTCAAGAGCTTAGGCGGATTCTTGGCACTGAGGAGAATGTCTTAAAGGCTATAAAGGCAGGCTACGGGTTAATTGAAGCAAATGTGGAAAAAGTGCTCAAGCCCAACTTGTCGATGTTGATAAGCCATGGTGTGCCCCATTCATTAGCTTTGAAACTGTTCTTTTTAAGACCAAATCCACTGCTCATGTCGACTTATCGGTTTAGTGAGATTGTTAGTGAAGTTATGAAATTGGGTTTTGATCCCAATAATCTGCAATTTGTTATAGCCATCCGTTCCATGGCAATGAGTAAGAAACTGTGGGAGCGAAAGGTGGAAGTTTTTAAAAGTTTTGGTATGTCAAAGGATGAGATCTATTCAGCATTAAGAAGCCAACCACTGTTTATGCTTGTTTCAGAGAAGAAGATCAAGAAATCAATGTGTTTCTTTGTGAACAAACTGAAGAGGAAGCCTTCGCTAATTTCCAAGAATCCTAATCTTCTACTGTATAGCTTGGAGAAGAGGATTATTCCGAGGTGTTCAGTTCTGCAACTTTTGATTTCAAAGAGGTTGATCAAGGAAGATACTAGCATTTTTCAAGCGATCCGAATGAGTGAGAACAAATTCGTGGAGAAGTTAGTGAGCAAGTATCAAAATGAGGTACCTGATGTTGTTAGAGCGCACCAAGGGAAGATAGAATTTCAAGGGTTCCCCATTGATTTGAAAATGTGAGTCATCATGAGATCATCAAATGCTTAGGACATTGCCTAAAGATAAGGAGTTCAGTTTGAGTTCATGATGTTGGCAGTTGGCTGTCTATCTTTATCTAAGGAATTCAATGATGAAATCAATTCCAGGTTCTGCAATGGTTTCATTTAGTTTAATCCATCTGAGTTGTTCACCATAGTTCAGCAATAGAAACTAGTCAAACTTGAGTGAACCTTTTATGTATACGGTATACCATGTGTGCCATTTTACAGTGTTAGCTGTATGGCACTGGAAATTTGACATAACAGGTTAAGAGAAGTAAACCCTGGCATGCTCTGATACACTTGAGGATGATGTTATTTGTAAATCTCAAGGCATTTTAGGATGTTCAGGTGTGTGAGGTCTTATGATCAGATTTCACTCGAAACCTTGAATCTTGAGCATTATTTCTATTCTTTCAAAGTGACCCCAAAAAATTTTAGTTTTTTTTTTTTTTTTTTTTGTGCTGTATTCATATCTTTTTTTTTTTTTTTTTTAATTACTTGCAACGACTGATGAATACCTATTTCCCTGTTGTTTTAAAATCTAAGCTTTCCGTCATCCTTTTGTTTGCTGTAATGATGAGATTTAGTGAACTGTATTTGGTGTTTATGCAAAGTGTGAGATTTGTAATACATATTTAGTTTCCCTATGTTGTGTCAATTATTTCTGTAACAATTACTTACTTTGTTAATAGATAATAACTGAACATTATGGGGGGAATGGGCAGGTCACTGTGTTATATTTAAGTTAGGTTTTAAGGATGACTGAAGATTACTTGTTCTTTGAGGTTTATTACGGGGAAAAGTTCAATAGGCTGTTTTGATGCAGATCATACTCGATGTATTTGATGAGCCATATAATCTGGACTTCATGTCATTCTTTGAGATTGAAGGGGTCTTAAAAAAATATGGTTACAAGTAAAGGGACCTTATATCGGGCTACTTTCAAAACAGCCTATAGTTTGAGGGGCTTTTTTATATTTATCTCTATGATTGTAAATTGTTTATTGTCTCCCTCGTCTTCTTTCTCCCCTCTTCGTGCTTCTTCTCTTAGGCTTATGTTCTCTTGTCTTCTCTCTTCTCTCTCTCTCTCTCTGATTACTCTCTTCTCAATCTTGTGTTTTGTCCTGCATCAAAAAGGGCAACTCCATCTACCAAGGGTTAATGGCATATAACAAAGATTAACTTCACCTACCATTTAATGACATATAATAAAGTGTCAATTATTGGGCACATACTTTTAATTAAATGTGCCGCTCATCTTGTATTTAGAAGCATTCCAATATGATTACCCATTCTCTATTCCATACAGATTCAGGGGAGAAAAATCCTTTCTTGTAGCCTTTTTTATCTTATTCAATTAAAAAAAAAAAAAACTTTTATCCATTTTTATTAAGTTACTTAGGCCCAAGATCATTAGCCTCCGCAACAATTAAGAGATGTAATCATGTAATTTCAAATAATAATAATAATAATAATCTTTTCCTTTGGCAGGGCCTGCCGCTGAGCCCAGCCTTGTAGACTTGTACCCAGTCACCTGCTGCGTTCTCAAACTCACCTTCATTATACGCTTTAGGTACTGGAAAACCAGAAACAGAGGGACGCCGATGCATCAAGCAGGTCAAGAGAATCCCATACCCTCTTCAAATCTCATCCCAGGTAACCATTCCTCGTTTCTTTCCGCCTAAAGTAATCAGCTTTTTTCTCAATCAAATCAAATGCTTCGTTTAATTTTCATAAAACTGCCCCAGCATTTGAGGCACAAAGCTTCACCGCTTAGCCACGGCCACTTGTTCTCAACCTCCACTCTAAAACCCATTTCAAAGCTCTCTAATTCCAAGGACCCACAATCTTTGACAGTTTCTTTCCTTCAGAACTCATGTGGGTTTTCCTTGGAATCAGCCATTTCAGCTTCCAAGAAGCTCAACATTGAGAACTCAAAGAACCCCAACTCAGTTCTGGACCTGTTGAGGACTCACGGTTTGACTCAGACACACATCAGAAACTTTATTAGCAGACGTCCAGTACTGCTTTTGGCTGATTTAGAAAATACCCTTAAGCCCAACATGGAGTTGTTTGAATCCTTGGGGTTCTCTAGCACTAGCCTTGCGAAAATGCTTAGCAGAGACCCACGTGTGCTTGAAACTGATGCATACACTGTTGTTGATTTCTTTAGAGCCAATGGTTTCAGTGATAAGCAAATATCAACTTTGACCATTAAGCGTCCAGCATTGTATTTATTCAATGCACACAAGATATTTAAGCCAAAGTTAGAGTTTTTGAAATCTTTGGGCTTGTCGGATCTTGAAATTACAAACCTTCTATGCACGAGGCCTTCTATTCTACAAAGAAGCCTTGAAAAGCAAATCATTCCTTGTGTCCAAGAGCTTAGGCGGATTCTTGGCGTTGATGAGAATGTCATAAAGGCTATAAAGGCAGCCTACGGCATAATTGAAGCTAATGTGGAAAACGTGCTCAAGCCCAACATGTTGATGTTGATAAGCCATGGTGTGCCCCAGTCATTAGCTTTGAAACTGTTCTTTTTAAGACCAAATCCACTGCTTATGCCGACTCATCGGTTTAGTGAGAGTGTTAGTGAAGTTATGAAATTGGGGTTTGATCCCAATAGTATGCTATTTGTTATAGCCATCCCTTCCGTGGCAATGAGTAAAACACTGTGGGAGGAAAAGGTGGAAGCTTATAGAGGTTTTGGTTTGTCAAAGGATGAGATCTATTCAGCATTCAAAAGGAATCCACTGTTTATGGCTGTGTCAGAGAAGAAGATCAAGAAATCGATGGGTTTCTTTGTGAACAAACTGAAGATGAAGCCTTCACTAATTTCCAAGAGTCCTGTTCTTCTACTGCATAGCTTGGAGAAGAGAATTATTCCGAGGTGTTCAGTTCTGCAACTTTTGATTTCAAAGAGGTTGATCAAGAAAGATACTAACATTGTTCATGTGTGGACAATGTCCGAGAAAAACTTTGTGGAGAAGTTAGTGTATAAGTATCAGAATGAGGTTCCTGATGTTGTTAGAGCACACCAAGACAAGATAGAATTTCAAGGGTTCTCCATTGATTTGAAAATGTGAGTCATCATGAGATCATCAAATGCTTAGGGCATCACCAAAAGATAAGGAGTTCAGTTTGAGTTCACGATGTTGGCAGTCGGCTCTTTAAACTTTATCTAAGGAATTCGATGATGAAATAAATTCCAGGTTCTTCAATGGCTTCATTTAGTTTAACCCATCTGAATTATTCACCATAGTTCAGCTGTAGAAACTAGTCTAAGTTGAGCTGAACCTTTTATGTATACAGTATACCATGTGTGCCATTTTACAGTGTTAGCCGTATGGCACTGGAAATTTGACATTACAGGTAAAGAGAAGTAAACCCTGGCATGCTCTGATACACTGGAGGATGATTTTATTTTGTAAGTGTCAAGGCATTTTAGGATGTTCAGTTGTGTGAGGCCTTATTATCAGATTTCACTCCGAAGCCATGAATTTTGAGCATTATTTCTATTCTTTCAAAATGACCTCAAAAAAATTTAAGTTTCTAATATGCTGTATGCATATCTTTTCCTTTTCTTTTTTTTTCTTTTTTTTTGATTTGCAACGACTGACGAATACCTATGTCCTTGTTGTTTTAAAATCTAATCCCTTTGTCATCCTTTTGTTTGCTGTTATAATGAGATTTAGTGAACTTGTATTTGGTGGTTACCCTCTATTGTACTTTTTATGTTTAACTAGTATTTCTTCAGAATTGTACTAATCCCGTGGTAACTAGTATCTCTTGGGTCTTGCCTGGTAACATTCTTCAGTCCCTCCATTGTTGGAAATTTCTTGGGCAAGGACATCCTAGAGAAGCTATCTGAAAAGTTATTTCCACCCTTTTGATGTGGAGCATTTGGAGAGAAAGGGATCGTCGGCTCTTTGAGGATAGCAAGACCAATGTGCTTCTTCTTAAATCTTCATTTTTGAGATCTCTTCTGGATTGAGCTACTGTTCATGTTCCTAACTTTACCTCAGGGAATTTGGTAGATTTGATTTGTTTTCTAGATTGTAGTAGCTGTTAGATCTTTGGTTCTCTTGCATACTTTTCGTGTACAAGAAATTTGCATCTTTTAATAAAATTACTATTACTCATCAAAAAAAGAAAATCATATATGTAGTTTAAATTTGAGAAATGGAATTTATTAAAAGCACTCAGCTTGTCAACTTGAATAAGTTTAGTTAATAATCATAAGAGTTTGATCTCTTGATTAGCTTTGGAGCTAGGGCATGGTTTAGGGGCTATTTGCATAAAGTAGCACGTATATATGGGGCTTTAGTTACGACTCAGAAAACTCGTTTAATTCTATATCCGGTGTACTGTTTTAAGGGCTGGACTTCAGATCCTCCACTGCTTTGGAACTCCATAAATGTGTCCAGTAGAGTGCCTTGTGGGTGCATGTTTCTATTTATGGTGGCTTAATATTGCTTCAGAAAGTGCCACTGCCCCAGTTGGCTATCTTACAAACAGCTACTAGTGAGGACTTCTATTAATAGAGAGCATTAATGGTACATACTTTTGCATCCTTTTCATCTGCATCTGAATTTCTTGCCATGTTCACAGTTGTCTTATCATTGTTTTTGCTTTCCTCTTGAGCTTTCTACATACTCCAGCCCTCACGAGCTCTTCACTTGGTTGTACAAGGAGCATGCCTGAGGGGGCTACTATCACTGCGCACTTGCATTACCACCTGAGCTTCGCTACTGCTTGGCCCAGCTCCTAGGCCTACCACGAACTTGAATCATCACATGATATTGTTCCTCGGACATTCTGCAAGACTAAGCAATTTCAGTCTTTTATTTTTTGTAGTGATTGTATTTGTGAACTTGTTATGCTTATAAGATCTTGCAGCTTCCTAGATATCAAAATGACTCCTCAAGCTATATGAGAGTGATGGTTCACCAGCTAACGCCTCTCAATATTAGTTGCCTATCCCACTTTCTGCTTGCATTGCTTCCTATTTATGTCATCAAATCCTTTGAACCTTCAGTAAGCTGTTCTAAATGGTGAGAACCTTTCGAAGCCACTCATGCGAACACCATTGACCTCGAAAGAGAAGAAGAATCAGTATCTGGAAAACACTGGTGCCTTTGGAAATTATGGGTTCATTTTAGCTTGTCTTTCTTTTAGCTTTGCTCCATCTCACTACCATTTACATGTAAAGGTGGTTAACATGCAGGGATCTGTTGATTCCGCTGGTACTAAACCAGGAAGGCGAAAGGCTGCAGCAAGCCTGAGAGGAGGCAGTAGATTAGCAATTGGCTGGAAACAACAATTTTCTTGTCAAAGGACAGATTATTTGGGAGCCTCTGAAAGCTGAAAGTACCATGCTCATCTATCATAAGAGCTGACTAAGCCCTCAATTTTGGAAACCTCCAAATTCATATTTTTAGAATTTCTGGACAGGCATAGCCTTCATAAAAGTTAAAACATCGTCAATTTTTGTACATTGTAACATTTCATTCTCTGTTCTCCCTTTCAAAATATTTTGTAGGTGTTATAACAAGGTGGAGATCTCAAAATATTTGGAGTTACCTATACGAGGGTCTGTTTGGATTTGCGGTTTCAAGACATGCAATTTTAAAAATAACGATCTTAAAACATACGATTTGCAAGTGTGATTTTAAACAACGCAGTTAAGCATTTGATAAAATTACGATTTGGCTTTTAAAATCATAGACTACCCTTTAAAATCATTTGTTCTTAGAAACTTACCTCATTGCCTGCGATATAAAAACTTTAGATTTTTTACGCTTTCTAATCCCAATCTTTTAAAAACGCACTCTCAAACGATATACTTTTTACTATTTTGTTTAAAATTTGCACTTTTGGTGTAAGGGGTATTCTAGAAGGGTAGTGAGCTAGATGTATCTAGTGAGTTAACCATATTCTATTAGCATGAAGGCTCTAAAAGGTATTCTCTTATAAGAACCCAAAGAATGGAGAAGGAAGGCATGGAGAAAGAAAATATTGAGTCTTAGAATTCCTGGAGAGATTGGGCCTCTCGAAGAGCCCATGGTTTGTAAGAGAGATAGGCCTCTCAAAGAGCCTTAATCCATTATTCTATCATCTTCTCGCCTGAAATTACCTTTCATATAAGAAAACCTTTCATATAAGAAAACCCATAACAATTGGCCTGTAAAATTGCATGCCAAATGGACTCTGATTCAGGCTTGGACCTGTTGGTACTGTTGTAGGAGCTTTGTGTGCCTTGTAACATCATCAATTTGGTAGCAGGGAAGGGGGAAAAGACAACGTGGAATCTTGCTGCTATTTGGGTTCGGAAAGGTGGTTAGACGTGTTAAAACTTTCCTTTTCAGGGCTTGTATTATTCCAGGCTTTCAAATTGAGCATAAATTTAAACAGAGGTGTGAATCAGAAAAGATGTTCACTCTGTCCTCCAAACTAAGGTTTTGTACAAGGCACTACTAAAAATTAGGAGTGGCAATTGTGTTCGCCTGTCTAGTACGGATTATGTTGAGATATAAATATAATACCATATAGATCAATTTTAACTCGACTCATTTAATTAAACGGGTCAAACCCTTTAGTCATAACTCGCCAATTTCGTATTAGGCTTGTATTGGGTTTGCGGGTCGTGTCAAAACTTATCATGTCTAAATATTGCATGTTAGGTTCGGATTGTATTAAAGTATGTGTATAAGACTATACAGATTAATCCTAACCTCGATTCATGTTTTCTTAATTTTGATTAAGACATGGGCTCTAAAATGAGATCTCCCATCATATAGATTGGCGACAGCAGCACCTCGTCATGTCAAAAATTACAGGGTCTAATATCTATATACATATTAGGAGCAACAGGGGTCCTGAAGAATCTGTTGACACTTAATCAAGAAGTTTTATGCTTGAGTTGTTCTTGGCAAATCCCACCCTTAGATCAATCTGAACATGATGCACTCTAGATTCTGTCCATTTGTTTAAAATGACTCCTGTAAACTTGATCATATGAGGTCAGCAATATTGAGAGGAATAGTCTATGTGCTCAAGGGTGAAGCTGATGGGTCCCTATGCAGGAGATCTTTTATGTCGATGAATCTCAGTGGTTGGGAGTTTTTCTTTACTTTATATGACAACCCATTAAAAGCAAAGGCAAGTTGTCATCTTTCCTTTATGATATCATATGGTGATAATATCTTCATTGTTTGAATTATTTGATGGAGACGTAGCATGATATTAATTTATTAAAGGTAAAACCATGAGATGGTTGGTCCCATATTTGTAGTAAAGAAAGGAGCACTTGGATGCATTTGAGAGTCTATTCTTTCATGATCTCTTTGCATTTCAACACCGTCCTTGTTCAATCTTATCTCATTCCTTATTGATTACATGTTTAATGCTCAACCTAACTTTATCCTGCAAGTCTAAATGCCCTAATATCATGGTTACATAATAGGCAGGGTGAGGTCATTCTGAAAAGGAAAATGTTTGTAGGGTACTACAGCTTTCACTACAATTTTTTACAAACTTACATGACAGTTCACATTTTATGTAAATGAGTGCAACGTAGATTGCTACGTGATATTCTACATTTTAGTAGTTAACGTGATAAGTGGCGTAGAATACCACGTCTATTTGTAAACATGGTAAGTGTTAGTTCACAAGTGTTACATGAACTGTTATATCAATTTGTAATTTGTAAGCAACTTTATAGTAAAAGATATAGCTATCTTGTGATAATAAATTTTTTTTTTTTTTGAACGGGGACATTCATTCATTCCATAAAACCCCGAAGGCAAATATATCAGCCCGAAGGCAAATAACACAATCCCAAATACATCAGCCTGAAGGCAAATAGCACAGTCTCAAAGCTACAACAGAAGCCCGAAGGCCTAAGGTAGTGAGTAGAGATAAAGAATCCCTAAACACTAAGCCAGGAACAAACCTAGCTTAAAGCAGTTACCAAAGCAACAAGCTAAAATTACAAGAACAAACATTTGACCATCTCTTAACAATGAAGAACAACCCTCCTAAAATGAAAGTGTCTGGTCTAACTACCAAGCCACCTAAATGCCCAAGTAATTTTTAGCCCATTACAATAGTAAACTGTGAAAGTAAGCAAGAATATACAGTAAAATACAGAAACAAAACGCTGAGCCGGCAAGTGGAGGAACCACCCTGACACCGGCGTGTGTAAGACAACACGCTGCACCCGGGCCTCCCCTCCTGCAAACAGTCAACGATCCTTCCCGAAAGCACCACCTAGCCGGCTGGAAAAGTGGCGCGTGGCCAGGGGTCTCCCCCAAAAAAAAAAAAAAAAATTCCTTAAAAAAAAAAATTAACTAATTTTACGCCTAAATTTTGTTATTTTTATAGTTTTGGCGCCCCCAATTTTTTTTTTTTCAATTTGGCCCCCCCAAATCTTGAATCCTAGCTCCGCCCCTGCCCGTGGCCCACACGCGCAAGCCACACCCTCGGCTCGTGCAAGCCACGCTCCGAGCGTGGAGGTTCGACATCGCCGGAGGTTGAGGTGGCGGGATCAGAGGCTGGCGGCAAACAACACAGGGGGAGTCGTGTCGCAAGATCTCCGGCGTAACCACGTAGATCTAACTCAAAAGAATGCCGGAAAACACAAACTAAGGTCACTCTCATAGACGACTTAAAACGAAATGTATATGTCAAAACAAATAAGAAAACAACAACCAAATCACAAATAAACAAACTCTATAGCCCCAACAGCTAGGAGAATAACAACCACCACCAGAAACTAGCCGGAGGAATAAAAACTCCCACCGGAACAAGCTAGGGGACACAAAAAACCACTCTAGCTCACAAAGAAACTAGGACATTCATTAATTGTTGTTCCCTAGGGAGAGCCCTCAGGGCATGGCCTACATAGTTATTTCCTTTATACATGTGGTGCTTTCCTTTCCTAACTTGCATTTTCAATCATTAATCTTTCTTCAAAGTGAGAGTTCCCCTATTTTTGAAAATTTTCATTTCTTTTGTTCAAAAAGTCATGGGTTATTCAGAATTATTAATGAGTGAACCATCTATATAAGAACTCTCAAGGATCTTCTTTAAAGCCTTTAAAGCAAAAAATTATGAGATAATAAGGTGACTCTCAGTTTCGATTGCACTTCAATGGTTTTATTCAAGTTTTGGGAAAGGCCTGGGAAAATCCTGAGTGATTTAAGCCTAGATATGCTCTGGTGATGCTGAGCTTGAGCTTGATGCTCACATTAAGCTCCAGATGCTCATGTTTGACTTTGGTCCATTGGTTCTGTAGAGAGCTCATTGTAGAGGACATACTGTCCATGTGGCCAAAGCCCTTATCATCTGATCTGACCTAACTTTTAAATTAAAAAAATGAGGAGAATTTGGGTTCTGTGCATTGCAAATCATGAAGGGTTTCACTGGAGTGGGTGCTCAGTCCACATTAAAACGCCTTACTGGAGAAACATGCCAAAACAGGATTGCATGGGCTAAATGAGCATTTGCTCATATCATATTATAGACATCCTGACAGGTTATGGCAACTAGCAACATCAAGTCCCAAGGACCTGTATTGTTATTACCATTCTGTCCTTCAATTGGTTATGATTCCTTGATTGTTTTCTTTTTTTAAATAACAAAAAATGGTTATTTAATAAATTTGAAGTACCTGCAAGGAAGCATTCTGTTGAATTTCTATGGAACCATAATATTTGATGCCTCAACATGACAACATCCCAATTTTGATGCTTTAGAAGAGAAAATTCTTGTTAGGTCACTACTTGAATATTAAACTGAAATGAGGTAATAAATTGTGAAGTCAGAGTTTAAATTTTGAATTTGCTATGATGCTATGTGAAATTATTACTTGTCTCAAAAGTTTAAAGTTGAGCAATCAAGAAAAAGAAAACAAGATCAAACAACAATGTAATTATAACCAAAGTCATGGTCGGTATCAGAAACCTTCTGCTGAGACATTGAAGTCTACGGCTAGGAACAGGCAAAGTAACAGATTTGACTACGTTTTGAGTTGGCGCTGCTGCTATTTGTTCAGTGCTCAATGAGAGTGAGAATTCGTTTGCACCAAAAAACAAAGAAAAAGAGGGGGAATTTGCACTTGCAATGCTGATATGAATGAAAACCCAATATGCAGTAATGCTAGAGAGAGAGAGAGAGAGAGAGCTCAATCTCCAAAGAAAGACCAACATGTGGAAGCACTAAATGCATTAATTCAGGTACCCCACTTCTCGTACCCCAGACTTTTCGTCAAAAAAGCATGGATAATCTTTATTGCTAGTGTTCTTTGGTTGTTGTCATGTATTCATTGATCAGCGAGAGAGAGGAAAACCCTTCACAAATCATACAGTCGATGCACGTTCGTTACCCATATTTTCCTTAATGGGTTATCCTCATCTTCCTTGAAGCATTCAACTTATCTCATTTCAGTGGTTCTATTTGTCAACCAAGGACTTCAGTCTCTGTTTTCACTCTGCTTCTCCTTCCTAATTTCTGTGGAACTTACTATTTTCTATTTTTGGGTGAGTGATCTGGAACTTGTTCAACAATGAAAAGTTGATTCATTTTACTTTTGAGATTGTAAGGAAAAGTTGGCAGCTTTTGGATCTGTACAGCTTGTTTTACATTGCCGGGTTTTCTTTAAAATCAGAGAAAACCCAAAATTTCAATATAAACTACTACGACTCTGCTTGATCTTTTCAAGGTCAGTCTTTGTTTCACTTATAGATTTTTCCTGCTTTATGTATTATTAAATGACAGGTTACATGGGGTTCTCTTTCTCTGTAGTCTTCTGACACTACATGAAGCATTGAGAATAGAAAGAGAGTGTTCATGGGGTTGTGTTGCTTGTTTTCGCTTTTCTGTTTTACATGGAGTTTCTTTGTTCTTGGTACTTATCAATTACAGTCCTCTCAAACCCAAGTGCTTCTTCAGCTCAGAAAGCACTTAGAGTACCCAGAGCAATTGGAGATTTGGAATGATCATACCATAGATTTTTGCTCTTTGTCTTCATTTGTACAAGTAAACATCACATGCCAAGACAATTTTGTCACTGAGCTCAGAATTATGGGTGATAAGGCTGCCAAAGTTAGTGACTTCCATGGGTTTGCACTTCCCAATCAAACTCTATCAGAGAGCTTTTCTATGGATTCTTTTGTGGCCACCCTGGCGAGGCTAAACAGCTTGAGAGTTCTTAGTTTGGTATCTTTGGGCATTTGGGGTCAACTTCCTGACAAAATTCATCGATTGTCTTCACTTGAATATCTTGATATGAGTTCAAATTTTCTTTTTGGTTCAATACCTCCTAAGATTTCTACAATGGTGAAGCTTCAAACTCTTAAACTGGATGACAATTTCTTTAATACTACAGTCCCCAATTGGTTTGATTCATTATCTAATCTGACAATTCTAAGCTTGAGGAACAACCAGTTCAAATCTAGCAATGACATGTCTGGAGAATCACCGCATCTTAGCAGCTTAAATAGCTTACGTGTGCTGGATTTGAGTGCAAACAAATTACATTCTATGCTGCCTGAAATGCCTAAAGGAGTGGTCATGGTTTTCCTCAGCAATAACTCCTTCTTGGGTGAGATTCCTCAGCAATATGCTCGATTAAGTCAGCTTCAACACCTTGACATGTCTTTCAATATGCTTAGAGGGAAAACTCCTACTGAACTTTTCTCTTTGCCCAATATCACTTACTTGAATATTGCATCAAATATGGTTAGTGGGTCACTTCCAGACCATCTAAGCTGTGGCAGAAAACTTGAGTTCGTTGATATATCCAATAATAGGTTAATGGGTGGATTGCCTTCTTGTTTGAACACCAAGTCAGAAAAGAGAGTTGTCAAGTTTGATGGGAATTGCTTAGCCATCGATACAAGGCATCAGCATGAAAAACCATATTGTGTGGCTGCTGTGGCAGTCAGCATGAAGAAACAATCCAAACGCAAAAACGTAGAAGTTTTAGTTGGTGTAACTGTAGGAATCTTCGTAGTTATGGCACTTTTGTCTTTTGGCTTTCTATTTTTGTGGAGAAGATATCGCCCTCCAGGGATATCAGAGCAGCATTTATTGCAGAAAACAGAGCAAAATACCTCCGCAGCTGGGTTCTCCTCAGAGCTTCTAGCAAATGCAAGTAGGTCATCTACTAACAAGAATGCAAAAATAGTTTTTCCCCTTGAAAGGAAAATAGTGCTTAAATATGGCCTGAATTTGAAAGCTAAAGAACAGTTTTCTATTTGATTTTTAAATTTGATGAACATTTATGGTAACAACTTTTTTTCTTGTTTAGGATTTGTTTCTGAAGCTGCAAAGTTGGGCATGCAAGGTCTCCCAGTTTGTCGGTCTTTTACTTTAGAAGAGCTAAAAGAAGCTACAAACAACTTTGATAACTCTGCCTTCATGGGAGAAGGCTCATGTGGAAAGGTGCTGTAGAAATATTTATGAAATTGTATGGGAAAATTTAAGTAGTCATCTAGGATTTATCAAGTTTTTGAATAGTTACAACTCTAGTGGGTTTGGCATATCACTCATGTAAAGTTTTTGTAAACAGGACTAAAAGGAGAAAAGTAAGGCAAAAAGTTAGACTGCTAAACCCCATAATGTTATGAGTGGGTAGTATTTGATGACATTATAGGTATATACCTCCATGCACAGCATGTGAGATATGATGACATGTGAGCTCGTTTGACAACGTTTTTTAGTGTAGCTTTTTGCTTTTTAACAAAAATATTAACAAGCAACTCAAAACACAAAATACTCAAAATTATTTTTACTTCTATGTCACATCACAACAAAAAAGCAAAAAGCTCAATCTAAAAAGTTGTCAAAAGGAAACTAATTATATTTCGTAAACCCGAGTATTTTGTTGCTTCAAGCTGCATTGCTGTTATACTTAGTTCATTAAAAGGACTTGATGTGTAGGTGACCACTCACTGCTAGAACTGCCATCTTAATTGAGCTCGTTTTTCTCATTATGAACACTGCATATATGTGACAGCAATTGACTCAACCATCTAAGCTATTATTTCCATAACCTCTCTCTCCTTTGTCTTGCAGCTTTACAGAGGAAGATTAGAGAATGGAACCCCAGTTGCTATCAGGTGTCTGCCTTTGTCCAAGAAATATTCAATTCGAAATCTTAAACTCAGGTTGGATTTGCTTGCAAGGCTTCGCCACCCACACTTGGTAGTCCTTTTGGGGCACTGTGTTGATGTTGGTGGAAGAGATGATTACAGTGGGAACAGAGTCTTTCTTATATCTGAATATGTTCCTAGAGGGAGTTTCCCTACTTATCTTGCAGGTAATTTTGGAATATTTAGTAAGCAATTTTATTGGACGCAATTTTGGAAGCTTATGTCTTCTGGATTTTTTCAAACATCTGATCATCAGGACATGACTTTCCTCACACAAAGATAATGCTGCACTTGTTTTGTCAGAAATAGGGGTATATAAACTAGAATTTCAACAGGTTTCCGGCTATCATATTTTTTTTCAGTAAGGTTATAGACTCGTGACATTATATTCTGAAATACTCGATTTTTAAAACTGAAGTATGCACTCTCAGACGATAGATTTTTTGTGATTTGGTTTAAAATTGCACTCTAAAGTATAGCAGCTTTACATGTGTAGAAAATAGCTGCAGAAAGGTTTTCAATTGGTCAGAGAGATTGGCAGTTCTAAATGGTGTAGCCAAGGCTGTGCACTTCTTACATACTGGAGTTATTCCTGGTTTCTTCAGAAACAGACTGAAGACAAATAATATCCTGCTCAATGAGCATTGGATGGCAAAGTTGAGTGACTATGGACTGTCCATTATCTCAGAAGAAGCTGACAAATGTGGGGTAGGGCTTCTTATTTTGATTGATTGATTGGTTCACCTCGCAGTAAATTATTGTTGGTTGTTATTGACTTGTGCCCTTGGTTTGTAGGCAAAAGGAGAAGGCCTTAAATCATGGTAAGGATGTTCTTTACTCAAAGCATGATGATTGTTAGAATATTAATTAAATGATTAAATTTACTCATTCTTGTTAGCTTAAGCTTATGTGATAAATGGTCATTTAACATGATATTCGAGCGAAGATCCTGAGTTGGAGTTTTGTCTCTGTCATTCACCTCATATTTCAATTAAATAGTACATGTGTCGAGCTTTACTTATTAAAAGAGAACTTGAGCCTACACATGAGGGAGAGTGTTAGAATATCAACTAAAATTGATTAAATCAATAATTTCCTATCAACTTAAGCTTTTAAATTCATCAAAGTGTTGACTCGAAACCTCTAGCTATTAGTCTATGTTGATTAACATTTTACCTATTTTGTATTCATGTCTTCAGGCAAATGACAAAATTAGAGGATGATATTTACAGCTTTGGATTCATATTACTTGAGGCACTTGTTGGACCTTCCATACATGCTAGAAAAGAGGCATTCTTGCTTAATGAAATGGTATGTACTGAAACTCTAACTGACCAGAAAATATACGCGTCGTAAAAAATAAAATCATGAAAACTATTGAAACAGACAGGGACAAAAACAGGATTTCTCGTGGAAGTGGGGAGGCCAAAGCATGAATGAAGGAGCAAACCAAATTTTTAGGCCCAAAATATATATATATATATATATATATATATATATATATATATATATATATACATAAATATTTGAAGGAAAAATTTCTGATATTAGATTCTTCATTTGCAGGCATCTTTTAACTCCCCAGATGGGCAGAAAAGGATAATAGACCCAATTGTGCAAGCCAGCTGCTCGCAAGAATCCTTATCAATTGTCATTTCCATAATGAGCAAATGCATTTCTCTCGAGTCATGTAGCCGTCCCTCTATTGAGGATGTGCTTTGGAACTTACAGTATGCATCTCAAATACAGGCAACAACAGGCGATGGTGATCATAGATTTAACTCTGCATCACATCTATGATTTTTTTTTTTTTGTGTGGCGCATGTAGTTGCTCCAGAACATCTCTATTTCATTGCTGATGTAGAAGATATCACAAACATTTGAGGCCATGTAAAGACATAAATGTGCCTCAATCTGGGCAGAGTTGAAAGATATTATTATAAATGTGTTGCTGCAATTGTGATATGACTGATATAGAATCAGTTTACCAGGTAACTTCAATAGATTTCATCAACTATGGAACTACCAGTCCCAAATCAATGGTGGAATCCTTTTCTTGAGAAACCTGTATTCAGATTATGATAGATTAAAATAAATCATGGGGGCTTTACAATGACTTGGACTATTAGAGTGAATTTAGATCCAAGGAATATCCTACTCGTTCGCCCTATACTAAGTCGATAAGGGGCAATACACATGTAAACAGTAAAAAAAGAAGGAAGGGAAAACTGCATTTACCCTCTCAAACTTACACACAAAGTTGCAATGTGCCCCCAAACTACCTAGCCTTTTATTTAACTCCCTCCGTCAGAGTTTTTTGTTAAATCTGACAGAAAATAGGTCAGGTGCGTAAGATAAACAAAGAAGTCATTTGTAGAAGCTCAGTAAGCTTACACTTTGAATGATCAGAACTGCTTACACTTGTGAAACCATGAGTAGAAGAGATTGTCATCTCACAACACTATTTCAAAGCATTTGCTACAAGACTTTCAGCCTAACAATGTGATTCACGTTACTCATATTTACAGTAAAGTCATAACATGGATGAGAATCTTAGTAATAAGCCTCATATTTACTGTAAACTCAAAAATAGCACGGAAAATAATCCTAGCACTAAGCTAAAGCCAATCGAATCCTGTAGTGAGTTCATGTGAAGAACAGGCAGCATTTATATATTGTAGATGCAATGCAGCCAAAAGCCCTCGCCAAGTCTCCCCAGGTGCACTGCCAACTTGAAAATCAAGAAGCCTTTTCTGTTTCCTGTAATATTCTTCTAGTGGCTTGCTCTGGGAAGAAAAAACAAATCATGAAAACTCATCTCCCCTTCTGATTATGTTATATATTACATATAATATGAGCATCGTGTCTCAGATAAACCCACTGACACAGACAGGAAAAATTTAAAAGAGAAAAAAATTGCTTTCCATCACGCTGCAGGGTTGTTAAAAGGTCATTAATAATGTCTCAATGTAGCACAAGTTTTTAAGGGCTGTTTCCAGTATCAGTTTTCTCTGATGATAAACTATCTCAAAGAAGAGCTATGATCCATTCTTGGAACGAAAGGCTTGGAGCATGAAAAAGAAGTTTGTCTCTCTAGAAGTGTGTCACCATGCAGATGAGCAGAAGGAATGAGTGGAAGAAAGAATGGAACAATCTACAGCCTAAATCCCAGTTAGCCTTAGCCAGAGACAAATGCCAGAATGACGCAAGAAGTTTGCTTTTCATATATCATAATGGAATTCAGCTGCCCTATGATTAAAAATAATACACAGAAGTCCTTCCTGACTAATTAATCCAACTAAAACACAATGAACTACAATGGCTGGCAGAACCATAGTCAATTGACTTTTTGGAAGGGAATTAACTATTTCAAAATAGGCAAATTCCAGGTTGAGTTATTACAAGTCGGAGAAGAAACAATCTCAATATGTGTGATACTCAAACTGTATTGCCCCAAATTTTGTTTCTCATCTCTCCGGTTAGATATCTAAGATGTCACTTACCACAGTTCTAGCATCAAATTAGAAAGAAAAATACAAAATCTGAGAAAACAGGAACTTCGATTTGTCTCACTGCCCAATGAAGATATAAGTTTTCCCACCATTTCATATTTCACCATGGGATGTGAAAATTGTGACTGGACCAGAAAAACAGTGGGAACCATCACTAGTAAAAAACATAAAAACAATACCATGCCAACATGGATGTTCACGATTAAGTTCAGATCAGTATGCAAGGAAGTACTGAGATATGAGAATTGAGGACTACCTGCTTTGCATAGACTTGGAGTTTTTCTTTCCAGGTACCATCTGCATAAGCATTTAAGGATTTTGGTTGAGAGAGATGCATGGACATACCAAAAACTTGTACCTTGGAAGTTGTTTATCTTGTGAGAGGGGGGAATTACTACCTCCTTGGTGTTCCACCAAGCAATCCTCTGTGCATTTAAAATTCATAACCAGATCAATCTCCACAAGTTGGTCAAGGATCTCCTGTGACAAAAAATTACAGTTCATGGCTGCACTAGTGCAAGGTGTGTTATCATCAACGCAGTGTTTCTAATAAGGTGCAAACATGACCCTAGACCAGAATATCTCAACAGGTATACCGACACTGGGGAAGAAGTAAAGTTGAAAATTAAATCCAACCTTACATCCATTTTTTCTGAGAGCATAACAATTTCTAGGAACCAAAGCAATTATTGCGGATTTCAAAAGACAAATTTAAGTAGTCTGACAAGGTCAAGTACACTCCAAATGAAATGTGCATTAGGGCAGTCAAAAGAAGGTCAATTGTTTGTAATGAAAGACTTACAGCTTGGATTGGTGAACGAGGAATTCCATCCAAAATAAACCCGTTTTCGCCTCGGTAATACCCATCTTCCAACCTCTTCGACAATAGCCCAAATATTATATCCTCTGGGACAAGTTCCCCATGATTGACAGCATTTGCAATCTATTTTCAGAGCATGAAAGAGAAAATATAAAAAGATAATATAACGTGAGTGGGATATTAATATTGCATTGGTTCTAATAAAGGAGTACTATTATACTTGAATTTCTTTTAGAAATTTTCCAATCACTCCGCTAGTTTATGAAAGCTTTGATGTAATCATTCTCAAATTCCTTACAATATTGACAATAATATGGTAATAATGCCAACATGGAATGGTTATTTTAGAATACTCATAAATTACTTCATCTACACATTGGTACACATACTAACTTCAAAAAGGATGTATCCTGCAATCCTCATTGACCAACTACTGTTTCCAGCTTGGTTCACTTATCCTTTGCATCTTAAACTGCACCATCCATCTTCATTTAAACAATTGTAAGTACTTTCAAGACAGATCGCAGATACACTCTAGTACCCTCGTATTTTGGCATAATTCAACCGAGCATCCCATTGTGTTCTTAGAACCATACAAGTAAATCGTTTTTCTTATTTGGTACCCAGAAGCCAATTTGCAATACTTCTTTAGAGCACCCGACAGCCGCCCGAAAAAGGAAATGCATTGATCTTGAATAGGGATGCTTCTTTTTTTCTTTTTTCTTTTTTCTTTTCTTTTTTTCTTCTTTTTTCTTCCTTTTTTTTTTTCTTTTTTTTTTTTTTGTGTGTGTGACGATACATGATGTGTTCCAACAATTACTATACCCATATACACCTATCCTCATTTTCCAAAGACAATATAGCCCAAAATATTGCAGGTGAAAAGTTAAATCCTGAAAGACTCTTCATATTAGTAAATATCTTTTCCATTTTTATCTTTAACAATAAAAAGGCAATGCATAATAGATATCTTTAACAATAAATACCTTTTCCATGCAATATAAATATATATTTTTATTTTTTTTGGTAAATAGCAGAGAAACTCACAATGCATAATGTAGTTGAACAAAGACAGATATTATCAGCTCCATGTATAAACATGGCCCTTCCAGCAAAGCAACATATCTACCATGAGTCCATGACCTTCAAAAAGTGAATTGACCAAAACACCCTCAAATCCCAAAACACCAGACCTGATCGCTGTGACTTCATTCAAACAACTATGGATTCGAAATCTTACGGTAGAATAAAGAATTCTTGAAATTCTAATCATTCTTCAATCAAACGGTCAAGATTATCTTAGCATTTATCACCTTTAATCATATGATTAAAATCTTGCTAACTTCACCGTGAACACAGAGATTATCAACAACGTCAACCAATAACACTTCTCAGCACAAAATCAAAGAACCAAACCACAAAGCAGAAACACAGAAAACAACTTCAAAAATAAATAAACAAAAAAGCAAAGCGAAAGCAGAAAAGCAGAGACCTGTTTGTAGAGCGAAGAGCGAGGGCTGAGGTCTTGACGGACCAAGCTAGCCATTGAAATGTGAGGAACTTCTAGAAGCTTCGCGAGCCTCACGGCGTACACGTGCCTCTTGGCGCCGGGGCTCCCTATGAACACCCACTGCACCCCTCGGTTCGGCACCGAGCCCTCCGAATCCGCCATTGCTGCAGCCGCCGCCAGCCGCTCGCTCTCGGCTCCGTAGTAGTAGTCGGATTGCGGCTGAGCTGCTGCCGAGGCGCAGCCAGAGTAGAATCGGCTCAGAGCTAGCCGTGCCAGCCGGTACAGCGGTGGCGACGCTGTTACCGTTGTCAAGCGGCTCAGTCCGATCATTACGCGTAAGGTTTTAGAGAGAGAGAGAGAGGGGTTCGTTTGGGAAAGAAACTGTTAAGTTGTAACGGAATGGAAAATGAGGGTTTAGAGAGAGAAGAGTGGAAATGACCTCACTCTGTTGAGGTTTTTACATCAAATGCCATCCTTCTTGCCCGCCATTTCTCGTGTGAACCACACGCTCATAGAAAGGGATAGGAGGGACATAATTTGCAAACGTGTCACGGGATTATAGGATACAAGAATGTTTTCCACCTGCAAGGACAACTTACGTGCATGTCACGGCATGAGACAACTTTGTTTCTATAAAAATCCAGCAAATTTACATGCAGACTTACCAAAAATAGGGAGATAATCCGTGTTTATAGATCAACCTTATGGTTAATTTAATGGATGATTCCTATGTACCATGATCATCATGTATTTCTCAATCCTATGCATCACATAACACATGAAGGAAAGTATGTGATGCATAGGGATTGGGTTTATTAGTGCTCTTCTCACTGAATTTGCTATGAACTATTTGGGTCCTTTACATTGTTTCTTTGGCACTCAAGTTCTAATTTCTACATTTAATGGTATTGTTCAATCTCAATCCAAATATACATGGAATAGTCTTGAGCATGAACAGATGCAGGAATCATCCAAACCTTGGTATGTCGGGCGATGATAGCTCCGATGTTTAAGTCATTTGGTTTTTCTCTTAAATATGAATGGATGAATGTGTGTTGAAGGTAAGAATAGAGTATATGCGCGCGCACCTTAAATTATATGCCTTAACATTCTACAATGATGTCTTTGTACATTTTTGGGTAGCAATTGTATTTCTCGAATTGCACAAAAACATGTCATGTCTTTTTGTTCTAGTGTTGAAGCAGAGTATTGTTTTTTTCTTGCTCGTAGTAAGCATGTTGAAATCGATTATCATTATGTTCATGAGCCGGATCGGATGCACTTGGATTATTGCAGACTCGACATGTTTCTTTTACTTCTCAAGCTGCTGATATCTGTATTAAGCCTTTAAGCCGTTTTGATATTTATGCCTCATCAATCGGCTTAGTTTGAGGGAGCATATTGAAAGTCATGCATCCAAGATAAAGAAGATGAAGTTAAGGAGGATAAGTTGTCAACTGATAAGGATGAGATAAAAAGATTAGATCATGAGCTTAAATGCAGGACATCCTAATAGCAACTGTAGATAATTGTAAACAATACTGAGCTTTTGGAAGAAGCTTTTATCGATGAATATTTCCTTTTGGTTTTTTGGTAAATAACAAGTACCAATGAATTAAGTTTACTAGAGAAATGAACTAACCACAATGGATGACAAATTGAAATCATTGCCCTAGCAGAAAATCCAAGTTGAATTGATAGGATATTATAGGATTGGCATCTTTATAAGGAAAGTGGATGCAACTATGAAGTTCATCCCCCAGGAGATGAAATCTCAACTCCTTTTTGCTAATGGGCCCAAAATAATGGGCATCCTATTGAAGTTGCTTCAATAAAGTTGTAGAAGAATAGATGTGCACCACCAGAAGTACAAGAACAACCAAGTCCAGAAAAGAAAAATAAGGCTTCCATTGATGTCCATATCGATCAATCACAAAACAAACTAGAAAACTAAAAACTCACAAGGAACAGTAAATAGAAGGTAAATCCTAAGAACCTAATAGCAATTGAAAAACTAATCCAAATGGATTGTTAATCAAAAAGACAAAACAAAGGAGGCCAAGCCTTAGTTACCCACTTAAGCATTGATTGAACCTTCATTGGAAGACCATAAGCATCAGCCTGATCACCTTAGATACCCCGCTTAAGCATTGCTCGAACCTTCGTTGGAAGACCATAAAGGCGTATAAACCCAGCAGCATCAGCCTGATCATAGATCGGGCTGTCCTCAAAAGAAGAGATATCTGGCCTGTACATGCTATATGGGCTCCTTAGGCCTGCTACTGTAACACAACCTTTATACAGTTTGAGTCTAACTGAACCTGTCGTAGACTCGGTAATCTTCTCCATGAATGCATCCATTGACTCGCGAAGTGGGTCAAACCATCTGCCTGCATACACTAGCTCCGCATATTTGAGGGCGAGCAAATCTTTAACTTGCATGGTTTCTCGATCAATTGTTAAAGACTCCAACTCTCGTACAGCGGTAAAGAGGATTGTTCCACCAGGAGTTTCATAGACTCCACGGCTTTTCATACCAACAAGTCGGTTTTCAACCATGTCAACTCGGCCAATTCCATGCCTTCCACCAATCTTGTTCAGCTCAGCAAGTAGAGATGCCGGAGACAGCCTCCTCCCGTTGACTGAAAAGGGAAGACCCGAATCTACCCCAATCTCAACATATCTACAGGAAATTATAGCATGGGAAAGAAGAATTATAAAACAGCATACACATCAGTAGAGGGGTCAAATTGAGAACTTGAAAGGAAAACTTACTCTGGTACACTTGGTGCATCTTCTGGGTCCACCGTCAACATGTACATATCCTTCTTAGGCTCACATGCCGGGTCTTCCAAAATGTCGCCCTTTAATGGCACAAAATATACACATGAGAGAGAGAGAGAGAGACGTGAACAAGAAATCAAAAACTGTGCTCATCTCATACAAAAGTTTCTGAACAACATACACAAACCCAAGAGCTAGACCAATTAAAAAAGCCAGAGGCACACGACAAGACAGAGGAGGAATTACTGCACAAGATGAAGTAGTGGACAATTGTATACCAACATAACAAAATAGAGAGAAGAGGTGAAGCTTACCTCATGGCTAAGGTGCCATAAGTTCCTGTCCCTGCTGTATATGGATTTTTTTGTCACTGGGACGGGCACATTATGCCTCTTAGCATATTCAATAGCATCTTCTCTTCCGGTAATATCCCATTCCCTCCAAGGAGCCACAACATTTAGCTTGGGATTGAGAGCAAAGAATGTAAGCTCAAAGCGAACCTGATTACACAAAACAACAAGCAAGATTCATGTAAGACAAAAATTCATTAAGGGGTAATGTAAACTAGACCTCAATCACAAGGCATGCCTGATCATTTCCTTTTCCTGTGCATCCATGAGAAACAGCATCAGCTCCAACTTCTCTGGCAACATCCACCATGGCCTGTTTTTTTTAACAAAATCATTTTAGAGAAGTAATACATATAAAATTAGACAGAAAGAGTATCATTTAAAATACAAAAGTTGATGACAAATAGCTCAGAAAGGAAGCTTCTTCAACCAAAAAAAAAAAAAACCATTGTTGATTTATTTAAATTACACAAAAGTACGAATAGAGGATCTAAATTCCACTCTATCAGAAACAACGAATGGAAACAAAAAGGAGCCATATGAAAAAGCAAGTTCACTTATACAAGAGCTCCAAACAGTTATGATTAATATTCCTTGAAATCGACATGCTTACTGTATGTAAAAACTCCTACAATGTAACAAACTTCTAAGTATGAGCTTACTTTTGCAATAACAGGGCGGGCCATCGAAGTTCCCAGCAAATATTTCCTCTCATAAACTGCACCAGCTCTCAAGCAAGGAAATACATAATCTCGTACAAATTCCTCCCTCAAGTCCTTCACCACTAATTGAGAAGCCCCACTGGCTTTAGCCTTCTTCTCCAAGCCTTCTAATTCCTTTATACCCTATGAATTTTAGCATTTCGAACCAAGCACACAAATAAGACAAAAATTCAATAACACAACTGGTCAGGAGGATATGAACAATATCATCTGAAACTAAATCGTACAGTAAAACAAAATAAGAAATGCAACTTTGTAGCAAGTAGATGTTACACCGTAACATACCTGACCAACATCCGCAGTGAAGCAAACAACTTCACAGCCATAGTTCTCTCTGCAATGCAAAAGTTATAAAAAAAAAAATCACTTACATAATCAGAGTAGCATATAACGTTTAAAGAGAAAGTAAGCAGCATCCACTCCACAAGTTTTTCTATGTAAATATTTGATAAAATGTGCAAAAATAAAATGTCAAGCATAGAACTAACATTTGATCAGGCAAAATTATCAACAGTTCCTTAGACCCAGAGTCAATACCAGAATACTTATATGGAAGTTATCTCCATTACTCCAACATACAGTGCCCGCAAATGGTTGTTTTTATCTTATCTCTTCTAAACTCAATGCTCTCTCTCTCCCCCTTCATAAAATAAATATTTTAAAACGACAGGACATGAATTTCCATCAAAGAAAAGAGCACATGATGTCTAGTTTCATACTCTCATAGATGTATTTCAATACCGACTATATTGGGAAGAAGAGTAGAACTAAAGAACCCTGTGTACTTAGTTGACAAAAAACTAGGGGGAATGTTCCAGCAAAGAAAACAGGGACTATGGGCTTGTTTGGCAAGTGACATTACAGAACAGAACAGAACAGGATAGTGGGTTGTTAATTTTTGAAATTAGTAAAAAGTGATGATGTGATATAAAAAGTGAAAAAGTTTTGTATTGTGGTGAATTTTTTTATTTGAATAGTAATAAAAAATTATTGATGTGATATAAAAAAGTGAAAAAAGTGAGAATGTTTTGATGTTGATTAATAGTGAAAAATATAAAAAAATGAGAAAAAAAGTACATGAACAGTACTGTAATGTATTGTTCATGGACAAACAAGGCTTATGATACAGGATACATACCTTAGCCATGGGACAATGACAGATGTGTCTAAGCCACCACTATAGGCTAGAACAACTTTATCGAGTTGACCACGTAACCCTCTAACCTTTGTAGCTCCAGTAATTGAAATCTCTCTCTCACTCTGCAGAATTGCTTGGATAACTGCATCTCAAGGGCAAATCATAGGCGTTACAAACACAGAGGCTAGACAAAGCTAAATCTCAAACAATGCATATAAAAATCTTGAAAGACATCTATGTTATCAAATATCAAGGAACATGCCATTTAGTGAACTTAGGAGATAATTATCAGATTAACATCTCATTCAAACTTCTTTGCTCTGAGATATTAGGTGATACACTCAGCAACAACTGATATCAAACACAAATAACTGCATCCTAACAACAAATCATACATGGATAGTAGACAAATTTAAATCTCAAATAGCACAAGTAAAATAGCTTTAAGACACCTTAGTTTCAAAACATTCAAGAACACACCACTAAGTGAAAGCCAATATCGAGGGACATGCTATTAAGGTGAAACTATAGAATAAGCTATCAGATTAGCATATTATCTAAGTTGTTGGCATTGAGATATTTTGATGCAATCTGCAACATCCAAAATCACACACAAAGTTATTAAGATTTAACCCATAAATTTCCTATCATTTCAGTAAACAGATAAGCACAAGTTGTTTGTTAGAAATATTAGCCAACTCCTGATTTTCTGTAGACAAAAAAATGAGAATGCAGTGACCTGTTATATGAAGAACTCTTAGCTACTTCAGGTTTCATGAAATAATCAAGATCCCTTAATTTGTATATGTAACTTTTTGGATGATTAAATTGAAACAAAAATTGTGGCAATGAACTAACACCTACATAATAGCACTCATTGTGTTCACAACATTAGTAGAGAAAATTGTTATCATGTGGGGGTGGTGCTGGTAGTGGTAGTCGTGATGGCATAGTGGTGGTGGGGGATTTGCAGTAGTAAACACATGGTATTGGTGAAAGAAATGTTATAGTTGACAACAAGCTGGTCACCACTATGATAATAATGGTGGTGGTGGTGGAAAAAATAGCGACAGTGATAACATGTTAGCAGTGCCCCTAACAAACAGCGGCACATTTCCATTGGTAAAAGTAGCAGTGACAATGAATCGGGGCAGTGACGCTCTAAGTGGGAATAAGAGTGGTAGTGGTGGCCGCATGGTAGAGGTGGTGGTGTGCTCTGCTGGTTAAGGGGGCAATGGTTGCAAATGTTGTGGTTAACCAACTTTTCACATGCTGAATTTGTGCAATGACACCCACGTATGGAACTTATTTGGACCCATTCAAACCCCATGCTCAAATAAAAGGACATTCAGCCTCAGATTTCCCTCATTCAAATGCAGCTTGAATGAAATACTGCAAAGAGTATTGACAAACCCCATTCTTTTGACAGTTTTATGCTAAAATCAATTAACCAACAACTAACTTAATAATGAACTTTTAGGTACTAAAAGAAGAAAATTTCAGTCGTACAGACAGATATGGTACTCATCAAGTAAAACAGCAATAAAAAAACCCAATATGAAGTATTTGTTGAACAGTGATACAATCTACAACAACCATCAAGATACATCGATAAACTATCTAAATAAATTTCATGCCTTTGGCTCAGTATAAGTGGTATTCCAACACCCTAACCAGAACTCAGATTAAATTAACCATATTCTACTACTACCCTTCCATGTCCACTGCTGACCTGCATGAAACATTCCTAAACCCACCCCAACAGCAGCATGCAGGCAGGCCTACTTCTAACTCTCCACACCATGATGCATACATTATCCATTACTCAGTCAATTGAACGTTTTAGGTTTTAAGCACTTTATTACAGCATTATAAAGTCATGATAGCTCGAGCACCATCAATTCAAAAACACTATCATGAAAAGAATAACCATATATAGAAAGCATTGACTGATACTAACTCCCAAAACGAAAATTCTTAGCCCATAATACCAAACAAGATAATAGCATAAACATAATAACCAAACAACCTCACCTTGATTTTTATGAGACTTTACAATATTTCCGCTGTTACTAATAGTTGCAATAGCATGACCATGGAGCTCACTCGTTCTAGCTGCCAACTGTCAACAAAACTCAAAGTAAATTCATTGCTTACACAAGGAATATTATATATAAAAAGGCACAGAAAGACCATGTATTAACTTTTTATCGAATAAACTACCTCTGGGATCGAAGACAACTTCCTGGGGCAGAATACTTTGCCATTATACAGCAATGACCCTGTAAAATTAGAATCCATTATGCATAATCTCAGAAATTCAATTGCAGATAACAGAACCAAACATTAAAAATGAAATTCAACTACTTGAAATCAAAATCTCCATTTTCTATCTTTCAAAAGACATGGATTTCATGTTTGCAGCAGACTTATGATTTCATAACATTACTGGGTGAAAATTGACTCAATATCAAATTGCTGCTGTTTCTACCATGTGGGGAGTAAATTCACAATTGGGTTTCACCAAAAACTGATATATTTCAGCCAAAGTAATTTTTCACAAAGCCCACAAAGCTCATGGAAAACAAAGACATCCTTTAAAAAAAAAAAATAGGCCTTTGATGTTAAAAAAGATTTGCAACCAAGATTTCTATTTTTTTCTTCTATGTGTCTTGGAGAAGTATATGAACTAAGCAAGCAGATTAAGAACTTAGATAATTCACGGAAAATGCAGCCGAAACATGCAAATAAATTTCAAAGAACAAAGCTCATGGAAAACAAAGACATGCTTAAAAAAATAGGCCTTGAACGTAAAAAAAAAAAAAAAAAATTTGCAAACAAGATTTCTATTTTTTTTCTTCTGTCTTGAAAAAGTATATTAACTAAGCAAGCAGATTAAGATCTTAGACAATCAATGCTCACAGAAAATGTAGCCGAAACATCCAAATAAAATTTCAAAGAACAAAGACCAAAAAAAAATTCAATTAAAACTTAAAAAGTAGGAAACAAGAGGTACCTCTCTCAGGTGGGTGAAAAGCAAAGATTTGTGGGTGAGAATCAGCAGAAATAATTTTTCACAAAGCTCACGGAAAACAAAAACACGCTAAAAAAAAGGGAGCCCAGAATGTTAAAAAACATTTGCAACCAAGATTTGTACTTTTTTTCTTCTATGTGCCTAGGAAACGTATATCAACTAAGCAAACAAAGTACAGATCCTCACAGAAAATACGATTGAAACATAAAAATAAATTTTGAAGAACAACAGCAACAACAAAAAATAAGAAAAAAAAAAAAAGCAATTAAAACTCAAAAGTTGAAACCAGAGGGACCTCTCTTGGGTGGGTGAAAAGCAAGAATTGCGGGTGAGCATCAGCAGAAATAATTCACAAAGCTCATGGAAAACAAAAGCATGCTTAAAAAATCAGAGCCCAAAATATTAAAAAACATTTGCAACCAAGACTTGTACTTTTTTCTTCTTATGTGCCTTGGAAATGTAAAATTGAAACAAGCAAATAAATTTCAAAGAACAAAAAAAAAATTAATAAATAAAACTCAAAAGTTGAAACAAAGCCCGAGCTTTACCCAACCTGTGCAAAGGGGGCGCTTAGCACGGTGTCACGGGATCTAGTCCGGTCGAAGCCCGGATACCTTGGTTATTAAAAAAAAAAAATTGAAACGAAACCAGAGATACCTCTCTTGGGTGGGTGAAAAAGAGATTTGTGGTTGAGCATCAGCAGAAATAATTTTGTCACAAAGCTCATGGAAAACAAAAACATGCTTAAAAAATCAGAGCCCAGAATGTTCAAAAACATTTGCAACCAAGATTTGTACTTTTTTTTTCTGTGCCTGGAAAATGTATCAAATAAGCAAACAAAGTTCAAATCTTAGATAATCAATACTCACAGAAAATGCGATTGAAACATGCAAATAAATTTCAAAGAACAAAAAGAAACGAAGGCAACTAAAACTTAAAAATTCGAAAGCAAACAAGAGGTACCTCTCTTGGGTGGGTGAAAAGCAAGATTTGTGGGTGAGCATCAGCAGAAATAATTTTGTCACAAAGCTCATGGAAAACAAAAACATGCTTAAAAAATCAGAGCCCAGAATGTTGAAAAAACATTTGACTTCAAGTTTTTTGGGCTAGAGTGTTCATTCTCCCTAAGAAAGTGATTCGACTCATTGAACAAAAATTCAACAGATTTTTGTGGAGTGGGAAGGATACCAAAGCTAAAGCTAAGGTTGCTTGGGACAAAGTCTGCTTTCCAAAATCTGAAGGGGGTCTTAGGCTTAGGAAACTTGATGTTTGGAATTGTGCTGCCATGCTTAACCATATATGGAACCTGTTTTCTCAAGCCGGTTCTCTATGGGTTGCATGGGTCCAGCAAAATTGGTTGAAGGGGAGGAGTTTCTGGCATATTTCTTTTTCGAAAACTTGTTCTTGGAGTTGGAAAAAGATTCTCAAACTCCGGGATGTAGCTAAGGAGTTTCTGAGCTTTAAAGTTGGGAAAGGTCATGATATATCTCTTTGGTTTGATGCTTGGCACCCGGCTGGTAGGCTTGTTGATACTTACGGATTTTGGATAGTTTATGATTCCGGGATTAGCATTGATGCTAAACTAGCTGATGTTCTGCAAAATGACAATTGGATTTGGCCCCCTGCTCGCTCGGAAGCATTGGTAGATATTCAGAGCCAACTTCCGGGTATTACCATTGGTGCAGATGATGTCCCTGTGTGGAAATCGATAAGGGGAATCTACTCTTGTTCGGAGACTTGGAATTCTCTTCGGAATAAAGCCCCTAAGGTCCCTTGGTGGAAGGTTGTGTGGTTTCCGTTAGCCATTCCTCGTCATGCTTTTGTACTATGGCTTGTTTGTAGGAATGCCCTTACTACCAAAGAACGTATGTGTGGATGGGGATTTACTGGAAATTCTTTATGTCGGTTCTGTTTTGGATGCCAGGAATCAATTGATCATCTGTTCTTCCAATGTAGTTTCTGTAGACGAGTTTGGCGTCATTTGATGGCTGATTGTTTTATTTCTAACCCTTGTGTGCACTGGGATGAAGTGTTGGTATGGAGCTGCAATTTGAAGGGTAAAAGTCAGCAAACAATACTCTGTAAGCTCTGTTTGGCAGCAACTATATACCATCTATGGAGGTTGAGGAATGACCTTTGTTATGGAAATACTCCTTTGACTGAAGAAGCTCTTGTTGCTCGGATTAAAAGGGAGGTTAGAACTCGTGTTCTGTCTAGTAGGAAGTTGAAGAACCTCTCGGGTAGTCTTGCTCAGCAGTGGCGTTTGTAATATTGCTGTTGTTTTGTTTTCTGATTTAGTTCTCCTTTGTTTGCTGGATGTGCTGTAATTTGTTTGGGGGATAGTTTGCTGTGTAGAGAGCTTGTTCTCTTGGCTGTATGTTGTATCCAGTTTTTACTGGAGTGATCTTTCTGTTGAGTTTGGTTTATAAAGGTATTGATTCATCCAAAAAAAAAAAACAAGAGGTACCTCTCTTGGGTGGGTGAAAAGCAAGATTTGTGGGTGAGCATCAGCAGAAATAATTTTGTCACAAAGCTCATGGAAAACAAAAACATGCTTAAAAAATCAGAGCCCATAATGTTGAAAAAACATTTGCAACCAAGATTTGTACTTTTTTTCTTCCATGTGCCTGGGAAATGTATCGAATAAGCAAACAGAGTTCAAATCTTAGAAAATCAATACTCACAGAAAATGCGATTGAAACATGCAAATAAATTTCAAAGAACAAAAAGAAGAGAAGGCAACTAAAACTTAAAAATTCGAAAGCAAACAAGAGGTACCTCTCTTGAGTGGGTAAGCATCAGCAGAAATAATTTTTCACAAAGCTCATGGAAAACAAAAACACGCTTAAAAAAACATTTGCAACCAAGATTCGTAGTTTTTTCTTCTATGCGCCATGGAAATGTATATCGACTAAGCAAGAAGATTACAGATCTTAGCCAATCAATGCTCACAGAAAAATGCGATTGAAACAAGCAAATCAATTTCAAAGAACAAAAAAAAAAAACAATCAAAACTCAAAAGTTGAAACGAAACCAGAGGTACCTCTCTTGGGTGGGTGAAAAGCAAGATTTGTGGGTGAGCATCAGCAGAAACAATTTTTCGCAAAGCTATGGAAAACAAAAACATGCTTATAAAATCAGAGCCCCGAATGTTGAAAAAACATTTTCAACCAAGATTTTTACTCTTTTTCTTCCATGTGCCCCGGAAATGAACACCAAGCAAACAGAGTCCAGATCTTGGATAATCAATGCTCACAGAAAAATGCGATTGAAACATGCAAATAAATTTCAAAGAACAACCCACAAAAAAAAGAAGAAAAAAATCAATTAAAACTCGAAAGCAATCAAGAGTTACCTCTCTTGGGTGGGTGCAAAGCAAGATTTGTGGATGAGCATGGTGAAATTGCCTTCAACTGAGCCATAACCTCTCTCTCTTGCCTCTCTCTCTCGCTCGCTCTCTCTCTCTCTCTCTCTCTCTCTCTCGCTCGCTCTCTAGACGTCTCTGTCTCTATCCCTGAAAAACGAAGCGCTCTCCGAGCTCTTTCTTATAGGACCCCTTCGTATGCAAAGACAAGGCAAACACACGCAATTTACTAGGGTTCTTTCTACCTTCCAAGTGGCCAAAGCAAAGACGTAATGTGCGACAACGTCGTTTACCGGTTGCGTGGGACAAGAGAATCCGCCGCCTGTCAAGTTGAAAAAAAGATCCACGTATTGCTTACTGTGGCTGAGAGAGAGAATAGATTCCAAGATATTCAAAGTAGATTCTTTAGCATTTTGTTGACCAAATGATTAATCTTTTTACCTCATTAATCTACCGACCTTAACATCAGCTCAAGAAAAGTAAATATTGGATTCTGAAGATTTTGTTGGCCCTAGCCTCTTCATAGTGTGATTATATATATATCTATATTTGTTTTGTCTAATTGGAAGTTGATTCATCTAATTACTGGACTAATTAACATCATGAAAAGTGCTTGCTTTATCTTCCCTCCCAAGTTCATGGAATTTGGTCTCACTACAACGACAAAGACAGTTTATGTTTATCAATTGGGTTCACCGACACTCTTATTGATTATGATGATTTTATTTTTTAATTGGTGTTTTTGGATTTTAACTGATTTTTAATTTTTAAACATGGGAGTCCACCTATACCATCAGGGCCGGCTAGAGCCTTAGGCAAATTAGGCGGCCGCCAAAGGCCCCAAATTTAATAAGGCCTGCCATTCAAAAATATTAATGGAGATTTATTTATAATAATAAAATAAAAAGTAAGGCCTTAATTACTATCAATTTTCTTTAATTAAAGCCCCAAATTATGGTAAAAATATAATTAAGAAATGCATTAATATCATGCAGCGACTCCAATTTAATAAGGCCCACAATTTTAAAATATTAATGGAAATTTATTTTTTTTTTAAAAAGCTCTTAATTAAAATCAATATTTTTTTATTAAGGCCCCAAATTATAATAAAAATATATGGGTAAATGTATAATAAATCCCTAAGTCAACGCGTAATTTGAAAATGCCCCCTAACTATTTAATTTTCAACATTGACTCCTTAACTTTTTGTGTTTCTGAATTTGGCCCCTCCGTCACTTTTCCATCCAATTTTGCAAACTCTGTTATTGCCATGTGTCCATTTTCGCCACATCACCTTAAATTTTTTTTTTTAATAATCTTATTTTTTTAAAAAAAATTCAAAACAAAAATTTTAATGGTGTTGGGTGGCCTGCAAGCCACCCCTAGAGGTGGCCAGGGCAGTGGGGGTGGCCTGAAAGCCACTCCAAGGGCCAGGAGATGGCCGCGCTACCCCCTAGATAGCGAAAATGGACACGTGGCACTAATAGAGTTTGCAAAATTTGATGGAAAAGTGACGGAATGGCCCAATTCAAAAACACAAAAAAGTTAAGGAGTCAATGTTGAAAATTAAAAAGTTAAAGGGGCATTTTCAAATCGCGCGTCAACTCAACGATTTATTATACATTTACTCAAAATATGTTACAAAATGCATTAATATCATTGAATGAGATATGAGATTTTTTTTTTCTCTCCCTTACATGTATTGCTTCAGTATACTTAAAACGTTCAAAAATAGTGCGTTCAAAATAGAATGGAAAAAAAAATATATGCTAAGAATGTTAAAAAGATGGAAAGTCTCTAAATATTTTTTAATTAAGGTCCCAAATTATGGTAAAAAAATATTTAAGAAATGCATTAATATCATTACATTCGATAAATGCTTGGTGTCCCAATTTTTTTAAAAAAAATTGAATTTCTCTCTCTTCTCTAATTTCATTGTGAGAAATGCTTGGTATCCCACTCCTATCTCACTTTTGTCTATGTGGACCAATAATGTTGTTAAAAAATCAAGATCCCACTACACTCTCTCTAATATCTCTCACATTATTGGTCCACGTAGACAACGGTGGGATAAAAGTGGGGCACCAAACATTTCTCTTTCATTATTTCCCAATAACTTACTATTCAAGTCCTTAAAATCATTTCATATCTGATCGGTGATTTAAAAAAAAAAAAGTGAGAGAGAGAGAGAGAGAAATGGGAATAAGGTTTTTAATTTGGATTTATTTGGAGATATAACAAAGGCATAAAAATGATAGCAAGGAATCCTACATGTAATTAAAATGTGTATGAACTTATGGCATTAAAAAATGTATCCAGCCTGCTCGATCAAACATCATTGAATCGACCAAAATTGTTCGGGTTCCAATAATGCCGGTATTAGTGGTTGGAAGAACAATCAACTCTCGAATGGGAGATCAGTCTTCATCATCTTCAGATGACAACCCTAGCTTCTCCTATCATTTTTGTAATGACATAGGAAAAACATAAGTTACATCTACGTTATCACTAAAAGATGAATAGTTAAATTGCAATTGAAACTCGATCTCTAAAATTATTTATAAAGTCTAGTTTCATCTTGTAAGAAATCAATGTAAGATTTAACATTCATTAGCACTTTTATAAATTATAATCTATCCCCACTCAATGTGGGCAATCAACCCACCGAATGTGAGACTAGCTTATGGGGGTGTCACAATCACCATTTTTCGAATCCCTAACTTTCTTATCACAGCCCATGTCATACAGTGCTCTAGTGCCACATAATGTTATTAGGTTGCTCTAATATCATTTATAACGACCCAAAAAAACATTAATCATATCTATGTTGTCACTATTGAGAAAATAATGTAAAGAAAAAATGTTTTCAAAACCATCTTAAGGAAATAAAGTATATGTAATGGAAGGAAAAAGAAAAAGAAATGACCAGTTTTAGTAAGGAAACAAGTTCAAGGGACATAAAAAGAGTTAAAAAAGGGTTAACGTTTGCCTTTAGGTCGAACAAGGTTGTATACTTGATGCCCTAGGTCGAACGGAGTTGCGCGCTCAATGTCCTAGGTCGAGCAGGCTAGGTTGTACGCTTTGTACCCTAGGTCGAGCGAGATTATATTCTTGCATTGGGATTGAATTGGGGTGTACGCTTAATTTAATGCCTTGGGTTGAATTAGGATTGTACAGTACTCAATGTGCTCAATTTAAATGGAGATTGTTCGTTCGGGACTAACATTGAGGAAGAGACTAGTAACCCTAAACAATTAGAAAAATATAGTTTTGAATATTACTTTTTACCAGCAAATGATTCTCAGAATAGAATCTGAATGATATTTAAAAGAATAAAAATTATATATATTCATTTAGCAGTACTACTGTTTCACTGTTTCTTTTACCTCGTTATGGGAAAACCGTGCAATTTGCTGTCCAGCGTTTCTCCACCTCACAATTATATTGTCCTTTTTCCCCCACCTTACATGTACACTTCATTGTCATATGTAGTGGTCCAATATTATCTTCAACTTGGCAAGATGTCCCATGCACATCAACTACCTTTCACCGTACCTTTGTTGCTAAGCCTGCATAACATGCATTTCATGATCATCTTTGTAAGAACCTCTCTCGACAAGTCCTTTCACGCGTGTTACAATCCTTAAGAAAGGGATTGCGATCTTCCTTAATTTCCATGACAAATAATGCGATTGACATCCTTTGTAATACCAGGTACACAATAATTTTAATTTGGTTCAAATGATTAATATACTGTCACGTCATTCACACCGTCTATCCCTTAATTCCTCCGGCCACTATATCGATCCCCATTGTCGTCCCAGTCCCCACCACACAGGGGTGGTTTGTCAGTGAGAAAGGGTGGCAATTAAATTAAATGGCAATTCGATGTCCACGGTGGAGGAGGAGCTGAGGGAGGGGTACGTGACAGTGGCCGACGAGGTGAGACAACGGGTGAAAATGAGATCTAAAAATAAATAGAATTTAAAAGAAAAAACATGCAAGTGCATGTTAATGCTCTAACAACCCGGCCCATTTTCAGTTAGATGAATGAAATTGTTTATAAAAGAACGTACACAGCCAATAAGTATAGAGTGGACCACAAACTAGAAAATTAAACTAATTAATTGAATAATACAAACACATCTTGAAAATGGAAAGTTAGGTGCCCTTGCGTAGGGTTCAAATTAAAGCTATTGATGGAGCAGAATTTATTTTTGCTCCCTAGCAACAATAAATATATATATATATATATGCTCTCCACTTGATCTCCAGCGTTTCTCCACCGTACAATTTACTGCATGTCTTCTTTCTCCACCTTACACTTCCTTGTCATCTTTAGTGGTCCAATATTATATCTTTCAACATGGCAAGATTCCCATGCACGATAATAACCTTTAACGACCTAGCTAGCTATATAGCTCCTACCCATTTCATGATTCTCATCATCGATCAGTACTTTTCCAACTACGTACCCTCCCTGACCTCCCTCCACAAATATTACTTGTATATATCACGTATCTTAATTAATTAATACAATCCTCTCTCTCTCTCTCTCTCTCTCTCCCTCTCTCTCACACTCTCTCCCAGTACTATATATACAAAATATTGTAATTTGGCACGATGAGATCGAACATAAACGAACGGCATGCAGCATTGGGCAATCTTGGTCCCATGGTTAGACTTGGAAAAGCAAAATAGTAAATCAATTAAGGTGATCATCATTCCCTTAGCACTGCATAAAGACAGGAATATATAATATTGCATGCAGGCCCCTCAATTCTCAAAGAAAAAGGAACATCATGGACGGTATTAGGTTTTCTCAACTGCTATATACATATTCTAGAATTTCTCTGCAGTCACTATCGATCAAATTTTGCGGACCATAACTAGCTTACAAAAAACCAGAATTGTTTTTGTATCATCCTGGCATGCATGTTCTCGAGATATTCCGAATATACCCGTTAATTATTATTTTCTGATTATGCATGAGGCATGCGAGCACCACATTCATATTCCATATACATATTTTTTCCTCTCTGTTGTCTAGCTCCTCAACTCCCCATTCGTTAGTGTAACAATAACATATTAACATCCGGTGCAATATTTAAGCTATTATTTTTACATATTTTGGGTGCAATGAAGGGCGGTTGGTTCGGTATTAGACACATATATCGAAAATAACCCAAAAGAAATGCATTCATATTAAAATCAATTATTTGATTGTATTTCCATATATATATATTCTAATTATAACAACTAAAACTTAATTAGAAAGCAGAAAGCAAACAAAAGATACTTTCTCTTGGGTGCCACACAAGGGATATGAATAATATATATTTGGATCAATATTGTCCATGGATGCATGCATGATTAAAACTTAATTAAAAAGTGGCATGGAAACCAAACCCAAACAATTAAAGCTAAAAAAGATGAAAACAAACAAAAGGGTACGTAGCTCTCTTGGGTGCCACTCGATCCGGCCACCCCAAAGCAATTAAAACATAAAAAGTAGAAAACAAACAAAAAGTACCTCTCTTGGGTGGGGGTGAAAAGCAAGATTTGTGGGTGAGAGCGAGCATGGCGAATTATTGGCTTCAACTGGGCGGGCCATAAATAATCTCAACATATATTATGCCTGAGACAGATCTAGAGAGACCCTCTCCTCTTAATTAGTCCTCTATATCTTCGCTCTGTGTCTGTGTCTCCAACTCTGAAACGAAACAATTAATCTAGGAGGAGTAGTACTTGTTTCGATACAAAGACGGGGGGGGGCTTAAGTACATACTAGCTAGCTAGAGTTTTTAGTTTTTAGTTTTTAAGTCTTTTTTAGTGGGCAAACCAACAACGTAATGGGCGACAACGTCGTTTAGCGTTTTCGTGGACAGGAGAATATTCCAGCCGCCTGCCAGCTTGGTGGATCCACGAGCTTTACTGTCGCTGATTAGATTCCGAGATATTCAAAAGTTGATTCTAAAGATTTTGTTGACCACGGGGCCTCTTCAGTCTTCAATCAATCATTTTATGATTATATTTTCTTTTTGTCTAATTAATTACGTGTTGATTAATCTAACCGGCCGACTACACATCACGAAAAGTAGATCGTACGTGGCCGGATTAATTATTTTTATATCTATATTTGTTTTTGTCTAATTGGAAGTTGATTAGTCTAATTAATTTTTATAACTATTCAAACAAAACAAAACAAAAAAAAATCTATTTAATGGACTACAGCATGAATCGTGCTCTCCTAAGTTCATGGAATTTGGTCTCCGCCCAATTATGATAAAGACGGTTTACCAATGACACTAGTGATTATGATGATTTTATTCTTTAAAGTATGGATATAAATTTTTTACAAATTTATTTATTTTTACAATCCACGCATAAAAATCTATTTAATGGACGACAACATGAATCGTGCTCTCCTAAGTTCATGGAATTTGGTCTCCGCCCAATTATGATAAAAGACAGTTTACCAATGACACTCAGTGATTATGATGATTTTATTCTTTAAATTATGGATAGAAATTTTTTACAAATTAGTTTATTTTTACAATCCACATATAAAAATCTATTTAATGGACGACAACATGAATCGTGCTCTCCTAAGTTCATGGAATTTGGTATCCGCCTAATTATGATAAAGACAGTTTACCAATGGCACTCATGATTATGATGATTTTATTCTTTAAATTATGGATAGAAATTTTTTACAAATTAGTTTGTAGAAATATTTTTGCAATCCACATATAAAAATCTATTTAATGAACGACAACATGAATCGTGCTCTCCTAAGTTCATGGAATTTGGTCTCCGCCCAATGATGATAAAGACAATTTGCCAATGACACTCGTGATTATGATGATTTTATTCTATAAATTATAGACAAATATTTTTTACAAATTGGTTTGTAAAATTTTTTTTTACAATACACATAAAAATGACACGTGTCCTTTAAACATGTGAGTAATACATATTTTTTTTTATTAATGCTATTATTTAAATAACATGTGCTTCTCATTATATCAAGGGACACATGTCAATCTTATATGTGGGTTGTAGAAAATTTCTTACAAATCGATTTATAGAAAATTTCTGTCATTAAATTATTATTATTATTTTTAAACTGATTTTGAATTGTTAAAAATGAACATTTATTGAGTCCACCTATAGGATGTGATTGTTTGATTGATTTTGCTAGCGGTTAATATTAAGAGTAATGATTCATCACCACCCAAACATACAACTTTTTACCACCTTGCTTATGTGGCAAGGTGGTCCCTCACTACTTTTTGATTTTTTTTATTTTTTAAAAATAAATTATGGTGAGGGACCACCTGTCCTATGAGGCAAGATGGTAAAAAATTGTATGTTTAGGTGGTGTTGAATCATTTCTCTAATATTAAAATAAGAGAGAGAGAGAGAGAGAGAGAAGTGGTCATAGGGCTTTGGATTTATCTGGAGATATAATTTAGATAACCATATATAACACGAGGTATAATTAGAGAGAGAGAGAGGAAAAAAAAAATCCAACCCGCCCTATGAAACCTGACCGAATCAACAAAATTTGATAGGGTTCCAATCGTCTCAATAAAAGTGGTCGAAAGAAAAATCGACTCTTGAATGGGAGATCGGCTCAAAAGTTGATTTCATATGTTCAAAAAATCGATTGACCTTGATCCAAATTTATCACCTTAATGAATACAATTTTTTTTTTTAAATTTTTTTTTATTTTAGCTGATCGAGTAACTCTTGGCATCTCCTCGTAGATCTTTATGAAAATTCATGGATGGATCTCCGACATATCCTCCTAGTCTTCCTTGCTGTCAGTACTCTCCATCTCTTGCTAACGAAGTTGACAACAAAATCCCTAATTTTCTAGTACTATGCGTTGCTCTCATTCTCTTCAAAAACACAGGAATGCGGTTACCCTAATTTCTAAAATAAAAAAGTTGAGCATATATTTTGTTTAAAAAAAAAAATCAAAGTTTTATGTATTTTGAATTGTTTACTAATATATTTGTCTCGAGAATAAAAAAAAAAAGAAAAACAATAACTTTAACAAACATCGCCTTTTATGTTTTGAGATATGTCCCTAGATGATAATACTGTAAAACAACTAAAATTAAGATCCTTCTGGGGGCTCAATGCATAAAATAATCAGTCGTTTCTACATTGAGTATGTGTCTATTTATAGACAAATAGATAGAGTCAAACTTCAATTAGGTTTCCTGCTCATTGACTTGGGTTTGTAATCAGAGTTCTATTTGAACTTTGCTTCCTTAATAGACGTAGAATCTGGTCTAGATCTTTTGAAATCAGATTTGGACTGGCCGGGAGTCCTATTCCCAGTTGACCGGATTAGACTTTGACTCGGATTATGACTCCTACTTCAATTCAACTTGGAGTAGGGTCCTAATTCATATTTTTTGAGATGAGGTTGACTGAGACCCGAGTTTCCGTGACATGCTTGTCTCGGTTCTTGACTGACTGAGTTGACTCTCGGTCCCGGAATGTTTGTATTCCCAAGATTTAATCAGCATGTACCTCCTATCTTGATGTCTATCTCTCAAAATAGAACTACATGAAAGTCTTGTTGTCTCGATTTTATGACTGCCAATTCATTTTGGATCGGTATTAATCTAAATGCCCGTAATTCTTTAGATTGACCGCACTAAATGAAATCATTCCCAACACTTACTATGTATTAATAACTTCTTGTTCTTAAAATGAAAAGGACATGGTAAGTTTGTCCCATGCACGACAACCTTTGCCTCCTAAAAAATTCAGATGCCTCATGATCACTTATACCTCCTCACTCGAGAAGTCCTGTCGGCTATCATATCAGGCATGCAGGTTAGAATCCTAAGCAATGCAGATGAAACGACGGTCCACAAATCCAACCAATCTCTCTCTCTCTCTCTCTCTCTCTCTCTCTATTATCACACCCCCCCACATGTAATTTGTCAGAACATTAATTATATGAACCATACTATACTAGAATTTCTGTCAGAAGGACCACATGTTATAAGATTGAGAAATTAGGTTTTTTTAAAAAAATAAAAAAATTATTTGTTGTCCACCTCCGTACAAATTAAAATCCTCAGCAATTTTGAAGTAATGACACTGACAAGTGTGTTTTGGCAACACTCTTTATCTTTCTTTTTTTTTAAAAAAAAAAAAAAAAAAAGTCAAATTCAAAGCATTTTAATTAACTTTTTTTTTCACTTTTTACATCATATTAATTCTTTTTTTATTATTATTACTATTCAAATAAAAAAAATACTCAAAAACAATTTTTTATTTTTTTATAAAACAATTCTAAATATTTTTTTACTTTATATCATATCAATCGATCCCTTTTTATTACCGCATAACCACTTATCAAACACACTCAGAGTCCCACACACATGTAATTTGTCAGAACATTCAATTATGTGAACCATGTATGCTATACAAGAATTTCTGTGTCACATGCATCTGAAATTAAGGAGCACGTGGTATTAGATTGATATTTTTTCTTTTTTCGTGTGGCCTACATCTGCTATATATTTTCGTACAATGCTATAATAGAATTTCTGTCATAACAATTTTTGTCGAACATAATTAACTTTGATGGAAAAACCAGAATTGTTTTTGAAGAAATGCCGCACACAAACTAGTGTGCCGCTCTCTTTTACGTGGTATTAAAAATTATCATTAAATTATTATTGAATTTTGAATTCAATGATAATTAAACACAAATTTAAAAACTTTGTAATCCGGTCCCGTCAACTCGATCTCCATGCATAAGTGTAACGAAAACATATTGATGTCCGATGGGATACTTAGGGTATTGTATTGATCGAGCGAGTAGTTTTGATTTGAGAGAGTGCATGCAAGTTACTAGGATCATCATATATAATTAGAAAGGACCGAACCAACTGCCTCGTTTGGCCCCTCCAAAGCAATTAAAACTTAAAAGTTGGAAAGCAAACAAAATGTCCCTCTTTTTGTCTAATCAAGTTACCTCTCTTGGCCGGGTGCCACACAAGAAAGAAAGTAATTCAAACATAAAAAGTAGAAAGCAAACAAAAATATATATACCTCTCTTGGGTGGGTGAAAAGCAAGATTTGTGGGTGAGCAATGGGGAATTATTGGCTTCAACTTGGCCATAATTAATCTCAATGCCTAAGCTCTCTCAGAGACAGAGACCCTCTCTATTTCTTCGCTCTCTGTCTGTGCCTCCAACCCTGAAACGAAACTCTCTAGGAGTTGCTTCAATACAGAGACGGGGTTTAATTTACAAGGGTTTAATTAGACTTTTAGTTAAGCAAAGTAATTATATATATATATATATATATATATACACACAGAGGTTGACAGATCCACGTGCTTACTGTTGTTGATTAGATTTCGAGATATTCCCAAGTTGATTCTGAAGATTTTGTTGACCCCCCCCCCCCCCCCCGGGCCTAATCAAAGTAATTATATATATAGTCTAATTGGAAGTTGATTAATCTAATCTAATTAAGGGACTACATCATGAAACGTGCTTGCTTTATATTCTCTCCTAAGTTCATGGAACTTGGTCCCTCTCCAACGATAAAGACAGATTACCAATTAAATGTTGGGTTCAATGACATTTGTGATTATGACGATTTTAGTCTTTAAATTATTGTTTTTGTTTTCTTGTTTTTGGACCGACTTTGAATTTCTAAAAATGAATCTTTGTTGGGAGTCCACCTATAGGATCATTAGGATGTGATTGCTTTAATTTTGCTAGAATTTAATATAAAATAAGTGAGAGAGAAACATAAATAGAATTGGGTAGTTGTATTGTAGGGTTTTTTTTATTTTTTTAATCACTCCCATGCTTAATACCTAATGAATTAATTGTACCTATTTATATGTAGGACTTTAATTGTCTGTTCTGAATAAGGTGGCCAAAGTTACTTAGCAGGGTTTAATTAAAACTATGGCAAGTACTAGGGCTCAAAGCTACTTAGCAGCAGTGTTTCTTTTTCCTTTTTCTTGGTGTAGAAATTATAATGAGAATTATAACGAAGCAAAGAGAGAGAAAAGTGTTGGTTAGTAGTTGATTACAATCAACTCTAAACCGTGAATATTCTTAAGAAAATTAAACCATAATGAACCTGAAATACACACACACATATATATATATATATATATATATATATATATATATATATATTCTAAGAGCATCTCCAACAACAATAGGTAAAGTAGCTATTAAAAAAAATACAATTATTTACTTTATTTATTATTTTTTCTATACTATTTTCAACTGATTCTTTATTTTCTTTAAATATTATTTTGTGAAAAAGAGAATAGGAAAGAAAGAGAGTGCATGTGAATTGAAAAAAAAGAAAGGAATAAAGACATTAGGTAGGGCATTTCTCCCTTTTGATACCAGGTTCATATTCTGAGGGAATAACAAACTCCCATTGGGGTCAATCACCCGAGCATAGCCCACGATTTAAGGCCTAATGCTTGAAGTGGCGTCGGACATTGGGTCGAGAATTAGTCTGAAAATTCTGACTAGGCCTCTATGCTCGGAAGGCTACCACTGTGTGTGTAGGTCAACAATGAACGAGATACTGTCTCGCTAAAGGTGAACTGAAATACCCTGATAAAAAAGAAAAATCATATTCCATTTATTTTATTAGACACGAAAAATAGCTCACATTTTGTTGGGGATGCTGAAAACGTACATACAATTTGATGCTGTCCAGCGTTTCTCCACCTCACACTTTATTGTCTTTTACTCTCCACCTAATGAACACTTCATTGTCATGCATCAGTGAGGCATGTGCATCAGTGCATGTAGTGGTCTTTTTACTTCTTAAGTTGCCTGACCACTGCCAGAACTCCGCGGGACCTCGTTGGACCTCAAATTTTTAGTTTTTTTTTTAAAAAAATAAAATAAAATTATGTTCATATCTCTATGTTGTGAACAAAAATTGATTTTTATAAATTTATGAACCTATCCCTGTCGATAATTCTCCCCAGTCTCAAGGTTTTTCAAGAAAAAAAAAAATCTAAAAATTAGTTTTTTTTTTCAATTTAACTACCCAATTAAATTGCGAAAGTTGGCCCGCCCCTGCACATGCACGTTAGAATCCTTAACCATGCATATGAAACCACTGTCCACAAGTCCAATCAATCTCTCTCTCTCTCTCTCTCCCTCAACACACATGCATGGAGCACTCTCCCTTGGTTAGACTTTGAAAAGCAAATTAGAGTAAATCATTAGTGATTCCATTAACATATATATAGATATATAGCACTCTAGCTTCATAAACACAGGTTTTGCAGGCCCCTCTTAATATATAATAACTAAAAGGAAGGAACACCATCCTATTAGATTTCCTCAAAAATATCATTACTACAATTTCCCTTTCACATCAAACTTTGTCGACCATAACTTGCTAAAAAAGAAAACCATTTTTGTTTTTTGTATCATGCCATAATTACCATAATTGCTTTTGTATCGTGGCATGTCCTTTTAATTTTAATTGGTTGGATAGGATTTCAACAATCACTCAATCTGGATCTCTTGCAATTGTAAGAAGTCTTCTATAGATTTCACTTATCCTTTTTCTTTAAGCGAAATGATTGTTCCTATAATTTTTGTACAACTTCGATCAACAATTTTTTGTTCAAACTAATCATTGGATCTGTTTTTTTCTTATTCAATGGTTGGTTTTAAAAAAATTTGTTAGAATTGTATAAGAGTTGTGTAGAAATTGTAAACGTATCATATATTTTTCCCTAATACTTAAAGAGAAATTATTATTGTACAACTTTTGACACAACTTTTGTATAATTCCAACAACTTTGATTCAAATTAATATATGGGTCATAAATATCTAATGGTTAATCTTAAAAAAAAATTGTTAGAGTTGTACAAAACTTGTAAACGTATCATATCTCTTAAATTCATAGCAAGCTCGTCAACGAAGATTTTTTGTCAAATTCTGCCGAGTTTCCTCAAAATCACGTCTGCATAGAGCTCACCACTGCTACATTGATTTAGATGATTGTCAAAATCGCTCGTCTATTCAGCCGAACCAATTTGTTTTGCCACTTTTTTTTTTCTTCATTTGTATATTCATATTCGCACATATTATAAGATTATCGGCTGCTTTGCGTCTCAGCCTCAGCTCCTTTGCACCTTGGGTTTTGTTTCTTGCAAGCTGCTTCTATTCTCAAATTTTGCTTCTAATCTCAGTCTTCTGGGTTTGAGAATTTTATTTCACTCTTGAAATGGCGTTCAAGTGATCATTTTGGAGATTTTTTTTATCTGCGTTTGTCATTATCTTGCTGTTGAACTTCTAAAATATTTAAAAAATTTGATGTTTTATGCTTTTGAATAGTAACTAACTAAAATAATAAAAGTGAAATTTTTAACTAAAATTTGCTTAATCTTTTTTACTAATTTCCTAGGGATCTATGCTCTAATAGCCAGAATAACTGAAAGGGTAAAACCTGTTAATTAATTATTTTGTGATTACGAGGTCTGCCGACACCAGATTCGTATTAAATAACACTATGGAGTATGGAGTTATCTCGTTTTTATTTTTATTTAATTTCCTCTTTGATAAACATTAAACAGGAATCTCTCGTCAACTCCCCCGATCCGGCGATCCATAATAAACAATTTCAAGTTGACACCGTCCACGTACGGTCGTTTCTTTTTAATTTTTTAAGAAGTTTCTATTTGCGCCGCTGTCCACGCGGTGTTACGACAGCACTTGTGGACCAGAAATGTCGCCTCTTGTAGTTTTGTTGACCCTTTTTTCCTTTCCTCGCCGGTGTCCCGTGTCCTCCATTCAGTGCTGCCACGACCTCTAACTTAAGTCGCGTGGCTTGTCGTGCGACCGTGTCGGCGTGCGACTGTGCTCTTGTCATACCCAATGTTGCGTGCACGTACGTGGGGCCCTATCTGATTTTGTTTTTTTATTTTTATTTTTTAGCCGCCAATGGGGTCAATGCTAATAATAGCAATTAAAATACTAGCAGCAGACACCCAACCATTTTTCTTAATTTAGGAAAAATTTAAGAAACCAAACAACTTTTTGATTCCCTGTAAAAAAACACCCCACAATAGATTCTTTTAATTTTTCTTATATCAATTAAATATTCTTTTTTATTCTTTTTTTTTATTCATTTCTTTTCTTCTCTCTCATGCTCTCTCATCTTCTCCATCGCACCTAAATTTTGACCACCAGAATTTCCTTCCTTTCAATGAAAATCACTCCGAAGAAATGCTTCTTTTGGGTCTAATTTCCAAGCCATCCATAGCAGCATCACGAACCTAAGATTCCACATCACCTCTGTTATCAATGGAATAGTCATCAACACCACAACGTTTCTCAAGCTTCCCGTGCGCTTTCATCTGGGTTTGCCAAATGAAAATACAATTTCACGAATGAGCAATAGATGACGACGATGAGCTAGGCGTGTTCTCATAGTCGGGGCATGGGCGTGTTCTCATATATAGTCGCAATTTCAGCAGATGCCCACATCACCCCTGTTATCAACGAGGCATGGGCGTGTTCTCATAGTCGATGGGTCTCCAAGTTTTAGTGATTATCGGACGAATTTTCGGCGTGGTCAGGTTCCTCTAGCCCCACAACAATTCTCATCTGTGTGTGAGAGAGAGAATCAGAGAAAGGAAGAAGAACGAAAAAGAAAGAGAAATGACGCGTGAAGGAGAGAGAGATCAGAGAGAGACTTTTTTTATTTATTAAAATATTAGATTGGGTAGCACTGTAGCTACCAAAGCATGGAGCCCTAAAATAGGACAACTGCAGTGGCTTATTTTTTTTTTTAACTTTTTTCAAATTTTTCCTATTTTAAGGAATAGAACTACTTATAGGGCATCTGCTACTAGTGCTCTTATAAGTTCTCTGTCCAAACACGGCTTCCCTGTCAAGTTGGCCTCCTGTTCAGGTGGGTCTCCGCTGCCGGAGCAGGTAAGTCTTCTCTCATATACCCTTATTTAAAGAAGGAAAAACGTTAAATACACATCTTATTTCAGTCAAATATTCTATGCGTTAAGTTTCACCCAACCTCACATATTAAAAGAAAATTTAAGTCCACACATAAAAGAGAATATTAGAACATAAATGACTAAATTCATTTTTTTTTATTAACTTAAAGTTTTAGAACAAATTATAATTTAAATGATATCAAACCACATGTCGTGATTTAACGGGACTATATATTGTAACGCCATTTACTTGGGCTTTTGTAAATTATTGTGGTAACAGGCCTCCTCTTGCGCAGTGGGCCTCAATTAAATGTTTTGATAACGTCCTTTTCCATGTGCCATGAAAAGTTTCTTAAGGGAGATTTTTATGGCTTCGACTACTTCTTCAAATCCAATTGTTCGGCGGTACCTCCGCCGAGAACGCGCTGCTGTGGCCTCCCAGAATGCCATAATTCACGGCGGGTTTCAGATCCAACACTTGCCTACCACAGCCCACGTCGAGCTTCACATATGCCCCCCCCCAATATCTTCTTCGACCAGACGGCTGGTTCGTCGGCATTTTGTCGAACACCTTCTTCGCAAAATGCTCAAAGCAAATATAACACAGACTATTGATTGATAAGAAAGAGCGAGCGAGCGAGACAGAGAGAGAGGGAGAGACCCATCACATCCAGAGGAAAGAATTGTGTGGAAAAGATAAAGGAAGAGAGTGGTGTGTTATCTCTCTTTCTCTCCACTCTCTTTCACTATCTCTCTCATTGGCAATCCACAAGCAATAATAATGCCCGTCAAAGGGGACATCTTTTCTCCATCCTTGGATTTCTTTCTCTTTTATCTTTTTATCCGATCTCTCTCTTTCTTTCTTTCTTTCTCTGGTCAAAAGGGTTCACATTCTTTGTCCTGACTACCACCACCCTCATCCTCAAGAAGGAAATGATGGAATAATGGATTTGCAATCTTCTTCCATAATACCAAAGCTCACTTTCCACTTCAAGCCCAAACAAAAGTGCGAAATCATCAGCTCCAGATTAGTGAGAAAAAAGACGCCATCAAAAGCGATAGAGAAAGGCACTACAAAACACCCATTCACATCCAGAGGACACGAAACGTGCGGGAAAGATAAGAGGAGAGAGTGTGCATGTCTCTCTCTCTCTCTCTCTTTCTCCCACTCTCACTAATCACTATGTCTCTCCACTCTCTTTCCCTATTTCTCCCATTGATGATCCCAAGCAATAATGCTGTCAAAGGGGACATCTTTTCTCCATATATCCTTGGCTTTCTTTCTTTTTTCTCTTTTTATCCGATCTCTCTTTCACTCTTTCTTTCTCTGGTCAAAAGGGTTCTTCACATTCTTTGTCACGACTACCATCACCCTCATCCTCAAGAAGGAAATGATGGAATAATGGATTTGCAATCTTCTCCCCTATTCCCAAAGCTCACTTTCCACTTCATTCATGAACAATTTCCACTACCAAGTCGGTCCAAATCCATGCTATTCTAATATCAAAAGTAGTAGAAAAGCACTACAACACCACTCATTCATGAACAATATCCCACACCCCAGCTTACCCAATTGTACCAAACCAGACAGAAATAAGAAATGAGCAAAAACCATGTGGAACAGAGTAAAGCAGAAGAAAAGGCCAATCTGCTGCACAGTCTCCTCCACTCCTTGGTCTCCTTTTGCAGCAGGCAATGAGAGCCCCATAACATGGCTTTTGCTTTTTTCCCCTCTCTTTCACTACTACGATTTTCTTGGGGGAAGTAAAGAATTTGGCTGGGAGTGACGGGTTATAGCCGGTGATCCAACCCTGGGGCACAGTGCACCAGACGTGCACTCATATCCTCACTTCATTATGACCAACCTGCTCAAGCAGAGGGCAAGCTACCCGATATATTTTATATTTTGGAAAAATATCGATGCAATTTATAGTTTCAGAGAATCATTAACGATTGAATAATAGTTTAAGGGGTACGTACACTTTTCTTATTTTATTTTAAAAGAAGTGTACAGAAATTTAGGAGGTTAGATTTGATGATAAAAATTGTATTATTCTTTTCCCCTAGAGTGGGAGGGATAATCTAGATTAGAAGAGCAGAACTGCAGAAGGCTAAGGGTGAAATTTTGGTTATAGTTATTTGTTATTGGCTAAAATTGATAATCGTAATCGAGATAGCTAGTTGCCTAAAATTGCTAATAATTTCTGGTAACCGGGTAGCTAGTTAACCAATTTTTTTAAACGACCGGCTTTATTTCCCTGCCGAAAATGCAACCTGACCTGAACTGACAAGGCTGAGAAATTACAGATGAAAAGTGTGTGGTATCAAATATTTATTTTTGGTTCATGTGGATTGTCTTGTACTAGAGTTTGGTATCAAAAGTATGGGGTTGTTTGGCAAACATCTCTTACTCTCCTTCTATTTTTTCCATTTCTCTCAAAAAAGTCAAATAAAAATTATTCTCTATTTTTTTTTTCACTTTTTTATATCATATCAATTATTTGTTATTATTATCCAAATAAAAAATTCACTACAAAACAAAACTTTTTTATTTTTCTATAAAACAATTCTAAACTTTTTTATACTTTATATCACATCAATCACTTTTTACTATTATTCAAACAATTATTCCACAATTACAACTATTTGCCAAACAAGCTCAATAGTCTTAGCTGTATACATGAATTCACGTTATCATCAATTGCCTTGTGACACATGGCATGGTAGATGATACGTGATTAGAGCCGCCAACAAAAAAATCTACTATTGGGTCAATGCTGGGCCGTTGACAACGTCGGATTCATAAGCGTGGTAAAATGTTACAATTCTATAGGTTAAGGATTTAACCAAATTAGCATCCAACAGTTCTAATACTTTTGGATCAATAGTTTGGGCCTTACCAGATCTTCATGCAGACCTAATCCTCCATCTTCTCTTACAAGGCCTCTTTTCAGCCAGCTGCTTGCTTCTTTCGTGAAATGATTCTGCCACTATGACTAGTACTTTATAATTACCACCAAAAACAAGAAGAAAAAGAAGACAAAGAAGGAAGAAAAAAAGAAATATGTAAACAAGAACAGACAAAAACAATATTAATTCATTAATTACAAAGGTTACAAAGATAAGAGAGGAGGCCAAGGCATGACTAAAACTTTTGTGGGTATACTTCGTAGCACATCCTTATTCATCATGAAATTTAGTAGAGGACTGTGGTTCCTCCTCCCCCTGTAGTAGTAGACTCTCAGTCTTGAGCATTTTTCTTTTTCTAGATGTGGGCGTGTCAATCTCAGTAGGCCATAATAATCTGCACTGCATCAAGTCAAGTAAACGTGACTGCAAATGCTTATTCATCTCCATAACGTGCTTTGTCATTCTTGTGGCCCAAATCCGATTCTCTATGCAAGTTTCCACCTTCATTTGCATTGCTGCTGGAGTTCCATCTTTCTGCCCATATTCCAAGGCAGAGAAAGAGAATCTTGGCAACTGCTTGTGCATATACCATAACATTGTTAAATGAAAATACTAAAGCATAAGATTAGTAAATGTGCCGCATAATCTCCTAAAATTTGGATACGGCCCTATTCTCCCTTACAGATTTGGCTTACGTACTGTAAAAAAAACTACAGTACACGTGTTGTTGTCTTTTCAACAGTTCAGATTTAATTTCACAGTCTATTTTTCTCATAAAAAACTTGAAATTAAATCTCAACCGTTGGTGCGTTTTCTTTACAGCACCTAAGTCAAATCTCTCCCCTACTGCTTTTCTGCAGTAAGCAGTCATGGGACAACATCATATAATTAGGCAGAATGACTAATACTCTTCTTGAAATATAAGGTTCTAAACTTATCTCTATGTGACACTTAATAGTTTTTGCATGAGTCAACAATTGCATGCTGTTCAAGAGAGAGAGAGAGACCTCCAAATCAGATATGTGCTGGTTCAATGAATCAGTGCTTCGGAAATCAAGGGAAATCTGATTTTCTTTAAAGGAACAGCATGAGGAAGGGAGAGTGATTCTTCCCTTGGATGAGTTGGCTGGCTGAGGATACTTGTCAAGCAAAGAAACATGGAACCCGTTTGAAACTCTCTGATGGTTTGATACAGAAAGCAGTGAGGACTGCGGAATCACTGTCATATTAGTTACTGCCCCTGCTTATACATGAAAACAACAATCTTGGTGATGCGAAATCGGTGATTGTATTAGGAGCTATGTACGATATATTGTGCTTGTACATATACATAGATATAAACATGTATTCACATAAAAGTAAGTATTTTATCAAATGTATCAATTCAAATTTGGGTTTTATATATAGAAGTTTGCATGTATTTGTTTCTCTCATGCAACTCTCTTATATGATGGGGGAAATGAGTGAGAAATCTACTTGGTTACTAAGAAATACAGAGCAAACAAAGGAAAATTGAAAATTACTTCTTATGTTGTTTGGATTGCTCCACATGCATAATATGTTTGATTCTGAAGTGAAAAAAAAAAAGGCATGCATTTCCAGTTAAAATGAATGTGCTTCTTAATCGTAACTTGAATTTTGGTATGATGGATAATTCATTCAACAAAACAAAATTTGAAAACCCAAGTGAAGAGCAAGCTCCCTCTCCAGAAAACATAAATAAAAGGCAAAATACTTACACTAACCTTTTCGATGGTCGAATTTCCGGATGATCACCAAGTTGACTACATCCCACATGCAAATGGTGCAGTCCTCAGATGCAGATATCAGACCTGATTCACTGAAGGCCAATGCAGTTATGGCTCCACTGCATGGATGAAGGGAATTTAAAATGATTATACTGCACGAATATTTGAATAAAAATCTATACAAATAGCCAAGAAAAATAAAGAGGACCAAAGTTTAACACTAAATGGTCATTGCATCTCTCTGGTTATGTGTGTGAGTATTTATCTAAAATCTGTAGTACTTGCAGTGAAGTTTCCAAATATATATGGGTTTCAAAGCCGACGAACCTAGTTAAGTAAAGCTAACAGGAGCCAGTTTGTCATTGATTCAATCTCCATGGAAATTTTAATGCCAAATCAACATAAAAATCTGCTTGCCAATCAACAAAGGTATTATACTAATGTGGAATGATACTAACTCAAATAAAAGAGAGTCAAAGTCACTAGGTTTTTCAACAATTTATTCCTGTGACAGAAGGAGACTCCATTTCCAATGAGTAACAGGAAACATCAAGCACCATACATTACTTGTGTTCTTTTAGCACAACTGGTTGGTCTTCTGCAACAAAGAAAGGGTCCTCCAATAGTCCAATATCAAGCCTGTTGACAAAAATTCTTCCATCCACACTTCCACAGAACAAGAGCTGCTCCCCTGGGTCAAGAACAATTGCAGTTATCGCCAGTGGATAAACTTGAGTTTGTATAAGCCTTCCTGAGACGAAGTCCCAAACCTACGAGATATGGAATAATATCCATTATAGTAACATGAAATTTCAACTTTAAAGATAATAGATACTAGGAGTATGATACACATAGTGTCGCCACCTTGCAAGTGCCATCAAGGGAGCTTGATACTAGAACTGAACTTGAGCTGCCTGATGTGTTTAACAGACCAGTAACAGAGGATCTATGCTCTGATGAATAATGTAACAAAGAAGGCAAGCTTCCAGAATCTGCCGTGTCTAGCAAACTTCCATCAAATTAATTAGAAAAATGCATCATTCCAAAGGTTTTAAATCTAATTTTAGTGTCAACAGAAAAGGAATTCACCATTTACCTAATTACAGACCACACACAGATCATACCATCATTTGACCCAGAAATGAGAAGAGAATCATCATTAGAAAACAGCAAGCAATTCAAAGATTTGTCATGAGCATGCCAAGTCTTGAGCAATCTTCCGTTAGCAATCTGTGGATTACCTCAACCATATAAGAATCTAAGGAGGGACAGTGTTTAGTACCTCTTATCCCACAATGAGGTTGATGAATTCATTGCACCAAAAACAACACAAAAGAAGAAATGTGGATACTAATGGCAACATAAAATATCTAGATATCACAATATGCAGATCACTATGTAGTTGCTGAGCTTAAATATCCATGTAAAGGAATTTATCTTGTAAAACAGGTTTTTGACTTCTCCTTACCAGGAGAGAACATATTATTTATACGAATAAGGCAATTTGATAAACTAACCTCCCAAAGATAAGCATTTCCTGAAAGTGCCCCGCCAGCAAGATATATGCCATCCTTTGTGCAAGAAAGCGGCCCAATGGCCTCCACTGGATAACTCCGAAGAGGCAGTTGAGGCTGAAGATTAGAAAATTTAAGTGAACCAAGCGATTTTCCCAGTATAAAACAGAGTTTTAAAGGAAGATGCGCAAAAACCTTCAGCTGCTTATTCTTTAATCTCTCTCTTTCTCACTTGAGGTTTCAGATTGAATTACAAATATGGAAGATTGTGAAATACAAGTCCACCCAAAACTTCAATGGAAAAAATTCAAACTGACAGATAAATCTCTAGCAAATCCAAACTGGTTAACTGTTTGCCTCAATGTAATGATGCATTTTCTCATTAGAAATGAATACTAAGTCTCAATTAAGCCATATCTTCTTTTTTTTTATTCAAAATTGTTATACCTACAATTCTTTTACAACTTATTGACACGTGTGAGCATATGATTGGAGCCACATCAGCAACTAATTTTTTTTTTAAAGAGAAAGGGATTTTCAACTGGAGATGCGTTTATTTGCCATTACCTTGATGTACATCAAGTGTACACTAAAATACATTGGGTGTGGAACCCATACATGTGGGTCCCACACCCAATGTGTATAAATGGCCAAATGGGACTCACATGCATGGTTCTCATACCCAATGTCGGGTATGTCTTGGTGATGTACACTAACGTGACGTGATGTACAAGAATCATTAGCCTTCCAACTGATTGAAGACAAAATAGTCGAAGAACAAACTAAGTTACATATTTGGAAACTAAAGCGAGCAGCCTTTGAATTAGCTAATGATCAATGATGGTTCATTGAGGCCCGATCAATCAATGGATAAAGAGAGTCAAGTTTGCAGCAATAGTTCAAACATTCAATGACTGAAATAAGGGGAAAAAATGGTAACTAAGGAAGACGAAAACTTTAAGCATATCGGAAAGCATATAACTATTTGCATAATAAAAGTACAGAAAAAGAGAAATAAAATAACCCATTTTAGAGATCAATTCCTATTTCCAATTACCCTAATAACTAATCTACAACATGAATAAGAATTTACAGCAAGAATAATTCACATACATTGGTGATTGGTCATTCACCAATTAATGAAAGTAAATACGATTGATTGGATTACATGCATAAGAAACTGAATAAATTCATTTGAAGATATGCAATGAAATACCCCTAAAAATAAAGATTATTTAGATCCTACTGGGAGGCCAATGATCAATCTGTGAGAAAAAGGATACAATTTTACTCGGAAAAAAAAGAGGAAAAGAAAAGAAACCCATTCAATTCACATGGGAATTTTGAGGTACGTGATGTGATGATTCGATTACCTTATTCAATGCCCAGATGAAGATGGCTCCGCCACCAACAGACCCATGTCTGTGAATCTGGGAAGCTACAAGGAAGTTGTTTCTCAAGCACAATAACCCATGAGAAGGGGAAGCGCAGGTTGGTATGTGGAGAAGATGATCCCCTGTGTCCACATCCCATATTGTTATGCCTATTCCCATGCTCTTGTCACTGCAAACCACCAAGGCGTCCCTGCCCTTACCCATGATTTGCATGTGTATAGTATCTGACTGTCCCTGTGTATATACAGAGTGATATATATATATATAATGTAGGAGTTGTGAAGGTTTGCAACTTCGCATGCAAAGGGCTTGTTTTGGGGACGTGAATGGCCTGAACGACAAAATGGCATGCTAGATTTGTGAAAACGCTGAAAAGGGACAAAGGTGGTTCAACAATTTTGCACCTTTTTGCATCATCACCTGCCCATTTCAGCTGAAGATGCCTCGGCTTTTTGCAAGTGTGCTTCATGCAAATCAACCATGACCTGTCAAGTATGAATGGTATCATGACACGTCATAGCTAGTAGGTTCAGCAGACAAAAATGACTTTATTTTTTTATTTTATTTTATTCTCTGGAAGACCAAGACACAGGGAAAAATGTGTCGAAATATTTCATAGCTAGGCGAGGTTTGTTAGTTATTAATTTAGTTTTTGGAATAGTCGGAGATTTAACATGGTACAGAACATGGAACCAGAAATTTTTAACCGATGAGATCGATCCAAAGTATGAATGAGAAATATATTAAGATCAGAGAATATTTTTATTCATTTAGTATTAAGAAAAGTTTAATATATTTCAATTTTCAACTCAATCGATCACCTATCAAAATGGAACCCGATGTTCTTTTAGATCTCAAAATTATTTAGCAATTTCTCTTTCGATGTACAAAATCAAAGAATATAATGAGTTTGAAACTCATCTTTAATTTCGTTGCGAAGCCTAACCTCGATAATATTAATGATGGATTGAAAATGCTTGTTTTGTAGTTACAGTAGAAATGTGAATTTTTGGACAAATAACAATGAGTTTATACATCCGTAAATTGTACTAAACTCTAGCTATCTAGCTAGCTCAACTCATATAAAATCGACTCAAAGTATTTTTTTTAGAAAAACTTCACTTATAACTCTTAATCTTTCATCACTTTTACAAAAAAGTATCAAAACTTTAAAAAGTGTTAATTTATGGTATCCATCTTTCAATTTCAACCACCATCTGTTAGAATTTCCATTAAATCTTGGTATTTTGAAAATTTTGATAGGATTTTACAGAAAATTCAAACGAAACGTTGAAATTTTAAAAAAAAAAAAAATTTCATAAATCAACACTTTTTAAAGTTTGAGTACATACACGTACGTACCTTTTTCCGATAACTTTTACTGAAAAAAAAACTCAGACTCAAGAATATATAAAATCATTTAGTTCGGTTATTAAACAAAGCATATATAATTAAGTTGTACCGAGAGGAGAGTCATTTATTTTTTCAATATAAGGCTTAATTTGGAGAATGCCTTTGCAAAAGTGCTTAGTGAATGAGCCACTAAAAACTTGGGATGAAATATATTTACCAAGCCTATATATATCACAGGCGCCAGGTGGAGAGGATATATTAGACTTATACAACAATCATTTCCTTATAAATATAGCATTGATCATCAGATTTTCCTTATGATGGCACGTGAGTAATACTACACTTATAGTTGGATTAGGATGTTCAGTAATTTTATTGTCTAAATTGCAAATTGCATACGCGACAAGGTTTACCTAGACTTATTAATTTGTTAAAACGTAGAAAATCTGCTTTTTCAAATTGCAGGTGAGAGATGGTATTTTTTTGAAAACGCAAAATTTTAAAGGCTAATTTGCGATTTTAAATGCTAAACTGCAATTTTGTCAAACGCTTCACTGCGTTTTTAAAAATCGTGATTTTAAATCGCACTTTTTGAAATCACAAACCCAAACGGACCTTAATATTTGTAGCACTGACTGGAATCAAGTTTCAAGCATATTTCCTTTTTTGTCTTTAAATTGTCTATAAGTACTTCGAGTGATATTGAACCTGCAAATTGTCAAGACCAAATGCAAGTGGGTTTAATCGATCTCTTGAAAGTCCAAAGGCCTTGAAGAAATTGTCGAGACCAAATTAATGCAAGTGGTTTTATCTGCTTTGAAAACTTCTTCAGCGAAGGCCATTTGACTCAACCAGGTATGTTAATGCTAAGAGTAATGCTATATAATAGACTCTCATTCTATCATCATTCCATTATGCTGATCACATGATATATATTGTTAATTCACATTTAGGCCAATCTTAATTAAAAGAAAAAAATAAATTTAATGGCGGATTGGCAATACTATTTAGACTTTCTCATGTTTTAATTAAACCAATCCCACAATCTTTTCATTTTGGGGATGGTTTAACTGCACGGTCTGCATTGCACCCATATATTTGTGGAGTCATTTGACTACCCCTTTTCATTTTGGGGTGACCGAGACACTCCATTGAAAGAAAACATAAATTTACCTAAAAGAAATTAACAATGAAGTGCGCAAATAATAAAATGGAGACAAGAGATTTTACGTGGTTCGATTTATGACTTATGTCTACAGGGTAAAGCTTAAATGGCTATATTATAAAGAAATGATCCCTACACTCATTTCTCACAACAACCCCACAACAATTTCATTTCTCCCTCCAACCGGTTTTCAACCAAAATAAAAAGAAAACAAAAGAAAACAAAAAAAATAATAAAATATTACCAGCCACGTCAGCTTGTTGTGGGGCTGTTGTAAGAAATGAGCGTAGGGATCATTTCTCTATATTATACTCTTATTTCTCTTGATATTTTCACATTACATTAATTAGACTTCTATTTATAGGAGAATTTGAGTAGATAAGTATGGTAATCAAATCAATGTAATTTAATTACTATCAAATCTGATTTATAGGAGACAACAATAATTACAATAAATATCTGAAATCAAATCTCCTAATATACTCTAGCTAACACCCACAGCCACCATTTTTTGCATTTTAGGGTGGCCAAACCACCATTTTTAAAAAAATTTGTTCAATTTTTTTAGTTTATTTATTTATTTATTTTAATGATTTTAACTGCATTTTTTTAAAAGAAAAACATCAAATAAAATCAAATTTTCATCAATTTTCACGTTGCAAGCTAATAAAGTAATAGTTTGAAAGAAGCAAGTGCGCGCATGTCACTTTTAAAAGTTTGGTAGAGTAAAAGCAAAAATAACGGTAGTTTGTGCTGCATGTAAATTGTATTTTCCCCAAACATTAATGTACCTTAATTAATTTAGAAGACCAAAATTTTCTTCTTTCTTGATAACAAGTTTTGTCCTCCTGTTGATATAGCTAGTGTACATGCATGTGCATGTACTCGTATTCAGAAGAAATATTATAAAGTATTTATTCATAAATACTAAAAAGAACTGTTTTCTTCCTATATATATATATAGCACGTGTAATATCTTGAATTGTGTGGATTAATATGAAGGTGTTGCATGTATATATGGTCATGTCTTCTAGCTAGTGCAAATTGTGACAGCACAACGAGTAATCAAATCTTGTTCATTTTAAGATTTATAATATATATTTTGCAAGTAATTACTCAGGTGAAAAGACTAACAAAACCAAGAACTATAATTTAATTAGTACGTATAAATATGATAATTAAGTATATAACGTATGTATACATCTGCATGCTATAATTTTGATAAAGATTCTCAGTGTATATATGATCAATACAACAACACGTACACCAAAAAAATCACCAAAAATTTGTTAAATCAGACCCAAATCTTAATTAATAACATAAATTAAAGCAGTCTTCATCTAAATCTTCTTTTAGTTATAAGTATTTGGTGTGTGAAAAATGTACATAAAAACACAAACTAAATATGCATGGTTTTAAGTAATTTTATAATTAGACTTTTGGAAAGCTAAAAATAAGTTTCATTTTTCTTTAATTATTTTAAAGCAGATCGATCTGCAATATATTCTTTGGAATTGGCAAGAAAAAAGAATACGCGAGGATGACAGAAAACTGCGGTGAACAATATTGCATGGAAATAGAAGATGATTATATCATGACAGAATTGTGTAAAAGCAATCTAACATCTTCGATTCAAGGAAAGCTTTGCAAAAGGTCTCCAATACAATCTAAATGTTCCATATTTAGAGTCCCACATAGATTTCGGAGGGGAAAAATTTTATAAATTAAATGAAAGTTGTTTTGAGCCAGTGTTGGTTTCAATTGGCCCATTTCACCACGGGAAGAAGAATCTACAGGCAATGGAAAAAATTAAATTATGGTATCTGCACTGCCTAGCTCCTTAGTTAACTAGGAAACTACTCTGAAGTGCTTTATAGAAGCCATTGAAAGTATTGAGCAAGAATGTCGTGCATGCTACGCAGAAGAATTTGATCATCTTGTTGGAAAGAAATTCATAGAGATGATGGTTGTTTTATCATTGAATTCTTCCGCAAAGCTTCGGAGGAGGTACGGCGAGATAAGGAAGATCCCATCTTCAATACGTCATGGATGGCTTGGGAAATAACAAACGACTTGTTTCTACTTGAGAATCAGCTTCCTTGGTGCGTGCTTGACTGTTTGTTTAACCTGACCCAATCAAATGCTGAACGAAGGTCCCTGCTCAATCTTCTTAGCTCGTTTCCCCTACATGTCCTACGCACTCGTGATGACCACCAAATCCAATACAAGCATTTAGTACTTGACTGCCTCCTAACCTCTTTCGCTGAAACATACACGTAACACAGTAACACAGGCTGATCACTTGTCATTCTTAAAAGTGGATCCCATTCCATCTGTGAACGAGCTTTTGAAAGTTGGAGTCAGATTCGAAACTCGATACGAGGAAAACTCGCTCAATGTAACTTTCAGAGATGGAGTAATGACAGTCCCACGAACGAAAGTGTCGGATATCACAGATTGTATCTTCGTAAACCTTGTCGCATTTGAACATTGTGATCCAAGCAAAGTTCATAAAATAACCTCTTATCTTAAGCTCTTGAAGGACCTTATTACCACTACCAAAGATGTAGATTTTCTCAAACAGCGAGAAATTCTAGCAATGTCTTTGAGCTCTGAGACAATAGCGTCTTCAACCGGGTTTATAATGATGCTTATGACTATGTTTTCCTTTACACACACCTCTACGATGAAGTGAATGCATATTATAGGCGTCGTCGGAACAGATGGCGATATATTTTGAAGCATGATTATTTTAACAATCCATGGACAAGCTTGTCTGTCATAGCTGCAACCCTGATTCTACTTTTTACCCTTTTACAAACCACTTATTCTATCCTCTCTTACCATAGACCCCCGTCACCCACCTGTTAGATCAGTTAAGCATTAATGGTACGTGCTTGTTTCAGTGTGCATTTCTTAAATAAATCACATTAAGTGTGAATCCTGAAGGTTGCTGCCACAGCAATTGGTCAGGCAGTCTTTCTTAGTCAGTCCCCTCCCTGATCTCCAGATCTTTCTCATTTCAGATTGCCTTTTCAGTTGAGTAGAACTTTGTAACCACGTGAAGCTTTGTGTGTGTGATTTGTTGAGTGCATTTGGTGAGTTATATATCTTGTGTGTATTATATCAATGTAATTGTGCTTCAATAAAGGGTTGTCTTTATTTTCAAGTCTTTCAATTCCCTCACACCGTTTTCGATGACAAACATGCAGCTTGTTATATATTGTATCTTTTCTTTGGATCTTAATGTAGTCAATGATTTTCTGAACTACAAAAAATAGGGGCATTCCATTCCTTATGAACCATTGCCAAACCATAAAAATAATAATAATAATAATAATGATATGTTAGCATTTAGCATCCCGTTCTCCTATTGAAACGCCGTCTCGATCGGAATGGAGTTAGGCTTAAAAAGCCTTCAATGGGGCGATTTCCGTCAGTGGGGCTCAATGTAACTTTTAAAGAGAACGGGGATTCTAAAAATCTATTTGCATGAGCGCTGAGGACGTAGCAAGTATCTCCAACGTTAACAGGCTTTATGAGGATGATATTCAATTTTATTTTATTTTTTAAAAAAATAAATAAATAATCTTCACCTTGTTTTAACGGTCAAGTATTGGGTGGGTGGGTGGCGGCGAAGAGAGAGGGTCACCGTGCGTGAGAGAGAAGAAAGAGCGAGAATGCATGCGCATGCCGTGTGGGAGACGGATAAAGATAAAAAGAGATCGAGCAGATCGAGGGAGACCTTTTCATTTATTGATCGAATCCATTACGTACGCAAATTAAACGCAATTCAAAGTTTGAAATGCATGTGTGGTAATTAAGGAAAATGGAAGTGGTCATGATCAAGAGGTAGCCTTGACTCAAACTAAAACTCTAACTAGAGTAACATTACTGATCAGAGCGATGAATCTGACAAATATAGATCGAGTGTCAAAGATTTCTCGATCGAGTATGTTACTCCAGATCGACTTGCATGATTCATTTGAGAGTGAAGCTGAGAAGAAAGATGATCTTTAAGATACCTATAACAATCTCTTTGTGGAGTTCTCTAGATTTTTTTTTTTTTTTTTCAAAAAGGCTAAACAAAAAGGCCTTTTAGAAACTTAATGAGATTGAACTTGAAAAATAAAATTTGTTTGTTAAATTAGATGACTCTTGTGCTTTGAATTGCAAACTTGAACTTGACAATGTTGATTTAAATGTGAAGAACAAATCACTCGAGAATGCTTTAACTCTAGCTAGGATAAATTGAATAAAATGTTGAGTTGTCAAAAGAACCGTTGCGATAAATCTGGACCTGATTTTGTGGATAATTGTTCTTTTGTAAGTGCTTTCTACTTCTGGTGTGAAAAATGTTTATGGAAAGAATGTGCTGTTTGTTCATGCCCGAAGTGATTTGGGTAAGAAAGTTTTCGTTGACCCTTATGTATCTAGACCTAAGTCTAGAGCTATTCACTCTCGTAAGAGACAATATTCTTCGAGGTTTGTTCCTACTTGCTATCATTGTGGCAAAGTTAGTTATGCTGAAAATTATTTCATAAAAATTTAAGTTTCCTTCCAATTTAAATATTTCAACTTTCCCTCTATTTTTTCAATTACTCTGTTCCACATTGAAAAACAATGGATTTTTGTGTGTGTTTTATAAGCATTTATCTTGCTCTTATACTAGATTGAATTTTGAGTACATCCATGCTAGTTGTGTCGCCGTCGCACGCACACACGAGCTTATTATTTACATGTTTATTTTTCTGATGCGTACAACTGTTATTCTAACAGTTATATTTTTAAATATTTAACTATTTTTTCAACCGTTAAAAACTACATTTCAACGACAATAATATCAACAATACGATTACTTCTAGTTACAAAGTACTGGTGATAGAATTAAACGTATATCGCGTGCGCACTGGGATAATTAATTAGCTTACAATTGCTTAATTAACTAATCTAAGAGGTGCGTCGATAGTAAGAGAGGACAGAATAAATGGTTTCTGAAAAGGTAAAAACTAGAATCAATACTGCAGCATTGAGCGACAAGATCGTCCATGGGTTGCCAAAATAGTCGCGCATCAACATTGCTCGCCATCTGTTCCAAGGGCGCCTACAATATGCATTCACTTCACGGTAAAGGTCTGAGTAAACGAAAGCACCGACCGAAACATTCCTATAAAGCATTTTGAAGATACTTGCTACGTCCTCGGCGCTCAAATATATCTTTAGAATTCCTTGGTTTTTGAGAAAATCTACATCTTGGCTACTGTTAATAAGATCGTCCGCCAGCTTAGCATAAGAGGTCACTTTAAAGTCCTTGCTTGGATCACACTGTTCAAATGCAATGAGGTTTCTGTATAAGGATTCTGAATCCTCTGAAACAAACCTCTGTGGGATTGTCATCACTCCATCTTTGAATGTTATGTTGTGCAGGGAGTACTTGTTTCTACTTCCCACTTTGAACTTAACTCCAGCTTGCACAAGTTCTATCACGCACGGAATCTGCTCTGGATATGAGATCACTCTTGCGTCGGTCGGTGTTGCTGTGCTTGTTCCGATGTAGGAGTTTCGTATACAATCAAGTATGTGCTCGTGTTTGAGGTTATCACGAGGGGACCATTCGAATGTAAAATACGAAAGGACAAGATTAGGTAGAGACCTTTGTTCATCGTGTGATTTGGTCAGGTTGAACAGGCAATCAAGCGCGCGCCAAGGGAGCTGATTCTCGAGTAGAATCAGATCGTTATATAAACCCCAATACAGACATGGTGTATTAAACACTGGATCTTCCTCGTCTCGTTGCACCTCCTTCGAAGCTCTGCGGATTAACTCAACGATAAAGCAACCATCAACCACCATCATTTCTATGAACTCGTTCTCTGCAAAACTAACTTCTCCTGCGTAACATGCACGGCATTCTTGCTCGATTCTTCCAATGGCTTCTACAAAGCACTCCAAACTAGTTTCTGTAGTTGGTGCTCGATTGAGGAAGCAATGCAAATACCATAACTTGATTTTTTGCATTGGTTGTAGCTTCTCCTTCCCGTGGTGAAATGGGCCAATTGAGACTAACTCTGGCTCGAAAGCTTTTTCACTATACTTACGTAGTTTATCCGGGACTCTAAATATGGAACATTTAGCTGGTATTGGAGACTTTTGGCAAAGCTTTCCTCGAATTGAAGATACTACTTTTGTTACATCTCTAATATTAATACTGACAGATGTTTGATTGCTGCTACTCGCTCCTCCTGACATTTGTTCCTTCGTGTTCTTTCTTCTTGTCAATTCGCTTTAAAAAAAAATAAAAATAGAAAGTTATTTATAGTCTTCCAAAATTCTACTATTTATTTATTTATTCATTTTTTAATGGGCAAAAGAGAACAACAGCCCTTTTAATTAATATCAAGAACCCCCTGACTTGGGCTTTTGATCTAATTAATTCTAAAGCAACCCAAGATTTGCATTCCATATTTTAAAAACTTAAAACTTTTTTTCCATTAGATCTTTCTCTTTACCAAAGTTTGTGGCAGAAATTCAGGAAGCAATCAGGCCAGTCCTCCATGCTTACATAAGGTGCACTGTGCTTCTTTAGGAATTTTGGAATGGTGTTGCCCTTTTATTATGCAATTTTTTTTATCAATTTTATATGTTTGACAATTTATACTCTAGTTATATATAAAATATGCTTTCTTCAACTTTACAGAAAACTTTTAATGACAAAAAAAGCAAGTACATAGATCTAAGAAGAAGAAGAAGCAACTGTGTATCAAACAATTAATATGGAAAAAAGTGTAGTACGTGATTGAGTGTAATTTATGTCCACTGTGAATTTTCGTTGTTAGGCTTGAACATATATGTATACTTGTAATTCATATTTTTAATTAAATGTAAATTATATTTTACTCAAAGAGAGTGAAATATTTTGTATAGTGTAGAAATTTAATGGCAAATTTAGCATTGATAATACTATAAATAAATTTACAATTTAACAAAAAAATAAATAAAATCATTAGAGGTTGTTGCTAATAATTAAGCTGTAATCAGCAACGACTTTATGTCATTGCTGATAAGGCATTATCAGCAACAACAAAAAAGTCGTTGCTGATGGGCAACAAGGTCCATCTTTTTGCAAGGACTTATCGACAACGATTTGTCATCGTTAAAAGTGATTAGTGAAGACTTGTACACTATTAGCAACGACAATTACCAAATTTCTTGTAGTGCATGAAGCCCATAAATAATGAATGACAGTGAAGACAACTTAAAATCTTATTTTTAAGATTTTTATGATTTCGTAGGTAAAAAATGCGATTTTAAACCAAATCACAGAAAATGAATTATTTGATAATTGCGTTTTTAAAAAAATTACGATTTGAAAACGCAAAAAACTTTTTTTTTTTAAATCGTAGGTAAAGTGGTGTTTTTTTGAAAACGCATAATTTTAGAGGCTAACCTTCAATTTTAAAGGTCAAACTGTGATTTTGTCAAACTCTTAATTGCGTTTTTAAAAATCAGTTTTTCAAATTACATATTTTAAAATTGTTCTTTTTGAAATCGCAAACTCAAAAACCTTTATAAGTATACGCTTTTAAAATAAGTAGTTATTTAACAAATAAAATTAAAGCACTTAGATCTGCATATATATATATATATATATACCTGTGCGTTTTGATCTGGTCGTCTCCTTTCTGTCGTGATTTCACCATGCTGATCTCATACCCAGAACTTGAAGACCCTCCTCCACCCTCAGAAATTAATGTTGTTAGCTCTCAAAGGCTGAACTTCAATCTCCAATATCGTGTCTGTGCTGCTGTAATTAGTGTCACCATAAAAATAAGTTTGAGTATCTTCCATGTTTAATGAAGACGGCTTGAAGAACAAGAAGGAGAATGGCCGTCTATTTATGCAGGTGAAGAAGGAAGCACCCTACACGCGGCGTGATCATGGCAAGTTGGCAACAAGAATGCGTCCATTACTATTACTCTATTATCGTACATTACAATTGACAGGCGGCGCGGGCCTTTTCACATTTCCAAGATGACAATTTCACAACCTTATTATAATAATTAAATTTCACTATTATGAATTATATTTTGTGTACTTTAATTTTTTTACAAGATAATTTTACCAAATTTTCTCCTTTTTTTTTTAAAAGAAGATATCTGAACCTCAAACCGTCTTAATTTAAGATATTCATTTTTCGAAAAGTCTCAATTAGGGGTTCTCCGTTAATTAGGATTTTCCATTAAATCTTTCTCAAAATTTCCAAAATACTTCTGTATTTATTTATTTTTCAAAAATTCAAGCATAGATATTTTTGCAAATTCTATTAAATTCTAACAAACATTTAAATCCTATCAATTTTTTTTTACTTTTTTTAGTGGTACGTTATTCTTGCTATGCAAAATCCAAATCTCACTCAAGATTAGAGGATTACTTCCCTTAATTATATCAGACACTTTGGTTTCCATGCATCCCAGCTTCTCTCTCTAAGCTTGTAAAATTAAAAAAAAAAAGAAAAAGGCATGCTTTTGTGCCCACAATGTGACAAAATGAACCGTATTTACATTTCATTTTGGTTGCTTTCTTACTTGTGCTCTTCACTCTCACCCTATCCCTATCTGTAGTGGGCACCTTATCGATTCCTCCCTGTAGTGGAAACCCTCGTCTTGATATATATATATGATAAAAACAAAATTTTCCACCACAGTTTGATTAAGTAGGGGGCCCTGCCCAATTCAAAGTTTGAAATGTAGTTGTGAAAATTGAAGCGCAGTTTGAAATGTAGTCTCGGTGGGCCGCAGATTCTTCTTGGCTCACGTTTTACTCTCCCAGTGCCAGTTGCCTCTGGAATTGGCTTTCTTTTCTCGAGAAGTCGAGTGTCAAACTGTCAATTGGACTTGGAATCCTTTGTGATAGACCTACACGTCTTGTCCTATAAAAACGAGAAGAGAATTGAGGCGGCCGCAAAACTTGGAGAAAAATAAACAACGGTCACCGTCAGACAGATAGACAGAGAAGCCTGGAAAAGTAAGAGCATGAGGGCTACGTACTTTATGTAGGTTGGTTTGGAGTACTGCTACAGTCTATCATATTTGCAGTCAGAGGAGTACGCTATACAATATACATTAAACATGATATCCAATTGCATTCAGACGAGAAGTTGATGCAAATTAATTAAAATATCTCCCGGAAAGTTAGAGTTCGAATCATTGCAAAAGAGAGATTGGAGACTACTGGAACTTACTTAGTGATCGATCATGTATTACCAATGGGGATTACCATCATTAATAATACTCTCTAAATGGTAGCCTTAAAGTCTTTTAGTTATGGACTAGGTGGTCAAATTTAATGGTTCGAAACCCTTTTCATTATGCATGCATAGTTGCTCTGAAACTCTAATTGAATATGGAACATTTAGCTATAGCTGGTATTGATATATAAATGCTTAATTCCTATTACTCGATCTCCCATTCTCTCTTCTATATTGGATAAAGAATGAGAAAGATCCTCCCTTTTATCATTTTTCCTCGTTAATTAATAAAAAAATTCCTACTAGTCGCATTTGCCATCATATTTTCTTATTTTATATTATGAGTTATTTGTTAATGTATAAAAATAAACAGAAAAAAAAAAGAAAAAAAGAATGTATACAAACACAGCTTGACATGGGCTTCGTCTGATCCAATTCTAAAGCAACCCAAGATTTGGGTTTCAAGTGACATAATTAAACAATGACACTGAAGATAACTTAAATCCTATGTTTAAGATTAGACATAACTCTTTTACAAATTGGGTTGTAAGAGTTTTCTACAAACCAATTTTTAAAAGTGACATTATTAATTCCTTAATCATGTGAGAAGAAACATATGTCAATTTAGAGATTGGTTCTGTTAAATAGGTCTGATACATGTTAATTAAATATATTGGAGAAATATATGGAAAAGAAAGAGCAGAAGAGAATAATAGGCTACAATATATATATTGAGTCATATTCATAATAACAATATTACATAGGTCTCTATTTATAAAGAGACAATGAGTAATATTGAGCAAGAAATCTAAGACTACATAAGGTAGGAAATAAACCCTAATTGAAAAGACAATAAACAGAGAATAATATAATATAATATATTCTAACAAGTATAAAACTTGTACAACCCAATTTATAGGAAACATTTTGTCTTTTAAAATTTGGTCCACGCTTAATTTGTCTTATTGAACACACTAAGAAAGATAAATAAAATCCTAATTATTAAAATTATAGCATATAGATGTGTGTATATATATAGATACATTTGATATATATATACACATTTGATAGTTTGAAATGTGGTAAGGAAAATCCAACAGGGTCAACAACAACTTAAAAGATAGAAGAGTAATGCAATTTGTAAGACTCTTATTCATTTTTTATCTATCCAAATGTAACCTGCACGACTTTTAAAATTATTAATGCACATAAATTTTGCAATATTCTCTACTTCTTCTTCTTCTTCTTCTTTTTTTAACAAAAAAAATAAAAAATAAAAAAAAATCCTCCTTATCACTTTAGAATTCTTCGTATCTCATCACTTGGTTTAGAATTCAATCCTTGAGATTTTACGATATCAACAATTATAACTTTTAAAAATATGAATAAATACAACAATTTTTAAGGTGATAATGTTAATAATCGCTAATAGAATTAATAATGTTACCTACCATACAAACATCTCATAAAGTTGACATGACAATGTCTATTAGTTTTGGATCAACTTTTGTTGAAAAAAAAAAATTCAATAACTATTAGACCTTGTCGTATTAGCTTTGTAAAATATTTACGGGATGTCTATGTGGTATCTAGCATTCCTTCCTCCGTTAATATGAACAATTGAATTCCAAACCAATGATTATGATTTAAAGAATTTCATTGATAAAATATTCAAAGAAATCTTGATCCTAATGTTATATAGTATTGTCCATCATGCAGCAACAGTGGACTTGTTTAATATTAGTGCTGAATTTTGTTGGTTTGATTTAGTTTCTAATTGTTGAAATCACCGTCCCAAAATACTTAAGAAAAATGGTTTAATTTGGATATCACAAACTTTTATTCCAATTTCTTACAAATTTACATTGCAATCTATATGAGTATAATCTGTGCCACATGGGTGAAAAATATAAGTAATAAAGAAAAATATTTAGGGTACTACAATTTGTATTATAATTTTCTTACAAAGTAGCACGACAATTTATAATTGATGAAATAATTATTGTATAATTGACAAATTAACCACTAATTAATTAATTTGATCAATCTATTTACTGCTTATTTATTAACTAATTATAGACAACCATGTCAGTTTGTAAATAAACTTATAAAAAATTAATCTGTAGTAACCCGGGCAACACTCCTTATTCTGTCATCGATCTCTTATACTAAATTATGGACGATCACCCTCATCTTTAAGGAATAAATGCAAAATCAAAATTAGTCATTCTGATTGCAAACTCAGAAAAGCTAATAAGAAAACACTTTTATGAAATAAAAAGTAAAAACACTTGCAAGAAAAGTTTAAGGAATAAATACAATATCAATTTTTGGAATTTAAAAATTGGCTCACAACTCTTCTATTTGGGCAAAAAGAATTATAAGTGACATATATTATAATATAATTAATGCTGACATAATATTTGACAGTTTTTATTAAAAAAAAAAAAAAAGAAAAAAAAAAAGATGAAAATTAAGTGGAGTGGCCTATTTATTTTCAGTCAACTTTAAAAAATATTAGGAAGCTAATTATTACATATGGAGGGCCGTCGTTCCAATCGGAAACGTGGTAGTTTGGTAAATAATTCCGAAAGTGGGCCTTGTTTCACCGATACACTAGGCACTATCTATCTGCGATGCGAGACTGCGAGTGTGTAGCAGCTCAACAGCCCCAGAGCATCAACGGCGCATTCTAGACTAGACTCGATCATCAGCAAAGTTCACTCTCTCAGTCAGTCCCAAAATCCGAACAGCATTTTTAAATCCAGATCCGAATACCCAAATGCGGGGTGATTTTCCGCCATCCTCTTCGACTTCTTCATCCCTCTTAATCATACAGGGTTTATGCTAAATCCCCTTATAAAAACTGCGTTTGGCTAATGGCGCAGGTGCGGAATCGGATTGTCGTTTTTCCAGCTTATGGCTCGCGCCTGACCCGAGCAAGCGATGGGGCGAGCTGTTCTTCCTCGGCTACACTCCCTTTTGGCTCACTCTCTGCTTGGGAATCGTCGTGCCGTTCAGGCTCTACGAGGTTTGGGCTTTTCCTTCGGTCGTCTTCCTTTTGGTCCATTTTCAGTCTATGCCTGCTGCTATAAGTATTTCATTACTTGTAGATTTTTAAATGTAGCTGAACGATGTAATTCATTGATCTTAGTTGCAGTTTGCATGTTGTTATGAATGGTAGTAATGGGTTTTTAATCAAATCTAAAAAAATGCCATCTCTCTAAGATAATCCCTGAAAACTTTGTGTAAGAGGTATCGTTTTGGTAATTGACAGAGATTTACAGAATTGGAGTATCTGCTTCTGGGATTGGTTTCAGCAGTTCCTTCTTTCTTGATACCAATGCTATTTGTTGGAAAGGTACATTCCTGATTTTTATTTCCTTTTTTTTTTTTTTTTTTTTTTTTATAGATAAAATTCAAGTTTTAAATGATTTATGAAGTAAAGTATTTAGCTTTGTGCTTGGCAATGGGAGTTTAATAATAATATTATTGACTTAGAATAAATTGTGATGGGCTTATCCAAACTATTTTTTTGAACTTTCTTTTCCAAAAAATCTAATGAATGCTAAATTGACTGTCAGCTGAGCCTTTCATTATTTGTGAGAAGTTGTTGCTATTTAGAGCTAGTACATTCATCCTAATATCCACTCTGAAGCTAAAAGGACTGTGGGGAGGGTAACTAGTTGCTCAGAAACATGGTTTAGTGGTTGGAATGCCTAATGGAGGAAAACCTTAGGCCCTATGAATTGTTTATGTGCTCTAACTCTTTTCTTTCTTTGGAATCCTTTTGCAGGCTGATAGCAGTATGTCTTGGAAGGATCGGTATTGGGTCAAGGCAAGTGTTTTTATGGTTAACAGTTTGCATATCATAATTATGAAAAGGTTATAGAACAATGAAAGTTGTATTTGGGTCATGCATCTTCCTGATAATATGTTGTTTTCATTTATTATAGTCTGATTCATTTATTGGCAGTTGTGATGGACCTGTCTTTTATACAATCTTTTTGGCATATCTGTCACCTTGAATTGCATGGGATATGAGTATTTATATGTTATATACATGCTTAGCGTGGATTTATACAAAATGGACTATGACTTTGCTGATAAGAAGTGTGTTATTGCATCATGATAGAAGTTTCAGCAGTTCCTTCTCTTGTGTCTCTCAAAATATCTAAAAGCTGTGGTTTTTTAAGTTTTTGTGAGATTACCAAGGGAATTCTTCTTTTAAACTCTTTATTTTCATTTGGCTTTCTGGAACCCTTATGTCAATTAAATACATTTATTCTTGAGTATGAATAGTTCTAATGCAGGGTTAATGGCACTCTCAAGCATTTTGGTAGAGGTAGAGTTTTTAAACACATGTGGAAAATGACATGAGAAGGGTGTTTGTATATGGTATTACAATGTGGTAATTTTCAAAGATATATGTGTGATTATTGATGACTATTTGCCATATTCGTGGATAGGGAATATTGTTATTGACACGTAAATACTTTGATCACACTATAAGCTGGATTGATTTACAATGTAAACACCATAGCCAGGTTTATACAACCTTTCTTTAACATTTCAATGGTGCTTATCTCTCCTCTGCTTATGATAAAGTTGATCCACTTGCATTGCATCTTTGCCTCTCAATAAGTCAGATCTTTTTTGTATGATATCTATTCTTGGCCTGAAACTTGAACTTATTGTTGTGGCAGGCCAGTCTCTGGATTATAATCTTTAGCTATGTTGGGAATTACTTTTGGACCCACTATTTCTTCACAGTTTTGGGAGCTTCTTATACTTTTCCATCATGGAAGATGAACAACGTAAGCCATGAAAAAACAAGAAGCTCTCTGTAGTTATTACATGTTATCATTTCTAATGACTTATTTTGTTTCTTTACAGGTACCACACACAACTTTCCTTCTCACACATGTTTGCTTTCTATTTTATCATGTTACATCAAACATAACACTTCGCAGACTACGGCATTCTATTGCTGACTTGCCAGAGAAAGTTCGATGGATGACTGAGGCTGCGTGGATATTGGCTCTTGCTTATTTCATAGCATACCTCGAGACTATAGCCATTTCCAATGTATGTGATAACAAAACTTTTGTCCCATTGCTATTATCGAGATCTTTCATCTAACCTTACATAGATTCTGAATGCTTGCAAAGCTGGTCTGTGAGTGGATTAAAGGCTAGAAAAGTTAGAGTGGTATGGTTTTACAAAGGCTTTTTGGTATATAGATCTTGCTTTTTCAGCATTCAAACTCTATCTACGGCCTAATCCAATGGTATTATGAATATAAATCAACCGAATATGATTATCATATTAAGAAAACCTTTTCTTGTTACTCTTTTCATTACTATTACGAAAGCCTACAACATGTAGGTGAGCGTTTAAATAAGTCTTCCTTATATCCTTTTGTAGAAGAAGTGACGACAAGTAGTGTAACATGTTGAAACTCATAAAAAATCTGAAGCTCTAATAATGTGCAATGTTTGCTATGATACACTTTAGTATCATCTTTTCTCTTTGGAATGCTTTGTGTTGAAGCTAAGCACATACTTAACAACACATCTGGGCCATGAATATGTGTGAAATAAGGCTGTGATAACGATATTTTATGTTAAATATGTGCAGTTCCCTTATTATCAATTTGTGGACCGGGCATCTATGTACAAAGTTGGGTCCCTGTTTTATGCCATCTACTTCATTGTAAGCTTCCCCATGTTTCTGAGGTAAGAATTCAACTGCTAGTCATTTTGAATTATTTGTGCTTTCCTTCTCTTTAATACTTGTATAATTGCGCTAGCCGATATAAATAGGCATACTCCAGAATTTTGCACTATTCATCTAGTGTATAATATACCTTACAATAGGCATATCCATGTATAGGATGTTTTACAGTATTTATGCTTCTCATGTATCAACATAATATCAGTTTTCCTGATCTCAATCATTATATCAGTTTTGTGGAAAATGTTGCCTAAGTGCTTCTTTTGGTGTTAATGAAGAGAAAGAAATGATAGAAACTTTGAGGACATGGAGAGGAGTATGGAGGAAATTATTTCTTTGTTTTTTGAAACTTTGTATCTTTGGACGGCGGTGTATGTGTCTCCTCTGTCGATTAGTTTTAGTGACTTTCTTGTTTGTTTTGCTCTTTCTAGTTAGGTACATTTTGTATACTTCTTGTGTACTTAGGGCGCTTTACGCTTTCAATGAGAGTAGTTCATTACTTATATATAGAAAATCGTTTTCCTGATTGCAATCATCTACATGTGCAGAATTGATGAGAAACCTGGTGATCCATGGGACTTGCCCAGAGTTGCTGTTGATGCTTTGGGTGCCGCAATGTTGGTTACGATAATTCTTGAGTTGTGGCGCATCTTTCTAGGACCTATTATTCCTATTTCAGATTCAAAACAGTGCCATCAACCAGGACTGCCATGGTTTCCTGGACATGTCAATGAAACTTGACAGATGAATCTGCACAGCAGTGATCCGAGTTAACTTCCCAGCCACAGAAGTAACCAATCTATGGATTTTCTTGTTGTTGATGCTCTAATGTCTGCTGTACTTAATTAGATCATTGGTTAAACTTCCCATTTCTGGGGGATTTTAGGCATTGTATCAGCCAGAGGTAAACAATCTAAGAGTTCATTTGGCCTTGCGGTTTTACATATCAAAAGTGTAAATTTAAACAAAAACGTGGAAAATGTATTGTTTGAGAGTTCATTTTAAAAAAATTACAGCTTAAAAACGTAGAAAAATTTCCATTTTCAAATCGTACGCAAGGAGATATGTTTTTGAAAAGCACAATTGTAAAGTTTAACCTGCAATTTAAAAGGCTAAATCATTAGTTTACCCAACAATTAATTGCGTTTTTAAAAATTGGGTTTTCAATCTACATATTTTGAAATCACTATTTTTAAAGTCTCACATTTTGAATTTGCAAATTCAAATGGTCAAGCAAAATTAGTGGACCTCAAATTTATATTTCCTTGGTAAAACCAGAGAACTTACTATTTCCAAAAAAAAACAAATCTATGTGCTAAGGGCTCAACTATTGATTTCTAGGCTAATGACTGTTGGATACTGATTTGGTTAAATTCTTTAACCTAGATTGTAACTCCATCTCACTCACTTTTGAATTCCACAGTCCCTTGAGTTTGAAGAGAATTTTAACAAAATGATATTCAATCAAAAATAGGAAATTAAGATCTATTAAAAAAAGAAAAAGAAAAAGGAAGTAAACGGCTCTATAAAATTCCAAAAGGAATCACAGATTCACAAAAACCTAAAATTGCAACAGAAAAAACGTAATCCAAACTCCATGATTAAGAAACCAAGCAAAATGCACCATATTTCAACGAAAAACCATAAATAAAAACCCTATATTCCATGCAACCCAAACACTTTCAATCAAACTAAACTAAAACAACAATCAAGAACTTAGAGCACATACCAAAAAGAAAGCTTTTAGAACATCACACAAGAATTTTCATCCTAAGAATGGCATGTTCCCGATCTTTAAATTTATGTAATTCGTGATTTAAGAACGTAATTTTGAGTAATAATATTTCACTTCTTATCATTTAATGTAAAAGAGTAATGTTACTCTTCACACTTATTTATTAGACTCATTATGTGTTTTAAGTGTTTACACTTCAACCAATTAAAATATATATATATATATATATATATATATAAAGCCTCTTAAAACAGGTCGGCCATTATTCAATACGAAAAGCTTATTTTTGTAGCATGAAAATGCTTTAAGGTTATCGGTTTTGCGACATTTTCGGGAAACGACATGTCATTCGTAAACGACACAGCGTTTGTATCCGATTCTCCACACGTGGGTGGGGAAAATATTTCGGCACGCACGTGTTGTCTTCTTCCGGGAAAAAATGATATATGGGGGGAGTAAGGGGGTTCTCAACCTTACAAAAATCCTCACACACACACACACACACACACACACACACACACTCTTCCATTTCCCGCTCCAAGCACAAGCAGCCTCTAAACCCTAAACTCCAACTACAACATCTCTAGGGTTTCGTCTCGCCGTTTCGGAGCTCCGAAACCTCCTCCCGGAACACATGCACTCGGCGTTTCCGGAGGGTTTCGCTATCTCCCAGAGGCCGAGAATGGCTGCTTTCGGTGCTCTTTCGCTATGTCCGTATAGCCCTTTGTGCCGGCCGAACCCTACGAGAAAACGTTCCGTTTCGTGCTCTCTTGGTTCTCAAACTAGCATAGGTAGACCATGCTTCAAATTTACTGTTTTTGTTTTTGTTAGTTATTAAAACGGTGATGTTTGGTTGCTGACAAAATGAGAGATATGAAAAAGCGAAGAAAATGGCATATATATATATATATATATATATATATATATATATATATATATATTTTTGTGGGGGTTGGGGGAGGAGGATTGAGTTTTACATAAAAAAAAAATACAGAATTTGTGCTTGTTTTTGGTGAGTTGAGATATTAGTTGAGAACTATAAGCTTCGATATTTAGTTGTTGTATTGAACATTTTCTTAGCAATAAAGAGAGTGCCAAGCAATTTGATGGAAAAGCTCCATTTACCATGTCGTTGCCTTTTAATGCATACAACTTTGTTGTATTTTTGAATTGGAATTCTGGGTTAGTTTTGTTTCCTCTTTCTTTCACCTGTATGTGGTTGCATATTTGTGTAGATGTTAAATCTGACATGAAGAATAATATTTAGAATTGCTGTATTTGGTTCCCATAATTGCTATATTGGGTTATCATCAAGAGCTGCATTTCTTTGGTCTTATGCTGTTTCTTCACATCTTAGGTACTGGTGGATCTAAATTACCGCGTAAGAGAATGGGAAGAAAGGAAGGGCCAAAGAAAAGCATGGAAGACTCGGTTCAGCGCAAGATGGAAGAATTTTATGAAGGGTCTGATGGTCCACCCCTTCGTGTCCTTCCAATTGGTGGCCTGGGTGAAATTGGGATGAATTGCATGCTTGTTGGAAATTATGATCGCTATATTCTTATTGATGCTGGTGTCATGTTTCCAGAGTAAGTCTTCCGACACTAGTTTGCTGTAGTTTTAATTCATGAAGAATTGTTTTTTTGGTGATTACTACATTCTTTTTTTCTAAGTCAAGATTTTGCTTCTAATGGATGTTTCGCCCCTTAAAAAACTAGTTATCCTGTCATAGATTTTATTGTTTCTTGGCTTTCTTCGCGTGGTCGGCAGCCCTTGGAAAGATTCTTATAGCGGATAATCTCAGGAAGCGAAAGATCATCATTGTGGATAGATGCTATTTGTGCAAAAGAGATGGGGAAACTGTAGACCACCTTCTTCTTCATTGTGATGTGGCTTCTACTTTGTGGAATCATGTCTTTTCTCGGTTTGGTCTGTCTTGGGTTATGCCTAGGAGAGTTGTAGATTTATTTGCTTGTTGGTGGAAGGCAGGTAGGTCAATGAGTGCTGTAGTTTGGAAGATGGTGCCTATTTGCATTCTTTGGTGTGTTTGGAAGGAGAGAAATATTAGGTGTTTTGAGGACTTTGAGAATTCCATGGAGGATATTGTTGCTTCGTTTTTTTTTATGTTGTATCTTTGGACGGAGGCTTTTTTGTCACCCGTGTCTATTAGTTTCTCTGATTTTCTTGTTCGTTTTTCTTTGTCTTCTTAGGTGTTTCCTTGTGTACACTTCCTGTGTATTTAGAGGGGCGCCTTACGCTTTTTATAAAATTTCATTTACTTATAAAAAAAAAAGATTTTGTTGTTTATTAAAGAATCTAACAAATTTCACATTTTAATCTAAATTGGCGAATAAATCCCCTCCTTTTTACTACATCTATTGAAACAGAACTTTTTACATGGAGGATTTAGTTTTCATTTTTGCAGTAGTTTTCGTATTTTCCATTGATACTTTTTCTAATTATGCTTCATCAAACACCTAGCTTAAGGGATTGACCTTGCATTAAATGTCTTAACTTCCATTTCAGTGATGAGCTTGGAGTCCAAAAAATTATTCCCGATACCACATTTATCAAAAGATGGAGTCACAAAATTGAAGCAGTTGTTATAACACATGGTCATGAAGATCACATTGGTGCGTTGCCTTGGGTAAAGTTTCATCCTGCTTATCCATCTAAAAAGAACCTCCTGCTTCTTGGAAATGATATTTCGGCTGAATACTGATGAATCTTGGTTGTTTATCCTGTTTAGTCTGTTAACTTGTTTATCTGAGTGTCTGAAGTGAAGAGTTTGTAATGGGGCATAAAGCCAATTTGTCCCTCATGTTCTATCATTGGTGAATTGAGGGGGTCACTGGATTGCCACTCTCATCTTAATGAAGGGGGAACATTGGTGCCTTAGCTGATGGCATGTAGTGTGGGCCTTTTAATTAGCTGCACCGAAGACTTTGACAACTATTAGTCAATGTCATTGTTTAATTGCTGGTCTGGGGCCTGTGTCTTGTTGAAGGAGTAGGCCCCAGATTCATTGACATTGGCTAGTTGGGACGTCATTATCATCAAGCTTTAAGGATACGTTTGGTATGTTGCGTAGTTTATGTCTCATTGTTTAGGCTTTTCTCAGTAGATTGCGAATAGTCATGCTTTGTTGTTTTTGTTAGTTGCTGAGCAATTTGTGATCCAGTGGGTTTTCTTTCTGGAGTGACTTTGTATTCTGTGTAGAATGAAAAATTTATTCATCCAAAAAACAACAGTTTGCAATATGCTTGATTTTCTCTTTTTTCATTGCCAACCAAACTCCCTATAGCTACCATTGTTGGTGCCTGCCTTGGTGAAATGATGCACCTTTGTAAGATAATAGCCACACGTAAAGCTGTGTGCGATATGCTTGATTTTCTATGTATTGCCCTGTAATCACCCTTTTCCATACTAATCTCAAGTTATTAAACAAAAGAAAAAATCTGAAATAGATAACTATATTTCCTGCTCTTTTTTTTTTTTTGGGGGGGGGGGGGGAGGTTCCCAAAGAGAAATCCCCAAGAATATATTACCATTGTGTGATGAACATCTGTTAAATTATTACACTTAAAATATTTAATTATGGTTTAAAGTTTCATAGCTTTAGCTTTTTTATTTTTATTTTTTATGAATAAAATTGATTGAAAAGAAAAGGTAAAAGCCTTCGTACACGAGAAGTATACAATAGAAATAACCACTCTAAAGGTGTCTGGAATTTAAAAAGTTAACAAGATCTAAAATAGTCAAAGATGAGAAATTAGGAACATAGGTTATAACCTAATCCAAGAGAGAACTCAAAAAAGAGGATTTTAAACAAAGCACATTGGACTCACAATTCTCAAAGAGGCTCCGATTCTTTTCTCTCCAGATGCTCCACAATTTCACAGCTTTAGCTTTTTTCATGTTCTCCTAGTTTTTCTTTGGGTCATAGTAGTTTTAGGTTTTTTTGACTTTACAAACATAAGTATAATGTCTTGTATGTTTTTAGGTACTAAGTCATATAATCTTGAAAACCCAGTTAAGGTGCAATTACTGTGGTAGAATAGTTATTTGTTTTCTATTCCTGGTTAGATTGAATATGAATGTAAAAAGTTAGGCAACTTATTGCTAAAAGGCTTCCATTATCATTTATCAAATTACTTTGTTCTGGTTCTGCCAAATTGCAATGGAATAATGTTCTCAAAATTGCCTTCCAATGCTTTATATTGATTGGAATATTAACATCTGTTTAGCATGCATACTGTGTCTATGTTTTCCTTTTTGGATGAGTGACTCTCACTAAGTCCTCTGAGTGAGTGAGAGAGGTATCGAGTTTCAAACTGATGTTCTCAAAGTGTGATATAAATGACGCCCAAGGTTTCTCAAACAGCCATGAAGGAAACTGAAGTGATCATCTGCCGCTGGAACTGTATGAGACCAAAAGAACCCTTGAGACAGCAGTTAGCTGTTTGCTTTTGTTTTTGTTTTTTATTTTTATTTTTATATTTTTAAAGTTGAATTAGGATTCTTCTGGGAAGTTTAAGTATTTTATTCTTTATGCGTTTCTGCTGTTACATTGTTTTTAATAGTTCCGTTGCTCCCTAAACAGGTAATACCAGCTTTGGATTCTCGTACGCCAATATTTGCGTCTTCCTTCACGATGGAGGTACTTGTCAAGTGATTTAATTCCATACAATTATATGGAGGTTGCGCCTTGCTATTTTTTAATAAATTTGTGTTTACTTATAAAAAAAAATATATAAACATGGTCACAAGTGTATAAATTTTATGATACGAATTGCTTTTCAAAAAGCTTCCACATCAGCCAATAATGACATTCCTAATAGGAAGTAGCGCAAATTAGTATTAGTGTTTGCTTAATGTCAATATTAGGTTAGTAACTCTTTTCCCCTACCCCCCACCCACACAAATCCCACCAATACCCTTTCTGTTATTGTTGAGGTTTCTATATGAGTGAGTGTAAGTGTGTTTGTGAAACTTTTTCTTGTTGTACCTTTTAATTCTGTAGATTTTGTTTATTTTCGTCTTGGTACATTAAGGTAATACTCTTTCCTTTTCAACAGCTTATTAAAAAGCGTCTAAAGGAGAATGGGATTTTTCTTCCATCTAGACTTAAGATATTTCGAACGAGGAGGAAGTTTATGGCTGGTCCATTTGAAATAGAGCCTATCACGGTCACCCATTCTATTCCTGATTGTTGTGGATTAGTTCTTCGCTGTGCTGATGGTACGATTCTTCATACTGGGGACTGGAAGGTAAGATTAACTTGTCTGTGCATTTTTCCTGTCCGTTACTTTCATTCTCAAGTTGTATAAAGTATATTTCAACAGATTGACGAAACACCATTAGACGGTAAAGTTTTTGATCGTGAAGCTTTGGAGGAACTTTCAAAAGAAGGAGTGACATTGGTAAGTCACCCGGATCTTTTATTGTATTTGTATGTTGATACAGTGCATACAAAAGGAAACAATCAAGTTTAACTTTGGGGGAGAGGTAGTGCTTCACTGGAACCAAAACACAGAATATGGGTTCTATGTGTCTGTTCTGAAAGTAAAATCAAGAGAAGGAATTTCATATTGTCAATGCTCTCAGCTGAGTCATATTTTTGAATCCTGATATAATGCTAGTGCCTGATTTGGTTTATATGAGGCTTGTATGGCAACCTTCTATCTGGAGAGGCTTTTCTAAAAGAAACCAAAAAAAAAAAAAATATTATGGCTTAGTCACTTTTCTTTATTTTAGAAATTGTGCTATATGTTTCAATTCTCTCTTCAATTGCAATCTTGAAGTTGGAGGGTTCAGAATGGTGTCTTTTGCTGTCTACTTCTTGTTTTTACTCGAGTCCATTGTCATGCCCTTATCTTTGTCAGTCTTTTCTGTTTGATTAATCCATGTTCTCTTTGTGACTCTATATATTGTGGTAATGTGGTTATAGTTAAAATGCCATTTCAATTAACAGCATTATTCAAACTGTTCACAGAGAATAGAAGCAAATTAAAAAAAGAAAAAAAAAAGAGAGCAATTAATGTGCGTTTCTTTGCAGATGATGAGTGACTCAACAAATATTCTCTCACCTGGAAGGACAATTAGTGAATCTGTAGTGGCAGATGCATTGTTGAGGCAAATTTCAGCAGCTAAAGGAAGGGTTATTACAACTCAGTTTGCATCAAATATACACCGCCTTGGAAGTATAAAAGCTGCTGCTGATTTAACTGGCAGAAAATTGGTTTGTTTCCCCAGTTCCTCTGATGTCATGCAGTTGTACCTCTTTCTATGTGCCTTTACAGAAAATTAGGAGGTCTTCAGCAAAACAAAGATGAGAAATCTTCATTTTTTTTTTTTGTTTCCAAGAGAGATTATGTGTCTTAGAATTTGTCATATTATGATTTGTAATAGGTATTTGTTGGCATGTCCTTAAGAACATATCTGGATGCAGCTTGGAAGGATGGAAAGGCACCTATTGATCCATCAACTTTGGTAATACCACTTATAAGACTGAATATGCCCCTTAGCCTTTTCTAATTGTGCCTACACCTTAATTCTTATGCTTAGAGGTTTTTATATAGTGTACACTTAAAGGGAAGAACATCTCAACTCAACCCTGAATCTCAATGAAATGTGGTTGTGGTTGTCTATATGAATACTTCTTTACCCTTTTACTGCATTCAGATTGCTTACTAAGATAGGGATTAATTGATGAAATATTGTATAACTTGTTGACTAAATCACCACTAATTAAAGAGTACTACTGTTGTCAGTGTCTACTTCGTAATTCCTGTTCACAGAGACATCCTTAGGGCTCTGGTTCAATCCAGCAGGTTGGATTTCAAAATCTAAGTCTACCTACGTACATTGAAGTCTGCCTATGTCATTTTTTATTGTTATATCCTTTTTTTCAAAGCCATTCCCAGATCAAATAAAGGAGGCCTTGCTGTAGGTTGACAAGCAATGTAAACCTTTAGTCACATCTTATTAACATGAACCAACCCAATTAGTTGCATTTAAGGCTTAGTTGAGTTGTTAAAAAGACAAGTCATTTAGGTTTGGAAGTGTAACAGCCTCGTGATTGATGACTATTACACACTGGATCCGTAACTTCTTTCAACAAAGTTTCAGTTCAAGTCTTTTTCTCTAATAATGGGGAAAGAACAATATTGACAAGATATATGAGTATAAAGTCAATATTGTAGCAGAATCTTGCCAATACACTGTATTTAATATATGTAGGTTGACTCTTTGGATTTTCATCTTGAAATTAATGTTAAAAGTTGTTAATCGGCCCCAAATCAAGCTGATGCATCTGTTAGGCTTTCTAGATATACCTGTATTTTGTTCCTTGTATTGCTTCTTGTTTGATATATAAATCTGTGTCTGCTAATTTTAATCATCATTTATGATTCTAAATTAATGATGGCATTGTTCATATTGCTCCTTTTATTTATAAATTTTCCATCCATCTCTTGATTTTTTATTTTTGGTTCTGCACTCATTCTAATGTAATAGGTGAAAGTTGAGGATATTGATGCCTACGCTCCAAAGGATTTGTTAATTGTCACTACTGGCTCTCAAGTAAGCTATTTTGGATGCCCTTGGTGGCTGCCTAGTCTATAGACGGCATTATTTCTTTTGGATCAATTTTACTGGCACATGACTATGTATCTTATTGTGTCAGGCAGAACCACGTGCTGCCCTAAATCTTGCATCATATGGAAGTAGCCATTCTCTCAAACTGAGCAAGGAAGATGTAATCTTGTACTCAGCTAAGGTAATAAGATTTGTACAATATGCAGTTATTTAAAACCAAATATTATTTTTGTTTCATTCTATTTTTGTTTAGTTATTTATTGAAAAATAGTGACTTAAAGGTGTTTCTTCTTTGGTTTCTATCAGCTGTCCAATCTCATAACACTTTACCAATTTAAGTTCTTTAGTGGTTAATTGATAGGCCAGTAAGTGTTTAAAAGTACCAAACATTTTTGCACAGACCACTTGAGGAAAATGTTTAAAAGAAGTGTTATGCATACAACAATGAATTTTATTGACCATGTTGACTATGTTCAAATTGTGACTCCTGTGAGTAGGTAATCCCTGGCAATGAATCTCGAGTGATGAAAATGTTAAACCGGTTATCAGAGATTGGATCTTCCATTGTAATGGGTAAGAATGAGGGCCTGCATACATCTGGTCATGGGCATCGTGGAGAATTGGTAAGTTTTGTTGCCGTTTCTTCAAATTTGGATATTCCTACATTAGTATACTTTATCATTTCCTCATCTTCTTAAACATTTTTTGTGTTTCTAATTATAGAAAAAATCGAATATCTAATTTTCATGGCATCATCACATCAATCATGGGATCTATAGAGTTCCCCTCAAATGTGAAATAGTTATCTATTTTTCATTTTACGAGGAATAAATTGTAATGAGAATCAGATGCATGTTAATTTTATGTCCCATGGGTAAGATCTAATCAGGCATCATATATGTGCAAATGTATTTCCCTTTACACATAAGCGAGACACATCTTTCTTATTCTTTTCTGTCTTATATACTTATGACGAGAAACCAATTAGACATAATACACATTTCTGCAGGAAGAAGTACTTCAAATTGTGAAGCCACAACATTTTTTGCCCATACACGGAGAACTCTTGTTTCTGAAAGAGCATGAATTGCTTGGAAGATCAACTGGTATCCGACACAGTTGTGTAAGTCAATGTTCTTTATTATAATGTTTTTATGTCCAGTCGAGATTAGTTGCTTTACATGATGAAAAAGTGTGAGAACTATGACAAGTTAGCATCTTAATGTATCAGGCTTCCAATATGATGAGAGTGCATTTAATCTTCTCTATGTAAACACTTGGAATGAAACTGGAACTTGAGCTGGGGCAATGGCTTTTCTGCTAGCATGAATTATCTACTCATTTTTTGCTAGGTTGAGGATCATGTTCAACCAAGCTTAATCTTGGTTTCATCCAGATCAAGGAGGTTAAGTTATTGGTTTTAGTGACATGGAGTGTTTCTCTTGTGCAACCAATACTTGAGAGCTTAATATCATGCATGTGAACATGATTTTTGTGTGCCTTTTGTTCTAAGTTGGGAGCTTTGTCACACTCCGATGGGCCCCCTGGCTGGGAGGGGAAAAACATGCAGGTTGGCCTCTTTGTTGGCCCAATAGGTTTTAGTTTGCAGTGACTTTTTGTCATCTGTTATATTGATAAAAGATACCCCTTTGCTTGTTCCTTTTCTCACTGGAAGTCACAGATATGCAGCAGCTTCAATGTAGCTGGAAATGGCTATATGTCTGTAAATCCTATGAAACCCACAAGACAAAGGAATGGGAAAATTAGGATTTAGAACTCCATTTTTAGTACATGACTTTAATGTGGGTCAACATGTCCCTCCCCATGTGATAATATCGCATGAATGTGGGAAAAGAAACTTGTTTTGTCTAATCACTTTGGTGCACGACATGCCTACTAAGATGCATGGTATTGGTTAGGATTTGTTTAGTTTTACAATATACACATTTCATGTTGCTAAGGATACAATATTATGAAAATATTTAATATGATTCACTTAATTATACCAGGTTATAAAGAATGGGGAGATGCTTGGGGTCTCTCATTTGAGAAACAGAAGAGTTCTTTCTAGTGGTTTCACTTCCCTAGGGAAAGAGAATTTGCAGGTTGGTGATCCTCAAGGGTTTTTCGTTTATTATGATAATTTTGTGAAGAACATGCTTATAAGTCAAGGCTTCTATTTCAGTTGATGTATAATGATGGTGATAAAGCCTTTGGTACATCAACAGAACTTTGCATTGATGAGAGACAAAGAATTGCGTCAGATGGCATTATAGTGATCAGGTATACCTTTTGGATATTGCGATAAAGTTCAGTATCATTATCATCTGGATAATCACATCCTGATAGCTCTCTTTTGCAGTATGGAAATTTTACGCCCTCAAAATGTAGATGATCTGAGTGAAAATAGCTTGAAAGGGAAGGTAAGAATCACTACAAGATGCTTATGGCTTGACAAAGGGAAGCTCTTAGATGCACTCCATAAAGCTGCTCATGCTGCACTTTCGAGTCTTCCTGTGAATTGTCCTCTAGCTCACATGGAAAGAACTGTGGCTGAGGTATTGAGGAAGATGGTAAGGAAATACAGTGGTAAAAGACCTGAAGTCATTGCCATTGCTGTGGAGAACCCTTCAGCAGTTCTCACCGATGAGCTGAATGAAAGGCTCTCTGGCAAGTCTCATGTTGGTTTTGGGATATCAGCATTGAGAAAAGTAGTTGATGGACATCCAAAAGAAAATCAGTCCGATAGGACAAATGCAGAAGAAGACATAACCATTAGACATTCCGTGAAACCTTCACAACAAAATTTGGAAGGTTCTCTCTCTCTCTCTCTGTGTTTGTCACACACACGTGTCGGTGTTTGCATGTGCATGTCCATGTGTGATTGTATATAAACATGTGAGAATCCTTGCATGCTGTGTAATGGTTACTAATAGCGTCACTGCTTGGGGGATGCAGTTACGTAACCCGCTAAATTAATAGCCATGATTTAATGAGCTCCACTCATGAATGATGCAGTCCCTTATCTTAATCCACAAAAGTTGTGTCTCTTCTCTGTGGGGTTTCATATGTTATTTATTGTTCATACCAGTGTATTGTCCACATTACATACATACGTACGTGCATACACACTTAAGATGTACATCCATAATATGAATTTAAGGGCATGTTTGGGTGAGAATTTTTTAAAAATATTTTTCAAATACTGTTTTTAAAATATGAAATTCTACTCAGATTTTATCCAACTTTTTATAATTTTATCTCAGGTTTTCTATACTATCAAAACATAATTTCAAAAAACAAATTCTCTCGGTATTCACAATTTTTCAAAAAATCACACCCAAACGAGCCCTAATAGTTTTAGATTGATTGGAAAATATTAGTATTGTATAAATTTTAGAAAGTACTTGAAATTACGTTTGTTTGATACAATAACCTTAATCCTGGTTGCATCAAAGCCATAGCTCTGAGGAGCTTGGCTGGTTAGCTATTCTGGCAGTTTAACCATTTGGCCCATGAACTATAATACTGAAACAGCATGGTCTCAACTGTATTACACTAACCTATGATTTGATGCGGTTATCTCTGTGCTGCCTGCCACTGGAACTATCTACCATGTAACTGTAGTTAATTGCAGACCTTGCTTTTTAACATTTCCACACAAAAAGCTGGTAATTCTCTTTGGGAGTAAGAATTTGTGATGGGTGCTAGTGTCATCGCTGTGGAATGCATTTGTTCTCTATCTTTGTGGTAAAATTGTAAAACCTTTTTTTTCTGTTTTTTTTTCTTCCCTTAATTCCGGGCAGTTATCATTGGGATGCTAAGTTGTTTTGTCATTATGACCGTATGATCCTCCAAGTAAATATTTGTTCTTTTATAATATTTTGATCTCCAGCATTGATTTTTTCCCCCATCACAATTCATCCATGCAGGTGAAGGTACTGAACTCGAAAGATTACTACCTGAGGAAGACACCACAACTTCAAGTTCCAGCTCTGCAGAAGGACTTTTATCTGATTCCGGGGATTCAGATGACTTCTGGAAAGCTTTCATTGCATCATCGTCGCATGTTGACAAAGTGGCAAAAGCTAACAATGGTTTTGTTGCACGCTCAAAAGAAGTGTTGCAGGTTGAGAAAGATGGTATTGAAGGTAGTAAAGATGAGTCCTTAGAATTGTCAAATGCTCAGCCAATATCCTCCAAGCCTGTGAAGCGGAATAAATGGAAACCTGAGGAGGTGAAGCAGCTAATTCATTTGCGTGGGGAATTAAATAGCAGATTCCAAGTTGTGAAGGGGAGAATGGCCCTCTGGGAAGAGATATCTGGAAGCTTGTTGTCTGATGGGATCACACGAAGTGCAGGGGAATGCAAATCTCGATGGGCATCTCTGGTTCAGAAATACGAGGTTTGTTCACCCTCCTTTTCATTGTTGAAAGTTTGGGTGGCATTTTCATTTTTCACTGGATGGAAGATGAATTGAACGTAAACTTGTCAGCATGCGATATTTAGGATTTATACCTTAATGAGATTTTGTCTCTAACTTCTCCTACGTACTAAGAATTCTGAAGACGTTTAAATTAAAAATCTGTTTATGACTTTCAACGTATGCTAACACAAAATGAGATATGTGTTTCATATATAACATGATAGTTCCTCTCTTGGCGCTCTCCATGCCTTTTTGTTAATGGAGTTTGGCTTGCCTCCAGTAAAAAAATCACTGGAGATCTCCTGTGCAAAAATAAACGGGGGAGATAGCAGGATTGGAGAAAAATTCTAGTTATTTTCTTTTACTGGGGGTAGTCTCCACTGATTATTTTTGAACAGAAATATCTCTAGTGATCTTTTCACTGGAGACAAGCCAAACTCTTGTTAGTGATGGCAACACTCCCCCTCCAAACCTCGAGGTTGATTTTGTTTATTCAACATGTATTTTTTTTTTTCGTGACAGGAGACCAAGAGTGGGAACAAAAGCAAGAAGAGCTGGCCATATTTCGAGGAAATGGACAGAATTTTGTCTGATATTGATGCAGTGGCAACGAAGTGATGTCATAGAAGGATAAAACCACTTGCACAATTTTTTAGAAGACCTTTTAGCAAGATACTTGTTCTGGTAAAATCTGGACAGCAACAACCACAAAGAAGATGTATCAGAAAAACATAATCATTATATCATGGATTTATGGAGTGGGTCTCCAGTGACGAACATCGACCAACAAGAAGTGAATTAGTTTTGTAGCCGTAACGCCTCTTTGTATATTGATTGTACGAATAGATTAGAAAGGGGAGAGTGGAATGCTTGAAATGGGGGAATTGTTCTTTATATTTGTTTTTGATTTTTCTCTTCACAAACTTTGAAGCTATTTTGTAGCTCTCGTTGGTTCTTAGCCATAATTTTGAGAGTAAGAGAAGTTTCCAAAAATCGCTTCTTCTCCTACACAAGTTCTTACTGCAATGAAGTTCTCCTTTTTCTTTTTTTTGGTGCCATGGGGAGTTTAAAATTCCATGTATTTATTGTATTAAAGTGCTCAAAGAAATGGAGTTGCATCTTAAGGTTTCATTCACATCTGAATGTAACTTTAGATTTTATAGATTCTGTAATTATCATTTCATTTTTAACAAGCTCGTCTCCTTGTTCATGAATGACTAGTTGATATATAATATAACTCTTTCAACTCAAAAAATAATAAGTGAAGTGTATATAATTTTTCTTCATAAATTTTGTATTGCTATATCAAATAAGAGGGACCCCACGTATGTTTGCTTTGGTTTTGTTATCCAAATTCTGCTAAAGCTTTTTTTTTTTTTTAAAAAAAATAAAAATAAAAATAAAATTGCTAAATTAGACCCTAAGGTTTGAGGCTGTGATAAAAAGAAGTGTAAAATAACTCCTTGTGGTATGCATGCTTGAATGATAAATAACTCTCCAAGTACAAATTTTGACCATTTCCGATTGGATCATTGTGAAATTATAAATTTACTCTTAAAAATTATAAAAAGACCAAAAAAAAAGAAAAAAAAAAAGAAAAGAAAAAAACAAGAAGATTAGCAAATAAAAGTGGTTCAGCCACCCTTTCTAGCCGGCTCGGGGTGGCTGACCACACTCATACATCAACCCTTTATTTTTATTTTTGTTTTTATAATTTTGTAAAAGTAAATTTATAATTTCAACGACATATCGCGTAGGGTTATTTGTCACTTGAAAAACCATAATGAATTATTTGTCTTATGCTCCGTTTGTTTCAACGTAAATTTGTAAAATAATTTCGACGAAATCATTTTCAGAAAAAATGATTTTCTCAAAAATATTTTTCGGTGTTTGGCTCGCATGAAAAAATTACAAAATGCAAAAATTAGAGTTTGGCAAAAGCCGTCGGAATCCGGCAACGTCCTGTTGCCGTTGCCGAATTTCAGCGAGAAAGTTTGACCGGATTCTGGCAGGAAACTTTTGGATCCAGCCGGAATCTTCCGGATCCGGCCCGATCAATGGCAGGATCTGGTCATATCCGGCTGGCATCCGGCGCCGGTAGGATTCCGGCAACCCGATTTTGTCGGACTCCGCGCCGGTTGGATTCCAAGGATCGACAATTGCTAAATTCTGACAATCGGATATCAAACGTGCGCGTAAGAACGAAGAGTTTAATTTTGGAAAACGATTTACGGTTTTAAAAATCGTAAATCGTTTTCCGAAAATTAAAGAAGTTTTTACAGTCAAATTGAAAACGGTTTTTGTTAACCATTATTTTCGCCCCTACCAAACACCATAAAATGCCAAAATCATTTTAAGCCGAAACAAACGAAGCATTAATCTCAAATTTCATGCACTAATTTAACAATTTCCCCTTAAAAAAACGACAGAAAGATCGAAGAAAATCCCAACCGCTTTGACCTCTTTGTGCAAGACCAAGACTACGATAGTGACAAAAAAAATGGACATTTTCTTCTTTACTGTTATACCAGTTGAGCTCAATTATGATCGAGCTTAGAGAAAAATAAAACTGCTTTTGTTGACCTCTAAACTTGTTCTAGACGGTTGAATTTTCCACTCCCTCGTCCGCTTCTCCGTCTATTCCTTTAATCCTTTCCACACTATTCTCATGACTGTCACAGCTATATACCCTATAGATGATCCAACTAACACGGACATACTTTCTTCATTTTGAACACTTCTTCCTATGTATCGAAAACTCACAGCAAATTCTTCCCATGTTCATGGATGGTTCTCCCCTTCCGAGACACGCAGCCTCAGAGGGTATATAAGCATGGTTACAACAATGTTCTGCAGCAACCCAGGAGAGCAAACTGCTCTGTCTTTCACAACAAGCAATCACCCAACTTATTGTCGGCAGTTTAATGAAGAAAGGCCAAGACTTTGAGCGTGTTTTCCAATGCTTCGACGAAGATGGCGATGGGAAAATATCAGCCTCAGACTTGGGGCATCGGCTGGGTCTCATGGGCGGCGGAGATGTGTTTTTGCAGGAGGCCAAGTTTGCAGTCGAGGCATTGGATTCCGACGGAGATGGTTTCTTGGGTTTGGAGGATTTTGTTGGGCTAATGGAAGTAGGGGGAGAGGAAGAGAAGATGAAGGATTTGAGAGAGGCTTTTTCAATGTATGATATGGAAGGGTGTGGGTTTATCACACCCATGAGTTTGAAAAGGATGCTCAGCAGATTGGGGGAGTCAAAATCTGTTGATGAGTGCAGGGTGATGATCAATCAGTTTGATTTGAATGGAGATGGTGCCCTTAGTTTTGAAGAATTCAGAGTTATGATGCAGTAATCTTTTTAGGTTTTCCATGTTATGAGTGTTTATGATCCTTTAACTTCACAAGTTTGTAAATTATTCTGTTGAAATTTTATTATCTACAAAAGTTTCCATGAGTGTTACTACTCATCCCCTATTTTTAAAATACTTTTTGGAAATTAGATTTTATGACACAATCTAAATAAATTAAAAAAAAAATGACTTCGAACAAGTTTGAAAAAAGTTAATTTCACATTAGGTGAATGAACTGTCTATATTGAGTCGATAGATTATAAATAAATGCTTGTGACTTGCGAGTGTTAAAATCCACATAATTAATTAGTTATTTATTAATTGAAATTGAGCTTTATAAATAATTTTAAGAACTCCAATTATAATGACGGCACAAATGTGAGATGATAACACATATAATTTTAAGAGATAAAATACTTGTACAATAATTGCGCCTAGCAAATTTTATTTTATTTTAAACGAAATATCTGAGTATTTCATTGATCAAATGTCATGAGTATAAAACTCTTACATTACAAATTTACAAAGCATAAAGCTCTTCAAAATCATAGTCACATGCTATGAGATTACATAATTATAAATACAAACAAAATTCTCACAATAAAGTGCTATTTATGACTTTCATCTTTCAATATTAACTCAAGTTTATCTAATTATACCATAGTCTACTTGTAAAAAAAAAAAAAAAACAAAGTTAAATAGGATTTGATACATGTGGTTTGACTATTTTATTTTTTGCCTCCCGTGTTTCAATTTTTATCACGGATGGTACTTGAGCTATGGAAAAAGATGAAAATAGTAACCTCCGTCCAAAAACTAACGGTAGTCCACGTGTCTACTCTAAGGTATTGACACGTGTCATATGCATTAAAAAAATAAAAATAAAAAGCTTTAAAAATTAATAAAAAAAATTGAATAATAAAACTTTTAAAAAAAAAAAATTGATAAAAAAAAGAGCTACCCCTTCTCTCTCTTTTTTTTTTTCAATTTTTTTTTAAGTTTTTATTTTAATTAATTCAGTATATTAAACTCACGTATGTCTAAAATGTATGTTATCTATATATATATATATATATATATATATATATATAATGCTAAAAAATTTCTTATGTGTCACTCTAAAAATGAGGTAGTTTTTAAAAGGGAAAAGTACACATAACCTCCTCAAATTACCACATCATTGTCAATGTACCCCCCAAACTATCAATTGTATCAATCTCCCCCCTTAAACTACCAGAAAATGTCAATGTCCCCCTAATGACAAAAATGCCCTTTATAAAATTATTAAAATTAAATAAAAACTAAAAAAAAATTATTAAAAATATATAAAATAACAAAAATTTATTCCAAAAAAAAAATTAAAACTGTTTTTTACGTTTTTTTTTTAAAAAAAAATAATAATTTTCAGTTTTTTATTTCGTTTTTTTTCTTTTAAAAAAAATTCTTTTTCGTTTTTTTAATTTAATAAAAACAGGTTTTTTTTCATTTGTTTTTTTTAAAAAATAAATAAATAAATAAATTTCAGTTATTTTTTGTTTTTTCGTTTTTTTTTTCTTTAAAAAAATTTTGTTTTTTAATTTAATAAAAACTGGTTTTTCATTTTATTTTATTTTTAAATAAATAAATTTTAGTTATTTTTTGTTTTTTCGTTTTTTTTTCTTTAAAAAAAATAAAATAAATTTCAGTTATTTTTTGTTTGCTTTTTTTAAAAATAAAAATAAAAATTTGTTCTTTTTTTTTAAAAAAAAAAAAAAATCGTTTTTTATTTTATTTTTTTAAAATATTTCTTTTTTAGTTTTTTTAGTTTTTTAGTTTTAATTTTAATTTTTTGAATGTATGAGGACATTTTTGTCGTATTCAAAAAAAATTATGGTCATTTTTGTCTTTTTGTTGGTCTTAGGAGGAACATTGACATTTTTTAGTAGTTTATGGGGTGGCATTGACCCAATTGGTAGTTTAAGGGGTACATTGACAATTGAGTGATAGTTTGAGTGGATTATGTGTACTTTTTCCTTTTTAAAATCATTATTGCGCTTATGATTGATACTATTAAATTTTGATCAAACGCTGATTTTAAAAATTACCTCATTTTCAAAGGGACATACGAAGAACTTCTAGAATTACTTTATTTATATATATATATATGAGAATTCACATATACTTTAAACGCGTGTCAATTTTACTTCAACTCAAACTCCGACTTATCACTTGGATTCCCTTAGTTGTAGCTTCAAAAACTTCAATTGCACATTTTATAGATTATTTCTCAACTATTGAAAGATATTCGCTTGCACCACACGCTATTATCGTAAGCACCGGTTCTCTTACAGGAATGAGGAACCCCCACTAATGACTAATCTATATTGAAAAGTGAAAACAAAAAAAGAAAAAAGAAAAAAGGGAAGAATAATATAAAACAATATATATATATATATATATATAACTCACACAATATTATATTCTAACTTTAACGCATACAAATTAGAGATATAATACAATGACGGAGGAAGCGACGTCGTCGACAACAATGGACTACGGGATAGAGTCTGCCTCCGGTGCTCACTTCTCCGGTTTGCGTCCCGACGGACTTCTCGACCCCTCCACGTCATCGCCGTCCTCCTTGCCTTCCTCGTCGTCTACACCCCCTGGTGATTCTAGTGCACCTCCCAAACAGCCCTTCGTCATCGGTAAGTACATATATACGTATATAATATTCGGAACTTAGGACTGAAACCTCGGAGAACACGAACGTAATCGCTGACATTTTTTCTTTTGTCGTTTTTCCGGTTTTGACTTTTTAATATTAAAAAAAAGAAGTAAATAATTTGATAAAAAACATGCTCTGCTTGATTGCTGAGAACAGAGAATTTTCGGTTCGGTTTTCTCGGAAACCAAACAGATGGTGAGCATCTTCACGTTCTTATTACGGATATTGAAACATGAAGGACACGACTTTAACAACATTTTCTCAGTAGCCAAATGGAGGATAAGGAACGAAGCGAGTGATTAATGAGATTAATGCTGCTGTGTGAAACACAGTGATATTGTTGTGATATGATTAATGTTTTTCTAGTTTTCTGGAATTCTTTTTAGGGGTCTCTGGAGGTACGGCATCGGGCAAGACGACGGTGTGTGACATGATAATTCAGCAACTCCATGATCATAGGGTTGTGCTTGTCAATCAGGTCAAGTTTTTGGTTTTTTTTCTTCTTAGGGTCCGTTTGTGATTGCAATCTTAAATATGCGACTTAAAAATGCAAATAGCATTTGATAAAATCGCAATTTTCGTGACTATTTTGATAAATATGATTCTTTTAGTTTCTTAACAACTTTTGTTATGACTTTTCTAGGATTCATTCTATCGTGGTTTAACAGATGAGGAATTGAAACATGTACACGAGTATAATTTTGATCACCCCGGTGAGTTTACCATGGATTAAGTAAAATGTAGAGTTATTTAAAATAATTATCAATTTAGTAAAATGTTTATGGTCTATCCATAGATGCATTCGACACAGAACAACTTTTAGAGTGCATTGGCAAGCTCAAATCTGGTCATTCTGTTCATGTTCCAATATACGATTTCAAGAAACATCGGCGGTCCTCTGACAGTTTTCGACAGGTATTTCTCTTGTACTATTGGCTAAACAATTGAGAAAAACATTGAATCATGTCCTTTCTTTTAATTTGAAGATTTTAAGATGTTTTTTTTTGTTTGGTCATACTTTGGGAGGTCAATGCATCCGATGTAATAATATTGGAGGGGATATTGGTTTTTCATGATCAACGTGTCCGCAACTTGATGAATATGAAGATTTTTGTTGATGCAGGTTTCTTTCAATTATATCTTGTTAAAATATCTGCATTTTTTCCTCTCATTGGCTATGATCTTATGCTTAAATTTATATGTAGATGCTGATGTAAGGCTTGCCAGAAGAATAAGGCGTGACACAGTTGAGAGGGGTAGAGATATACACTCTGTTCTTGAGCAGGCAAGAATCATTTTTTTCCTATTATAAAATTAAATGCATCGATACAACATAATTTGATGTGATGATGTTGACATTGATGATATCAGGGCTTGGAAATAATTTGTTTATTAAGAAATCTTCTGAGTAGCTTTAGAAAGAGTCTAATAATGTATTCGGGCAATGTATAATAAGTGCATCCATGTCCATGGAAAAATAATTAGGAGTTCATTTGGGCAGTCCAAAAGCTCATTTATTGATGTAGAAAGATCATTGTATGCATTTATGGGGTATTAGAGCCAACACACAATTGGATGTGAAGATGGTTTATATTCTTTTAGGATTATAAAGTGCATCTTCTCATGCTTATTTTAGAGTTTCTGTAATTGTCTGCTTTGGGCCAAACTTGCACGGTTTTGTTCTTGGATTTTATCTCAAAAGGCCTCATACCATTTAGAGAGAGTATACTCTATATAAGCACACCATATTTCCCACATCTATGCGATGTGGGATGCCACGGTTTCATCTTCTACAGCTTCTTCTTTGAAAATGCAAATGAGAAAAAGGATAACCTGGCTATAGTTTGTTCCAAGATTTATAGGGTGATAAATTGGCTCCGTATGTTAAAATTCTTGTTTCTATCTTTTGTTTTTCCTTCTTAAAACAAAAAACATTAACAAACCCAAAAACAAAACACTCCTAAAAACACAAATACAGTATTCATCTTTATGTCACATCAGAACTCTATTTCAAACCAAAAACAAAAAACAGCCCTCAAAACACATTAACAAGCAGAGTCAATTTATATTTTTCATTTTTAATTTTGGGCTTATGAGTTTGAATTTTGATCTTGAACAAGCTAGTTTAACTTATTTATGTGGCAACATATAGTTTCCAATTGTTTCATGAACTCTGCAGTATTCGAAGTTTGTGAAGCCTGCTTTTGATGATTTTATTCTTCCATCAAAGAAGTATGCCGATGTCATCATACCCCGAGGCGGCGAGAATCATGTTGCAATTGATTTAATTGTACAACATATCCGCACAAAGCTTAGTCAGCATAACCTTTGCAAGATATATCCCAATTTGAATGTTATTCACTCCACATTTCAGGTATTTATCACCTTCATCATCGTCAAATACTATAGTCTCATAAACCATTTGGATTTGCAGTTTTCAAACGTGCTATTTAAAAACAACAATTTGAAAATGTAGTCAAGCGTTTGATAAACTCGCAGTTTTTAAGAACGCACTCTTGCTTGTGATTTGAAAACGCAAATCTTTCTTCACTTTTCAAATCACAATTCTTTGAAAACGCACTCCCAAACGGTACACGTTTTTTATTTGCGAAATCGCAGTGTAAAATGCACTTTCATTGGGTGCATAAAGACATATAACATGATACCAAGAAGAAGAGTGGAAGAAAGATTACAATGCATGGGATAGAATCCACATGTATTGTGTGTTGGCATTTCCTTCTCTTGTCAAATTGAGCTTCAGTGAATCTTTTCCTTGGTGTTTTATATAATGCTAGGATCTCTTTTACAGATACGAGGCATGCACACTCTAATTCGTGACAGAGAAATATCAAAACATGATTTTATTTTTTACTCGGATCGTTTAATTCGTCTGGTATGTAGTGCTTTAGAGTCTTTAATTAATTTGTATACCCTTTGTGTCTAATAATATATAACTGAGGATTATTGAATTTTCCAGGTAGTCGAACATGGTCTTGGCCACCTGCCTTTTACAGAGAAGCAAGTAATCACTCCTACAGGTGTGTTTAAGGGGCAGGGGGAAAAAGTAGCATACAATTTTTCTATCATGGGAAAAAAACCAAAAAAAAAGGGTAGCATATGATTGAAGAAGTCATATGAGAATTGCCGACCTCCGAACTCGACACGAAATTAGCTAGTTAAGGTTGAAGGGCCTTACTCGTTTAATTTAATAGGCCGGGATGATGATTGACGTATATAGTCTTATTCCTAACACAAAGTTAACGGGTTATATTTGAGAGAGGTATAACCTATTTAATTAAATGAGTCGGAATTAGGGTTAACCTATATAGTCTTATTCTTATGACTCGACACGACCGATAATGCTATGCTATGTCTGATTTATACTTGATCCTGCTATGCTATTGTCAAACTCTGCCGCAAATCAAATCTCTTAACACTAACTTTTCATTCTACTCCAGGATCAATGTATACTGGAGTTGATTTTTGTAAGAAATTATGTGGTGTATCCATTATTCGAAGGTGAGGCCAAAATCCTATGTTGTTTACTTTTATAAGAATTATTAGTTTATCTATTTATTATTATTATTTAGTTTCCCTAATCTGATATATTTTCAGTGGAGAAAGCATGGAGAACGCACTACGTGCATGCTGTAAGGGAATTAAAATAGGGAAAATCCTGATCCACCGTTCTGGTGACAATGGGAAACAGGTGTTACATTATATTTGAAGTGTTTATGGGATTTTATTCTTTCAATGTGAAAAGAATTTCCCACAATATACTTCATCTCCTTCCTCTTCCACGCAGCTCATTTATGAGAAGCTTCCTAAAGATATCTCACAACGGCATGTCCTCCTTATGGATCCAGTTCTTGCTACAGGTGTCCACTATTCCCACTGATTAGTGTCTAATATTATTAGTAAAAGAATCCCAGATTCAAGGAAGAAGTATATATAATTAATATAGGATGGCTTTCTTTGCTTTCTTACAGGTAATTCTGCGGTGAAAACAATCGAACTCCTTACACGGAAGGGAGTCCCTGAGTCTCAAATTATATTCCTAAACCTCATATCTGTGAGTTAGCTTAAAATGATCAGTATTCTCATCCGGCTTAGCTAAATGTTATTTTGGCTAGTCAGGATACTAAAATGGGAACAAAATGAGCTGCATCCGGCTCAACAATTTAGAGAAATATTTGGTGAGCTTCTACGGTGCTCACCAAATGTAAAAACAAAGTTTTTTTAATTTCTAACTTTCTCTCTTCTCTTAAGTCTCAATAAAGAATAAAGAAATCCTTGAGAATGAATATTTAAATAGAATAATGACAGTTGGTAGCTAAAATAGAAAAATGTGATTTTTTTAGCTAAAATGGAGAGCAAATTTACTGAGCCGGATGTGAATATGAAGTTTTGTTTCATGTTTTTGCTATATATTCCTCAATTTCTATTTTTCAATGTGTACTTACGGATTTATTTATGAATTTTGACACCAATTTCAGGCTCCTGAGGGAATACATTATGTATGCAAAAGGTTTCCATTCATAAAAATAGTCACTTCAGAGATTGATGTTGCAGTAAACGATGAATTCTGTGTTATACCAGGGTTGGGAGACTTTGGTGACCGCTATTTTGGCACTAATGACTATAGGCTCACCATTGAAGATGGATTGGATGATACACCATTGCTAGAGCAGAACTGAAGCAAGCTCACAGGAATTGATTTGCCTAGTACTAGTTTACTAGAGGCTTTTGTAATATGATAATAATATATAACAAAAATTGAAGCCTCAACCTGGGAGGGCGTGAGCTTTTGCCATGTGTCACCGTCACGTCATAATAATAAATTGTTCCCGTATAATAATATCAACAAATATTGCTCTCGGCTCGCTATCTTCTATGGACAAAGTTTTCTCGTTTAAGTGGGCTGAAAGAATTTCTTTTAACTCAATCCATTAGATATATTTTGAACACGTCAGTTTAATTCCTTTGATTCAATTGGGAGAAAATTTCTGTCCATCTTCTATTATTCATCTATTTTTGGTCATTTATCTAAATCGTGCATGGACTAAAAGTATATATGGCAATTTCTTAAATCAATTTTCTATTTATGTTTTTATTTTATTTTATTTTCTACTAAACCAAACTGGACTAATTGAGGTTCACACAAAATATATATATATATATATCAGAGTCATCAAACGGGGATATATTTCAATGTGAAATTATTATTTTTACACTCCCATTCTACACCTTCCCTACACCCAATGAGTTTTGGGAATTTTTTTAAAAAAAATAAATAAATAAATAAAATCAAGGGGGGAGGTGTATGGTATCATGGTATGTGTCTATGAGAGAGGAACAAGTGGTAATTATTTTTCTATTTGTTTGCTACTCCAATTATTAATAAAAACGTTCTATCTTTAACAGCTATGCATTTGGCAATGGGCAGCCATATGTACTGTACATGTGTTATTATTTCTTTCTAATAATAAATCTCACCTATAAAAAGTACTCATTACGATTAATTTTACATGTTTTTTTTGTGTTCTTTCTAATAATGAAGTAACTTTTAAAATCACCACATGATCAAATTTTAATAATGATCAATCACAAATCCAATAGTAATTTTTACTACATCAAAATATTGAAAGGACATAAAAAGAACTTTTAGCATTACTCAGTTATTACACAAAATACAGTCAGAGGCCTTCATATATTGGATTTTTCTTTTTTTTCTTTTTTTTTGTGAAAAAACAAGCCGGATCAAAATCTTCTACAATTAGACTGTTCGAATTGTGAGGCCCACCTGGCTCAAGTAGCCCAAAGTGCAGGGCCCACTTGCCCAAAACAAGTGGTCCAAATTATACTTCACATATATGCTATCATGTCTTTTGAAATTTTAAAAGACATGAAACCATATATATATGCAAATTAAGCAACTCACGACAAAAAAAAAAAAAAAAAAAAAAAACAATTTAAAGGGTAGATCTTGTTTTTGCAGCTAAGCTTCCAAAGCAACTTCCAAACATTTTGATATAATCCGAATTTGAGCTTTCTCCTCTGATTTTTACAGAACATAGACATCATGAACAAATAATTAAAAAATTGGTACAAAATTTGTTGCCTCAATCCAAGCTCTTTAGCCTCTCTACTTTGCAAGAACACTGCACAGAATGTCCACGAACCAACTATTACGATAAATTTATTTAGCAAGAAAACCAACTTACAGTGAAATTCTTTTTGACTGAAAAGAAAACAGTACATCTACAAGGAGCTTACAGCCAAATGGCCACCCTCTAAAAAGTAATCGTGCTCTGCCTATCTGGAGGGGCAACACACTGCCACAAGGAACGGTAGGCCGGAATATTGGCTGCTTCAACCCCGAGGGCAGAGAGGTTGCGGCCATACTCCTGGTGAAAATATTTATAAAGGAAATTTGTGTAAGTCATCTCAGAAGTCTATGGTGACTCATGATTCATGCACACAAGGATACAGAAATCTAGGATGGCCATAATATACAGATAATGTTTACCTGAATATCAAGTAACAATTGCATACAGATCTTGTCGGTGTCGGTCGCATTATTATCCGACACATCTGAGCTTGCTCCAGCTCGTCTTTGTAGTGCCCCTAGTCTTATTCTATTAAGTGAATACTCTGTTTTCCTAGCCTGGTCATGATATTGGAAATTTTTAAAAGATAATATTTCGAGGCAAGTAGAATTGTAGAAGAACGAAAATTTTTCAGAAGTAACTGGCATTTAGATACTAACCACACTGGCAAGATCAGAAGCTAATTCATAATAACGACCAGTGATCTCAGTTGCAGCACCAAGCAGTAGTTCGTTCCTAGTTTCCCTTGTCAAGTATGCCATAGCTCGCTCTCCATCCAAAAGAGCCTGGGAGCAGTCGGTAGTTCAATGTAAAAACTAATAATTCAAAAGTAATCTGCCATATTAACCTGTAAGTGTAAAGTTGAGATAAAACCTGAAATATAATGCATCATCGATAGATGAATATAGCCAAAGAACTAATTACTGCCTAATCTGAAAATTTAATAATTAGACATCTATTTGGATTACATATATTGTTTACCAGTATTGTTCAATCTACTAAGGTTCAACAGTACAAGTCTAAAAGGAAATTGTGTTTTTACTAAATTTGATACACTACTAGATAATAAAGTGAGTACAATGGTCCACATTCCTAGACGTGTTGTTGATATATATGATTGATGGTGGTCTTCTGGCATGCCAAGGAGTGATGCGGTGTGGAAAATGGTACCTACGTATCTCTTTTGGTGTTTGTGGAGAGAAAGGAATGATAGAAACTTTAAGGACAGGGAGGATGCTAAGGGAAATTTTATTGTTGTTCTACAAAACATTGTATCTATGGACAGCGGCGTATGTGTCTCCTTTGTCGATTAGTTATAGCGACTTTTTTTTTTATAAGTAAGTTATAGCGACTTTTTTTGTTGATTAGTTATCGTGACTTCCTTATTCGTTTTGCTCTTTCTAGTTAGGTGGTTCCTTTAGTATACTTAATGTGTACTTACAGCATCCCTAGTGAGCTCTTCAAATTTTCTCCATATTTTAGCTAAAAAAATCTACTTTTGTTATTTTAACTACTACTTTTAACAAACTTCCTACATCAAACTCTCCAAATATTTCTCTATTTCAATTAGATATTAATTTTTTATTGGTTTTAAGCAACCACTCCTAACAAATGAGGAAAGAGGAAAAATGAAAGGAGAGAAAAATGATTAAATATTCAATAGCTCATGGAATTTGTGAGCCAAATTTAGAGTAAAATTTTGACAAAAGCCAAAATAGAGAAATAATAGAGAGTTTGTTAAAGTGGACTTTTTCGAGTTTTTCACCAAATTTTGGTGAAAAATTTGAAATGGAGGGCTCACAAGGGATGCTCTTAGGGGTACATTACGCTTTCAATGAGAATGGTTTATTACTTATCAAAAAAATGGTCCACATACCCATTGCTTTTCATTCTCTCCTATTCTTCCCTGTTTCTTCTACGAATAGTTAAGGTCTTTTTGGGTCTTTCCACATTCCAACATACAAAAAAATGATATTTCTCAACAGGAACAAAATATTTGGGGATTGCAAGCACAGCCTCACCAAATATTTGTATGCATACCCATGTAATATGCTGAAACTCAATTGTTCTTTTGTAGGTTGTCTAGCTTTTGCTCATGTCCAAATTCCAGATTCCACATATGTTGGTAATGGTTATTTATGCAAATCATGAGAAGACATATCTAAAAGGTCAAAACTAGAATGAAGAAATGAAAATGGTATACACCAGAAGATGCGAGAGCTTTGCATCCTTAAGCCATCAATATCAAACAAAGTCGACAGTGTCCTGTACTTAGGCTATCATAATTTAGAGCAATGATTCATATGGTTAGTTTTTAAACTTCGGACACAATCAAGGAATCAAACAACAGTAGATACTCAGATAGAACAGAAAATATCAAAGCTTGGATAAGAGGGGATACAACAGCTATAAACTAAAGAGAATTGCATACCTTCAGGGGTCGCAATACTACTGACACATAGGGTGAATGTCTGACAGGAATAGGTTTATTAGTCATCCTGTAAGTTGCAGTTATTCCCTTCAACTGTCTCAAGTCCTACATTTATTTTTTAGAAGAAACATGAAAAATGAAAAAGATTCATAACTCATAAACATTTTAAAAATATGAAGAAAAAAAAAAGAACACCGAATGCTAACAAATGAACTAGTTGGTCAGATATTTCAAATTGCCAATAGCCCCAATTAGCCAGTAAATCAAGTCTATCACCATACTATCACAATCAAGGAAATATTTGAAGCCATAAATAAACAGAAGCACCCTCATCACCTTCCATGGTCAAATCAAACAATATCATTGAAAAATTATAAGAAGCTTACCTCAACAGACTTCTCAACCAGTGCCTCTATTATTGTATTAATAACCAGAGGCACTAAATCCTTCAATGATCTTCCACCTTGTAAAATGCTTTGTTTTACTGAATCAAGAACATCAGCAGAGCATGAAGACAGAAGTTGAAGTACTTGTTCCAGGTAGTCACCACAAACCTCCTTTTCCAGACAATTTACATCATGAATAATCTGCAGATCCAATAACCTCTATCAATATGCCAGGCTAAGCATCATCTCATGCATTTTGATTTAACTTTTATTCTTTTTCTTGAGAAAAATTCAACCGATCATAAAATTTGTCAATTGTAACTTGAGATCTTTACAGAAAGTAACGATTTGTCTAGGCCAGTATGAGTAACAAATCTAAGTCAACTTATTAGGCACATGAAAGTTACAAAAACAATTTCCATAAATTTCTCTTTTTACTAGTTGTTTTTTTTTTAAAAAAAAAAAATCTATGACAAGCGCTATTTTACTAAACAAAACTTCAACACATGCCTACAGGTTGAGAAAAAAAGAGCCAAATTCAAAGACTAACATGTTATACATTGGCAAAAAAAATAAGGAAGGATCATGATAAATGTCATGAAAAAAGATACAGTGCTTACATAAATAAAATCGTCTGGCATAGCTGAAACAACCCATTCACATCCAGAGCGGGAGCCTGTATTACCCATTTTGCGAGCAGCCAGTCCAGATGACAACCAATTTGAATATCTAATATATTTCCAAAAATATAAAATCAATCGTTACCGTATAAGCAGAATAGACTGGAAGAAAGTTTCCAGGTTCCAATATAACTGACCTTGAAAGAAGCTGCAAAGATAAGCGAAGAAACTTGTCAGTGCAAGAAAGCACAAGAATGTCTTCTCTCCAGCAGGATCTCAAGCTCTCCAACAGAGTAACACTTTGTTTTAAAGTCAATACAAGAGAATTTCCTCCACCAGAATCTATATTCTGAACAGGCACAAGACTGGTGGCTGTAAGTGCAGAATCTAAAGCCCCTGCTATCTCCTGAAATCTGAAGTAGTTGTAGTTATAATAGCAGTCCACATTATTAAATAATACTTTACCTATTTTATAAGGATATAAACCATAATAGAGTTGCAGTGAGTACCTCAAAGAGAAATAAACCCCAATGTTCCATTGCTTCATGAACTCAACATAAACAGCCTCTGCTCGAAATTTAGCAACAGCAGATCTGGACGGGCAGTACCCTTGCATGACAATTGGATGTCATAACTCAATGAACAATATATGCTCTTATATGCAAAATACATGTAACATTATGGTCCTAAATAATCACTTGAGAAATGCATTAATAGATTGTCATACTGGTAGTGCCAAGTTTTTACAATCTTGAAGGCACAATTTTTTTTTTGATAATTAAAGGAAGATATAGTAAGGAGGAGGGAGAGAGAGAGATTTGATCACTACCTTCTAGATGTGCCAAAAAATCTAGGCTTGATTTGTAATTTTTCAAGAATTCCTTAGGTCTTCCTGGAGAAAAAGCACCTGGTTTTCCCTTTTGGATTGCAGAGAGAACCTCTTTAAGGATGGAATTGGCTAAGAAGTCAAATACATGCAAACCTGAATTTTCTGAACAAACCAACAAACATCAAAAAAGTTAATGGCATTCATAAACAATAGTAATGACTCATATATAAAGAAACAGCAATTATTTAACATGCTATAATATAACACATTTTAGTCATTGGATCCATTATCCAGAGATTAGCAATGTTGTAGCCAATAGATATTAGCAAGATGAATGCAGGTCAAAAATTGTTCCAGAGTGATGACTGAAAATGCAAACTGTCCCTTTTTTAAAAAGTCTATGAGAAAGGAAAGATTAATAGACTACTACAAGTTAAAGATAGCACCGATCAGAATAAGATGATATAAATTTAAGAAAGACAGGTTTTATAAACTAAAGACCAATGACTGAAACAATGGATGTGATTTTGGCCAGTGACCCTACAAGGAAGAGAAGAAGACCCCCAGAACATGGAGTGAGGTTGTGAGAACGGGACTTCCAATACAGCTTATGGTCTAAATAGCACCAGATGATGAAAGAATTGCCATAGCCGCCCAAATATCAGATATAAAGATTTTAAGTCGTTGGGAATATGATATTAACACAAAAGGCAGATGATCATACCAGCAGAAGAAATTTCCAGTAAGAATTTGAATTCTTTATCAACACATTGCTCGATTTGCTGATAATCATTCTCAAGCTCATCTCTGGATGACCCTGCAACCACGGCTGACATGTCATGTGGAATAACTTTCTGTATCAATGGAGCCACTATAGTTGTACGAAAAATTTCTTCTGCACTCCTAGTGTTATCAATGGCAGCATAAGCACGTAAACAATTGTAAATTGCATTTGCATCCCGGTGCTCAAGCCCATCTGTGAAACAATGTCCCAAGCTTGCATCTAATAATAGGCTAGCACTCTGAATCCTCTTCTCCATGTTTTCAATGAAAGGCAGGTTCTGTACTGGCATAATATAGAAACGAGATGAGCACAGAATGTACAAGTACCAAAGAAAGCAACTTTAAGCTCAATGAATTTCCACTACATTTTGCAGGTAAGTGGATACTTATTTTTTAATAAAAATTCAATTTAACAAATGCAATTGGGAACTAACAGATAAAAGGAAATGAAGCTCCATTGCAAGATATATTTAATCCTCAATCTTTGACATTTTAAAACACACTAATATTAGCTAGCCTATCTGACAAATGCTGGCTCCAATTTTTCACAAGCCCCCTACAAGAAAACTAAAATCCATTCTCCCCTCTCCTGATATAGATGCTGAGGCTGTAAAAAGTATATGCATCCTGCCAGCCCATCTAGCATCTAACAATAAACTAGCATTTTGAATCCCCTTCTCAACATGCTTAAACTATCAGTACTGTTTTAATTAAGAAAGAAGGTATGCATTCCAAGGAAAACAATATTGAAACCTCATATCTACTGATAAGGATACATCAATTTCCTTATATAAACATGTAAACATACATAAATAGAGGTATCAATCAACTCTTTCAGGTTATATGTCTGAACACACTAACATTCCTGACCCTTTCCTTCAATCTTATACAACACATCAACGGTCAACCCACAAAACCAACGCACACAAACACGAGTCCTTAACCAACACTTCTTAGCTCACATGCTTCATATAGCTGTATATTTTCTCGAAATTTGAGTCTTGAACAACATACAATATCCACCTTGAATGGAAATCTCTGCTTCTTGTGAGCTCATACAACAAATTTATCAATACTTCCTTAAACCCTAAATTGAGTCACTTTCCAACTACCCCTCATTAATCACTGCTCTTCTTTCCTTTGGTGATAAGTAAAAAAATATAAAATTACTCTCTACCTACTTACAAGATAAGAACACACCTTCAAGCCATAACATTCAAAACTAATTTGCTTATTCTGCCTCTTAAAAGATACTCTCAACTCAGTCCGCTAATATCAACAAAAATGACAAGAAGTTTTCCTTCTAGCACCCAGATTTCCTTCTAACCCTCTTCCCTCAGCGTTGTCATCTGCAACTTCAGGTTCAGCATCGTCGGTGGCTGGGTCAGGCTCTGTCGCGACCTCCTCTGGTCTTGTTCTGGAGTCTTCCTTGGTTGTGAATGTGGGTTTTGAGTGCTCTTTGGATCATGGGTCTACATCCGATCTTCAACGGCCTCCTATTGCTGAAAAATGGGTGGTTGGTTATGCTCCTTCCCCTTGGAATGGTTGCGCTGCTCCTATTGCCGAAAAGGGGGCGATTATCTGGTTGGATGGCATGACTCATTCTCAAAAGTGGCCGGTTGGCTTTGGCCCGTCTGGGTAGATGGTTTTTACCCCTTGAGTGTCTGTCATCCCAACATGAAAAGGGTGCGTGTCTGGAGATCAAAGGGGTGTTCCTTGGGGGATTTGGGTTTTAGGGCTTTCATTTTTGTGGGTTTGGTTGGGCTTCGTTCCTGTAGCTTTGTGTGCTCTTTGTGGGTTTCGATTTTGAGGGTTCGGGTTTGAGGGTTTTTGGTTGTTGAGGGTTGTAGGGTTTCTTTCTTGTTGTGGGTTGTTTCGTTTTTCGCTTTCTAGCTAGGTGCATCCTCTTGTATACTTCCGGTATCCTTAAAAGCGCCTTAAACTTTTAATAAGACCAGTTTAATACTTACAAAAAAAAAAAAAAAAAAAACATACACATCAAACAGAACACCCCCCCCCCCAACAACAAAAGACACCACAAATATGCTCACTGTTTTCTTTTTATTTTTATTTTTTTTTGGATGAATCAATAATTTTATAACCAAACACAGCACAGTACAATCCCTCTAGTATACACTGGATACACCTCAAACACTGGGAACAACTCGCCAGCAAACTACAGAAAGCTTACAACAAACCAGAAAACATTCCGTACAAAGCAACAAAACAATATTTGTTGGAAAGGGTAAAAAATATGAAAAATGCACGTAAAACAATAACATTTCTACTGTTTTCCTTTCCTAAACATCGTTATTTTCAGTTTGTGATAGCTAACATGCCCGAGTCGTGAGTGCCATTTTTGTTTTTATTTCAGATTTTATCCTTGGTCCGGCCTATTATGTTTCCTTATCTTTATTTTGTATTAAGTATTTTTAGTTCTTGATGAAAAAATAAAAATCATGCTCTAAGCAAAATACTAATTCCTCAGCATCTTTGCCCATGCTTTGTCCATAAGAAACATCCTCAATTCTAAATGTTCATGCTTGAATGTCATGATAACTTGATCATACATATCTTAATAAAGAATAATAAAAGAAAACCAAACTAAGGGAGAGCAAAAAATACCTGTGCATGAGCAATATAAAATTTCAACCGATTCATCTCACTGGCAATTCTCTCCAAAAGCATGCTTTGAGTCTCTCTGAGATTTGTCCCATTCTCAACTAGTGGCGCAGAAACCCCATTGCTCATAGAATTCCTCTCTACCAAGTTTACATCCCCATTTGACCAATCAGCAGGAACACTTGGTAGTTCCTTTATTAGTTTTTCGACCTGCACATGAGAAAATTCTATTGTAAAAATAAATCAATAGGTACCCAGATCGGCAGAAAGCCACAAATCACATCCAAAGCTTTCAAATGCAATTGAACCAAATTCTAAACTGAGCCAGAAACACTCAAATGCAATTGAATCCAATTCTATTTACATTGGTAAAATAAGCAACCACAGATTGAAATCGAAACTAAACCTTCCAACCAACAAATCACAAATATCATTTTACCTAAACAAATGGGAAGATTAGATCTTATACCAATACTTTCTAATTCCTACTAAGCTCAAATAAGGTCCAAACAACCCTAAATCACTCGCGCGCGCACAGAGACGTACCTTCGACACCACGTGAAACGTGTCGAGCAAAAGCTCGAGGGTCTCTCTCGCCGTCGCGGCCTCCGACCTCTGCTTCAGCCCGTTCTTGAGGGCCACAAGCGAGCGATCCACGGAGCCCCGGTACTGATCGATCTTCTCCCGGAGCTCCACCAGCGGGGCCCGCATGCGTACCACGGCGGCGTCGACATCGACGAGCTTGGTGCTGAGGTTGACGAAGTCGGCATAGTCTCGGTTGATCAGGTCGACAAGCTCGTGGTGGAGGGCCGCCAGGTGCGCCTGGAGCTCAGATCGGAGCGTGTCAAAGGGAACGAAGGTCCGGAGCTCCGAGACGTAGGACTCAGAGTCGAAGGTCAATGAGAGGAAGAGCGAGGGCTTGAACCAGAGCGGGTGGGCGTCCAGAGGGTCCGAGAAGAAGTCCGCTGCCGATCTCGGCGGTGCGGGTGCCGATATCAGATCCGCCATTTCGGATTCGGGGTTTTTCCTGTTTCGCTGTGGCTGCCGAAAAAATTACAAACTACCTCTACCAGTTGGAAACTTGGAGCCACTCGTTTTATAAACTGTCAGTGGACCCACATATTATATTTCAATTTTCACGTAGATTTATATAAATATTATATAGTTTTTAATAGTTTTTACCTTCATATTTATTATATTTTACAAATAACAAATAATGATATAATATCGGTAAACATTAATATAATAAAATTTCATCTGTTTAATTTAAAATCATTTACCGAAATTTAAGGAATTTTCTATATGATTTGCTTGAATGGTTTAGAAGTGAGTCAGAGAATATATCCTCCATATATTATGGAATGTTAAAGAATATATTTCAGAGATTATATTTCTTATATTGAAATGAAATATATTATATTGATATTATACGCTACTTCCCTTTTATAAGGTTGATTGTAATTAGGTTTGATGATAATCAAATTAATCAAATTTGATTACCATTTTTATCTATCTCAATTTAATGTAGCTTTTTGGGCTTTATCATGTGGACGTAAGTCATAGACCGAACTATGTAAAATTCTCTTGTCTCTATTTTATTATTTCTGCTATTGTCTTTATACTTCCATTCGTTCAAGCCCCATTTGGTTTGAGGAATAGGCCCCTGAAATGGAATGACTATTCCATAGGAATAATTATTCTTTAGTTTGGTAGAGGTATATTCCATAGAATAACTATTCCCATTGGAATAGCTATTATATTCCTCTAAAAAATGAGAGGAATAGTTATTCCTTGGGGTTATTTATCAAAAAAAAAAGTTATTCTTTGGGGTAAAGATTATATTTTCTAAAAAAAAAAAAAAAAACTCATTTTTTATTTTCTTTCAAATATTTTGTTTAAAAAAAAAAAACTAAACCCCATAGTGGCTGGCCGACCACCCCAATGGGTGGTCGGCCAGCCACTGTGGAGGGCAAGGGGTGGTGCGACCACCCCCATAGCAACTAGGGCCGGCACCCCCAGTTCTTGTCGGGGGTGGCCGCGGCCACCTCCAGTAAACGGTGGGCCACCCACCAGTTTGTTTTTTTTTTTAGTTTGATTTTAAAAAATAATAATAGTATAATGTAGGGTTTTTTTAGTAATTTTTTTTTAATTCCGATTAAAATGTGTGAGTTATTACCAAACAAAATAATAGGAATAACCATTCCATTCCACCACATTTCTATTCTCAAGGATAGCTATTCTTTTTCCTAATAGAATGACAACTCTACAAACCAAACGAAACCTTATATTTTCTTTCAAAATGTTGATTGTGTAAGATTATTTTGAAGATAAAAATGGTCTAAAGTTTTGTTACCAAACAATTACTTGGCTATACAAGTAAATGCAAGACCCAAACTCAGCTTAATAACCAACGGTAAGGGAGAGAGAAATGCAATATATCACACTAATATTTTATTATTATCTTGTTATATTGATGTGGTAGTATAAATTCACATTTGGATAAACTCTTATTAAAAAAAAAAAATCTAAAGATAGAGTGGCACTATCACATAAGCATAGTAAGATATCAATGTGTATATAATAATAGCATTACTCATAAAGAAAATATAGTGTATAAAACAATTCACAGTCTGTTTAGCAAATATCCTCTTCATTTTAGTTATAAAAAAAAACACATTTATTTATTTTATTTTATTTTACTTACTCGTTTTTCAAAGCACCTACATCTCATTTTATTTTTAACCATCCACCTTCACTATTTCATTTAAATATTATTTATTTTTCAAACCGCATGTACGTGTCTGATCGAGAGTTAATTTTTATTTTTTTTATTACCTTTTACATTTGATGAGCACCGTAGCAATTCACCAACTTTTGGGCTAAAGTAGATAGTCAAATACATCTACATTTTCACCCAAATTTGCATTCTGATTAGCTAAAATAACCTTTAACTTGCCAAGTGTGAATGCTATATGACGGATGTAGATCTCACATAAGAGCTTCGTATACACTTTTTTGCATAAGATGGTTTTCTCCATTAAAGTTAGAAAATGCTTTAATGAGTGTGTTCGACTGCAATTTCGCAGGCCAAACTAAACAAATCGTGAAGGGTGTCTATAAAAAAAAATGACAATTTGAAAACCTTAATAATAATAATAATAATAATAATAATAATACTATGATGTAGTATTTTCAACTATTTATATTTAATTTCACATTTTTTAACCGACAATGGTGCATTGCTAAAATCACACAATTTTCCAAGCCAAATAGAAACAACATTCTTTTACAAAATTTATCAACCAATTAACTGCATTTTAACTATGTTTTGAAAGAACAAATTGAGTTCTAACCCAATTTATAATAATGTCATGCATCTCTTGAGCATGTAAAATATTTGTACTTTAATAAAAATTCTATTAAAAACCCAAGTGATTCTGACATGCTAATTAAAATATCATTTACTTCTCGCATGTCAAAAAACACATGACAATTTTATAGACTGAAAAAAAATTCCTCCAACCCAATTTGGAGAACATTTGTCTTTTATTAAGAAATAAATTTGCATATTTTAGAATGATTCAATGAATGAACGGGTAAAGATTAAAAATAATTTGGTGTATGGAAAAGCAAGTCTTTGATCTACAATCTCAAGTTCACTTTCATTATTTTTAAAACTTCTGGGATTTTCTTTGAGTTCAGTGTATCAACAGATTCATGGTAAAGAAGAAAAATATGAAAGTAAATAATACTCTTTGCTTCAGCATGAATAAATAAATAGGCCATAGTTGCTTAAGGAAATCATCCTCCATAACAATGTCGAGTCAAAGTACTGTTGAACAGGCTCTGCATGCATAATATATAGCTTATACATTCATAAAATATGGCGTCAGTGTCGCTGCTTATTGTTCAATTTCCAACAAACCCATAAAGAACGCCTACAAATATAGAGATATATATGCGCATAGGGTCCTCTTTTCTTTTTCTGATGCTGATAAACTTCAAAAATACAAGTTCTTTATGTTGACAACAAGGCGATGGGGAACAAAACAAAAGCAGTGGAGCCAAGCCAAGGCTTTGGACGGGCTAACACTCACTTTATTCCCTCCACCACAAATTTAACTCGAGGGGAAAAAAACAACTTAATGCCTATATTTCATTTTACAGACAAAACGGCTCCCTAGCAAGCCCTAAGAGAAGAGCAAAACTCACTAAAGCACAGGGGCTTAGAACAAAGAGATGAGTAAAAAATAACCATTTGTACAGGAAATCCCTCACATGAAGTAGCTCAGAGCCTTTTTTCTTCTGGAACCCCCTTCACCATAGAGCTCATTCCATTGTAAAAGCTCAGTCATGTTCACAGACTCGGATGAAACACTCGCGCATACCTATTCCCAGATTAAAAAAAAGTTAAGAAAACAAAAAACAAAAAAAAAAGTCACATCAATGGATATATAAGTTTCACTTACCCGTTCATGAGCATATTTAAAGTCATTCATGTTTAAAGACCGTATATCTGCACTGCCACTCAAAGCTGGAGTGGGTCTTCCTTCTGCTAAAGCTGCAGCATGTTCCTGTATGTTTATTAACATATTTAGATTACAGAAGATTTGCTTCAGGCAGAGCACCTACATCTACTGGTAATGAATCTAAGTGAACAAGCACATGTAATTCAGTTTTTCTCTTTCATGCTTTATTTCACCTTCATTCTGCAGTTTCTTAATAAATCGTGTTTGTTTTTTGTTTTTTAGTTTATCAGTCACATGCACCTAGTGGTTTTTGAATCCACGACCACAACCTCAACCCTATTATCAGGGGAGGACGTGCCTTTTGAGTTGAAGCTCATTGGCAATAAAAAGTTGATGTATAAAATGGCTTTGGAACCAAATATGCATCACAGGAGTAGAGTATTGGACATTTAGCATATAATTTTTAAGCTTTACTTTCCTTGAAGGCCCTTTTAATGATTAGGTATTTTGATCAGCAAACACATGATATTAGTAAACTCGATTGGCAGGTAAAGATTGGGTTGCAGCTTGCCCCAAATAACTTTGATAACACATCACAAGCAACACTGATGAGCAAGAAGAACAAATTGCTTAACTGCTCATTGATTGGATAGAAGATACAAACCTTTTTTTCTTTTTCCAATATCTCTTTAATTGGACGGTGAGCAGCAGTTACACATAGATTCTGCAATATGATGGTAAATATAATGACAGTCACTCCGGTGATTGAATAACAATAAAACTGTCAACCATCAATGAAATTAGCAACAAATGTCACCTTCAGGTCACTTCCAGAATATCCATCTGTCATATTTGCAACTGCATCAAAATCAATATCTCCCAAGTCCTCTTTTGCCAGTATGACTTTTAGTATCTTCGCTCTGTTTGCTGCGTCTGGCAAATTTACCATCAATCTGTCGAAGAACATACAGCATGAGAACATGGGCTCTGTTACACTCGAAAGTTACCAGGATGTTAAAATTAAATAATCTAGCCCAAGAGATGCGTGTAAGCACAGTGGCAAGTTTTTTTACGTCCATAAGTATGCATGAAACTTTTGGGCCCAGTTTGACATGATGTTTTACCTACGGGGAAGCCTTCGAATGACTGCTTCATCAAGGTCGAAGGGCCTATTTGTAGCTGCAAGTACCAGAACCCGCTCTGTGTCCTTTGTCCGTAAGCCATCCCAGTTCACCATAAATTCATTTTTCATCTTACGCATGGCCTCATGCTCCCCAGGATTTTCCCTCCGGCCCAACATGCTGTCAACCTATAAGAAGACCAAGTAAAAAAAAGATTTGAGGATGATTCACAAACACAAATTCAACATGAAAGCACTTAAAAAGCTTACTTCATCAACAAATACAACACTGGGCGCAATTTTACTGGCAAGTGAGAAAACAGCTTTCACATACTTCTCACCCTCACCGAACCACTGCAGTAAGGACAAAACATCAGTTAAAGTTATGAAATGAAGTTGTCATAGTGATTGTGCCACGGTCAATGAAGCAAATTATCATTGTTAACCTTAGATGTGATGCTGGACATGGAAATGTTGATGAAGTTTGCACCAGCTTCAGTGGCCACAGCCTTCGCCAGCATTGTCTTACCTGTTCCCGGGGGTCCAAATAATAATATGCCCTTGCAAGGCTAGATTCAAAAGATATACAGTTAGCTTGTTCCTCTAAAAACTTATAAATCAGCTCAATAGCAGCTGCTTATACAAGTGCTCTCTTGCACCAGTATGTCTGTTAAATCTGGAAGAGGCATGGAGTGTTGCTTATAGCAAATTTATGAAGGAAAAGGAAGAATCTAAGGGCGGAGAAGCAATAACATTTTTAAAAATAATAATAATAACCAGAGCAAAGATATTAACAGTTTCAAAACCTACACAGGTATCTATGATCACGTATTTGTGTTTAGTTATACTTACAGATAAATATAGAAGCTTACACCAACTCATAAAAGATCAAGCATAATTATTTTGTGCAGAAAGCCAGAAACCCATTATACACACATTTCCATCTTTTCAATTTCACCGGAACTTGGCAATGATAACACAAGAAGTTCAAAAATGAATAGGAGAGTGGAAAATCAGCTTCTAAAAAATAAATTAAAATTTGATAATATTGGTCAAACTACTCTAGATTAAGATCACCCAAGAAAAGATTGAAAACAGATGATCTGCTCATAGAACCCGTTTATGATGGAACCAACATCCTAGGAGCAAAGTGAAAATGTTTCTTTAATTAAAAAATTAATAATTAAGCCATAAAAAATTGTAGTAGAAATTATAGATAGAAAGAAATGAACCAATAGGCCAACTAATTGTAACTCATCAATATTTAAATAAAGCATCACATTTTCTCTGAATAGAGAGAACATAGAAACCTTAGTTAATTGGCCCTTGCAAAAAAGTTCAGGCCTTTGCAAAGGAAGCATCACCAACTCCTTCAGCGTATCCTTCACATTTTCAAGAGCCCCAATATCATCAAAAGTAACTCCAATGTCATTGGGTGGAATAACATCAGCTAGAAGCCTTTTCTCAAATTCATTTTCTGTGACAACATCCTGATTTCAGCCCAAACAATCAGTATAAAGATTATTACACAACAGTTGCACAAAAGAAAACTAGTCAAAAGTACAATCTTTTGGGGAAATGTATAATAATCACCTTAAGCGACTTCTTCAAGCTCTTAGATTCATTCTGGATAGCATGCAAGATTCTAATCCCGTACTGGATGCTGCCAGAATTGCAATATGGCATTACAACTGTGTAATTTCCATCCAATAACTAATATTTCAGCCAACAATGAATGAAAATGATGGCAGCAAACAACCTATCAATTACCTCTCACTAGACAATACAAGCCTTGCATCAGGATCAGCTTCAGGATTCTGCATTAGATGATGGCTTAAAGCCCATCCAACTACTTTCTCTGCACCTGCAATACAAAACAAATAGATTAAAAGGTTAAAATAAAACATAGTAAAACTGGCAAACCATCTTGTCTAGATATTAATAAAATAGAGCATACTTTCATTCGTAAGTGTTTGGTCCTTAATGCATAATGTCTCAAGTCCTTCACATTCCATCCCACTCCGACCAAGAACCTACACATATTAGCCGTAAACATCAGTATCATTTGCAAAAAACCCCATTTTCAACCATAGACCAATGCACAAAGTTCAACACAGTAAAATGTGAACACTCATGCAGAATGCTCCCTGTGCATTCCACATACTAATTAACACCTAAAAAAGGTTTTCAAAATTCAACTTTTGTATCACTTATTAGAAATGTTAACTGACTAATGTACCTATCTATGAAGTGATTTTAAACTAAGTATTAAAAGCAACAATAATGCTTGATGCTCTATAATGTAAGTAGGGAAAATTACTCACGGTGCGCAAGTGATTTAGATTTCCTTTCATTTTGAGGGTTTCAGAATCTCGATCCAATTGGTGCTTCCACGAAGCAAGAAGCGCTTCATCCTGCAAAGATTTATAAGCTTCTGCAACACATTGATAAAGCAAAGCCAAGTAACTGAACATACAGAATCCACTATACAGACCTGTGGCATGTGAATGGTTACTTTATTGGGAAAAAGCTTAGTCAGAAGTTTTGTCGATTTCGGGACTTCCTTACCCCTGTCATGCAGTCTTCCGAAACTATCCTGAAAAATAAAAACGCAGTAAGATCATGCTGCTGTAAATGAACAATTTCTGTCAGCGACAGCACAATCTCACAATATTCATTCAACAACCTGTACAATAGTCCAGAAAAATAAGCTTTGTCTATGTGTGAGAGGGAGCACATAGACATGTTAAAAAATAGAATAAAATTTTATGCAAAGAGTTCTATACATAAAAACTAATTAATAGCATGAAAAAAAATCCAACTTTCAAACTTCAACTCTCCATGATCTATGTCAAACACAAGAAGTAATCTCAACCTGCAGAGACTCGGTAAAACTAGAAGTCAATCCCCAAGATGGCCCAGAGGAACATGGTACCTTCATGTCTTCCCGCTTTCAGAATTGCACTTCAGCTATCAAAAGAGTGTTCTATATATGCACTAAAATATAGCTTTTGCAACTATAAGCCAAAATTGATATGTATCGAATGTGACACCTTGAACGATAGGCGCAAACACCTAAGGATTTGCAACTTGCTCAGAGATTGGAAGGTGGATATTATTTGCCTCCAAGAAACAAAAGTTATAGATCCGTCTAGAAGTTTTGTGCGAAGCTTATGGGGGTGCAATCATGTGGATTGGTGTTGTTTGGATTCGTGTGGGGCTTCCGGGGGTATCCTGATCATGTGGGATAAGAGGGTGGTGGAAAAGGTAGACGTGTGCGTGCGGGTTTTTACGCTTGCAGTTTCCTTTAGGAATGTTGCAGATCATTTTGAGTGGGGTTTTGTGGGAGTGTATGGTCCGGACTTCAGGATTGATAGGAGGGGGCTTTGGGATGAGCTGGCTGGGATCCTTAGTTGGTGGAGGATGCCTTGGTGTATAGGGGGTGATTTCAATATTACTAGGTTCCCTAGCGAAAGATCTGGAGATGGTAGTGTGTCTGCCATGAGGGATTTTTGTGATTTTATCTCTGATCAGGGTCTTATGGATTTTCCTCCCGCTGGAGGATCTTATACTTGGTCGATCTCTTGTGATCCTCCCGTTTGGTCCAGGATTGATCGATTTCTTGTTTCTCCTGATTGGGAAGCTAGGTTTCCGGTGACTTCTCAGAAGAGGCTTTCCCGCCTTCACTCTGACCATTTTCCTATACTTCTCGATTGTGCTCTCTCTTCTGCAAGAAGTAGGCCGTTCAAGTTTTGAGAATATGTGGCTTAAGGCGGATGGCTTTGTGGGGTTGGTGAAACAGTGGTGGGATTCTTATTCTTTTCATGGCACTCCTAGTTTTGTGTTAGCTTGTAAGCTAAAGGCTCTCAAACAAAGTTTGAAGACTTGGAATGTAGAGGTTTTTGGTAACGTAGAGAGAAACAAGAGAAAGCTTTTCGAAGAGCTTCAGGTGTTCGATACTATTGAAGGTAGTAGGGCTTTGGTTGAGGGGGAACTCCTAAAGAAGTTAGAGATTGTTAATGAGATAGAGAGATGCTCTCTTTTGGAGGAGGTTAGTTGGAGGCAAAAGTCCAGGGTGAAGTGGTTAAAAGAATGTGATAAATGTACTAAATTCTTCCATTCCATAGCCAATTCAAATAGAAGGTACAACTTTATTGACTCCTTGTTGATTGGAGATTCTATTTCTTCTGATCCGGCTAAGATAGGTGAGCATGTAGTTCAGTTCTATCAAGATCTCTTCTCTGAGAAGCACAGTTGGAGGCCTCGGTTGGATGATCTTTCCTTTGATGCTATTCTAGAGTCAGAAGCAAGTTGGTTGGAGAGAGCCTTTGAGGAGGAGGTTAGGAAGGTAGTGTTCGCTATGAATAGTGACAAAGCGCCAGGTCCTGATGGTTTTACTATGGCTTTCTTCCCAGCTTGTTGGGATATTTTGCGCTTGGACATTATGGAGGTATTTCTGACTTTCATGCTAAAGAAGTGTTTGAGAAGAGTCTGAATGTTTCTTTTATTGCGCTTATTCCTAAGATTCCTGGTGCTATCTCTCTCAAAGATTTCCGGCCCATAAGCCTTGTGGGAGGTATCTACAAGATTATTGCTAAAGTTTTGGCTAACAGATTGAAGACGGTTTTGGAAAATGTTATTTCCAAATCCCAGAGTGCTTTCGTCAAAGGGAGGCAAATTCTCGATCCAATTCTTATTGCTAATGAATGTCTTGATAGTCGAATTAAATCAAGGGAGTCGGGCGTCATTTGCAAGATGGACTTGGAAAAAGCTTATGATTATGTTAATTGAGATTTTCTCCTGTATGTGTTGAGGAGGTGCGGCTTCGGGGGTAAATGGTGTTCGTGGATAGCTCGATGCTTTTCTTCTGCGAAGTTTTCGGTGCTAGTTAATGGCTCGCCCAAGGGCTTTTTCAGTAGCTCTCAAGGCTTGAGGCAAGGGGATCCTTTGTCTCCTCTTTTGTTTGTGTTTGTTATGGAAGCTTTGAGTCGTATGATTACAGCGGCGGTCAGTGGGGGTTTGTTGGATGGCTTCAGAGTGGGTAATGCTTCTTTCTCGCATCTTTTGTTTGCTGACGACACTTTGATTTTCTGTGATGCTAGCTCCTCCAAGTTGCGATATTTGCGGAGTCACTTTCTCTTATTTGAGGCTGTTTCGGTTTAAAGGTCAACTTGGCCAAATCTAGTCTTATTCCAGTGGGGAATGTCGTTCAAGTGGGAAGGTTGGCCGACATTTTAGGGTGTAAAGTTGCTTCTTTGCCAGTGAAGTATCTGGGTCTTCCTTTGGGGGCTTCCTACAAGTCCACTCGTATTTGGGATGGAGTTATCGAGAAGGTTGAAAATCGGTTGGCTAGTTGGAAAAGGTTATACCTCTCCAAGGGAGGGAGGGTGACCCTTATCAAGAGTACTCTCTCCAACTTACCTACCTACTACATGTCTCTGTTCCCTATTCCGGTGTGTGTTGCCTCTCGCTTGAGAAGCTACAACGAGATTTTCTTTGGGGTGGAATGGGAGAAGAATTTAAATACCATTTGGTGAATTGGGCGAAGGTTTGCACCCCAATTTCTAAAGGGGGGCTTGGCATTAGGAATTTGGTGTTGTTCAACCGTGCGTTGTTAAGAAAATGGTTCTGGCGCTTTGTCTTGGAAAGAGATGCTTGGTGGAGAGTTGCAGTGGACTCCAAGTATGGTAGTTTGTGGGGTGGGTGGTGCTCCCGTGAGTTTGCAAGGGCTTTTGGAGTAGGGTTGTGGAAGTACATAAGGAAAGGATGGGAGACTTTTTCCAGATTTATAGATATGAGGTGGGGGATGGGAGTAGGACTAGATTTTGGCATGACTTGTGGTGCGAAGATACGGTTCCGAAAGAAGTTTTTCCTGATCTCTTTGGTATTGCTCGAGTGAAAGATGCGTCAGTGGCTGACAATATGGAGATTTTGGGCGGGTCCATTCAATGGAATGTGAGCTTTGTTAGAGAGGCGCATGATTGGGAAGTAGATGTTTTGGCCTCTTTCTTTCAGGTTTTGCACTCTACCAAGGTGAATAGAGATCGGGCAGACTGCCTTAGTTGGGTTTCTTCCAAGAAAGGTGTGTTCAGGGTTAAGAATTATTTTGGTTCCTTGACGTGTTCTGGTGGAACTCGGTTCCCTTGGAAGAGTGTGTGGCGGTCTCAGGCACCCCCGAGGGCAGCTTTCTTCACATGGTCTGCAGCTCTAGGTAAAATCCTTACTTTGGACAATCTCAGGAAGAGGCACATAATCATTGTAGATAGATGCTGCCTATGCAAGCGAGATGGGGAATCAGTGGACCATATTCTTCTGCATTGTGATGTGGCCTCCGCTCTGTGGAACATCTTCTCTCGCTTTGGTATTTCTTGGGTCATGCCTAAGAGTGTGCTAGACCTAGTTGCTTGTTGGTGGAAGTCTGGGAGATCAAGGAGCGCTACAACGTGGAAGATGGTGCCTATATGCTTATTTTGGTGTATTTGGAGAGAAAGAAACCTTAGGTGTTTTGAGAACCTAGAAAGCTCCCTTGAGGAGGTGTTAGAGTTGTTTCTCCATACGCTATATCTCTGGTCGATGGCTTTTTTGTACCCTTTATCCATCAGCTTTGCTGATTTTCTTGCTTCTTGTTCTAGTTAGGTATTTCCTGTTGTATACTTCCAATGTACGTAGGGGCGCCTTACGCTTTCAATAAAACTAAACTTACTTATCAAAAAAAAAAGGTGTGGTAGTTGTTTGCTAATTATCTCTTTTAATTTCATGGGTTTAATAGGGGGTATGTTAGAGGGCTGAAAAAGTCTCATAAAGGGCAAAAAAGTCAATAATGGTAAAGTCCAAAACCTAATACAATCTGGTCAGGTTTATTTTTCTCCAAAAAGGGAAGTTTTCTTTGTTAAAACAAGCCCTAATTGAATCCCAACTCCTACCTATTTTCTAAGAGTTGTTTCCTAACTTATTTCAAAAAGAAAAGAGGTTTAGTTTTACAAGGAAACTAAAACCCTAAGCTACTGCTAGATTGTAGCTAAATAAAAACCACGTTTGGTACGCAGAATGGTTATTCCATTGGGAAACTGAATAGCTATTACTTAGAATGGAATAGCTATTCTTATTCATTAATTTGGTTGTAACACTGGAATAGAAAAACTGAAAAAGTATTCCTTTGTTTAGTATAGTTCAATACACTGGTGAATAGAATAGTTATGCTTTTACTGTTTTAATTCATGCCACAACAATAAGCAATATAATTAAATTCAAGCACACTTTATTGTGGAGTGGATTTCACCAACTATGTGTCTGAAAGCCAATATAAAAGGACCAAGCATGATGAGTTCAAGGTGTTCAGGTGGTTCGATATCTGCTTCAATCTCTTCAGGTGATACAGAACAAAATCAGGAGGAGAAATCGTCATACAACAGAACCTCCAACTTTCATAGACGAGAAGAATTAATTTTATGTCACATAATCCCCATAACATAGTCCAAATGTGATGAGCATAATTCATATTCCGGTAACACTATTTATCTGCTATAAACTTCAACAAATAAGTTCTTTTTGTATCATTTTTCATTCAAACAATACCCAGAACAAATCAAAATTGAAGTTTGGTTCTGTATCTGCTATAAACTTCAACAAATTGGTTCTTTCTGTATCATTTTTTTTTTATAAGTAGGTTCTTTCTGTATCATTTTTCATTCAAACAATACCGAGAACAAATCAAATTCCGAGAAGAAAAAGTATATTAAAAAAAAATGGCTGAAGTTTGGTTTTGTATCATTTTCATTCTGTATCTGCTATAAACTTCAACAAATTGGTCCAACAACACTTTCCGGAAGCGCCTAGGAGTGCATCTTACCCCTCATGCAGTGACCCAAGCAAGACATCTCTCTACCCTCCAATCAGTTGTGCGATTACCATGAAACATTCAATCAAAGACGTTTCCGCCATCAGCAGCGCCGCCGCCAAGAAGCTAGTCTTCCTGACCAAAGCCCAGCCTCCACCTCCAACCATGACCCCAAGCCATCCAATTTCGGCAACTCCCACGTAGGTGGAGCAGGTGGCAGTGGTTGGTGTGATGGAAGTGCTCGTCCATCGCAGAGAGAGGGGGTGACGATGGAGAAAGTGGGACGACAGAGATGTGAGGGTGTTTCTGTCAATGTTGCTATTCCTCAATTTGAAGAATAGCTATTCCTGGGAATAGCGGAGTAATAAACGAATGGAATCGTTATTCCGCAGGAATAGCTATTCCATTCCTGACTCTAATCTGCGTGCCAAACGTGCCCTAAGTTCACTCTAACAGCTGCCAGTTTTACAGCCTCCAGAAAACATCTCATGTCAGTCTCTCACTCTCTCTCTCTCCAAGCTAAGACCTAAAAACCTACAAACGATCCCCGTCACAGCTGCAACCAAAACAGGTAGGATTCTCCAGATTTTCTCTAACTTTTCTATTGAAAAACTGAAATTCAGATTGCATATAGCCTACCTAAAATTTCTATATTTGTTTTTATGCAAAGTCAGTTGCAATTTGAGCCTCAAAACTGACTCCCAGAAGCTGTCACTTGCTGTACAGCTTCTAGTCAAGATTTTGGTAAGTGTATTCAATGATTCCTTCAAGTTTTTGAGAATTCCTTTTCAATAAATCTGAGAAATATTTCTCCTTTGTGTTTTTCCTAATTCCTGTCCTAAATCTTGCAAAATCAGTGTAAGAACCTGATTCTTGCACAGAGAACTCTTGCTGCCAAAGAGGAAAAGATGTCTTTTGGATTTCTCCTAGTTCACTGCCAGATTTTGCTTAGGTCTGAGTTCTAATAAGCCACTTGCAATTGATATTTAGTTATGTTATTATGAGAACCATAACAGAAACCTACAAAAGTATGAGTAACAGCATTAAATTTTGATGTTTGAGTTTCCTATGCATGCTGTCAGCACCAAGGAAAAACCCTTTGGATCTGATTTCTTCTCTTAAACGACATGGATATGGTTTATACAACACAATTACATGATTTCCTGAATGTTTGACATTATCATCACCTCATTCGTCGACTCCATATGATATGACTGGCCAAGTGGGTCGCAATGCACTGTAGAGACCAAACAACAAGATTAGGTTGCTGCAAAAAATTCTGCAGCACTGCAGTCACCAAGAAAGGTGGCTGTAGGGCCTTTTCCAAAAGGATGTTTTGCAACAAAGTAACCATAGAACAAATCCTCTTTGAGTTGTCTCTCCAATGGTCCAAACCATGCGATCATTGGACATATGTAGGGTTTGCACAGAGTAATCTTTGTTGACACATTAGTTGAACCTTGAGACCTTGATGCCTATCTTTTTGAACCAAGACCAGACCTGTCTTGGGGACCTTAAGGTGACTTAAAAACCCTATAAAGACTAGATGTAAATGTTGGGACCTACACTCTAAAGAGCACGAGAATAAGCTCACATTGCATGATTCATGTGTAGTAAACTGAACACACATGCATAGTGTGATCATTCAAGAAAAGAATCGAACTTAACCCTGTATAAAGACTATGTAAATGGTGTTGGGACCTACACTCTAAAGAGCACGAGAATAAGCTCACATTGCATAATTTGGGTGTAGTAAACAAAACATCCATGCATAGTGTGATCATTCTAGAAAAGAATCGAACTTGAAATGCGAAATAAGTGTCTTAAAGAGGAGATATCAAATCTGCCACTTAGTGTGGAAGCAATGGTTAGGAAGATCAAACAAAGAAAAGAATAAATGATATACGAAAGCGTTAATAGATAGTAATTGCTCGTAAATGTTTGCTTAGGTTGCTAAGTCAAGTGCGTTGAATTCCTAAAGCTAAGGAATGAGGTAAGTAGATATGACCATACCTTTGCTTTCTTTTTTTTGATAAGTAATAAGCAATTTTATTAAAAAAGCGAAAGGCGCCCCAATACACAGGCAATATACGAGGAGCACTTACAAACCCAAAGCCCAAGAACATGCCCAAAAACAGCAAAATGCACCAACAACACCCACAAAACCCGAAACGCCCCCAAAAAAAGACACCCACTACAACCAAAACCCAGAGGCACCCAAAGACCAAGCCTACCGAAGCCGACCGAAACCACAAGAGACACCCCAAAACCCAAGCCGAACTACAAAGCAAATCCAAAAAACAACGGAAAAACAACCCACAACCCGCCAAGGCCTACTTCCCGTGAGCCTTGCCTTTCCTACGCCTAACAGGAATAAAATCGTCGCCATAATTGATGGAGCTATGCAGATTCAGGAACTCTCTCTTTCCTTAGGACTTCTGGCGCGCAATCATCTTATCCCGCTGAAATTCTTCTTCCATAGCATCTCGAATTGCCATAGCCTCCTCCTCAAAGTCCCCAGCCAACGAAAATCCTCATCCAACGCCCAATCCAAGGGTAATCCATCCCAAAATTCATCTTCCTCTTCCCAAACCACAATCTCCCCGTTATGATCAAAACCGATAGGCCAATTCTTGGATTGGGAGAATCCATTTCCCTCAACAGAAAAAGGAATGATGCAACCACTCGGAGGGGAGGAAGGTCCTACCACCCCGACATCGATGACCTCCCGAGGCGAAGCGGAAGGGCCTGAAACAATCGGGCGAGGGTTGAGAAACCCCTTCCTAAGCATGCCCTGCTTCACTAGAGACTTTACAACCTTTATCGCAGGAGGCTCAACCATCAACACCTTAGAGCACTAGCAGCAGTCTCCCAACCATTTTCCCTATATTTAGGGAACAAAACTACTTTTTGCTTCCCTAAAAAAAACACTTCACAATAGATTCCCTTATATTTCCCTATATCAATTAAATATTATTTCTTACTCTTATTTTATTCTTTTTTCTCTTTCTTACTTTTATTTTTTTACTCATTTCTTTTCTTCTTTCTTTACTCTCTCATCTTCTCTCTCTTGCTGCCATCGTCTTCTCCGGGATTCACTAACGACACCGACCTCTTCAGCTGATCCTGGCAGTCCTCTTCCTCCTCATGGATCTGACGGCCGCACCAAGTAATTTTGTTCGGCTGATCCTAGCAGTCCCACACCTGTAACGCCAAAGTCCACACATATCGCAAAGAGGGAGAGAGAGAGAGAGAGTTTCTTTCGGTTTTGTGAGAGAGATGGGCGAGAGGCTGAGTGGGACAGTGAAGTAGTTCAATGACTAGAAGGGGTTCGAGTTCATAACCCCAGATGACGGAGGGGACGACTTGTTCGTGCACCTGTCCTCGATACGCACAGAGGGCTTCTGAATCCTAGGCGAGGGCGAGGCTTTGGAGAACCAGATTGAGTCCGTGGTGGGAGATTTGGTGAGCGAGGAGGTGGTGGGGGTGGATATGGTGGCAGTGGTGGGTATAAAGGAGGTGGGTATGGCGGTGGCAACAGGAAGAGTCACACGAGCGTCCGTGACGGAGGAGAGAGAAGCGCGAAGAGAGAGGACATGTGTTGCAGGCTAGCAGAGTTTGTGTGAATATAATAATGGATTGGGAAGCTACAGTGCTACCCAATGTATTGGGTAGCACTGTTGCTACCCAACCGAATTACCTAAATTTAGGGTGGCTATTGTGGAACTTTTTTGTGAGTTTTTGTTAAATTTTCCTTATATTTAGGGAAGAGAACCAATATAGGGAGACTGCTGCTAGTGCTCTTATTGACAACAAGGCTAGCAGACAACTTCGATGCTTCCAGAGAGTTCGATAATAACTCATCATTCCATTTCACTGAGTGACCTACCCTAAACTCCCTAGCCCTCCTAATATAATGTTGAAAAGGTTTAAAATGCAGCAAGGGGGGGGAGAACGAATCTTCACCCCCAACTTAGAAGCTCCTGAGAGAGGAGCAGCAGCAGAGACGGAAGTCCCTAAACCACACGAGCTACTGGAAAAATCAGAACTCACTAACAGCCCAGCCGGAGACGAAGGAGCAGCTGACGAAAAGGGAAGAGCCCCGCCAAACTCTGCAAGGTTTGAGCCCTTCAAAGAACTTGGGGACTGAAAAACCTCCTCTGTCAGAGCAGAAGAGGAACCTTGCATAGAAGACACCGGAGAAGCAAGCACAGAAAACGCCGGGGAAAGAGAGACCCACCCAGAAGACGCCGGAAAAGAGACCAAAGCAGAGAGAGATTGGACGGGACCTGCAGGAACTGCCGCCGACGGCCACTCAACAGAAGGCGCCGGTGACAAAGCCTCCGTGATGCGAGAGCGCTGAACGACTGGACCTGGAACCGCCGCCAAAGGCTGCTCAATGGAGATGGCCGCCGAAGACGACGCCTCCGGGGGGAAAGAAAGCTGAACCAAACCTAGACTAGGACTCGAGCTCGAACCCAAGACCCGCCTCGAAACCGACTCAGGACCCGATTCAGCAGCCCTCTCAAAGGGCTTAGGCACCTTAGCCCCAGCTCGAAACCGGGACCCTTTGAAAGCAGACTTGCACCTCTTAAGCATCCGGCCCGCTACAAAACCCAACCTTCTTTTAAGCAGAACAGAGGACTTCAAGCTCAATCTAAGCGAAGACCCACAAGCCCAAAACAAAGCCTTGGAAAGGTGCCCAAGGATCTCTAGAATCTGCCCGAACCCTCCAGACACGCTATCCCTTTGCAAAGAAGAGTCACCCTCAACATCAGCTACCCCAGACACGCAAGCCGAACAACAGACGCAAACTCTGGAACTGAGACGCTCATCAACACAACAGTCCTTACCCAAGGGACCAGTCGCTTGCTTCTCCATGGCGGAGCAACCCACTGGTGGCGGCTTCTTCTCCAAATCGCACCGACCCGAAATCAGCACCAGAGACCGGCAACCCAAGACAAAGGCGGTAGCTCCCGAGTGCACCACCTCCGCGAACGACGGAGGACCTGATCCCTTCCCTTCTTAACACCCGTCGGAGACCCATCTGTGGCTCCCTGAAAATCCAAAGCTTTGCTCAAATCCCCCCCCTTCGGAGTCCCCTCCGAAGAAGATATCCCACCACCCGGCAACCGAGCCTTTAAACCGAGAAAAGAAAGCAGCTTCCTCAACTCACCCACCACCCGAGACCAACCCCACCCACCACGGCCTTTGGGGAGCCAAATAGCCCCTTTCCGACCACCCTCAGTGTAGGCTACCACCTCTAGGAAGCGGCCGGCCTTGTTCCCATTCCCTCAAACCATCAGAGCTTTTGTATCCTCCTGAAAGTAGTTGACGAAATCCAAACCTGGATCCTTCAAAGCCTTCTTTAAATGGCAATGCCATATTTTTCTTAAAATTGTTTTCAAGGTATATGATATAATGTTAGCCTTTATTTGGTAGCCCCTTTTATGCATCCAATACTATATGTTTGATAAAGAATTTTAAATGTAATTGATTTAATGCGCATGCTTCCCCTATGTAATGAATATGTTATAAATACGTTATGATGCTTGATGAAAAGTGAATGAGAAGAAAGGAAGGAAAGAAAAAGGAGGTAATTGTATGAACACATGAAATGTTCTAAACTGTTTTTCTTCGCCATATGAAATGGTGGGATGGTACTAGAGCTAATGGGCGGGGACAACCATCTTTTATGATCTACCGGGAATGGCTCACTCAAGTGCACCATTGTTTATCGAGTGATGTCCATATCCTAGACGCGGCTCCACCCGTGGCCACAGTAGCGGATCCAGGATCCTCGTGATTGCCAACCCTTACACACATGGCATAATTGTGTGTCAGCCACTTGAGAGGAAAAAGAAGATTTATGATATGAGTGAATGTTGACCTGCATTTTTCATGTTTTTGAAATGAAATTGTTTCTAATTTCTTTTACTGTATGTTGTAACTACTTACTAAGTATTCGACTCACCCTTTGTTTTTATGTTTAAAAAACAACACAGGTAATGTCATAGATGGTTACAGGCCAAGAAAACTAGAGCCGGAAGCCTTCACCTAGAAGAGGATTTGAATAAGTGCACGTAGCACATTACATTGATTTGTTCCAGCATGATTTCTATGTTAAGACTAAGGGTTTAAAGGTTAAGTTTAATGGGATGAGTTGTAATAACAGTAATACGATAGTTTAAGTTTTTAATTGTTATGAAACATTGGGTTTACTTTGATTTTAAGTTGATTGAATTCTCATATCCTTATGTTTCTGATTCAAGCGACGCATAATATCGTCTTCCTACAGTAAGAGGGTGTAACATTGAAGCAGGAAAATCATTAGAAAAAAATTAAGGGAAAAAACATAACATAATATTCTATTGTATACTTCATGTATACTAGGGTTCCCCCCACTCCGCTTTTAATGAATTTAAATTACTTATCAAAAAAATATTTTTCATGAAACATTTTAATCATTCTACCTAAAAAAAAGACGAGATAAAATTTTAGGTATTACTGATTAACAGGGCAGAATATTATGGCACGTGCATTTCAGACTCCAAATTAGTAAAGTGAATATCCTAAACTGCAAACTTTCTTTTTGTCCAAAGAAACATATAACATAGTCTTGGACATATATTAGAATAAACGAAGAAGCAAGAGGAAAAAGAGGAAAAGGAGGAACAATGTAATCTGTCAATAAATATTTCAAAGCATCAAAAGCAAGATTAAATTTATGGAAATGCCTCTCCAAAGGTCTATGCATAAAGAAACCAAAAAATATTAATAACAGCAGCACATCTTTCTTATAAATAAAAACTTTAAGTTGCAAATGACCCTTTTTCTTTCGAGTTGCAAATGACCCTTTTTCTACACAGAGAACAATCCACATTCAAAATAGGCATGCACAACTTTAAGGAAAAATAGGAAGCCATGATGTTTTTAGAGTATAAACATTACCGGGAAAGCCAAGTCAAGAAGAGCAGTTTGATTGCTGCCAAATTTCGTGAAAAGCAGACCACCAGGATGTGCCTGCAAGGGAAAAAATTACACAGTAAGGTGATCACAATTGTACATGAGGAAGCCAAAAGAAAATACTCTAAAATGCTATATACAGGTAAAAAAAAAAACAATTAGCTTCCCCTAAATCCAAGATTTGACCTCAAGTTGACTGCAGTGACCTTCTATCATATTCTTTTCTTTCTAAACTTTCTATTGTTCTATTAAATAACACTATTAAGTCACATGCCAAACACCACCCTGGAAAGTGGATTGCTCTCTTAAGCAGCACAAAAACAGGTACATGTCACACAATGTAGATGCTAAGACGGAAATAGTTCATGTCCTCAGACCATCAAGGTAAGCAGCAAATAATTGTAGTAGAATGTGATGAGTGGTTCCCCAAGCAGGACCTATTTCAACTTCTTTCTCTGTCATACTGGTACACCTGTTAGCCCTTAGTAGGCAGCACTCCCCAGCCTTTATACATTCGCATATTTCCATATGAAGGCCGTTTGTACTTCCTCCAGGCATCCCATCTCCTAGACTAGATGGCATCCCACAGCAATTCCTTTAGTGTTAAAACCTACAGTACTAATCTCCCCCTACCATTAAGAAAATGGTGTTGTCAACCCTGCTACTTTTTGACCAAAAACCTAATATTCATATCTTGTAAGTTCCTAATCTCGTACTGAAAATTTTGCCTGGCAAAGAGGGCAAAAATTTGAATGAATTATTGGTCTAGTAGATAGAAATGAAGCATAACACACTTTTTTTTTTTAATAAGTAACAGAAATGGAGCACAACACACTTCAGACAACATGATCTAATGGACAAAGCCGCCAAAGTTTGCTGCTACACACAGCAAAGACAAAATTATTTAATACCTCATCTCACATTGTATTAAATAGAAATGCATTGACTATAATTGAAGGGAAATTTTAAATCCCCAACACGTTACCTTCTCTTTGCGATTGTCAATATGAGTGTGTGAACCTATTACGACCACGTTATCGGGAAGCTTTTCAAGTTTGCTTTTGAATGTAGAATATGAGTCTCCATTTCCTACCATAGACTTCTCAGCATCTTTCATAAATAGAATGAAAGGTGAGCTTCTGCTTTCGCTAGTTACAACCTGAGAAAAAGATATTATTAAGTCATCAAGAAGATGATGAAAAGAAGAAGCACAAAACAGGGAGAAAAAAACTACCTCAAACAAAGTGTTAATAAGTAACTTGTCCAATTCCTCCGAGCCCGTGTCCAAACGAAGATCAGTAACTGAGAGAGAGAGAGAGAGAGCAATAGAAAATGCTGAAAAATATAGTACAAATTGCCAGGTTGAAGCTTGTTAAATGGTGTCACTGAATAGGATTTTTACCATTACAGAAGAATCCGTGACCTCCCTCACTGTGACCTCCAAGATCAACCCCATCTGGAATGGATTTATCGAACCTTACCCCAACTTTTGACAATGGATTCTCCTCAAAAACCAATGCCACCTTTCCACGGCTTCCACTAGGTGGGCCCCTACACATTGAGTTAACAAGCATATTTTACAGCATGATAATCCTAAGCATTAATGCTCTAAGAGATATAAAACTCAAGTTCAATTGAAAATCACACAGAGATCAAATAGGCAAACATCATCTGGAAGTGAAGCACTCTTTTTTTTCTTTTTCTTCTTTATAAATAGAAGTGAAGCACTCCTTAAGGTCAGAAGATAATATAATTCATAAAAAATAAGATAAGAAGATAATACAACCCTAGTAAATTTTATCCATGATGATGTTACCGTGAAGGAGATGCTGCTGGATATAAGCCACCCAAAGCTGAACCATTAAATCGTACTCTATCACCTGCACAATTCATATTTGTAGAAATGATGCCGAGGAAAACAAAAGAATATCAAAAACATCAAAAAAAGTGGGAGAAAAACTGGAAAGTGAAGTGCAAAAGGCATCTCTATATGTAACTTAAAATGGAATACCTATTTTAAACACGTAATTCTTAGATGTCCCAGAGGCAGAGGGTACAGTTTCAGTCTCCATCTTAGGTTGAGATTCCAAACCATTCGAAGAAGGTGCATTTGAAGAGCTGAGGGGATCTACTTCCACTGCTGATGGATCCGTGCTCCTAGTCAAGTCCATGGGTAAAGGACTTTGTTTGGGGCAGTTGCAGGATTTTTCTGCATTATATCCATCTTTCAGCAGCTCTGCTTCCTTTGATGATAAACCCTACAATATATTTTATTATTAATATTCCAATCGATTAGTCTAACAATCTCTTCTAAACGAAAGTAAAGCAACATCAAAAGAGAAATTAGATCATGAAAATAAAAACTAAATAAAAGCTGCAACGACTCAATGGACCATGATGAGAATTAGTCACCGGAGCCCCTCAAACAGCAAGGAAAGAGGAGAGCCTTAACTCCAATATAAGAGTCCAAAAGAAGCTAGGTACAATTGTAATACTAATTTCACACTCGAGAAGGTAATTTTATCTTACACCCAAAAATGAATGGCTATCAAATATGAGCAATTTAGCTCCGAAGTAGTTAGCAAGTGCCTTTGCCAACATCTCTTGATATATCTCAGACCCTGTAAAGAGATTTAAAAATAGAAAAATTCAGTTCAATTTTTTGGAATGTAAACCAATACAGCATCAAATCATATCTTGAAGATTAAATTTCATTTGAAAAAAAAAAAAAAAAAAACTCCACAGACCTGCAGGACCAGAAAGCAAAATTCTTGGATTCACAGTAGTAAGCTCTGAGGTATACTTTGCATGTTCTTTATGCTTCAAGTGTATAAATGAAGCTGCAATCAGCACATTTTTTGTGTTCTCACTGCAAGAGAGGAAAAAAAAAATATTTTGAAACCACAAGTTACAACTACATAATTCAATATCACGAAACATTTAACATATCATCTACCAGTCAACAAATGAATATATAAAATAACAGCTCTATGTGATCTAAGTTAGGAAACCACAAAACACCGGGCTCTATCTAATCTCCTTCCACTAGAAACAATAAAATAAACCCTTTCTTCACAAGTTAAAGTAGCACCATCATATTTATTTTATTTTTTATTAAGTAATCAAAATATCGTTAAAACCGCAAAATGTAACTCAAATACACAGGAAGTATACTGCTTGCAAAACATAACCCAGATACACAAGAAGTATACAAGAGAAATGCCTAACTAGAAAGAGAAAAAAGAACAAGAAAATCATTAAAACTAATCACCAAGGGAGCTAAAAAAGCAGGTGTCCAAGTATAAAGAGAATTAAAAGAAAAAAGAAAAAAAAAAAAAGACTTAAAAAGATTGAGGGTTTATGAAATTGGGGATTCGGAAATTGGGGATTCCCTAAAAGAGCTAAAAACGCAGCTGTCGTTGCATTACATGTTCCATCCAGGTATAAGTTAATGAAATTGGTTTCTATTCTTCTCTCAGAAAAGAACTTAAAACTTCTGATTTTTTTTTTTTTTGATAAGTAACTAAAACTTATGATTTGATAAACAAAAGGTACACTAGAGGTCAAAAAATAAACCGTTTGACTTGAAATAGAGGAATTTTCCATAAGTAACATCTAATGACTAACAGAGGCCTTTTCAGGAAGGATTTAATAACTTTAGAGTTTTTAGAATATTACCCAAGAAAAATGCAACAAACACGTCATGTTACATTTTCATGACTTACACATTGTTATATTCAGTAGTAATTGAGGACCACAGAAAAAGGCAAAATAGAGTTTATCCAACAGAAATATCCATTCTGCCTTACACAAGCCCAACCCCCCCCCCCCCCACCAAAAAAAAAAGGAATAAGAAATATGGGAAAGAAGGCAAAACAAGCCAAATATAAAGAAGTAACTAAAATTGAATTGTATTTTAAAACTGTACAAAGCACACAGACAAAAATTTGGAGCTGAAAAGATCTAAAAGTAAGAAGAGATCTAATGAATAGCCGGTGTGATACTGAATCAAGCTACTTTAGCATATCATGAAAGAATTATACCTTAAGTAGTAAGAGAAGCTGTCAAATGAAACATCTATGTCTCTGCCATCGATAATTCCTTCACAAACATCGTCTTGAAATGCTGCACACCGCAAAGACATACCCGACGTTGATGCTGGCTGCGAATCCCTCATCCACTCGTTTCTTTCTTCCAAAACCTGTTTACAGATACTTTTGCTCAATTTCAGTGTACAACTAGTTGACTGAGCTAACATCCTGAACAAAGGCCTTAGCAAATCATTCACCCCAGAGAGTTTTACATTGCCTGCCTCTATGCCAGAGTCCGGGTTGCAATCGTGAAGAGAGTTCTTGTCGATTGTTCCAATTTCTGCAGCTTTATCACTCCCACTGTTTGGTGCCGAGTTGCATTCCAGGCCATCAAGCTCAACTTCTGTGCCATCATGAACAACAGATTGAGTAGGTACCTCAGGACCCTGGTGGATTTTAGTGATGGTCTGAGCTGGAGACTTCCAACGTGATAGATCTTGTCTCATGCTAGAAAGAGAGGCCAGTATGGAAGCTCCAGCCACGGCTGAAGGATCTCCCGCCCTCCTTTCGAGGTGCAGGAGTTTTCCAAGACTTTGAACCTCTGAACCTTTAACTGCAACCTCATTCATCAGATGCTGAAAGATCTATGTTGATAAGGATTAAGGAATACACAAACACAGTTGTAGACACTCGGTCACAGTTAAGAAAGAAAGAATATAACAAGGAATGGGAAAAAAGGGAGGGGAGGGGGAGGGGGGGGAAGAGCAGACAACTCAACGGAAGAACCACCCAAAAACTAAAGAGAAGGATACATAAGCATAGTTTGCCCCGAACACCAACTCATCACCGGAATTAAGCACACAGCTGCCGCCACTCTTCTTGACATTTGTCCCATTTACTTGCACCGTTCCCTTGCTCCCCATAATTTCTAGCACGGCTACATCAACGCCTTCGCGCTGATCATGTCCAGAAATAATGAGTACTCATACTGCATGTACATATTTCTAAGGAGTTCATCTCCAAAAAGACAGAAAACCAATAACACCCAAGTACAATCAGAGTCACAACAAACGTGTATGTGCTCGCTTGTGAGCAAAACCATGCCCAATTTCGTTTCAATCCTACAAATATTTGGCCGCATAATCATATTGAAGTTCAAAATATACCTGCGTGTGCCTGATTCTGCATAGATTCCCACTAACACTCTGATCCTTCAATGAATAATTGCAGTGCCTACTTGAACCAATCACGAAGTTCTCAGTGCATATGGGAACATTTGCATTCTGCGGCATATATTAGAAAGAAAAAAAAACACTTACTACACAGAAAAATTAAACCGTCAACAGTAACGAGCTCCAGTTGGTAGACTGTTACAATTTCCCAATTCAACTCAAACCCAACCAACAACAACATCAAAAAAAAAGAAAAGAAAAACCCCGCTTTATCTAATCCTCAAGCCTACAAAATGAAACCCAGTTAACCAAAAGAAATGCTTCTAAAACCTGTCCAGACTGTGATAGGAGCTTGCACCATGGCATCGAGGACTCGAAGGTCGTCGCCGGATTGGTCCGCTTCTGATAACCACTCCACGATGAGAACGAACTCCTCGGCTTATCCGCCATCACCGCCGGCGAAGCCCCTTGAAAGCCAAACACAAATCTTATAAAAAAATTTCACAAATCGAAACGCACAAAGAGAGGGAAAAAAAAAAAAAAAAAAAGCTCTTCAGAGAGCGAGAGAGAAACGCTCACCCTCCGCGATCGGCGCCGCCACGGGCGTGGCCTCGCCCTTCCGCGGGCTCACGTCGTCTCCGGCGATCGGCGCGTTTTCCGACGTCGGAGGCGCGCTGCACGATTCCTTAGAATTCTCGGCCCCCGCCGGCGTCGGCTTCTCCGAGGCACCGCCATTATCGACCTGAAACCGCACAAATCCATCGCTCAAAAAGCCCTAAACTCTCACTCTCCCAAATATTTCAGCAAAAAAGAAAATCAAGGCGTTGAATTTTTATTTTTATTTTTCTTTTTCCTTTTTTAAAACCTTTTGACGCTTCGGTGAAGGAGGTTTATCTTCCGACGACGATGATCTCTTGCTATTGTTGTTGTTGTTGTTACCGGAGAGAGATCCACTTCTCCTCGTCGAAACCATGCCGCCTCTACTTCTTGTCTTTGTTTTTTTGTTTCTCTCTTTCTTTCTTTTTGCCTTCGTGTTTGAACAAATGCAATGTGTGTGCGAGAGAGATGGGGGATAGAATAAGAAACTTGCTTTATTATTTTTATGTAATTGTTAGTTTGTGTTTTTTCATTTTCCTCTTTTTTATATTGATTTGTTTGTGTTCGGTTGGTGCATCGACAGTTTGATACCCCTGTGTCCGATTTACGTACGGCGTATGTTACGAATACAGAAATATATATAGAATAATAATGATTCAATGACACTCAAATATACAACTTTTCACTACCTTGTCTATGTGGCAATGTGGTCCTCCACTACTTTTTGAATTTTTTTATTTTTTAAAAATAAATTAAGGTGAGGGACCACCTTGCCACATAGACAAGGTGGTGAAAAGTTGTATATTTAGGTGGTAGTGAATCATTACTCATATATATATATATATATATATATATATAAAATAAGGTTAACAATTTTTTTTTGACATAAAATTAAATACAACTCACATATAAAATTGATATGTGTCCCTTGGCACATGAGAAGCATATATTATTTCATATAACTCACATATAAGATTGATATGTGTCCCTTTGTACGTAAAAAACACATATTTTTTAATAGCATTAATAAGAAAATATGTGTTTCTTACATGTTTAAATGACATGTGTCACTCTTATATGTGAGCTGTATAAAATTTCATACAAACCAGTTTGTAAAAAATTTCTGACCATTTCAAAATTCAATACGAACCCAACACAAAATTGACAAATTATAATTGAGAAATCAGATATGTTTAATTAAATTGACTAAATTATAATTAACATCTATAGTCTTATACTCATGTCTAGACACGACCTGAATATGACACAAACTCAATACAAAGTTAAGGAATTCGAGTTGTACCCATTTAATCTTATACATGACATCCAATATCCAAAAACTCTTTTATAAGTGCTAACTTGTGCACCTATCATGTAACTTATTGAACGACAATTGGAGTTCACTCTGGGCCTCCGGCTACCTTCCGACTTATTTTTCTCTCCTCCCTTCTTTTCCCATTTATATTGGTAATGATCTGCCCCTAGCTTATTTTAATGAAGAATGCTAGACATCTAAACACTCTTTTTTAGAATTTAGTTATAACATGATGTGTCACAATTCCATGAGATCTATCATTTTGGAAAAATGTGTCACAGTTTCATAAGATTGTAACACATCAGGTTTGAACCAAATTCTAAAAAAAAATGTCAGGATACCAAGCATTAATTTATCTATTTTAATTTATTGTTTGTTCTATCCTCTGGGCGAAGTTTATTACCAACAAAAAAAAAAAAAAAAAAATATCTCATTTAGAAAATTATTTGACTTTTAACTATTGGATTTGGAGGCTCCCTTGTTGGCTCCCGGTGTTATTCCGACCATCTTTTCTTTGTATTATACGTACCCATTGTTTAATTTGACCGTACAAAAATCTGCATGACCGAATTAATGTTACCTAATAATTAGTGGGTAAGTATGCGATAATGGAATATATATACGTTTACACTGTACCTCACCATCCAGTTGTATATAATAAGAAATCCACATTACTATATAATTTGCTGTTTTGACTTTTGACCATCCGTCATATCTCCTGAAACTGAAATGAAAATGGCTTTGTGATTATTGATAACATTTTTTACTCTTTTTTTTTTTTTTTTTAATTTCTGTAAATAAAAACATTAATAAACAAGTGAAATAGCAATACCCTCTCGCGCCACTAGGGTTTGAGAGAGCTTAAAGAAAGAGAGAGGAAGTCGAGATCGGTGTTCGGGGAGGCGCCATGCTTCCCTCCTCCCATGGTAGTTTAGATTATTGTTTTGGTTTTCTCCTAATTCGTTTTGGGCTTGAGAGTTTTTGTTTATCCCTAGATAGATTCAGTGGAGTTGAATATTCTCCTAGTCCTTCAAGAGCTATGGTGTTATTATTTGTGTTTTCTATTCGGTTTTTTCATGCAGGAAGACATTGGAAAGGGTCACCGGTGATAGCTAGCGGAGCTTTATTTTTTCTCCATCTACTATTTGAAGCCAAATCTATATCTATCCGATAGAGCCAGCCTGACACGCGCCCCTCTATGGTGTATGCCGGCCTCCTCCGGTTCTGCTGCGTCAAGCCGCAGCGTTGTTGGACTTCAATGCTCGGGGCATGGCCAACACGCGCCAGGGATCTTCTCCTTGGGAAACTGTGTGTGGGGGCCACGCTCAGCCTCCCAAGTCGTGACCGGTGGTGTCTGATGGTTCCTAGCGGCTGCTTGCTGCAGTGGGGTTCCTAGGGACGGCGTGTGGTCTACACGCACTGTCTCCGGGGACAGCAGTCTCCCTCGACATCAGATCTATGATTTGATGTTTTCTATTTTGGTTTTTCGGTGTGTTAGTGTGGTTTTTGCAAGTTTGTCTATTAAATTTTCATATATTATTGGACTTTTAATGAATTGATAGTTATATCAGGCATCTTTCATTTGTTGTGGCGTTTTATTATTAAAAAGATGCTCATATGTCTATTTCTGTAATATTTGGTATTTGTAGGCAGCATTTAAGTCATAATTTTTTCTGTCTTAGTATGTAGGGTGTTTTGTACCTTTATTCAATGTATTTGCCTTTGGGCATTTGATATATCAATGAATATCGATTTTCCTGTACTTTACAAAATTAAAGTTATATACTGCACACTCGTATCATTGGACTTATATAGCAGTATTTATCAATCTTTATTTTTTTTTTTTAAAAAAAATTTAACAATAATTGATCAAATAATTAATGAGCACTAAAATGAGAACACGGTGAAAGTTTAATATGTATGATTACTCTATTTAAAATTACTCTCAAGTCAAAAACATTTTTTTAAGTACTTTTTTTTAAAAGAGAGTATTAACAAACAAAACATGAGAAGAATGGTACGAGAATAACAACGAGGAGGTTTGCTTCATTGCTTGTTGTAATTAACACAATGAGGCTAAGGGGATGGAAGGCGCATGGCGGAAGTACCTAAGAAGAAGGTGTAACCGTTGAATAACTTGAATGGTGATGTTGAATGGTGATGTTGAACAGTGATGGGCGGGCCTTCGCAGGAAACCAACATGAACGTTACGGTTTTGCATGTTTCGTCCTCTTCTATCCGTGATACGTGGGCGTGTGTGCTAAACTGCGCGTGTAAAACGTAAAAGCCCTTTTGCTGGGACGGGTGGAGTTGACTCTAAATAGGTTGAAAATTGTTCGGAAATTATTATATACTATATTTTTATTTTATATTGTTGTTTTATAATGTTGATAGGGTAATTCCAATTGGAAAATGCTACACTTACTACCAAATTCTTACAACCAAGTTTTTACAACCTGATGTGGAATTATATATATATATATATATATATATTTTTTTTTTTTTTTTTTTTCTTCTTGTTCTTTTAAAAACAAAACTCTCTCTCTCTCTCTCTCTCTCGCGTTCTTCTCTCTCTTTCTCTCTCTCGTTCTCTCCGGCCGGCGAAGAAGCTCGGGACGGCGGGATTTGGAAGGCCGGCGGGATCAGGATAACGGGTCGGGATGCTCGGCCGGATCTAGGCGGTTTTCTGGTCGGATCTGGGTTTGGATCGGGACGCATGGCTGGATCTGGGCGGTTCGGGATCTGGACGGCGTGGTTTTTCGGCTGGATCTCTCAAACCCACGCCGGTGTGGCGTGGGTTCCGGCCGGATCTTTCCCGAGCTCAGTCGCCGCTTGTCCATGGCCTTCGAAAATGGACGCTCAGTGGTGACTGTCTCGGAGGTGGCTGTGCCGGCGTGTTCCGGGGTAGTGGTGCAGGGTGGTTCGGGTGGGCGGTTTGTGTTCCAAGGTGGTGGTGCCGGATGGTTTTGGTGGGCAGTTCGGGCCACCGGTCTTCCTTGTGTGCCTGAGAAGAAAACAAAAAAAAAAAAATACTGATGTGGAATGCCACATCAGGTTGTGGGGATTTAGGTGTAGGGAGTTGTGTGTGAGTGTAGCAGCCCTCATTCCTATTAACCATTAAACTTTTTTTTTTTTCAATAACGATTCATCTAAGAGTTCGTTAGAATTGTCACGTTGGTTGATAGGGATAAAATTAGTATTAGATAGATTTAATAGTTGAGTTTAACTAAGATTATATCATTTCAAATTAGGATTATGTTATTTAAAATTATGAGTATGATTAATTAGGAGTCTTGTCAATTTGGGAGTCATCTTATTGTATCTATTTCAAGTCTAGTTGTCAAAGATCTAAAAAATTAGATCTTATTGCTCTAAGATTACAACTTCACAGATTCAATTTGAAATTTCTTCCGTCCATGCATAATGAATTACATGTTTTATTGCCGCATTTACAAGCCCGTATGCAGCAAAGTTGTACTCTCTATTAGTCTGACAAAACAAAGGTGAATGCTCTGCTAGTTGAATATTTGTCATAAAATCATTTAGCTTTTATTTTTTATTTTTTTTAAAGTTAGTTATAAAGTGAATTATAACTATAGATTTAAACTTTTAAATTATCTGGTGTCCAACGCGTTGTATCGATCAGTCTCACATAAAGGCTCTACATTTGTTTATCTTTCAAAAAAGTTGTCTCCCGTGCTTATCTCCTTAATCAGTCTTATCATATCAATCATAATGCATGCATATTACATGAGATTAAATCTCAAATCAAATAATAGTTGCCAGTAAAATTTAGAGATAATTGCATCACTGGTCTCTGGAGTTAACCTAAATTACAAATAACTCCCTATGATATAAAAAGTTCATGTAGAAACTATAATTAGGAATCACTCCCTAAACTTGTTTTTCGACCACTAAGTTAACAGAATCCGTTAGTTTGTTACATCATATAAATAGAGAGACAACCTCTAAATATCATTTGTACTGTAATCTACTAATGAACTTTATTTACTTGATGGACGAAAAACGGGTTCAGGGAGTGATTTGTAATTGTAGTACAACAGAGAATAATTCGTATTTTAGGCTAACCTTGAGGACCAGTGGTACAATTATCCTTTAAATTTAACTAATATAATTGTTGAACACTAATTGATAAGTGGTATCTTAATATATATTACATTTTGTAGACTTGTAGTTAAAGACTTCATGGCTCAACGAAACACGGGGTGATCAATCCCACTTGATACAGTGACTGCGTGCAGGCGCGCATGGAAGAAGAAGCCTGCAAATAAGACAAAGTATCAAAAAAGTTTCGCCGAAGATGTCGGCGGAAACACCTCCTACACTTCAGTTGATGAAGGAAGGAAGAAAGAAGGAAATGAGAGAACGAAAGCTTATAGAGTTATAGGTAAGGAAAAAGTGGGTCACATGAGAAAGTTATTCATTATCTTTCTATAGGCTTATTGATTCCGCCTCTTTCGCATAGAGTTTTGAGGATTTCTGCCTATTTTTTTGTTAGCGAGGTGGAAATTCTTTAGAGAGTATCGTCTGGACGGCGGGAGGGGGTGAGAGGGTTACGTAGTGTGATCCATACGCATTACTAAAAGAACAATTTATTTTCTACCGTCAAATTCCATCCAATATTTAACAAGTTTATAAGTAACTTTTTTTCCTTTTTCTTTTTCTCTCTTTTTTTTTTTTTTTTTTTTTGGGTGGAAGGGGGCGGGAGGGGGTCATGGCCCTCTCTAGACCCCCTTTTGGGCTCGTCACTACTTATTCCCGTTGAAAATAAATACCTATAATATTTTTGTAACAAGCTAAGTTTATACGTAACTTTTCTTTATTTCTTTTTTTTTTTTCTTATTTTTTTGTGAAAGGGAGCGGGAGGGGGCCATGGCCCTCTCTAGACCCTCTTTTGGGCCTGTCACTACTTATTCCCGTTGAACTGTCATAACTTTTGCAATGTTAATTACCATTTAATTTGTGGGCCCATGCGGAGATTCACATGCAGCCCACATACCCCATAGTCGCCCTAGCCGTCAGGAGAGGAAAAAGTCTTGAGAGCTTGGTTTTCGCCGGGAGGGGGTGGTTTTCTTGCCTCCCCCTCCCGGTGGTGATTTCCCTCTGACTCTTCGTGAGTCAGAGTTTTTTTGTTCCCCCTGAGTTGGTTCAGTGGGGTTAGGTTTTCTCCTAACCTTTAGGGTTGTGGAGCTTTGTTCCTCCCGGCTAGATCCGGTGGAGGCGGGTCTTCCCCTAGCCTTTTTGGGCTATGGTGGCTTTTATGGGTCGTTATTTGTTTGCTTTCTTTTGTTTTGGCAGGATTTCTCATCTCAAGTTGTCTTCTTTGGGGGATTGGCCAAGTGTTCGTGTTGTCGGCGGGATGTTTTTTGGCCTATTCTTTCACCTTTTTTCTTCAGATTTTGGAAGCCAGATCTGCTCTTCCTCGCCCATTTCTGACTGACACGCGCCCCCCAGCCGAGATCTCCGTCGTCTTCCGCCCCTTCCGCTGCTAGATCCGGCCTTGTCGGTCGCCGGTGACCGGCGCGTGGTTCCCACGCGCCAGTGGGCTCTCCGCTGTTTGGTGCGCGTGTGGGCCACGCGCCGCTTTTTTCTGGCTGATCTCGGCGGATTTCGGTCGTCCGGCTTCGGTCCTCCATCTGGGTGGCGCCGGTGTCGGCGCGTGTCCCCCACGCGCCACCGTCTGGTTTCTTGGCCTTTTTCCTCCACTGCCGGCAGCTTGTTTTTTGGGTGGTCTCTGCTTCAGTATCATTTGTTTTTTTCTCTTTTCTTGGATCACAGTCTGCTTGTGTTGGGTTCAATTTTTACGAGAATATTTGTTGGCTAATTGCTAGATCTGGTCTCTTTTATTTAAAAAGTGAGCGTTAATGTAAAGAGGCTCATATGCTTTCTTGTAAAAATTGTATTTCTGCTTAGGCAGCTGTTTATTAAGCCAGATTTTGCTGGCTTAGAGAATGGGGGGCTTGTCCCTTATTTTCAAGTTGTAAGCCTTGAGCTGTTCTCCATATCAATGATAGATTATCATTTCCGTTCAAAAAAAAAAATAATGATTTTAAAAAGTATGAGGATAAAAGAAAGACGATAGAAGAATGTATAACACATCTTTTAATGAATTACTGTCTGATTTGTCAACCATATACTCTTAATTATTTTACCAATTATATATATATTTTTAAAAAATACCAATTATAAACGGCCACATCAATTTGTATAAAAAAATGTTGTAAAAATTTAACACCCCAAGCATTTTTTTACCACATCAATTATCATATCAATTTATAAAATATTTAGAATTTTTTTGAAGTGTCCTAGCAGCATCAAATATGTTTTTCCTCCTAACAATGTTAAGGACTTCGTGTGTAGCATGCATGAGCCACCAAGGACATGATTTTTGGAAGCATGAAAATACAAAAAAATACCATAATAAAGAATGATGTTAATGGAGGTCCCTGATTATTTACGTAGAAAATAAACTCGACAGAGACGCATAACTTTATCTTAAGAGATAAGCTGATCGATGTGTATTTGTTGTAATGAGAGTCGTGAGACCACCCAATGGGACTGTAATTGCATAATGATTGAAGTATTTTTTTTAAATTTTTTTTTTTAATAATCTTCATTTATACCCAAAAAAAAAAAAAAAATTAGAGTCAAAGATCTCAAAAATTAGAACCTATTGCTATAAGGTTACAACTTCACAGATACAATTTAAAATTTCTTCAATTAATATATAATCTATGATGCATTTTATTGCCGCCCTTGCAAGCCCGTGTGCAGCAAAGTTGCAATCTTTGATCAATATGACAAATCTGCCATCTTCTATTCCTAACAAAGGTGAATGCTCCGCTATGTGGACATTTGGCTCTTTTTAGTGGTAGGCTTTCGAGCGTAAAGGTCCAATCAGGATCCTATAAATTAATCATTTGGCTTTAATTTTCCATAATTTTTTTTTTTTTTTGAAGTTAGTTATAAAGTGAATTATAATTATAATACTATCATATATATCAAAACCTATAGATTTAAACTTTTAAATTAACTGGTGTCCAACGTGTTGTATCGATCAGTCTCACATAAAGGCTCTAGATTTGTTTATCTTTCAAAAAAGTTGTCTCATGTGCTTGTCTCCTCAATTTGTACGTATTATCATATCATATCATATCAATCATAATCCATGCATGTTACATGAGATTAAATATCAAATCAAATAATAGTTGCGATTTAAATTTAACTAATACAATTGTTGAACACTAATTTTTAAGTGGTACCTTAATACATTACATATAACACTTTATTTTGAGACGTGGCCTCGTGAACATATAATTTCATTTGGTAGCTTTGTAGTTAATGACTTCATGGCTCAACGAAATATGGGGTGATCAATCCCACTTGATACAGTGACTCTGTGCTAAGCACATGGAAGAAGAAGCCTGCAAAGAAAACAAAGGCAATGTTGAACTGATTATTAACCGGATAACCGGTTTTTTCTTATTGTTGATTTTTATTTATTTATATATATATATATAATATTATATATAATAATAAAAACCGATTGCGGTTATTTGGTTATTAACTGATTTTTTAAACGCCAATAACCAGTAACCGTAACCGAGTACCCAATTATTCAGTTGTTGTTATTTTTGGTTTTCTGATTTTTTTGGTTAGTGGTTGTTGCCCATTTTTAGCAGTTACCGGGTATTTTCGGTTAATATCCGCATCGCTTGAACACTCATAATTATAGGTAAGGGAAAAGTGGGTCATTAAGTGTATATGAGAAAGTTATTCATTATCTTTATGTAGGCTTATTGTTTTTGCCTCTTTCATATAGAGTTTTAAGGACTCCGCCTATTTTTTGTTAGCAACGTGGCAAATTCTAAAGAGAATATCGTTGGGACGACGAGGAGGGGGTGAGAGGGTGACGTAGTGTGATCCATACGCATTACTAAAAGAACAATTTATTTCACACCGTCAAATTTCGTCCAATTAATTATCAGATTTTGTTAGTGTGATATTGATTTAAATATGACACGTATCATAATTTTATTAGCTTTGATGTGTCGCACTATCGGAATCTGTTAATTTTTATTTATTTTTGAAATCGAATCTGTTAATTAAACGAACAGAATTTAACTGTAGGGAGTAAATTATTATTTTGGCATACCTCAATGACTTATGAGTTTATTTTGATACTGCAATGTGCTATTGCAAATTAGATAAACCACACGAATTAATTTTGCATTTTTCTTCAAGAATATTGCTATTTAATATATTATTATATAACTATTATATAATTAAGATGACGTAACAATAAAACTCAGCCCATCGTTTTTTCTTTTAACAAATATTGATCTAACGACGGATTTTTACAGTCTTATCATCAAATCTCACGACAATAATATCACAATTACTAAAATAGCATTAATCGTTATATAAATGATAAATCTCCTAATTTTTCCCCTTCGAAAAACAAAAATCTCCTCAAGTTCCCATAAAAAGAAAAGCCGGATAGTATAGTCTGTATAGAAACGACACGGTCTTCATACTGTTCTCCTTGCCAAGAATAGACCAGACGACCTTGGATCATATTGAGAAGAAGAAGTAGAAGCAAAGAGCAAAGAAATGCCGAAGAGAACAACACATACGTACTCAAGCGAGGACGCGGCTCCGGAGGGACCGGACTCCGATCTCTTCGTCTATTACTGCAAGCACTGTGGCTCTCACGTCCTCATAACAGGTTCTTATTCTCTCTCTAATTCTAATTCTTTGTTTGATTCCAGAGAAAACTGTTGGCAAATCAAATAATATCTAAATCCTACACTTCGATTTTCCCCTCAGCTTATTTCTTCTGTTGTCTATCACTCTACGTAATTGTAGTTCTTAACCACATGAATCTGTGTGTGTGACATCGCCACGCCGTCGTTCTTGTTCTTAATAACTATTAATCTGAAATAAGGTCCTTAATGAGCTCTCAAAAGTTTATTTTTTTATGAGCAGATTAATAGATTGATTTGCCCTAATTTTTACCCTAATTTGTATTGCTGATGTGCACTGGCTTTGGATGAAGTTCAAAAAGTGTGGTATTGTTATATAGAACAGGAAATTGATTTCTCATTTGGATGATAGGACTTCAATTATTTCAACATGTTGCATACTTGCTAACAACGAGAAGTTTCACATACACCTTAAGTTTAATATATTACAGTCTCAACACAACTTCAGAGGCAGATTGTATTTGATTACTGTATAGTGAATAACGGTTAACTACTTGCATTTACACATTGCATCCCCTTAAAGTTAGTATAACTTGTTATATTTACGATCATCCTTGTAGCATTCCTCGTTTGATCTAGGACATTTGTTCCATACTGAAGCATATTTTTTATAAGATACCCAGTTGCAGAAAATGCCCAAAAGGAAGACTGACAAAGCATATGTGTTGGACAAGAACAAGCATCTTGCGAGGTTGAACATTAATGATGCAGGAAAAGTTCTCTTGAAACGGTAATTTAATTACCTATAAAGGGTTTTGTGCATTGTATTTATTTTTAAATTTTTTAGATCATTTAAAGAGTTTGTGCTTTTCTGTTGTTTTTTTTTTTTTGTCTCTTAAGGAAAAAATGATTTGTATTATTTCTAGACTTATGTAAGTTAAGCTTATGGCTAAATGCACATTCGTGTAGTTTATTACAATAGTTCTTTTGTCTTGAGATTGTCTACTGAGCACATTATGTTTTTGAATCAATAAGTTATTTGTAATTATCGTTTTTTGAGTATAAGTATACATGCATTTAGAGCTCATAGCTATGCTCTGGATATTTCTTATTCAGGGGTGAAGGGAGACTGGAGAAGCAATTCCGTATGAACTGTATGGGTTGTGGGCTCTTTGTCTGCTACCGCTCGGAAGAAGATCTGGAAGTTGCTCCTTTTGTTTATGTTGTTGATGGTGCACTTAGTACAGTTGCTGCTGAAACTAACCCACAGGTATAAGAAATGGTTATAAAGGCTTATTGTGTCAACCATCCTCTGTAGGCTTGAATGTAGAAAATAGTTGAACTGTAGACCATTGCTGTCAGTAATTACATTAATCAATAATTTGGAGCCAATAGCCTCGTATGCATCTTGACATTTTCAGGATCGTTAGTGGTGATTTGAGTCTCTGCATGCATGTATTTGTTCTCACTTGCTCTGCAAGTGATTCTCAGTCTTAAATTATGAACATCCATATGAATTTAAAACTTTAAAATCCTCCATCTTTACTTTTTGGTATGTGCTGTAGGATGCTCCTGTTCCACCCTGTATATCACAGTTAGAAGGAGGGCTTGTTCAAGTTGCTATAGAAGTTGAAGACCGTGCCCAACGCTCAGCCATCACAAGTAACAAAATGTTCTCTCATTTAACATGCATTGCTTCTGCAGCAAAAGTTTAAACAGATTTGATATTTTTCTGGGTAAACTCAGCCATAACCTTTGCATGCAATGGTTTGATCAAATCATCCAGTTGATAATTCAGTTGACTCATAATGTGCATGCAGTTTCTAAATTTTTAATTTTTAATCTGTTGATGAGAATTCAAATTTGGTCAGTGCCTTTCCTATCAAATGGTTTTGAAGTGGTTTAGTCCCTTCTTAGACGTACATGCCTTGGGTTTAATACTTCAACAATAGTCCTCAAAGTCAACCTATGAGAGCGGTCTTTGAAGTGGAAACTTAGGAAAAGACAGTGATCCAGGGACTATTGCTGGATGCATGTCTGCCCCAAGCATTATTGCTTGGCTTTTATCTCAAATTCCAAGGGCTTGTCCAGCATTTTCTGAATGTTTGGTGCAGACTACTCTTCAACATAATATGTTTTGCCTAATTGGGCGCAAGCTATAGATACCTCCATGTGTTTGTGTGCGCGATATATATATGTATGTGTTATGTAAGTATATATATAAACGTATATATGCTTTACCTTTGTACACGTTCATTTATATACGAGTAAAAAAAAGAACATCATAATTGTTTTTTTCTGGTACACTTGCACATATTACCCTTTAATTTCCTCTACCCAAAATCTCAACGTTTTCACTAATTTATGCTAACAATCAAGCATTGCTCTTAACTGGTAATTCTTATGCTTCATGCCAGGAGTGAATGCTGATGATGTTCGTGTTACTGTGGCTGCACCTGCAGCCCGTGGGGAAGCTAACAATGAACTGTTGGAATTCATGGGCAAAGTATGCCTCCTATTCATCTTAGGCGATGAAATTGATCCCGCATTTTTTTTATCCTTTAAATGTCTAGTTAATCATAAACACATTTCCTTTGGAACCAGGTGTTGGGTCTGAGACTGAGCCAGATGACTCTTCAGAGAGGGTGGAATAACAAATCAAAACTCCTTGTGGTGAGTTAAATTAAATTTTCCTTTGTTTGTATCTGTATGAAAGGATGTGGCCGTCTTTTTTCTCATGTGTGTTAGTTCTCATTTTAGGTTTTGCTAAGTAGATTGTGAGTAATTTCATATTTTTTATAACTGTAGACTTTCTCATGGCTGACATGTTGACACCATCATGCTGAATCTGTGTCCTGCTTTTCAAGATAACCATGCTCCCACACACCCCTACACCATATGGTTTATGCCCGCCCTGTTAATTCAAATAGGTAGATTCTCCAATAATCAAGGATAAGAGAGGCAGATTTGCCTTTTAACCTTGTTTTTTTTGCCTGATCAATTTAGCCAAATAACACTTTGAATAACCAAAATGCATTAATGGGAAAACATGTGCACTAGATATAGGATATGCTTTTACTACTTATGTGGTTCATGGGTGTGTACATATCCCAATAGCAAACAACTGTCTCAAGTGGTATGTAGGCCCTTAATGACCATTTCAAGCCAATGCGAGTCTAGAGGAGGCTGCATTGGTTTATTTGTTTAAGTTGCATTATCTGCACTCTTTTTTTTTTTTTTGCCATTTCTGTGCTCTATTTTTGAGTGAGGCACATTTCGAGTAAAGCATGTCTTTAAGGTTCTTTGCTAAGACGTTTTGCCAAGTCTATTAACTTTTGATGATTGCATTAGGTGGAAGATTTGTCTGCTAGACAGGTGTATGAGAAACTTCTGGAAGCTGTGCAACCTTGAAGCTCCTCTTTGGGTGCAACAGTCTTGATTGTTTTGTGTTGGCAGTAATGAGCCGTTTTGTAATCCAAATATACTTGTCATTCAACTTCATTCGGTGGAATGATTCTTTTCTGTCCATGTGTTTTTACCCTCGACATTCTTAAGCCCTCGCTTCTGGTTTAATTAATTTTCTTTTTCTTTTGCCCCCCTCCAAAGCGATCGGAGGGAGGATTTATAGGATCTCTCATTTTCAAGTTAGATGGTAAGATACCATTTCGGTAAATAGGCGTATCAAAGATTCAAAGGTGCCCTTCAAAAAATGGATTTAGCACCTAGATTTAACTGAGGTGCTGTTGAAAAATTATAGTACAGTTCTTGTAGTTTTTTAACTAGTTTAGATTTAATTTCAAAATTTTCATGTGAAAGAGAATAAAATTAAATCTGACCCATTAAATTGATTTGAGTATGGAATGTTAAAGCTCAGTTTATTTAATTTTATTTCAAACACGAGCAGAGTTCGAGTTTACATTGAGCTAGATAATTTACTCAAGTTTGACTCATTAATTTTTTGAACGTACTTAAACTTATTCATGAGTTGTTGAATTGACTTATTTATTCTTTATATAAATTAAATCATAAAATATTATGATTGTTTATTTTTTTGTAAATCTATACTAATTATTATGAAGATTTAATCATTTGAGTTAATTAAATAAATTAACTTGTCTATATATATATAACTAAATTCATTATGCACAGGTTTATACACATACTCATGTACACACAAACATAATATCAAGATTCGCAATAATAATAATTCAAGTTATATTTATTATATATTAAGAAGATAGTTCTTCTTTATTTAAGATGTTCTAATTATAAAATTAAAATAAAACTATAAAATAAAATAATACAAAATTTATACGATATTATAAAATTGAAGCCGAATTTATTAGAGTAAATTGGCTTATTTATTAGACAAACCAAATTTATTAGAGTAATTTTTTGGCGTTTAGTTCTTCACTGTGTTTTGTGGAGCATTTGGAGGGAGTGGAATGCGAGGCTTTTTGAAGATGTCGAGACTGTAATGGTAGTATTAAGGAAGCGTCTTCTTAACACGCTATATCTATGGATAGCACCCCATCTTTGCTACCTAGGTATTTCTACTTTTGTAGACTTTCTTAACTTATTAGTTGTTCCTCCCATTTAGGGGCTCTCTTGTATACTTCTCGTGTATTAGGGTTGCGCCCCTCTGCGCTTTTTATTGAATTTTAAATTACTTATAAAAAAAAAAAAACAAACCAAATTCAAGTCAAGTTCATTCGAGCTGAAACGAAGAAGTTCATCATCTAACCAAGCCAAATCCAAATCCCTAAAATAATTTTAAGGGAAATTCTTATTTCCACTGGGTTGGGGCTAGGTGATCGAGAGCCCCGACAAGAACAATTTGTGGCACTTTTAACACCATCCGAAATTCCAAGTACTACTCACCAGTCAACACATTGAGAAATGGAATCTTGCCCATGCAGATCGAGGAAGAAAATGTCGAAAATGGTTTGCATTAAGCTCCAAAAACACAATACAAGATTCTCTAGAGACGAACTCTGAGTTTATAGCACTTCATTAAATAAGACAGACAAAAATGTTCTCATGAAACAACTAGGAAAGAAGAACGCTGAAATACGGTCTACGACTCTGCATCTCAAGAAGAAGCACCGCTACGCAGGGCTTGAGTCTTTGATTTCTTAGGAGCCAACTGAGTCTCAGGCTGCAAAATTAGTGGAAACAATGAATAATGTCAATACCACTTATGACTGGATTTCGCAGACTATCATAAACAAGATACAAGTACAAAAGAAAGTTTTTACAAATAAAAAGCAAGCACTTTCACACTAAATAACACCATTATGTCTCAAATTACCTCTTTTTTGACAGGTTCTTCCTTTTCTGACAAAATCAACTCAATGTGGCATGGAGATGACATGTAGGCTGCCAAAAAGAATTTATATGTAAACATAAAATTTGACACTAAAGTAGAGAAAAGACAACTCAACTCAGCAGTGGACAAGAAGAAGCACTCACGGTTAATTCTTCCATGAGCACGGTATGTGCGACGCCTTTGCTTCTGGGCTTGATTTACCTGGATGTGAGATATGTGAAGTGAATCCACATCCAACCCTTTCACCTAGAGAATGGTTGACAACACGAAAATGTGGTGTTTAGACAACAGAAATGGAACCCCAAAATAACAAGAATTCAAGTAAAATATTACAAACCTCGGCATTACTCTCAGCATTCTTTAGTAAATCCAGAATAAACTTTGCAGACTTCGCAGGCCAGCGTCCTTGTCCATTTGAATGGCGGTTCTTAGCTTGTGCCGTTCGCCCAACTCCACGACAAAAGCGCCGGAATGGAATGGCTTGCTTGTGGGCCAAAACATCCTCCAAATACCTTTTGGCCTTGACCAGAGGCAACTTTCGAATTGCAAAGGCTGTCTCCCTTGTGTTCTATATAAGGAGGTGAAATGAATCTAAGTACATACACATTAAAAAGATAATAACCCACCAGAAGCAAACAGAATATTACGCAAAGGAGCCAAAAATGATGTCATAGCTAGTAAATATGAATCATAATTCCAACATATAAAGAACTTAATGTCAGAACTTCTAGAGGCAATTATTGCATGACAATGAGGTACAAACATTTGTATGCTTTGCTGCATCCACTGCTACGTCAACTACCTTAAATTCTGTATTTTAAGCTCTATAAAATGCATTGGAACTAACATAACAGCCTCCTTATGCAAGCATAACTAAGAAAGAGGGCACTCTAAAATGGTAAGAGGGAGGAATGACAATGTGAATTCGTAAAGCCATAGCCATGTGTTACACCAGACATCACTTCTTATGGCTCAACTCAAAGAGGCAGCAAGTTCACTATTCAGATAACTTTTGAAAAATGATTGAACAAGATTTTAGAACGGGCTATGGAAAGTTGCTAATCTCATTAAGGGCAGGCAAAATAATATGGGCACCTAAGAGTGCCGTTTTCTTTTTCATATCATCAAACAGCAGACTTAAGAGCTAAAGAAAAGCATTGGCACATGGAGATGACATTATGTCAGATCTCACATTAACCTTTTCTACCATCTATCCTTTGGTTCTCTCTTTGGTATTCTGGTTAGGGAGTACATTACATCTCCATATTTTTTCCTTGACGTTCCACCATTTTCTAATGGAATCATTGTTTTTTTGACAGAAGGGTGGAAAAAAGAGCTATTTTTTAGCCAAGATTCATAGAGAAACATTTCTCACCTTTTTCAGAAGACAAGAGAATGGAACTTAAAGAGGAAAGACAAAAGCCCCTAAAATTAAGTCCAACAATTTAGTATCTCCGGTAATTACAGAATCAGAATGAGAGTATACTATCTGAGAATAAGTTTTTGCCAGTATAAAACCCACAGAGGCTTATCCAATAACCATGCAAGTAGGTTTCCAAAAAAAAAAAAAACCTTCAGCAGACAACAAAAGCAATTGTGTCAAAACAAACTCTATACACGACAGAGATATTTAACAATGTTGGCCAAAAGGGTACCTTAAAATGAACACGGAGATCGGATCCTCTTGCTTTGCAGGCTGAAAACATGATCAGAAAGTAACATGTCAGATTTCTATATTAGTAAGAATAGTTGCTTGTAGAACTAAAGGAAAGAAAAGAATTTTTGAATCCAATATTTTATACTCATGTTTAGCAGAAAATTAACAACAAAACCCAACCAAACCTTAAGAGTATGTACACACGTTTTTCAAATAGAAGAAAAATGGAAAATTCTACAATCAAAATATAAGCTTTCTTCATTATCCAGCATTTTCTCAGCTACCAAACAAATACCCAAATAAGATAGAATAAAACTAGAATTGAAAAGCTAAAAAAACTTAAAAATCAACTTACACTTGGTGGGATTGTCTGGCTCCCTCGAATACTTCACCTGAAAATTCAATACAACACATCCAATGAGAAATCAAGAGCAAAAGCCAAAGCTTTTGAGAAGCAAAGTTTGCCTTCATTACTATTATTTGTTTTTCTGATTCAACAAAACAAGAAAAGCACTTTCCAAATGCTTAAACAAAGAGAACCCAAAATCGATTAGCAGAGAAACTAACCATGGCTTCTGACTCTGTTCGACGCTGCCTTCCCAAAATCCCAGCCAAAGGAAAACGAGGTCAGAGGTTCTCAGAGATATAAAAGTGGTGGCGCTAGGGTTTACGTGTTTATATTGTGTGTGGGCTTGGGCTGGCCCAATATTTATTTGGATTGGGCCAAAATGGAAGCCCATATGTATTCGAATTGGGCTTTCCTCGTTAGAAATTTGTCACTTTAAACGAGGGCACTTTCGTCACTACCACAATTGAAAATACCAGTGCGCGAGAGAGAGAGCTCCCCGAGGAAGAGAACCACTCCGGCTTCGTTGGCGATCTCTAAGCAGAGACAACGAGAAGCGGAGCGAAACGGACCAGTAAGAACGTTTCGCTTACTCTTTAACATATTTTTTCCCTCACATGTGTATGAGTTTGTCTATCATTCATATTATTTTTTCGTAATTAGCTTCGTTTTTTGAATTGAAGTTTAAGTTTCAAGGCAACTCGTTGGGGTTCATTGTGCTCAGCTTATGATTCTAGATCTGGGTTTTGCTTGTGAAGCTAGGGGTCTGTAAAAAAAGGTACGAAAACGGCGCCGTGTGGGAATTCTTTTTTGGAATTCAGGAAATTTCACGGTGTACGCTGAATTTAATCCTTGATTGCTGAAAATATCGGTTAAGTTTAATTGGGCAAAATGAAGCTTGAATTTTGGGTTTAGTATGCTTGAGTTAGGGCTTCGAGAGGCTTAAATTTAAAGTTTTGTGGATTTTGATGGTGTATTTTGGTCCCTAAAGGATTTGGATTGTTAGGTTGGGTGGTAGACAGCGATTTCAATGAATAATAATAACCCCAAGAAGAATGTCGGGGCGCCAATCCCTTTTGGCAATTCTGGGACAGTTCCACAATCTATGCCCGTGAACCACCAACCCCATCTTCTCTCTCAGTCACAAGCTCAAACACAAGGTGGGTCTCACTTTCCAGGCCACTTTCAGCTGTCTGAGCCTCAGACTCAGGCGCTTGCGTATGCACAGGCTCATGCTCAAGCCCAAGCTCAGGCTGCCCATGCCCAATTCCAAGCTCAGTTACAAGCTCAAGCCCAGTTGCATACTGGAAATACTAGTAATGTAGCCGTGCCAACGCCTTCTGCTCCGACGCCTGGTACTGGGAGTGCCAAGAGGACAGCTCAAAAGCCGCCTTCTCGGCCTCCGGGTTCATCCAATGCCAACACGGGTTCCCCATATAAGACCATGGAGCTGACCCCAGCTGCCCGTAGAAAGAAGCGGAAGTTACCCGAGAAGCAAATACCTGACAAAGTGGCTGCACTGCTGCCAGAGTCTGCTCTTTATACGCAAATGCTTGAATTGGAGGCTCGGGTTGATGCTGCTTTGGCAAGAAAGAAGATTGACATTCAGGAGTCCCTTAAAAGCCCTTCCCGTGTTCAGAAAACACTCCGGATTTATGTTTTCAACACCTTCTCAAATCAGACACAAACAACTCCTGAGAAGCAGAATGCAGAGCCTCCTTCTTGGTCACTTAAGATAATTGGGAGGATATTGGAAGATGGAAAGGATCCTTTGCTGGCTGGAATGACGCAGAAAACGAGCTCTTCTTACTCAAAGTTTTCATCATTTTTCAAGAAAATTACCATATACTTGGACCAAAGCCTCTATCCAGATAACCATGTAATTCTGTGGGAGAGTGCTCGGTCGCCTGTTCTTCATGAGGGATTTGAAGTGAAGAAAAAAGGGGATAAGGAATTCACTGCAATAATAAGACTGGAAATGAACTATGTTCCTGAGAAATTTAAACTTTCACCGGCTTTGACTGAAGTTCTTGGAATTGAGGTGGAGACACGCCCAAGAATTATTGCTGCTATTTGGCACTATGTGAAGGCTAGGAAGTTGCAGAACCCAAATGATCCTTCCTTCTTTGTATGTGATCCACCGCTTCAGAAAGTGTTTGGGGAAGAGAAGATGAAATTTGCCATGGTTACGCAGAAGATATCACAGCATTTGACTCCCCCACTGCCTATACATTTGGAGCATAAAATCAAGCTTTCAGGAAATTGTCCTGCTGGAAGTACTTGTTATGATGTACTGGTTGATGTGCCTTTTCAATTAGAGAAGGATATGTCTGCCTTCTTGTCAAACACTGAAAGGCACAAAGAGATTGATGCTTGTGATGAATTGATTTGTGCTTCTATAAAGAAGATTCATGAGCATCGTCGGAGGCGGGCTTTCTTTCTTGGGTTTTGTCTGTCTCCGGCAGAATTTATTAATGCTTTGATTGCTTCTCAGAGCAAGGATCTAAAGCTTGCTGCTGGAGATGCTAGCCTTAATTCAGAAAAAGAGCGCCGTTCTGATTTCTATAATCAACCATGGTAAGCTTCTGTTCTGTTTCTCATTATTTCCCTCATTTTCTGCCAACTGAATACAGTTTTTTGTCCTTTGTTTTTTGTTTGTTTGATTGATTTTGGTTTTCTTTCTTTGGGTGACTAGCACTTGGTTGGTGAAATAAGAAAGATGCAAAGAAAAACATACAAGTATTCAAATTCAGTTAGCATTGTTTCCTTATTAATCTCATAGATTGTGTTGATATAAAATTTTACCTAGCTTTCCCATTGGTTATCTGATAGTAGTATTCTCTGGTTACAAATAGAAGTTCTGCATGTCGACTAGAGAGATCTTTGTAACTTATCAAAATTAAAAACATGAGACAGGATTGTTACCCACTATCATATCCCTTTCATAACTGTTTGCAGTATAAAGTATCTTTGATTGAATGAGTTTTTAAGATCCTGTTTGAGTTTGCTCTTCCTTCAAAAATCACTGCAAAGTAATTATGCTGCCAGAAGATTTTGATTGAGAAAATTGACTGAAAGTCTTGTCAAAAAAATAAAACCATCAAATGATAGTCCTAATTCTTTGTTGATACTTTCATTAAAAAGTTTGGCTTTTCTATTGTACTGAACATGGTTGTGTGGAAAGAACCATTTGAATTGCAGCTTAAAAAAATATGAAGTGTTGTATGCAACTCCCATAACTTGTATGGATCTAGTTCATTCATAAGAAGGTTCCTTGCTGATCACAGTGCTTCATATTTAGTGGATGGTGTGCACTTTTAGTTTGTTATGTTTACTTATCCATTCTAAATACAATATTAACCAATGATAATGTATTTTATGTTAGTCTCCAAACTAGAACAAATCAAATTGCTTTGACTTATGCTATTGCCACAAAGGCTTAATATGACCTCAATGTTGAGTTAATTTTTGTGTCTCCACCTGATATCTTCTCTGTTTAAACATTTCTCCCATGCAAAGCAGTGTATAGCAGTTCTCTTACTTTCTTTTCATTTTTTTGGGTGAAATCTTCAGGGTTGAAGATGCTGTTATTCGTTACCTGAACCGCAAGGCTGCTGGAAGTGATGCTCCTGGTAGCACTTGAGTGAGGATTTGTTGAATTGTTAGCATCTGGTTTGCGTGTCGTGTCAATAATTCTAACATAATCCCCCAGATCCTCTCTCTCTCTCTTCTTCTTCTTATTTTTGATATTCAATTCTTCTTTTTTTCTCCTAGGAATGTATGAGATGCTCTAGATATAGGAAAAAAAATTCGGTGGTTCTGGCTAGTTAATATTATGAAATGTGCTGGGGTAGAAGCTAATTCTTGTCCATGAAAAAAGTATCTCTTTCTTTCCTTAATATGCCTCAATACTGAAATCCTGGATTGCTTGACCTTGTCTTGTCTTTTGGCTCAAGGTTGCAGACATTTGGTTACTGGTTTCACTCAACTACAGAAAACCTTGCCTCACTGTTTGCTATTGACCAGTCAAATCTTTTCCACCTTTATGCTTTTAAGGCCAAATCTAACCATGCATTAGGTTGAGGTGAGGTCGATGATACTAGGGACAAGAATGGAGCGTTTTCATGTAAATCACATGTATTTACGTGCCTTGGAAGTCGTTTTCCTAAGTGACACGAATGGATATAGTTGAAGGTTGGGAGAAAGTTTTCTTCTAATTCCTCTAATCCAGTCTAATAATATTAAGTGTCCAAAATCACTTGCTTTATTAAAAATGAATGTGAGAATCACATGTATTTTGGACACATAAGTTGAATAAACTTGTTACTTTGTTTGACATGAGTGCTACCTTCAACCTCTAATTAGTATATTCTCCAGATCTTGATCTTAACACGTAATTTGCTCACTGCAGGAAAATTAGGGTCATGTGACTAAATGGCCTTCCATATGGTGTCAGTCATACAGTAATTACATGGCTTTGTCCATGCTCAATTTGTGTCCCAGCACGACTAGTAGCAATCAAGTTTTAAGTTTGGTGCGGAGTCTGATATGGATATCTCCCGCTATTTTCTGCCTAAAGTGATCAGGCAAGGGTAATATCAGGAGATTGTGAGAGGCTCTCCTACCCAAACAAGGGAGTTCCTACCCGCACAAAGGGTGGGCTCCTTGCTGGGGCAGGACCCTAATGTTCGGACAAGGGAGCCTCTCTCGTATACTCCCGCTCCCGCTCAAAGAAAAGAGAGAAAGGGTAAAAGGAGGGATTTTCAATTGTAGGAAATCTGATATGTCGCATGTAGAATCTTAAATTAAATTGTCAACTTAACATGTAAGAATCATATACATTTTGGACATATGTCAGCTTAATTTTAAGAAAACTTTATTCTACCAAATACTAGAAGGCCATTCCATCAAATGTTTTAAGCTTTAATGATATCCATCTGTAAGTGCATTCTTCTGCTGGCTGCAGGACAAAAGACTCCATGGTATAGTAGTGCATGATGGGAGAGTTCCAAATTCAGTCCCAAAAAAGATCCCATTTAGAGAACTCTTGTAAATGCAAGACTAACAACTTGATGTCTTCAATTCTATGGCTTAAAATAGAGTGACTTTTGCAATAATCCAGGATAAAAGCTCCAACTGATTCACAAGAAATCTCCTCCAAAAAAGAATATGAAGTCCAATATCACTTGCTATATCAATCCCCTTGGTCCCCACTACCTCTTCAATGCTTGTCACCTAATTACCTAATCTAATAATGGCTCTCGATTGTGTGGTGATCTTGATTGAGAGTCCAACCCTCATATTTCTCCCAACTCTGTTGAGTAGAGTGAGGGGTGGAACTAGAATTTCAAGTGAGAGAAAAAAAAAAATTAAGGAATAGAAAATTGAATTTAGTTCATATGAGCATCATAACACAATGTAGGCAAATTTGATAGGCAAATTTTATCATTTAGTGCCTGACGCAACAGTTTACACGAGTATCATGTGAACTATTAATAAAAATTATAATTCTTCTGACAATACATTTCTTTAAATAGGTTTACCAAGTAACCACCGCTCCATGGTACTCTCCTCCAATTATATTATGAAAAATATGCGTCCAACCATATATCAGGAAGATGTTTGGAGACCATATGACCTAGTGACTGAATAGTAAACCATTTATGGATAGAGATTCTCAACAATTTAACAATTTAGACAGAAAATATGAGAGAGTTCTTACGTTGCTCACTTGTCCGAGCAGGTTTCGGACAGCCTGCATCGTAACTCGGTTAGGTAAGCCTCATAAGAGCCCTCTCAAGTTTGTTGCCCAGCAATATAAACAATAAATTGTTAAAAATTCACATCCAATTCTCAGCACAGAAATTAAATGCTGGTATAGTACTTTTTTTTATTTTTTTTTTATTTTTTATGAGCATGCTGGTATAGTACTTTAGTAGTGGGACTCCCATGCTTATTATGTTTGACCTCAAGAGTCAAGACGAAAGAGTTTAAAGCCCTGGTCGCATATAGCACATGTTCAAGCAAATTGCCCATCCATGCGTACATACATACATATGAATTGAAGCAATATCTAGCAATAATATTGCAGCCCCTGCAGATCTCCACGTGGGCATGCATGTGGGAGACCGGAGGTCCTTTGCATTATTAGTTTTATTGGATGTTTCTAGTTGTTATGTTTTTTTTTTTTAAAAAATAAAAATAAAATCAATTGCTTTGTTTTTGGTTGCTTTGCTTTCATAAATTGTGTAATTTTGCTGGAATATTGAACTGGTACAACATTCGTACGGTGTAACTCAAAGAATGTGTGGAAATTCAATATTTTTTCTTTCATTTACTATTGGCAAAAATATAATAATAATAAAAAAAGAAAAATAATATTTAAATGCAAGTAAAAAGTATAATTGAAAATCTGTTTGAAAGAATATTAAAAAAAAAAAAAAAAACAACAGCTAAAGTAGAGAGTCGTAGGCCTTTTTTCTTTATATATCTGGTGGAAAATTCTAGTTCGGATTTTATTAGAACACGAATAGTTGTACAATTTTTTTTTTTTAATTAAATAAGGAAAATGGTTATATGGGAGGCTCCTTCCCACTTCTGATCTAAAAGTAAGAAGAAGTGGACAATACTATAAATGAAAAATGGGCGGACTCTGCAACAATAGACTTAAACCAAACTAAAATAGTGGTGAGATAATTACAAAATGTAAGAAATGGGTCAAGTAAGTGACTCGGCCCTCTCAATGGCCTGCACAAGGTGGTTAAATAAACTAAACGGGCACAGAGTAAAACAAGTCAATCTATACTCCCACTTGGGAAAAGTGACTACCACTTGAAGATGGCTGAAGCGATAAAAACATTGTTAAAGTCTAAATCAGAGACTACAGAAAAGAGAGACACAAACACAAATTTAAATACAAAAATCTCTCCTAAATTAAAGGAGACTAAAACTCAAGCAACATAAAAAATAAAAAAAGAAAAAAAGAAAAAAAGAAACAAATAAATAGCAAAAAAGCCCAAAAAACAACAACTCCGGTGTCCGGCGAAGCAAAGGGTAGCAAGGCACCAAGCATCAGCGCATCAGAAGTGCAACTCGGCGCTTGAGAGCCACATGATGGTGCGTGGAAGGCGATAGGCAGCACGGTTGGTGGCGTCGAGGAGCTGACATGTTGGTGAGTGCGGTAGAGTGGCACGTGGAAGATAGAAACTATCGGAGGAACATAGATCTAACTTTGAAAAAACCAGATCTAAGAACTTGGATAAAAACGGCCACCGACACTAGGAAAAGACAACAGACAAGGAGAAAAAAGTCACCGGCATGGAGGAGAAGCCAAGACACCGAGATAGTAGATTCGGGCAAGATAAGTCATATGGAATGATAGATAAAACCTCAAAAGATCGACGTGAGAAAGGCTAGAAAAATATCTAGCCAAACAATAACATAAGCAAAAATAAACTAAAAGGAAGAAAAGTTTAGGTATGAGAGAGTTTGGAGCGTTTTAGTTTTTCAATTGGGGATTGATCTCTGCACAACAGATTGTGCACAATTTGTATACAATCACTCATATTGGTAAGACCCTTTAATGTGAGTGATTGTGTAGGAAGCTTTTTCCTTTTCAATTCCCTTGCACAATGCGTTTGGAAGTTGTTTCTTTTTAGTGTAGTTGTACTAATTAAACTGACGAACTTTCTGTTTTTCGACTCAAAACAAATTAATACTTACCGATTAGCCATCATTTTCACCAAGATCGATGGCAAGTCCCCTCGAAACTAAATTTGCGCTACAATGGCTACTTCAACATGTTTGATCAATATCAATGTGTACGTATGTACGTTGTCCATCAACATTAATGCATGCTTCCAACTTCCAAGGGGTAAAGATTCTTTGTCAGGGGAGACACAACTTTGATTTATTTGCGGAGAATTATTAATTAAGTGAGAAATGTTTTGGGTATTAAATTTTTTACTAAGAGATGAGTATTAAGATGATGTGGAGCTTATTCATTGAAGATGATCAAAATAATTAATAAAAGAAAATACTATGGGCAACAATGAATAAGCTCCACACCATCTTGATAACCATCTCTTAATAAAAGATTTAGGGGAAAATACACTTTACCCCCCTGATGTATCAACCCATTGGCAATTTGACGCCCAATGTTTACTTTTTGGTAGATGGCCCCTTTGAAGTTGTATCCGTGTGCCACCGTGGACCTTCCGTCCACATGCCCGTCATTTCAGACGGAAAACGTGTCACGTGCAGTGCACGGTCACGTTTAACACGGTTTTCATCCCCAAATTACCCCCGACATCATCTAACCCACTCCACTTATATTGTCGACCTAATGAGGCTTATTTCTTATCTTCTTCCACACCGAAACAAACCGTAGGAGCTGGAGAAATTAGGTTTCGAAGTCCTACTATTGCCGATAATGCAACCATCTAGATCGTCGGGGACTGCTACCTCAGAGTCGGATTCCTCAACGAGTTGGGCAACATCTGTAGTGAAGCCACTCTGTTATTGCGAGCGTCTGGCTTGTGTATTAACCTCGTACACCGAAAAAAAATCGGTAGAAGGTTTCGAAAATGCGAGAATTACAAGGTATAAGTCTAAAACTCTCATTAACTGTAAATTTATATGATGGGGACGTTGCAGATTTTCATTATTTTGAAAATTAGGGTTTAGGTTGTGCCCATTGTTAAAGTGGGCAGTGTTCATGACTTTTGGATTTGGAATATTAATACCAATTTGTGAGTTTGTTTGATTTTGGAACAATGTAAAGCAATTCTTTAATGAGTTTTTGTATAAAGGAAACAAAAATTTAAATACGCACACGAGGTGTATGATGAAATGCTTCAATCAATCTGCCGAATTATGGGAGGCTTGATGGAGATTCTTGGAAAATACTGAGTTGTTAATGCACTGTTCCTCAGTGTTTTGTTAATGTAGGTATAGATTTTTGCATGAAATTGTGATAGTTAATGCATAAGAATAGAGATGATTGAAAATGTAGTTTCTTAGTAGTTGTAGTTGTTTAAAATGTAGTTTATTAAAATGGTCCTCACATTTTAAGTGCAGTTTTGTTTAACATTTTAAGTGCAGTTTTGTTCTAATTTATTGGTACATTTGGTGTGGTAGTTTGTTTTTAGGGTTAAGGGAATGTTGTTCTTATTTTATTTACTTTTTTTTTTTGTGTGGGTGGTTTTGTAGATAAATCAGGCATGTGGTTTTTGGGAATGGATTGATCCTAAAATGTGTCAATATGGAGAGAGAGAGTAGCAGGCCTTTTGCGGGAATGGCATGTAAGTTTGATTCAAGAAGCCGACCATTGTCGTACAATGGTTGAAACTGAAGTTGCAAAGTTGAAGGAGAAGATGGAAAGTGAAGCAGCTGAACAATGTCGTATAATGGTTGAAACTGAAGTTGCAAAGGCGGTGGCGAAGATGGAGATTGAAAATACCGTCCTTCGTAAAGAAATCGAGATTGGGCAGATCAATTATCAAGCAATGAAGAATAATTATAGGACAATAATTCTATGTACATGGATATTGATCGTGGCATACCTTTTTATGGCAGGATCAACTTCAAAGGATGCGTTTGAAGTTGGACGTGGTCGTATGTTGTTACCTTAAAGACAATGGTCTTTTGTTTTGTAATGTTGACATTTTTGATGTAATGTAGGCCATTTTTTGTATGTGTATAGGGTTGATCTTTTGGACACAAGTTTGTAACCTAAACACGAAGGGATGAATGTGATTTGGTAGTTGGTTATTTTTTGTATGTGTCATAGAATTGTTGATCTTTTGGTTATTTTCAGCTTAAAATTTTGGATAGCTTGAAGGGTAATCCAACCTAATATGAGATATGAGTTACAGTTTGGTAAATTTGCACCTAAATTCTTAATGGAAATAGATAATTACATTGCACATTTCATTGTCCAAATAACATTGTCTAAAAAACCCTGCAGTTTTTACCATGCAACTGTTATGTGCCTAATTACTCAAACACATAACGGATAGATAAGGGTAGTACATTGCACATTTCATTGTCCAAATAACATTGTCCAAAAAACCCTGCAGTTTTTACCATGCAACTGTTACGTGCTTAATTACTCAAACACTTAGGGATAACATATTATCCATTTACCCCTACTTAAAGATAGACTCTACTAGATAAATAATAACTAAATAATAAAGATACATAATAACCAAATAATAAAGACACATGACTACTTGTGAACTCTGTCATTCTCATCCTTTATCTTATCTGGTACGTAACAGCAATCCTACCTCCAAACACATAATTACATTGTCCAAAAAACCCTGCAGTTTTTACCATGCAACTCTATCTTTAAACACATAATTACATTGCACATTTCATTGTCCGAAATAAAACATTACACCAGAAAAAGAAAAATAAATAGAGCTAATCAATGCTTCCACTCTAGCCTTTTCTTCTTCATCTTTGAGTCCATGATCTGTATCCCTTACTCAATTGAATGCACCATTCTTTTACCGTTCCCTTTCTCCTTGGCAATCGTTGACGATTTCACAGCTGAGGTTGCTGGGTTTTTACCATACACTTTCTCTCTGCATCCATCTCTTGTTCTTTCGGTAAGGTCAATCCAAACTGGTGGTTTGGGATATATTAGAACTTTCAGTCTGCCTGACATCCTCCTGGGTGGTGGAGGTGGTCTAGGTGCAGGTGCAGGTGCAAGAGGTTGCCTGTTCTAGCTTAATAGTGTTAATTTCAGAATATTTTCCTGCCATCGGTTTAGTGTCAGTTGGAATGATAAATACTCAACAGGATGTCACATGTGAATTTATTAAAAAACCAAAATAAAGTTCTTTCGGTAAATACCACATCTCTTTGCACAAATGTAGAAGGTGGTGCAGTGGGTTGCTATGTATTCCTACTACAACCAGGTGTTGAAACACCTGTACTTACAATTTTCCTTGCACTTGTCTAATAAACATAAACAAATAGGATTAATCAATATCATGCAAGCATGCAATATATTACTCAAAAGTGTGACTGTATGCTTATTCTTTTGTTATGTGGTTGTGCACCTCCCCTTCTTATGTTCTTTGCTGGATTTGTTCCCCCCCTGATACTACTGTTGCATCCTTCACTCTGTGTCTAAACCCCACCATGATGAAGAAAAAAAAAATGCCAAAGGTAAGGAATCCAAACCATGTAAGCATCAACAACAACAGTAAAATGATTGGGTAGTAAACTCACACTGGCTGGGGGTGGAGTAAGCAACTTAACCTCTGTCGCGGGCTGCCTATAATTTGATGCCTACTGCTTCTTCCTTAGACAAGTCCTGCTATTGTGGCCCAACATTTTGCAATAACCACATTTACCCCTCAATCCAAACTTCCTCATCCTATGAGGATTCTTGGGATCTCTTGACTCATCAGGAGCTCTTGTCCGAACCTTTCGAGGTCTGCCTAGGGTCACTCGTAATCTAGGCGGTTCCAAAACACTGTGGTGGGTCAGAATCCACTGTTTCTCACTAGGAATTGGATATATAATAGGAGCATACACCTTCTTGTACATCTCAATACTATAGCAGTGATCCACATAATCCTCCAGTTTGTGTCCATGGAAGGTAATTGCAGAATGTGCATGAGCACATGGGATCCCAGTCATCTCCCACTTCCTACACCCACATGTCCTCTTCCTCAAATCCACAACATACGTTCTACGTCCCTGCTCTACTTCAAAGAGGTCATCACCAGCATAACGGAAAGACAATTTGTTGCCTCTTCCCCAATCACCTCAAGCTTGTCAACAATTCTAGGGCACAACTTGCCCTTCAAAGTTTTAATGCCATCTCTTTTTACTTGGTACCTTCTTTGAAGTTGCTTCTTAATCATCTCCAACATTGTCAAAATCGTCTTGTCATGAGCCTTGAGGATATATGAGTTGAAACACTCAGAAATGTTGTTGACAAGAATGTTGCACTTTGGATAGTCATTGAACCATGATCTTGACCATCCACTGGGGTCAATCTTCTCTAGATACTCGAAGGCCGCATGATTCAACTTCTTAATCTCTTACATGTGATGTTTGAACTCAATATCAGTGTAAGACGATGCTGCATCCCACAATAATTCCTTTAGTGCCACCCCCCTAAATCCTTTATCCCAAAAATTGGCATATAAATGCCTTACACATATCCGGTGGTCTGCCGTAGGTATAACAACATCAAATTTTGGAATAAGACCCTACATCATTCTAATGTAAAGTTATGTAAGTAATAAAATGTAAAATTATGTAAAATGAAATGTAAAATTATTTATAATTCTAAAAAAAAAAAAAATTGAAGTTATGTAAGTAATAAAGCTAACCTTCTGTCGATCAAAAATGAAAGTAGGCCTAACGTGCCTCGCATGGGACCCAAAGTCTAAAACTAGGCACTCCAAGAACCAAGTCCAGTTCTCTTTTATCTCAACTTCCACAACGGCAATTGCAATAGGGTACATATTGTTGTTGGCATCTCTGCCAATTGCAGCTAGTAGTGTTCCCTTGTAGGGACCCTTTAGAAAGAACCAATCCAGGCCAATAACAAGCCTACAACCCTCCATGAACCCTTGCTTCATGGCTGCAAGGGACATATAAAGTTTTTGGAACATAGGTTCTGAGTCAGGGGTAGGACTCTCAACCTTCATCATAACACAGTTGCCCTTGTTTGTTTGCCTCAAAGTTTCACAATAATCCCACAACCTGCCGTACTGTTCACCCAGATTACCAAAAATCTGCTTTCCTGCCCTTCTTCGAACCCTATACATTTGGCTCCTGGTCACTTCTACGTTCCATCTTCTCTTCACTTCATCTTGTATCACCTCAAGTGGCATGTCTGGTTGAATCTTAAACTTGTCAAACAACTTATGTGATATCCACCTAGAATTCACAATTGAGCTCTTGTATACACGAGTACAAGAGTGTTTAGGTCTTAAGGACCTTGCTTCAAAAGACTGCTCATCACTCATCTGTCTACCATAGACTCTGTAGTCACAAGAGGGATCTCTTCAAAATGCAACACATCTGGCTCTTTCATTTTTTTACAAACTGAATGTCTTTGTCCCTTTGTACATTGTACTGCTTAACAGCTTCTCTGAACAACTGTAAAGTAGAAAATTTCATCTTCAGCTTTAGGCTTGGATTGACAAGGTCCATCGTATGGAACTCCGAACCAAGATTAGATGAAATCTCACCAGAATCATCATCACTAATAGGTGGTGACAACAGAATGTCACTTCTACCCTGAGATGTAGATGGCCCACTCCTACCCTCAACTCCAGCACTCTTAAACCCATCCCCATCCCCATTCTCCCTATCACCCTCCACACACTCATAAGTTGAGGGGCCAACACTATTCACATCATAATTAACTTCAAAAACATCTTCATCATCGCTAATTTTATCATCCCACCATGGATCATTAAGAGCAACCCTACCTCGAACATCTTCATCTTCATCATCTTCTCAACCTTCCCCATCCCCATCATCTTGGAAAGAGAATATACAGTTCAACAACATTGTTCTCCACATGTACCGATGACATATAATGCACATCATAATCCGAGGACACTAAATGCAAACCCACAACTAGATCTTTATTGGGGTCTCTAAAATAAACTAAGTCACCCGGATTGTACCCATATTGTTCCACAATAGACTCAAGCATAGAAAAAGTAAAACTATCCGGATCAACACTTTCAGGATGAATAACCATTTCACCCCCCGAATAGATGATTCCATATGCTCTGTCGAACCTACCCCCCTAATTTATCTCAAACACCAATTTCATCCTACACATGCAAAAATATCACATTATCAATTGGACTAGGGGATCACTAGTATACAATTTTAATTTTACATTACATTACATTTACAACATAATTCATCAAGCGAAAAATAAGCTATGAACCCACTGCCCTCAATATGCCCCCAGTGAATTAATATGTTATGCACCAAGAGAGAATATGTGACCACTATATTATGCAACCAACTAGAAATGGTAAAAGATTGAGGGTACCTTAGTGTGAGGGGTTTTTATCTTCAAAGCATATGCTTTGGATGCTTGGACTACATCATTGGTTAGTTTTAGAATGTTTAGAATGTTTTGAGTTATTTCTTCCTTGGTTAGTTTATGATTGGACTGACTTTAACCTACTAGAATGTTTTATAAATTATGCATCCTTTTTTTTTTTTTTTTTTTTTGGCTTTTGTGTGCTGTGATTTATTTATTTGTGAAAAGGTGAAGGACTTATTTGATAAAAAAAAAATTTGGAGTGGGGGAAAGTGACTGATTTGTCTATGTATCTTCGTGCATATAGGTATGTCTGCCATGTACATATGACATCCTATACAAAAGTAATTCTATTCTGTAGAAGGTTTGGGTAGGCTTGTATCCTTAACATGACTGATATCTTTAGATGGCCTTTGAATTGATTTTACTTTGACTCGAATCTATTATGAACAACCATGTGATTATGTACCCTAAGCATTTTTTACCACCAGCTCTTGGGATAAATTTAAGAAGAATCTAATTCTGTTTCTTCTTCTGTGGCTTTGGGTATGTTACATAATGTGGTTGAAATGTAAAATTATTTTTCTCATTCTGATGTGTTCATGATACACTTTCTATGCTTTGGGTATTTTAAGTGTCTGCGAAGCATACATAATGTCCACTGTATTTTCTATTTGAGCTATGTCATTAAAGCACAATTAAAATAAGCAAACAAATAAACAAACCCTTAACTCAAATCAGTGTCAACCGAAACCCCCAAATTCCCGAAACCCCCGATTCTCCACAGTTGTAATGCTTTTATCCCAAATCCCCAACAACCTCAAAACCCTAGAAATTAGGAAACAAATCACCAATCACAATTAAAATATGCAAACAAAATAAATAAACTCTCAACTCAAATCAGTGTCAACCGAAACCCCCAAATTCCCGACAGTTGTAATGCTTTTATCCCAAATCCCCAACAACCCCAAAACCCTAGAAATTAATAAACAAATCCCATACAACCGAAACCCCCAAAAACCCGACAGTTACTGTGCATACACCCACTGTTCAAAACCCAAATGCCGACAAACCTTAAACTATATAGAAAGCACAAAAAAGGAATGAAAAAGACACTCACCTGCTTTTTCAGTTTGGTTGAGAGAATATCGGTGTCGAGTGTGGACCAAAATTGGGAAATCAATGTCGCCTTCTTCCTTTTGAGTGCAGAGTCAAGTCAAGTGGGGAACAAAGTTTGAAAGTGAGGTTTTGGAGGGGCACGAGACAGTGATATGTGGGTTAGATGATGTCGGGGGTAATTTGGGGATGAAATCCGTGTTAAACGTGACCGTGCGCTGCACGTGACACAGATTTCCGTCTAAAATGACGGGCATGTGGACGGAAGGTCCACGGTGGCACACAGATACAACTTCAGGGGGGGTCATCTACCAAAAAGTAAACATTGGGCTTCAAATTGCCAATGGGTGGATACATCAGAGGGGGTAAAGTGTACTTTCCCCAAAGATTTAATACCTCTAACATTTCTCTAATTAAGTAACCTCTTTTCACTAGTACACCTCAAACTTTGTGAATGTGCTTAATTATGGCGGGGATGAGTCAACTTTGGTAATTGTTGTTTCTATATGTGAAGAGATTAACCCTAAATAAAATTGAGAAGCGATTGGTGTATAATAGTGCTGTGCACCACTCTAGAGACATGGGATGGGACCTATCCCATGTCTCTAAGACATTGCACACTACTAAAAAAACTCAGTTTCTAGACGGTTTTAAACCGTCCAAAAATTGGAAAAAACCGTCTGGAAAAGGGTCCAGACGGTTTTTTCTAGACGGTTTAAAACCGTCCATGAAAATGCGTCGGCATTTAAAATTGCAGACGGTTTTAGTAAAACCGTCCGCAATTACAGACGGTTTTTTACAAACCGTCCAGAAACTATTGCGGACGGTTTTATCCAAACCGTCCGTAAATAATTACAGACGGTTTGGGCTTGGGCCTAAACCGTCCGTAAAATTCCAGACGGTTTGGGCCCAAACCGTCTGTAAAATTCCAGACGGTTTGAGCCCAAACCGTCTGCAATTCAGATTGTATAAACCAAAAAAAATCTGGACGGTTTGGGCCCAAACCGTCCAGAATTTTTTTTTTAATTTTTTTTCCCCATACATATATTTAATTTCTGAAAAAAAAATCCCTAATACAACAAAATATCAAATCCATTTCCAAAATCCTAAATTCATCTCCAAAGTCAATACAAATTCAAATCCAAAAATAGTTGGAAATTTTAACTATTTACAACAACAGTCAAAATAAATACATACTTAAAATGAAAAAAATATAAAACCTAAATTCCATACATCATTAATTATAATCATCAATGTATGCAAGCCGACCCAAAGGAAAATCCGGTTTACGACCTTGTGTGCATCTTCTTCATTTATGCTTTTATGTGTTCGCTGCAATAAGTATTCAAATCCCAAATTGTTAGTTAGGTAAGAATCATCTTTATGAAGCTAAAAATTAACATGTTACAAGGTGAAAATTAACTGCCTAGATTAACATTCATCCTCAATCATAATACAACTTATAATATGAAACTAATTAGAAAACAATTTTTGCAATCAGATACAAGTTTCTAAATGTTTGAGACAAACAAGAACAAGAACAAGAGAACAAAGTGAACTAGCCATCTACTCGGAGGGCTGAGAGGTTGAAGAAAAAAGGATAGGTTAATAGCTAAAAACCATGCATTACTTCTTCTTTTTTTCTATTCGTTTAAAAAAAAAAACAAGCATTTCATCACAGGTTTAGGCATGTTGTATCTGTGGTAGATGGTTGATTAGATTTATACCATAGTGATGGTCCAAACTCCATCTCAGGTGCTATACATTGTTCGGAATTTATCGGCCCTTGTGTCTCGTCAGGGTCCTGTGTCGTTTCGTCTGACCCCACAACCGGTTGCTCATGTCGTACATGCTGAGAATCTATGTTCCCTTGTGTCTCGTTAGGGTCCTGTGTCGTATCATCTGACCCCACAACCGATCGCCCCTCTGATGTGCGGTCCATAGGCGTCCAAAAATCATTTCCCGATTGCGGCTTCCATTTTTTAGGGGCCATGTCTATCTGCAAACACATTAAAATGAGTCACATTTCATACAATATAAAATATACAATATGCAGCATGCAAAAACGACATGCTTAAAGAATTAAAAAATGATTGAACTATAAGTAAATCCTTCTGGACACACCATGTATTTAGATTCTATTTAATAGTTTAACCATATTCATACATACAATTATTATGTTGCTTCGGTGGCTGGTACATCAGTACGTGCACAATCAAAGTCATCAAAACCAACGTCCCCCGTCACGTTGACGTTGAAAGGCTCATGCTCATGATAACTATCAGCCTCGGCCCCGTCATCACTTTCACCACTGCCAACATCGTACGCATTTCTTGGTTTTGTCCTTACAGCAACAGCCCAATTTGGATTTTTGGGATTCTCGACATAATACACTTGCGATACTTGACTAGGTAGTACAAACGGATCATCAGTGATTCGCGCACCCGTGTGTATTAGGTTCTTGAAATTTACCAAATCGAATCCATATTCGTCCTTTTTGTATCACTTATTCGGTTGAATATCGGCCCAATCGCACTTGAAAAGGACATACCGCGTCAAGTCGTAGTATGTAACCTCGATTATTTGAGTTAGCCTACCGTAGTAGGTGGGACCATCTTCAGTAGTGACACACAATCCACTGTTTTGACTTTTTTTCTCTTCGTCGACATCCAGGGTGTGGTACAACACGCCGTTAACCACATACCGCTTACATTCGACAGCATCGAACATTGGGCCTTTGGCATGACTAACAAGTTTCTCTCCTAATGTCATCCTCTCCGCCTCGGTCAACTTATCAACCTGTGATTTAGACACCTTATTTAAAAATCAAAGTTTCATGATGCTGTTATAGGTAAATAATTATTCAAACCAACAATTTTCTTACGTATGACTTGTACCAACTACAGAATTGGTCTCGTTGTTGCTTCAGCAACGGTTGATGCGAGGTACGTTCCCTATTGTTTTGTTCCATTAACGACTCCATGTGCATCCTATACGTCAACAACATATGATGTTGGTTACTTTTCATCGTATTTAGCAACTAACAATATCTAACAATAATGTGACTCACGTGCGAAATTGGAGGAAATCATCAGAGTTGAATAAAATATATCGATGTACTTGCTCTAATGTGCAAGTATCAAGTTTAAACCAATTGGTCGCCCCTCTTGATTCATCTTGGTATCTTGGGGTCTTATTGTGAACCGTTGGCGCGTTGACTAAATACCGAGAGCAAAATGTCAACAATTCGTCTACAATGTAACCCTCTGCAATAGACCCTTCGGGTGCGCCCTTATTACGAACACTACGTTTATATCTACCAAGGCACCTACATTAAAGTTAGACCATGAGACTGCCATATAAGAACAAACCTTAATTTAACAAAATTTTAACATTACCTCTCAACAGGATACATCCACCTGTAGTGTACCGGTCCACCCAGTTTGCATTCACGTACTAAATGTATGCTTACGTGCACCATAGATGTAAAAAAACCCGGAGGGAATATTCGTTCCAATTTGCACAATATTATAGGAATTTGATTTTCAAGACGATCCAGATCTTCCACCCGCAGTGTTTTTGAACAAATATCCCTAAAGAACCCACATAGCTCGATTAAAGACCTCACAACATCATCCGATAAGGTTCCTCGAAGTGCAATTGGCATGAGTTGTTGCATGATTATGTGATTGTCATGACTCTTCAAACCCCAACAGTACATTCCTTGAGCTTCACACCACGTGACACATTTGAAGAATATCCATCTGGCACTCTAACATCATGTAGTACTTGCAGAAAGTCAGTCTTCTCTTTTTTCGTCATTGTGAAACAAGCTGCAGGCAAAAGTGTTTTGCCGTTTTCCGCGGTAAATGGATGAAGTTCTGGTCTCAATTTCATCTTATGCAAGTCTTGACGTGCTTCTTTGTTGTCTTTGGTTTTACCACTCATGTTCAATAGCGTGCCAAGTATGTTATCAACGATGTTTTTTTCTGTATGCATCACATCAATGTTATGGCGTAGTAACTGATCTTTCCAATACGGAAAATTGTATAGTATACTTCGCCTCTTCCAATCAACTTCTCCAGGCGGTAGCTTCTGTCCGGTCCTTGCCCGATTGACAACACATTCTAATTGTCGGATGATCTCATCGCCATTCGGCACATTGGGAGGACTACCCATTTCCTGCGCACCATTGAATCGTCTCTTATTTCTTCTCCATGGATGATCAAGAGGCAACCATCGCCTATGTCCCATAAAGCAGAACTTTTTACCATAAGTTAGCCACGTTGATTGCGTTTCATGCATACAACAAGGACATGCTTTTCGTCCATGTGTACTCCAACCTGACAAATCACCATATGCCGGGAAATCATTTATCGTCCACATCAAGGCCGAACGCATTGTAAAATATTTCCTCGAGGTTACATCAAAAGTCTGTACCCCTACTTCCCATAGTTTTTTCAACTCACTTACAAGGGGAGCTAAGTACACATCTATATTCTGTCCTGGTGCACTCGGACCAGGGAGAATCAAGGTTAACATAAAATACGGCTGCTTCATACACATCCAAGGAGGTAAATTGTAAGGTACTAATATTACTGGCCAAGTACTGTGAGTAGAGGACATGTTCCCAAAAGGATTGAAGCCATCTGACGCTAAACCTAGCCGGACATTTCGCGGGTCTGATGCGAATATTGGGTAACGTGAATCGAATGCCTTCCATGCTTCTCCATCGGCCGGATGCCTCAACACACCGTCTTTTGTACGGCCTTGAGCGTGCCACTTCATATGTGGCGACGTATGATGTGACATAAATAACCTCTGCAGCCTTGGTATTAGAGGAAATCAACGCAACACTTTGACCGGCTTCTTTTTCGAACATTTTATCGACCCATCTTCATTAATTAAGTTATCCTTCCACCTGGACTCATTGCAGAATGTACATTTGTCTAATTTTTCATTTTCCTTCCAAAACAACATACAGCCATTGCGACAAGCCGATATCTTCTCATACTCAAGGCCCAAATCCTTCAAATATTTTTTTGCCTCATATGTGTCTTTAGGCAGCAAACTTGCATCTGGATGCATTAGTTCATTAATGAATTCAAGCAACATGGAGAACGATGTATTGCTCCAACCACCCATACACTTAATACTAAATAGGCGCACAATAGCTCCCAATTTGCTATGTTTTGTATTTCCATGGAGTGGCGTATCGGCATCCTTTAGCAATTCTTCTAACTTATTCGGCACCCTTTTAGAGTCTTCAATTTCAACATCCACGGGCTCAGCTTCGGCTTCGACTTCATCTCGCACTTGAGACCCACCGGCTTCTACACAGATATCGTGCATCATGAAAACATCATTAAGCATGTCTTGCATCCCACTGGACCCCCCATGTAGTGGAATGCCATCCACTTGAAGCCTCCTGGGAGCTTCATGTATTGTCTCGCTCTGAACAGGAGGGACAAGTGATTCCCCATGCATTATCCACTCAGTGTAACCCTCAATAATCCCAGTACCTGATGTTAAATGAGTAAATACGACTTCACTGGACCATGATTTGCCCAACAAACACTTCTTACAGGGGCACACAATGACATCTTTTCTACTCTCATGTTCACGTGCAAATTTCACAAATTCCATAACCCCGCGAATATACTCTCGCGAACTTCGCGGCAACTTCATCCAACTCTTGTCCATCTTCCTAACTACACCATATAAAGAAGAAAAAGATATTGAAAACTGAAAAGTCATGGATACAATCATGCATTGGTGGTCTTTGTGGTATAGAGTTTGTTAAATAGTGTATTTTGTTAAAATTTTAGAGAAAAACTAGAAGTAGAAAGTTAATTATGAATGTTCTAACACCGTTAGAGCTCTCAAAATGAGCTCTATATATTTGGTTTTCCTCTACTAATTTTTAACAAATTTTACTATTTAACAAGCTCTTTATCAAATGGTATTTGGCTTGACAACTAAAATGCCGCCTTTATAAGTTCCTTCTGAATAAGGGGAAAAAAAAACCTTAAGCCTTTTCTTACCTTTTGTTTTAAAAAAATATATTTTTTAGAAATCCCTAACTTTGATTCTGGGGCATGTTTTTTCATTAAAAAAAGGAAGAAAAAAAACCCCCTATAAAACTCTTTAACTTTAAAAGCTAATTTGACAAATTTTACGTGACTTTCGCATCAATTTGTTAAAGGTTAGTAATAAAAACTATCTCGGCAAAAATCAAGATATAATGGTATGAGTGCGTCGGATGACCTAAAAACTCTTTTTTTTTTGACAAAAAGAAAAGAAAAGGAAGCAATAGAAAGTTTCAAGCAGCCCACCGAAAAGCAAAAGCAATGAATATATTTGTCATTTGACCACAGCTTTTGACATATCCCTAAGATTAATGATAATCAATCCAGGCAAACAAAAGTAAATTGTATAGGTTATGAAGTTGCATAATCGGCTGAAGCTAACATGAAAGAAAATTTTGTTTTTTTTTATAGCATACTAGGGTGACCTATAATGAGAGTGGCATCCCAACATATTGTTAGTTGGGGTTAAACATCAATCCTATTGCTTTCAATCACGCAACAAATCACATGGAAAATCTAACAGTAACATCAAAGTTCACTTTCAAGAATCACATGAGAAAGCTTGGGAGAGTGATGCCTATGTGGATAATCTTGGATTTGGATTTGGTGACTCGTCCCTTTTCGATTCCTACAAAACAATAAGAAACTTGTCGGATGTATAAGAGCACTTGAATATTAGAGAGTTTTGATACTTGGGGTCGTGGCTTATTTATAGGCATGTAGTTCTGAGATAGTTGGAGAGATCTAATTATAGTTGAATATCTTGGTGGGTCTTAATTAGTTTAATTAATAAAGTTTTATATAATCCAATAAAAGGTTTAGGATTGAGTATCCACATTCAGATTACACTTACAAAGGGGAAAAAAAAATGAAAACCATTTTAAAAGTTGTTAAACCCAAGTCTAACAACAAATTAGAGGTTGGGAAGCTATCTGAACATGCTTCTGGAATGAACAATTTCTGAATTAAGGGAAGGAGAAAGCTGCCTAATTTTTTGGAACCACAGATAATATTCCAAATTAAGAGTTATAGTAGGTGGTAAGCCCCACCATACCGAAGGGCCCTTGAGGCCCACCTACTGAAAGGCCTCTAAGCCTTAAAAAAAAAAAACTTGATTCATCGATAAGACAACCACGAGACGGGTTATCCTAAAAAAGGAAAGAAAGACCAACAAAATAGGAAGGAGGGAGTACAAGTGTTTTGAGGATGATGCCAACCAATGTAGCATACATATTTGTTCTTGTTGGAGTATGTTCAAGTGGTGGAGAGATAGATTTTGGAGCTCAAAGTACTTGGATATTATATTGGGAATTCGGGATTAGTCAAGGAGCCCCAAGTACTTAAAGGTTTCAACTAAGTTCAAGCCCAAAATCCTCTAATTTAAGGATTTAGCTACTTTTATAAAAGTGCATTAGCACCTATTGTATTGAGTCATTAAAACTGGGGAAATTTTTGTTTGTGAGCGAAGTTTCACCGAACAACCCCAAATGGCATTTTTATTTTTCCTGTCATATCCGTAAAAGGAGTTGACAGTTTTGCTCTTCATATCAGAAAGTGTCATCTTAGTTCATAGTATCAAGTAGGTCTTTTGGATCTCTCTCATTCATTCCGAGTTTGTGCACACTGTATAATTACCACTCGTCATTCTAATGAGATGGGAAAAAAGATCTTTGTGAGCATTATCATTATTATGATATGTATGGGCTGGTGTCAAGTGGAGAGAATAAAATCAGTATAAATTATATTATGGTTGTGGAAAATAAGGGAACATTATGATTATTATTTCTTGCTCTGATGTTTTGTAAATTGCAATGCAACGATCGACCTAAAAGAAGCCGAACCCTAGAGTTCAAGAGAATGTGGTTAAACTAGAAGAAAAACAGACGGAGAATCAAAGTTGGAAACCATTGAAGGAAACATGATTATACTAATTAATGCCTTCAGATTTTGTTTCCAAATGAACACTAGAAGCAGATTTTGTTTCCAAGTGTTTATCTCCTTTTTGGGTGCGTGTATCCAGTTTTTTCAACAAACAGAAAATCTCCAAATCAATTCAACACAAACAGAAAACCCAGGATTTAACACAGAAAAATCAATTCAACAAACAGAAAATCTCCGAATTGCCCAAACGGAAAAACAAAAAACCAACAAAATAAAAATACAAATAACCAATCAAACCTTTAATCCGGGCGTGGGCCGGCGTACGTCGGGAAAACGGGCGTGGGCTAGCTGAGACGCGTCGGAGCGTCGCCGGAGAAGATGATGTAGGGCCCAGCCGGGGTCGACTTCTAGAGAGATGGCGCCGGAGAAGACGATTCAGGGCCAGCCGGCGGGAAAAGAGAGGGAAATATCGAGAGGGACCTAGGGGGGAACTGAGCTAGAGAGAGAGAGAGAGAGAGAGAGAGAGAGAGAGAGAGAGAGAGAGAGTGCCGGAGAAGTGGAGGAAGAAGCTATGGCAGCCGGCGTGTGTGTGAGAGAGAGAGCATGGATCGAGAGAGAGCATGAACTGATCGAGCCAGCTAGGGATTTCTACAATTAGAAATTAGGTCTAGACGGTTTTAGAAAAACCGTCCGGAATTAGAAAATTCCAGACGGTTTTTCTAAACCGTCTATAATAATATAGACGGTTTAGAAAAACCTTCGGTAATTATAAAATTACAGACGGTTATATCAAAACCGTCTGTGTTTTACGGACGGTTTAAAAAAACCGTCCGTAAATTTATTTTTCAGACGGTTTAGTAAAAAAACGTCCACAATATTTTTTTTTATAGACGGTTTTGAAAACCGTCTATAAAATCCGGTTTTTTAGTAGTGGCACAACAATTACATAATTATTGTGTAAGAGTCATTTTTCAATAAAATTAATAAATTGTTTTAACAACAGAGAATAGTAAAAAAAACTGTTGATTGAGATTGCAAGACAACTCAAAAAGAGATAAAATAATTAATAGGGTAGAGAAAAACCCTCGTTGCCCAAGGAAATTTACATGAGATTAATACTAGGAATATATCGAAATTTTTCTCTGAATTTTTTGACCCTTAAAAAGAGATGTATTTTGCAACAACAATTACAACTTCGCTACCAGCTAAAAGATAGAGATGTTTTTTTTTTTTTTTTTTTTTTTTTTTTTTTTTTTTTTGTGAAAATAAACGCTAGATCGAGGTCCTACGTACCCTTCGATCTTATCCTTGGGAACCCAAGGATAAAAGAGGGTACGTGGGGTTTGGAGTTATGAGGGACACATGCATATTCCTGTCAAATTAATGGACAAATTAAAGCACAGTCGTTTGCCCGGGCCCCAAGAGTACTTCAATAATTGATATATATATATATGTGTGTGTGAAAGTTAGAAAAAGTTTATGCTAACCCTAATTAATCTGGAATTTAATTGCAACTTCTGGAAAAAATTAACTTCCATACGAAATAGCCAAATCAGAGATTGTGACATGTACGATCATAATTTCGAGATATATACGTACACACCTAAAGTTTCCTTGGAATTGATTGACAATGACTGCCTAGATGACATGGAAAAGTATACGAGTGTGTCTGTAAAACTTTAAATTGAGTTTAAGGTAGTTTTTCTAATTAATCTATTAAATTGACTTAATTAATCATCAAATGCATTTTAATAGACTGAGTTCAAAAGAATTTAAAAGAAAACTTTATAGTGATCGATCATGCATGCTACAAATTAATTATTGCACTACCAAAATTACTACATATTCCGGGGCTAAAACAGCGCCCACATTCATATATATAGCAAAATATGCCAGAGCTTAGTTTTTGGCGCATACAATGTCTGCCGTGTCGTGTCGTAACGTGACGTGTGGATACTAGAGTAAAACGCTGGTGGACAATAAATTAAATTCCTATAAATTCTTAGTGATGGACGTGGGAACGTGGAATAAGATTTCAACCTGCAGGGATTGGACTTGCTATACTAAAGTTATGATTATGATTGTAGGAAAAGGATTAGGAGTTTCTTTTTTCTTGGTCTGAATGCATGCATACGCATCGATCGATGGATCATTGTTCAAAAGTTGATAATATGCCTAGAACATTAATAATGATCACTCGAATTGATCGTCTATGTCATGTTTTTGCTGTAACTTCGATTTTGATAGGTTGCCAAAGTCAGTAAAAGTAGACAGCATCTGAATGCAATTCGAAGCACAAGTATACATTGAGAATCGAATATTTAATTTGTGCGGAAATTAAGCTTTGATTCATTGGCTGTCTTTTCATAGGATTATAGTTCTATTAATTTAGCGGCTAATTAAATTAAAATGTTTAAAATATTCATCCTAAAAAGATAGCGTTTGAACTAAACTTGACCATATTAATTTTTTTATTGTCTTTCTCTTAGCTAGGTGTGATTTTCCATGGAAGAACTGTTGATTAAATGGGGTATCTATTGCAAAATACAAGACTATATTACAAATTGATTTTTATTTATTTATTTTTTGCATATAGGGTCCCTGTGCACAACTTTTGTATTACACATCGATCTCATATTTATATCATAAAATACACAAACAACACGTTCCTTATTACAAATTCCACGTTAAGATTATCTCACATCTTGGACTAGTGAGAGGTAAAAATCAAAATGCTTTCATATATCCTAATTATAAGAATAAAAAATTGTCTCATTGGCCTCTAAAGGATCGGATCGATCTTAAAATTGATCATATGTGATATGACAACATATACGAGCATTATATTGCAAATTTAATTGTAATTTTTTAAAGTCCATTTAAATTTTAAATTCAATTGAAATTAGATCCGTTAAGATAATGACAAACTTTATTCTTATTTTTCTTTTTTATAGGGCATATTCCAATTCTTATTGATTAAACCATAGTTTCCAATATAATTAAGTATCAACAAAATTCCGAAGCTGGGATTTAGAAATAGAATTAACATTGGAAAAAGAACAATATTGTGGCTTAATTTGGTTTTCCCAAAGAGTAATGCTACACATCATCCTCTTGTCCACCTTTTATCCTCCCAAAATTGACGTGACTCTTAAAATCACCATTGGATCAAAATTCAATAATGATTTATCATAAATTTAATGGTGATTTTAAGAGTCACATCAAATTTAGGAGGACAAAATGAAGACAAGGAGATGATATGTAACATTACTCTTTCCCAAATACTAATTAACTCTACAAGTGCAATGCAAAGGGATTCCAATCCCAAGGAAAATGGCCAATCTAAGTTCCAACCATTGGCTCACCACAGCCACCACTGTTCTTCCGCACCATGACATTGAACCCACCGACCATATGACCAGTCAACAAAGGAACAAAAGCCGGCTGGTTCTCACACACCGGACTGAACTCGAACCGCCTCAGAATTGTAGCCACCACATACTTCATCTGTATAAAGGCCATCTCCTTCCCGAGACACACCCTCGGACCGGCCTGGAAAACGGGGAACTTGTACGGACTCACCAGTTTCAGCTCTCCACTGCCGTTGATCCCATCGAACCAACGGTCAGGTTTAAACTCGAACCGGTCCTTTCCCCATAGCTCCTCCATCCTTCCCATCCCGTAAGGAAAAAACGTGACTCTGTCTCCCTTCCTAACAGAAGTCCCATCAGGCAACGTGTCGTCGGCGAGAGCGTGCTTTGAGTCCCACGCAACGGGTGGGTAGAGCCGCATGGATTCGCACAAACAAGCTTTTAGGAACCTCATCTCCTTGAGAGTTTCAAAGTCCAGTGGCTTTTCACCATTGTCAAGTGCCGAGTTCACTTCGTTTAGAATGAGTTGTTTTTGGGCTGGGTACTTAGAAAGCAACCAGAACAGCCACGTCATGGCCGATGACGTGGTGTCTCGTCCGGCCATGATGAAGCTTATCACCATGTCTCTTACCACCTCCTCGTCGTGACCAGCCAGCAACAACCTCGACAACAAGTCGCCGTCACATTTGTACATGTTTTCTTGATCTTCTTCGAGTATTCGCTTCTTGTTTCGTATGATCTCAGCCACAGAGCCATGCACGACGCTGAGCGCTTCTTTGAGTTTCTTTTCCGAGCCTATGTTCAACGCGCGTTTGATCTTCCACACCAAGAACACCGGGGCCATTGAACGCATGGCGCTTATCTCGGACGCTCTGTCAAAGGCTTTTACAAGTGGCGGTGGCTCCGGCCGCGATAGGTCTAGGCAACACGGGTTTGTCCCCAACGACACCTTACAGATGGTGTCAAACGCAAATCTTCTCAATATCTCTTGCAAGTCCAGGATTTTCCCACTCTCAGCAGCCTCCTCAAGCAATGGCACCTATGACAGAGTATAAATAATTTAATTTTTTTTTGTCAACTTAAATATTTAGAATAAATGGTGATTTAATAGTAGTATACCAGTCGATGATCGACTTCATCTTCAAGCACTTTGACAAGGAACTCTCTCAAGGACTTGGTGCTGAATTCATGACTCGCTAATTTGCGCTGAGTGGCCCATAACTCACCGTCCACGTTGAATATGCCAAAGCCGAGAAGATCCCCGAGGATTTCGGTGAATGGCTTGCCTTTGGGGAAGTTGTTGAAGTTGGTCCTGAGCACGTACTCGACATTAGCAGGGTTTGCGGTGACGAGAGTCCGTCGGGCACCAAGCCGGCGAACCACGATGGTCTGTGTGGGTGACTTAGATAAGAGGTCTGTGTACCAGTCCAAGAGGCATCGGCGATTTTTGTAGAAAGAGATAAGACAGCCAAGAATTGGGTACGAAGGAGGGCCATGAGTACTGGTGGACGATTTCCGATGATCGTGATGGATTTGGAGGATGAACGAGAAGAAGGAAGAGAGAAGGAAAAACCCTAGAGAGATGAACGCTAGAAGAAAGATAAACATGGTTTAGTCAGTAAGAGTGATAGACTTTATCGAAGAAATGTGGACGAAAAGGAACATATATAAACAACTAGGTGGCCGGACATGTAAAATTCACACATATATTATATATATATATATACACACGTGTGTGTTTGCTTAAGGCACAAGTTATGAGAGAAATAGGCAGAAAGACAGTAGTAGTAGGGTTTGGCTGTTGAGGGCAAAAAGACTGTGGCCTGTGGGCGCGCACATGGTTCACGAGCTTAAAATGGAAAAACGGCGAGTGGGGTCGGGAAGGTGAAGGTGATATGAACGACGTCTCTGAAATATCTTACGTACGGCGAAAATACCGTCCTCCCCCCGACTTTGGATTTTTTCGGGTTCTTTTTTTTAATATTTTCAATTAATTAATGGGTCCACGCGCGTGACCTTAATTTATGCAAATATAATGCTTTGAAGTTTGAACTATTTTAATACGTAAATCCTTACAAGAAGTTTAAATTATCCCATGGGATCGATCTTGAGCACTGGGTTTTAGCCTTTTAGGTGTAGACTTTTAGTTTCATAGTCTAATGTTGATCTTAATTAGGGTCAATTTAGATAAGTAAAACTAGCTAGCACTCAGAACCTTTTGCAATTAGGGGTTAGGATTTCTAGTATTGAATAAAAAAAAACAGATTATTTAATTTTCTAGTATAGAATTATATTATAATTCCAAATTTTTTAACAAAAAAACAAAAGTCATTCGATTGTTGTTGTTAGGAATAGTGATTTAACCACTACTCTTAAAAATATGATTCTACTATAAGGTCAATTTGTGTGGTTGAATTATTTGTTAATATTTTTATTTTAAAAATAAATACAAAAAAAAAATTAAAAAACAAATAAGTATTAATATATATACTGTCCCTCATAATTTTATTTTATTTTGTTAAAAAAAAAAAAAACTCATATAGTACTGTTATTGGCATAATTAAGTAGTCTGAATTCTGAAAAGTGTGAAGTACGTACGTATACAAATTAAGATTTTATTTATTTATTTATAATTTTTAGAATATTATATCATATATATTTCTTTAAATATTTAATTATTATTTTTTGAATTAAACCATTAAAATTTTATCATATCAATATTTATCACTTTTAAAATATAATAATTGATAAAAATAAGAAATAATAAAGTAGTGAAATTTTAATGGTCCGTTTGGACGTTGAATTTTTGAAATCAGAATTTTATTCTATTTGTGAATTTCGAGGCAAGAAAATGTGTTTGAGTGATGAATAAAATTTAATTTTTTTTGAAATTGTGTTTGAGTGTTGGATTTTTGAAATTGAGATGTAGTGTTTTTTAATAATAGAAAATAATTGGAAGTATAAAAAGTTGTTTATAATTTATTATTAAAAAATATTACTTAATTTAAATAATTATTATTTGGGTGGGACCCACATTTTTTTTGTTCTTTTGAAAACCGGCACCCACGCGTAAAGCTGTTTTTCTCTTGAATTCAGGTGTTTTTCAGGGTTAAAACAGGTTGAACCCGGGTAGCTGGGTTTTGAAAAAAACCCGAAAAGGTTCCACACAAATCATAACTATCTAATTTTAAAACAAAGATTAATTATTTTTTAAAAAAAAATTAAAAAAATTAATGTATATATACTATAAACATTTTAGAGCATTTTGGCTAGTAGTTGATTTCGGCCGTAATGATTGCACAAATTCAATCTAGCTCGAGCACATTGGCTTAGTTTTCAACGTGCCTTTAAATTCTTACGGCTTCAGATCGAAGCACGTAGGTAGCTGATAGCACTCATGGCATTCACATTTTAAACATGCATGCATTATCTTAAACGGCTATATCAATAAAGAAAAATAAATAAATAAATAAATATATATATATATATATATATATATATATATATATATATATATATATATATATATGGTCTATAATATTTATCTAAAGATGGTCCTATTTTTTTCTTAGAAAAAAAGAAAAATCAATTAAAAAAAATCTCAATTGGTCACTCAGATCAACTAATCCACTCGTGGTATGCAGGCTATATAAAGACGGCCAAAATATATCAATTGGGGAATATTTTAATCATCCAAAATTTTAAGAAAATAAGATCTATATATATATATATATATATATATATATATATATATATATATATATATATATATATATATATATATATATAATCCATTGTAGAGTTTCAAAAGTTTTTAATTGTTATTTTTTGATAAAGTAATTATTTAGAAATACAAAATAAGATTATTTATGATCGTACGTATAGCTTTTTAGAAAATTGAAAGGGTTCCAAGAAAAATTATTATTATTATTTTTCAAATTCCGTGTGTGTGTGGGGGTGGGGGGGTTGGATAAGTGATTTAAAAAAGAAAAATACTTTGGTGTATTAAAATTTTTAGGCCTCGTTTGGTTTGTGAAATAGATCAGAAATTAAATGACTATTTCTACGGAATACTCATTCTTTTGTTTAGTATGTGTCTATTCTATTACGAAGATGAATACCAATTCCTCTAAAAAAATTAGAAAAATAGTTATTATAATGGGAATAGACTACATTTTTTCAAAAAAAAAAAAAAAAAACACACTCATTTTTTATTTTTCAAAAAGAAAAAAAAATCAAAACCCCAACCCTCATAATTTACAGTGGTTGGTTGACCATCCTACTACCCTCGGAATGCCTCGTGGTGGACCCCAAGGTGTTATAAGGGTGGTGCAATCACCCCCAAGGTTTCTTGTGGTTGGTAGTGGCCACCCCCAGAGACCACTACGGGGGTGATTACGGCCACCCCCAGCTCTTTGGTGGGTGGCCAACCACCCCAATGGGTGGTCGGCCACCCACTAGCTAGCTAGTTTCTAAAAAAAAAAAAATTATTATTATTTTATTTGTTTAAAAAAATAGTATGTGATTTTGTTAGTAATTTTAATTGAATTTCAATTAAAGTGTATGAGTTGTTATCAAACTAAATTTTAGGAATAATCATTTCATTCTACTCTCTTTTATTTATGGTAATAACTATTTTCTTTCTCATTAGAATACTCGTTCTGCAAACCAACAAAATGACGTAACAATAATGAAATAATTAAGAATTAACGTTTGATTGGCAGGTCAACCATAATAATCAAAAGTTACTTTTTACTATTATATCAATCAACTTACGTAACTATCTACTAAATAGTATTATTAAAAAAAAAATCCATTAAAAGGTTTTAGAATTAAGTCTTGTCAAACTAAAGGTTTTTTTTTTATTTTTCTTATTTTTGTTTTTGTTTTTTTGCGTTGTTGCATTATTTGGAATGAAGCATCAATGACAAAAAAGAAAAAGAAAAAAAAAGAAGGTATTGCATCCTCTCGGGTCTCAATCCATGGGACGTTCAAATCAATTGAAATGCGCACGTGAAAGGTTTTGGCCGAAGCACGTTTTTGTTTCCCAAAGCGGAACTGAAACTGAATAATCCTACTCCATTCAATCGGAATCCGACGCACCTTATCTTCTGTAGCTACGATGGTCGGCTGTAGCCTGTCGACACCCACGTTTCCATTTCTTTTCTTCTTTTTTTTTTTCTTTTTTTTTTTTTTTCCGCCCAACAAGTGTACGTACACTGGTTTTTCATTTGCGGCATGTCGATGTGTTCGGACACATCCACTTAAAACAGCCGTGAATAATGGAGCATGATTGGGTAACATTTATTTATTTAAAAAAAAATATGTTTGTATTGTTTTTTTTAGAATTTAAATTCTACTCAGATTTTTTCTATTTTCTTTTTTTAAAAAAAAAAAAAAAAAAAATTGACTCAAGTTTTTTTAAATCATTCAAACATAATTTCAAAAAAATAAGTTATCTTGTTATTCGCAATTTTGAATATAATATAAAAATCGCACACCCAAACGAGCCTTATAAAAATAATTTTGACTCACGCAGTTTAAGGCAAGAAAATGCTGGGTTACATTGGGTGTTTTTTATTTTTGTTTTTGTTTTTGTTCTTTGTGATGATGCGGTATGAAAGTGAAAGTGGTTTGTGAGTATTTTATATTTAGATGTATTTGTTAATATTTTTATTTTGTTAAAAAAGTAAAAAATTGTCCAAAAGAGCATTGTCAAATGAGTTTAATTAGTGCTATGTTTGTTGGCATGGTAAGTAAGTATTACATAGACTATTATATCAATTTGTGAAATATAATAAAATTTGTAATTATATAGAATTTAATTACATTAATTTACATAGATATTATAGAATTTAATTAAACATATGGAGAATTAATTTTTAGTATCATTGTATTGTCAACAAAATTCCTATCATCCAATTATAATGATCGAACACCGGCCAGTGCCCCTCTCGATCATCACGTATCAAAATAAAACAGGTCCACAGTCAAATTGCATCTTCTATCAATTGACACATACATACGTGATCTCTAAATAAGAAAATATTGCTTAAAAAGAATTTTAAAGCATTAGATCAAAAAAAAAAAAAAAAAAAAATTCTGAACTAAAAGATATATAAGAGTAAGACTTTTTTTTTTTTTTTTATTATTTTTTATTTTATTTTTATCATGATTCATGGCAAAAACGATATTGGAAAAGAAGTCGTGGAATTAAAGGCAAATTTTGATACGTCCGTTGGGGGTGGCCTCACAGTTCTCTAATGCGATTGAAAAAAAAGGCAGGCGAAAAGGATGATAAAAAGCTCTTCGTAATGCGCATGCACTTTGCCGCTGTTCTTTGTTGGTTGATAGTTTGATAATTGATAGCATCTTCTCCCGGGGGCCCAGTTCGGAGTTATAACCTAGATTGCGAATCTCAACGCTTGTCTTCAAATCTCAAATACCATATAAATACGTCTTCTTTGATTTTTGTTTTTTCAATTATTTTTTTCCTTGTGGAAGAAAGATCTCTACCAAAAAAAAACCACTTGGGTATGTGAGGAGGACGAGTCAATTTTTAAGACCCCATGACTATGACAAGGTGAGAATCCACCACAATTTTAGAGGGACAAGATTTAAAGTTGTTGTATTTAACTATATACATAATTCTAAATCATATAAATTTTTTAAAAGATGTGTCAACATTGACTTCATATACATCATTAGATGCACAAACTTTAAATTATAACCATGAAATAAATAGTTAAACGAAAAGAATTTTATTTCCTTAAATTCGCTATATAAATCGTATCAAACAACCCTTACAAAGGGGTGTGACCGTGTGAGGCGTACCTATCCTAGACAGCTCCGGATGCAGGGCTCACTTGCTCTAGGTAAATGAACCATGCACCCCCCACGTGGGGTTGCCTAAATTGCATGACCAGCGAAATAACAGTAGCCCTCTAGCTATGACAAGGGAGTCTTTGGGCTTTAGACCACATTATCTTTGAACGAGACTCGGATTGTTGTCAATGCCATCCTAAGTGGCCCCCAACTGGCAAAATGGAGAGGATTCAGCCCGATATCTGTCGACTGCCATCCGCTTCCCTGTTTCCAATTTTCAAAATCCCCCATACTATTAATAGCGTAATGACTGTAGTCCAAACCCGGCCGATTGGGCTTTAGAAAAGTCCAAACCTGGTCGATTGGGCTCTAGAAAATTGTATTTAGGTCTCTCTCTCTCTGTTAAATTGAGATGAAAAACAGCTGCTAATTTAATAGATGACTGTAATAATTCTTCCGAAGGAAAACTATGTCCATTTATGAGCAAAAAGCGCATGATATTGTTGTACTATTTCTCAGTTTCAACAAGAATATTAAACTTCTTGTCTGGTTCAAAGACAAACTAGGTGCCCTTGAACTGAAGTTGCCCAATCCATACCAAGGGGAAAAATGAGAGGCCAGCGTCGATTTGACACTGAATTAATCAAGTAAAGAACTGAAACATATCTAGTAGAGCACTAGCAACAGATTCTCAACTATTTTCTCTATATTTAGGGAACAAAACTACTTTTTACTTCCCTATAAAAAAATACATCACAATAGATTCCCTTACTTTTCCCTATATCAATTAAATATTATTTTTTTACTCTTATTTTATTATTTTTCTCTCTTTCCTACTTTTTCTCTCTTCTCTATATTAATTAATTATACTTATTTTATATTAAAATAATACATAGGAAATAAATAGTAGACATGTATACATAGGGAATCACTATTCATTCCCAACTCCCCATCTAAATATAAGGCATCTGCTGTGGGAGGTTTTTTGGTATTTTTCATGAAATTTTCCCTAAATATAGGGAAGAGAACCAATATAGGGTAACTGCTACTAGTGCTCTAACAAACTAAAATTCTCTTTGAAAGACTTTAACGCTGTCACAATCTCCAACTACATGGATAGCAAATTTCTCTATTATGCAAAAGAAAGCAATTCTCGGTCTATGATTCTCGCTAAAATCATAAAAAAGTACATATAACCTCCTCAAATTACCACCTCATTGTCAATGCACCTCCCAAACTACCAATTGTGTTAATGTCCTCCCTTAAACTATCAAAAAATGTCAATGTCTCCCTAATGACAAAAATGCCCTTCATAAAATTATTAAAATAAAATAAAAACTAAAAAAAATTATTAAAAAATATAAAATAACAAAAATTTATTCCAAAAAATAAAACTGTTTTTTAATTTTTCATTTTTTTAAAAATAATAATTTTCAGTTTTTTTTTTCGTTTTTTTTCTTTAAAAAAAGGTTGTTCTTTTTCGTTTTTTTTAATTTAATAAAAACTGTTTTTTTTTTTTCATTTTTTTAAAAAAAAAAAATAAATTTCAGTTATTTTTTGTTTTTCTTTTTTTTTTCTTTAAAAAAAATTGTTCTTTTTCGTTTTTTAATTTAATAAAAACTGGTTTTTCCTTCTTCTTTTTTTTTTTCATTTGTTTTATTTATTTTTTAAATAATTTGTTTTAGTTTTTTTATTTTATTTTTTTTAAAAGTTTTTTAGTTTTAGATTAAATTTTTTGAATTTATGAGGACATTTTTGTCTTATTCAAAAAAAATTTAAGGTCATTTTTGTCTATTTGTTGGTCTTATGGGGGACATTGACATTTTCTGGTAGTTTAGGGAATGGGACATTAACACAATTGGTAGTTTAGGGGGTACATTGACAATTGAGTAGTAGTTTGAGAGGGTGAACTTCCTGTCTTCCAAAACCAACTCCAATCAAGCTTACCCTCATATGAGAAATAGGATTTGGCTGCTGTAAAAAAAAACTACAGCAATAAAAGATCCAAATTTAGCTGCTTTGGTGCAAAACCAACCATTGCTGGAATTAACCCAAACACATACGCCTAGGGATCATTACCATGGTACAGACTAGGAGTGATGCTGCTTCTCTTTCTTTAGATGCTTGACTTAACAATAAAGAAACTTAAAAAATGCTTTAACCAAGGTACTAGAAGATTGTTATAGCCAAGTTAGGCAGAAGTGACTGCCCTTCAAACATGAGCAACATCGCACTCTGTCCACTTTGTTTAATTGTCTGGATAAGATCTCTATATATTTTCAAATTTTTAGTGAAGACGCGCATGGATGATGGTTTATACAAAAACATTTGGCACAAAGCACAAATACTCTTAAAATAACACAATCATACAAAATGCAACATCGCAGAATTTCCTTCAGACCATCATTAGTTCCATCATTTGCTAATCCTATATTACATCAAAAAGAACATTAACCTACTTGCTCTTGATGTGTAGACATGGAGGGAAGATTTGTTCGTTCCCACCACCATCCCTTCTCTCTTTCCTGCCATATGCTTATCCAGTTGCCCCTTTCAGGCGTGCAATCAGCTCATCCTGCACGTGATTTCATGCATCAATAAATGCAGAAGCAGAAAGAGAATGGAAATTTGGACAGTGTAATTGTCAATCAGGACATCCCAAATGATGGGATCTGAACTGCCAATGGACCACACACCCCAAACATCCCTATCTCAGACTCTTGGAAAATAAGGGGGAGTTCTAAGCTGGACGTAGATCAAATTGTCTTGATACTTGCCTTCTTTCCTTTAAGGGAAAGACCTCTTGCCTTCAAAAGGGCACGAAGCCTCTCCACTGTGAAGCTTTGGAAGTCCCTATTAGATGCTTGACTGTTCGAACCTTCTGCATGTTCAAAGGTGATAAAATTTATGACAAAAATGAATAACGAGATCATAAATTTAATAGGTTTCACATATGTCTACAACACGTCCAACAGAATTAAAAACTTGCCAACATCTAAAGCATATTGCATCTTCTGATGGATAGTGAACAGCTCCATTCATTTTTTATAACATTTACAGATGGAAATCCACCAAGATATGGATAATGCAATACAAGAACCATCAGAGCTTACCTTGTCGAGAACTAATTTGGATAGTGGCTCTCTTAGCCGAAGCCCTGCCATCTGCAGATCTTTCAGCAACCCTGAAACAATTAAATAATGGAAGGTAATCAGACAGAATATGGTCAAATTTGCACACCAGTAGCCGGTAACATATGAAAAGGGTAGTTGACAAGTTGATGATTCATTGTTAATTCGTACTAAATGCTTATGTCATTTTGTGGCAAAGAGTGTGGACATGCGATGTATAATCAAAACCCTCAGGGCAGACATATCAAAAATTTAATAGGAAACACACACACAAGTAAATCTTATTAAGGCAGGTTAAGCATTATTCATCTACAAGAGATGGCGGTAATACCTCTTTCTAGAACTCTCACTTGCAGCTACACCCTTCACATCCTTCGAACTAGAATCACCCTTCTGTTTCCTAAGCATGAGTGATCTAATCAATATGTTCTGTTGGTTCGTTTTTATCTGTTGGCCGTCTGGATGTACAAGAAAGACAGGTCAGAACTTCCACATTATATTAAGATCTATATCAAAATGAAGTAAAACTACATGAAATTCAATCCCTCTCTTTCATGAAATCTAGACGTTGATATGCAAATAGTGGGTGAAAACAACACAAAATAAATCAAGAGGAGCATAACATAATTTCAGCATATATTATTTCGATTTCTTTCATTTTGTTCAATGATATTGATACACTTGCCCAAGAGGGAAACGTCCAACAAATATGATGAGAAAAAGGTAAGAAAACATGAATCCAATGACAAATGTGAAGGAATAAGAGACCTGGAGGTGATGTGTCATGGTCACAAATATATACTCGCATTCCGCCCTGCACAAGTTCTTAATACGTTAACGAAAAGTCAAAGCTCCTGAAACAAGAATCTAATGAATTTAAGAGGTAAATATATGTAGGGATGCATGAATGAAGAATTAAGACCAACTATGCAGACAAAAGAACCATATACCAAAAGAACAAAAAGTTCAAATGAAAAGGCATGAATATTTGCTGAAAGATACCATATAACACAATAATTTTCAAATTTTGTTTCTTTTAGCATTATGCAAGAACACCACAAAACACATTACATAGGATAGAGTGATCCATTCTAATAGTAACAAGTAGATTTTAACGATTCTCTATCAAAAGGCTTTATGCTAATTCAAACATTTGATCCATTAAAGAACTCATTCATTCAAAAAGAACTGTAAACTGTTGTCACTGGCAGGGGCTTGGTTGCTTATGCAATGAGGCATTGTAAGCAACTTGGGCGGCCACCTTAATAGAACTCTATCAAAATGGAAAGCACTGACTTCTTTTGGGGATTGGACGAAACAAGCCGGTAGCTTTCCCCAGCACCGACCAGACCATATATACCGATTACACAGCATCTGCTAAATAATGTGAGAAGCTGATTCTTATGTCATCATAATGATGGGATTCAGCATTCAAGGAAATGAAAGGACCAAAGTCTATTTGCAAAGTTACTTGTTTCTCATGAATGCATGGTGTTGCCTCTTCCCTCCTTCTTTTCCCCTTCGTTTATTACTAAAGTTTCTAATTGTTTGAAAGAAAGGATCCTAAAAGGTTACTTTCCAACCTCTTACGGTATCCATAGCAAACTCTAAATTGAACTATAACTGTATTTTAACATCTGGGTGTTGAAGTATCCATCTTTCTTATCCAGAAGAACTTATAAAGCTGAACATAGAACAACAAAAGACCAAGTGTGCTTCAAGTACAAAATCCAAAAAAACAAATAAATAAAGCATAAAAGTCCTAGGAGACAACCAACTAATCACTAACTTCTTGAAAGCATAGTCATACAGCCAGACTGGGAAAGTGACTATACAGCCTTAAATGCCTTCTCTAATACATCAAGAAGACTGCATTAAATGCCTGACATCCCGATTCATCAAAAAACCAGCTCCAACAGATGCCATACTCTTTATAGTATTGGAAGAAAAAAAAAAATCATACTAACAGATATGGAAGCAGAGTTTAATGTTTATTTTATAAATTTACTAACATAAAATTTGAATCCAATCCAATTTTCAAACAATTCTTACCTAAACCAATACCCAAGAATAATAGTCAACATTAATCTACAGCCTCAAAGGCAATATGTATTCATTCTCATACTATGCACAAAACACATTAAACAAAGTATTTCTCGGGTGTACTAAAGATGATTACTTCACAAACCATAGCCAAAAACTAACCCCTTCTCCCATGATTACTCCAGTGATTTCATATCCAATCTAACAATCGAATTTGCAAAACAATAAACACCAAAATCTAACCATCAAACAGCATAATCACTGTCACTGCAAATACATATGTACATGCATAAATCAACATTGAACCCTAAACCGCCTATTTGGTTCCCGAAAAATCATAAAAGTAACAAGATTTACATATTTTAGTTTCACAAAATGCAAACATGAGCATGGAACATCCACATCAAACTCAAATACTTGCTTCACTATCAGTTAAGCGACAATTTCTTTTTCGTTTTACTTCTACAGGTCCCAAACTACCCACACTATAATTTCTTAAATTTTCCCTCAATTTGTTTTTCTCGGCAACCAAACAGAAAATTCGAGAAAATCGACGGGTTAAAGGAGATAGAGAGATCACCGGGTTTGAGGAGATGACGGTGGAGGAGAAGAGGCCCCGGGAGGGAAGGTCGGCGAGGAACTTGGAAGCGCCAGAAGCCGTTGGATGGCTTGAATCGGACGGCTGAGAGGACGAGGAGCCCTCCATGGCGCTTGACGTGAAAAAGGATTCCTCGCAAAATACAATAACAAAAGCGCGAGTGAATCAGGTGCGTGTGCGACTACCAGTAGTATAAGCGCACGTTTTCACGACAATTCCTCCGCTATAGACACGGGACTGGACATGCCCGTTTGTCAGTTTTTTCAGCAAAAGTACGGATTTTTCAGTATATATATATATATATTTTAAAAAAATAAAAATAAAAAAATTGACCATATTTTACTTCTTATATTTATGAATTGTGATGCGGCAATGCTAGCCATGTTTGCCCCCAATAAATTTACGGTGCGGCATTGTCACGTCAGTCAATAAAAAATAAAAATAAAAAGTTTCAAGTGAGTGACCAATCACCCCCTTACAAGGTGGTCTAGCCGATAGATTTTTTTGATTTGGTGGTCATAGTCAAAGGCGAAACTATAATTTTAGGTTAGAGGGAACAAAAAAAAAAGTTTTGGAGGTTAAAAAGTTAATTTAAACAGAATTTTGATAGTTTTTTCTTTTTCTTTTTTCAAGAAAAAAATAATAATAATGGGACTAATAACATGATCCTCCCTTGGTCACGACAACCAGATCGAGATGTTTCGACGAACCCCACATGGCGGTTGGGGTGAAACCGACCAAGAGATGGAGGCACATTTGACATTACAACATCTAAAAGTATAAAAGAAAAAAAGAAAATAAAAATAGGATTGTGTGTAGCATTACTTTTTCCATACATTCTTTGTGTGATTTGAGTCTTTTTAACGGTATGGACTTTTTATCGATACCTCTTTGTAGGGGTTACATTAGGCTATGACCCAATTTTATTTATTTATAAGTTACCCCCAACTTTATATGAGAGAGCGTTTGCAATTCTTATACTCTATGCAGAGTGCTTTCATGATAACAATGTTAAATTTTAAAGTGTATTTTCTATAATCCACAGTTATTAATTTTCTTATTTTGAGTGATGTAGTGAAGAATTAATGTAATTTTAAATGTGGATGGACTCACTTGCACATGATGGATGACACATGTCATTCTCTCCTTTTTAACCTTTCCACCCTACCATCTTCTACCTTGGTCATCTAATTATCACTACCCTCATTCAACCCATTTCATCTTTCAATACAATCTTATACCTTCCCAAGGAACTTTATTATCATTTCATGTACAAATTCGTTGTTCTTCCTTGGTCACATGAAAAGTCATGCTTATCTTCTTAAGTTAAGTGTAAGAATACTCTAGAACCCTTCCCTAACCCTTATATATACCCTAGGCATGCTTCCAAGTCTCTCATTCCATCATATCCCACCAAAACCTTATTCTATCTTGTGCAAGTGTTGTCCAACCCAAGTTTTTTCTATTGTTGTATTATTTCATAAATAAGAAGTACATTTTTCATTTAGTTTTGATCTCTCTTCTATTTTTGGTTGTGAGTCCTTGGGCTAGTGTAACTTTGTTGCACTACTTGAGAATCGGTTGTTCCTAATATTTGGACACCGTATTTCTCTACAAACAATGGCCATCCCCTTACCCTATTTTGCCCCTTGAAAAAATAGTAATGTTGAAATTAAATTGTGATTTGCTGGTGATATTAACAAATCTAGTTAATTTTATATGCGTGATAGAAGCATTTGTGATTTTGCAAAGACAATGCTAGAGTTCTAAGAGAGCTTCTTATGAGTGACATACTTACATAGTTAATAATATTACAATGAATAGAAATTAGTACCTTATATTTTCCTTTTGCCATCTATCATCTTGAAGAAGAATTATTTCCATTCTATTTGAAATTGATAGGAGCCGGTTCCTTATTTAAGAAGGGTAAAATTGTCTAAAATCAAAAAATAAAATGACAATTTTGCCACTCTTTAAATAAATAACCGGCTCATCTCAATTTAACTTGAAATGGAGAGAATCGTATTCCCTACCCTCTTATTAGGGGCGTAGCTAGGTGAAGGCTTGTAGGGTCCATGGCCCGTCCAAGCCCCAAGCTTTTCCCTCAAAAAAAAGAAGAAGAAGTTTTACTTCTAATTTTTTATTTTTTTAGTTTTGACCCCCTCAATTTTTTTTTTTTTTAATTTGGCCCCTCAAAGTCTAAAAGCTGGCTCCGCCCCCGCCTCTTATCATGTATTTTCCTTAGACCTTAATTACCTCCTTTCACGTTTTATCCCTAACCCCTATCACCATAATGGGTTCTTTTATTGGCTTTAACTCAACGTTTGCACATGAGAGTTTGCGTACCCATTTGCTTGATCTTACCAATTGAAAAGAACAAATTGAAAATGATTTAAATGGATGTGATGTTGGATCAATCCATATGGATATATAAATAAGTTACCATGTTCGAGAGGCAATTAAACCCCACTCGGGTAATATAATTTTTTTTAAAAAAAAAAAAAAAAATAGTTACGCAATTCTTTCATCAATGTAAAAAATATGTTAATGTGAAAATAATTTTTAGTGCTTTTTAAGTGTTTTGTGCGGGAGAGGCTTAGTAATAATTGAGGCCTAAGGCGAAAAAAGTTAAAATGAAGCATTTTTAATTTTGAAATATTAATATAATAATTTTTAATATGAAGTACTGAAAATTAGTTTAAAAGTCAATTTGATAGCTTTTTGAGATGTAAAATTACTAATCAAATTTTAATGATCAATTTTTGTTAATATATTGGGAAAAGATAAAAAAAATACTCAATACACATTTTTTACACACCCACCCCCTCACCAAAAAAACAAAGGAAAATGTTAGATTTACAACACCAATACAACAAATGTACAACAAATCTCACAACCACTAATTTAGAGTATGTGCAATGAGGTTGCTCGTTGCACCGATGGATAACTTCAGGTGAGATGCCATTTGAGCCCTACCCTAAATACTTATCCCAGCAAAATTGAGTTCGAATAACCTCTAAATGAGAATTAGATTTTTTTTTTTTTAAAATAAAATAGACACTATCAATTCAATGGTAATGATTAAAATTAATATATCTAACGGTGTACATGATGTTAATATTATCATATTTTTTTAAAAAAATTTAAACAATATAGTCTCACACACACCATTAGATACATCAATTTAAAATCATATCAATAAAATTGATAATAATCAATTATCCATTTCAAATAAAATGGAGATGATCATTGACGATAAGGCTGAAGTAATGTTACACTTCATGCCTATTTACGACACTCACTTCACACAAGCTGACATAACGTGTTTTAAGTGTTTTATATATATATATATATATAAAAGTGGTTGACATTGTAAGCTACTTAATACATACTGTGTCAATCAGTATAACATGAAAAATTTGACTTAGGTGCAGTAAAAACAATTATAGCATATGTGCAATAATTTTTTTAACGGTCCACATTTTATTTTACTTTATCTTATTCTTATAAAAATTTTAGAATTAAATTTAAACCGTTAAAAAAATTAAATACATATATTATATATATATATATATACACAGTAATTATGCTTAACTCATAATGTATACCCGTCGGCCGTCGACGAAGCTGCCCATTACAACTTGCACCCGATCCCAGCCCACAACTACATGCAACTCTATAGCCGGGGGCGGCATCCACGTGTCGTTAACCCACCAAATGTAAGTGAGGAAAACGCGCACGGGTGCGCGTTAGAGTAGCTCACCCGCGGTTAACATTAAAATCCGGATAAGACTGTCTTTCTTGATTATAAGTAAATTAAAAAAGAAATTGGATAAGCATGGCAAATAGCACGTCAGACAGTTGCCCGGTCGAGTGCATCACAATCAATGCACACCCATGCATCACAGCTCTACACGTGTTCAAACCTTACACATCAGAGGCTCAACTCAAAGTAAACAGTTTCAACCGTCACGATCACACGTGCACGACAAGTTTCGCTACACAGATTATAGATGTCAGTTTTTCCTGATATGTCGTATAAGTTAGAGATCCTACGCTTGTCGGATTCAGATTTCAGAGTCGCAGAGAAAGAGTTTTGGTGTGATGGCGGCGATGGGAGATAGTCCGAGGAGTGGGTTGTCGAGTCCGGAGGCGAAGTTGGGGATGAGGGTGGAGGATCTGTGGGATGTAATGGAGCCACAGCTCAGTCCTACTGAGAAGCTCAACGCTTGCTTTGAGAGCATCCCTGTCTCTGCTTTCCCTCCGGCTCCTTCAGATATAGGTATCAATTTTCAAATATATACATATATGTATCTATGCATGTGTAGCTCTGTTAATATTTGAGATATCACGCATCGGTTTGATGGTGAAGGTGAATTTCGTATATAATGCTTGATGTATACTGGTAATAGGCGAAGTTTGGGAATGATCTCGGTTGGTTTTAATATCCCAGTTGGTTAGACTGTCTGCTGCAAACGGATTTTTTGTTTGGGTGTTTTAATTTCTCAAGATGGTTTGTATGAGGAGGTACAGAAGCTTTGAAATAATGAAATGGGGAAAGGTAGTGAAGAAGAGTGACTGTAGCTTTGGTATTCTCTGATTGGTCAAGAAAATTCATGTTTTGTTGTCTTAGGGAGGAAAATATGAGAGAAAAAGAAAAACCCGAGCAAGGTAAGATTTTTATATGGAAAAAGTTTTAAGTGATTTGACAGAGAAAGAAATAAGAAATCCAAAGAAATGTTATTTCCTGTGCTACCGGATAAGATTGATTAGCTGATGTTTCATTTTTTTTTTTTTGACTAAAACAAAAGAATTTTTTTTTGACTAAAATTCATATTTAATGTTGTTTTAGGGAGGAAACGATAAAAATAAAAAATAAAAAATAAAAAATAATAATAATAATAAAAAAATCCAAGCAAGGTAGTATTTTTATGTTGAAAAATCATGTTCTTTTCTATATCTAAGCTTTTCTGGGAAGGCTAACCAACAGAAAAATGTAACTAGATTAGATAGAAATTGCTGTATGCTATGCTTTCTTACTAGTTGTTATTGTGTCATTGCTTGATATACATTGTTTGCCCATTACCCGTGAATGTGAGGCCTGCTTCCGAAGCTTTTTGGTATAACTGGCTAACAAAAGAGTATTTATATCTGTTTTTGCATCAGAAGTCATTGTTATAGTATGGATCCACTGGCTTTTGTATATGATGCAAATGTAGTGCAAATGTATTTTTTTTTTCTCTCTACGTTCATTATTGTATGCCTTTTTTGTTTCCTGTTCTAAGTGCATCATGATTCTTGCATCCAGTTATTGAGATAAAATCAGATGCCAGTTTGGCTGAAGCTGTTCAAATACTAGCGCAACACAAAATTCTTAGTGCGCCCGTGGTGGATGTTGATGCACCTGAGGATGCCAGTTGGATTGACAGATACATTGGCATAGTTGAGTTTGCAGGAATTGTTGTTTGGATTCTGCATCAGGTTAGCATGCCTAATTAACCTGTATAATTGCAGAGTAGACCTTGTTGTTGCGAGAATTCTTAATTCATGAGTTGTAGGGAGGGACTTATGTCACCACAAACAATCTCTTTTGCTCTTGATGACAGATATAAGAAAAAGAAACTAAATAAAAGATTCCAACGTGTTGGTATCCAAGAAACTAAAACCACCACGTAATTGGACCTAATAGAACTACTTGACTAATTTGACTTGGATTTACGCTCATGAGGAACTTAAGCATATGTAGAGGCATAATTCTCTCTACTTATCATTCCCTTTGGTTTTTGCAGCAACTAACTGAAGGTTTACTATCAGATGAATTGTTTCAGCCTTTAGGGCATAGATTGGCCACTATTTCTTCTTGATTTTCCAATAATGTTGAATCTTTTCTTTAGATGCTTTCAGTTCATATATTTAGGATTGTTTCAACATGAATGTAATTCTGACTTGGCTATCTTCACAGTTCCAAAACTAAAAACATGACAACTTATGTTCTTGACAGTCTGAACCTCCATCTCCCAGGAGTCCATCCAGTGCAACTGCTTTCGCAGCGGCAGCCAATGGAGTGAATGGTGAAACAGGGTTCCTAGGCCCTGAATCTGCTGCAACAACTTCAGGAAATTTTTTTGAAGCTCTGACTTCTTCTCGCTTGTATAAAAACACAAAGGTTCTACTTCTGACTTTTATAACTAGTTTAAGCTTTGTTCCATCCCATTTTGTTTTTCCTTTTTATTACTTCCACAAAAATTCCGAAAACACTTATGAACTTTTTGGCATACAGGTTCGTGACATCTCTGGGTCATTCCGCTGGGCTCCATTTCTTGCTTTGCAGACATCCAACTCTTTTCTGAGCATGCTCTTGCTGCTTTCAAAGTACAAATTAAAGAGTCTTCCTGTAGTTGATTTGGGTGAAGGGAAAATTGATAACATCATCACTCAATCTGCCGTTATTCATATGCTAGCTGAATGTGCTGGGCTTCAATGGTTTGAAAGTTGGGGAACCAAGAAACTATCTGAACTTGGTCTTCCAGTGATGACCCCTGATCGCGTCATCAAGGTGCATTTCTCTTCTCAGTTTATGTTTGTGGATGCTAAGTTTGCTACATATATCCTCAGTGCATAATGTGTGATCAGTGACCCAATGCTTTTTGCTTGTAAAACCATGACCATTGAAGTTCCTTATGTGTTAAAAGAGTTCCTGTCTAGAAACATTAGATCTACCTTTGGATTTTATGAATTATGAGGAATTCCAACCTTATTTTATTGTCCCGACTTAGGCCCTACAAAAATTCCCCCGTGGTACAAAAAGGTTTGGTTGCTCACCTTCATTCGCTAGAAAATGTCTTTTATCTATGATATTTGAGCCTATTCATGGGCTTAGAACTTGATATTCACTGGGTCACACTAGAAAGATTGGCCTAGAAAAATTCACATCTTAATGAATTATCTTATATGCTTACTTTCTGTTGTAGGTCTATGAGGATGAACCAGTGCTCCAGGCGTTTAAGCTGATGAGGAAAAAGAGGATTGGAGGGATTCCTGTTGTTGAAAGTGGTGGTAGCAGGGCAGTGGGTAATATAAGTTTAAGAGATGTTCAGTTCTTGCTAACCGCACCAGAGATCTATCATGATTATAGGTTTGTAGCCAAATTAATTTCTAGAATCGTGCTTCTTTTGTTACTCGTTATGTCTTATGTTTGACCCTTGAAGTCCTATAGGGATTGATTAGTGATGGCAGTAGGATAGGTTAATCAGATAATTCAACCTGCCCTTTCCATCCTTAGAGTTAATGGCATGCTAATAAAACTGATTGTCAAAGTTCTGAAGGAGGTCATAAACAATAAAACTGGTAATGTTGATACCAATGTGGAACCCTCAACACTGGCGGACCTCCATACAGAACAAATATGTTGTAGTTCACCACATCAGAGAAGTGATCTGAAGGTTGGCATGATCCTTTACTATAGGTGACATGGGTATTTGTTTTGAGGTCTGGTTATTTCCATGTTAGATGCACATGACAAGCTTATGAATCTGAACTTCTTGTCTGTACTGTGCATTGTAATTGTCTACCACATCAGAATTCTATTTCTAAATCGAAATTAATATAAACTTGTTGATAAAGAGAATCGGGTTAAGGAAGTTTGCAATTTTATCAAGTTTGTTCTAGGCTCTGGTCCATAGCTAGTGTTCAATCAAGCTGACTCCCATTGCACTCATTTGACATGTTTTAACAGATCTATCACAGCAAAGAACTTCCTGACATCTGTTAGAAACTACTTAGAGAAGCATCATGAGCTCTCCCCAATTTTGAGTGGCATGATTACGTGCAAAAAGGACCACACGATGAAAGAACTGATTCAGCTCCTCGACTCTGAGAAGGTCCACCGGATATATGTTGTTGATGATGACGGGAATCTGGAAGGAGTGATCACGCTCAGAGACATCATCTCAAGGCTAGTACATGAGCCGCGTGGCTACTTTGGTGATTTCTTTGATGGTGTTCTCCCGCTGCCACAAAGCAGCAGGGTTTAAGAGGTATGAAGAATAGCATTCTGATAATTTCCTCACTGGTTGACTTCCCCTCCCCCATCTGTTCTCCTTTACTTGTAATAATCTTTGCCCCTGCTCTTTGGTGGTTTTCTTGGAGACTGTCAAATGTGGTGATGGTGGCGTAGGCAAGCTCCTGTAATTAAATTTTCTCCAGTTGAACTGATCTAACTATTATGTATATTTGCTGTATCGATGAACTTTTGAGGCGAGGTTTTTGTATTAGAATTGGTCTAACAAATAAACTCCTTACTCGTGTACCTTTGTACTCGAATCTTGATACTCCGTGCTTATTTTTCTACCGACAGTGGATGTGTTCACTGTTGTGAAACTTCTTCCACGGTGCTCCGACGGTTGTCATCAGTAGACCGATCCCAAAAACAAAGCAAGCATTTTGAATCACTTTGGGTTGTATTTTTATGTACTTAAGATGATTCTTGATGATGATCTCTTAAAAGGTAGGGTTAACAATTTTAGACACGATATACAAACCCAACACGAAATTAGCAGGTTGGGATCGAGAGGTCTGACCTGTTTAATTAAATGAGTCGGATTAAGATATTTTTTACCACAATTTGCGAATCTAATACAAAATTAGAGGGTTATAGTTAACCTACATAAATTTATATTTATGTTTCGACAAGATTTGAGCATGGAACGTGAACACAAATACTTAAAAGGGTTTGAGCTTCTCGATGGCTACCGAAGAAAACAAGCATGCTTGAAACAGCAGCGGCACAAGTGACTTATGATTGGTACAACTCTATTCCTAGGAGAGAGTTGTTGGGTTAACACACCAAACAAATAAGGATAGCTATTGCCTTTCTGGCAACAATGTTGCAGATTTATTACATCTCAAGTTTGATTGGGAAATGAGATCATCTGTAATCAAAGGTCAAGTACGGCTTGCATTAAAGGCTTTTGAGGACGGCCGTGGCAGCGGAATCCATAACAAAAATGGACAAAGCCGACCTTTCTTAAAGCTAGGCAATAGGCATTGGGTACAAACAGGTTTCCATGATGATTCCACCTCTAGAATGCCAGCCGTTTCTTTATGCGGCATGGTGGCTAACTCCACTTCTACAATTTTTGTTTGGTCTACAAATCAATGTTCATATCAGTTAACGGACGTCGCAGCTCTTTTAGAGATTAAAACAAATAACAATACTAATTATGCAGGTGTCCAAACTCCTGTTGAGATGAGATCCCAACACCCTCGCACTCACATATAATTATATAATGTAAGTGCAGCTCTCATTGCACCCAATTTTGACATGTCAGATGGTTCCCTGAAGGAAGGCATACTCTTAGAATTTTTTACCGTTGGAGAGAGCTCAGCTTTAACTTAAAAATATTTCTTATGGGTTGGACTTGTAAAGGCTACCATTGTTTGTTTTTGTTCACTACAAGGAGCTTTGTCATCCACAGCCGGCAGCCTCACTGTCGTTGGTGATTATCATTTGATTGCTATTTAATTTGGAAGTGAATTCACCATGGACCAAAATTGCAAATATTTGTTAACGCCATTCCTTTCTGTTCTCAAGTCAAAAACACAAAATACTCCTCAAAATATAAAACTACCTCTATATCATATTATTAGAACACTTTCTCAAACCAAAAACAAAAAACACGTTAACAAACATATATGCTACGTTTTTGTTCTTCTGCCAACAATAAATGCTTGGTTGCAATGCTACTTACTCACTCTTCCCTAGTCCAATGAATAAGGCAATAATAGCAGCACTAAAGATAGGAGGGCGGGGGTCCATAAGCTCTGCAATGGCTCATGGTTTGGGAAACAATTGATATACTGTCGATGTAGCTCTTGCAATAATGGGAAACCAAGTGGAGCAAGGAGGCCCCCTTGGGTCAAGTTACATGGGGCCTGAAGTAACCAATGGCTAAGAAAGATAGAAGATGGATAAATTGTCACAATAACCTACAACATTCGCATGGAAGGTGCAAATGTGCAATTAAATAAGCTCCACCAGTTTTCAAGACCAGAGCATGTTTGTGTGTCACACTTGCTTAGAACCATTAAGCATGTGGGGTTATGAGCTCCAATCACCTGGAAACGTACCGTTCCGATCAGGTGGGAGTTCGTTACACGACAATAGCTATTGAATCAGATGAACCAACAAGGTTGGAATCCACTGACAAATATGTTTGGAGAAACATTCTGATGTGACGTGCTCCTAGCAGAATTGAAGTAAACACGAAACTAGATGGAATTGACGTGTAACATATTCGTTACTTTTCTCCTTACCAACAGCTTTGGGCTCCTTGTAACTTGTATAACTGTCTTCCCTTCTTCTTCTTCTTCTTCTTGTCTTCTACAAACAATTTACTGAAAATATGTAGTTTGGTTTCATCTGACAATCTCTCACATAGAAAAATGACAACATTTGACAGGAGGGTCCCATTAGAATTAATTTTTTTTAATTTCTGAATACTTATCGTTAAAGTTGGGTTTTCTTGTAGAGTAATGCTAGAAATTACATTTTTATCCTACAACTGTCCTATAATACTAACGTGGCAGTCCCAATCAACCATTGAATTAGTCCTTGTTCAAAATAATAAATATCTAAGGGTTGATTGAGATTACCACATCTGCATTGTAAAATAGTTGTATGATAAAAATATGGTAATTTATCTTTTCTGATAATACTGCCTGACTGCAAAAATTTCATTAGTCATCTGAAAATTTCAGAAACAGAACACAGAAAAGCTTCTTTTAGATCCAAAGGCCATATAAAGCAACTTCAAAAACCAGGTAAGATCCAAATCAACAACATCAACAGCCGCCTCATGGTAGATGCAGCTCTAAATGTAATCCCTTTCAAAAACTTCAAGTTGCAGATGAAATTCTTACAAGATGCAAATTCTTGACACCATAATTATCCCTGAAATATCATTTCTTATTGGAGTAACCATAATTTTTAAACGTTCCTCCTAGCAACAAAAGGTATCCACATCCACTTAAAATTGTGCAGTTAGTCCTATCAGCGTCCCTATTCATCAACACCCTTTGAGAAATCTTGTCAACATAAAAAGGGATTCACGCTAGATATTGTACTCATGAGCCTTAAAGAAGCGAGATCAACACACCTCTTAAGCCCTAAACAAGTACATAAACTTAGGATAAACATTTCTTCCACAAACCCCAAGACATCTTAGGCATTTAAAGCACATTATCTCAACACAAAGACGAGTATCAAGTTCTAACATGTATGATTGGTGTGGGTCAAAATTTTGATGGATGGACAAAGCTTCGCACGTGTTTCTGTTATCTAATACACGAGAATATGGGTATATTTGTCATTACAGGTTTTGTGTGCATGCTTAGGAAACAAAAATAAAATGACGAAGCTCCTCAAAGGAAAGGAATGACAATCTAGTTCATCTGACATAAGTTAACTTATATATATATTGACTCTGTTGTAGGTATTTAAAATTTTACCTGAAAAACGTATCACGGGTGTCATGCTAACATGCGTCTAATATGCTGATTATTAAACACAAAAAAATGACCTACATATCATATCGTATAATATTTTATCTTAATTAGGTGAGCCTGTCTTTACTGACAACTAAACTTATGGTCTTCCTCTCCTTCTTGAAGATCCCTTAACTTGAGTCAGACCACTTCCTTATTGATGCAATCATCGACTATTGTTGCACATGACCAAACCCTCCTTAATCTCTCATATCATTTCCTCAGTTAGTCCCTGCTTTACAAATGCATTCATCTCTGAACCTATCCTTCTTGCATGAACACTCATCAATTCATCCATTTAATATAACAATCCATAAATTAATTAGTATCAATGTCCAAATATCTCCTACTTATGGAATGAAAACAGAATACATCCGCATTTCAATCTCTGTCACCTGGTTCCATTCATACACCAGATATCCCATCAAATTAGACAGGAGAACAAAAAAAACTTGATATGTTGTACTAACTTCTGTGTAAATCCCATCTTACACAATAACGAGCTTGGTTCTTAAAAAGCACAAACATTCACTTAGCAAGAGAATTGCACTACCAAAACTAAAATAAAAATACAAACATGCTAAAGCAGCAAGTATACAATCAAGTAGCTCATAGGGTACCAAATTAAGTGGGCCAGAAGGTTACGACTTTGGTACACAAGCTTGTTTCAAGGCAAATGGCGATTCATGGCAATAAAATACATGAACCATGGCAAAATCCACACGTACAAAAACTAAAATCTATAACACATGTACATCAGTTATTACAGTATATAGCATGTGGGGAGGGAGAGGATTAACATTCATAAAATCCCAGGTTTATCACATTACCAACAACAAAAATAAAAATCATACAATCAAGCTACACATAACAGGCGAACTCCTTTCCCAACTAGTCCTTGATGAAAGCAGGGGGCATACCTGATACAAGATTCCTTTATCCTATGTACTTTTTCTCCTCATGTGGTGTAGAACTCGGGGTGTTCCTTCAAAAAAATCCAACAAATAGCTCTCTAAATCATCTGCAGTGTACTTTATGTATTTCCCAGCATGTCTTCCGCTTTCTACTTGATTCCCAAACCTCCCCAGAAACGAGCGGTATGCTGGGATCACCTTTTCCGATATAGATATCCTCAGCTCTTCACGAAGTTGGGCATCGGGAACCTTCCAAGCAGTTTGAACCCTGTAGATTTCCTCAAAGCATGTATTGAAATTCTTAAATCTTTCCTTCAAAGCCACCTTTGCGGTATTACTTGTGCTCCCACCAACCCCTTCATCCTTCAAACAAGACAATGCCTTGCTCCAAGAAGCCCTAAGGTAACTTGTTGCATACTGCCGTATCTGGCCACGACGTTTCCGAACCCAATTATCACCTAAAACCTCCCCAAGATCCGAATCTTTCACTTTCTGTACTACATACAGAAAATTATTCATCAGAAATATATATTGCAGGGCATTATCCTCGTAGAGCTTCGATTTAGCCTCAAGATTGGACTGTAACGAGGATATCAACAACAATAACCTATGGGCTACCGGAGACAGTTTGGAGTTATCATTATCATTATCATTTTGCAAAGCATCAAACCCATCATCTTCACCACTTTCCAACAGCAAGTTCAGAGTATCACTGTACTCCACAATCAATTTCAAATAATTCATCACATACCGGGTCAGGGGGTGAATGTCACCGCTTTGCATCGGTTTCTTCGATGTCTCACTCTGCACCGCATTCTCAAACTCCACAAATGTCCCGGTGGCCGCCTCGCCCAGTCCGCAAAGCACTCCTTTCGCCTCATTGATCACGAATTCATCAGTAACCATCGCTTCCAAGTCAGGCAATGCGTCTGCCGTCACATCATACATGTCTAATATCCTGAAAAGCTTCTCAGGCGACCTTCTCCCGATTGCAATTGCCTCGCCGAAGTTCAACAGCTGCATCACGCAGCCTTTCACGGTCTCGTTGAAGCAAATCTCCTTGATGCCGTCGGCATCATGGAAAATATGATCGCAGAGGACTTTCTCACGGCTGACAATAACCCTAACAACAATCTTAACGGCCTGAATCCATTTCTTCATCTTCTCGTCCAAGGAATTCCACTCAATCTTCTGAACCTCTTCAATACTCAGTTTGTCAACCCCTAGAATTGCAAGACACTCATCTAGCGCGTCGCGACGGACGCTACTATAGGCCTGAACGCACTCCTTTTCGTAGCCAGAGCGAAGCATCCGGTCCGCAATGTCTTTCAAATCATCTACCGCTTTCGCATCGATCAAATCGACCGAAACGTCGTCGCCTATGCTCGCACCGCGCTCGTGGAACCGCTGCGTGGAGCTACGGTCCTCCTCGCTGAAGCTCTCGAAGTCGTCGTCAACGATTTCGCCGTCGTTGACCGGGAACGAGAGCGAGGTCCGGCGGATCGACCCGTAGAGGCGCTCGGCGTCGAGCGGGACCGTGTTCTGGATCATGATGTGGCGGAACTCGTCCTCGAGACGCGACATCGCCACCTGGATCGCCGTCTCGGCCCGGTCTACAATCTCCGTATCGGACCGGACGGATAGCTCGTCCATCCGGTTCAGAATCTCGTCGACCGCCAACAAGTACTCGTGGACCTCGACCTGCGGCTCCTCCAAGTTCAGCGACCGCCTCGAACCCTCAACCGAGTTCGAATCCCACCGGAGGATGACCTTCTCGGCCGCATCAAACCGGTCGTCCTCGGCCTTCGAATCCTCGCCGTTGATCAAGTTGGAGATGTTCGAGAGCCGATTGTCGAAGCTGGAGAAGATCAAGAGCATGTCCTCCCTCACCTCCTTCGGCGTATTGAGGCTCTTCACGATCTGCTGCGCCGTGGCCAGGACTCGATCCTCTCCGCCTGTATTGATGCTCGTCGTGGTCGTGGTGGCCATTTCCTGTTTCGGATTCTTAGGGTTTCAGTATCAGAGACACAGACAAATGGTTCGGTATCAGGAAATTAGGGATTAGAAATTTGGGGATAGAAATAGTGATAGCCAGGCCATTTTCTCTTTTCTTTGTTGGGCTTGCGTGAGAGAGAGAAGCTGAGGTTGACGCTGAAATGAAGAGAAGTGGGGGGGAGGGTTTTTGGTTTTTCAACAAAAGGAGAAGTGAGTGTGAACGAAGCCGGGGAGTAACGTGCGGGAACTTTCTGACGCGCTACTGTGGACTTTTGGGGCTCAGAGATGAGATTACTTGTAGATTTTTTCAGATAATTCTATAATTATATAAATTTTTAAAACTTTATTATAAAATTATCTTACAAAAAAAAAAAAAAAAAAATGATTTTGTTTTGTGTAGGGTCATGAACTTGACCTGGGGGTGTGGTTCGATTTGCTTACCTGGATTGGGTCAATGGGCCCTACTCTTGGTACGCGCTAATTCTTATCTTGTATTGGTAAGTGAATAGGTTCTTATTTTTTTTTTTTTTTATTATTTTTATTTTTAGAAACAAATATTAAATGGATGGAGTGATTGAACTAAATTAATTGGCAATTATGCAATCAATTTCGGCTTTCATATATATATATATATATATCTATATATAACAATTTGTAGAATGTGGTGGTAGCCCAGTCTTTTGCATTATTGTCTTTTATGGGAAGAAAAGTTTAATTAGTTCTTTAATGAAAAATCATGGGGTAAAGTGAAGCATGACCACCCACAATAGGAAAGTAACGACTCAAATAAACTGATTGCACAACTTTTCAAAGGTGGTGTACACACCCATCTTTAATTTGACATAGAAAATTGATCTTTTTTTTTTCCTAGTAGTTCCATACTTGCCATTGTTGAGGATCATATTTGGGAAGATTTGTTCAAAAGAAGAAAGAAACCAACCAAAACTTTTGGAAAATTTGAGAGAAAAACTCTTTAATTTGAACTCTCTCTCTCCCTCTCTCACTCCCCCTCTTACTCCCAACACGAGGGACAGTAGTGAAGCTTCATGGGAGCGGTGAGCAGTAATTGAGAGAGATTCGGGATTTTGAGGAATGGTAGAGAACGAGAGATAAACTATTATTAAAAAAATTATTTCAATAAAGTATAGAAAGTTTTAGAGAGTGGGCGGTAAAGAGTTTTAAAAAAGTAAATAGTTAAAATATAAAATATGAGTTTTTTTTAAACTAAAATGTGCACCGGATGCAAGCTGGGAGAGTGCTACGTGTTTTTAATTACTGGAGTCACATCAGCAGCATGCTTACTCTCTCCAAGTCGTATTACTATATAAGCATTTATTTATTTTTATTTTGAATAAGTATATATATTTACTGACAAAATATAAAAAATAGTTTTCTACACCGTAAACGACCCGTTAGGTTTATGTTGCAAAAGGTCTTGACATTGTCGTCCATGTAAACATCCACTTGTTCGTTGGCAGGTTCAATTTATAATTATAGGATTGCTAACCCTCAAATTTGACCAATTCCTAGGCAAGACTAGCCGTTGATTTCTTGAGACTATCTCTTGAAGACTACATCTGTCAAATCATTTACATCAACTAACATGGTGGCTTTCTGATTTAGCACCTAAAATAAATGGTTCACTCAATTGGAAACTACTTGTGCTTTGGGGACTTTAAACTTGATCAGTTATTGTTTCAATGCATAAGACAAAAAGCAATACCTTTTAATCGTTAGAATATTTTGGTAGTTAATCAACCAACCTGCTTAAACGTCAACCTTAGTGTCATATTATGCGTCTATCTTATTTTTTGAAATTAGAAATCGAATGTAAAATTAATTGTCCGTAATACAAACAGTTATTATTTTCGGGCAGATGATCTCCTTATCATTTTAGCTAATCACCGTATTGGCTCCACTTGCTCGGATAGTCTAAACAAGTGGGAAGGTCACCGACCCTTTTATACTAATCGCTTGTATTGCATATAATACAAATAACTAATTGCAACTTATGACGGAATATAGTTTGTTATTGTTTAAAATTAGATATTTACATTTATGAATTATAATCAAATCATATTAACCATTAAGAAACTACAACAAATCTCTCTACGGGTCATATTCCTAATACTTTGATTCTCTATAGTTTAAATCAACTAAAGTGAAAACTAGACCCTTTTTTTTTTGTTTTTTCTTTTGTTCTTTCGCTTATTCTTTGTAGCTTGTCTCATTGGCAGAGATGTGGGGTTCAATGGCACACTGTTTCCAAAGAAAAAAGACCCTAAATAAATATATGGCTTTCCTTTCTGGCTGAACAAATGACCCTTTACAACATATGATAACAGAATAATATCATTTCCTACTTTTACCATTGAAAAGAATGGAAACATGACATATTTATTGTGATATTGCTCCTGTCGAGAAAGTTGTATGCGCTGAAATTTGTCCGTTCAAAAACTTTAAGGGAGGTGATAATTCGTATTTATGTGTCAGGTTTGAATAATGTCGAAGCATGAATAAAATTATATAGGTCAATCTTAATCCGATCAATTTAATTAAATAGATTGACCCCTCAACCTCAACCCGTTAATTTCATGTCGAGTTCACGAGTCATGTAAAAAATTATTAACCTTAAATATTATGTGTCGAATTCAGATAATGTCAAAACATGAATATAAGACTATATGAATCAATTATAACCCGACCCATTTAATTAAACAGGTCAAACCCTTAACCCTAACCGCTAATTTTGTGTCTAGTTTATGTCGGATTTGCAAAGCTTGTAAAAAATTATCGGCCCTAAAAAATTACTCCTTCCGCAGAAAATTGTTGCCTGAGCTCGGGGATCCTAACAAAAGGGTTTCCTATTTGGGCAAGGCCTTGTTTTAGCCAGAGGGAGCTTCTAACAAAAGCCGATTGTAGCACAGAACTCGTAATGGTGTTTTCTCATGTAAAAGGGGTGGCTTCGATCTTTTACTAAAAGTGAAAGAGACCATTAACTTCCTCAGAATATTGACATATAATTGCATTGAGAATTTGTCATAAAGAATTAAAGAACCCAGATTGTATTATATACAATTACAGTTTTTCATGTGTCTATTGCAAAACAGCAGGACCTTACACATATTCATTGTTCTTCTTTCAACTTGGAGAAACATAATAGAGGTGCTGTGGTGACTGCCAGATTTGAGGTGGATCTACCTTTCTTGAGCAGCTCACAGGACATGTGATTGATCAAGATCCATTTCCTTAATCTGCCGTACAAAAGCAACTTGTATAAGCAAAGCTACTCAAATACAAAGCGCTCTCTCTCATAGTATTTTCTAAGACAATAAAGAGGATCCAACTGAAATAAGTCCATTGATTATTTAGTAGGCATAATGAGCCAAACCTGACATGTTCTTTGGTTCAGTGGTACAACTCTCTGGTTTCTATCATATGGTTTGGAATAGAGTATTTTCGATGTTTCTTTGCTTACAGCAGGATAAGGATTATGTTTTCATTAAGAACCAGACAAGCATTTTCTATAAGCAGTAAAGCTAAAAGAAGAAACTGCGCTATTGTCAAGCATTTAATTATTGTTTTCAGGAACAAACATTTAACTTTTTTCCTCACTCCACCACCATCACTACCAACATTACCATTGTCATCAACAACACACCTATGCGTGATATCTGTACAATTTTCTTTTCACTCTTCTTTCTCTAGTAGTACAAGCAAAAAGCATAACCAAATAGTACATGTGAATTATCAATGGGCAAATTAAGGCTATTAAGTATTAAGCTTCTTCTTCTTCTTTATGCCATTTAGATGTTGATAAGTTATAGCTTTCGTCAGTGAGTTCTTGCTTTGAAATATACTGTAGATTAGTAACACATTGTGTTTACCATTTTCCATGTGGAAACAAGTTTTTGCTGTGGGCTCTCTGTAAAAGGCTAAGTATGGTGTCTGCATAAATATGTAAGAATTCATGATCAACTACATCACAGGTAGTTTGTGTTGAACCAGTAAGTCACCAGATATACAACTGCCATGTCTATCTGCTCAGAATACCTGACAACATCGTCCATGATCTCTCTCTCCCTCTCTACACACCCCCCCCCCTCCCCTGGCGGAACAATTTGCAGGAAGACTACAGATGGGACAGCACGATAGAAGGATGTGCTTTTGGTGCAAGGGTATCATTTTAGTGAACTAAATCCTTTATGCTTTATGTTGGGCGATTGAAAAGTCCATTTCCCTGTGCAAAAAAAAAAAAGGAAAAAAAGAAAAAGAAAAAGAAAGAAAGAGGCCAAGTCATACCGCAGAATTCCATGCATATTGTAAGCTACACCATATTGGTTTCTTGGGATGAATGCCTGTTTGAGGTCTCATCCTGAAAAGAAGATGATACAACATAGTTAGACAACCATACTTTCACTTTGAAAAACCTGTTGGGATGAAGAACCAAAAATTAAGGATGACGCTCACCATGTCAGACAACTGATCTCTTATACAGGACATGGACCTCAGCATTGTCTGTAGAGTATCTTTAGCTAGTTGGAACTTCACATCCAATTCTCCTGAGTGAGACTGTGCATCATTTTGAAGCTGTACAAAGAGTGGTTACAGTCAATAGGCACAAAAAAAGCACACAGACCATTTAGCGAATTTTTATTGTTATATAATTCCAGTAGGCGTCTATCTAGAGTTTAATTTTTCTTAGTTTCCAAACGGGCCAGGCCAAAACAAAAGGACATTCATTATAAGATCCTTCACTACTAAAATTTCAAAGGTAGGTGATGAACTTCAGATACCTTCAAGTTGATAACAGCCACAGGGTCTGCTGATTCTGCATCCTGGTTTGCCATATTCCATGTCATTGCCTTCAACCGGGGCAAAGTAACCTAGACATTGTTCATATACAAATACGATGTCACATTCTTGTGCGCTTCTAGAATAATGATTAAGCAATTAAATTAAGAAAGAAAGCAGGACGATTTACTACTTCTTCTGCTTATCTTGCTCTCCAAGGTAATCCTGTTACTCCTATGATGCCAAGAACTTCAGCTAATTTTTGGAAGCTGAATCTCAATGACAGATTGAGGCTATTTATCTGGAAAGCCGCATGGAATTTATTTCCTACTATGGAATGGTTGAATGCTATTTTTTCTTCTCTAGATAGTGTTGCTGTATGTCCTCTTTGCAAAGGTGGAGAAGATTCTATCCAGCATTTATTTTTTAAATGTATTTTTGCCCGAGTAATATGGCGACATTCTTTTTGGCCAATTGACTCGCTGTCTTTCAACTTCACCAATATGTTGGATTGGATTAAAGTAATTATCTCTCCTGGAGCGACTCTCAAAATTCCAAAGGAGGATCATTATCGATTCCAAATTCTTGCAGCAGTGGCTTGTGACTTTCTTTGGTCTTCACGAAACAAGGCTTATCATGAGAATCTTTCTTTTGATGCTCTTAATCTTTCTAGGAAAATTATCAAAGTATCCCTTAAGCATATGGTAGCTTGGAAGAATATTTCCATTCCACTTGAAGAAGAATGTATGCCACCTCCGCTGCAATGGTTCAAAATCAATTTTGATACAGCAATACGAGATAATTTTTCGGCTCAAGCTGCTGTGTGTCAAGATCATCTGGGACATATCATCAAAATGGACACCAAGATTAGCTCCCAATGTCTACCAAATATGGGAGAAGCTCTAACAGCAAATCTTGCTGTTTCATTAGCGGTTTCTCTAAATATCCAAAGGTTCATTCTGGAAGGTGATTCCCAGATCGTTATTCTTGCTCTCCAGCAACCAGAAATTGCTCAAGATTGGCGAATTTCATCAACTATCCATCAGACCATTAACTCTATTCCTACTGATTCTTTTTGGACTGAATGGAAGGTTAATAGAAGTGCAAACTTCTATGCTCATTATGTAGCATATTGGGCCGCAGCCAATGTCACAGCTAGCAGCATTCCCACCTATTCCTTCAATCTGAATAGTCAGTGGGAATGATCCACCTTTTCATTAGTTTGGATTGTCTTTAGCTACGATATGTTTTAGATAATGGTTTATTTCTGTTTTAAGCTTTGGTCTATCAAAGCTTTAGTTGTAATCTCGTTTTCAAGTATCTATTAAAAAAAAAAAAAAACTAGCCCCTAGGTTTGTAGTTGTACCAAACTGAACTCTGGCCTCTGGGTATCAAAAGATCTTAAAGATCCCTAAAATTAACCCACGAGAGCTCAGTTTGCACTTCAGGTAGATCGGAGATGTAGTTTTGTGGTTTGGTCGTCTTACTACTGGGGGTTTCGTAGATGGAGAAGAATTTATTAGTGGAGTCAAAGTCCTTCACTTTCTCGGTGGTGGGTGGGGCATCGACGTTGAGGGTGGAGGAGAAGAGGAAAAATTTCCTGGGTGTGATTTTATTGAATGCGCAGAGCTCCGAATGGCTTGCGTCGATGATGGAAGAGTTGTTGGGTCTCCCGGCAGAGCAGGAGCTTGTTAAATCGTTCAGAGAAGGTTCGAAGGTCCTAATTGCTCGGAGAGGGGGGAATAAAGCTGGGCGCTTTTTAGAGGTGTCAACGTTCGGCTTGGGTGGTCGGAAGGGGTACATTGTTATCCCCGAGGGACGTAGAGGGTGGGGATGGCTTAAATTTTCCGACGAGCTGAGAAAGGTTGTTGTTTTTTTCTCAGCCTCGTCGGGTGGCGAGCTCGGCTCCTCTTCTACAATGGAGAAGAAGTTTGTGGAGGATGATTAGCCGACTCTGGGCTTGGCTCCAAAGTGGATGGGGCCCTCCTTTGCAAAGATTTTGAGGTCGGACCCGACCACCGTAGCTGAGACGATGCCCATAGCGGGTGATGGTCGGTCCTGGTTAAGGGTTTCGTTGGCGACTCCATGTGAGATTGACCTCCTTCCGGCGGTGCAGCATACAGAGGCTGATCCGAGATCGGCGGTGGATTGCTTTTCTCTGGAGCAGAACACGCTTGATCTGTTGGTCAAAGACCAGCTTGGAAGTCCGCAGGGTAAGGGTTTGAAATTTGAAAAGGCGAGAACGCGGACGTGGCGTAAGTTGGGTCCCGGTTTTTGTTTGGTTTTGGGCCGGGCTGTGAGGAGAGTCCTGACTCGGTATGCCGGGTCGGGGCTTTTTCGAAAATTCTTAGGTTGTCGCGTGGCTCGTTTCATGCGGAAACCTAATGTTTCCGGTCCGCCGCCAACATCGCCGGTGACGACAACGGAGGTGTCCTCTGGGTTGGTTCTGAATCGGATTCCAAATGGGGGTTCAGAGGATACAGCGTTGGGAGCAAAAAAGGGAGCGAGTCCAGGTTCTACGGGTTTTGTTGGGGTTTCCCCTAGGCCGGAGCCACCGTCGGTGGCTGATGATGGGTTTATTTCTGGAACGGAGTCTCCTTCAGGGGGTGAGTCGAGCAGGTCCCAGGTAATTCCGGCGGTTTCAAGCTGGAATCCAGCCTCCCACCTGTTCGGTTTCCCCCCTTCTCCGGCGCCGGATCTGGGTTTTTCGGCGGCTACTACTGTTTCTTTTAATTTCACTCCTTTGGGAAAGCTTCAGATTCCTAAATCTCTTCCGGTTACACCGTCTATTGCTGGAGCAGATATTTTAGGTGAGAAGCTGCGTTCTCCCCTCCCTATGGCGGTTTCTTTGCCTTTTCAGTGTTATTACAGGAGGGCGAAAAAATTGAGGGAAAAGCACTCTGTAAAATGGACTGATGAGCTAATTTCAGATTCTTTGGAAGCCGTTAAGATGTCAGTTGGATACGTTGACAAGAGTGTTACTGGTGCAGTGCCGCCAGCTGAGAAGGCGACAAAGCCTCGTGCTACGAAGAAGTCAGTGACGCAAGTGAATCAGGGCTTTTTTAGAAAGGGGTTTCTCAACCTACCCCCGATTCCTGTCCCTTCCGTGGAGCTTCAGGAGGTCAACAAGGGCGATCATAACGGTGAGATTGTGGTGTGGGAGGAGGAGGAAGATGACTACTGGGATGGTTTGCCCTTAGATTGGGCGATGGATGGGGATTTTGGGGAGGGGGCTTTGGCTGTTCGGGAAGCCATGGAAGAGGAGTTCCAGGTTTTTGCGCGCCAGAAGTATAAAGGAAAAAGGGAACTTCTAAATTTGCAGAGTTCCATCAACTATGGTGACGCGAACTATCCCTCTAGGCGTAGGAAAGCTGGTGGGAGGATTTGTCAGGGATCGGATATGGGTTCGGAGTTATCAAATTTGGTTTCGGTTCCGGATCCCGATCTTGTCACCGAATCTTCTCATTTTCCTCTTCCGGTTTCTTCTTTGGCTTCCTCAGAGGCGGGTCGTGGGTCTGAGAATTCTGCTGTGGGTTCACAAGTTTCCATTGAAATGGGCTCGACGGAAGGGAGGATTCTTCCTTCCTCCTCCCTGGAAGAACCCACCTCCAAGCCTTTATGTAAAGGGAGGAAGCCAAAGCTATCTCATTTGGAGTTGTCTATGGCATGCTCTTCGTATTTCGGGGAAAAGGGGGATAGAACTATGGCTTTCCTCTCTGCCCTTGATGAGGAACATAGGCGATGGGATATGATTGAAGATTGTGAGCTTTAGGGGCTTAGGGTTGGGTTGTTTTGTGGGTTGTTCCTTATCGGGTCGGTTGTGAGGCTGTTGCTTCTTGTATACTCCGTGTGTACTAGGGGCGCCTTACGCTGTCTTCTAATAATATTGCAATTACTTATCAAAAAAAAAAGATCCCTAAATTTGTAGTTGTACCAAACTGATCTCTGGGCATCAAAAGTATCTTAAAGATCCCTCGGTTTGTAGCTGTACCAAACTGATCTCTAGATATCAAAAGTATCTTAAAGAGATCAAATTGGTACGACTACAAACCCCATGGATTAAATTATTACTTTTCCCTTAAATTAATTCATTTATATCAGCTTAAACTATTGTGATAAGTGATACAATTGATAATTCATCATGATATCAGACAAGGTAGGGTAGTCTTAAGTTTGAAACCTCACTCCACTCTACGTTCTATTCAGGATAAGAAGTTCCACACCTCGGGATTTTAGATGTGGGAAGGAGTGTCAGAATAATAGTTAAGCGATTAAATTCATCACTTACCATCAATTTAAGCTTCAAGGAAAAGTCTAACTTATCCTAAAATATCAAAATTCTCACCTGGTCCTTGAGTAGATCTTCCCGCCATTCTCGTTGAAACTTTTGCAGCATAAGCGTCAATAGTCTTTGTAGCTCAGGCAACACTTCATTGGGAAACAGTTTTTGGATGTCATCCTTGCCGACATTATCGTAAACACACCTGCGGATCAACATCCGAAGGCACACCAAAAGCTGCAACATAGAAAATTTACAAAGATCAACGATACCATACCACTCACAAAGCTTAAATAAATAAAAGACATCTAAACAAAAAAACTAATTAGACCAGAAATTATAAGACCAACAAAAGAAAAAAATGAATCATCTAATTTCACAGTCAACGGATGTTTCATAGTAAGTGTGTGTGTCTTAAGAGAGATAGAGTGGGATTACAGGGTCGAGGTCGGAGTCGTCCTGGAGCTGGAGCATTTCGCGGATGACGAGGCGGTCGGAGGCGTCGAGGCCGGTCTTTCGGGTTCTCCAAAGGGCTTGAAGAATGTATTCCACCGACTCCTTCGAATTCGACCTCATCAACAGCGGCAAGTGACCCCACAGACTGCGCTCCATTCCCCCGAATCCCCCTAGAAAGCGAGAATTGGGTTCTTCCTTCTAACTTCTAACCCTCACAGCGGATTTTCCAGAATTGAAATGCTGCTGCGGGCATGCGGCTCTGTTTTTCATTTTTCGGCTTGCCCTCAAACGATGCCGTTTATGATCCTCACTTGTGTTAAAGTTTTTCTTTCCGGAAAAATGCAAAGCCAGTGGGTCTAGGTGTCAGAGTTTTTTAAATCCGAATTCAATTCTTATTTGATTTACGAATTTCGAAGTTTGATTTTGTAAGATAAAATTATAAAAAATTAAATAGAATATGATTTGTTTATAAAAATTTGAATAAAATATGATTTATTTTTTATAAAGTAAAATAAAATATGATTTGTTTTTTAAAAAAACAAACATTGTAGCAAGTATAAAACGTTTTCTACTTGCATCCAAACAGTACAAACATAATTTCACCAATATGTAGATTGAGTAATTTTAGAACGAAGACTTTTGTATCTCTTTTATCCTTTTAAAGATAATGTGACTTTATATTATTAGATTTAGAATGAATCACTATTAAATTTTAATTCAAAAATTATTTTAAAAGTCACGTTACTTTTAGATAAACAATAGCGGACAAAAGTCTTTCTTCTACCTTTACTCATTTGAGAGTAATTGAAAAATATTTTGGGATAAGCAAAAAACATAAATAGGTTCAAGGATGTCTCTTTCATTAGAATGTTTGATGGAATCCGTTATTATGCTACATCAGCATCATTCATATTGCAATACGTGTCACTTAAATAAAAAAAATATATATATATATATATAAATTTTAAAAAAATAAAAATAAAAATTGAGGGGATCGAGTCGAGTAATTCTGAATGACCATTTTGTCAATAAAAAAATGAGATGGCTTTTAAAATCACATCTTAATCAAAATTTAATAGTAATCAATCAAACACCCAACAATGATTTTAAAAGCAATCTACTTTTTTTTATGGACACAAGATGGACTTCTAACATTACTCAGATCGAGTCACTCCTATATTCGGCCTACGGATGGCTAAACCACAAATGGCCAAATGGGATGTATGGATGACTCTCCACACGCGCGCGCACACATACTTTTATATATATATATATTACTTTTTGTTTATATTTTTTTATTGTAAGTGATATGTGTTGCAATATGATTGATAATGACATGACATAATAACGACTTCAGTCAAATTTTATAAATTTTAACGAAAAAGATGTTCATAAATTTATTTGTGTTTTTTACTTGCTCCAAAGAGTTGTCAATCACAAAGTGAAACCCAAAGAGATAATTGCAAATTAGTGAAACCACTATACTAGATATATTTAAGTTTCCCTTTATGTTTTCGATTTTAAAACGTACATGTTTCTACGATATATTTAAAAAAAATATATTCTCAAATAATACATTTTCTGTAATTTCTTTAGAATCACAATTTTTGTAATACCACAGTCTCATATTGGGAAGAGATGAGTAGCTCACATATAGGGGGTGATTTATAAAAATATTCATAGATATTAAGTCCTATATTGTTTAGTTATTAGGTAAAATTGAGCTTTATAAGAAATTATAGAAAAGTTTTAAATTGATTAATTATTTTGAAATGATAGCGCAAATTTAACTAATGTTTTTTTTTCTAAAATGTTATACTTTTAATTTGCAAAATTGCACTCTCAAAAGTGGAATTTTTAATCAAATCACATAAATTATATTGTTTAAGGTTACGTTTTGAAAAAATTGCACTTTAAAATATATATATATATATATAAAATTGCATTTTTTAAACATTATTTTAAAAGTAAAACTAAAATTTTATCATATACTTAATTACGTTTTCAGATCAATTGCGTTTTTCAAACGTTTGTCAAACAGTTGATTCCATTTCCAAATCACAAATTTTAAAACCACACCTTTTAAAACCACACGACACGTTTCCCTTCGGCCTTGAGCAAAAGAAGCTGAAACACAAAGAAAAGGCACCAGAACGGCAGCAACCAAACAACAAACACCTTGAAAGCAAACAGCAACACCCCATCAACGCCCAGAAGCAGCAGACAAGTGCGTGCACTAATTCAAAACATCACCAGGTAATGTTTTACTCCAATTACAGCACAACTGGAGATTCTCGTCAGTATTTCTTTTAAAACGCCGTCGACCCATGATTCTGGTTCGAAAATCCCAAGAGATAGTTTGCATCACCTGCTCCTTATAAACGGTTCCCTCTTTTTCAGTGCATACAATTGTTAGCAAAGGCAAGGCGGCCAATTCCGTAGAAGAGAAGGTGGACGAAGCTAGACCATGGCGCCCCACGATCTTCGCCGTCCGTTCAAACGACCGGCGATCTCTGACCAGCAGAGGCGCAGGGAACTCTCCTTGCAGCGCCAAGCACAGAATCGTCGTGACGCCCAGCACCACTCCCGCTGCTTAGCCTCCACCCTCCTTTACCTCCAGCTCCCACACCCCGACCCCACATCCGAACCCGAACCCGAACCCGAGCCCGAACCCGAGCAAGTTGCTTCTCCGAGTGAGTTCGATATTCGCGAGGCCTCCAAGCTGAAAGGGGCCCAAGCTCGGAAGTGGTTCGCTAGGCAGCTGATGCTTCCCGAGTGGATGATCGACGTCCCCGATCAACTCGCTCAAGACTGGTTCTCATTCTCTTTCTTTATCATTTCCTATTAATTTTTTTTTTTGTTCCTTAATTGTTATTATTTTTTGATTTATTGCTTATAGGTATATCTTTGCAAGGCCTGCTGGGAAGCGATGCTTTGTCGTTTCGTCTAATGGTACCACAGTTAGTAGATTACGGAACGGTTCAATGCTGCACCGTTTCCCGTCTGCTCTACCCAACGGAGCTAGGACCAGAGACGCTTCAGGCTCTGCCCAATCATACACTATACTGGACTGCATCTTTCACGAGGTATATGCATTAGGATTACCATTCATTTTTCTTAGACCTTAATGTACGTCAGAACGTTGTGTCAGGCCTTGATACAAATGTGAGACCTTAATATGACATGTCAGATCGAAGTGGAGTCAACAATGTTAGGACAAAGTTTTTAACCAAACTAGTCTATTAAAATGATAGATGTTGTTAAAGCGATAGGGATCCTAAACTTATATATGTTCTTAGAGTGATCGGAAAATTTCTTGCAATTGTAAGTAGCGTCGATGGGGCCCACCTGCCCGAGAGCAAATGCTCGGACAAGTTGGCCCCCTACTCGAGCAAGTGGGCTTATCGGGACTTCTCACAATTACCTATTTGATTACAAGGGGTAGGGCATTGCAGGGATCTCCAAATGCTGGGGATCTCGATATGTTTTTAGAGCATGTGATTCCTACGTGCATTTTTTAACTTTATCAGTTTAATGGACTGTACGTTGGAATTTATTTAGATCGAGTTTGTAGGAAAACTTTGTCCAAAATGTTATATTAACTAGGCCTTGACATAACACGGAAGAACAACTTGGGATCAACAACGTTATAGATTCCATTACACGTGAAACTCGAACATATACTAAGCGTTTTCTTTTATTGATGAGTTTTTTGATCAAATTGAGGTTGTGGATTGCAGGCGGATCAGACATACTATGTGATCGACATGGTTTGCTGGCGGGGTTACTCGCTTTATGACTGCTCGGCGGAGTTCAGGTTCTTTTGGTTGAACTCTAAGCTTGCTGAGACTGGTGCTTTTGACCCGCCTTCACAGTATCACAGGTACAGGTTTAGTCTGGTTCCGGTGTACGATTGTGACCAGGCTGGTCTGTCTGCAACTTATACTGAATCAGTCCCTTATGTGAAGGACGGTTTGTTATTTTATAACAAGTAAGACCCTTTTCCTCGATAGGCTGGCCAATGTTATATGCTTTGAGTTTCTAATGTCGCATTGGTTGATGAGTAAAATTATAGGTCAAGGATGCCTGTAAATACATTTTTCTTTTATTACGTTGTTCGTATCGTTGGAAGATGCCCAAGTTTTGATGTATTTTGTGCGTCAAGTAAGTCTAAGCTTCTGCAGGGTCCTAATGTGAACCTGGTTTGGTTGCTCTAAATTGAAGAGTTACCTGCTTGATTAGGATTAGAAAGTCCTAGGGCATTGGTTGGGTGTGTATGCTCTTTTGTAGTGTCATTAGGACTTAGTTACATATTGGGGTTCATTCTGGACTGGCATTGAGGGTTAAGCTGATGTTTTTTTTCACTGGTTTATTGTGGAGATGTGCAAATTGTTGAACTGTGTCCATGATTGTGTTCTTCGTGCTTGTGATAGTCTTCATTTACTGCTTTCCCCGTTTGACCTTATGATTTGGGCACAACAAACTATGCACAAGGGAGCACATGATTAACATCTATACATTTCCAGTCACTTTACAACAGTGTCTCTTATTGTTGCTCATTGTGATTTCCAACGGTGTATTAAGACATGGTTGTCATATCACTGAACCTACTTTTATTATATGTTGTATTAGATTAGTTATGGCATTTTCAATTCCTTTGGGCCTAATGACGTCGTGGGTGAGTTGAGGGGTTCATATCTTGCTGTGTTTGTTAATTACCAAGCAATTTTATTTTATTTAATTTTTACGTATTTTCATTGTTATTTTTTCTTAGGCATGCACATTATCAGACTGGAAATACATCACTAGCATTAGTTTGGAAGGACGAGAATTGTAGTCAATATGTCATTGACACAGATAGTCAAGGACAGGTTCCAAGCCAACAACAGGTATCTTGTCGCTGAGCTCTGTCCGATTGCGTTACCGTTAGATGGAACTTATGAACCTTGGACATGGATTGTTGACTTCTTATTTTGAACCCTGGTATCAGGATGCCAAACACGGGATCTTGTTTAAAATGTGTGTTCTTGGCAGATTTTATCATGATACCTCTTGCTAAGTAGTTTATGGGCCAAAACTTGCACCTTGGAGTGGTCTGTGTAACCTGATTCTGCATTCAGTTTATTAATTAGTAATCTTTTTGTCCCTTGATAGGAAACCCCTCACATTGTTTTCTCTACAGTTTTTCTATTGCATGTTTCATATCATATACTAGCCAGAAGGATTCCACAAAAGAAAAAGAGCACTACTCGAGCCCTCAGATATTGCTTCATGCTGAAATGGATGTCACTGATACCATTACGTTGTTCATGAAATGTATTTAAATAAAGTTCTGACTTGGGTTAGTTCATCTATTGTTCATCTTTTAATTTGATGCTTCATGCTAATAGATTATTATGTACCTGCAGTCTGGTGGATGGACTTTGATAAACAGTTTTTGTCGAAAATGAAATATTCTGTCAAGCTAGGTGATGAACATCAATGTTCTTTTGAAAGTTTGATCTTGTAGCCTAGGTTGGAGAAGATACTTCAGAGAAATGCAGATTTTGAGGCCAACCAAATTCATTACATATGTTCATAAAGCTTTTTGAGAAGTTAAATGTTTTCATAAACCATATGAATGTTTCTGTACACATGTATTATGAAATATAGCTGTATATTGTGATTAGCTAATTTTTTATTTGTTTTATTTGTTTTTAAATTTTGTTTTTATCAGGTAGTTTTGGAGCTACAAGATAATGGGAACTTGACTACCTCAGATGAAGCTCCTGTGGTATTTGGCTGCTTAGATGCGGGCTTTATGCAAAAGGTTTGTTTAGTTTGGACTTTAAAATGATGATTAGCCAACTTGGTGCATAATGTGATGAGTAATGGTGTCAACTGATTCAAGTGATTGTCTTTACATACTAAGTGGCCGTAATACATACTAGAAAGAGAGTAGAAAATTTTAGGCATCCATGCATGAGGGAATTGTTATTTTGGTCAGTGGCAAGATGCCAAGTCTCCATATGATTTTCCTCATTATTTTTGTTTAACAAGCCAATTCCTTACTCTATGTATCTTAAATTTCTTCAATTTTCAGTCAGAGTTGCGTTCTGGAAATCTTCTGCGTTTTGCTATCAGTGATGGAGGGTTGAGTTTTGTGAATGGGATGCTTGAGAAGGCTGATTTACATTATCTTGGCAAGTCCAATCGAGCGCGTGCTTTTGCAGATAGTTACTCCAAGGTTGGTAGATATTAAACATTATCACTTATTGAATTTTATTTGGGTCCTAATACATCTTATATATTGCGTACCTAGTCAAAATAGATAACAAATGACTCACATTGTGCAAAAGAAAAAGCAATAATGCTGTAAAACAGTAGTTTTAACACCATTGAGGAGTTGGCATAGTTTCTTTTGACCGAACCTTCTGTAAGGGGAAGGTCATGTTGCCGTTGTCCCATTAAGCTTGCCTATGCCCTTGCAGCGTCATGAAAACGAAAAATTGAAAAAAGAAAGATTGTTGCCTTAAGAATGTTCAGCATGTTTGCTCGTTGAATATATTATGGTCTGACAAAAAGATTGGAGGAGATGTTCCTCAGTTGTTCATCCTCCCGTGTAATTTGTAGTTGGTACTTGCAATCCTGCGACTTTGAGTTGTGTAATATATATGTGCATGCCTTCATATAATTAGCTACTTTCTATATTTTATTAACCCCAAAAGAAAAAGAAAAAAGGCTAGTTTTCCCCGTGCTCTCTCTCCCCCCCTCTTCTGCCTCATCATTTTTTATAATTCTTCTATATTAAAGTAAACTGGTTTCTTTAAAAGCTCACACTTGTGTCTTTTTGGAGTTTACTCTTGCAGGTTATGTTCCAGTATATGGCTCGGCATTCTCCCCTAAAAATTGATGATCTGCTAGCATCTATTAGCTCATCAATTGATCAAGAAAACAAGCCTTCTGATGTGGAGATGGTTGGTTGATGGTGACTGTCAACGATAGTGATAGGAGTTCTTTTTTCTTTTTTTTTTTGTTAGCTTTTGCCTACTAAATAGAAGAAATATATTATTATGTAAGGGATCATTGGGGTGCTTCCTTCTCTTAAAAGCTTCCATCACTTGTGGTTCAAGTATGGCTTGCTTTATTTTTTGACAAGAGGATTTCTCGTGATTTTTTCACTAGAGACAAGCCAAACTCAACTCTGGATCTAGCCGTCAGTTTATATACTTGTAATTGTATGTAAGCCTTCTTTTTCGGCAGTGTACAAAGATGTACTGAGGTGATGTGTTCTCACATTTATAACTTTTTAACGCTTTCTTTTACCTTCCTCTTCCATACTATAAATACACTTTGGTCCAGCAAAATTGTTATGAGGTAAAAAGGGAAGTTATGGGGCTTGCTTGCCCTGGCAGCCTCTCTATAGGGCTGTCTGAATTGAGTGCAATTCGGGTGCCAATTGTAGCGGATTCATGGTGCCATACAATCTTTAATAATAAGTAAAAGTCATAGCCTGCTTTAATAACAGATACTGGTGCCAAACATCGTAAGGCATAAGTTTTCCTCGAACAATTTGAAGAGATACAGATCAATTTGCAAGAGTGGTGGGCTCACAACTGTCATGTACACAAGCCAAGACATCTTTGTATTCCCTTGAAATGGTGAAGGAATCATATACCTTTCCATCCCTGCTTTTCTTGTACTCGAAAAGGAGATAAGAGTGATTGAATGCTGTCAGTTTGCCAAAGCCAAAGTCATGGTCTCTGTAAATGCTCCAATTGGGTATTGCTGTGGTGAATTGTGATAAGCTTTTTCCTGCCCCTCCAACGACAATATGGATTGTTCCATTCATGGTGCCTGAATAATGTGACTTCTCTGAATTGACGCATTGATTCTACACACCACCAGCATTGACAAAAAGAAAAAACAATTAGAGACATGGCATGAAAGTAGGGGTGACAATATGTGTTTACGTGTTAGGTTTGAGTCATGTCAAGACATAAGTATAAAACTAAATAGGTTAACTCAAACCTAATCCATTTAATTAAATGGGTCAGACCCCTTAACATTAACTCATTAATTTCGTGTTGGGTTTATGTTGTGACTGTCGTCTTTGTAAGTCGTGTAAAAAATTGTTAGCCTTAGATAAATTCATCTCAAACTTGGTATGCCACAGTTTGGAAATTCAAAAGAGAAAGACTACAATGCCTTTAGTAAGAGCTTGCTAACAAATTCATCAATGCTGCTGGGCATTGCTTAAAGTACTATTCTGCTGTTTGTGACGGGCTCTTGCATAAGAGCATTTTCATATATCATTGTTCAAACTACCAATGCAACCAAATGATGGTAAATGGTAAAAGTGAATTGTATATCAAAGTGTGCTTGACAAAAGTTGCACATGGACATTTACCTGATAAATGGGGCATATCCTTTCATAGTTATGGACATGGCCGAAAAATGCGATGTCCACCCTGTACTTTTGCCAAAGCTTCTGCAAGCTATCCCTTCCCATGGGCTCTTCAAAGGACCCCTCGTGGGCATACCAATAATTGGAGGAATATCCAAGAACACGATGAGCAGCAAAGATCAACCATGGTTGTTTTCGTCTATCTGCTGATGCAAGGCAATGCTCAATGAACTTGTACTGTTCTGTTCCCTCCCTCCAGTCATGTTCACTGTCAGCTATACAAAAGTGAAACATGCCATAATCTGTTGAATACCTGCACATTTCGTAAACATTTTCACAAATCTCAGATAAGAAACAAAGGAATGTCGGGAAAATGGACCAAGCTGATCTCTAATTGGACAAGTCATGACAGAATTAAACTCCCTTCAATTCTAACTAGTTTAACCAAACATAAAAGCACCTACCAGTTTTGTGCTGGCACATCTCTGACATATCAAATATACCATAAATGAAGAGAAGGCCAGGTTTTGGTCCCAAAAAAATGTGGGAATCAAAACCTCACCCATGGAGACAAATTGTTGTTCGGTGCTTAGGGTGTGATTCTAACACACCAAGTAATATTGCCACTGAGTGAAGAAACCCTAGTTAGTGGTTCTTTTGATGAATCATTTGTATGTAATCTACCTTCTTTTGTGTACTAATTCCAGAGGATGCTCTCTGTGTATTCTTGAGAAAGAAAGTTTATTTATGTTAATGTATTAATTAAATGATTAAATTTACATTTTCTTATCAGTATAAACTTTTGGGATATCCCATTTCAAATAAATATGGAGTTCGAGCCGATACGTGGGTAATTTAACAATTTATTGCTAAGCCTCATCCAAATATTTCAACATTCCTACAAACATATAAGATACTGTACTAGAAAAACATGTATGCAATTTACCAGAACTTAGCTCTGTTCTCAGCAGGAACATAGAACATGGTCTCAGCAAGCACACCGCATTCCCCACCTGAATCTGGATATTGGTAGAAGGATCCTGAATCTGGCCAATCACGTTCGTGATTGCCACTGCAAGACGATTACATGCATACAAGATTATTTAACCAGTATTATCAAGTAACTTTCATGCATGTATGGATGGAAACGAACAATGAACAGTTGCACAAACCTTGCAACCATATATGGGACAGTTGATGCAATGGGCTCCACCTGTGCCGTGAATTGGTCCCACTGTGAGACGTATCCATCTGAATAAGTCATATCTCCTATGTGGAAAACTATGTCATAGTTTTTCAAGTCCTTGATGAGTTGGTCGGTAGTATTCAGTGAACCATACTGAGCATTACTGTACTCATTTGAACCATCACGCTCAGCCTGAAAAATACAGAAACTCAACTTAGCTAGCAACACAGTCTCCCAGATGCAAAGTGAAGGGTGTGCATTAAAATCCTAGCAATGGTTCTCAAGCCCCTTTCTGAATACTATTCCCATTCTAGTGCAGAAACCAGAAAATGACATCTTTCAGAAGCTTTTCTTCTGCTCCAATTTCACAAACTCTAATTTAATTTGGAAGATTTATTATCTATTAACCTTAATCTACTTCTACGTCTAGACACTACCTTCCCCATGTCGCCAAATATTATTACACGTTGTAGTGAGTCCTGTCCAGGATACGGGGATGATTTGAAAGAAAAGGTTTTGCTCCAGATACATGAACCATTGGATAAGAGATGACCCATCCTGTAAGTGTACCTGAAATTAATACCATTATAAAAACGGTCAACATATATCATCAATACTTGAGGATATATAATTTTATGTCAAGAAAATGAAATTAATTAAAAACATACACAGAGTTCGGCCACAAATGTCTTAAGAAACTTGTGTGTATAAAACCCTGATCACGCCAGCCTACTGTCCTTGCAGGTGAACCTGCAGAGTTACAAGGAAATCTCATTATGCAATGAAGTGGCAAGAGGTCATGCTTTGAAAATAAAAACTAACCCATTTGGGAAGATTTTATAGCAGAAACTTTATAATATTGTATTCTAAGAAAGCATAGAAATGGCCAGAGTGAAGTATTATTTATTGAGAAGAGTCTTTCTGCTTTCTTTGAAGGTTACAGTAGAAATCAAAGCATGCACGGTATGATCAACTTGCAATTCATAAGGGGAAGTATGCAGTGGGGTAAAATTATTGGTAGATGAAATGAATAATACGTACCACACATGCTGTTCTGATCAACTGTCAATGTTCCTGCTGGGGATCGAGTTTGAGTTTCTCCCTTCAGACCCCATTGCACTAATGGAACAGCTTCATCTATTGCATAGCCACTCGTCCAGGTTACTGTCATCTGCATAACATCAAAAGCTTACATAAAAATTCTGCTTGTAATATTGTATGTATAGATGTCCCTGCAAGCCCAAACCATAAGAACTTGGATAATTAAGCATCATATTCTTAGTGTCAAAACTATAAGTCTTACTGAATTTTAACAAATACTCCTTGTAAACATACTGACTTCAAACTTAAAAAGATCATAAACGAAAAAAAGAAAAGAAAAAAAAAAATCAGAAGTTTTTATGGGAATCTTTAATTTGGGTAAACTTACTTCATCCCAAGATTTCCCTTGAGCAAGGCGTGGGTATAGAGGTGCTTTAGGATTGGTAAATGAAATGAAATTTGAAACTGCCACCAATTTAGGCTGCAATATTCAATAACATAATTAATTACTTATCAGAACACATGAAGAAAAATTATTGGTTAGTCCGGAGTTGAGCGATGCTGCAGTAACATGAAATGAGAATTAATAGACACCTTCACAAGGATACTAACAATTAGTCCAGTTCAAAGATATATGCACATATTTATGAAGCATGTATAATAAGAACAGCAAAAGAGCCAGGGACACACATTTGACAACCCGCCTGAAAAAACTGCAAAGGAGAAATCTGCCCGCTGATTGATCAACTCGAACTTCAAAACAGCTTTGCCAGTTTTTGTATACTTTGAATTGGAGGAATTTGCATACTTGAACTACAACAAAGATACTCACCATCACATAAGTTAGAGAAGCAAAAACCAACTCGATCCGAGGAATTTACCAATTTTATCTGCTACTTCAATCTAAGTTTTTCAATTCAAATTGTACACACCTTTATCGGGCTTGTGCATATATATGGTTCTTGAAGTTCGGTTTCATCATTCAGTGGTGGACAGGTTGATGAGCTGCCAATTGATGCAGGTCAGTTTTCAATCAAACCGGTCTTAATAAAAAGCCTATATGTTGTGATTCCGACATCGGATGGAGGAAAACTGACTTGGTGGTGTTAGAAAGCTTATTAAAACTTAAAAGGGCTACAAAGTCATATTTCATTAAAAAAAATAAATAAATCAAATTACAATGTATACCTGGTTTTCTGTCTATTTTACTTCAAATCCTTATTGGTGATCTTAATTTTCGAAAAAATTGTTAATCTAGTATTGTTTGTTTTACAGACTGATAAAGCTAGAGATCGATGTAGATTACTTGAAGTCTGCAGGAGAAAAAACTGCAACCCAATCATCCTCAGAAGGATCTGCGTTTACAAGATTCACGGTCACCCATTCGGTGTCCTCGCCCTGTAATCATATAATTATAAAGAAAAACTCACATCAAAGACTTAACTCTATCGATCTGTAGATATTGAAATATCATGAACATCAAAATTGAATGCATGTGAGCTGATAATATCATATATAAGCGCCCAATTAACATAAATCCTCTAGTCGTAGGCTCTCGCCATCCTCCGGCCAGTGCCACCCCGGTAGTCATTTTCTTGTTTTACACGTGGCCATCGGCCAATTCCGGCCGCCATGCGAAAATCTGCTTTTGCATGACCAATTCGTGGACTCTTTTTTCTTTTTCTTTTTTCATTTTCATTTGGGTTTAAGATTTTCGTCACGTACTAAGATTCTAATTAAGAAGGAGAAGTGGAATGCTTGGACGGAGGAGACAGAAGTAGAGAAAGTCGGCATGAATTGTCTTGTAAGAAACCACGAGCCTTCTTAATTAATTGGCTGTTTGGGAGGCAAACGCCATTGAATGGAAGGTTTCACGTCATGGGATAGTTTTTATGGCAAAAGTACACGCATTCCACTTGGATTGTTATTGTTTCCCTCACAAAAAAAATGGAGCGGGGCGATGTGTAGGCCCTACTCTATTGTATCTTTGGTGTTGTGTATTTATTGTGCACTGTGAGTATTTCTATAATTTTTTTCACAAAAATACCCTTCAATAACCATCGACCAATCTTTGGGTACACGTGTTCATGAATATATACAAGTAGAAAAATATTTGAGGTATTACAATTTTTATTATAATTTCTTTATAAATGACAGTTTATAATTGGTAAAATTAATAAAAGTGAATGATTGACATGTCGGCCACTAACTTATTAAATTGATAAGTTTGATTTTTTGCTTAATCATTTCACCAATTAAGACTTGTAAACAAAATTTGTTGTAAAAGTTAGGAAAAAAAATACACCTAGTCTCTTCAAAATACCACTTCATTATCAATATCCTCTAATTACCAATTGTGTCAATGTCCTCTTAAATTCTAAAAAAATATCAATGTCCAATCCCCTAAGCCAGCAAAAAGACAAAAATGATTATAAATTTTTTTTAATAAGACAAATACCCCTAAAACATCATAAAGAAAAAACACTAAACACTAAACGAAAAAAAAAAAGAAGAGAAAAATAAAATAAATAAAATAAAAGAAATGGTGGTTTGAAAAGATCTCTTAGGGGTGGCAGAGCCGCACCAACCACCTTCAACCGTTGTTTGGGGTGGTTTGACCACTCTCCGGGGGTAGATCGACTACCCTTGAAACTTATAAGCCACCCCCAAAAAAACACTTGATGATATATGGCTTGACCAATTCGATCTATTAGTTTTGGGGATGGTCGATCCACCCCTTAAAAGGTAGCTCAGTCACTCCCGACCAGATGTACATGGAGGTGGTTCAGACACACTTACTTTTTTTAAGGGTATTTTTGTGATTAGGGATGACATTGATATTTTTTGGTAGTTTAAGAAAGACATTGACATTTTTTTGTAGTTTATAAAAGATATTGATATAATTAGTAGTTTGTGATGAACATTGATAATGTGATGACTAGATTGAAAGAAATATATGTACATTTTCCTAAAAGCTATAATGCCCTTAGCAACGGTATACAATGACCGCAGATCAAACACTAGAAGAAGGTTGAAAATGAGAACAAACGGTTAAAGAGCTCCACCGAGAGTCCGACAAAACCACCTGTCACCGTCTGTTCTCCTTTCGGCTCCCTTTGATGCTTGACGTGAGGTCACCATACCAACAGCAACATTTTATGAAGTAAATACCATAAACCAACATATAGGTAGCTAAAAATGCAGATCGAATTGGAACGAACGAGGTACAATCACATTAAACAAACAAAAGGAACTGAGTAAGGAAAAAGAAAAATTGAATGAGGGTAAAAATAAGGAAAGTATATATGTAGATCGATGAAATATTGGTACGTACCTTCAAGCCTAGAATGAGTGGGTTGGCTTTAATGGAGACCGAATCACGGAGGGCAAGAGAAGTTTTATGAATGTTGATATGAGAAAGTGGATGCATGTCATCACCTACCCTGCCGTGAGCCGAAGCCAAGCCCAAACTTTGCAGGCACAAAACGAGCACAATCCTGAAGATCATCTTCAACCAGTACTCAGAGCTGTCTGCTTCCATTTCTTTTGCTTTCTGTTGTATATTATTACTATTTTGTTTTTGTTTTTTAGGTTAAGGAGTAGAATGATCGAGGGAAGAAATAGAGAGAAAAGAAGCAGGGAAACTCAGCTGAAGATGTGAGAAACCATTAATGGAGGCTTAATTAGCTTGTGGGAGAGAAAGGAAGACCACAAGTACCTGTATATAAGGAGCAAAGAGTTGGCGTACGGTACGTGTGATTGTCTTTAGCAAAACAATGTTATAATTTTTTTAATAATATTTTTTGCAAACCGTGCCAAAGTAGAGAAAATAATATTTATTGAAGGGTTAAATACGTTTGACCTCGTGTGAGTTAGCACCTTTATATCAATTCGTATCGTAGATGGTACATCGATTATAACTAAAGATGGAGATGGTATCTCCGTCCAACTTCCGTTCAAAAATTGACGGAAGTTCACGTCACATGCCTTAAAAAAAAGACATTTGTCCATTTAAATAATTAAAAATTAAAAAACTAAAAATAACAAAGAAAGAAAGAGGGGTGGCTATAATGGAGGTGGCTCGGCCACCCCTTTTGGCCTGGGGGTGGTTTGGCCACTCTCAGGGGTCAAACCCTAACTCGAGTATTTTTTTTTTTTTTATTACTTTTTGAGCTTGTGGGGGTTGCTGAACCACCCTCATGGCCTTTGGGGGTGGCTCGGCTCCAGCTACCCCTCTTTCTTTTATTTTTTTTCTTTTTCTTTTTATAATTTTTTAAGCTTTTTCTTATTTTTTTAGTTTTTAATTATGCATATGAACATGTGACGATTTTTAAGGCATATGACATGGACTTTTGAAAATTTTTGGACGAAGGTATCATCTTTGTTTTAGCCATAATCGATGTACCATCTATGATACGAAATGAACCGTAAGGGACAAAAAATAAAGTCGTTAAACCACATAAGGCAAAAAAGTATTTATCCTTTTATTTAAAGACAGTGGTATTCATGGTAGTTATTGTGAATGATTAAAAAATAGTATTTATTTAAAGTAGATAAACATTTAGAGAATTTGTTGTTAGATGATTTAAAAAAGTTACTAGCTAAAACCCTTAAAGTAGATTTTTAAAGTTAAATTTTAAAAAATTATGAAAAAGCCATTGGGAATACTCTTATGCCATATATGTGAGGAGAAATAGGATATGCTCTTTGTTCAAGGATGACAAATGCAATTTAGTATATTATTATATAGTTAAGATGATAAAAATTAACTATTAATTTTTTTTTAATAAAGTCATGTTGATTCAAAAGATTATTTTTATTGTCGAGTTATTTCAATTATAATTATTTACTAAATAGTATTTTTCATTAGAGGATAGACACGATGGTTCGTATAAAAAGTTGAATAATATTCTAACTTTTTTAAAAAATAAATCATATTTTACTTAACTTCTTAAAATTTTTTCAAATTTTATCTCACAAAGTCAAACCTCGTAATTCGCACAGTATATTCGAATAATATTCGTATTCAACACCCAAACAGACAATAGGACAATAAGATTGCACAATACATACACAACTCAAGATCCATGCGATGGGACCCCATCACGAACCCTTGTAATTATGCTCTTCTGGTTACCTTATAGTTGTAGGGCAAAAGCATCTGTCCTGGACTAGGCATAAAAAGCAAGGCCCTAGCACCATTTTGGCGAAGTCTTATTGCTCTTTTTCTTTCTTTTTCTTTTTCTTTTTCTTTTTATTTTTTATTTTTTATTTTTTTTCCCTGTTTAATAACCTCCTACCCTCTTTTCTATTTTTTTTTCACTTCTCTAAAAAAATATCACCTTCAAACATTCAATTTTTTATTTTTAACAAAATTCATTTTCTCATTTATTTCATCTATTTTGTGATCGGAACAAGAGACTTTTTATATATCAACAATCATTTATTATTATTCAAATAATAATAATAAAAAAAACACTACAAAAGAATTGCTTGCCAAACCCTCCTTTCAATACAAAGCCTACACAAAACACGATCCCTTCATGCATGTAGTCATTGTCCATCTTTCTCTCTTTCTTTTTTCTTTCTTTCTTACTTCTTCTTCTTCTTTTTTTTCTTTTTTTTTTTTTTAAATCTACTTGAATATACAGAACTCACATATAAATTTCACAAAAAAACATAAAGAAAGAGAAAAGAGAATGCCAACGAATTGAAGATGGAGGGAAAAATAGTCAGGACTTAAGAAAATGAGAGGTTAACAGCAAAAAGGGAAAAAGTTTGTCTGTTGTGTAGTAAGAAGTGATTGATGTGGTATAAAATTTGAGAATGTTTTATAGAAAAGTGAAAAAGTTTTGTTTTGTAGTGAATTTTTTTATTTGAATAATAATAAAAAATGATTGATGTGATATAAAAAGTGTAAAAAAGTTAAAATGTTTTTTTTGGGAGAAGTAAAAAAAAATAGAGAAAAAGTTTGAGTAATATGCGTTTGGTTCGAATGAGTATTCAGTATTCGAACCGGGTTTTTATTCAAAAACCCATACCCAGATCCAAGTTGAATAAAATCCATGGGTCACTTGAATAAAGTTTGGATAGTTTGAATAAACCCATCATATATATATTTTTTTTTTACCATACCAATTATTATACACAACTTTTCATACAATCCAATCATTTCCAATCACTTTATATTATTATAAAACACTTTTTTTCAATCTTTCAAATTCAACACCCAAACATATATTCAAAAGAATTTAAATTATATTCAACATCCAAACACATTTTTATTGTCTTAAAATCCGTGATCAAATTCAAAATATTATTCATATTCGAAATATTCTATAACCAACCGCATTATTAACTCAATCCAATCCGATTTGGAGTGTAGTGATAAATATCTAGCTACTTTTCACCCATGCCAGTCATGCCATCAATCCATCGTAAACATCGTACAATCAACTTATCTTTTACCGTACAAATTCACGTGGAATGCTGAACCCCACGTGTTAAAATGTAGCTGTTTTGGACAAACCGTACTTCATAATTTTTCTTTGTCTTTTTTTCATCAACTACAACTACAGTGTACCCACGTTACAAACGGGCCAAAGACACAGCAACCTCTTATGCTCTCAACTATTTTTTTTTATATTTAGAGAATAAAATTACTTTTTACTTCTGTATAAAAAAATATTTCACAATAAATTTCTTTACATTTTCCTATATCAATTAAATATTATATTTTTACTTTTATTTTATTCTTTTTATCTCTTTCCTACTTTTTCTTTCTTCCTTATATCAATTAATTATACTTTTTTTATATTAAAATAATACATAAGGAAGGAATAGTAGACATGTATACATAGGGAATTACTATTCATTCCCAACCCCCTCATCTAAATATAGGGTATCTGCTGTAGGAGGTTTTTTGATGTTTTTCATGAAATTTTCCCTAAATATAAGGAAGAGAACCATTATAGGGTAACAGCTACTAGTGCTCTTATTGAAATCAAAGGCATGTAACCCTTAAAATTGGTTTATACGAAATTTTTACAAAATAACTTTTAAATGTTTTTAGCCATTTTTTTTTTTTTTTTTTGAAGGTAGTGAGCCTAATTCAATCAAGAAATTATGCAACATTTGAGAATAGCAATGAGATGACGATATTTGCTACACTGACGATTGGTAGCGGCATGACAACGTACGGTGAACCATTTAGGGAATTCCAGCTGATGCTCAGTATTGATAATTTCTGTAGTTGGGTAATTTCAATTGGGATTTCCCCAACCAGCTTGTTCGACTGAAGCTTCATAACTTGATGTAATCGGAGCTGGAAAACAATGGCTTGACCGGGTCGTTACCTCCGGAGTTGGGTTCTTGCAGGAATTTGACGTTGTTTGTTGAATCTGGCAGGGAATAAACTGAATGGCCGATTAAGCAAATGCTGCGGAAGGGGTTGTCCCATTAAGCAAATGTGAGATATATGCCTGGGAGAATGCCCAAGTTTAGACTGATTTCTTTTGTTTGGACTTCTGTATTCTCAGTTATAAAAGAGAACTCAATGTAATGAGAGAAATAAAAACTTTGGACAATGAATTAAATAAATCAGTGATATTTTCAGAAGATATTATGGTGAATTTACTAATTTTTATACTATTTTTTTTAAAGGGTATCAGCTGTAATTTACTAATATATATATACCTGGTTTCCCGGTTATAACCGGGTTTTTGAAAAGGCTAAAACTGGTAGCCGACTCCGAATAGCCAGTTATCGGTTGTTTATAACTGGGTACTAAACCGCTTTCTTAGTTATCGGTTACCGGTTACAACCGGCCAAATTTACACCCCTAACAATGTACTATATGAGCATTTTACTCTTATTTTAGAGTTATGAGCATTTTAATCATAAGCTAATGTATATAGTGGGTTGAAATCTTTTCTAACATAAATGGTTAATCCCTAAAAATCTTCCCATAGCCCTTCAGTTTCATGATTGTGTTCTTCGGGCTTGTGATAGTACTGTTTGACCTTATGATTAGGCACAACAAAGTGACAAACCACACATTTTCCTAGTGTTTTTTGTCATCAATAACGTGTGGTCCACAGCCACCCTCGTGAGTGTGATGTAGGATAAGTTTGAAGAGATTCCCAACAATCAAAAGGAAACACTAGACATTGTATGTTTTTGTTGAATAATAAAATTGTTTAAAAAAAAAATAAAAAAATAGTGTTATGTTTTTTGTCAACAAAAACTTAATTTAAAAAATTAATACTAGGTATATGAAAGGATATTAGTCAATTAATTGTTGTGTTGTATAATTAGTCAATAACTACTAATTATTAAAAAAATTTGTCTTTATTTGTGTAGGTCGGAGGTATTAGATGATTTTATTATAAAGCGAAATTGAAAGGTATTTGATAATGCACCTTCTATTGTTCTTTTGTTATAATTTTATATCATAGATAGTGTTTATTTTATTTAGAGATATTTTTAGTTATAAATTTCTGCTATAAATATGCATATGGATATATAATAAACTTTTTTAGAAAGGAAGAACAAAAAAATTATATAAAATTGTTATTAGCAAATTAGCAATATAACATTGAATCTCAAAAGTGAGAAGAATCAATTTTAAATTAAAATAAATCTTATTGATTTAATATTTAAATTAAAAAAATGCATCATTTAAAATTATATCCATAGACCCCGAAGTGTATCAACTCGGCCCTACTAGCATTAGTCTGAAAGGGCGAGAATTGTAATCAATATGTCATTGACACATATAGCTAAGGACAGGTTCTAAGCCAGCAACATGTATCTTGTCATTGTGCTTTGTCTGATCGCGTTACTGTTAGATAGTACTCAGAAAAAAAAATATATAAAAGCCCCTCAATTAGCAACTGATTTTAAAATAATCTCATAAAATTTTCAATTATGTTAAAGTGATTGATCAAACTACTAAGCTATGCGAAAAAAACCATTTTTTTTCTTTCATAATAGCCTTATTCTCTATAACTTTTAGGATATATATATATATATTATTTTAGTTTTTAAGAGAATAAGGGTATTATCGAAAAAAAAAAAATTGCATTTTTGGCACACTTCGATAGTTTAATGGGTCACTTTAGCACACTCAAAAATTCATGAGGCTATTTTAAAATCGGCTCTTAATTAAGGGTGCTTTTTTATGTTTTTCCCTAGAACTTATGAAGCTTGGACATGGACTGTTGACTTGTTTTGAACCCTGATGTCAGGATGCCAAACATGGGATATTGTTTAAAATGTGTGTTCTTGGCAGATTTTTATCATGATACCTCTTGGGCCAAAACTTGCACCTTGGAGTGGTCTGTTGTAACTTGATACCTTTTGTCCTTTGGTAGTAGACCCCTCACATTTTGCTCTCTACAGTTTTTCTATTGCATGTTTCATATCATATACTAGCCAGAATGTTTCGACCAAAGAAAAAGAGCTCTACTCCTGCCCTCTAGATATTGCTTCATGCTGAAATGGATATCACTGATACCATTACTTTGTTCATGAAATGTAACATACCGTTACAAGTAAAATCATAGCCTTTATTTCTTTAATAACAACACAATTGCATCAATGGAAGGTTTGATACTGGTGCCAAATTTCATCAGGCACAAGTTTTCCTCAAACAATTGTAAGATACAGATCAAGACGCCAGAGTGGTGGGCTCACAACTGTCATGTACACAAGCCAAGACATCTTTGTATTCCCTTGAAATGGTGAAGGAATCATATACCTTTCCATCACTGCTTTTCTTGTACTCGAAAAGGAGATAAGAGTGATTGAATGCTGTCAATTTGCCAAAGCCAAAGTCATAGTCTCTGTAAATGCTCCAATTGGGTATTGCTGTGGTGAATTCTGATAAGTGGCTCCCTGCCCCTCCAACGACCACATGGATTGTTCCATTCATGGTGCCTGAATAATGTGACTTCTCTGAATTGACGCATTGATTCTACACACCACCGGCATTGACAAAAAGAAAAAACAATTAGAGACATGGCATGAAAGTAGGTGTGACAATTTGTGTTCGCGTGTTGGGTTTAGGTCATGTCGAGGCATGGAGATAAAAACTATATAGGTCAACTCAAATTTGACCCATTTAATTAAACGGGTCATATCACTCAACTTTAACTCATTAATTTCGTGTTAAGTTCATGTCGGGTTTACAGGTCATGTCAAAAATTGTCAACTGTACATGAAAGTCACCTCAAACGTGGTATTGCACAGTTTGGAAATTTAAAAGAGAAAGACTACAATGCTAAAGTAAGAGCTGGCTAACAAATTCAACAATGCAGCTGAGCATTGCTTAAAGTATTATCATGCTGCTTGTGACAGGGACTCTTGCATAAAAGCATTTTCATATATCATTGTTCAAACTATACCAATGCAACCAAATGATGTTAATAGTAAATTGTATATTAAGTGTGTTTGAAGAAAGCTGCACTTGGACATTGTAACAGGTCTATGGTCTACAGATTTGGCCAAGTAAGAATAATTCAATCACATGGGCTTTGTTAGATGGTTATAACTAAATGGGTTTTGTTAGTTTGTTATAAAACTTGGGGTTAGCTGGCAACAATGGGTTATTCTATAAAACCCCAAACCCATCTTGTATTGGGCATTCAGTGAATTGTAATCTCAAGTTTAGTTCTATAGGTAGATTAGCTTTAGTCTTGTAAGAGGAGTTCCATCAAACTCGAATTGATCTAAATAGTGTAATCAGTATATCTTTTCTATTCAATTTTAAATCTTCTCAATCTCATTTCATCTCTATTTCTTACAAATCAACCCTAAATCTCTAAATCAGTAACAGACTTGTTACAGACATTTACCTGGTAAATGGGGCATGTCCTTTCATAGTTATGTACATGGCCGAAAAATGCGACGTCCACCCTGTACTTCTGCCAAAGCTTCTGCAAGCTCTCCCTTCCCATGGGCTCTTCAAATGCGCCCTCCTTGGCGTACCAATCATTGGAGGAATATCCAAGAACACGATGAGCAGCAAAGATCAACCATGGTTGTTTCCGTCTATCTGCTGATGCAAGGCAATGCTCAATGAACTTGTACTGTTCTGTTCCCTCCCTCCAGTCATGTTCACTGTCAGCTATACAGAAGTGAAACATGCCATAATCTGTTGAATACCTGTACATTTTGTAAACATTTTCACAAATCTCAGATGAGAAACAAAGGAATGTTGGGAAAATGGACCAAGCTGTTCTCTAATTGGACAAGTTATTACAGGAATTAAACTCCCTTCTAAGCAGTTTAACCAAACATAAAACACCTACCAGTTCTGTGCTGGCACATCTCAAACATATCAAATACACCATAAATGAAGAGATGGTTTTGCTCCCAAAAATGTGGGAGTCAAAACCTCACCCCAAGGAAACAAGCTGTTAGGTGCTTAGGGCGTGATCTAACACATCAAGTAATATTGCCACTATGTGACCAAACCCTAGTTGTAGCTAAGCGCAATGCCAAGGTACCTGGGTGGAGTTGGTGGTTCTTTTGATGAACCATCTGTATGTACTCTTATCTTTTTCGGTGCACTAATTCTAGAGGATGCTCTCAGTGTATTCTGGAGAAGGTTTGTTCGTGCTAATGTATTAATTAAGTTATTAAATTTTCCTTTTTTATCGGCTTAAGTTTGTCCGATACGTGATGATTTAACATACTATTAGAACAAATGTTCTGAGTTCAAACCATGACTCACAGTTTACCCCATTTCAAATAAATATGGAATTTGAGCTCACGTGTTAATGTGCCTGCATCGCTAAGCCTCATCATAATATTTCAACATTCCAATAAACATATAAGATACTGGAAAACGTATATGCAATTTACCAGAACTTAGCTCTGTTCTCAGCAGGAACATAGAACATGGTCTCAGCAAACACACCGCATTCCCCACCTGAATCTGTGTTTTGATAGAAGGATCCTGAATCTGGCCAATCACGTTCATGATTGCCACTGTAAGACGATCACATAAAAGATTCTTTAACCAGTGTTATCAAGTAACTTTGATGTATGGATGAAACAAACAATGAACAGTTGCACAAACCTTGCAACCATATATGGGACAGTTGATGCAATGGGCTCCACCTGTGCCGTGAATTGGTCCCACTGTGAGACGTATCCATTTGAATAACACAAATCTCCTATATGGAAAACTATGTCATAGTTTTTCAAGTCCTTGATGAGTTGGTCGGTAGTATTTAGTGAACCTGGCTGATAATCACTGTACTCATTTGAACCATCACGCTCAGCCTGAAAAATACAGAAACTCAACTTAGCAAGCAACACAGATGCAAAGTGAGGGGCGTACACATGGGCGCCTTAAACTCCTAGCAATGGTTCTCAAGCACCCTTCTGAATGCTGTTTCCCTTCTAGTTCAAAAACCAGTACATGACATCTTTCAGATGCTTCTTCTGCTCCAATTTCGCAAACTGTAGATATATCAGCTGGTGCCCATCTATTTTTGAAGATTTAATATCTAATAATTCTATTTGCAAAATGTACAACAAATGGAGAGCTACCAAGGTTAGTAGAATGATTCAAGGTTTAACCTTAATCTACTTCTATGTCTAGACATATGAGTAGATAAAGTAAATTCAACCATTCAATACTAGATGCAAGCTGAATGGGTCTGAAGAGGGATTTGAATATAATACAGAAGCATTTATAGATGAAAAATATGTTTATAATCTTCCACACAGTTCTTCTCAAGGAAAACAATGACATTAATTGACAATGGGCTCAAGAATCTATGACAATTAGTAGATGCCTCTAACATATTTCCTGACATTATCTTTATGATTTGTTTGGAGCAGTAGATATTTCCTTTCGTAAGGTTTTTCTTTCCTTCCTTTTATATTTAATACTTGGAAAATGCTTGGGATATTACAAATTTTACTATAATTCTCTTACAAACTCATACATAGTCCACATTTTATGAAAATCCATGTGAATTAGTACATGTCAGTCCACATTTTAGTATCTAACATGGGTGAACTGTCATGTCAATTTGTAAGCGACTTGTAATAAAAGCTATATTACCATAACAACACACTTAATACTTATAAATTTCATTACGTCAGTACTTAACACTACCTTCCCCATGTCGCCAAACATTATTACACGTTGTAGTGAGTCCTGTCCAGGATACGGGGATGATTTGAAAGAATAGGTTTTGCTCCAGATAGAGGAACCATTGGACAAGAGATGACCCATCCTGTAAGTGTACCTGAAATACCACTATAACAATGGTCAACATATATCATCAACACCTGAGGATACTTTTATGTCAAGAAAATGCAATTAAAAACATACACAGAGTTCAGCCACAAATTTTTTAAGAAACTTGTGTGTATAAAACCCTGATCACGCCAGCCTACTGTCCGTGCAGGTGAACCTGCAGAGTTACAAGGAAGTCTCATTATGCAGGAGGCCAACAGCCCTACAAACCCCTTTAATTGAACTATCATTATGCAATGAAGTCTAGGCTGTAACAACCTGTGCTTATAGTGGCAAGAGGTCAAGCTTTGAAAATAAAACTTACCCATTTGGAAGCTAGAAATAAGCAAATTACTAACTATCAAACGTTTCTAACAACATATATTGTCATGAATTGGCAAAGATTTTGAAGCATAAACTTTCTATTGTATTCTAAGAAAGCATAGAAATGGCCAGAGTTAAGTATTATTAATTGAGAAGAGTCTTTCTGCTTTCTTTGAAGGTTACAGTAGCAATCAAAGCATGCATGGTATGATCAACTTGCAATTCATAAGGGAAAGTATGCAGTGGGGTAAAATTATTGGTAGATGAAATGAATAATACCACACATGCTGTTCTGATCAACTGTCAATGTTCCAGCTGGGGATCGAGTTTGAGTTTCTCCCTTCAGACCCCATACCACTAATGGAACAGCTTCATCTATTGCATAGCCACTCGTCCAGGTTACTGTCATCTGCATAACATCAAAAGCTTACATAAAAAATCTGCTTGCATAATATGTATAGATGTCCCTGCAAGCCGAAACCAGAAGAATTAATTTAGAAAGTTTCAACAACAGCTGGAGTTTCATGCATTTATAAGGAATTGATTTAAAACAACTTTGCCTGGCAAACATACTGATTTAAGACTTTAAAAAAAAAAAAACTGAATAGAAATTTATCTTTGACAAACATATTGTTTAGGAGTTGGGACCTGATATCCAATATCCATCAGAAGATTTTACAGGAATCTTTTATTTGGGTAAACTTACTTCATCCCAAGATTTCCCTTGAGCAAGGCGTGGGTATAGAGGTGCTTTAGGATTGGCAAATGAAATGAAATTTGAAACTGCCACCAATATAGGCTGCAATATTCGATAACAAAATTACTTATCAGTACACATGAAGAAAAATTGGTTAATCTGGACGTTAAGAGATGCAGTAACATGAAATGAGTATAGAGACCTTCACTAGGATTTCAGGTGAGAAGAAACAGGATACTAACAAGTCCAGTTCAAAGATATACGAACATATTTATGAAGCATAAGAACAGCAAAAAAACCAGGGACACACATTTGACAAACCGCCTGAAAAAACTGCGAAGGAGAAGTCTGCCCGCTGATTGATCAACTGGAACTTCAAAACAGCTTTGCCAGATTTTTTATACTTTGAATTGGAGGAATTTGCATACTTGAACTACAACAAAGATATTCACCATAACATAAGTTGGAGACGCAAAAACCAAATTCGAGGAATTTACTAATTTTATCTGCTACTTTAATCTCAGTTTTTCAATTCAAATTGTACACACCTTTATCGGGCTTGTGCATATATATGGTTCTTGATCTTCATCATTCACTGGTAGACAGGTTGATGAGCTGCCAATTGATGCAGGCCAGTTTTTAATTAGACCAGTCTTAATTAAAATGTTTGTGATTCCGACATCGGATGCCGGCAAACTTGGTGGTGTTGGACAGCTTATTAAAAGCGCCAGAAAGTCATATTTCGTGAAAATATTCCAATTCCAACGTTTACCAAGTCAAAACGGCCCGTTAAAAGAAATGGAAACAAAGTACTCCAGAAACTCCTTTGGAAACCGGACTGGACGAGAATGTATTTTTTTGACGTTTTAGGCTTTATCGCAAGTCTCGTCCGAAACGAGTAAGTAGGCCTGTCCGGATGAGATTGCGCCAGTCGCCAAACCGACTTTATTTTAGTGTCTAATTTTATTATTATTATTATTTTTGTATTATTATTCATTTGATTTAATAAAAAAAACACTCTAGGAGTGGTTTTCTATCTATTTTACCTCAAATCCTTTATTTGTTCTTAATTTTGGGAAGAATTGTTAATCTAGTATTGTTTGTTTTGCAATCCACTACGCTGGATCACCAATTCAAAGCAAAAACATTCCTTCAATTTATGCATTAACAGAGGAAACTTTAGTCCCACAACTATAATCTCCATTATTTGGTAAAAAAAACTCTGTTCTTGAAAAGCCATTGACTAAGTTGCCCATTCTATTCAATCTAATTTGTGAACAGAAAACTACTAGCTAAACTGTACAGACTGATAAAGCTATAGAGATGTAGATTACTTGAAGACTGCAGGAGAAAAAACGGCAATCCAATCATCCTCAGAAGGATTTGGGTTTACAAGATTCACGGTCACCCATTCAGTGTCCTCGCCCTGTAATCATATGAAGAAAAACCCACATCAAAACTTGACTGTGAGTCTGTGACCAATCTAGACTCGACGAGAATTACATCATGAATAATGAATTCAACATCCTTATGAAAAGCACAGGCCTTACAAATTTTCAGAAGTAACTTGTGTAGATTATGAAATTTTTGTACCTGTAACCCAAGAACAACTGGGTTCGCTTGAATGGAGACAGACTCACGAAGTGCCGAGGTGGTCTTGTGAATGGCAATCTTGGACAGTGGCTGCTCGCCATACCCAATAACGTGAGCAGAAGCCGAGCTCAAGCTTGCCAACCACCAAAGCACCGCAAATAGTGAGAACACCATTAGGCAACGACAGCTCCCTTCCATTTCTCGGACCGTATATGATATATATCACATGTTTCTAACTCCCTAATTTATGTTTGGAAGATTTGGATGCCATTCTAGATTCCTAGAATTATCCGGGTCTTTAATTCTATTCGTGTTTGACTTTTCTTCATTTTCATTTGGGTTACAGATTTTCATCGCCCACTGATTAAGAAGGAGAAGTGGAATGCTTGAACAGAGGAGAAGCAGAGAAAGTCTGAGTTGGAAGTACTTGTAAGAAACCACAAGACTTCCGGTTCTGGGCGGCTTGGGATCGAGGCAAACGCCATTGAATGGAAGGTTTCACGTCACGAGATTTTTTTTATTTTTTATTTTTAACAATTTTCTGTACACTAATCACTTGTATCGTAACTATCCTTAATTTAAAATCAATTAGAAAAGGCCGGCAGCCACCCCAAAGGCATCTAGGGGTGGCTGCCCAACTGAGAGTCAACTCTTTTTTTCTTCTTTCTTTCTTTCTTTCTTTCTTCTTCTTCTTCTTCTTCTTTTTCTTTTTTTTTTTTTTTTTTTTTTTTTTGTTGAAATCTAAATATGTTTCTATTTTGTTTGTGAAATTTTTGATTTAACAATTCTTCATTTGAATGTTATGAAAATTTTTTTATTTATTTTTTCGTTCATTTGCTTTTTTGAATGTTCAAAATTATATATGATTGAAATATAATAGGTATCACATCTAAGATAAAAAAAAATTCCTGCTAATTTTTTATTTTATGCTTTAATAATTAAAATCATAGTTTTCTTCTTGCTATTTTTTTTCTTCATATTTATTTTCATTCTAAACTACACCTACATGAGATTTCATTAAGTTCAAAATTTTCATAAAAAATGTTTATTTTTCTTTGTATTTTTTTTTTTTCCTAATGTTCAAAATTATTGAAATGTAATAGGTATCACACAAAGATTCTTACTAATTTTGTATTAATGCTTTGATATTTAGATTAAACTATGTATTCTTCTTGATTTTTTTTTTTCTTTATGCTTTTGATTTTAAACTATGTATACCTATGAGAACAAAGATTTAAACATATTTTAATGTATATGGATTAAACTAAGATGAAGACTCTTATGCTTTCCTGATTATTATTTTTTTGCTTATGCGATTTACTCCATTTTTAGCCTTTTTTTTTTAAAGTGTTTTTATGCTTGTGAAAACAAAACAAGGCAAAATTTTATTTGATTGTTATGCATAAAATGAATTTAAATACTTTTGAAACATGACCAAAGAGATATTAAGCATTGAACATGATGTGAGGATTTATTTGATTGCTTTAAATGTTTAATGAAAGATTTTGTTTTATTTTGTATTCCTACAAAAATATTTTATTTAGTTTGTTCAGTATTTTTTTAAATGTTTATAATTACTTGGGTTTTATTTATATTTAAATGTAATAGATACCACACTAACAATATTATAGATTCATGCTAATTTTTTATTAATGCTTTGATAATTAAATTAAACCATGTTTTCTTCTTGCTATTTTTTTTTCTTTAAACTTCTTTTTCATTATAAACTATTCATATGAGCACAAAGATTTTAACATGTTTTAACTTATATGGATTAAACTAAAATTAAGTGTCTTATTTTTTAGTTCATTTGAATGTTTTATGGAATATTTTTGTTTTTGATTGTATAATTTACTCGATTTTCAGCCATTTTGTTTAGGTTGCTATGTATTTTTTTTAGAATGTTCAAAATTATTTTGTATCCAAATGTAATATCTATCACACCAATAATATTAGAGACTCTTGCTATTTTTATTTTTATTTTTTATTGATGCTTTGATAATCATAATCTACAAGTTTTCTTTTTGCCTTTTATTTTTTTTTCTTTATACTTCCTTTCATTTTAAACTGCTCATATGTGAACAAAGATTTTAACATGTTTTAAGTTATATGGATTAAAAACAAAATTAAGGCTCTTATTTTTTAATATATTTGATTTGATTTTTTTTTTTTTTTTTTTTTTTTTTTTTTTTTTTTTTACTTTTGAAAGCAAAATACGGTAAAAAATTATTTGATTAAGCATTGAATGTGATGTGAGAGGATTTATTTGATCGAATTAAATGTTGAGTGAATTTTTTTTTTTTTTTTTTTTTTTGTAGGATTTGGCTTAGGTGCTGTAAAAAAATTATAGCACCATCTTAACCATTGAAAAAACTACAGTACATATGCTGTAATATTTGAAATTTATATATATTTTTTGCTATTTTTTTATTTTTTGTATACTTCTGTTCGTTATAAACTACACTTATGTGAACAAATATTTTAAAAAGTTTTACTTTTTTTAGGTTAAAATAAAATTAAGAGTCTTAACCTTTATTGTCTTTTTATTGAAAGATATGTGATAATTTTTTTTACAAGCATTTTTTAACCTATAATAAAAAGTATGATGAAGATGTGTTTAAATTTTGAAATTAAATTATAATGAAGAATCCCGCGCATAGCGCGGGTTATGAGCTAGTTTAACTAAATGGAGAGGATCCTCTCCATTTCAAATGGAGAGGATCCTTGTCCGATAGGGAGAGTAGCAATTCGTGTTCGTGGGTCAATCAAAATCTAATCAATTTAATTAAACGGGTCATGCCCTTCAATCTTAATTTGTTAATTTTGTATTGGATTCATATCGAGTTTGCGAATCGTGTAAAAAATTATCAGCCCTAAATGCCACATATCGATTTGGCTCAGACAGATCATATCGAGACTCGAATAACACTTATTTTTATAAAATATAAATTAACACGTGAATTTATTTTTTATTTTTTTAAAAAAAGGGTTGTAATAGAATCTGTATTAACAACTTCAGTTTCTTCAAAAAGAAAAAAAAGAAAAAAAAAAACAACTTCAGTTATAAAAATTGTATTAAAAAAATTGATAATTTATAAAATATCAATGAACGCAGCCAAGCACCAAAAAGAAACTGAAAGGAGAACAGCGGATAAAGAGCTCCACCGGAGGTGCGGCCATACTACCTCACCGATCACGGTTTGTTCTCTTCTTTTAGCTTCTTTTAGTGATTGGCGTGCGGCCATTGTAGCAACAACAACATTGTATGAAGTAAATACTATAAACCAATATATAGGTAGCTAAAAACGCAGAATTGATCGAAAGGAAGACAATCACATTTGAAAAAGCAAAAGGATTGGTACCTTCAAGCCGAGAATGAGTGGGCTGGCTTTAATGGAGACCGAGTCACGGAGGGCAAGAGAAGTTTTATGAATGTTGATATGAGAAAGTGGATGCATGTCATCACCTACCCTGCCGTGAGCAGAAGCCAAGCACAAACTTTGCAGGCACAGAACGAGCACAATCCTGAAGATCATCTTCAACCAGTACTGCAGAGAGCTGCCTGCTTTCATTTCTTTTGCTTTCTGTTATAGATTATTACTATTTTGTTTTTTAGGTTAAGAAGGAGTGGAATGAGGGAAGGAATATTAATAGAGAGAAAAGAAGCAGGGAAACTCAGCTGAAGATGTGAGAAACCATTAATGGAGGCTTAATTAGGCTGTGTGGGAGAGAAGCGAAGACCACAAGTACCTGTATATAAGGAGCAAAGAGTTGGTGCATGTGTGATTGTCTGGTTTTTTCTTACTAAAAAAAATTAAAAAATTCACGTGCCAATCTATATTCTTTCTGCTGTAGACGTGATACGTACGTATAATGTGAACTAATACATTAGTTTATAAAGAATTTGAAATAAAAACATTAGTACTCCTAACAACATTCTTTCACGTAAACAATTTTGGTGTTGAAAAATGTGTTAATTTTCAATTTTACTCTTATATTATAAACCAATTTAATTTAAATTTTAAAGTTTTTTTTTTTTTTTTTTTTTTTTTTTCAGTCGAATTAAAGCTTTATAAACCAAACACCACGTTACAAACACTCCGGTCAAAACTGGATTCAAGTGTCCCAAAAGGAAAACACAACAAGCTGCAAAAAACAGCAACTAATTAAGCAAACTAACCAGGAAAAAACGCAATAGCTCATCAACTGAGCTGAAACAACCAGCACAACAAACACCAACTACAGTTGAGGGAAATTCTTAGAAGGGAATTTTGCCAAAATCCGAGCCTTTACTTAATTCCCATTTGATTCTAGAAATAATCTGCTTTACAGTCCTAAGAGTTTTACCATGTAGCAGAGCATTTCTCTGTCCACAAGTGATACACAGCAGCACCAAGGCAAAAATTCAGATACAACTCTTCAAGCTTTTACCCTATAATTAATTTTGCAACACTTTATAATACAATTTCATTCCAACCGGTCAGAGGGTCAGCCCAGCATAAGCATAATGGATCTCCAAATTTTCCTGTTGAAGCTACAATCAAAGAAAATGTGTGATTGGCTTTCCTGTTTACAAGTTTTTAAATATGATCTTCAACCTATTCTATCATCAATGCAAGTAGTAAAGGTTTTATTTTTTTTGTCAAAGAACCCAACCCCACATTTTTGTCAAAGAACCCAACCTAATCAAGGGCCTACAAGCAAAAAGGTCAAAGAACCCAACATTTTTTTATTTTTTTTTTATTTTATAGAAAAAAAAGTACATATAACCCCTTCAAACTACCATCACATTGTTAATATCCTTTTAAACTATCAATTGTGTCAATTTTTTCTTCTAAACTACCGAAAAATATCAATGTCCCCCTAGTGACAAAAATATCATTCATAAAATTATTAAATTTTTTGAAAAATAAACTAAAAAAATCTAAAAAAATAATAATAAAAAATAAAAACAGTTTTTTTTTTTTTTATTTATTTATTTAAAAAATTAAGCTCCGGTCAAACTCGGATGCTGGTTCAGTATGCCGCCCATGCACAAACCAGTCAAGTGAATTGAATTGTTTCAATTTCTATTCTCGATAGGATCAACCGTTACATCAAAATGATGGAAAAAAATGGCAGATAGGAAGGAAAATCTCAGTCATTGGCCCCTTTTCCATTGAAAGGATCTAAGAAAATCTTTTTGAAGACAAAACAGGAAATTAAAAGATAACGCGTTCACGGGTGAAAATTGTACAAATTCAAAAAATTCAATCAATTTAATTAAACAGATCAGACTCATTAACCCTAATTTGCTATTTTCGTGTTGGATTAATGTCGGACTTGCGAATTATGTCAAAAACTGTCAGCCTTAAATGTCGCATATCAGGTTCGGATCGTATCGAGACATGGATAAAAGACTATATAGGTTAACTCTATCCCAACCTATTTAATTAAACAGGCCAAACCCCTGGCCTCGACTATAACCCGCTAATTTTGTGTTGAGTTCATATCAGATTTAAGGCCCAATCGTGCCAAAAATTGCCAATCCTACTCAATAAAACATAACAAAGAAAAAAAAAAATGTTTGTTCATCCATAATTGTTGTTCATACAGTAATGATAAGACACAAGCAGTACACATAATATTGATACATTTTTAAAGTACTGAACCTAATTCAATCAAGAAATTATGCAACATTTGAGAATAGCAATGAGATGACGATATTTGCTACACTGACGCTTGGTATAGCGGCATGACAACGTACGATGAACCTAGTCTGGCAACGGTGAATCATTTAGGGAATTCCAGCTGATGTTCAGTATTGATTGATAATTTCTGTAATTGGGTAATTTCAGTTGGGATTTCTCCAACCGGCCAGCTTGTTCGACTGAAGCTTCATAACTTGAAGTTGGCTAATTAAGTCCACCCAACTGTCCCGGCAATGCACCCATTCAGTTTATTCCCTGCCAGATTCAACAACGTCGAATTCCTGCAAGAACCCAACTCCGGAGGTACCGACCCGGTCAAGAAGCCATTGTTTTCCAGCTCCGAGTACATCAATTTCTCAAGTGTTCCAAATGCTGCGGAAGGGGTTGTCCCATGCATTAAGCAAATGTGATATATATGGCTGGGAGAATGCCCAAGTTTAGACTGATTTCTTTTGTTTGGACTTTTGTATTCTTTGTTATAAAAGAGAACTCAATGTAATGAGAGAAATAAAAACTTTGGACAATGAATTAAATAAATCAGTGGTATTTTCAGAAGATTTTATAGTGAATATACTAATTTTTATACTATTTTTTTAAAGGGTATCAACTCTAATTTACTAATTTTTTTTTATTTTATATATATATACCCGATTTTTCTTGTTATAACCGGGTTTTTTAAAAAGCTATAACCGGCAACTGGCTCCGGGTAGCCAGTTATTGATTATTTATAATCAGGTACCAAACCGGTTTTCCAGTTATCAGTTTCCGGTTACAATCGGCTGGATTTACACCTCTAACAATGTACTATAGGAGTATTTTACTATTATTTTAGAGTTATGAAAATTTTGCACCAATACCCACATTAGAAATATATCTCATAAAGACAACAAAATAAATTAGGGCCGACAATTTTTTATATGACTGTAAACTTGACATGAATTTAACATAAAATTAGAGAGTTAAGATTGAGTATGAGAATTATTTGAGGCATCAGAAGTAAAATAAAGAAGAGAAATTTCTTGAATCCATTGAAATCTATAGGAACATAGAGAAGTTGGTCACCAAAAAATATCTCAAAGAAAGATAAAGATAAATCTTCACAATTGAGGAGGAGAATTATAAATCACAAGAACTTTTTCAAGATGAGATCGAGATTATTTTCCTATCACTTTGTGTCCATCTTCTAAATTCACAAACCTCCCTCTCTTTTTTTTCTACTGTTTTTTCTTTTTTGGTTACAAATTGTAAGTATTATTGAAATAGTAATGTTACATTTACAACTACTTTACAATTTATCGACACATATCAACATGTGATTGAAGCCATGTATGTTTGTCGGTGTCAACAAATTATTCAAAAGTTGGTCTAGCTAGCATGTTTCTTATTGAAATCAAAGGCATGGAATCCTTAAAATTGGTTTATATGAAAGTTTTTATAAATCAACTCTTAATATTGACATGTGTTTATTATATATTTTTTTAATTATACATGCTTATTACATGCTTTTTTTAATAGCTTAAAAAAAACACGTAGTTTTTAGAGACTGATGTATATAAATTTCCAATAAATCAATTTATAAAAATCTTATGTCGGTGCTGATATATATAGTGGGTTGAAATCTTTTCTAATATAAATGGTTAATCCCTTAAAATCTTCCCATAGCCCTTCAGTTTCATGATTGTGTTCTTCGGGCTTGTGATAGCACAACAAACCACACATTTTCCTACTGTTTTTTTGTCGTCAGTAACGTGTGGTCGACAGCCACCCTCGTGAGTGTGATGTAGGATAAGCTTGAAGAGATTCCCGACAATCAAAAGGAAATACTAGACATTTTATGTTTTTGTTGAATAATAAAATTGTTTTGAAAAAAAAAATAGTATTATGTTTTTTGTCAACAAAAACTTAATTTAAGTATATGAAAGTATATTAGTCAATTAATTGTTGCGTTGTATAATTAGTCAATAATTACTAATTATTAAGAAATTTTTGTCTTTTTTTTGTAAGTTGGAAGTATTAGAGATATTTTTAGTTATAAATTTCTACTATAAATATGCATATGGATATATAAAAAACTTTTTTAAAAAGGAAGGACAAAAAAATTAATTGGAACTAAAAAAAAAAAAAATAGAAATTTGTTCCTAGCAATATAACATTGAATCTCAAAAGTGAGAAGAACCAATTTTAAATTAAAATAAATCTTATTGATTTAATGTATCTTGTCTGATGGGATTACTGTTAGATAGGACGTAGGGAAAAATATATAAAAGCCCCCTCAACTAGCAACTGATTTTAAAATAATTTCATTGAATTTTCAAATCTATTAAAGTGACTTATCAAACTATAAAGATGTGCGAAAAATGTCACTTTTTTCAATAATAGCCTTATTCTCTTTAACTTTTAGAGATTTTATATAAATATATATATTTTTTAAAAAATAGTTTTCAAGAGAATAAGGGTATTATCAGAAAAAATTACATTTTTGGCACACCTCGATAGTTTGATGGGTCACTTTAGCAGACTCAAAAATTCATGAGACTATTTTAAAATCGGCTCTTAGTTAAGGGTGCTTTTTTATGTTTTTCCCTTGAACTTGTGAAGCTGGACATGGACTGTTTGACTTGTTTTGAACCCTGATGTCAGGATGCCAAACATGGGATATTGTTTAAAATGTGTGTTCTTGTCAGATTTTTATCATGATACCTCTTGGGCCAAAACTTGCACCTTGAAGTGGTCTGTTGTAACTTGATTCTGCATTCACTCTATTAATTAGCAATCCTTTTGTCCTTTGGTAGTAGACCCCTCACATTTTTTTTCTCTACAGTTTTTCTATTGCATGTTTCATATCATATACTAGCCAGAATGTTTCCACCAAAGAAAAAGAGCTCTACTCCTGCCCTCAGATATTGCTTCATGTTGAAATGGATATCACTGATGCCATTACTTTGTTCATGAAATGTAAGATACCGTTATAAGTAAAATCATAGCCTTTATTTCTTTAATAACAACACAATTGCATCAATGGAAGGTTTGATACTGGTGCCAAATTTCATAAGGCACAAGTTTTCCTCAAACAACTGTAAGATACAGATCAAGACGCCAGAGTGGTGGGTTCACAACTGTCATGTACACAAGCCAAGATATCTTTGTATTCCCTTGAAATGGTGAAGGAATCATATACCTTTCCATCACTGCTTTTCTTGTACTCGAAAAGTAGATAAGAGTGATTGAATGCTGTCAGTTTGCCAAAGCCAAAGTCATGGTCTCTGTAAATGCTCCAATTGGGTATTGCTGTGCTGAATTTTGATAAGTGGCTCCCTGCCCCTCCAACGACCACATGGATTGTTCCATTCATGGTGCCTGAATAATGTGACTTTTCTGAATTGACGCATTGATTCTACACACCACCAGCATTGACAAAAAGAAAAAACAATTAGAGACATGGCATGAAATTATTAGTGACAATTTGTGTTTGCATGTTAGGTTCAGGTCATGTTGAGGCATGGATATAAAAACTATATTGATCAACTCTAACTTGACCCTTTTAATTAAACGGGTCATATCACTCAACTTTAACCTACTAATTTTGTGTTCAGTTCATACCGGGTTCATGGGTCATGTCAAAAATTGTTAGCTCTACATGAAAGTCGCCTCAAACTTGGTATTGCACAGTATTAAAGTATTGATTAAGTAATTAAATTTACCTCTTCCTACTAGCTTAAATTTTTAGGACAATTGATGATTTAACACAGTATCAGAGTCAAAGGTCTTGAGTTCGAACCTTGAGTTCGCCATTTAACCTAATTTCAATTAAATATTCCACGTGTTGGACCTCACCTATTAAAATGGAGTTTGAGCTCACACGTGAAGGAGAGTGTTAAAGTATTGATTAAGTGATTAAATTTATCTTTTTCTATTAGCTTTAGTTTTTATGACAAGTGGTGATTTAACACACACTTTGGAAATTTAAAAGAGAAAGACTACAATGCTAAAGTAAGAGCTGGCTAACAAATTCAACAATGCAGCTGACCATTGCTTAAAGTATTATCATGCTGCTTGTGACAGGGACTTGCATAAAAGCATTTTCATATATCATTGTTCAAACTATACCAATGCAACCAAATGATGTTAATAGTGAATTGTATATCAAGTGTGTTTGAAGAAAGCTGCACATGGACATTTACCTGGTAAATGGGGCATGTCCTTTCATAGTTATGTATATGGCCAAAAAATGCGACATCCACCCTGTACTTCTGCCAAAGCTTCTGCAAGCTCTCCCTTCCCATGGGCTCTTCAAATGCGCCCTCCTCGGCGTACCAATTACTGGAGGAATATCCAAGAACACGATGAGCAGCAAAGATCAACCATGGTTGTTTCCGTCTATCTGCTGATGCAAGGCAATGCTCAATAAACTTGTACTGTTCTGTTCCCTCCCTCCAGTCATGTTCACTGTCAGCTATACAGAAGTGAAACATGCCATAATCTGTTGAATACCTGCACATTTTGTAAACATTTTCACAAATCTCAGATAAGAAACAAAGGAATGTTGGGAAAATGGACCAAGCTGATCTCTAATTGGACAAGTTATGACGGGAATTAAACTCCCTTTCAAGCAGTTTAACCAAACATAAAACACCTACCAGTTCTGTGGCTGGCACATCTCAAACATATCAAATACACCATAAATGAAGAGATGGTTTTGCTCCCAAAAATGTGGGAGTCAACGCTTCACCCCAAGGAAACAAACTGTTAGGTGCTTAGGGTGTGATCTAACATACCAAGTAATATTGCCACTATGTGACCAAACCCTAGTTGTAGCTAAGCGCAATGCCAAGGTACCTGGGTGGTTCTTTTGATGAACCCTCTGTATGTACTCTTATCTTTTTCGGTGTACTGATTCCAGAGGATGCTCTCTGTGTATTCTAGATAAGGAAGGTTTGTTCATGCTAATGTATTAATTAAATTATTAAATTTTCCTTTTTTATCAGCTTAAGTTTTTCCGATACGTGATGATTTAACATGGTATTAGAATAAATGTTCTGAATTCGAACCATGACTCACAGTTTACCCCCATTTCAAATCAATATGGAATTCGAGCCCACACGTGTGTAATTTAAAAATTTGTGTCAATGTGCCTGCATTGCTAAGCCACATCCTAATATTTCAACATTCAAATAAACATATAAGATACTGAAAAACGTATATGAAATTTACCAGAACTTAGCTCTGTTCTCAGCAGGAACATAGAACATGGTCTCAGCAAACACACCGCATTCCCCACCTGAATCTGTGTTTTGATAGAAGGATCCTGAATTTGGCCAATCACGTTCATGATTGCCACTGTGAGACGATCATATAAAAGATACTTTAACCAGTGTTATCAAGTAACTTTCATGTATGGATGAAACAAACAATGAACAGGTGGACAAACCTTGCAACCATATATGGGACAGTTGATGCAATGGGCTCCACCTGTGCCGTGAATTGGTCCCACTGTGAGACATATCCATTTGAATAACTTATATCTCCTATATGGAAAACTATGTCATAGTTTTTCAAGTCCTTGATGAGTTGATCGGTAGTATTCAGGGAACCTGGCTGATAATCACTGTACTCATTTGAACCATCACGCTCAGCCTGAAAATACAGAAACTCAACTTAGCTAGCAACATAGATGCAAAGTGAAGGGCGTGCACATGGGCCTTAAACTCCTAGCAATGGTTCTCAAGCACCCGTTCGCCTTCTGAATGCTGTTTCCCTTCTAGTTCAAAAACCAACAAATGACATCTTTCAGATGCTACTTCTGCTCCAATTTCGCAAACTGTAGATATATCAGCTGGTGCCCATCTATTTTTGAAGATTTAATATCTATTAATTCTATTTGCAAAATGTACAGCGAATGGAGAGCTAACAAGGTAAGTAGAAAGATTCAAGGTGTTACCTTAATCTACTTCTATGTCTAGAGATATGGGTAGATAAAGCAACTTCAACCATTCAATACTAACTGCAAGCTGAATGGGTCTCAAGAGGGATTTGAATATAATACAGAAGCATTTATAGATGAAAAATATGTTTGTATGGCTTTTTGGAAAACTTGTAGCACATATCATGGCCTTTAATCTAAGTGGTCCTATGGGCCAAGAAGCATAACAATGTGTTTATATTTTATTGAAACTTCCTTGCGCAAATCCAACTGTATTTCTAAATCAACTAAAAGAATTATAATGCATCCGCTTTTACAGAAAGATAAATTCCATTGTAAACACAATTGACTATAAGAGCAATAATACAAAGGGATGGAGATATATGCCACAGACAGAGCAGCAGAATGACCGAGTGATGTCAACTATAATTCAGGAACCCAGACGATGACAATTATAATCTTCCACTCAGGTCTTCTCAGGGCAAACAATGGACATTAATTGCCAATGGGCTCAAGAATCTATGACAATTAGTAGATGTCTTAGTTAACATATTTCCTGACATTGTCTTTATGATTTGTTTGGAGCAATGGATTTTTCCTTTCATATGGTTTTTTTTTTTTCCTTTTATATTTAATGCTTGGAATATTATAACTTTTACTATAATTTTCTTACAAACTCACACATAGTCCACATTTTATGGAAATCCATGTGAATTACTACATGTCTGTCCACATTATAGTATCTAACATGGATGAACTGTCATGTCAATTTGTAAGCGACTTGTAATAAAAGCTATTACCGTAACAACACTCTCAATACTTATAAATTTCTTTACGTCAGTACTTAACACTACCTTCCCCATGTCGCCAAATATTATTACACGTTGTAGTGAGTCCTGTCCAGGATACGGCGATGATTTGAAAGAATAGGTTTTGCTCCAGATACATGAGCCATTGGACAAGAGATGACCCATCCTGTAAGTGTACCTGAAATACCACTATAACAACGGTCAACATATATCATCAACACTTGAGGATACTTTTATGTCAAGAAAATGCAATTAAAAACATACACAGAGTTCGGCCACAAATTTTTTAAGAAACTTGTGTGTATAAAACCCTGATCACGCCAGCCTACTGTCCGTGCAGGTGAACCTGCAGAGTTACAAGGAAGTCTCATTATGCAACAGGCCAACAGCCCTACAAACCCCTTTAATTGAACTATCATTATGCAATGAGTCTAGGCTGTAACAACCTGTGCTTATAGTGGCAAGAGGTCAAGCTTTGAAAATAAAACTTACCCATTTGGAAGCTAGAAATAAGCAAATTACTAACTATCAAACCTTTCTAACAACATATATAGTCATGAATTGGCAAGATTTTGAAGCATAAACTTTCTATTGTATTCTAAGAAAGCATAGAAATGGCCAGAGTGAAGTATTATTAATTGAGAAGAGTCTTTCTGCTTTCTTTGAAGGTTACAGTAGAAATCAAAGCATGCATGGTATGATCAACTTGCAATTCATAAGGGAAAGTATGCAGTGGGGTAAAATTATTGGTAGATGAAATGAATAATACCACACATGCTGTTCTGATCAACTGTCAATGTTCCTGCTGGGGATCGAGTTTGAGTTTCTCCCTTCAGACCCCATTCCAATAATGGAACAGCTTCATCTATTGCATAGCCACTCGTCCAGGTTACTGTCATCTGCATAACATCAAAAGCTTACATAAAAATTCTGCTTGCATAATATGTATAGATGTCCCTGCAAGCCGAAACCAGAAGAAGAATTAATTTAGAAAGTTTCAACAACAGCTGGAGTTTCGTGCATTTGTAAGGAATTGATTTAAATCAACTTCGCCTGGCAAACATACTGATTTAAGACTTAAAAAAAAGAAAAAAAAAACTGAATAGAAATTTCTCTTTGACAAACATATTGTTTAGGACTTGGGACCTGATATCCAATATCCATCAGAAGATTTTACAGGAATCTTTTATTTGGGTAAACTTACTTCATCCCAAGATTTCCCTTGAGCAAGGCGTGGGTATAGAGGTGCTTTAGGATTGGCAAATGAAATGAAATTTGAAACTGCCACCAATATAGGCTGCAATATTCAATAACAAAATTACTTATCAGTACACATGAAGAAAAATTGGTTAATCTGGACGTTATGAGATGCAGTAACATGAAATGAGTATAGAGACCTTCACTAGGATCTTAGGTGAGAAGAAACAGGATACTAGCAAGTCCAGTTCAAAGATATACGAACATATTTATGAAGCATAAGAACAGCAAAAGACCCAGGGACACACATTTGACAAACCGCCTGAAAAAACTGCAAAGGAGAAGTCTGCCCGCTGATTGATCAACTGGAACTTCAAAACAGCTTTGCCAGTTTTTGTATACTTTGAATTGGAGGAATTTGCATACTTGAACTACAACAAATATACTCACCATCACATAAGTTAGAGACGCAAAAACCAAATTCGAGGAATTTACCAATTTTATCTGCTACTTTAATCTCAGTTTTTCAATTCAAATTGTACACACCTTTATCGGGCTTGTGCATATATATGGTTCTTGATCTTCATCATTCACTGGTAGACAGGTTGATGAGCTGCCAATTGATGCAGGCCAGTTTTCAATCAGACCAGTCTTAATAAAAATGTTTGTGATTCCGACATCGGATGCAGGCAAACTTGGTGGCGTTAGACAGCTTATTAAAAGCGCCTCAAAGTCATATTTCATGAAAATATTCCCAATTCCAATGTTTACTAAGTCAAAACGGGCTGTAAAAAGAAATGAAAAAAAAGTATTCAAGAAACTCCCTCGGAAACTGGACCAGACGAGAATATATATATATTTTTTTTGGAGGTTTTAAGCTTTATCGCAAGTCTCGTCTGAATGAGTAAGTAGGCCCATCCAGATGAGATTGCGCCGGTTGCCAAACTGACTTTATTTCAGTGTCTAAATATTTTTTTTTGTATTATTATTATTCATTTGTTTTAATAAAAACAACACTCTAGGAGTGGTTTTCTATCTATTTTACCTCAAATCCTTTATTTGTTCTTAATTTTGGGAAGAATTGTTAATCTACTATTGTTTGTTTTGCAATCCACTACGCTGGATCACCAATTCAAAGCAAAAACATTCCTTCAATTTATGCATTAACAGAGGAAACTTTAGTCCCATAACTATAATCTCCATTATTTGGTAAAAAAAACTCTGTTCTTGAAAAGCCATTGACTAAGTTGCCCATTCTATTCAATCTAATTTGTGAACGGAAAACTACTAGCTAAACTGTACAGACTGATAAAGCTATAGAGATGTAGATTACTTGAAGTCTGCAGGAGAAAAAACGGCAACCCAATCATCCTCAGAAGGATTTGGGTTTACAAGATTCACCGTCACCCATTCAGTGTCCTCGCCCTGTATTCATATGAAGAAAAACCCACATCAAAACTTGACTGTGACCAATCTAGACTTGACGAGAATTACATCATGAATAATGAATTCAACATCCTTATGAAAGGCACAGGCCTTTCGAATTTCCTGAAGTAACTTGTGTAGATTACGAAATTTTTGTACCTGTAACCCAAGAACAACTGGGTTCGCTTGAATGGAGACAAATATTTCCTACAAACCACTCACATATAAGAGTGACATGTGTCCTTTAAGCACGTGAGAAGTACATGTTTTCTTATTGAGAAATACTACGTGTACTTAAATTTTACAAAGAGAGCCTTATTAAGGGTCCGTTTGTGTTTGCGATTTCAAAAATTGCGATTTAAAATCATGATTTTAAAATGTGCAATTTGAAAAATCAAAAAACGCAGTTAAGCATTTGGCAAAATCGCAGTTTAGCATTTAAAATCGCAAATTAGCCTTTAAAATTCTGCGTTTTCAAAAAAGTATCATCCCACCTGCAATTTGAAAAAACATATTTTCTGCGTTTTCAAATCGTAATTTTTAAAAACGCAGTTCCCAAACGATTTATGTTCTGCGATTTGGTTTAAAATCGCACTTATTATCTACGAAATCGCAATCTCAAACGCACCCTAAGATGATGTGAAACTTATTCATAAGTACTCGTAGCATTTCTTTTTATTAATTATTTTGATCATCTTCAATGAATAAGCTCCACGTCAATTAATAAGGATGACTTTGTAAAAATTTAAGTACATGTAACATTTCTCTTTCTTTTTAATGCTATTAAAAAAGTATGTGAGAAGTACATGCTATTAAAATAACGTATTTTTCATATGCCAAAAAACACATGTCAATCTTAGATATAATTTGTATAAGATTTCCTATAAACTAATTTGTAAAAAATTATGTCATTCTTTTCTTAAGCGATAAATTAGCTTTTTTTCTTTAGCCGTTTAGCTAATGAAAAGACAAACACCTGTTTTGCAGCTTTATATATATTTTTTAAAATCCATAAAAGGGGTCACAATCATGAATTCATGATTAAGATAATCTTAAGACTCTTTTTGTAGGGTACTATATCTTCTTTTTAATAGTAAATTCCTTATAAATTGATGTTTCATAACAATATTTATCATGTTAATTATTAAAATATGAATTTTGCGATCCACATAATATTTATTACATTTACAAACTAATGTGCGCGACGATCTATATAATACTCATCACATTAGACACTAAATGCATGTATTATTTGACATAACATATGATCATATTCGTAACTCAATAGGAAGAGTATCAATTCGTGTTTGTAGGTCAATCAAAATTTAATCAATTTAATTAAATGAGTTAGGTCTTTCAATCCTAATTTATTAATTTTGTGTTGGATTCGTATCGAGTTTGCGAATCGTGTAAAAAATTATCAGCCATAGATGTCGCATATCGATCAGACTCACATCATATCGAGACTCGAATTACACTTATTTTTATAAAATATAAATTATCACGGTGAATTTATTTTTTATTTTTTAAAAAAAAGGTTGTAATAGAAGCTGTATTAACAACTTCAGTTATAAAACTTGTATTAAAAAAATTGATAATTTATAAAATATCAATGAACGCAGCCAAGCACCAAAAAGATACTGGGAGGGGAACAGCAGTTAAAGAGCTCCACCGCCACCGGAGGTGCGGCCATACTACCTCACCGATCACGGTCTGTTCTTCTTTTAGCTTCTGTTAGTGCTTGGCGTGCGGCCATTGTAGCAACAACAACATTGTATGAAGTAAATACTATAAACCAATATATAGGTAGCTAAAAACGCAGAATTGGAAGGAAGACAATCACATTAGAAAAGGCAAAAGGATTGGTACCTTCAAGCCGAGAATGAGTGGGCTGGCTTTAATGGAGACCGAGTCACGGAGGGCAAGAGAAGTTTTATGAATGTTGATATGAGAAAGTGGATGCATGTCATCACCTACCCTGCCGTGAGCAGAAGCCAAGCACAAACTTTGCAGGCACAGAACGAGCACAATCCTGAAGATCATCTTCAACCAGTACTGCAGAGAGCTGCCTGCTTTCATTTCTTTTGCTTTCTGTTATATATAATTACTATTTTTTGTTTTTTAGGTTAAGAAGGAGTGGAATGAGGGAAGGCATAGAGAGAAAAGAAGAATAGGGAAACTCAGCTGAAGATGTGAGAAACCATTAATGGAGGCTTAATTAGGCTGTGTGGGAGAGAAGCGAAGACCATAAGTCCATAAGTACCTATATATAAGGAGCAAAGAGTTGGTGTGTGATTGTCTGGTTTTTTCTAACTACAAAAAAAAATTAAAAAATTCAAGTGCCGGTCTATTTTTTTTTAGCCGTAGACGTGATAAGTATCATGTGAACTAATACATTAGTTTATAAAGAATTTGTAATAAAAACATTATTACTCCTAACAACAATCTTATATTAAAAACTAATTTAATTTAAATTTTGAAGGTTTTTTTTTAATTTTTTTTTTTTTTTGTTATGAGTTAAAAACTTTATAAACCAAGCACCATTTTACAAACTGATGTAGGACAAGATTTCCATCTTGTTCCCGAAATGCCCTTGTTATCGAGAGGGTCCGACTTGACATCGGAATTATGGTCAAACGGGCTTATTCATGGACAATTGTGTCGTTGGCACCGAGTGGACATGAGGAAAGCTATTTGCCGACAATAAAAGTACAAAAGGAAAAAGATGCCAAGGCCGAGACTGAAATAGCATTCCAAGGCCGAGTCGACTTGAAGTTGCCGATGCCCAAATATGGAATTTCCCGAGCCAACTCAAGATTCCGAGGCCGAGATATGTCAAGGCTAAGATAGAAATATCCTTTCGAAACCAAGAGGACCAAAAGATCCCGATACCGAGACAAATAGAATATTCCGAGATGGAAATCATATATCGAGGGCGAGATGAGCAGAATATCCCGAATATCTTAATTAAGAAGATTGCCGAATAATAAAGATTCCGATATTGACATTGCGAAAGATCTTCTGAGTTGTCAACTGCCATCAAGAGGAAACACTAAGAAGGAAATAAGAGATTTTTGACAAATCTCCTTATGTAGGACAATCCAAGGAGGCGCCTCGAAAGGTTAACAATGTCATCTCGAACAATATTCGAGACGAGGTTTCTGGATTGGCACATAGTCGAGATGTGTTGGAAGTTGTCTCGGTAAAAAGCCGAGATCCAATCTCGACAAATAACCGAGACCATCTTGGTCCCATTCGGCAAATAACCAAGACCCAGCTCGGTAAATCAAAGCAGAAGACTCCTACAGAAGGATCAGACGAGCGGATTTCCTAGAGAAGCAGCCGCACGGATATCTGGAGGATTTTGTGCCACGCGAATTTCCTGGAAGAATTTGTGCTGATTTGACTTTCTATGTTTTTCCTTTTTGTTAATTACCATAACGTGCTTTTCCTCAAATGAAGGGATTTCCTTGTCAATCAAATCTCCTTTGATTAAGGAAGATTTGCTGACACTTTTATTATTGTTTATTTCCTTTACAACACTTTAGGGCTTCACTATAAATAGGGAGACAATGTAAGAAAGGAAGGATGATTGATTATTATTGAATGGAAGTTTGTTTTTTCTCTTCAGCTTGCGAGTTGAACGTTTGTGCTTGAGAACACAGATTCTCTTCACTTCTATTCGCTTACGCTACGTCACAAACACTCTGGTCAAAACTGGAATCGAGTGTTCCAAAAGGAAAACACAACAAGCTGCAAAAAATAGCAACTAAGCAAATTAACTAATTAGGAAAAACAAAACAGCTCATCAATTGGACTAAAACAACCAGCACAACAAATACCATGCAATTACAGTTGAGGGGAATTCGATCTTAGGAGGAAATTTAGCCAAAATCCGAGCCTTCACTTCCCATCTGATTCTAGAAACAATCTGCTCTTTAGTCCTAAGAGTTTTACCAAGTAGCACAACATTTCTCTGTCCGCAAGTGATGAACAGCAACACCAATGCAAAAATTAGGATACAACTCTTCAAGCTTTTACCTTATAATTTTGCAACACTTTATAATACCATTTCATCCCAATCAGTCGATCGGAGGGTTAGTCTCCGAACAGTTCAGTATAATGGATCTCCAAATTAACTAGTTTTTTATGTTACACATGTGCATTTAACACACAATGTGCATTTAACAATGAGATCGATAATACGACAGGTCCTATAGAAGACATGTGATAACACACAATATTGCCTATATCAATAATTATATACATGTCACATGTTTCAATTTTTTTTATGATTTTGTAAAACATGCATTATTTGACCTAACATATATATATATATATGATCATATTCGTAATAAAATAGGAGGGTGGCAATTCATGTTCGTAAGTCAATCAAAATTCAATCAATTTAATTAAACAGATCAACCCATCAATCCTAATTTGCTAATTTCGTGTTGGATTCATGCCGGACTTACGAATTATGTCAAAAATTGTCAGTCATACATGTCGCATATCAAGTTTGGTTCGTATCAAGACATGAATATAAGATTATATAGGTTAACTCTAACGACTCAACCTATTTAATTAAACGGGCCGAACCCTTCAACTATAACCCGCTAATTTTGTGTTGGGTTCATATCAGATTTAAGGCCTAGTCGTACAGAAAATTGCTAGTCCTACTCAATAATACATAATAAAGAAAAGAAAAAAAACGTTTGTTCGTCAATAATTGTTGTTCATATAGTAATGATGTATAAGACACATGCAGTACACATAATATTGATTCATTTTCAAAACTTCAAATCCTGAATTGAAAACTAGAAATGATATATAATTCAGTGATTGAAATCATTTTTTTTTTTTTTTTACCTAAAATCGATTATATTCTTAAAAAAACATAATTATAGTTTATGAAAATTTAAAATCATCAACAAGCTCCCGTATATATCCACGAAAATTTATTATCAAAACATTAGAACCTCGTTATACTTTTTCACCATATGAATGCATCGATCTTGACTGGTGACTACAATTTGATAATATTTTTCCTTCAAATTAAGATGCATGTAGGCTTAAGTTACTCTCTACAGTTTGATAATAATCAGTTGTATTCCTGTTATTGTTAATATATTTTTTATTTATTCATTTATTTAAGGTAGTATTAGAGTAATAATTTTGAATTCAAACTTTATATTAATAATTCAAATTTTATTTTAATTAAATATTCTATGCATGGGGTATGGTTACTTCTTATTACATGCATGCACTAAAGATAATTTTGCTTTGGCTCTTTAAAAGTACTATTTTTTTTCTTCTTAATTTTAAAATATGGTCAACGACGGCTTTAATTTTTTTTTTTTTTTTTTAATCTCTGTTCATGAACAAATGGTTTCTTTAGCTAATAGAAACTACTAAAGTATTTTTGTTTTGACAACTAAACCATGTGGGGAGATCTAAACATGTGCAACTCATCTTTACTTTATTATTATTATTATTATTATTATTTTATTTTATTTTTAAAGATACGTGTAACATAATTTTATGTTTTTTTCTGAGCAAGTTAGGTCCTAACTATATTATATTTTGCTCCTGAAATGTGTCATTATTTTTATTATTGTTCTTTGAGGCCATCAGGCCCTTAAACTATAAAGTATATATAGTTTAATTTTAGGAACATTTATTTATAAAAGACAGTAACAAATCTTGAAAAACGAGTCCAATGTGAAAAATGAGAAAAACAGTAAATTATTTATTGATGCCAATTCACATCAATTTGTTCATCTCCTAAATTCGCAAAACTATATATTTTTTTAGTAGTTAATTGTTATAGAATGACAATGATTGGGTAATTAGTAATTAATTGTTATAGTAATGTTTGATTGGAGGTCTTTTTTGTCATTCTACGTATTATTGAAAGAGTAATGCAACACCTATATCTCTTTACAACTCACTGACACATGTTAATACGTGATTGGAGCCATGTGTGTTGACACGTGTCAGTAAATTATAAAAAAGTTTTCCTATTGAAATCAGGTACATGGCAAAAAGCTAATACCCCAGAGAGAGAAAAAAGAGAGGAGCTAATATATACTGGCTTGAAAAAATTTCTCCATGGCCATAAAAATTTCCCCATAGGCCTTTCAGTTTCATGTTCCTTTTATACTTGGCAGTAACCTAGACTTTTGGTACAACACTTGAAAAATCTATAAATAAGAACAGGATAAAGATGACTTCCATTCAAGCCCCACCTTCATTTTAGACATTATTTCGAAGATTAAAACAAATATATCAATATAAAAACAGCAAAGAAGTGATAATATAGCAACAACTAACAGGAGAGGAAAAATAATTAACTTTCCAAAACCTCTATATATTATTTTCAGAATATTAATATAACACAGTTCCATCACCTAAGTTTCCTTGAAAGAGTTTTAAGGTACTGATTAAGTTGCCAAAGTGGTTGCTTCACAACCGTCATGTACACAAGCCAGGACATCTCTGTAGTCCCTGGATATGGTGAAGGAGTCGTATACATTTCCGTCACGGCTTTTCTTGTACTCAAAGAGGAGAGACGAATGGTTGAATGCTGTCAGTTTGCCAAATCCATGGTCATAATCTCTGTAAATACTCCATTTGGTAGTCACTTGGCTAAACTGTGATAAGTGGCTCCCTGCCCCTCCAACAACAATATGGATTGTTCCACTCAGAGGGCCTGAATAATGAGACCTTTCTGAATTCACGCATTGATTCTACACCACAGCAAATTTACAATAACATATTAAAGACTTTCTCTTCTAAAGTAACAAAAATAAAAATAAAAATGGAAACTAACTTTCAACAACCCTGCTGCAGCCAGTGATTAAACACTTTCGACAGTCTGCAATGAGTCGTATACTTTTAAAAAACAAGTCAAAATAATGACTTGCATATTGATGTATGCATGATGAAAAAAATCTACACATGCATGGATTCATAGGTCCTCAAACTTGTTTTAATGAACTTGATATAACCTACATAATCTTGCCGTTATTTGTACCTGGTAAATGGGGCATGACCTCTCATAGTTATGGACATGGCCATAAAATGCAATGTCCACCTTGTACTTCTGCCAAAGCTTTTGCATGCTTTCCCTTCCCATGGGCTCTTCAAATGACCCCTCCAGGCCATAATAATAGTCAGAGGAATATCCAAGGACACGATGAGCAGCAAAGATCAACCAAGGTTGTTTCTGTCTATCTACCGAAGCAAGGCAGTTCTCAATGAATTTGTACTGTTCTGATCCCTCCCTCCAGTCATGTTCAGTGTCGGCTATACAGAAGTGAAACATGCCATAATCCGTGGAGTACCTGCATATTCATAGTTTTCATTTAAGAAATTGGACAAAAAGGCTTATAATAAAAGGCACTAATCTATAGCAATAAAAGCAATAATGAAAATAAGAGACCAAACAGTTTTGTTTGACTTGATTGCCGTGGAGTAGCAAATTCTTGTGATTACCCATTGTAATGTAGCCTCTCTCTTGTGTCTATCACTAGTTCCAGAGGAGGCTCTCTTTACAACTTAGATATAGAGAGGTTTGTATGTTCGTCTATGTATTTTTGAGCACCATTCATTATAAAGCAGAATGCAATTTACCAAAACTTAGCTCTGTTCTCAGCAGGAACATAGAACATGGTTTCAGCCAGCACACCACATTCCCCACCTGAATCCATATGGTTATAGAAGGACCCAGTATTTGGCCAATCGCGCTCGTGATTACCACTGCAGGAGAAATGAAGAAAAAAAAAGATTCTTCAACCAGTTTCATGAAGTAATATCTAAAACAAAACTATGTACAGACGGCTATAAGTTAGGGAAATGGCACAAACCTTCCAGTCATATATGGGACAGTTGATGCAATGGGCTCCACCTGTGAAGTGAATTGGTCCCATTGCGAGATGTATCCATTTGCATATGATGTGTCTCCAATATGGAAAACTATGTCAATATTATCCAAGTCCTTGATGAGTTGGTCAGTAGTGTTCAGCGAACCTGGTTGATAATTACTATACTCATTTGAGCCATCACGCTCTCCCTGAAAGGCACAAAAAGAAATGTTGATTGCTTTATGTGTGCATCAAGCACAAAGAAACTCAATTGACTCACATTGCTTTGATAACAACAAACATGAAAATGTTAGGGAAAGGCTTGCATTTGAGTCTTGAATCCCTAGCTACAGTCTCAAGCACCTGACTAAGTGCAAGTTCTGTTCTAGTTTGGCAAACAGAAAATGAAATGGGTCATGATATTCTAATCCTCCTCATTTTCCAAGTAGATGTATTAGGTGGTACCCATCAGTTATTAAGTGCTGCGGTATGAGACATAGATTTAAGATTTTGTTTGCTTAATCCTAGATTTAACCATTCACTACTAGCTTCAATATAAGAAAACTCGGATTTGGACTTGAGCTTTGACCTCATTATTGATACCTGTGTGTGTGCATGTGGCAAATCTGTAGCATTTATATGGCCTTATAGTATACACGGTTGTGATCGACAAAGGTGGAAAATCCAATTGAATCAAGAAGAACAGGAAGCAACCCAAAAGTTACAAATAAAACGATGCTTGTGCACCCTCTTTAAAGTGAGGATGAAGGCAACAGTGCCAAAAGGATGTGTATGTGGCATATGCAGAGAAGTAGCACGACCATTTCATTTCAGTTATCAAACATCGTAAAAGCAAAATGACAGTAAAATTCTTCCAATATGGCCTTATCCAGTAAAAGGATGATATTATTTGCCAACGACTGAAAGAGTTTATGATATGGACCAGCAAATGAGAAAAATAGAATAAAGAGAATTTGAAAGCATTAAGGAATGATCTGATCAAGTTGAAAGACCAAAGGGAACTGATGCTGCACTTGGTGTGTAGTTAGGTAACATTGAATTTCTCCTTCCAAAAAGAGGCTACTAAGTTTATTTTATTTTTCCTTTTCATTATAAATTTCTCCTAGTCAACACAGGATAGTACCTTTCCCAAGTCACCAAATATTATAACTCGCTGTAACGAGTCCTGTCCAGGATATGGGGATGATTTGAATGAATATAACTTGCTCCGTATAATTAAACCATCTGATAAGATATGGCCCATCCTGTAAGTGTACCTGAAAATAGATCACAACAACCTTCAGAATAGATAGTCATCCTGTCATAACACTTCTATGTAAAGGAAAAAGAATCTTGAAATGCCTACACAGTGTTTGGCCACAAGTTCTTTAAGAAACTTGTGTGTATGAAACCAGGATCACGCCAGCCAACTGTCCTTGCAGGTGAACCTGCAGAGCAACAAAGAAACCCCTTATGGAACAGGCCTACATTCTGCACTAATTGCACTTCCGTATGCAATAGGGTCTAGGTTGTGAAAAAATTTGTGAGTGATAAGAGTCCATGCTCCAAATCTATTACAAGCCAAGAAAATACATGAATCGGCAACCTAACTATCAAAACTTTCTAACATTATATATAGTCATAAAATGGTATGACTTTCAAACATAGACTCCCGAACACTCAAAAAAGCCATAAAAATGGCCACTGTGAGCTGTTATTTATTATTGAAAGGCACAAGGAGAAAACACAACTTGAAGTGTTCTCAAATTCAAATAGCATAAATAACTAGAGAAACTGATTTACATGCAGTCTAGGATAAGTAGAATTCAATAAGGTATATTCGATCAGAAAATAGTGATAGAGTTGACAATCAAGGTGCCTTGGATTATAACTAAAATTAACTTTGCATGAGTAGATGAACTTTAAATCATACCACACATGCTGTTTCTAGTAAAGGTCAATGTTCCAGCTGGAGATCGAACTGGAAATTGTCCCTTCATGCTCCACTCAACAAATGGGACAGCTTCATTTATGTCATAGCCACTTGTCCAGGTAACTGTCATCTGCATAAAAATTTCTGCATGCTTAATGTTTATATATCACAACAAGGCATAAACACAAAGTTGACCGGTGACCATAACATTGACGTTGCAATCTAGGATTTTAGTAAAAAGTACTAGCATCAAGCACCTACAGATTTAGAATTAATTCAGGAAAGTTTTCAAGAAGAACCAGAGAGTATGCACTCGGTGGAATCTGTCATGGGAAATATTATCTCGAAAAGGACGCCCTCAGTATCAAATATTTAGCTTTGAAACTCATAATAAATGTCCATTTGAACTTGGTCAGAACTTGGGGGGAAAAAAAAAAAAACTTACCTCATCCCAAGACTTTCCATGAGCAAGGCGTGGATATACAGGTGCTTTAGGATTGACAAATGAAATGGAATTTGAAACTGCTACCAGTTTTGGCTGCAATATTGATCATGAAATTATTAACAAGTCCAGATTGTACAATCATCTGCATTATCAGGTTGAAAGGCAGGCAATGCAATAAAATACATCGGATCTAGAAACACCTTCAGAAAGATCTATGTTACAAGTATGGTTTGAAAAAACAAAAAAAAAATGGAAATATCTGTAGATCATGGACACACATTTGACAATCCGCCTGAAAATAATGCGAAGGAGAAATCTGCTCGCTGATTGATCAACTGGAACTTCAGAGAAGCTTTGCCTGTTTTTGTATATTGTGAATTGTAGTTATTTGCAAACATATACTGGGACAACAAGTTCAACACACATTAGTTAGAGACGTGTAAACGGAATTGTTCTACAAGTCACTGTAATCTTAACGTAACAATTTACATCTTACACACCTTTATAGGGGCTGAGCATATATATGGAGTCTGTTCTTTTGGGTCATCTACTGGTGGACAGGTTGCTGAACTGCAGTATCAAAATAAAACTCCTTACAATTTCTGCAATGATATATCATGCACAATTTCCTACTTATGCTGTAATAAATAAGCATGATTTTTGGCACCTCAACTATAGTTGCAAAAAATTAGATGAACTTGATAATTCACATTCCATTGAACTGTATTCAATTAAAAATAAAAACAAAAAGGCTAAATAGTTCATAAGGACAAGGATGAACAATACTTGAAATTTGCAGGAGAAAAAACTCCAACCCAATCTTCCGTGGACGGTTCAGGGTTTACAAGGTCCACCATTACCAATTGAGTGTCCTCACCCTGTAAACTCAAATGATGATCACATCACCAAACTTTGCACCTCCAAAAAGGGTCTAAATATGATATGATCACAGAAACTCAAATGCAGTATCCAAACTATAATAGATTCAACAACCGTCAAGTTATAAAGATACACCCAATTAACAAAGACATAAATTTAATACAAGGAATATCATAATATACACCAAACAACAGTAAACTTTGCAGCCATTTAAAATTGTTATCATCTAATTGGTGCCAAATAGTGGTCATAAGTCTGACACATTAAGATTGCTGGTTTTCTATGAATGAGCCAAGAAAGTAGTCCACATAACTATAACAGTAACAAAACAAAATCAAATTCCAATACCACTGAGCATATAGTGTATGAAATTTTTTACCTTTAAGCCGAGAAGGGAAGGGTGGGCATTAATGGAGGAGGAGTCATTGAGAGCAAGAGTGGCTTTGTGAATGGCAATCTTTGACAATGGCTGCTCCCCAAAGCCATCGTTATCAGCCGAAACTAAGCCAAGGCCGAATCCCACTAATCCCAACAACACGAAAAGCATTAAGCTCTTCTCCATTCTGGGACCTATAGCAGATATCTCTGAAGCCAACTTAGATATTAAAGTTTGCATTTTTCCTCTTCTTTTTGGGTATATAAATAGATTCAAAGAGTTTGAATTCGGATAGGATTCCATTGAGGTCCCCAGGAATCATTCGAGGCTTTTAGACTTCTTTTCTTTTCTGGGTTTTCAATTTTATCGGTTGATATTATTACTCAACTAAGAAAAGGTTAAGAATTATCGGGATGCCGTGAACTTAAGGAGACAGAGAAGCAGAGAAAGTTCAGCTGTAATGGTCCCATCAATAAAATGTAATGGTCCCATTAATAATAGATCGGCTGGGTTTAGTAGAGGGCTGAATGGGCTTGAGATTTAAAAGAATCCAACAGCGGACTGTCTCTGCTCTTTCTCTCTCCTTCTCCAACTCTGTCTCTCAGTTTCGACCGGAGAAATGATCGGAGAAGATTAACCCTATAAGGAGGAGGATAGACCTTGTGGCTACTAGAAGATAAACAAACCACATCGACTACTCCGAAAGAAATTGAAAAGGAAAATGATACAAATACTCCTGTTGCACAACTTGTGCACTCACAGCAGCAGGCACAAGGATGTGGGATCCAGTGAAAATGGTGTAAAAAGTGTTTGGTCATGAATATGAATCTTACGTGCCGTTGGGGTAATTACCTTTTCCCCATTAATTATCAAAAAATGCGCGATGCCCTCATAAATTATCAACTCGACCAAAATAGAGCATTCAACTACCAAAGACAACCATTTTCCCCCATTCCGTCAGTTAGAAGGGTTAAAATAAACAGTCAACGGGTCATGTGCTGTTTTACATAGGAGCATGTTGAAAGATGGTGGTAGTTCATGGGGGAAAAGATGAAGAAAATGAAGGTAAAACAGCGTGTGACGGTCACGTGACCCGTTGACTGTTTGTTTTAACCCCTTTGACTGATGGAATGGGGAAAATGGTTATTTTTGGTAGTTGAATGCTCTATTTTGGTCGAGTTGGTCATCGCGCATTTTTTGGTAGTTCATGAGAGGAAAAAGTAATTATCCCCGTGCCGTTTCTTACGATATAAAATGATATTTGAAAATGAAAATTATACAAGTTTATCTCTTACCCACCTCCTGCCCGTATCATTAAATTTGTAGGACTACAAATCTAATAGTAAATTTAAAATTAAATTGTATGGATATAGGTAAGAGATAGTTAGGAATGGATGTCTAACATGTTCATTTTGAAAAAGATATTTATCTTATGAGAAATGATCCCTCCACTCATTTCTCACAACAGCCTCACAACAAGTTGACGTGGCTGGTAATATTTTATTATTTTTTTACAAAAAGAAATGAAAACAAAACAAAAAAATAATAAAATATTACCAGCCACGTCAGCTTGTTGTGGGGCTGTTGTGAGAAATGAGTGTAGAGATCATTTCTCTTATCTTATTTTTTAGCGTTTAGTGTGACGAAAAATAATAATCAACAGAAAACGTTTACGGTTTGATCGAAAAATCTTTTTTTAATTTCCGTAAAATGGCTTTTATTTTTTTAAAACCGTAAACTATTTTTCAAGTTTGAGCTTTTCATTCTCAAATCGTCGAACCGCTACTAGAACACTGTCGGGCCTCCGCTGGGACACCGTCGAGACCCACGTGGACACATATGGAACCCCATGGAGCCTCCGTCGAGACCCATAGGGACACCGTCCGAACCTTGTCAGGCCTCCGTTTAGACCTTGCTTGGACACTGTTGGGACATGCCAGGACGCATCAAGCCTCAGTTGAAACTCTCTTTAGAAAAAATAAATAAAAAAGAAAAAAGAAGAAAAAAGAAGAAAAAAATAAAAAAGTAAAATAACAAAATTACTAACAGGTATCGATATGTGATTAAAACTTAGGAGTGTGCAAAAAACCGCACCCCCGCCCCGCCCCGCCCTGTTTCCAGTTATAAATTTGTGGGTATGGGTTGGATTTTGGTACACCTGTGCGGCAGGAAAAAAAGAAAAGAAAAGAAGAAAAAAAACCCCTAAGTTCTATACTCTTCATTTAACCCTAACGTCGTAGCCTCTTATAGAATCTTCATTTTTCTCTTCTCTTCAACCTCCCCATATTCTTCACCCCGCACGACGCACACAGCACATAGTCGCACCCTCGCTAACTACAACATTCATAAGGAGTCGACCTTGCATTTGGTGTTGAGATTGAGGGGAGGATGCAAATCTTTGTGAAGACTCTAACAAGGAAGACCATCACACTGGAGGTGGAGAGCTCAGATACCATAGACAACGTGAAGGCCAAGATTCAAGATAAGGAAGGGATTCCTCTGGATCAGCAGAGGCTCATATTTGTCGGAAAGCAGTTGGAGGATGGGCGTACCCTCGCTGATTTACAACATTCAAAAGGAGTCCACCCTCCACCTTGTCCTCTGGCTCCGCGGTGGTCACCTATAATTGCTTTTCGTTGTCTTTCCTTTCTTTTGTGGTATTGTGTCTGTGTTTGTGGTGATCTAGTAGTTGCTCAATGGCTACCTTAGAAAAACCTGCCCCGCCCTGCATGGATATAACTCATTTTTTTCGGTTTACGGGTGAGATTTTCTAAACTCGCAGGGTTGTGGAGCGAGGGCAAAAATGGTGGAGATTCACTGCGTGCCCACCCCTAATTAAAAACATCATTAGTTACTTAAGACAAATTTAGCAAGTTGTAAAAGAGTGCAAATTTTAATACCTTTCAATCACGTACCAAGTTATAAATGACAATTCTCTCCCTCTTCTTATATATCATGCTCATTCTGTGTATAAATTCTCTTGTTGTATCGTTGTATAGCATTCAATAAAAAAAAAAAAAAAGCACTCTTATTTTAAGCTTTTCATGGTATCAAAGTTGTAAAAAAAGCTCACGCTTATCTTTTCAATCCTTTCTTCTGTTTTTCTCTTTCATGGCTGAATCAAGCAAGTCTGTGTTTGCTTTTCCTAATCTTGCCCATCTTACTCCTCACAAATTAGAAGGGCCTAATTATACAGTTTGGGTCTCCCAATTTAAATCCATTTTTCGTACGTATGATTTTGAGAGCTTTGTTGATGGCTCTGATTCCTGTCCTCCCAAATTTGTTACTGATAAGGATGGACAAGTCACAACCACTATCAATCCAGAATTCTCTATCTGGAATAAGAAAGACCAGTATCTCTTGAGCTGGATTAATTCTACACTGTCCGCGAACGTCCTTTCCACTGTTTATGGATTGACTACTTCATGACAAGTCTGAAATTCATTGGCAAATCATTTTGCCTCTCAATCCAAGTCCATAATATCTAGCGCCAACTACACACTTTACATCAAGGTTCCAAATCATGTTTGGACTGTATTACTACTACAAAGGAATGTGCTGATCAATTGGCTGTAATAGGTAAACCAGTCGATGATGATGATTTAATCACTTATCTTATTGTTGGATTAAATTCTGCTTTTAATCCATTAATTGCCTCTTTCTCCTTTGCTACACGTGAGAATAACCTCACCCTTGAAGATTTTCAAGCAGAGCTATTAAGCTACGAAGCTCTGCTTAAAAACCAGAACAAATCTATTCCTCCTGATTCAAGTCAAGTTGTCTTCCTTGCTCAGAATCGTGGTGCTCACTATCCACGCATATCTAAAGGCCATCCATTCAAGCCTTTTCCAAAGCAGTTCTCTGAGCGACGTCAATCTGCACCCCCATCCACTGGATTTCCAAGGGATGCACAACATGGCATCCAAGGTCTCCCATACAGTAGCTTTCAAGGTCCCACAGTTCATAGCTATCAAAGATTCACTCAACCTGGATCCCACAGAACCACTCAACATGGGTCTAGCTCCAACAAGTTTTCACCAAATGGCTTCCAAAATGCTCCTTGGCCACCTTGTCAAATTTGTGGGGAGAGCAATCATCAAGCTCTTGACTGCTACCATCGTATGGACTTCTCATTTCAGGGACGACACCACCCTCCTTCTCATTTGGCAGCTATGGTTGCTAATACTTCTGTGCTTCCTGATAACAAACCTTGGTATGCAGGCAGTGGTGCAAACCAACATATCACTTATGAGCTTGACAATTTGACTTTACAGCAGTCTTACAATGTTAATGAAACAGTTTCCGTAGGCAATGGTGCAGGTTTGCTTATTGCTAATATTGGTTCTTCATTTTTCAATACCCTTCATCCTCTTTTTGTTTGAAAAATATTCTTCATAGTCCTAATGCTTCGGCAAATTTATTATCTATCCAATGTTTTTGTGTTGACAATGATTGTCATTTTATTCTAAATGCGTTTGAATTTTGGGTGAAGGACAACTTGACAGGCAGAATTCTCCTCCACAGCCCCAATGAAGGAGGTCTTTATCTTGTGCATTTGAAGCAACTTTCTAGAAATAAAGGCCCGCGTCTCTATGCTTTTATTGGCATCAGAACCACTTGGCCAGTCTGGCATTCAAGACTTGGCCATCCCTCTTCTCCCGTTCTTCATAAAATTGTTTCCTCTCATCGTCTTCCCATCGATGGCGCTCCACCCACAAGCATTGTCTGTCAACCATGTCAAATGGCCAAAAGTCATAAACTTCCATTTCCAGCATCCAACCGGAATTCAACTTCACGATTGGCATTGATACAAAGTGATGTTTGGACGTCTCCTATTTCGTCTCTTAGTGAGTGTCATTTTTATGTTCTTTTTATTGATAATTTCTCTAGATTTTCGTAATTGTACCATTATCTAATAAATTAGATGTTTTTGCTAGTTTTATCAAATTCAAGTGCTTAGTTGAAAATTTATTTTCCACCAAAATTAAACAATTTCAAAGTGATGGTGGTGATGAATTTATATCCAAAAACTTTCAATCATTTTTCTCATACCATGGCATTTTTCATCGCGTCACTTGTCCGTATACTTCCCAACAAAATGGGATTGTAGAAAGGAAACATCGGCACATAGTTGAGATTGGGTTATCCTTACTTGCTCACTCTCATCTTCCATCCACCTATTGGGTAGAAGCTTTTTGCACAGCCATCTACTTAATTAATAGAATATCAACACCCACTTTGAAATTGTCCACACCCTATACTCTATTATTTAACAAAGCCCCAGACTACTCTCAATTAAGAGTTTTTGGGTGTGCCTGCTATCCGCTTCTTCGCCCTTACAATCGTCACAAGCTTGAGTTTCGTAGCAAGAAGTGTATTTTTTAAGGCTTCAGTTCCAATCAAAAAGGCTATTGGTGTCCTGATCCCTCCTCTCATCGTGTTTATATTTCTAGGCATGTTGTGTTCGATGGAAATGTGTTTCCTGCATAGAATGGAACTCTTCTCACTGCATCTGCTGGTGGTTCTTCCCAACAAGTTGCATCTTCCTCAGGTATGGTTTTACCCCCTCATTTATTTTTTCCCTCCTCACTTCCTTCTTCACATGTCTCTGCGCAGCATCCAGGTTGTCCCATCTATTATTGCCTCTTCTTCTCCTAAGCCTGCTGCAACGAATCAACCTCTTCCACATGAGCCCTCCCTCTCTCCATCTCGTACCTTGCCTTCTCCTGTGCTTAGTGACACCTCATCTCCTCATATGGTTACTTCACCTAACACAACTCTAGATAGCTCTCCACCTGGGTCATTCCTATCTCCATCCAGTGATGCTGCTCGACAATCGGATGCCTTCTTGCCTTCATCCACTATTGCCAGTGTTGCACCTCTCTCTCCCAGTGACGTCTCTACCCAAGACCCTGCAACCGAGGTCCTCACAAGATCACAAACAGGTTCCCTCAAGCCTAAAGCCTTTCCTGACTACCATCTTTACTATTCACTAAACATCCTCTTAAGGCTTTACATTCTGTGGCTTTACCTCTTGAACCATCTTGCTATTCAGTGACTGTTTCTAATCCACAATTGGCAGGCTGTTATGGGGTCTGAATTTGTTGCACTTATGTCCACGGGCACTTGGTCACTTTGCCCCCGACCTCTACATAAAAATGTGATACGGAATAAATGGGTGTTCAAATTGAGTGGTCTTTTGGTTACTTCCTCAAGAAACAAGACTTGTCCTTAACGGGATGGTACTGACTTTCATATAGGTGTTGCATGGCTGTCGTCAGCTCATGTCGTGAGATGTTTGGTCAAGAGAAAACCAAGGCTGATGGTACAATTGATCAGTACAAAGCCCGCTTGGTGACCTAGGACTTTGATCAACAAAATGGTGTTGATAATTCTAAAACTTCTAGTCATGTGATAAAACCTATCACTATTCGTTTGGTATTGGCTCTTGCTGTGCATTTTGATTGGCCTATCAAGCAACTTGATGTTTCTAATGTCTTTCTGCATGGTTATTTAGATGAGGAAGTATTTATGGAACAACTGCAAGGCTTTGTAGATTCTTCATGTCTTGATTATGCTTGTCGCCTACATAAAGCCATTTATGGCCTCAAGCAAGCTCCTCGTGCCTGGTTCAAGCCTTCCTTGAGCTTGGTTTTGTTGGTTCTTCAGTGTATACATCGTTGTTTATGTTTCATCGCCATCCTATTCACTTGTTTATGTTAGTTTATGTTGATGATATCATAGTGACAAGCACTCATAGCTCGACAATTTCTATTATTTTTAACAAATTGCAGCAGGATTTTGTGATGAAAGACCTTGGCCCATTATCATATTTATTGGGCATTCAAGCTATTCGAGATTCTACTGGCTTACATCTTCATCAATCTAAATATATTCTTAATCTACTCCATAGATAAAAAATGATTGGGGCCAAGCCGTATGCATCTCCTTGTATTTCGGACAGTCAACTCTCCAACTTTGATGGTGATCCTCTCTCCGATCCTACGCCTTATCGTCATATTGTTGGAATGTTGGTGCTTTGTAATATTGCACACTTATAAGGCCTGATATTGCCTTTACTGTAAATCAATTGTGTCAATTTTTACATGCTCCAACCACTACTCACATGACTGCAGCCAAACGGGTACTCTGTTATTTGAAGGGCACTCTTGATCGTGGCCTCTATTACACTAAAGGCTCATTGCAGCTCAATGCTTTTTGTGAAGCAGATTGGGCTAGTGCACCTGATGACCGTCGTTCCACCACTGGCATTGGTGTGTTTCTTGGTCCTTGTTTAATATCTTGGACTGCCAAGAAGCAAGCAGTTGTTTCACGTTCCAGCCTCAAAGCTGAATATCATTCCATGGCCATCGCTACTGCGGATCTCTATTGGCTGAGAATGTTGTTCCATGATTTACGCATCCCCCTCATCTCCACGCTCGTTCTTTGGTGCGATAATATTGGTGCCTTAGCTCTCGCCTCCAATCCTGTCTTTCATGCTCGTACTAAACACATAGAGATTGACTATCATTTCATTCGGGAGAAAATCATCAGCAAGGACATTCATGCCAAATATATTTCCACTGCTGATTAGGTAGCTAATATTTTCACCAAGGGCTTAACCTCTGCACGATTTTTGTTGCTTCGTGACAAGCTCATGGTCCACTCTCCTTCCATGTGCTTGAAGGGGGCTGTAAACCAATATATGGCAACAGTCACACCGGTAAAGGAAAACATGGGGATCACAACATTTTTAGGAAATCGTAAGGGCTACACATCCTCACGGAAGTCAAAGAGTCATCCATGTAGAAAGCATCAAGTCTGCTTCCATTCAATGGATCTCACAGAAGTAGTCAAAGAGTCATCCACGTCTTATCATGCTCATGGGTTGATCCATTGTTTAGTGGCATATAACCTCAATTACTCTAAATTAAATACGTGGCAATAGTTTTGAGACTCAATTCTTCAGAGTGTGGTTGGGAATATTATATGTTTCACTCTTAAATTATTTATAAATTGATATAGTAGAACATAATTGATAAATATTAAACAAAAAATTTGTCTTCTCAATTTAATTAATTAATAATTATTTTATTAATCATATATTCTTACTTATTTCATTAATTATAAACTGTCAATTTGTCACATCAATTTCTAATAAATTATAATAAAAACTATTATACTATAAGTATATTCCTTTATTCATTCAATAAAAACTTTTTGACTCGTGGGAAATAGGTGTAACGGGTAGCCCAGCTCTTGAGAGAGCTGGCCCTGGAATGAAGTACATGATGATCAGACCTATCAAATTCACTCGCCAAATTGTTGCTTTATTAACCAAATAATATTCAAGAGAAAGAGATAATTTGGCTGATAAAGTTTTTTTTTTTTTAAAAAAAAATTAAGTTTAATATATATATATTTAAAAAAATTAATCTACTAAATTATCATGCGTTCTTAAGGTAGGTGGCATGCTTTAATACATTAGATTGAAAAAAATAAAAAAATCTAGACCTCTGACAAAATATTCTTTGGTTGACTCCGATAAATAAATCTTTTACATGGGACAATATATAAGCAACCTCCGGCTGTGGCCGACACAACCTTGAATTATCGGCCTTGTTTGGTAAGGAAAGAAAAATTGGTAGTGAGAGTTGGAATTATCGGCCTTGTTTTGTAAGGAAAGAAAAATTGGTAGTGAGAGTTAGATGTGATATAAAATAAAAATAATTTGTATAAAAAAGTGAAAAAATTTTGTTTTGTAGTAAATTTTGTTTATTTAAATAATAATAAAAAATTATTGATGTAGTATAAAGTTAAAATGTTTTGAAGTTGATTGTTTTTCGTATAAGTGAAGAGTTGAGGAAAAATTTTAATTCGCTTGCCAAAGAAGCCCATCAAGTATGACGGAGACTTCGTTGGTCAACAATTGAGGTTTGGCAATTCATCATTGAAATTTGAAAGTCCCCATTTCTGCAAACAAAATTTTCTTGTCAGTAAGATTGAAGACAATCATTTGGGAACAAGATTAATTGCTCTTATCTATAAAAAAATAAAAATAAATAAAAAGATTAATTGCTCTTTCTTTAAATTATGAAAATTTTGTAACAAATTAATGTTGCGTGATGGCATAAGCTAAAAGGCTTGGAAAAATAATCTCCGTTAGTCTTCGATCTTAATTTTCGTCATTTGCATTGACACGTACACTAGAAGGAAATTATGTGAGAGGTCACATCTCTCTCTCTCTTGAATAATTAACAATTAATTTTTTTGTCGTTCACCGGCGGGCTTAATTAAATAAGAGGGCTGAGAGTACTTCATTGTTCATGAACTGTGTTGAGGTTTGGACTGCTTGGTTACAGAACGATGGAGAGCTTCGTGTTCCTGAAAGTTGCATTGATATTGTTGTTGGTAGTGCAGTGTGTTGCAGCTCATGTTAGACATGGAGTTGGGGAGCAGCCACTATCCAAGATTGCCTTCCACAGGGTCCTCTATGCTCTTCATGATGATGCTTCTATCACAGCACAACCTGTCCTTCTTGGCACCAAGGTAACACGAACTTGTTTTTTCTTCAAGTTCAGAAAAAGGGTCTAAAAAGAATGGATTTGTGTATCAATTCTATTGCTTAATGGTATTATGGGATTCTATCCCATGTTGGTGTAATGGCCAATATTCATCAACTGATCTTCTGACAATCATTTACATGGTTAAGATGGGTTGATATAAACGTATTATATTGTTTTGGGGTTGTGTAGATCTGATCGTTGACTACCAGCTTTCAGTCAACTCTCTCTCTCTCTCTCTCTCCCTCTCTCTCTATAATTTTATATTGAGTTGAGACATAGCTTATAAGCAGAACACTCTCTGCTCTAAACAAGTTGATTTAATATAGGATTAGTGATGTCTGAGTGATTTACTCGCAGGGGGAAGATTCTCAGTGGGTCACAGTGGAACTTGAGTGCCCTGCCCCTTCTGAAGAGGATTGGGTTGCAGTCTTCTCTCCAGCAAAGTTCAAGTAATGTTTGCATTAGTAGTACCTCTTGTGAATTTCCTCGCTGCTCTTTTTGTACTTAGTTTGACTGCATGGAGAAGACTAAACTCAAAAAAATTGTATTCAATTTCCTTGTTATACTTGGGGTTGGCTGCATCAACATAGGGCCATAATTATGCACATCATTGTTGATGACTGCATAATGTAGGATTCTTCCATGTATATTTTTTAGAGCTTGTGACTGAAGTTATGTCATCCTGTACAATGGCAGCTCATCTACCTGCCCGCATGATGATGAACCAAAACGACAACAGGCTCCATATATATGCTCAGCTCCAATAAAGGTACGTATTATAACAATTTATCTATGTTGAACTCAAGTCGATTTTGAACCATTTGCATTTGGTTTTTTCTAACTAATTCCATAATGAGTGTTTTTCATTTTCAGTATAAGTTTGCCAATGAATCCAATGGTGGGTATTCAAAGACAGGGAAAACATCTTTAAAATTTCGATTGATCAATCAGCGGGCAGATTTCTCTTTTGCATTATTCTCAGGCGGTTTATTAAATGTAAGTTCTTGTGTTGACCTGGTGCATTGAGTCTATTTCTTTTTAAATTCAAGCCTAAATCATTCAGAAAAGCCAAGGAGACTTATAGTGTAGCTAGACTAAGTTTGTATTCCTGCATGTATTTCAGCCAAAACTGTTGGCAGTTTCAAATACCATAACTTTTGCAAATCCAAAGGCACCACTTTATCCTCGCCTCTCTCAAGGGAAGTATTGGAATGAAGTAAGTTCATTATCTTTTTTCTTGTCACAGAAATCTGGATATTAATCTAAATAATATTGATGATCACTTAAGCGTTGATTCTATTAGTGTCAATCAGAAGATAATCAAAACTGTTTAATGTAATGGTGTGATGTTTTGTATAATTTATTTTGCTCCAAGTATGAACATATGCACTCACATGTCCATGAAACATTGTTCTGCTATTATGCAGATGACAGTAACATGGACAAGCGGGTACAATGTTATTGAGGCTGTACCTTTTGTTGAGTGGGGTCTTAAGGGAGAATCTCAAACTCAATCGCCTGCCGGAACATTGACTTTTAAACGAAACGCCATGTGTGGTATAATCTTTGTCTTCCTTCCTCTAATTGTAATTGGGGGGAAAAAAAAAATACCAAAGAACATGAGGATTGAGCTCTTCATTCTGCAGGTCCGCCGGCAAGAACAGTTGGTTGGCGCGATCCTGGTTTCATTCACACGAGTTTCTTGAAGGAATTGTGGCCAAACTTACTGTAATTACCTTAACTAACAAGCATTATGTTGCAGAAGTGCTTCGATGGTTGTTCCCAGGCTCTGAATTCTGATGATGATTGTTTATTCAGGTACACTTACAAGCTTGGTCATAGGTTGTTTAATGGTACCTATATCTGGAGCAAGTCTTATTATTTCAAGTCATCGCCATATCCAGGGCAGGATTCATTGCAGCGTGTTGTGATATTTGGTGACATGGGAAAGGTAATATTAAGAGAATGAGTTGCAGAAACTGCCAGAAAGTATGATAAATAAGGAATGAGCTGCCTTCTGCTATTAAACTTTTGTTTCTCTTGTTCTGTATGTCTTGATTCCTGACCTCTTAACATTGATCTCCAGTACCTTGAAAGATATAGTGTGTGGCCTTTTCTTTTTGTTCTGTATTTTTTTTTTAGATGAACCAAAACTTTATAGAACAAGAACAACCACAAATACACGCCAGAATCAAATCTGGTCCACGTCCACAAAACAGGACACACAGGGGAGCACAAAGCTTAACCCCAACCAGCAAACCCCTACTGCATCAAAGCTAGCAGTTTACAAAAATCAACTACCCAACAGAAATCAAACAGGTTACAACAAGGGATGAAGGTTCCACCTATACACCAACTCTAATCAAGAAGATAAACTCTTAAACCTCCCTTTAGCTAGAAGTCTGGTGTGAACATCCCAGAAAACCTGGACCAAAATAGCTTCCTCTAAACGCGGAATATTTCCATGCTCGAGATCATTACGATGCTTCCAAAGATGATACATCACCGAGCCAAAACACAGCCTACCTAAGCAGGCTTGCAGGCTCTTACCATGGAAATTAGAAATACCCCAATCCACAACATCATTCCAACAACAAGGGGGGATCAGCAAAACCACAAGCCTTCATAGCAGCCCTCCAAATCCTGCGGCTAAAGCTGCAGCTAAAATACATATGGTCTCTGCACTCGATGCATCCATTGCAGAAAAGACAATTCAAATTTCCACTAAAACCCCAACAAGCCAGCTTCTGATTTGTAGTGAGAGCATCTCTAAACACAAGCCAGCAAAGAAAAGAATGTTTAGGATAGCTAAAGAGAACCAAACCAATCTCCACCAAGCAACTTCCGGAAGCTTATTACTAAGATTATCCCAAGTGTCAGCACATGAGTAAGTGCCAGTACTGGACTTCCAAATGGGCATATCAGAAACCCCAAAAATAATTTCTGGTAGCCAACTTTGGATGGCAACCAAATCATCTGATCTAGCCCCCTGCCAAAACCAGTCCTGATTCTTGATAATAGATGAGAGTTTTGCATCCTTAGAGAGCCCAGAATCATACAGCACACGATAACCATATCTCTCCAACAAATAACCGGCTTTGGATGGCAACCAAATCATCTGATCTAGCCCCCTGCCAAAACCAATCCTGATTCTTGATAATAGATGAGAGTCTTGATAATAGATGTTCTGTATTTCTGGACATGGAAACAATAATTGAGAAATCCTCGACTCTTGTATCGAAAGTTAATCAATTCTCCTATTCTGTCCTCCAGTTATCTAGATTAATACCATATCATTGCTGAAAAACATGCTTCAAGCAATGCCTTCCAAACTAGGCCCATTAAATTCATTAGTACCAATTGCCCTGTTCAATTGAGAGCATGAAATCCTGGTAACTGTTTATAACATGTCTTATGGGCTATGGCTGCTCTTCTAAATTTCTTCTTAGTAGCGGCTCATTCTTCTTTGGTTTCGATAAGATCTTACAAACATTCATGGTTCAAATGAATGCATTCCTACTTACACTTTGTCCACATGTTTCAGGCTGAACGTGATGGTTCAAATGAGTACAATAATTATCAGCCAGGGTCACTCAATACCACAGATCAACTCATCAAAGACATAGACAACATCGACATAGTTTTTCACATAGGAGATATCACATACGCAAATGGATACATCTCACAGTGGGACCAATTCACATCACAGGTCGAGCCCATTGCGTCAACTGTACCATACATGATTGCAAGGTTCGCATGCTTGCAATGTCCTTGCTGCTTTGCTTTTGTAGTTATGTTTTAAGCATAAAATCCTGCTATCTTTTGGAGTTTACATGTAGTAACTACTGCAGTGGCAATCATGAACGGGATGTACCGGGGACTGGGTCCTTCTATGACTCTAATGATTCAGGTGGTGAATGTGGTGTTCTTGCTGAGACCATGTTTTATGTTCCTGCTGAGAATAGAGCTAAGTTTTGGTAAGTAATGTGGTCTCTTCTCTATCTCATTAAGTTTTTAAACAGAATTTAGTCTTTTATGTGGCAGAAGAATTACAAGGTTAATTTCTACAAGAAATGATAAAAGTGTGCCAAAGAATGAGCAAGTAGGTTGTCCAGTTCCAGTTAATTAGGACATGGCATCATGACATATATCTGCACATGTCATGGGAGAGACCATCCAACATAAACAAACAAGTTCCTTAATAGATAATCAACCCCTTCAAGTCTTGTAATTAGTATCCGCCAAATTAATAGAGAAAGCTAGGCATTATTGGCTGATTTTTTATAATTTCAAGTTTCTAGTCAAACCAAACCAATTAAATAAAAAAAAAAAAAAAATTAAATAAAAGAAGCTGCTTCCACCTTCTGTTAAGGCCAATTTTCAAAATTCCCTTTGAATTTATTGTTGGTTGGTCTCTGCAGGTATTCAACAGATTATGGCATGTTCCGCTTCTGTATAGCTGACAGTGAGCACGATTGGAGGGAGGGTTCTGAACAGTTCAAGTTCATCGAAAAATGTCTTGCAACAGCCGATAGGCAGAAACAGCCATGGTTGATCTTCATTGCTCATCGTGTTCTTGGTTATTCCTCCTCATATTGGGAGGATGGTTCATTCGGGGAGCCCATGGGAAGAGAAAACATGCAAAAGCTCTGGCAGAAGTACAAAGTGGACATTGCATTCTTTGGCCATGTCCATAACTACGAGAGAACATGCCCCATATACCAGGTATGGCCAAGACAAAAATGGAGGTGTCTGTGTACATGCATAAACTTGACACCAAAATTTAAACCAATGAATATGGCAACTATATTCCTTAACTGCTTCCAAACAAAGATGATGACAACGTTAGTCCCTAAGCCGAAGAGCACACTTAACCTCACGTGTCAAGCTCCTTCAATACGTTGAATTTTTAACTGAAATGAGAGTAAAAGACAAAGACAAGGTTTTTCTTGTCTCAAAAGCTTAAGTTAATAGGAAATGATAGACTTAACCATTTAAATTATATTTTAGCACTCTCAAATAGTAACATATAGCTTATACTTGGAAATGATTCCATGTTCCCCTGGAACAAAAGATTTCTTCTGTCATTTGTGTCTTTAAGTATTTGCAAATGCTTAATTAAGTTGATGAGATCAGGGCAAGTTCTTAATCACCTTTCAGGCCATATCTGATCAGTTGACATATATTCTGATTCACTTGATGTTTATGTGGGGGTGGAATGCAGAACCAGTGCGTGAATACAGAAAGATCTCACTATTCAGGCACCGTCAATGGAACAATAAATATAGTTGTTGGAGGGGGAGGGTTCCGCTTCTCGGGCTTTGGACCGGTGCAAACCAGGTGGAGTATTCACAGAGATTCTGACTTTGGCTTTGTCAAACTCACTGCATTCGACCACTCATCCCTTCTCTTGGAGTACAAAAAGAGCAGTGATGGAAAGGTGAATGATTCCTTCACCATTTCAAGGGACTACAGGGATGTGTTGGCCTGTGTACAAGATGGCTGTGAACCAATCGCTTTGGCTCCTCAACTCCATGTAATATAATTTATCCTGTATGCTTTACTTGTGAAACAACATGATCCCTCGTTATTAATGCAGTTATGATGTTACTATTACAAAAGAAAGATGCTTGGAATACTATACCTTTTACTACAATTTTCGATCTAATTTAACTTTTGGTAGCATATATATAACCTCAATTACTCCTCGCTCCGATGCCCACTCGTTATGTAGGTGGCAACAGTTAACTCGATCTCTTCTCCATCACTCAATTTATTGTTAAATATTAAGCGAAGATACGATGATACTTTATAAACTAGCTAGCTAGTTGATTTCTTTGTGTTCAGCAAATGTGGGACAAAGCTTTTTCTCCGTACATTTCAAAATTCTGGATTAACATGTTTCATGTAAATCTTCCAATTAAATGCACATAATAATTTTAAATCGATGTTCCGCTACTTTTCCTTATTTACATAGTTTTTCTTGTGCAATTTTTTCCACCTATTTGGTGTTGCTGTGAAATAGTTGTACGTACGTACGTAGTTAAAGATGGTCAATCAATGAGTCAATATATATGATGAATTTTTATGTTTTCTTGTATTAAAGTTGCTCATATACGGCATATATAGAGACGGACAGACCGTGATTATACTTCCTGTCGTTTGTACTGTGGTTAATTATAAGAAGAAATTTTGGTGATTTCAGGTAAATCTGTGCTGTCCAAATTCTAACGTGTTTAAAACTATATTTTTTTTTGAGCTAGTTGATTTTATATTTAGGGATTGAGTAATTAATACTATATATTATATATTTTTATCCTACAATTATGTAACAATGCTGAGCTAGTTGATTTTATATTTAGGGATTGAGTAGATAATTAATACTATATATTATATATTTTTATTCTACAATTATTTAACGATGCTGACGTGTAATGCTATTTATAAATGATTGCTTTTCTATGTTATTTTTCTTTTGAAACCATATATATGTTAGCATCCTAAAATAAAACATTGACTAGCAGAGAGTTTCCTTATTAAAAAAACTCTGTGCTAGTATTTATGTAATGGGCTTAAGAGGAGAAAAAGTCATGCAGAAATAACCAATTATTGTTCTTGTCACCCGGAAGAATCTCTAATGACCAAAAGATAAAGGGTTATCATTGGGCTATTGATAAAAAAAATAAAGGGTTATCATTAGGTCAGTATCGATAGAGTGAGTCATTGTAGATATCGGCCGTAGAGCATGGTGATATATTAAGATCCAAACAGAAATTTTCTACAACGCACATATAAAAGTGACACGTGTCATTTAAGCATGTGAGAAGCACACATTTTTTTATTAATGCTATTAAAAAAGCATGTGAGAAGCACATGTTGTTTTAATAGTATGTGTTTCTTACATGCCAAGAGACACATGTTAATCTTAAATATGATTTGTATAAAATTTTCTACAAACTGGTTTGTATGAAATTTTTGTCCTTAAAATCCTAAGTGAAATATTGGTTAAGAGTATATAATAAGCATTTAGATACATTTTCCTTACAAGCCAATTTTTAAGGGTGGGTTTCACCTAGGGTATGTTACGATCCTAAGTGTCTTACATGACTTAAAGTATAATCTTAATTAACAATATGTATATAAACTCTTGTGCACCCTCCTCTGCAAGCCATTTTTCAAAGGCGAATTCTGCCTGAGCCCTGAGGTTTGTATCATTTATTATTAGAGCCAACTACCACGAATGAATGGGATTGAATAGATTGTGGCTTTGTGCTCGAATCATGGAAGGGCGATTTATAAACTATATTAAAATGTCATTGAACTATCATGTGTTGGATCAGACCTTTGACCATCTCATCTAAAATTTAATTGGTGTCCAGTGAGGGAAGTCAAAGCCTTTTATGAAATTCAAAATCGTACATCGCGAAGCATATTCTAAGAACCATTCACACAAGCAGAACAACACTGTTACATCCCAACACTATGTTCTAATAGATTTAACCTCTTCATAATCTAAGGCCGGTCTTAATGTTAGGAAATTTATCATATTTTTCAAGACCTATGACATGAGAAAAATAAGAAGACAGCAAAATAAATCAATCATACACAATACTAAGATTTAAATGGTTCTCTCAATGTGAGGTACAGCCATGGTCGGAGAAGACCTAGAGAAAATTTACTATCAAATATGATTACAGGAAAAAATTCACTCAAAGCTTAAAGCCTCAATACACTCAAATCTCCCACTCACAAAAAAGAAAATTAATACATAGAAGATAAAATCTTTTCTAATTCTCTGAGCCATGTACGGCACTACAGGGTGTGAGAAACCAATGTGAGATTTATCTTTTCATTATGTGCATTAAAAAACCTTAAAGCTACGTTCCTTTTATATAGCCAAAAGTTCAACTTGTAAAAGTAATAAAGCCGACTACTACTTTGAGAAGCAAACCAAAACCAACAGCAACTAGGAAACACGTTAGCTAAAAAACAATGACTCCAAGTCTGCTATGGATTCCAAAAACCAGTTTGGAAAAAAAATAAACAAAAGGCTAGGCCCCACTATCTTTACTTGATTTCAAATCATACTACAACAATCTTCTCCTTAACTTGAATTTCATCAAGTTCCAAAAGCAAATCTTCTCAAGACATCTCCTCCACCTATCCTCAAGGTCGTCGACCAACTGAAGCTGAGCAGTGAGCACAACCTCAGTTTCTCAATAATTACACATTTTGTTAATATGTCTACTAGATTCTTAGTTCCACGAATCTTTTCAAGGGTTAATTGTTCACTTTCTAGAAGAGAGCAAATGAAGTGATACCTTAACTGAATGTGCTTCGTTCTTGAATGATACGCCGAGTTCTTTGCAAGGACGATTGCACTCTGACTATCACTATGTAGAATGCCTTTCTCATCCTTCTTACCCAACTCATCCAAGAAACCTTGTAACCAAACCATCTCCTTACCGGTCTCTATCACAACTACATATTCATCTTCTGTTGTGGAAAGAGTGACAATTTTCTGCAACTTTGAAGTCCAACAAACAGTTGTACCACCTAGAGTATGCACGAAACAAGTGGTACTTTTCCTGCTATTAACATCACCCGTTAGATCAACAACCACATAACCCTGTAGCTTCAAATCTACTCCTTGAAGAAAATGTATGTATTTGATGTCCCTTTCAAATATCTCAGAATCCACTTGACTGCTTCCCAATGCTGCTTGCCCGGATTGCTCATGTATCTCCTCACTACTCCCACCGCATGCACAATGTCCAGTCTTGCACACACCATAGCATACATCAGACTACCGATAGCTGAGGTGTAAGGTACCTTGTTCATGTAGATCTTCTCATGATCTGTCTTTGGTGACTGATCATTGGTTAGTCTGAAATGACTTCCCAAAGGTATGCTCACTGATTTAGCTCTATCCATGCTAAATCTGTTGAGAACTTTCTTCACATATTTTGTCTGTGAAAGTTTCAGTGTACCATTAGCCCTGTCTTTGATGATTCCCATACCTAAGATTTGTTTTGCAGCTCCCAAATCCTTCATTACAAATTGCTTTGACAATTGTTTCTTCATATTATTAATCTCACCAATGTTGGACCCTGCAACATGCATATCATCCACATACAGTAGCAGAATGATATAAGAGTTCTCAAAACCCTTAACATAGCAACAATGATTTGCACTCCACCTCGTAAACCCAGTATTGCACATGAAACTGTCAAACTTCTTGTACCATTATCTTGGAGCTTGTTTCAGGCCATATAAGCTCTTCATTAGTTTGCACACCAGATTCTTTTTTCTCTATACTTCGAATCCCTGCGGCTGAAGCATGTAGATGTCCTCCTCCAACTCACCATGAAGGAATGTCGTCTTCACATCTAGCTGCTTAGGGTGTAAATTCTTTGTTGCCACAATTCCCAGTACTAATCTGATTGTTGTCATCTATACCATTGGAGAAAATATATGTGTAATTAATATCTTTCTTTTGCTGAAAGCCTTTAACAACCAATCTTGCCTTGTAGCGCTTGCTACCATCATGCTAACCCTTTATTCTATACACACTTGTTATGCAAAGCCTTCTTTCCTTTTAGTAGCTAGGTCAGCTCTCATGTTTGGTTAGTCATCAATGAGTCCATCTCATCCTTCATGGCTAACTCCCATTTGGTTGAATTTTCAACCTGCAAGGCTTCATCATAAGTTTCTGGTTCACTGCCATCAGTCAACAGAATGTAGAACAAGGAGCATGAATAATGCTCTTGAGGTCTAATGTTTCTGAGAGACCTTTTGACAGCCACTATTGGTGTACTTTGTTTAGTCTACTGATCTACTGTTTCTTCAACTTCTAGACCCGCTTCAGTTTCTAGATCCACTTCAATTTCTGAATTCCTTTTCTGAGCTGCGCCTTTAGTAATTCCATCTAGTCTGATAAGTTCAAGCTTCTCAACCTCTGACTCAATACTTGCTGGCTCTACACTTAATCATTCATACACAACCTTCTCATTAAAAGTAACATTTTCATTTCTAATGATCTTTCGGTTTTGATCATCCCAAAACCTATACCCGAATTACTCATCTTCATTGCCAATGAAATAACATTTTCTAGACTTAGCATCTAGCTTTCCATGAGCATTAGATTCAATGCAGACATATGAAACACAACTAAAAATTTTCAAGTGAGAAAGATTTACTTCCTTTCCACTTCAGACTTCTTCAGCTAGTCTATGATCCAAAGGAACTGAGGGTCCTCTGTTTATCAGGTAAGCAATAGTGCTTACTGCATCTGTCCATAAAGTTTTTGGCAGTCCAGTATGCAACCTCGTGCTCCTTGCACGCTCATTGAGGGTCCTGCTCTTGCGCTCAGCCACTCCATTCTGTTGTGGTGTTCCTGGGATAGTTTTCTCCATCATAATCTCATTCACCGCACAAATCTGTTTGAAACCCCCATCTTCATATTCCCCCCCCCCCCCCCCCCCCCGGCATTGTATGATCTTAGGCACTTTAGTTTCAAATCAGTTTTTGTTTCTACTATGACCTTCCACTTCTTGAAAACTTCAAATACATTAGATTTAAGCTTTAAGAAGTAAATCCATTCCTTCCTACTTGAGTCATCAATGAATGTAACATAGTACCGTGAGCCTCCAAGAGATGCCATTAGGAAGGGACCCCACAAATCCGTGTGTACCAGTTTCAGCGTCTTTGGCTTAGGTGCTTTGCCAGCTTTTACGAAAAAAAATCATCTTCTTCTGCTTCCCTATGATGCAACCTTCACATATGTCAGATTCAACTGACTTTAGTTCCGGTAGTTTTTCCTTTGACAACAATACCTTCATCCCTTTCTTGCTCATATGCCCAAGCCTTAGATGCCACAATTTTGAATTGACACTAGCATCTACAATAGCAACTGTATCTATAATATTTGTAGTCATATAGAGAGTACATGTCTTGTATCCATGAGCCAAAATCCTAGCTCCAACGCTGACCTTCCACTTATCGCCATAAAAGTTAATAGAATGTCCTTCATCATCAAGTTGCCCCACTGAAATAAGGTTATTCTTCAGCCTTGGGACATACTTGACTTTTTGTCGCTTCCATACCGAGTGACTGTGGACTCTAATGCGAACATCACCTATGCCCACAATATCCAGTGTCGATCTGTTATCCAAGTATACCTTCCCGAAATCTCCACTAACATAGATTTTGAGAATTTCAGGGATTGCTGTGGTATGAAAAAGGCTCTTGAGTCCAAAATCCAAGAGTCAAGAGACTGTCAACAGAGAGAAGTAGAGCATCCTGCACTTCTTTTGTCACCACGACATTTGTAGAATCATCGTCAGTCATCTTCTTCTTTAGTTCTCTGCATTTCTTCTTGAAGTAGACTGTCTTGCCATAATTCCAACACTCAAGTTGTCGCCCAAACTTGGATTTGCTCTTACACTTTTTTGGATTTAGATATGCCCTTCCCAGAGTTTCTCTCTTGACCTCTGCCAATTTTTTCAAGGTTTAAGGCTACACCAGAGCCGAAAGTTTCACCAGCATCCTTCCTGTGTACCTCCTTGATGAGTGTTAAATATTGCATATTTGAAAACTACTTTTACTATATATATATATATATATATAAGTAAAGCATTTTCTATTATGTATATAGTGACCAAACACATGCCAATAAGTCTTGAAAGAATACAATCAAAATCTATTAACGGGTAAAGTAAACAAATATTTGTGCAATATTATTAAATTCATTTCTATCATGTTTTGAAACCTAAGACAACATAATCTCGAGACCGTTTGCCTGTCTTGAGGCTCTCACGGAGTCTTTTTGTCTTTGTTTAACACTTTGTGCGCCTTTAGAGAGGTCCGATTCTTTTTATCTATTGTCTACTGTTTGTTTTCATATTTGTTTTGCTTTTTTGGTTGGATTTTTGTTGTTAAGGAGCTTATTTCATTTTTTTCTTCTTCTTCTGTAACCCTTGTGATATTATTGAAAAAAAAAAAAAAAAAGTCTTGTAAGTGTACCTCCTTGATGAGTGTCAAAGATTCATCACTGAACTTCTAACTGATGTAGATTTGAAGAAGAATGCTACGGAAGGCTCTGCATGAGCTGAGGGGAAAAAACTCATCTAAATCCTGAGACCTTTGGAAATTGAGAATATGACTTTCAACAACAGTCTGTTTTCCAAAGAATCCATCTGTCGGATGTTGTGCTGGAAGCTGCTGGCTGACATATTCCTAAAAAGATTTACACAGAAATATTTCCAAAAATACTACCACTAAGAGAAATTAGATCCTGTTAGTTTCAAAAACAATGTGGTATTATGACAGTTGTCAATTGGATGCCAAAATTACATAAGCAAATACAGTAATCCAAATAATCCAGATATATCAATATCAACCCAACACAGAGATGGAATAGGATTTTCAAGTACAATATCTCAAGAAAATATTACAATCAACAAAATATTCCAATATTCTAAAAAGCACAAAAACTTAAAAGGACAAAGGAAAACACAGAGAATATCATGGAATGAGAAGAGATGTGCAGAGAATGCTAAAATCTCGGGAGAAATCCGTGAGACAAACACACAACATGACATGATAAATCAATAAAGATGCAGTGGTGTGAAGATGATAGAGAAAGCAAAGAAACAGATAAAAACTGTAAGAATCGCGTTCGGATGTGTTACCAATTCGTCCAGACGGTCCACTTACCAGACTAGCAATTCGACCGAGCCGCATGGGTTCGGACTCTAAGCCAAGTCCGTTCTGACGCTTCACACTGAAAAGCTGAAAATCAGAGAAAAATTTGCAGAAATAATAATTTTTCCAAAAGTTAGCTTTAGAACACGCATGTATAAATAATTGATAAGATAGTCAAATGACAAATCAAAAATATGCAAAGATATAATTGAGAATTAAGTATTCAATTAACACAAACTTCCTTGAAGATAGAAATTTTAAATAGATTACTCAACTCATGCAATGCGTGTGTGTGTAAAAGCTTTCTCAATAAGGTATGAAGTTTCCTGATATGATTTAAAGCTACTGAATTTTATAAACAAGAGAGAAAATTAATATTAGTCAAAAGTCAAACCTTATTTTACTAGGGCCTAATCACCCTCGTCTAATACACTCCCCTTAAGATGCATCACTTTTCTTTTACTTAGTCTTTTAGTGACTGTCTATTTTCGCAATGATTTGATCACTGACTGTTTCTATAGGGACAAGTTCAAAAACATATTAATAGCACAATAAGCAGTTGATTTTTTATTTATCCATATTTATTGATTTTTGAATGCTTTTTATCACTTGGTGCTGCAATCTAGAGAGAATGCCAGAATTTTTAGGTTATAGGTTCAACTAGCGGGTTGGTCAATTTGACCATCTTATCAAAAAAAATCTTTCCCTTATCAAAATTTTTAGAAGCTAAAAATCAGAGAAAAAAAAAAATTTACCTTAGGGGAACTTTGGATAATGCACAATTTTTCATCACATGAGAAAATCAACTATCTATCATTAAGATGCAATATGAAAACTTAGCAAATATCAAGTGTAAACTCTCAATCATATATAAGTATAGTCAATCAATGGATAATGAACTAAGATATCAGGCAAAAATACATGCAATATCTGAAAAGCTATCAAAATAAAAAATAAAAATTCTGCATCTTCTCCTTTTTTTTTTTTTTTTTTAATGTTATCTCAAACAAAAATACATGCAATATCTGAAACGCTATCAAAAGAAAAGAAAAAAAAAATTCTGCATCTTCTCCTTTTTTCTTTTTCTTTTTTTTCTTTTTTTTTTTATGTTGAAAAAAAGAAGACAGAAAAACAACAAAAATATGCTAGATAAACACAAAAACACCTCCTAGCATGTGTGATAAAATCAAACCTGTTCACACGAAAGGTTCATAATTTATCAAGACAGAAAAACAACAGCCTGATGTACTTTTTCTGTCATTCCCAAATAGTACCTACAGAAATTTCTCAAGACAACAAGATAAAATATAGGGGATAAAATAAATGGTTCCTCTAATAGAATGCAAGGCTTTGAATAAGATGTGACATGATAAACAATGCAATGCAAACATACCTGACATACACTAGGATTTAGGAACCAAAATCGTAGGCATGGTGAGACTTCACCTTTACTAGGTGAGTACACTCCCCCTCGAGGGGTGAATGATCTCATCATTCTTGACCCACACCTACTTGACCCGTGGAGGTAGTTTATGGGTTTTGTCCATGTTGGCTATTCTCATTAGCATACTTTGCATCAGGCTCAGCAACCCCTCATAGCCATGGTTGCTATTGGGCTTCTACGACTTTCTCTTGTAGCACCTTGATTTGTTCTTCTTTGGTTTGCTACTCTAATTGGTAAGAACAAACTTCTGCTGATGCCATGGAGCCTGACGTGCCGTCGGAGGTAGAGTGCCTGATGTAGCTCTTGTTAGCAGCTCCATCTGAACCTTCGACTTCTGGGCTTGGAGCTGTGGACATCTGGGTCGAATGTGACCGGTGACGTCGCAGTGATGATAGATGGGCAAACTTCTTTTGTTTGATTGCTTCTTGACAGTCTTTGCAGATTTTAGGTTAGCATTCTTACAAATAACACTGTCCTTACTTTTTATATGTCCCCTATGTGGAGGGACATATTTGAATGAGGAAGATTTTTCAACTTTAAATTTCCTTAGAGTATCCTGCTTAATCCAAGATCTGTGGGTTTTTAACAAAAATAATTTGGTCTAATGTGACCAACCTTCTCACAATTATGACATGTAGGGACAAACTTATCATGAGCTTGTGTACCTGTATCTTTAGATTTAGGCTTCACACAATTATTTAAGCAAAGAATTTCAGAATTATCCAAACAAGTAGTATCTACTCTCACAGACTTAATAACAATAGAATCTAATTCAAAATCATAAGCAAATAAAGTAGAAGCACTCAAATCATTAACAATTGAGTCAGGCTTGTTAGAAATATCTGAATGAATGCAAAACATGCTTTTTAAATTATCACTAGAGAATTTTTTTCAAAAGACCTTCATATTCTCTTTTAATTTATTCTCAAGTGTATCAATAATGTCAAATAGCATGGTATTCTCAGATTTCAAATAGTCAATTAAAGCATGTGATTCAGACAATTTAATGATTAAAGACTCTTTTTTTTGCTTAACCTTTTTGAGCTATTTATTGAAATTTTTAGAATTTTTACTCAGTTTAAGAAAATTCTCAAGGAGCTCAGTATTAGAATTCGCTTTAAATAACATAAAAGAATTCATGATAAAAGAAGTCAACAAAAATATGGATCACACTCAGGAGATTAGTCCAAAAAGAGTGTACCTGCTCTGATACCAATTGAAAAATAAAGAGACTTCTAATTTACTCTGTGTGTGTGCAACGTGTAACAAAATATCAAAAGTGCGAAATTAAAAGAGACATATATTTTGTTAACGAAGTGGAAACTCAATTAAGAGAAAAATCACTCCGGGGCAGCCAAACCCAGAAAATCCACTATTTAGAAGACAAAGCTAGTAACAAGACAATAACACTCACATACCCTTATGCAGCGATCGTATCTTACACTCTAACACGTAACCGAACATGAACACCTCACAACCAAGTCACATACTTGAAGGGGTCTTTAATGGATTCTTTTACCTTAGGGCTCCTCCCTAAGATAGACTTCAACACGAACAAGTCACACACTGGACAACACTTAAAGAGCTAGTAAATCTTCACAATTTCTACTTAAACACCATCTCTAAGTACAGAAGAATTCAATACTGAATTCATAATTATTACATGCCTAGATACCTCTATTTATAGGCTTTAAAAGATCTTTTACAATTTTGATTCGGAGTTCTTTGGGTCGCGTCCGGACAATTGCTAGCTATTTATGTGTCTGAAGGAATTCCGGACGCACTCACTTTCCATTCGGATGTTTCTCTTGGCCGTCCAGACGTTCAAGTTGTAACATTTTTTCTTAGCTTTCCAACGACACTAATTTCATCTCAATTCGATACTTGAACAAAAAGTTATGATAAAAATACTGAGACGTGTGTAGAATCTTCCTAGAAACCAAAAATTGTCTTCTTAATGCTTGTGACACTGATACTTATCATATTAAGGCCCTTCTCATCTTAAGACTCTGAATAAAACGGCAACCCTGTATAAAGCAGCAACCTTACATAATAGTGATTTTGTCAACATAATGCAACCAATTAAAAACTAACTATAAGGTATACCAACTAAATATTAAGGGGTAATTACCTTTTCCCCCCATGAATTACCAAAAAATGCGCGATGCCCCCACAAACTACCAACTCGACCAAAATAGAGCATTCAACTACCAAAGACAACCCTTTTCCCTCATTCTGTCAGTCAAAGGGGTTAAAACAAACGGTCAACGGGTCACGTGACCGTCACACTCCGTTTTACCCTCATTTTCTTCCTCTTTTCCCCCCATGAACTACCACCATCTTCCTCTTTTCCCCCATGAACTACCACCATCTTCCAATATGCCCCCATGTAAAATGGCACATGACCCGTTGACTGTTTCTTTTAACTCCTCTAACTGACAGAATGTGAGAAAATTGTTGTCTTTGGTAGTTGAATGCTCTATTTTGGTCGAGTTAGTAGTTCATGGAGGCATCGCGCATTTTTTGGTAGTTCATGGGGGGAAAAAGTAATTACCCCAAATATTAATTAATTAATTTTTGACATGTGAAATAATAACACGTCAATAAAGTATTGACGTGTCAATTCAACACGTCACTAAATTATTGACTTGTCAAAACTATGTGTCAATAATTTTTTGATGTGTGAATTTAGCACGTCAATAACTGTTGACGTACTAATTTGGCACGTCAATAATTTTTTACATGCCAATTGACTGGTCATAAATTTTTTTATGTCCCAATTTAACACGTCAATACTTATTGACGTTTTAATTCGATATGTCACTACTTATTAACGTGTTACATTTTGCCACATCAATAATAAATATAATTTCAATATAATTTTTTTAAATTAAATTGACTTTAAATTTAACAATGTGGCAATTTTACTATTTATTGGCGTGTCATTTTTTCACACATCACTAATTAGTGACGTGTCAAAAGGTTGATTACCGTAGACACTAGACATGTAAAAAAAAACTCATTTTTTATTTTATTTTATTTTATTTAAACTTCTTTAATTAGACATAAAATAGATTCTAGTTGAAAGTCCATCTGCACTTTATGGTTGTCTTTTTCCATAAAGTCATCGCTCTAACACTACAAAAAAAAAAGGCATTTATGGACGGTTTTTTTTAGACGGTTTCTAAAACCATCTAGAAAACAAAATTTGTAGACGGTTTTTCTGAAACTGTCTGTAAAAAATTTATTATGGACGGTTTGATTAAACCGTCAATAAAATTCCATACGATTTTTTTCAAAACCGTCTGTAAATGTTATTTCTAGACGGTTTAGTTAAAACCGTCTGAAATTTTATGGACGGTTTTTACCAAACTGTCCATAATAAATTTCAGTTCCAGATGGTTTCAAAAAAAACCGTCTGAATTTTTTTTTTTCATGACATGTCATCAATCCGCGTGATGCCTCTAAATTTCACCACATCCATCCGATTTTTTTCCAAACCAAAATCATAACCGTCTGTTTTTTTTTACTTGTGCACTTCCGTTAAAAACCCCGAAACTGTACACATCTGCGCATTCTTCCGCACGCGTCCAGACATTCTTTTCATTTTCATTCATCCTAATCATGTATATTTGCACTAAATCTTCCGTTAAAAACCTCAAATCATGCCTTTTCTGTATAGCCTCTTCACCTCTGCTTGTTCAAGAATTCAAAATCAGAAATTGAAGCAGATTGACAGCAAATGGGTTTGCTTTCTGGGTTTCAAGCAGATTGACACCGATTGGTATAATCGTCGTCCAGTTCCCCCAAATCTTTCCCTTATTCTTCTTGTTGATTTTTGGGTTTGCTTTCTGGGTGTGATTTTGTTGTTGGTTTTTTGGGTCTTCTTTTGGGTTACTAAAATAGGATGAAATATTTGGGTCGATCTTTATTGTTGTGTTTTGCGTTTTGAGCAGATCCTTCAGACGAGACGAAGAAAAACGTACACCGAGGACAACCACCGCTACAAACGAAAGGAAATCGAATGAAGAGGAAGGGAAATCGGTTGACGACGAAGAGACAGTGATTTTCAGAGATGAACCCAGTGATTCTTTTGGGAGATGAACCCAGTGATTTTCGGTGCTAGTTTTTGTTTGCAAATGAGGGAGATATTTAGATCTAGCTGCAAATGAGGGAGATGAACGGTGAACCCAGTGACTTTCGGTGGATTTGCAAATGAGGGAGATGACCGGACAAAAAAAAAAAATCATATTCAAACTCACGCATAGATTTTGTTTTTTTTTTTTTAAAAAAAAATTAATGATTCTGGATGGTTTTGGGCAAAACCGTCCCGGAATCAGTTCTAGAAACCGTCTGGAATTGCGGACGGTTTGGCCCAAACCGTCCATAATCCGAATTAGCGACACCTAGTCCTAGACGGTTTTTAGAATGTTTTCTAGACAGTTTTTTCTAATTTCTAGACGGTTTCAAACCGTCTAGAATTCTTGATTTTTTTGTAGTGTAATTAGAATTCTTAGAATTTGGAGGCATGCTGAGTTAATTGGAATATTCAACAATTTATTGTCGAAATTATTAAAAGTTTATATAGAATTTATTTGGCTATTAGATAGCTAAATAGTCTAAAATTAATTAGACATAAAATAGATTCCAGTTCAAAGTCCATCTACACTTTATGGTCGTCTTTTTCCATAAAGTCATTACTCTAATTAGAATTCTTAGAATTTGGAGGCATGCTGAGTTAATTGGAATATTCAATAATTTATTGTCGAAATTATTAAAAGTTTATATAGAATTTATTTGGCTGATTAGATAGCTAAATAGTCTAAAATTTATTATACAAGTTCTCTCATAGTATACTATATATCCAAATTGCTGAGATATCAATTTACTGCTTACTATTTATGTGAAACACACTGTACATGTCTTCTTCTTCTTCTTTTTTTTCTTTTTTTTTTTAATTTTTGGGTGCCTGACAAAGAGAGAGAATAAAATCAAATGTAGACAGTTCAAAAAACTAGTACCATATATATATATATATATTAATTAAGCACTAAATTCGAATAATATATAAAAGAAGTTATACTTTAACTGCTTGTCGGCTAGGTCACGTTGAAACAAAAAGGGGTCCATTAATTTAATGCGGCATACACACGCGCGCGAAGGACCTACAAATTAATTCAATTAACATGTCAACATCGATCCATGATAAATCATATATATGTTCTACTTTTTGTATGCAAGGCAAAGGTGAGGGCCGTGAGGCTACCATGTGTATGTGTATGTGTACGAATAGCGAATGAAGTGGGTCAAAGATTAGAACAGTCAACATACGGAAAATCTAAAATATAACACTAAAACAATATTGTTTTGATGTTATTTCATATGTGAATAACGGTTTTTAATATATATATATATATATATTTTCCTTTGTCCATTATAAATAAATGATGTATGAAGCTAAATAATGTATGAGATGAAAATTTTATGGCAAAATGGTTAGTAAACGTGATATAAATAATAGTGTTCAACTATAAATAATGAGTATTTTTTGTATTTATAGAAGCAAGAATTACAATTTCAAAATCTAAAATGTTATTACCTCGTATACATATAACGGATAATAACTGTATTTAATAACCACAAAAATAGGCGTGCAAATATTGTTAATTGGGGCGTATTCCAAATAAGGGTTGGTGAAAACGGGCAGCTTAATTGGGGCGTGGAGCACAAAACATCAGACAAACCCCATGATCGGCTGAATAAGACATGAACTTTACAGTTTACACCCACAAAAAAGAAAAAAAAGTAGAAGATTAGCAATGTGCTTATTGTCTGTTTCTCTTCGTTATTTTTGGAAAATATCTATTGCTCCTACTTGTACTTAAATATTATTATTATTTTTAAGTTTTTTACTTACTGTTTTCATTAAAAAAAAAAAAAGAACTAAAATTTTATTAATGAACGTAGTGTGCTAGAGATGTTAGTGTGAAAGAGAAAGTAGGTAGCAGATATAGTTCTGTAGCTAGATGTGACACTTGCCTACATATAGATTGGCTTGGATGCTGCATGCTTCACTCGGGAAGAGCTGCTAGAACCAGGATCCGACGAGACCTGTAAGCTTTTGTCCATCTTTCTTTTCTATATATATATATATATATATATATATATATATATATATATATATATATATATATATCGTTCAGATAAAACTTCTGTTATAGATAGAGCTTTTTGGTTAATATATATATTTTGTGCATGATTTTTTTGGAGTACTTGTTTTGTTCTTGGGGGGGGGGGGGGGGGGGGGGGTTGGACACGAATTTGGAGAAAGAAAATAAAGAAGACCTTCATATTTATTTATATTAATTTTCATAACTTTAATCATTTGACATAATTTTTTATGCCTCCAATCATTTCATATCATAATTATCAGAAAAAAAATACTCCCATGCAACTATCACTCAAACATGATTTTAAATACAATTTAAATTTTATCAATCATCTAAAGATTCTAAACATCTTTTTTGTCTCAGAATTTGTGCACTAAATAATAGTTAAATTTTGATTTCAAAAAATCAAACACCCAAACATGCCGTTAACATAAAAAAGTGTCTTTTGTAAACAAAGCTATCTACCGAAAACTGTTTATCTTTTCAATATAAAACTGGAATGTTACGCATAAGGTTGCCCCCTCACAGCCCCTCTCTCTCTTCAGAACACATGGTTGGAGCATGAGGACAAGCTGAAGCTGCTGCCAATAATTGTTGGTTGTGGTCTTCAGCTCCTTGCGTATAGAAATATGATACATTTATAACTTTTACATAACTCTTATACAATTTTAACAATTTTTTTTTTTTATAAAAAAAATATCAATCATTGGATATGTAGCAGTAGGACCTACATGTAGTAAAAGATCCAATGATTAATTTGAAAAAAAGCTGTTAAAATTATAGAAATTGTGTCAAGAGTTGTAGGACAAATATTTCTTATTTCTTTTATTTACACACACATATTTCTTATTTCTTTTACTTCCACACACACACCCGGTTGATTTCTTTTGTTTTCTACACACCCGTTGATTTCTATTGTTCCGTTGATTTCTTTTGTTTTCTAGCCTTTGACTATTATGGATAGGATAGCACTCGCAATTGTTTTAGCTGTAAGGACTTTTTTTCTACCTTTATTTTATTTTTATTTTTGTTCGGAGATCTTTTATATCATTTGGTATTTCAAGTTTTAACCTGATCTATCTGTGAATATCATGGCATATATAGGACATAAATTGTTAAGATAAGAATATTACTTTACTGTTGAAATTTTTTTCTTGGATTTGCTTTATTTTGACTGATCTTGTGATTTTGACTCAGATTTGCAGAAACGTGAATTTAATTAACCATGGCTGCAAGTGGATCATGTGAAGGTCATGGAAGCACAGAAATATGTTGCAAATGCATGTTTGAGGATTTTATATCTCAAAATGAACTGTTTCATAAGGAGTTGTCAGAAAGTGACACTCAATATAAAGTTTATATACCGAACCAATATGAGAACATATTCTTTTCCCCTGATTTTGGTTTTCGTTCAATTAATTCTGAAGGTGATCAAGGGACTAAAATTGACGTTACTTTCTATGACACGGCAGAAAGAAAACCTTGGGGAGTTGTTTTTTATAGAAGTGCTGATAACAGATCTCATCTCACCCATAATTGGGGCGGCTTTGCTCGTGAGAATAATCTGAAGAAAGACGATGGCATCACTTTTTATAAGCTCAAGAACAAAAGAGGAACATTCCTCATGATTGGAGTGGAAAAAAGAGGTTAATATCTTTGGAAAAGATTTCAACAAGCTAGGCCGAGGGGTGATGGATTAATATTAAAAGTATTGCAATATATAAATAAAGTGTACGTTAAATATTGGAATATTTAGTTGTTTCTTACGTAAGAATGTTGTTGTGTGCTTTGATGAGCTAGCTATAGCCTATAAGCTAGTTATGGTTCATAAAGTGAATATGCATGGCTCGTTATTTCTTTATAATTAATTTAATTAAGTTGTTTTTTACCTGATGAGGGCTGCTGCTTTCATGGAGAGTTATTTTATTTATTAATCTGACTTAGAAAGGACATGCCGATCGAGCGTAATCCCATTCTGTTTAAGATATTATTAGAAACTCCCGTTGGGTCGAGGGTTTTTTTGTCTCTAAGCCATCTGGCTGTTGGAGTCTTGTTCCTCCCGGTGTTTGAACCGGTGGAGGTTTGTTGGGGTTTTTTCTTTTTTCTGTTGTTTTTCTTGTTGCAAGCAGTGATTTTCAGGTGTTGGCCCGTGAAAAACGGCGGGTGTTGGAGGGTTCCGGTGGAGTTTTGTTTAACGCTAGATCTGTCAGCCTCGACTGGTCTTTCTCCAACAGGAACTTGCTGAGTGCGGTTGTCGGCCTTTTCTGGTCAGATTTGGTTATCTTTTGAGGCTGTGCTGTTCGTCTCCGGTCGGCGTGACCTGCACGCGCCGGCGTTTCAGTTCTGTTTTTAGCGTGTGTGGGCCACAACTGCTCTCTCCGGTCTCGGAAGGTGCCGATCTCTGCTTATGAAGGTCGTCTGTTGCGGGGGAGGTTCCCGGAGATGGTGCGTGTTTTACACGCGCCGTCTCTGGCAGCCGTTTCTTGCCGGTGTTGGCATTCTGAGTTTGCTGTTTGTGTTTTTTATGTATATTCCACCTTTGTACTCACAGTCTACCGTTCTGGTAGCTGCTTCAAATCAGGTGTTCCTGATTTTGTGGGCAGAGATTCATTATCTCTGTTCACTGCGACTAGCCTACGGCCTTTGATTTCTCGCCTTTGGGCGATGTTCTTGGTTATGTACCCCTTTGGAGATGTTTTCTCTGGAATGATATTGAAGAAGATGGTTCTGTGTTCAAAAAAAAAAAAAAAAAAAATTAAAATAAGTTAATCCTTAACTAATCATTTGATCAAACCCTTTTTCAGAACCTTTTTGACAAACACAAACAAACAAATAAATTAAAGTCCCTTGCATAGTCCAAAGTATTCAAACCATGCACTTAATTGGCATATTAATTTACATATTACGAAGTTTAGTTTGTTTTTAGACATCAAGATATTTTAAAAAAAATACCAGTTATTAAAAATGTAAAAGAAGTATTAATTTTTTTTAGAAGAATGTTTTAAAAAAAAAGTAAATAAATAAATAAATAAAATTGTGGGTTAATTCATCCCTAGTTTGGTTCAGGTGTGGGAGAGCTCGGAGTAAGGGGTACAAAGAAGCCATTGAAAGGGGATCACTTGCATGCTGGATACGAAGGTCATTTTGATAAAAGCGTCTTTTGAATTTCAGTGTAAAATTAATGTCAAAATTTTACAAGTTTCTCTTATGTCCCTCCAATAATTAAGTGACTTTTTAAAATCATTATTTAATTAAAATTCAATAATGATCAATTACAGACTCAATGATAATTATAAAAAATTATATTATTAATTATTAAAGGAATACAAAAGAGACTTATGTTACTAACCCTCTCATAACTTATTTCATATAAATTCTCTTATAAGTTACTGATCTCAATGCCCCACTCGATCACCAATATTTATGTGAAACACAGTACATGTCTTCGTTTAATTGTTTTAATTTTATTAAGTTTTTTTTTTCTTTGGATGCCTCGATTGTCATAAGTCACTAGCTATCAGAATACGTAAAAAGAACAAATATATTATTCCAAATTCATGAAAGAATATGCCGATTACACGCTCTATTAATTAAAATGGAGAACGTACACAAACCCTTAAAATGGTGGAGCTGAAAGTGACTTTAAAGCATAAGTACTAGTGCAAGGGGACATGAATTGGAAAGCATGGAATTTCATTTCCACGTTACGTACACAAACCGCGGAAATGGTGAGCTGATCAAAGAGACTTTTAACGCATAACTGCTCGTGCAAGAGCCGGCTTTCTCTAGATTTCTAATGTCTTCACCGAATTTGCTCACATGCAAAAAGGGTCCCCCGCATGGGCGGAATCAGGACTTTTGGTAAGGGGATGAGCTTAACAAGTGATATTTCTAAACATATAAGATTTTTATTAGAATTTCATTATAACTCTTATTAGTACTAACAAATGATATTTTTTATTTTTTATTACCACTAACAATAGTATAAACTACTAGTAAAATAAACGAAGTGCAATTTATAGGGTCCAATAAAAAAGTGGTACCTTTGAGCATAAACTTTTTTTCTTAACAAGATCCCCTCAAAACTCTCAATAACAACAATGATGAGAGTCAAGTCATAATAATGTTGCTCCAAAGCCTAAATGATAAACCCATTTAAAAGTTAGCTAGAACATATTTGACCAAATATATAAAAGAGAAATTGAGAAAACACATGATCTATAGAAAAAGATTACTCTTAGAAAGCACATAATATAATCCATAATTCATACAACTAGTAGTAAAAGAAAATGTAACAAAAAGAAAAATTCCTATGGATTATTTTTAATTTATTTTAAAATTTAATATAAGCCAAAATGAACCCTAACATGATCAATAATTTTTCTTTTCTTTTTTCCCCCTTTTTAAATTTATAAATCATGCTCCCCTTTTTCTAGGCTGAAAAGGATGGTCAAAGATATCTGCAGATAGAATCATGTATCCTTATATCGTGCCAATTTTGTTCGTTTGTTTTAATTCTCTATTTTGATCTAAGAGTTAATCATTCATCCCTTAGTAAAGTTTCACATAATTTTTTTTTCAAAAATAAAAAGAAAATTCAACTAAAAAAGGCGTGGAATAGGATGGATCTAAGAGGTCGCGGCCAGCATGGGGCTTCTCCAGGATCAAAAGGGTGCTTCGACCTCTATTGTTTATGCTTTGTAAGTAGAGTTATTCCATGCTCGATCACGAATTTGTGAGCTTGAAGCTGAGGAGCGATCCTCTAAGAAAAAAGTGAAACGCTTGCTGAGGAAGGTTGAAAATGAAAGGATTTCACGCTTGCTGAGGTGAGGAAGGTTGTGAGCTTGCAGACTTGCAGTTGTTGATTGTGACTTGTGAGCTTGCAGTTGCAAACGCACCAGACGTGCTGGTCCTTGCTGCTTGTAGATGTGTAGCCTGGCAGTGTAGGCTTCTGATTGTGAGTTGTGAGCTCAAGTACGAGGGATATTTTTGGTCTTTCAAAATAAAAGAAGGGTCAAAGTAGAAAGAAAAAAATTTAGGGAGGACACAAAAATTATTTTGGGGGATAAAATTATAAATTTATATATTTTAAGCTAAATTTTAAACTTTTGTGTCCCCCCTCCTTGCACGTGGTTCTGCCCCAGTCTCGAAAATAGGGTTAAAAAGTAGACGTACAGCACTTCAAGAATTGGGTTATTTACACTATTAAAAAAAATCATTTTTAATATTTGGAAATCCATTTATTTCCATCATAATTGTTAAAATGAGAAAAATATTTAAATGGAAATTGTTTAAAAATAAATGAAAAAATGTTTTACTTTTATTACCTTTTGTGTTGCGGTGTCTAATCAAGTTTAGAGTGTATTTGAGATTGCGATTTTATAGACAATAAGTGTCATTTTAAACCAAATTACAGAACATAATTCGTTTGAGAATTGCGTTTTTAAAAATTGCGATTTGAAAACGTAGAAAATCTGCTTTTCCAAATCACAGGTAAATTGAATTTTTTTTTTTAAAATGCAGAATTTTAAAGACTAATTTGTGATTTTAAAAGATAAACTGCAATTTTACCAAACGTTTAATTGCGTTTTTAAAAATTATTTTTTTAAATAACATATTTTAAAATTATTATTTAAAATTACACTTTTTAAAATTATAAATTCAAACGGATTGTTATTATCCCCGGCAAGCGCACGTGTTACACAACTCATCATTACATAATGTAGAATTTATTTATTTATTTAAATTTCTCTTCAGTTCCACAAGATCACCTTCTCGATTTCCTCGAGGTCGTACAATTGTGGTCAGGTGGTGGTTACGGTGGCCTCGAAAGTCGTAACTTGGCATTCGGTAGCTAAGACGTTGTGCAAGCTGTGGGCCGGCCTGTGTGTGGCGTTTAGTCATCACATTCAAAGCAGTGATTGATAGGGAACTTTTAACCACCTTCTGTCAGTCTGACTTTGAGTAGTGATGTGTCCCTTTCCACGTGGGAAAGGATCGGGCAAGGGACGGCTACGGCTAATACATTCCCTGCCAATCACTACTCCACACAGTCTGTGATGCTCGTCAAAGAAAGTTCAGGGGAGTAGGGACCCGTCAGAGGGGTCAAATTTGCAGATTCTCTCGGGAGGGGATAAGGTTTAGCCAAGGGAATTGCCCCCCGATTTTTTCTCTATTTTATATCCGAAAAATGTTAGATTTACAACACCAATACAATAACTGTACAACAATCCCTCACATGAGGGTGGGTCCTACATACTGGGGTTCACCCTCATGTGAGGGGTTGTTGTGCAGTTGTTGTATTGGTGTTGTACAAGAATCAAATCATTTTATATCCTCTGCTTTTAGGTGCTGTAAGCCTGTCATGTGTAGTTTTTTTTTTTTTTTACTCTTAAAAAACTAAGAGTCATCGGTGCCGTAATTTTTTCAAGTAATGATAGGTGAGGAGCGTTTAACCGTTTTCTGTTCGGCCCTTCTTTACGTAGAAAAGGCCTTTTGGCTTTTAATAAAAAATATATATATATGAAACCCAAATTTTTTTTTGCTAAAAACCAAACATTTCCTTATTACCCCCTAAAGCTAAATTTCCCCTATCGAGCAAGGCCGAAAATTTCTCTCCACCAAGTCCGACGACCCATTTCCCTCGTTCCGGTTGTTTTCCCCCCTTTTCCGGCTCTGACCTGCATTCTCTGGCCGTCTACACCGCCGACTAACATTCTCCCATTTCCCTCATTCCGACGTAGATCTCCCCCATTTCCGACACCAATGGCGATCTCTGGCCGTCTTTCATTTTCAACCGAGCTTCTACCACCTTTCGCCGACCGAGCCCAGCCATCAAAAGAGGTAAGGTTTTCTTCTCTTTTTTTTCTTTTTTCTTTTTTTTTTCCGATTTTTTCTCTCCATTGGCAGTATCAGAAAGATCTCTTTTTTTTTTTCACTTGTTTTTGGATCTAGAATCTTAGTTTCATTATTCTCAATATAGTTGGGTTTAAAACTCATATATGGATTTGGATGTTCTTAGTTTTGTATTTGTTTTTGTCAAAACTCAAACTGAGCCACCAATGAATAGTTTAACTGGTTTAAAATTAGATCTTTGTTAAACTTTAGAATGAGGAGCTGGTTTACAGATTGGTTCTAAACTTTAATATAGCTTGTGAATATATTTTAAGACTGCAATTTTCACTTCAAATTTACTTTCACGATGCATTTTGTATTAGAGAAATGAGTAATCACTACTTAGCTGCATTCATTTCTAGTTATGTAAGCAAGATGTTTTCATGCAAAAAAAGGTTAGCCTCCTCGAAAGGCCACATTGATTTGTTCTGTGATTAGAGAAAACATAACAATTGTTTAGTGGAAATTGCATTTGTAAAAGTAACTTATGCAGAATCTAAATATATATTGATTTGGAAGTTTTGACTTTCATTTTGGGTGTTTTTGTACCTGCTATTTTGTTATCTGTAGTTTTTTAAAAAATGATGGAAAAAAGAAAAATAAATAAAATACTTGTTTTGTTCATTCTCTTGTAGCTCTTATGAATGCACTAGTGTATCCAGGATGTTTCTCTATGCCAGTCAATTGGGCCCGGTTTATGTGAGGCTAGATACTTTCAGATAATTTGGGTGCACCTAAGGTTAAAATTCTTCAGTTATATTAGTGTGAACCAGTTAGATAATTGGAATTATGGAGTGGATTGCACCTGTTATAGAAAGTCAATATTATCTAATTAACCAATGAATGAATGTCTCATGTAAAATAATAGTGAATAATTTATAATAACTTCACGATATCATATACTTTTACCGTTCATGTTGATAAAATTTTGAATTTCTCCATTCCTGCATTATTTTTTTTGGGTGGGCAATAATATTAACAAATTAATAAGAATAATTTCACTGTAAAGTTTTCCTGCTTATTAACATTAAGACAACCTAACATATGACAATATTAATTATTGAAAATTTCCCAATCTCATTTATGATTTGTTATCTTCTTCGATGATTGTCTGGTTTTTTATGAAAAATTGTTATGAGTTTGTCTTGACATATGGTCTTGTGCCTTTCATTGCTATGAAAACCAAGTGAAGTGATTCCATTTACCTGAGGTGTGAATAATATTACTTTGAGAATGCTCATCGGTCTTGATGAAGATAAGATCATGGTGAAATGGGAGCAACATTATCAAGCATTGTTGATCTGAAAGATTTAAATGAGCTGTGATCAAATTTTTATTGTATGGAGTTATACGTTTCATTGAGATAGGTAGGAAAACAAGTATAATTTATTGTTTTAAGGTCAATCTTATTTTTGTTTTCCTAAATTGGTTGGGATGGGAGTTTCTTTTCGTTCATTCCCTTAAATAGATTTTTTTTTTCCTGTCCCTTTGTCTTGTTTTGTTCTTCTATGCTGAATTTTCAAACTCATTGGTAAATATATATTTTGAAGTTCCGCATGATTTATGTATTTCTAAACTTCTTGCAGGGTGGACATATATAGCACCCGATAGGTGGATTAGGGGCAAGGGATGTGGTAAACGTCCAGGAAGCCAAATCTTCAAGATGTTTGAAGAGGAAGAATAATGACAAAGACATAAAACCTTCTTGTTGTCATGCTTCCGGTTGTTATGTTTTTTATGTGTCAAACTTTGTGTTGTATTGGCTTTTGGAGTTGTGATGCTTTTGAAGTCTGATCCTGTATGACTGTATTATGGATTGCAAAAATGTAATGGTGTGCTTTGAACAACTTATTGGTTATATGAAATTCTTATATTATTTATTGCGGTTGTATATCTATAGTAATTTTTTTCATGGACTATTTTGTTATTATAGAGCTTGAAGGACCTTCTTGGATTCCTTAATCACATACACATAATTTGTTGTGGGGTAAACAAACCTGTTAAATGTTTAATCAAAGCTGCCAATGGTGTGCTCTCATTCCAAATGCCTTAATGTTCCACCACAAGTCAGATGAACATTATTACACGTCAAGGCTAGAATTCTTACAATCTATAAATACACTCTTGCAGTTTATTGACCATTTAACTTAATGTTTCACCACAATTTATTATTACATTCTGCTGGCATAACCTTAATCCCTCACATTTACACAAACACCTGCATTGCATTTCATTTATCAAACCATAACAAAATGTTTCATCACAATCTGTCATTGTTGATGTGCGTCCATAATTTCTAGAGAGCCCAACCATAACATTACATTGTAAAAAATATGTCTACATTACATTGTTAGCTTCTCCTCAGGACATTCAACCTCCTCCTTCTTTGAGTTTTTCTAAAAAATTTGATACATGTAATATGGAGAAAGTGCTCGATACACATGATGATTCCACCAAACTTCTAAATCTGCAAAAATTCTATATCTACAACTGGAACTTCTATATTTGCAAAAATTATCAAGCTTTCAGGAGGAGGAAATATTGATACAGTGGCATGTCTTTCGGAGTAAATGAGACCAAGTAAGAACTACAAAATTTAACTAGTAATGCAACCCATTACCTAAGAAATCATGCGAGTTAGAAACCAACAATGAAGCAAAAACACAACATTTAAAATTTCAATTGAGAAAGGGAAAGCAGGAATTCAATGTAGTCACTGGCATAAAATTCATTTGGATTTTCTAACTTTGGAACACAAATAACATAAACCTAAAATTGAAAATTTATTTTCTTTCACTTTCCTACATATTCTCAGCAACCAAAATAGAGTAAGAAAAACAAAATAGCAAATACCCATATGAATTTTAGGTTGCTTGATTGATATCACCATAGAACCTAGATAAACTGATAACAAAGAGAGAATGATTAGAGCTGGCTTTGTATCGACGTGAGGTAGTGTTGTCCAAATATTTTTTTGGAAGTAAAATATTTGGAAAAAAAAAAACTAATAACCCGAATACAAATATATAAAGGCACCGAAAATAAACAAACTAAACCAAATAAAAATTTAGAGAATGAGATATTACTTCCAACACATCAGTGCAAGAATGTATATGCTCATAATAAAGCATTCAAATTCTAATCACTTCCAGGGAAAAAAACATAAGAAAATCAAATCAACTATTTGAAAGAAAAATTTCATTTTTAAACAAGAAAACTCCATATAAATTGAAAATTTAGGAACACATAAATGGCAGTACTAAAGCTTTCATACCAGACGGACAACATGAATTCTTCGAATCAAACGAGGGAAAAGAAATAAGAATAGAAAATAAAAGCATACAATACGAGGTGGTATTACATCAAAGCTTCCAAAGATTTTAACTTTGCACTTGGATTTTCAGACTTGTGCATTTTTATACTATCATCTTGCCTCGGTCAAGATTACTTTGCCGCGATCAAAACTCAAATTTGATATCCGGACACCATCTCACATAATTACATCTTCAGCATTGTATATAATTAACTAGATAACAAAGTTCAACAGGAAAAAGGAAAAGTAGAACACGCAAATGAGCCAAAAATAAAACATAAAAACAAAAGACACTTTTTTTTATGGTAAAAAAGGCAGATCCAAAAACAACTCAAAAAACCAGAAAGGGGGGAGATCGCTACTGGTGCCGAAAATGGGGAAGATCTAGGCTTGAAATAAGGGAAAAGGTCGCCGGAACTGGGGGAGCTCGTTCAGCAGTGGAGATGGAGAGCTCGGTTGGCGAAAGGCGATGGAAGCTCAATCGGAGATGGAAGACGGCCAGAGATCGCCACCGGTGCCGAAAATGGGGGAGATCTACACCGGAATGGGGGAAATGGGAGAATGTTAGTTGGCGGTGTAGATGGCCAGATAATGCAAGTTGAAGCCCCAAAAGGGGGGAGAACAGTCGGAACGGGGGAAATGGGTAGTCGGACTTGGTGGATAGAAATTTTCGGTCTTGCTTGATGGGGGAAATTTTAGCTTTGGGGGGAAATGAGGAAATGTTTGGTTTTTAGCAAAAAGATTTTTGAGTTTTTTTTTTTATTATTATTATTGAAAGCCAGAAGGCCCTTTTCCACGTAGGAAAGGGCCGGGCAGAGGACATCTAAATGTCCCCTGCCTATCTGTCAAATCCAAATAAAAAAAAGACGTGGGTATTGAAAATGAATTTAAGTTTACTTTACAAAGAGCATGGGGCAGCATCGTCTGTTTATTTATTTATTTTTAAAAAAAATTATGTTTAGTGGTTCCACCACATGTGTTATAGTTTTTTTTTTTTTTAAATAATAATAATAATAATAATTTTATGTTTGGAGTATTTTGTGTATTGTAGTTTTTGCTAATGTTTTTATTTTTTTTTTGAAAAGAGAAAAAAAAAACAAAAAAAGGAAAAAAAAAAATCTTAACGAACATGTAATTTGTAATATTTTCCAAATTTCTACTAACTCAAAAATTATTTCTCCACTATTCTGTTATGTTTCCTCACTTGCCAAACATAACCAGAAACACTTCTTTAACCATTTGTACAACAATTAGACAGATTCAATTGTTAAAGTAGTGGACTATTTTTTAGGGATGTAAACCTGGAGCTGGTTCCTAGTTATTGGGTAATAATTGAGAATCGGTTCCGGGGTCCCCGGTTACTGAATTTCAGTAACAAGAACTGGGTAACCCGATTACCCAGGTGAAAACCGGTTATTCGGACCGGGTAATTAAAAAAAATAAAATGAAAAACAACCAAACAGCCAAAAACGTTGACTCACTACCTCTTCTTTGGCACAGTCCCTTGTACATCAATCTCTGCTTGGCCAACCTATAACCACGAAACGCCTGAACCTGGGCAACCGCTCTCACCTCCTCAACAAACTCCGTCTCCTCAATCCATGGCGACACACCCATCCTCAGCACAAACCCCAACAGCTTGAAACGAAGTCGTTCCCCCCAAATCCCTCGAATCACTTATGTTCGTCCTCTGGCAAGTGGCAAGGACACATTAGGCTTCGAAGCGTAACAAACGGGTGATGAGTTTAGCCTTAGAGCAGTGGGTAATGAGAAAGCTTCAATGGAGAAGAAGCAAGCAAATGCGTGGATCAGAAATCGAAGGGATTGAAGTTTAATTTTTGACTGGACACAAGGCTCGAAGATGAAGAGACATGTCTGCTTAGCTGGATTCCTTTTACTAGTTCTCTGTCGTTTAATTGTTGATTTTGCGTTTGAAATGTAGTATACATGGCATTTATTTAGATCCATTGCTTTGTAAGTGTCCAGTTTCAATGGATGTGTAAAAAGGTTGGTAAAAGGCCGATGGGCCGGTCCTTTGCCTAGCCCAAAGAAAAAGCTCATGTGACCGTGACCATGTCCATGTCTAATATATATATAGACCTAGAATAATATATATATATATATATATATATATATATATACACACTCGGAGTCGATTACCCGATTATAACTGGGTGTCTAGAAAATAAATAATCGGCTCCAGTTCTGAATACCTGGTTACCCAGTTACTCTCTATGATTCATTGATTTGATAACGAGATGAGCTCAAGCTTTATTTGTTCAACACAAATGAGTGTTTAGTAAAAGTTATAAATAACAATAATAACGTATGTACAGAGATTGCTCTAGAAAAGAAAAAGAGATTTTGGGTGAATTGTCTCATAAATTTTGTGTTTTTAGTTAAATTCAAAGTCAAATCTTTTAAAGGTGTCCATAATTATTTTATTAATTGCACTATAGCTAGATATTAGAATTTTTCTAATGTAAGTTAGAGATTGAAGGCTAGCACAGTCAATGGATGTGCGTCTGAGGGCTTCAATATCCTTATGGGAGCTTCGGCTGTACATATCATAGCACTTGTCGCAATTGCCAAGGTTTGTGGTTTTTTCTTGTAGGTTCTTTTCTTTCTACTTCTGGCCATGTTTTTGGGTCTCATTGCGAACCCACACCATACATTTGTGAGTAGAGATGCAGCACTAATAATGCAAAGAACCTACAGGAAAAAACAATGAAATTAAAGTACATTATTATTATGAGTCATGAAATTGATATTTGTTACCAAATAAAGTCATATATGTTGATATGACTTCATCATTTACATTATAAAGTCATATTATTTGCCAGTGATGATGATGACGTGATCGAGTGGTTGTTAGGGAGCATAAGGTGAGGGATATGGTGGATCAGGAGTGATATGGACAAATATTCTCTTCATTTTCAAATTAAATGAATACTATTTATTTTATAGTCAGTATTTAAAATTGATGCATTTAACGGTATATATGATTTCATATATTTAAATTTTTAAAAAACCGTGTTGACATTAAATTCATATACACCATTAAATGCATCAACTTTAAATTTTAACTATGAAATTTCAAATGAAAAGGAGATGATCCTATTATAAGGTGATATTGCCTATCACTTTTATGAAAGCATAGGTCCTACCTAAGACATCCAAAAGCCCAAGACCCAAAAGAGCCTAGTATTTCTTTGTTTCTTGTGGGCAACTCAAAAGGCCTTTTAATGAGTATTCAACATTTTTATTCTTCACTCCTACCTTCCTTCACCCATTCTGATTTTTTCTTTTGTTTGCAGGTATTCTTTGACCAGATCAGCAATTTCGGCCTCTCTGTTTTGCATACGTCCATCTACCTCTGTATTGTGCCGTTCATCTCCTCCATGACCACTGCAATGTGACAGAAGAATTACAGGTAGGTTGTCTAGTTCCAGTTAATTTGTTAGGACATGGCATCATGACGTATATCTGCACATGATGTCATGTGAGAGACCATCCAACATAAACAAACAAGTTCCTTAATAGATAATCAATCCCTTTAAGTCCTGTAATTAGTATCTGCCGACTTAATGGATAAAGCTAGGCATTATTGGATGGGTTTTGATAATTTCAAGTTTCTAGTCAAATCAAACCAAAAAAAACCGCTTGCACCTTCTGTTAAGGCCAATTTTCAAAATTCCCTTTGAATTTATTGTTGATTGGTCTATGCAGGTATTCAACAGATTATGGCATGTTCCGCTTCTGTATAGCTGACAGTGAACATGATTGGAGGGAGGGTTCTGAACAGTACAAGTTCATTGAAAAATGTCTTGCAACAGCCGATAGGCAGAAACAGCCATGGTTGATCTTCATTGCTCATCGTGTTCTTGGTTATTCCTCCTCATATTGGGAGGGTGATTCATTCGGGGAGCCCATGGGAAGAGAAAACTTGCAAAAGCTTTGGCAGAAGTACAAAGTGGACATTGCATGCTTTGGCCATGCCCATAACTACGAGAGAACATGCCCCATATACCAGGTATGGCCAAGACAAAAAATGGAGGTGTCTGTGCACATGCATAAACTTGACACCAAAATTTAAACCAATGAATATGGCAACCATATTCCTTAACTGCTTCCAAACAAAGATGACAACAACATTAGTCCCTAAGCTGAATAGCAAAGACCACCTTTAATCTCGCTTGTGAGGCTCCATCAACATGTGAAATTTTTAACTGAAATAAAAGTGAATGACGGAGACAAGATTTGAACTCATGATATTCGTCTTGATACCATGTTAAATTACAACTTGTCCTAAAAGCTTAAGCTGATAAGAAATGGTAGACTTAATCTATCACGATTATTTTAATCACGTGTCTGTTTTTCGTGTCTGTATTTTCAATGTAGAGTTTGTTATTTGACAGTTGGCAAGAGTCTGTATTTTGTTTCAACACGTGTTCAGTTAGATACTACATATCTTTGTAATCTCAATTTTGATCTCAATCAAGCGAATACAGAAAGTAAAGTTTTCTTTCTCTCCAAGTTTTTCTCTTTGATGTTGCTCTTTACTTTTCCCTTTCTGTTCTTCATTTTCCTTACCACAAATTCAGATTATATCATGGTATCAGAGCAAAATTAATTGTTCTTTCTTCAATCAATCTGAATTCTGCTCGATTTCTTTCTTTTTCAATTTTTTTCTTGATCAATTTTTCAATGGAAGATCCGATCATTATCGACATGAGTGAATCTTTCACCAATCCCTATTATCTTCATCACGCAGATAGTCCTGGATCTGTTCTTGTTTCTGCCTTACTGGATGGAGATAATTACCATACATGGAGTCGATCCATGATCATGGCTCTCACAACCAAAAACAAGCTTGGATTCATTGATGGATCCATCGTCAAACCGGCTCCTACTGCATCAACATATCTTCCATGGATTCGGTGCAACATAATGGTGTTATCGTGGATTTTGAATTCAATTTCCAAGGATATTACAGCTAGTGTAATATATCTTAACACTGTACAGGAGATTTGGCTCGATTTGAAGGAAAGGTTTTCTCATAAAAATGGACCAAGAATTTACCAAATTCAGAAGTCCATTTCCACTCTTTCTCAAGAAAACCTAAGCATCAGCGCTTATTACACTAAACTGAAGGCTCTGTGGGAAGAACTCAACAATTATAGTCCAATTTCTGCCTATTCTTATGGTGCGCAACAATCTGCTCTTGAGTATTTTCAACAGGAGTCCGTTTTTCAATTTCTCATGGGGCTCAATGACAGCTATGCGCATATACGAGGTCAGATTCTACTCATTGATCCTCTGCCACCTATGAACAAGGTCTTTTCTCTTCTTCTTCAAGAGGAAAGACAGAGAGAAATCTCTTATGATGTTGGAATTCTTAATCACAACACTGCTGCTTTGGCTAGTAAGGCTGTCTACAATACTCAGAACCGATTTGGTAAGCCTGACATGTGTAAGGATTGATCGACTTGTACTCACTGCGGCATTCTCGGCCACACTATGGAGAAATGCTATAAGTTGCATGGTTATCCACTGGGGTTCAAATTCACTAAAAACAAGACATCTTAGCAATCTGTTCCTTCAGCCAATCAAGTCAAGGAATTTGAGCATCCTCCATCTTTCACTCCACAATTCCCCTTTACTCCAGAACAGTATCAGAAAATCCTTACATTGATCAACCCTTCCGCTTCTGCTTCTAAGAATGTGTATGCTCATCAAGTTTGTGCTTTATCTGCCAATCAGGATCATCTTTTCTCCAAGATGACAGGTAATTCTTTGGTAAATTATGTTCATCTCTTGAATAATAAACATTCGATTTTTTATTCATCTCATCAATTCAAAGTTGCCTCTGAACATGTTCAAAAGAACTCCTTGATCATAGATACAGGAGCCACTGATCACATGTGCAATTCCATTTCTTGTTTTACTACTTTCTCTGTTGTTAAGTCTAGGTATGTCAAATTACCTAATGGTCAACAAGCTTTGATCACTCATATTGGTACTGTTCGGATTTCACAAGATTTAATTCTTCATGATGTTCTTTGTGTTCCATCTTTTTCTTTCAATCTCATTTCAGTCAGCAAACTTATTCTAACTCTTCACTGCTGTATCATTTTTGTTGGTTCTTTTTGTTTCATGCAGAACCTGTCTCCTTGGAAGACGATTGGAGTGGGTGAAGAGAGAAGTGGCCTCTACTATTTTCTGCAAGTATCAAGAACCACTTTCAATAATGTTTCAAATTCTGTTGTTGATTTGAATAATGTTTCTAATTTTGTTGTTGCTGCCAATTCCATCAAAACTATTTCTGATGATGTATGGCATTATAGATTAGGTCATGTTTCTGCTTCCCAAATGCAATTCTTGCATCAATACATTCCTTCAATGGTTGTAAATAAAAATAAAGTTTGCACCATTTGCCCTCTTGCTAAACAAAAAGCGATTACCTTTTGATCTTAGTCATTCACATGCTGATTTTCCTTTTGATCTTATTCATTGTGACATTTGGGGGCCATTCTCTATTAAGTCCAATATTGGTTGTTCTTTCTTTCTTACCATAGTGGATGATCATAGTCGCTATACTTGGGTTTATCTCTTGCATCATAAGTCCCAAACTCGTGATTTCATCACTTCATTTTTCCAGCTTGTTGAGACTAAATTTAACACCAAAATTAAATGTGTTCGAAGTGATAATGGACCTAAATTTTGTATGTTTGATTTCTTTGCATATAAAGGGACTCTTCATCAATTTAGTTGTGTTGAGACTCCTCAACAAAATGCTATTGTTGAGAGAAAGCATCAACACTTACTTAATGTGGCTAGATCATTTCGTTTCCAATCTTATCTCCCATTTTCTTTTTGGGGAGAATGTGTTCTTACTGCCACTCATTTGATAAATCGAATCCCTACTCCTCCCTTATCTCACAAATCACCATTTGAAATTCTGTTTTCCAAACCTCCTTCATATTCTCATCTTCGTGTCTTCGGGTGCCTACGTTATGCTTCTACTTTTCTTTGTTCTAAAACAAAATTTGATTCTAGAGCTAAGCCTTTTGTTTTTGTTGGTTATCCTCCTGGTATGAAAGGTTATACTCTTTATGACCTTCACACTAAATCATTTGTTGTCTCTCGGCATGTTGTGTTTCATGAGCATGTTTTTCCTTTTGCATCCAAATTTCTTTTCACATCAAATGGCCATCTTGTTTCTGATTTAGCCCCTGCTCCTATACCCGATTCTACACCTTTATCACCTGCTTCTACCTCTTCACCAGATCCTATTCCTGCTACTCCTGGACCATCCGAATCCTCACATTCTTCTCCTATTCTTTCATCCCCTCATATTCTTAGAAAATCTTCTCAACCTAAACACCATCCATGATACTTGCAAGATTTTCACTGTCAACTGGTTACTTCTTCTCCATCACTCTCATCTACTTTTCAAGATAGGGCTGCATCTACATCAGGTATCTCTGATCCTATTTCTTCTTTTCTTAATTACAATAAACTCTTTTCTAGTCATCGTCATTTTTGTCTCTCAGTTTCATCTAATGTTGAACCCAAATTTTTTCATCAAGCCATTAAGCATGCTCATTGGAGAGATGCTATGGATGCTGAGCTTAAAGCCTTTGAGCTTAACAATACTTGGGTCTTGGTTGATCTTCCTCCTCACAAACAATCTATCAGTTGTAAGTGGGTGTATAAGATCAAATATAAGTCGGATGGTAGTATTGAAAGATATAAAGCTAGATTAGTAGCTAAAGGTTATAATCAATGTGAAGGAATTGATTATCTCGAAACTTTTTCTTCGATTGCTAAGCTTACCACTGTTAGACTTTTTCTTGCCCTTGCTGCAGCTCGTAGTTGGCATCTTCACCAATTAGATGTCAATAACTCTTTCTTACATGGTGACTTGCATGAGGAAGTCTACATGACTCTACCCCTCGGTTTTGCTAGTAAGGGGGAGTCTCGGGTTTGCAAATTAAATAAATCCTTATATGGATTGAAGCAAGGTTCTCGCCAGTGGTTCTCTAAATTTTCCAATACTTTACTTGCTCATGGATTCGTGCAATCCAGATCTGATTATTCTCTGTTTACCAGGTTGCAAGGAACTACTTACATGGTTTTATTAGTGTATGTAGATGACATTTTATTAGCTAGTAATGATGCTACTGCTATATCATATTTCACTTCCTTTTTGAACTCCAAATTATGTCTTAAAGATTTGGGACCAGCCAAATTTTTTCTTGGCTTGGAAGTTGCTCGAAGCAAGCAAGGTCTTTCTTTGTCTCAAAGAAAGTATACTCTGGAAATACTTAAAGATGCTGGATTTTTAGCTGCCAAGCCAGCTCCTTTTCCTATGGATTCTAATCTCAAGTTGTCCCGGGATAATGGATCACTTTTGGAAGACCCAATTGCTTATCGTCGGCTCATTGGTCGTCTCTTGTATCTAACAATTACCAGACCTGATATTACCTACTCAGTGTAGGTATTGAGTTAGTTTATGAGTACTCCTCGTCAGCCTCATCTTGATGCCGCTCATCGTATTCTTCGGTATCTTAAGAGTGCTCCTGGTCAAGGTCTTTTTTATCTAGCTGTTTGTGACTTGCAACTCAAAGGATTTTGTGATGGTGATTGGGCTGGTTGCATAGATAGTCGGAGATCTACTACTAGATATTGTATATTTCTTGGCGATTCCCTTGTTTCATGGAAATCCAAGAAGCAATCCACTATGTCTCCGTCTTCGGCTGAAGCCGAATACAGAGGCATGACATCTACTTCTTGTGAGATTATCTGGCTTCTCTCATTGTTACGTGATTTTGTTGTTCCTCATTCACAGCTTGCCTTACTGTTTTGTGATAGTACTACTGCTCTCCACATTGCAGCCAATCCGGTCTTTCACGAGCGCACCAAACACATTGAGCTAGATTGTCATTTCATCCGTGAGCACATTCAGAATGGTGTTATTCGTACTATGCATGTTACTAGCCATCATCAGCTTGCGGATGTTTTTACGAAGGCCCTTGGTTGTGCTTTGTTTACTTCTTTAATTTCTAAGATGAATTTCCTTAATATACATTCATCTTGAGGGGGAGTATCACGATTATTTTAATCACGTGTCTGTTTTTCATGTCTGTATTTTCAGTGTAGAGTTCGTTATTTGACAGTTGGCAAGAGTCTGTATTTTGTTTCAACACTTGTTCAGTTAGATACTATATATCTTTGTAATCTCAGTTTTGATCTCAATCAAGCGAATACAGAAAGTAAAGTTTTCTTTCTTTCCAAGTTTTTCTCTCTGCTGTTGCTCTTTACTTTTCCCTTTCTGTTCTTCATTTTGCTTACCACAATTCGGATTCTATCATTATCGTTTAAATTATATTCTAACACTCTCAAATAGTAACATATAGCTTATACTTGGAAATGATTTCATGTTCCCCTAAAACAATAGATTTCTTCTGTCATTTGTGTCTTTAAGTATTTCCAAATGCTTAAGTTGATGAGATCAGGGCAAGTTCTTAATCACCTTTCAGGCCATATCTGTTGTACTTGTTTTGATCAGTTGGCATATATTCTGATTCACTTGATGTTTATGTGGGCATGATGCAGAACCAGTGCGTGAATACAGAAAGATCTCACTATTCAGGCACCATGAATGGAACAATAAATATAGTTGTTGGAGGGGGAGGGTTCCGCCTATCGGGCTTTGGACCGGTGCAAATTAACCAGTTGGAGTATTCACAGAGATTCTGACTTCGGCTTTGTCAAACTGACTGCATTCGACCACTCATCCCTTCTCTTAGAGTACAAAAAGAGCAGTGATGGAAAGTGAATGATTCCGGCCTTCACCATTTCAAGGGACTACAGGGATGTGTTGGCCTGTGTACAAGATGGCAGTGAACCAATCACTTTGGCTCCTTGACTCCATGTAATATAATTTATCCTGTATGCTTTACTTGTGAAACAACATGATCCCTCGTTATTAATGCAGTAATGATGTTACTATTACAAAAGAAAAATACCTCTAATACTATATCTTTTACTACAATTTTTGATCTAATTTAACTGTTTAGTAGCATATATAAAAATAAAAACCAGACTCTAAACAACACCTAAAATAAGAGTTGAATAGGTGTATGACAATATAATGCGAAATTAAAAAGAGACCGTGATTAAACTTCACGTTTGTGGTTAAGAAGAAATTTTGGTGATTTCAGGTAAATATGTGCCATCCAAATTCTAATATGTTTTAAACTATATATTTTTTGAACTAGTGGATTTGATATTTAGGGATTGAGTAATACTATATATTATATATTTTTATTCTACAATTATCTAACAATGTTGCTGTGCAATGCTATTTATGATTGTTTTTTTATTTTCTATGTTATTTTTCTTTTGAAACCATATATATTTTAGTATCCTAAAATAAAACATTGACTAGCAGAGAGTTTCCTTATTAGCCAAACTCCGTGCTAGTATTTATGTAATGGGCTTAAGAGAAACAAACAGTACGTCGTGCAGAAATAACCAACTATTGTTCTTGTCACTCGGAAGAATTTCTTTGGAATTATTTCTTGAACTTTAATAAAGTTCCGTTCTTAACATTTTGTCTTAGAGCATCAATTCTCAGTGCTCTAGTGACCAAGCGATAAAGAGTTATCATTGGGCCAGTGTCAATAGAGTAAATCATTGTAGGCGTTAGCCACAAATCGAGCATGGTGATATATCTCCCAAGTGAAACATTGCTTAAGAGTATATAAATTTTTAGACCCCTTTCCCTTGCAAGAGGATGAGTTCCACCTAAGGTATGTTACAATCCTAAGTGTTCTACATAACTTAAGTACAATCTTAATTAACAATATGTATATAAGTTCTTGGACACCTTCTCTGCAAGTCGATTTTCAAATGTGAATTCTACTTGATATTTGTATCATTTATTATCAGGGCCAACTACCACAAATGGACGAGATTGAATAGATTGCGAGTTTATGCTTGAATCAAAGAAGGATGATCTATAAGCTAGATTAAAATGTCTTCGTACTATGTATGTATTGGATCAGGTCTTTGACTATCTCATCTAAAATTCAATTGGTGTACGTCTAGTGGGAGAAGTTAAAACCTTTTATATATGGCATTCGAAATTGTACCTCGCAAATTATGTTTTAAAAACCGTCAACGTAAGCAAAACGACATCGATGCATCCCAACACTAAGTTCTAATAATCCGTACTTTAATTCCACAAATGAGAGGAAAATAAATGTAAGAGAAGGATTATTAAATTGCTTTGTAGAAAACTTGTGGTTATAATATTAATCAAAGTTACAGTGGGCCGGCCCGTCCCATAATCATTCAAAACAGAGAAATTAGAGATGACTCGGCCAGCTGGGTGAGTTTAGGCGGGTCAAATACTTACTTCATGGCCTAAAGGCAAACTTCTCTATGGCTCTCACACACGCCCACACGAGAAACACATATAGCCGCAAGCTAATAAATATATAATATACAGCAAATTTTGGAAATCTAATTTCTTTACCAAGAAAGTCAAGTTTTGTGAAGGTCTTTTCGAAACATTATTAAACTAATTAAGACTATAAACTCCAATTAGAAGTTTGTTTAATTTCTGGCATCGCTCCATTCAAATAATGGAAAAATATTTTAGGTTATTTTTCTGTTTTTTTTACCCATTTTGTTTTTTAAATCTCATTTTTTTATTTTTTGTTTTTTTAGAAATCTTAAATTTAAAATCTTCATAAATTAAAGTCTTAATTTCGTGAATGAGATGTGTTTGATGTCACTCTCTTACACATGCATATTTTGTCTATCTTTTTTCAAAAAAAAAAAAATCCACAAACTTATTGCGGAACCCACATCATACAAATTCAATATCTTTATAAAACACGTTGTATAAAAAAATTATAATATATATATATATATACACACATACATATCTTTTTTCTCATATCCAAATAATATAGGACGTCACAATCAAAATTACACTAATTCAAAGTTTACGTACTGTCCCTATTTATTCCATTCCATACAAACCAATATGGCGGTATGAGTCACATTAACATTGCACTCCTGACTCCACCAACTTTGATGTAACAAGTTTATAATCATTACAACAAAATATCTAAAGCCTCACAATCAACTAATTTTACTGTTTAAATCAATTAAAAATGCCGTCCAACTAATCAAGGTATATACGTCATAGACAATTACGACATTTCTCAATCAATGTGTGGGGAAATTAATACCAAGAAGTTCAAAGCCAAGTTAGAGAATTCTCATTCATTCGGTAGGCAAATAACATTGACTAGTTGGATCCTAAAATAGGAATGAAAAAGGTTGCATTCCACTTAATAATTTGGAAAAAAAAATTAGGGGTGGCCGAATTACTCTCTATGGTCGTTAAAGAGTAGTTTGGTTACTTCCAAATGGCCAAATAAAGGGATTAGGATCCTGTCAAATTATTTGTCCGAATTTAAGAGAATTTAAGCAGGTGATTATGAAAGACCACTTATAGAACTCACATGATCAAATAAAAATTAGGCTGCTCAACCATTTATCCAGTTAGGTGGCTCTCATAAGTGGTCCCTTACAATCACCTGTCCGAATTCTCTCAAATTCTGACAAATAATTTGAGAGAATCCTAATCCCAAATTGAGGTATCCGAAACCATCCCAATGACCATGATAACTTATTTAATTAACGTGAAACCTAGTGAACACATAATTACAGCATGAAAGATTTTAAGGGAAAATATAAAAAAAAAAAATCATGAATTAACAATCAATTTTAGAATAGTTCCTTGAATTTTCAAGTGTACGAATGTGACCCATTAAATTACCAAAGTGTGCCAAAAATGTCATTTTTGTAGAAATGTTCATAATGCCCCTATTATCTTAAAAAAAAAAAAATTAAATAAAACTAAAACAAAAACTAAAAACTAAAAAACCTAAACTATTTTTTTTTTTTAAAAAAAGAAGATAAATGCAAAATCAATCTATGTGATTAGCCTAAATTACAAATCGCTCACTACGGAATAAAAAATAGTTCAAAGGTCTTTAAGGTAGGTAAAACATAACAATTTAGTCATTGTAGTCAAATTCCGTCAAAATACTTGATGGATTCTGTTAATGTCGATCTCAACACTAATAAAATGATGACATGTATCACTCTTACTAAAAAAAATATTAACATATTAAAAATGTATATTTATAAAACTAAATCATTCTCTGCAGTCAAATTTCGTCAAAACACTTGACATATTCCGTTAGTGTGCCATGTTAACATCAATAAAATGATAACACGTGTCATTATTATTATTATTATTATTATTATTATTATTATTATTATATATAAAGTTAAAGAAATTAAGAAATTAATTTTTTTTTAATTGGGGTGGCTGTCGAGCCACCAATTTTCTTCTGTTTTTTTTTTAATTAATTATTTTTAATTTTTAATTTCTTTAACTTTTTAGTTTTATATTAATAGGTTTTAATTTTTTTAAAAAAATGTTTTTAAGAGAATAAGGATATTATATGAATATTTCGACAAAAATAGCATTTTTGACACACTTTGATGTTTGATAAGTCACATTAGTGCACTTGAAAAATCAAAAGGCTATTCTAAAATCAATTGTTAATTCAGGGAACTTTTTTTATATTTTTTCCAAAATTTTATCATAAAATTAACAAAATAGTGCAGGGTTCCACATTGCTCCCATCAGAAAAGTGTAAAGTTTTTTACTTGAATATGAGAATTCTTTTTTTGCTTTAAGATTTGAACGCTCACTTTTCAATTTCTCTTTAATTCGCTTGATTGCTTTTCACGCGCTTCGGAATGTACGTTGTGCGATAAAATCACCAACATCTTCGGATTGTGAAGACATTGGACTGTTACACACCGCAACCAATTCCTCTTCGCTCTTCCTTTTGTATTAGTATGATGACGAGAATGATTATTATATAATTTTTGTACAATTTTAATAATTTTTGTTTTTAAATTAATTATTAAATGTGTTTTTTTATATGTAGATCCTACATATTCAATGATTAATTTTTTTAAAAAAAAATTATTGAAGGTGTACAAGAATCATACAAAAGTTATAAATGTATCATATCTCTATGATAACCTAGACTATATATATATAATCAAGATCGTTAGTGGGTACGAAAATGAATAACAATAATATTAAGAAATTTCTTTCGAAATTACCAGGATGCCTGTGGCTTGATTTAATGAATGTGAAGAAAAATATTACTTTTAAAAAATAATCAATTTTAGATATCGACCAATTAACGCTTTTAAATAATATTATTTATCTTCGGTCAAGGATGATATATATATATATATATATATATATATATATATATATATATATATATATATATATTTATAGACACAGTTTTCCGTCGAATTGAGTTAGTCAGAATATAAAATTGCTATGGCGCCGACACTTTCAATACAGTTCTTACTGAATATTCGTATGGTTCCGCTCTCTCTCTATATATATATTCGCCTATACTTATAACCATTCAATTAAACATTGAAGAGTGTTCCGTTTATGTGAGATATATGATTTGGTAGCTATGGCGCCGTCACTTTCAATACAGTTCTTACTGAATATTCGTATGGTTCCGCTCTCTCTATATATATATATTCGCCTATACTTATAACCATTCAATTAAACATTGAAGAGTGTTCCGTTTATGTGAGATATATGATTTGGTAGCTTCATAAGATTTTTGTAAAGGATATATAACTTGATATATGGTTTAAATCATTGAGATAGAATTTGTCAAACTTTTGTTTTTTGATGCATGTGTTAATGATTATTTTTGTGAATGCTGTGATTTTTGATTTTTGAAGTAGTACGTTCTGTTCGACTTGAGGTTTTATAGATTCTTCTTATTTCTCCCAGTTTGACGTCGGCCATACATGGCTGCAACAGCAGGAGGTCAAACAGCTTCTTCAAGTGAAATATACCCTGCATGGCTTCCTCCATGTGAAGGTCATGGAAACACAGAAGCATGTTCGAAATGCATATACGGAAAGTACCAACCCCAACAGGTGTTTCAGAAGACTTTAACACCAAGTGACATACGCCGAAAAGGAAGCTATAGGCTTTATTTACTGAAGCCAGATGCAGCCAGATTCTGCCCCCCAGCAAATGGAAGTGAAGTGAGTGTATATGACGTTCAAATGAAGCGCTGGCCAATGCGTTTTCGTACAAGTCGTGGAAGCGCTTATCTCACCCGAGGATGGAGTCGTTTTGCTAAAGCAAAGCTTCTAAGCGTAGGAGATAGTATCACCTTCTATGAGCTCAGGTGCCGGAGAGCGACAGGAACAAGGGTGTTCATGATTGGAACCTCTCGCAAAGAAAGTATTCAGATTTTTGGAGCTTCAATAAATTAGACAACGTTCGGGGAAATTCTTGCTCAAGACCGCCCTATTTTGTTTTATATTGTAAGCAACGTGAATTTTGTTTGTTATGCGGCGTCACGGGTACGTCTGATCATCTATTTATCGTCTTGGATAAGGGGTTTCCTTTTCTTTTGATTTTTAGCTGATCGAATATTATTGTAATAAAAGTAGCTAGTTCTAACACGTTTGGGATTTCTTTGCACTTAATTGATAGAGCCAAGAGATTTCATGTTTATGGTTGTTAATTATTATATTCATTGATTTGGGAAGGAAATTTTTGTGAAGTTTAGATAAATTAATATAGATAAATATGTGCTGTCCACTTTTTAAGTAGCTTTTTTAGAAAAAATAAAAATAAAAATTTTAGCAAACAAATTAATCAAAACACAAATTAAATAATTATAAAACACTTGGAACTACTTTAATTTACACTTACCTTATGTCATAACTAAAAAGCAAAAAGTACTATCTAAAGAATTTTGCTAAACAAAATCAATGTGTTTCCAACTATTTTTCGATCTTGTTCATTTGATATTAAGGGATATTTATATGCCTCTTGATTGGCTTTAGAGAAAAAGAAGAAGCAAAGGTTAAGATAGACGACAGTGGTGGCTGGGATTCTTTCGTGTATTGGATAGTTGTTGTTTTACCCTTGTGATTAATATAAGTTGCCACGACGAGCAATGTTACTCTCTTTTTAATAAGTATAGTCAACAATTGAAATATTTAATTGAAATAAGAGGTAAATGGTGTAGTCAATATTTGAACTCAAAATTTTTGGCTCTGATACCATGTTAAACCACCATTAATTATCCCAAAAGCTTAAAATAGTAAAAAGTGATAATAAATTTAATCATTTAATCATTACTTTAACAACGTTAAACCAAGTAGCTAAATTGAAAGTGCAAGACTCAGATCGGAGGTTGAACATGGGCATGTCAAGCTCTGTGACATTGAGATTATTGTAAGTGTTTCTGCGTGAGTTCCTCCTTGTTTTCTATCTAATTACGAAGAAGGTGAAGTGTGTTTGATGAAAAGAAAGAAAGCTTTCTCTTGTTAAATTGCACCTTATGAAGCATACTTTCTTATGTGTACACAAACGGCATATTTTAGCTCGGAATTAATGTGCTCATGATCATATCATATATGTGCATATATGCATTCTTTCTTATGTGCATTTTCTTCTTCAAAAACATGATTTTGCATAACTATGACCCTCAATCCCTCATCATCGTTTTATTCTACATGAATTTATATTAAAAGTTGTAATATTGTTCCTGGCATCGCGCTCAAAACAAGAAAGAAAAGAAATGATGTTAATACATAAAGAGCTAGTTGTCCACCTAGTGCATGTTCCATTAATTATCGCTCTTAATTTTCTTGTCACATGTGATTATCATGCCTATTGCTTCTTTATTAATATCTTTTTTATTAATATCTTCTTGGTATGTCTTTAATTGCCCTAGCTGGTTGATTGAGATTTTGTGACGTACCTGATTGGTTATGTGACGTTTGTTTGACTTGATTAGTCAAGTCAATGTGTGGGGCCTAGCAGTAGCAATATATTATTTGTTTTGCATGTCTTTCTTCCTTTCAGAGGATTAAGAGAGGTTGATTTTTTTGTTTTCATTTTTTTCTTTTGATCGAAGTTGGTGGAATCTTTCTTTTAACCGACTTTGAGACTTTTTTCTTACCGACTTGACTCCTATTAAAGTTTGGAAAAATGAAAATGATTTGTGGGGACGGTCCGCACCCGGGTTTTTTTTTAACAAAAAGGGTTTGACCGGGGACGGTTTCATCACTCCTCTAATTAAAGTTTGTATTGCACAATGTGAAAAATTGAAAATTAATAGAAAGCAACACCCTTTGTTGTTTCTAAGAAAAATGATACACATGTATTTGTACATACTTTTTATACAATTAAATTTTAAATTTATTATTAAATTTGTGAAACTCATCAATTCTAATGAATTTAAAAATGAAATGCGTAGAAAATATATTTATATTATTTTTTTAAAATTATTTTTTCTTTATTGTCTCCACATGCATGTATATATTGGCTAGCTTGTTAAGCCGATCGAGCCAAGTTAAATTTTAGTGTATGGTGCGATTTAGTTATTTTATTATCTTATTTTCCTGCTAAATTATTTTCTCACAAAAGTTTCAATTGGTGTTCATAGGTTAATATTTGAAAAAGATATTAACAAATTAGACTTGCCTTTCTTGGTAACTTGGTCGGAAGCCGTGTGTTAATTAACCGGACTTTAATTAGCAAAGAAAGTTATTAAAGGCCAATAAATAAACACCGATTTGCATGTTCATTGAGATACGTACACGTGACTGTAGAACCGCAAATATTGATCCAATTAAGGTTTGCCACGCTTGATCTACTCAGCTGGCTTCTTTATGCTACTCATTGTATATATATATATACTTAATTAATTAACAATTAATCAGAGGCATCTTTATGCTACTGATCATGATTGCAGTGAAAAATGTTTCCCTATCTTAAAGCATATATTGAAATTTCTAAGAAAACTCCTGAACGACTTGACCAGTTTCAATTTTTCCCTTCACTCATTTATATCTATCTTTCTTCTCCTAAATTAATTTTTTTTTCTTCTTTTATTAAATCAAAATACTAAACCAAATAGTAAGAGCTACTCCCAACTATTTTCCTCGAGATCTAGTGCTTCCAAAAAAAAAAAAGATGATGACAAGGTTGGTCCCTAAGCTGATAGCTTTGTAAGAGCATTCTCAATGGCTTAGTTATTTTCACTTTTAAGTTAAAATAGCTAATCAATTCATTAAAAAGTCATTCCATCCCATTATGCATATCAAATGCATAATGTATTGTGATGCATTAGTGAATAGTGCAACTTCACATGTGAAGTTGCAGTACTATTCACACATGCATCTCTTTGTTTATTTGTTTCTTTTTTTTATTCTGTCTCTCCAAAATTCATTTACGCCATAACAATATTCTAATATATCTCCGAATATGAAAAATTGTATTTTAGAGTATATCTATATTAATATGACAAAATTTATATTTGTCATTTTAAGATCACACTCATACGAACCACCTCAAATGAGAACAAAAATTTTGGTGACTTTATTTCAAATAATTATCCAAAAAAAAAAGTACCATGTTAAAAAAAAAAAAAAAAACTTATCGTTGAAAAAATATCTAAGAATTAAAATAAAGAAAGATAAAGAAATAATATTTATATGATATAGTGAAATAATAGATAATCGGATGTTTGATACCTTTTGAAACCCATTTAATTAAAATAAATAAATTAGGTTTTGGTCTATTTTGCATATAAAAATACATAATCCATTGAAAATTTGGGAGTGCTCTAAGAGGGCTTATGCTTAGAAATCATTCCATGTTTCCTTCTAACAAAATATTTCTTTCGTCATTTATATATGTTGAAAAATTATGTGATAAAGAAAATTAAAACAATCAGAAACAAAACATTGGAATTGTTAGGAAAATATTATGTAAGAAAAAACAAGAATTAGAAACAAAAGTTGGCTTTGAGGCGCGTAGAGTTGATATCTTTAAGACGATATTTACCCCGCTCGAAAAGAATCTGCTATCAGGTTAATTACAGGTAAATCGTCTTTAATATACAACAAAGTTTATAAATTCTACATATAGCAATTCTAAAAAATTTGACCCCAAAAAAGGGACTATATTGGTGGGAAGGGTTTTGGACTGCTTGCCTAAATATTAAATAAGAAATAGCTTTACCATATATTTAACTTTACAAACTAAGAAAATTTATAACAATTTTTAATGTTTTAAGTATTTCCAAATGCTTAAGATCTTTCACGTACTGCGCGTTCTGCATGCATGAGTATTTCCAAATGCTTGTGTGATTAAACATCAATGTAATTTTATCATTCTATGTTTTTTAATTTTTCCCCTTTCCCTTTTTTTTTTTTTTTAAAAAAAAAAAATTATTTATTTATCCCTCTATGCTTTACTTTTGAAAGAACATGATCTCTCATTATTAATGCAGTTATGTTGTTACTATTACAAAAGGAGATTGAAATCCTTGACGTATTATAACTTTTACTACCAATTTTTGTATTGACTAAGATAACAATTCACGTGGCATTATCACATTAGCCTCCAATTAAATTAATTATTTAGTGGCTGACGTAATAAATGTTACATGGGCTTATGAATTGACAATAGCACTGCCACATCAAGTACGATAAAATTTAAATGTTTAATTCCTAATACAATAAGCGTCACATAAATTGCCGCCATATTAAGTTTGTAAGAAATTTATATTAAAAATCGTAGTACTCCCCACATAACTCATTACAAAATATAAAGAAGATTATGAACTTTAGTGTCGGAGTTTGTCTCTTTTTTTTTTTAATAAACAAAAAAAAAAAATTCAAGAAAAAGAAAAAGAAAAAAGTGGTATTTGTGCACAGTAGTGATAGATAACAACAACTTTATCATTGTTTCAGAGATCGTACGTGTGTGTAGCCTATAGATGTTAATTTTTAGGGCTGGGCTGTATACATCACTCAGGCCCAAATCCATAGTGATGCTCAAGAATCCTATCCTTGGGGTTTTTTCATTCCCGACCGTTGGTCTTCTCGCGCTTCTTTTGGGCCTTTGAGCCGAATCTCTTGTTGATCTGGGCTTTGGGTTATTGTTTGCAACTTTGTATCGTTTTTCTTTATTTAATGATTCTCTTTGCCTAGGAGAAAAAAATAAGTATATTTTAGATAATTCTATAATCTACCATCGCTGAAGGATCATTTATTTTTTAATTAAATTATACGCTACGATAACAAAGATTGATCGAGATAATTGTGAGATAAAAATGTGGTTTTTTTGCATTACTTCACTTTTTTTTATTTTTTCTTTTTTTGTGGTTGAAAAAGAGTAATGCTAGCTATATACCACACAAACACTCCGCAAATTTTTCCTAAAGCTGATGTGGTAGGGTTTAGTAACTCTTAGATCAACCGTCCTCAAGAGGTAGCTCAATCACCTAGGGATCACGCTTTATGAAGCGGAGGTCACTAGTTCGAATCCCCTCCTCTTCCCTCTTGTGTGGACATGCCAAAAAAAAAAAAAAAACTCTTAGATCAACCATTGTTGAAAATAAATAAATCAATGACTACTAGACTTTGTCACATCAATTTTGTGAGATATTTATGAGATGTTTGTGTGGTATGTAGCATTACTAGTAAGAAAAAAAAAACTAAGAAAGAAAAAAGATTTTGCTTAGGTGCGGTAAAAAAGCTATAACATATGTGTGGTAGTTTTTTCGACCGTTCATATTTAATTTTAAGTTTTTAATGACAGGGAGAGAAAATAAAATTAAATGTAGACCGTTGAAAAAATTAATACTATAATTTTTTTTGAATTAAGCACTAAATCGGAATGATATATATAAGAAGTTAAACTTTAACTGCTTAATTGTCGGCTAGGTCACGTTGAATGAAACAAAAAGTGGTCCATTTAATGCATACATTAGTGCATGCGAAGGACCTACAAATTCAATTAACATGTCAACGTCATCGATCCATGATAAATCATATGTTTAATGCATACATTTGTAATATAATTGACAGGACTTTCATGGCCAAAAAAACAAAATGCTACTTTTTCTATGCAAGGCGAAGGTGAGACGACTACCATGTGTACGAAATGCTCCTTGTAGTTTGATTCCAAGGTCTTCTACCTTTGGTTAGTTTGTAATTTTGAAACGTACTTATATAAAAAAAAAATAGTGTTCAGACAAAACATCAGACAAAATCAGACAAACCCCATGGTCGGTCGGCTGACTACGACATGAACTTTACACCCACAAAAAAGAAAAGAAGTAGAAGATTAGCATGCAATGTTGAAGATCTAACTGGTCCACGCCACGTGTGCAGCGCACAACTTAATTAAATATTATTTTTTAAATATGGAATATTTGATAAGGACAAAATTTGGCGCAAGAAATCTATGCAAAGCGAGACGGTGGGGTCGTCCTTTGTTTGAATAAAGCTAACCAAAAAGAAAAGAAAAGGCGCTATGCAAAGAGAAGGTAGGTACGAAGTAGTTCTGTAGCTAGATGTGACACTCGTCTATATATAGATTGGCTTGGATGCTGCTTGCTTCACTCGATCGATCGGCAAGAGCTAGCTACTAGAACCAGGATCCGGCGAGACTTGTAAGTTTTTGTCCATCGTTCTTCTCTGTCTTCATATATATATATATGATAAAAATCGTTTAGATAAAACTTTTGTTATAGAGCTTTTTGGTTCTTTTTGTGCTTTATTTTTTTTGAGAATTTGTTTTGTTCTTTTGGGGGCTGATCAGTTTTTGTTTTGATTTTTTCATTGAGTTGGACACGAATTTGCAGAAAGAAAACAAAGAAAACCTTCGATCCTGATAAACACACTTTCAGAGATTCACAAATCTATGATACGTTTATAATTTTTTTTCAAATTTTATAAAATTTCAATAATTTTTTTAAAAAAATTAACTATTAGGTATGTAAGACTTACATATAAAAAAATAAATTTAATGATTAGTTTAAAAAAATATTATTAAAATTATATAAAAATTATGCCAAGAGTTATATAATAATAATTTTTTTTATGGCGTTTGACTATTTGTAAGACGTTACATATTTAATTTGTTGACTGTGGCCCACTTGGAGTGTGGGTATATATAAATATATTGTTGATTTCTTTCTTGGCCTTTGACTATGTGTTAGAAGTTATGTATTTAATTAAGTTGTTGACTACTGTTGCCCACTCGAAGTGTGGTTGGTGAAAAGGAGGCACGTTCTCCGCGACTTGCATTGCATGCATGGTTAATGAGTTCATGACAGTGTCGATATGATTGCGTCACTATATTATATATATATATATATATCATTTGGTATTTTTTGATACCCTTTTTTTCTTTTTTCTTTTTTTTCCTAAGCGAGTTCTTTGTTAATACTTGATATATGATTTAAATTGTTAAGATACAGTTCTGGTTAAATTATCCAAAGCTTAGAATCATTTGGTATTTCTTGATACCTTTTTTTTTTTTTTTAATTTTTTTTCTAAGCGATTTCTTTGTTAATACTTGATTTATGATTTAAATTGTTAAGATACAGTTCTGGTTAACTTATCCAAAGCTCAGAGCTCTACTGGTTGTGGTAGCTAGTTGAGGCGGCCGGGCTTCGTAGTTTGACTAGGTTGCTATTAGTGTATAGATTTTTTAAGGAATAAAATGTTGATTGCAACAGTTGAAAAGTTAAAAATAGAGAGAAAACGTTGTTATTCTCAAACAAGCACTTCATTTATTTGAAAATATAGATTTGTCACTAATTTTGTCTTGTTCTTCTGATTTGAAAATTAATTGTAGTATATAGGCAGAAAGCGAATCGGACCATGGCTCCAATAGTACTAAGTGATTTTGACTGTGCAAAGGTGTACGACAAGACGTTGACACAAAATGACATGACAGAATCCTCTAGACTCTACATAAAGGACACAGCTGCTCGCAGAATCTGTCCCCAAGCTTTTGGTTCTCCTCCAAATGAAAGTGAACAAATCACTTATTATAAAAAGGATGATCTTTCTTTCGTTGATGCTGGCTTGTGTCCCTGGCCAATGGTCTTCCATAAAAGAGGTAACAAATGTTATCTCACCGGAGGGTGGAGTGATTTTGTTACGGCGAAGAAATTATGCCAAGGAGATACTATCATAATTCATGAGTACACATGCAAAAATGGAACTGGAAAGAGATTCTTCATGATTGGTTCTATTCTACTTTTCGGACGGTTAATTGGTTAGATTTTACGTCAAAGACCGAAAAAGGAACATTCCTCATGATTGGAGTGGAAAAAAGATTTCAACAAGGCCGAGGGGTGATGGATTAATATTAAAAGTCTTGCAATAAAGTGTAACTAAACAATTTGATTATGTATTTGTTTCTTACGTACGTAAGAATAATGTACGTTGTTGTGTGCTTTGAGTTATCTATAGCCTACATATATATATATATATATATATATATATATATATATATATATGCATGTTATGCTTCAAAAAGTGAATGGTTTGTAATCACAGAATTAAGCCTATATATGATATATCCTACTTCAGCTTGTTATTTCTTCATAATTAATTTAATTGGGTTGTTTTTTTTACCTGATGAGGGCAGCTCCTTTCAAGAGTTATTTTATTTATTAATCTAACTTAGAAATTAAGGACATGTCGCGCGTAATCTCAATCTGTTTAAAGATTTTATTAGAAACTCCCACGACAGTTTCTCATTAATAAATTTAAATAAGTTAATCCTTAACTAATCATTTGATCAAAACCTTTTTCAGAGCCTTTTTGACAAACACAAACAAACAAATAAATTAAAGTCCCTTGCAAAGTCCAAAGTATTCAAACCATGCATTTGGCATATTCTCATATTATGAGTTTTAAGCTATTTTTAGGCATCAAAATATTCAAAAAATACCAACTATTAAAAATGTAAAAAAAGTATGAAATTTTTTTTGTATAAAAAAAAAAGTAAATAAATAAATAAAATTGTGGGTTAACTCATCCCTAGTTTCGTTCAGGTGCGGGATAGCTCGGAGTAAGGAGGACAAAGAAGTCATTGAAAGCCGATCACTTGCAGAATAAGGTCATATTGGTAAAAGCATCTTTCGAATTCCGGTGCAAAAAAGTTAAAATTCTATAAATTTCTCTTGTGTCTATCTAATAATGAGATGACTTTTAAATTATCATTTGATCAAAATTCAATAATGATCAATTACAAACACAATGATAATTTTAAAAAACTATGTTATAATTATTGGAGAATACAAAAGGGACTTCTCGTTATTAATCCTCTCATAACTTATTTCATATAAATTTTCGCATAACTTACTGATCTCAATGCCCCACTCGATCACCATTTATGTGAAACACACGGTACGTACATGTCTTCGTTTAATTGTTTTTATTGATTTTCTTTTTTTCTTTGGATGCCTCGATTTTCTTAAGTCACTAATGCCTTGACCAAATTTGCTCACATGCAAAAAGGGTCCCGCGAATAGGGTTAAAAAGTAGACTATTAAGTGGAGTTTATAGTCATTTCAATGTTTACATCTAACCTCGATAAAAGCGTTGTTAGACGTACAATTCAAGAATTGGGTTATTTACACTATTAAAAAAATCATTTGTAATATTTGGAAATCCATTTATTTCCATCAAAATTGTTAAAATGAGAAAAATATTTAAATTGAAATTGTTTAAAAATAAATGAAAAAATGTTTGACTTTTATTACCTTTTGTGTTGCGGTATCTAATCAAGTTTAATATAGTCAATAAACGTACGTGTTACACAACATCATCATTAAATAATTAAGAGTTGGGAAATGGTAGAAAAACTATCGGTGCACAATATGTGCACTCACATCAAACACAAGACCTAAAGGAGAAGCCAGGGTGGCTAGGCCGGAAGCTATCCTTGGATTGCCGTTGGAAGGCTATTCTTCATCGACACTGTGCGAGCAGGTTGCTGTTGCCCAACGAGACTTGGCTACAGTACAAAAGTCCCTCGAAGATAAGTCTTCAAAACTCTTGCAACGGATGGACGAACAGGCGGAAGAGATGGCCGCGTTGCATGTTCATCGTAATGAAGGGTTGCTTGAGCAGATTGAGGCCTTGCAAGTAAGATCAAAGGGTTCTTAGCAAGGTATGAGGCTGAATTGATGGTGATCAAGAAGGCCATTACTGGAACTTCTAGTAGTGGGGAGGGCCAGAGAAAGGTGTGGGTGCCAGAGCCAACGCCATTTACTGGCACACGCAATGTAAAGGAGTTGGAGAACTTCCTTTGGGACATGGAGTAGTACTTCAAAGCTGCCCATATTCCTGTTGAGGAGCAGGTAACCATCACTACGATGTATTTGACGGGTGATGCGAAGTTGTGGTGGAGGCACTACGAAAAAAAAGTTAATTTTGGACGGTTTTAAACCGTCCAGAAATGCAAAAAAACCGTCTGGAATCAATTCCAGACAGTTTTTTCTAGACGGTTTAAAACCATCTAGAATATGATGTCGCTAAATAAATTTATGGACGGTTTGAACAAAACTGTCTGCAATTACAGACGGTTTTGCTCAAACCGTCCAAAACAGGTTCTGGACGGTTTGGGCAAAACCGTCCAGAATTTATTATTATTTTTTAATTATAATAATTATAATTTTTTTAATATAATTTTTTTTTTTTGGTCCACCGAAAATTAGCTTCCGTCACCACTGAAATTAGCTCCGGTCACCACGGAAATTAGCTCCGGTCACCACCGAAAATCAGCTTCGGTTACCACCATCCACAATCCAGCCTTTCAGCCGCACCAAACCCCCCACCGAAACCCAGAAACACGAAACAACCCAAAAGCATCGAAACAACCCAAAAACACCGAAACCCACCCCAATTACCAACCCATCAGCTCCAACCCCAAACGACCCAAAGCCGGTTTCGGCCGGATCCGGCTAGAAATCCCGACTTCCTCGCCAGATACCCCGGAAAATCCACACACTTTTAAACACAACCCAGAATCACCGAAACCCACCCCAATTACCAACCCGTTAGCTCCAACCCCGAACGACCCAGAGCCGGTTTCGGCCGAAAATCCCGACGTCCTCGCCAGATTTGTCAGAAACCCACGCACACCTGTGTGGGTTTCACAGATTCGGCCCTCCATCTCCAGCACTCTCCCCCGCCATTCCGTTCCAGTCATCCCGATCCCGCGGTTCCGTCCAGATCCCGTCGCTCGACTTCAGTCGCCAGCCGGATTGAGAAGAAGAAGATCAACGAGACTTGCACGCCCTGCCTCTTGGGAATCCTTGGCCAAGTCTGTGAATAAATTAATGTAGATTGTGGGGTGGTGTTATATGAGTCGTTGATAATTTTGAAAGAGACAGCTGAGATGTGGGGTGTTATTTTGTGGTGTGGATCGATGACATGGAATTAATAGGGATGAGTTTTAGTTATTAAAATTGCAGACGGTTTCATTTAAACCGTCTGTAAATTTTGCAGATGGTTTTATTGAAACTGTCTGGAAATTTATTTTTTTTCAGACGGTTCATCTAAATCGTCTGTAAATTTACAGAGGGTTTTTTTAAAACCATCGTAATTTTTTTTTTAGGGTTAAAAACCGTCAGTAAAAATTTAATTTTAGACCGTTTTTAAAACCGTCTAGAAAAAAACCGTCCAGAATATGCGGTTTTTTTGTAGTGAGGACCCAATTGGAGGATGGCACCAATGTAGGGAAGCCATCAATAGAGACTTGGAGTGAGTTGCGGGAGGAGATCAAGGTGCAGTTCCTGCCTTGCAACACTGCCTGGGTCGCTAGGGACGCGTTGAGAAAACTGAAGCATACTTCGACAGTGCGAGAGTATGTCAAACAATTCAGCTCCTTGATGCTGGGGATCAAGGATATGTCGAAAGCGGACAAGCTGTACAACTTCATGTCTCGCCTGCAAGAGTGGGCGCAACGGGAGCTACGGAGCCAAGGAATACAGGAGTTCAATGCTATTGTAGCTGTTGCAGACCGCTTGCTGGACTTTCGTCAAGAGAAAGACGAAGGTGAAAAACAACCCAAGTTAAAGGGAAAGGGCCACAAGAACAAGGGAAATGAGGTCGATGCAGTGAGCAAAGGTGAGCCCAAAGAGGGCAAGAAGCAGCTCCAAGGTAAGCGGGACTTTGGTTGCTACATATGTGGTGGACCACATCAGGCAAAAGAATGCCCAAAGAAAAGAGAGCAACTGGGTGCTCTTAAGACTCAGGAGGGAGATGGTGAACCTGTGGCCAAGATGAACTCCCTCCAGGTGCGGCTGAATGTGCTGCGAATGTTGGCACCTGAGGTTGACGTGCCCCCATGTGATGTTCAAGTGGTGGACGCACCACACAAGAAGAGGACAAGCTGGGATATGAGTCTCACAGCCTTGCAAGAGAAGCAAGGGTTGGAGCAGGGGCAGAAGTTAGAGATCATTGCTCAAGAGATGGAGCAGAAAGTCAAAACTTCTGGACAAGTATAGGCCATATTTGAGCTGCCTCAGAATGCTTCAAGAAAGGACCGGGTGAAGGCCCCGAAGAGTTCAACACCGGTTCGACGAGGACGTCGAATTCAAGGGGTGTGGGTGGTTTGTCACGACCTTGACAATGGTTGTGGCGCGGCAACACGGGTGTGTGCCTTGCACCATTGTTGACCGCCGAGCCATGGCATGAGGGAGTCATGCCATGGGTGCAAGAAGGATGCTGCTGGGTTCATGGATGGCATGTGGCCCAGATGCTTGCTGGAGGGTTGGTTGAGGCCCAACCTTGAGAAGATGGCTCAGTGTTCCTGTAAGGAGTTCGTTGGTTTGGCCCATGCTGGGGCATGGCCAATGCTGATAAGGCCCAAGAGCTGTTGTGGGGCACAGGACATGTTTGTGGGGGCTTGTGAGTGGACTGGGTGTGACCCAGACCCTTAGTTGCTTGCTGACTTGATGCTGTTGCTAGATGCTGCTGAGAGGGGCCACATGGCGCCTAGAATGTCCCTGAGTATGCTGTGGAGTGCCTGCAGGAAGTGGCCACGTGGTGGCACTGTCCTGCCCAAGTGATTGTACTGTGCATGTGTGCAATGATTGCACCAAAAGGCTTCTACATGTGCTGGGCGTGCAGAAAGATTTGAATGAGGCAGTGGACCTGTCAAGGGCACTTCCCAGGCTACCTACATCAATGAAGAGTGATGCAGGGTGAACGTCAGTGATGCTAAGTTGCTGCACGTGCTGGGGTGTGCCAGGTGGTTGCTGTGTGCGACAGTGATGCTATCATGGGTGCTGCCCAAGCTGTCTGCAGGGGCTTACGTGTTGTAGTGGACAAAAGGGGTGCTGCATCATGCCTGCAAGAGATAAGCATGTGGCAATATGTTGGCTGGGCATTGGAGAAGCTGTTGCTGCCTTGTGTGGGTGGCTGTGCGATTGCAGGAGGGCCTGCATGTGTGCTGTCTTGGGACAGTGCGCCAGACATGCTGTTGGTTGAATTCGAATGGACCAAGGATGCTTGCTACACGTGGCCTGAGTATTATAGGGTGCTAAGATGCTGCTGTACAGCATAGGCATGGATGGGGCGAATTCAAAATGGGCTGGTGAGCCTGTGACACATGGCTGGTTAGTTGCTGGGCATGCTGAGTGGTGACAGCATGCCATGCTGCCTTGATTGAGGGCAGTGGGCGTGGGCCAGGTGGCAGCCCGCTGCCAAGAGCATGAAGACCTGTTGGGGCTTATAAATAGAAGCTTGGGCCTTCATTGCTGGGTTGGCTTTTACTCTAGACAGACTTTGCTAAGTGTCCTCCATTCTGTGAGAATTTGTTAAGTGCTGCTGAGTGAGTCCATGTGCTATATGTATGCTGGAGAGTTATGAGTAGCTGAGAGCAAGTCAAGGGGACTTCGGTGTTGTTGGAAACAGAAAGCGTGTTGCAGGTGTTGAAGGTAGCTAGAACCAAAGATAAGAGGGCTGCGGTGCTGTTGGAAACGAATGTGTGCTGGAATAGGGCCAACCACGTTGAGAGCTTGGTGAGTGATTGTTTGGGGAAGGGTTTCCTTGTAAAGCCTTGGTGGCTTGGGTCATTCATGGGCGTCTGATGTGAGTGCACATGTTGTGCACCGGTAGTGCAACCATCACGCTCCTTAAGAGTTATATTTTTTATTTAAATTTCACTTCGGTCCCACAAGATACATCATCTTCTCGATTTTCGCGAGGTCGTACAATTGTGGTCGGCTTGTGGGTAGAGAATTAGACAAATTGTTAAATAGTGGACCATTTTTTTTTCTAAGCAATTGTTAAAGTATTAATTAATAAATTAATATACTTAAGACCTCACCTAGCCACTTGACAAAAAATTGATGCTTATGAATATACTTGACTTATGATCGATATTAGATTCAAAACAAGGACAATAAAATACAAAAACTAAATTCACGCTTGACATGACTTACAATTGGTAAAATAATGAAGCGTGTGGTCGGATGAAACATAACCAAACCAAACCAAAATGAGCCGTCAAGATTGGATCTTTGTCAAATCTACTTCGAAAAGTTGAACACGTCCATTCACTACAAAAAATTGAGGATTTAGTAATGTACAAATTTTCGTGGGATACTAACATTAGTAACATGCTAACAATTTGCACATTACTAACAACTTTAGTAACCTATTAATTTTAACACGTTACTATTTATTAACGTGCGAAAATTTGCAAGTTACTAAATTTGGTACGTTACTAAAGTGGTAACCTTAAAATTTTGCACGTTACTATTTAGTTACATGCAAAAATTTGCACATTACCAAATATTATGTCAATATAATTTTTTAAAAAATAATAAAATTTTAAATAATTAGTAACCTGACTAATTTTGCACGTTACTAAAATTTAGTAACGCGCAAATTGTTTGCACGTTACTAAAATATTAACATGCAAAATTCTTGCACGTTTCTAATTTGGTATTTTTTATTTAAAAATAATAATTTAAAATTTAAAATTTAAAATTTAAAATTATTAATGATGTGTCAAATTTAACACCTCACTAAATAATAATGATCTACCATGATCGATCATGATCTACCATGATTGATCGGAAGATCTATCGATCCTATTGATCTATCATGATTTATCATAAACGATCAGATGATCTACCGTGATTGATTGGATGATCTATTGATCTATCATGATCGATTAGATGATCTATCATTTCTATTGATCATGACCGATCGGATGATCTATCGATCCTATTGATCTATCATGACTGATCGGATGATCTATTGATCTTATTTTTCTATCGTAATCGATCAGATGATTTATTGATCCTATTGATCTATCATGACCGATTGGATGATCTGTCTATCATATTGATCTATCGTGATCGATCAAATGATCTATCGATCATATTTATCTATCATGATCGATTGGATGATCTACCATGATTGATTGGATGATCTATCGATCCTATTGATCTATCGTGATTGATCGGATGATCTATCATGATCGATTGACCGTGATTGATCAGATGATATATCGATCCTATTGATCTATCATGATCGATCGGATGATCTATCGATCCTATTAATCTATCATGATCGATCGTTTGATTTGTCGATCCTATTGATCTACCATGATCGATCCTATTGATCTACCATGATCGATCATATTGATCTATCATGATTGATCGGATAGTCTACCATGACTGATCGGATAATCTATCGATCCTATTGATCTATCATGATCGATCGAATGATCTATTGATCCTATAAATTTGTCGTGATTGATCAGATGATCTATCGATCGTGAAAGAGTTTGATCAATCATACTTGACACAGTGAAGGTTCGATCGAGCGTCCGATTGATCATAATAAGTACTAGTCCAATCAATCATGACGGGATCATAGGATCGATAGAATATCTCTGATCGATCAAAGTGTATTGCTTCAATCTGATCGGTAAACCATAAGTAATGTAATTTATGTGTGTTTATATATATATATATATATATATATATATATATATATATATATATATATTTTTGTAAGTAAACTATATTTTATAGTTAGTTATATACTAGTTATAGGATGTATGTTATATAGTAAGTATTAATAACTAATTAATATGTTAGTTTAACATACTATATAAGGCAAAAATGTATTTTTTTTTTCAATAAGACAAAAATGTCTATAAATTCGTAAAAAAATAAAAATAAAAATGTTTTAAAAAAAACAAATTAACAAAATTAAAATTTTAAAAAAATAATAAAGAAAAAAAAAGGAAAAAGGACTTTTTTTTTTCAAAAAAAAAAAAAAAAACCCCAAAATTAACTTAAAGTTAAAAAAAAGAAGCCAATTTTTCCAAAAAAAAAAATTAAAAAACGAAAAAGAATTTTATTTAAAAGAACAAACGAAAAAATAATTAATAATTATGAAAGCAATTTTTTTAGAAAAAAGAAAGCAAACGAAAAATAAAAAAGAAAAACTTTTTTTTTTAAAGAAAAAGAAAGAAAAATAATTTTTGTTTTAAAAAAAAATATAAATGAAAATTAAGAATAAAAACCAATATATATATATATATATATATATATATACACAAAAAACAAAAAAAAAAAAAACAAAAAAGCTCATGATTGAGCCTTTTAGGGAGAAGTATTTTTCATGTCTCGCGCGCGCCTCATCCAAAAGTTTAATTTTTTGTTTTTAATTTTTTAATTTTTTTTGTTTCTTTCTAAAATTTTAGTAACGTGCAAATTTTTTCATGTTACTAAATAGTAATGTGGTGACGATTTCCACATTACTAAAATTATTTTAGTAACTGAGGGTTTAGTAATCTGAAAATCACGTGACTGAAGTAAGGTTACTACACTATCTTTTACACGTTACTAGATCAAGGTTACTAAAATCTAAATTTTTTGTAGTCACGTGCACGCGGGACACGAAATTTTTTTGTCGCGCGAGCGCCACCCCCTGAAAGTTCAAAAAAATTTGTATATTTTTTTTCCAGCCTTTTTAGGTCTTTTAAAACACATTTTTTCAGCCATTTTTTCTCCCCATGTGTTCCAAGTTTCCTTGCTTTCTCCCACTAAGTACTCTCTCTCTCTCCCTCTTTTTCGCCTTTTGGCTTTCTTGTCTTGTTATTTCTCTGGCCTTTTTTTTCTCTTTTCTTTTTGTTCCAATTTTTAACAATTATTCACAAAACTGTTTTTGTGATGGGTAACAGATCTGATGGGTTCATAACTGTTTCTATTTCTTTATTTTTTAATATCAACAAATAAGTCTTTCATTTCTTTTTCTTCTTCTTCCTTTAGCTATATATATTGGGTTTTCTCTTTTTGTTATGGTGTTGAGATATATTTGTGATATTTGTGAAACAATATTAGGAATACAGAATGAATTCAAGAGGAGTGCAGCTCTTTACTTGCAGATGGTTGCCTTTTTCTTCTCCAAAAGCTCTTGTTTTCCTCTGCCATGATATCGTTCTCTCTCTGTGTCTATGTAGTGTGTTTGTTCTTATGGGTGAGAGTGTTTAATTTATATTGATTGGGGTTTGCAGAATATGGCATGGAGTGCAGTGGTTTCATGAGAGGTAATTAATGAATATTCTTTAATGGAGTGCAGTGCATTGCTTGAAGCCTTGAATATTCGTTTCAAGATTTTTTGCTTGAAGCCTTGAAAAAATGGCTGGATTGGAGCTGGAGGGAGAGATGATTCGGATGAAGCCCTGTGCGTTGGGGTTAACATTTTTTTTTTAACATAATTTTAGTAACGTGCTAACACATGTTACTAAAAATAATATATATATTAGTGACGTTTTTTTTTTTTTTTTTTTAAAAAAAAAAAAAAATTAATTTAGTAACGTGCAAAAGTGTTACATGTCACTACAATTAGTGATGTGATAATTTTATCACGTTACTAATTTTAGTGACGTGCAACACTTTTCACGTTATTAAATTAAAAATTCGTTCAACGTAAATTATCACGTTACTATGTTTACTGGCGTCTCATTTGCACGTTACTATATATTTACTAACGTGCAATTTTTCTGCGTTACTATGCAGTAACGTGATGTCCATTTGGACGTTACTAAAATTATATTACTAACTGAGAGATTAGGAACGTGAAAATCACGCCACTAATTTCACGTTACTATAGTTCACTAACGTGCAAAAGGCTTTTGCACGTTAGTAAACCTAGGTTACTAAAACCGAGAATTTTTGTAGTGATTACAAGTTACTCCAACCATGATGGCTTTTTGCTCAGTTCCTCTGCGAGACTTGAGTTCATAAAACGTGACGATATCTCTTTCACTTAGATTATTCACACGAGCAAATTGGGTCTACCCTCAGGTGAGACAATATCTATCACCGTCGTTGTGGAGACAAATTGTCCAGGGCTTCCTTTCATTGTCATAGAAAATAAGATCCACTTCAATAGCTCTGCGTTCATTTGAAGGACAACTAAAAGCTCCGGGACAAGATGATATGGAATTGGGTATATACACTCTATGACTTTGTTCTATGTCTTTACGTGACAAAATCTTCTGAAACACCTGTGGACACCTTTGATGTTTTTCTCTTTCCCCACCACCTTCACATGCATCTCCTCATGCTCTTTTAGCCATTGCGGAATTCTCTTCTTTCTTCCGATCCTATGACAAAATAACAAATATAATTTCTTGCCAACTTTTCACACAATTAAAAAAACAACTATCATATGTTTGCCACATAGGATAGTTGTTATTTCCGCTTCTTTTTTTTTTTTTTCAAAGAGCCTATAATTTCCAGTCACATAGGATAATTGTGTAAAAAGTTGACAATGAATCATATCTCATAAAATAAAATGCTTTTGAATACCAACACTTTCTCTCTATTTATATAGTACTGTACGGCATGCATGGATACCCTACGTGGGTCACATCGCTTTCAATAGATTCCGAGGGGTTTATGGTAGGAAACAAATCATGTCGAATATTGCTTTCCCTAGATTATTCCGCGTGGTGATCGGAAGCTTCTAAAGCTAAACATGTACATATTGATGACATATATCCACCGATCGACTTTCCTCACACGCAAATTAATGGAGTACTACATAGTCCAAGTAGACTATTAAGTGGAGTTTATGTCATTTCATTATTTACATAATAGATATTAGAGTTTCATAATATTTTAATTCTTTAATTAATACAAAAAATAATAATTATAATATAATAATTCCTAGCTTTCCAATTAAAGGCTTTAATTAATAGATTCTGAAGTATATCCTTCAAAGTTTGGTTAACTAATGAAAAAGTTTTAGGTCGCTGTCCTTAGTGTACGTTGACGAATCAAACTTAAACTAACACACTTCATAGGCTCATAGCTTATCAAAAAATTAATAAGAAAAGAAAACCACAATTACGATCGATAGCAAAGAAGATAAAACAAACAAACAAATGACTTTCTTCAAAAGTTCATATCATATGAAACATTTAAAAATAATATATATAAGATATCTTATAGACGCCATATAGCTTTAGCTCAAAGCTACCTATCCCCATCAATCATATAAAACTTGATAGTAGCTCGTTGGTTTTTCCAAGTTAAAAAGGCCTAGACATTTTTCACCAACTTGTCCAAAACATATAAAAGTAATTATATAAAAGTACTTTATAGCTAGCTTACGTGTAAAAGTGCGGTGTGAAGTCAGAAAAATCAAAATAATATTTATTAAATTGGCACAATGAATTTTCCGATCGCTTCGAACTATAGGCGAGACTGTAATAATAATTAATAAGGATGGATTAACGTGAGATAAAATAGAAAGAAATTTTAATTTTTTTTTCTTTTTTTAAGAAAAAGTGAAAAAAGAAGAAAAAGAAAGCATTGCTATGATATAAAAAGTGAAGAAAAAAAAACGTTGTTAAATATATATCTTGTACCATTCAAATCAAATATATATCAAGATATCCATGAAGAAACCAGATCAAAATATCAAATAATGTAAAACATCTACAAAAGATAGAGAGAATCATACCTGATAATTAGACGAAGTGCGCCTCTAATTAATCTTTAGTCGAATGGTATGGCCTTAGAGTGGATAACAGAACTATTTATAGAGTTTAGGGGCCACCTAACCCGACTAAACATGTCGCTTTCTATAGATTTTTGTGGGGTCATTTGAATCTTCTAAAGTTAAAAGAATGTCTTGACCTCCACCATTTCACGTTTGAATCTTGTAAAGGGTCCTGTGCTGTGAATAGGGTTAAAATTGTTCATAATTGGAGTATTCGGTTATGGTCGTAAAAGCTTCAATTAATAGATTCTGAAGTATCCTTCCAAGTTTGATTAACTTAAGAAAAAGTTTGGTTCGTCACTTCATCCTTAGTGTTGAGAAGTAGGTAAGCATGTGTCGGCAGCAGGTGTTACACAACTAATCATTAGATAGTCAAATATGGCTATCAGACAAACCCCACCATGGTCGACTGGATAAGACATGATGAACTAATTAACTAGATGTTCTAGAAGCAGAAGATTAGCAATGTGGGGGGTTTTCTTTTGGAAGATATATAACTTGTCCACGTGAGAAGAATCTGAAGAAAGGTGATGGCATGCATCACTTTTTATAAGCTCAAGAACAAAAGAGGAACATTCCTCGTGACTTTGTGTGTGTCAAAAAGAGACAAACAATCATTGACCATATTATATATAGTATTTGTGGTACGGACGTCATACTTTTTGTGTTACTTTATTAACGGCATATCTAATGATGGCCTTGTTTGAAATCTCCATTCCCCTTTCTTCCCCTTCCCTTACTTCTCCCAAAAAATATCAATTTCAAAATATTCTTACTTTTTTCACTTTTTATATCACATCAACACTTTTTTTATTACTTTTTAAATAAAAAACTCACTACAATACAATTTTTTTTTTTACTTTTTCATATAAATTATTTCAACTTTATATCACATCAATCATATTTTTTAATCATTAAAAAAAATTCCAAAGGAAAGGAAAAAGAAAAGGGGATTTCAAACGGGGCCGATGTCTGACAAACGCTTTGCCGGACCCTTTTATGCAAAAAGTCGTTGGATGTCACACTTCTGCCTTTAGTGGGACCCATTTGTTTCCGACAAGTTGGTGGCCTTTTTTAACTTTGGAAAAGCACGCCTAGGATAAACTTAATACATTGAAAGTGATGTCACCCACCTACCCAAGCCGTAAAGTACATTAATTGATGTCATTGGTATAGGTAGGCCTACTTAACTCTGTGGTGTCTCAGAGCCGTTGCCATTAATTTGTTCAGGAAGCAAGCTGCACTAAACATTAGAGAGTAGCTCGACCGTTCTATCTGTAAGAACCTTGTTTGTTTTTACTTAGATTTTTATGATTCCTTCATTTTATCTGGTTTCTTTCTTTATACCTTTCTTCTTTTCTAAGCGATTTCTTTGCTAATACTTGATATATGATTTAAATTGTTAAGATACAGTTCTAGTTAAGTTTGTAATCGACTACAAGTTTTTAATATACGTTGTTGTTGTTGGTTTTTTTTTTTGTTTTTTTTTTTGTTTTTTTGTTTTTTTTTTTGTTTATTACCTATACAACTATTGTTGAACACTATATCTCATCGCACTACTATTTTACAATATATATAAAGGTTGATTGACAATGTTACATCAATATACTAAAATAATTGTGGGATAATGATGTGATATATTTCATTACTCATAAATACTATTACATAAATTTATGAATATTCACATCCGGCTAAGCGTATTTTAGCTAAATAATGATATTTTTTTTTATTTTAGCTATTAACTTTACCAAATCACCTATATCACACATTTTTTGTCCATTTTTACTATAAAAGCTAACTAAAATAAATTTTGACTAGCTAGTCCAATGAAAATGCTCTAATATCATATGTGTGTCGTTCTCATCGGGTCTATTGAGTGAAAAGTGGGTGTATTTTCTCTGGAAAGTTGAGGATGGAGGGAATGAGTACGTTGAAGAGGTCTGAGTAGATCTCTGGATCAGAGCTCGGAGCCGGGGTACTTCAGATGGGGCTTCGAAGGCCTGTAGAGTTCACCCCTTTACATTTATATATATCACATGGAAAGGATCCTAAAATTCACGTATTCATGTTTACCTCACGTTTCATTCTTTGTTGTAATCTAAATTTTTATAAATATATGTACTTTTTGCTTTGTAGTTTCACTTGTTATATGTATACAGATTTTATGGAATACAATATATAGTTGTAACGAATACATGAAATGTGACAAAATATTTTTCCTCTAATTTGAAAACCCTAGGATCAAAAGAAAGAAGAGGAGTCAAGCTCAAATTTGAATTCTACAATGGCAGAAACAGCCGAAGATGTACGCGTGGATAGCAAGTACGGCCGACAGATGTTTGTCAAGATTCTGTCGCAAAATGACATAAAAGAGGGTAGAGTTTATATAGCCAAGTCAGAAGCTACCATATTCTATCCCACATCTTTTGGTTGTCCTTCAAATGAATGCAAAGTTGTTAAAGATCTTATTTTCTATGACTGCGACATTGAAAGGAAGCCCTGGACAATTCGTTTTTGCAGTGATGGTGACAGATATTATCTCACCCAAGGGTGGAGCCAATTCGCTCGTGTGAAGAAGCTAAGTGAAGGAGATTCAATCACGATTTATGAACTCAAGTCTCGAAAAGGAACAAAGGAAAGAGCCTTCATGGTTGGAGTAACTCGTAAAATGGACGTCTTCAATTAACATTTTGGAGTAGATTTGACAAAGACAAACAATAATGAGTGAATTTAGCTCGTGTTTTATTTTCAATTTGTTAAGTCTAGAACTTGTCAAATATGGAGAATGAATGAAAAAGAGAGCATGATAATGAAGACTAATAATTCTTGTTATTCAATTTCATGCATCGAGTGATGTGTATTTAGACTTTACAAAAGGAATAAAAAATACAATCAGATGAAATATTTACAATCCAGCTCATCTAACAAACAAACAATAAAATCTTCTAGAAGACTCAAGCTAAAAGCTACGTATCGTGTTTATTCGTAATTCTAGCTACATGTACGAGTAAAGTCGCTCGAGCTCTTTAACTTGTGGTCGAGCGCTGTCCGTGCTCGAGCTATTTCTTTGTTCCCTCGATTGCTTGTTGCTAACTTGATAGAACTTGCTTTCATAGAGTCACAAATTAAATTACAAAAGGTGTCCAACTCTCCACCTTAACTCCCTTGGCCAGCCACCTCTTCACCTAATCAAAGCCATAATCATTACTGACCAATATGTTAAATATTTTAATTAAAATATTATTATTTAATAATTTAACAATACGTCATTATCTAGCAAGTAAAAAACAAAATACTCGAAAAAGATCAAAACTCTTTTTATTATTATATCACATCAACACACCAAACTCCATTTTTTAAAGGTTTTTTTTTTTTTTTTTAAATAAAACTCATTCTAGAAAGTTTTTAAAAGCTCAAACGATTGTTGTAGGAATGGTTAAAGATATGTTTCTAAATTCCAAATAATTATTACTAGCGGCTAGCCGGCCACAAGTGTACGACCACTACAAAAAAATCACCATTTCTGGACGGTTTTAAACCGTCCATAAATGGTAAAAAACCGTCTGGAATAAAGTCCAAACGATTTTTTGTAGACGGTTTAAAACCGTCCAGAATTTTGCGTCCAGAATTCAGATTTTGGACGGTTTGAGAAAAACCGTCTAGAATTCTAGACGGTTTTGCCCAAACCGTCCAAAATTAATTCTGGACGGTTTTGCCCAAAATCGTCCAGAATTAATAATAATAATATTATTATTATTATTTTAATTCTGGATGATCATCAATATTTTTTTTTATTTTTTATTTTTGTCCCACGGGCGGTCATAGCTTCTGGGTTCATCTTTTCGTCCTTAATTTTTAAGCCTCAATTTTTTTTATCCCGTGGTATGCTCTGGGAAGCTCGTATTTCACATTGTCGCCGGCATCATAATATCCCCCGCCCAACAAGGTCCACCTGCACTAGAAAAAAAATCTAAATTGATGATCATCGGGAAAAAATAAACATAATAAATAAAGAAAAAAAAAACAATGTTTGAGCAACAGAAGAGGAAAAAGAAAAAGAAAAAAAAAAAGAGTACAGATCGATCGTCGGTGAGATAAGAAAAACCACAAAAAATGCAAAACAGATCTAGAGAGAGCAACCTATGGTGAAAAACCAAAAAAAATGGAACAGGAGCTAGAGCAACCTCTGGTCGTCGGTGGTCCTCGGTGGAAGTTGGTGGCCGGTCCTCAACCTTCGTCGGAGCTGTGAGGGAGAGAGAGAGTACTGTGAGGGAGAGAGAGCAAAACAGATCTAGAGAGAGCTAGAGAGAGAGAGAGAGAAAAAGAGAAAGTCAGACCACATACCTTCAAACGGCGGTGATGGCTTTATGCGGCGGCCGGCGGTACCTTGGTGGCTGAACTGAGAGAGAGAGAGAGAGAGAGAGAGAGAGAGAAAACAGCCATGGATGCAGAGAGCGAGAACGCAGAGAGAGAGGGAACGCGGATGGAGAGAGAAACTTGTTTTCAAACTTTACATTTAATGCGAATTAATGAACGTACTGTAAGAACATTTAATGTGAAATGAAATGAAGTGAATTTAAGACGGTTTGGTAAAGCACCATCGATCGACACCCAACAACAAGAAAGCGCGAGGTGCTGAATGTTAGCATCGGCATCGACAATTTTAACCCTATTCACAGCACAGGACCCTTTACTGGCGTGAAAAAAGAAAAAGAAAAAAAGGAGGTGGTTAGCGACGTGGGTTAGTTCCATGTGGCTAAAAGTGCCAATTTTTATTCAAAAATAAAATGCATTTAGCCACATGTGAATAGCACGTGGTTAATTAAAAACCATGTGGCTAAGTAACTACATGTATAAGAATACCACGTCGCTAAGTGACATTTAGCAACAACCTGATTAATCAGCGGGACCCACATGGCTAACTGCACGTGGCTAGCAGTTACAAACGTGGATGACCCTCATCCACGTGGCTAACTGCATGTGGTTAAATACCTAATTTTTTGTAGTGAATGGCTTTTTTGTTCTCCTTAGTCCGTGCTCTCCCGCATCTGAACAAAACTAGGGATGAGTTAACCCACAATTTTATTTATTTATTTACTTTATTAAAACTTTTTTCTTCAAAAAAAAATTAAAACTTATTTTACATTTTTAATAGTTGATATTTTTTAAATATTTTTGATGCCTAAAAATAGCTTAAAATTCATAATATGAGAATATCCCAAATGCATGGTTTGAATACTTTGGACTTTGCAAGTTTGTTTGTTTGTGTTTGTCAAAAAGGCTCTGAAAAAGGCTTTGATCAAATGATTAGTTAAGGATTAACTTATTTTATTAATTAGAAACCAAACCGACGCAGGAGTATCTAATAATATCTTTAAACAAACTAAGATTACGCGCGGCATGTCCTTTCGAAGTCAGATTAATAAATAAAATGACTCTTGAAAGTAGCAGCTAGCCCTCATCAGGTAATTAAAAACCAACTCAATTAAATTAATTATGAAGACTTTTAATAACAAGCTGAAGTAGGATATATATATAGGCTTCATTCTGTGATATGATTACAAACCATTCACTTTATGAATTGAAGCATAACATGCATATAGGCTATACCTAACTCAAAGCACACAACAACATTATTCTTAGGTACGTAAGAAACAAATACATATTCAAATTATTTAACGTACACTTAATTTATTGCAATACTTTTAATATTAATCCCTCACCCCTCGGCCTAATTGTTGAAATCGTTTCCAAAGATATAACCTTCTTTTTCCACTCCAATCATGAGAATTTTCGGCCTCTTTTGGTCTCGAGCTTATAAAAGCTTATTACATCACCTTTCTTCAGATTCTTCTCACGAGCAAAGCGTCCCCAATTTTGGGTGAGATGAGATCTGTCATCATCACCAGCACTTGTATGAAAAACAACTCCCCAAGGTTTTGTTTCTGCCGTGTCATAGAAAGTAACGTCAATTCTAGTCCCGCCACCTTCACGAGCACGAAAACCAAAATCAGAGGAAGAGAATATGTTCTTGTATCGGCGCGGTATATAAACTTTGTGTTGAGTGTCACCTTCTGACAACTCTTTACGAAACAGTTCATTTTGAGATACAAAATCCCGAAACTTGCATTTGCAACATATTTCTCTGCTTCCATGATCTTCACATGATCCACTTGCAGCCATGGTTAATTAATTCACGTTTCTGCAAATCTGAGTCAAAATCACAAGATCAGTGATCAGAGAACCAAATCCAAGAGAAAAATTTAACAGTAAAGTAATCTTATCTTAACAATTTATGTCAGGTTAAAACTTGAAATACCAAATGATATAAAAGATCTCCAAATAAAATAAAGGTAGAAAAATGTCCTTAGATTTAAAGCAATTGCGAGTGCTACATATCCTATCCATAATAATAAAAAAAAAATAAAAAATGCGGCCAGCCACATGATTCCTAATTTCCTATATATAGTTTTATAGCGCACATGAGCTGATGTACTTCTTTCAGTCTTCGAGTGACGCAATCATATCGACACTATCATGAACCCATTAACCACACTCCGAGTCGGCAACAGTACTAGTCAACAAATTAATTAAATATATAACTTCTAACAAATAGTCAAAGGCCAAAAAAAAGAAATCAACGATATATTTATATATACCCACACTCCGAGTGGCACAGTCAACAAATTAAATATATAACATTAAAAACTAGTCAAAGGTCAGAAAAGAAATGTTTGTTTTATAAGTCTTGACACAATTTATGTATAATTTTAACAATTTTTTTTTTAAAAAATTACTCATTGGATCTGTTTCCTATGTATAGATCATACATACAAAATGATTAATTTCTTTTTTTTTAAAAAAAAAATTGTTGAAATTTTACAACAATTATATAGAAGTTGTAATCATATTATATCTTTATATACAAGGAACCGAAAGACCACAACCAACAATTATTGGCATGCAGCAGCTCCGGCTTTTCGATTTTAAGTCTAGTATTGTTCACAAGTGATTTTAGTTGAAAATTAAAATTTATAAATAATTTTAAGGAAGCCAAAAGAAGATAAAGTAGCACCACTGTGACTAACGAATTTTCTAGATTATTTGCACTTTTAGACATAAGAGACAAAGGTGTCAATATTATTGCTAGGAGAAAGAGGGTGTTTTGGAGGCCGCAGATGGAGATTTGTGAATATATGACAGTGTGTTTATTGGGATTGAAGGTTTTCTTTGTTTTCTTTCTGCAAATTCGTTTCCAACTCAATGAAAAAATCAAAACAAATGCTGATCAGCCCCCCAAAAGAAAAACAAATTCTCAAAAAAATAATGCACAAAAAGAACCAAAAAGCTCTATAACAGAAGTTTTATCTAAACAATTTTTATCACACATATATATATATATATATATATATATATATATATGAAGACAGAGAAGAACGATGGACAAAAACTTACAGGTCTCGTCGGATCCTGGTTCTAGTAGCTAGCTCTTGACGATCGAGTGAAGCAAGCAGCATCCAAGCCAATCTTATATAGACGAGCTGAGTGTCACATCTAGCTACAGAACTACATCGTACAATAATTATATCTGCTACCTACCTTCTCTTTGCATAGCGCTTTTTCTTTTCTTTTTGGTTATCTTTATTCAAACAAAGGACGACCCCATCGTCTCGCTTGGCTTAGATTTCTTGCGCCAAATTTTGTCCTAATCAAATATGGGATTTGATTCCTACACAACACCACCACAACAACTGCACAACATTCCCTCACATGGAAATGGAGCCCCACACACTGGGTCCCACCCCATGTGAGGGAGTGTTGTGCAGTAGTTGTGGTGATGTTGTAAATCTATCATTTTTCATCAAATATTCCATATTTAAAAAATAATATTTAATTAAGTTGTGCGCTGCACACGTGGCGTGGACCAGTTAGATCTTCAACATTGCATGCTAATCTTCTACTTCTTTTCTTTTTTGTGGGTGTATAGTTCATGTCTTAGTCAGCCGACCGACCATGGGGTTTGTCTGATTTTGTCTGATGTTTTGTCTGAACACTATTATTTATATCAGGTTTGGTAATAATCTTTGACCCACGTCGTTCGCTATTCGTACACATGGTAGTCGTCTCACCTTCGCCTTGCATAGAAAAAGTAGCATTTTGTTTTTTTGGCCATGAAAGTCCTGTCAATTATATTACAAATGTATGCATTAAACATATGATTTATCATGGATCGATGACGTTGACATGTTAATTGAATTTGTAGGTCCTTCGCATGCACTAATGTATGCATTAAATGGACCACTTTTTGTTTCATTCAACGTGACCTAGCCGACAATTAAGCAGTTAAAGCTTAACTTCTTCTTATATATATCATTCGGATTTAGTGCTTAATTAAAAAAAATTATAGTACTATTTTTTTCAACGGTCTACATTTAATTTTATTTTCTTTCTCTGTCATAAAAAACTTAGAATTAAATATGAATTGTCGAAAAAATTACCGCACATGTACGTGTTATAGCCTTTTTACGGCACCTAAGCAAAATCTTTTTTTTTTCCTTACTAATAATGCTACATACCACACAAACATCTCATAAATATCTCACAAAATTGATGTGACAAAGTCTAATAGTCATTGATTTATTTATTTATTTATTTTTAATAATGGTTGATCCAAGAGTTACTAAACCCTGCCACATCCGCTTTAGGAGATATTTATGGGGTGTTTGTGTGGTATATAGCTAGCATTACTCTTTTTTCAACCACAAAAAATAAATAAATAAATAAATGATCCTTCAGAGATGGTAGATTAATATAGAATTCTTGAGCATCACTATGGATTTGGGCCTGAGTGATGTATATATACAACCCAGCCCTAATAATTAACATCTATAGGCAGATAGGCTACACACACACACGATGTCTGAAACAATGATAAAGCTGTTGTTATCTATCACTACTGTGCACAAATACCACTTTTTTTTTCTTTTTTTCTTTTTTCTTTTTTTGATTGTTAAAAAAAAAGAAAAAAAGACAAACTCCGACACCAAAGTTCATAATCTTCTTTATATTTTGTAATGAGTTATGTTGGGAGTACCACGATTTTTAGTATAAATTTCTTACAAAACTTATGTGACACTTATTATATTAGTAATTAAACAATTAAATTTTATCGTACTTGATGTGGCAATGTCATAGTCAATTTATAAGCCCATGTGACACTTATTACGTCAGCCACTAAATAATTAATTTAATTGGAGGCTAATGTGATAATGCCACGTGAATTGATATCTCAGTCTATACAAAAATTGGTAGTAAAAGTTACAATACGTCAACGATTTCTCCTTTTGTAACAGTAACAACATAACTGCATTAATAATGAGGGATCATGTTCTTTCAAAAGTAAAGCATACAGGGATATAAAAATAAAAATAAAATAAAAAAGGGAAAGGGGAAAAAAAACATAGAATGATAAAATTACATTGATGTTTAAGCACTCAAGCATTTGGAAATACTCATGCATACAGAACCCGCAGTACGTGAAAGATCTTAAGCATTTGGAAATACTTAAAACATAAAATATTGTTATAAATTTTGTTAGATTGTAATGTTAAATATATGGTTAAGCTATTTCTTATTAATATTTAGGCAAGCCGTCCAAAACCCTTCCCATGCAATATTGTCCCCTTTTTGGGTTCAAATTCTTTAGAATTGCTATATGTAGAATTTATAAACTTTGTTGTATATTAAAGACGATTTACCAGTAACTTGATATATTGTAGATTCTTTTCGAGTGGGGTAAATATCGTGTTAGAGATATTGACTCTACGCGCTTCAAAGCCAACTTTTGTTTCTAATTCTTTTTTTTTTTTTACATAATATTTTCCTAACAATTTCAATGTTTTGTTTTGATTGTTTTAATTTTATTTATCACATAATTTCTCAACATATATAAATGATGAAAGAAATATTTTGTTCGAGGGGAACATGGAATGATTTCTAAGCATAAGCTATATGTTACTATTTGGGAGTAGCTCTTAGAGCACTTCCAAATTTTCAATGGCTTATGTATTTTTATACACAAAATAGACCAAAAATTACTTTATCTATTTTAATTAAATAGGTTTTAAAAGATACAAAATATCCGATTATCTATTATTTCACTATATCATTTAAATATGCTTTCTTTATCTTTCTTCATTTTAATTCTTAGATAATTTTATTGCGTACGCTTACCGACTATGATAAAGTTGATTATTAGATACCACAAAAGGTGGCCTTGTAGATCTTAGCGGTAATTTTCTTTGCTTTATAACAAATCAAAATCAAAATCAAAATAAAAAAAAAAAAAATAACACAACTTTAATTTCTTTAAAAAAATAAAGAGGCAAAATTTCTTTTACCTTTGTCATATCAATTTCTTTTTGGGGGTGGTATTTGAACCTAAAACACGTTTTGTTTTGAAGTAATTAAACTAATGCGAAAAGATGATCTTAACAATTTGAAATTGTATATTAATTTAAATCATACACGAAAAGAGAAGTAATTGGCAGGGTGGGCATTTTTGTGTCTTTTTTGACACACACAAACAGACAAAAGTCCATTGCAAATGTGGCTGCTCGATCAGAGCAAACTTTAGTAGCTGAAGTGTGACGTGGACCGAGGAGATAATTTAATAATGATTTATGAATAAAAAAAATCTTTGGTGTGAGCTGCCAACCACTCTCTATGATTCATTTACTTGATAAATGGATAAGCTCAAGATTTATTTGCTCAACACAAATGAGAGTTCAGAAAAAGTTATAAATAACAATATTAGATAGTCAAATATGGCTATCAGACAAACCCCACCATGGTCGACTGGATAAGACATGATGAACTAATTAACTAGATGTTCTAGAAGCAGAAGATTAGCAATGTGGGGGGTTTTCTTTTGGAAGATATATAACTTGTCCACGTGAGAAGAATCTGAAGAAAGGTGATGGCATGCATCACTTTTTATAAGCTCAAGAACAAAAGAGGAACATTCCTCGTGACTTTGTGTGTGTCAAAAAGAGACAAACAAAATAATCATTGACCATATTATATATAGTATTTGTGGTACGGACGTCATACTTTTTGTGTTACTTTATTAACGGCATATCTAATGATGATGTCTGACAAACGCTTTGCGGGACTCTTTTATGCAAAAAGTCGGTGGATGTCACACTTCTGCCTTTAGTGGGACCCATTTGTTTCCGACAAGTTGGTGGCCTTTTTTAACTTTGGAAAAGCACGCCTAGGATAAACTTAATACTTCTCGTTGTTATTTCTTCATAATTAATTTAATTGAGTTGTTTTTACCTCATGAGGGCTGCTACTTTAATTTCAAGAGTTATATTATTTATTAATCTGACTCAGAAATGGCCTTGTTTGATAACCTACATAACATTACACAATAGTGACTGGCACTATTTATAATTTTTTATTTTATTTTTACATTTTTCAATAACAATCAACATCAAAACATTCTCACTTTTTATATCACATCAATAATTTTTTTATTATTATTCAAATAAAAAAATTCACTACAATACAATTTTTTTTTTCACTTTTTTATACAAATTCTTTTTATTTTATATCACATCATCACTTTTTATTAATTCTAAAACTAACAACCCACTACAATACAAAATTGTGAATAGTGTCAACCACTATTGTGTAATGTTCTGTAGGTTATCAAACAAGGCTGTAGACAGAACAGGATAGTGCTTGGCACTATTTACTGTACTTTTTTTTACTTTTTTATTTTTTCCAACAACAATTCCCATCAAAACATTCTTACTTTTTTCACTTTTTATATCACATCAATAATTTTTTATTATTATTCAAATAAAAAAATTCACTACAATACAAAATTGTTTCACTTTTTTATACAAATTCTTTTTATTTTATATCACATCATCACTTTTTATTAATTTTAAAACTAACAACCCACTACCCTGTTCTGTTCTGTTCTTTGCCAAACAAGTCCAAATTATTAGAAACTTTCGCAACGGTTTCTAATTAATAATATAAGTTAACCCTTAACTAATCATTGATTAAATCTAAATTGTCGCTTCAGTTTTTCGAAATGATACAGATACAGTTATGTTTCAGATCGTGCTTTTTTGTTTTTTTGGATGAAGCGAATCTTTTTAGTCAAAAGCATCAAGCGATTTTTTATTTTTAAATTTCTCTTCGGTCCCACAAGATCATCTTCTCGATTTTCTTGAGGTTGTCGGAACAATTGTGGTCAGCTGGCGGATAGAGAATTTTGAAACACATCTTTAACGTCCATTCGTACAAAAATTAGACAGATTGTTAAAGTAGTAGACCATTTTTTTTTTTCTAAAAAATTGTTAAAGTATTAATTAATAAATTAATGTACTTAAAAAGACCCCACTTGACAGAAGATATAAATATCCGCAAGGGTGTTGTACGATTTGTATTAACTCGTCTATCTATATTTGGCTTGAATGCTTCTTGCTTTACTCGATCGGCAAGAGCTAGCTGCTAGAACCAAATCCGGCGAGACCTGTAAGTTTTTGTCCATCGTTTTTCTCTGTCTTCATATATATATATACATTATAAAAATCGTTTAGATAAAACTTCTGTTATAGAGCTTTTTGGTTCTTTTTGTGCATTATTTTTTTGAGAATTTGTTTTGTTCTTTTGGGGGCTGATCAGCATTAATTTGTTTTGATTTTTTCATTGATCGAGTTGGACACGAATTTGCAGAAAGAAAACAAATAAAACCTTCAATCCCAATAAACATACTGTCATAGCTAGATTCACAAATCTCCATTTGCGGCCTCCAAAACACCCTCTTTCTCCTCGCAATAATATTGACACCATTATCTCTTATGCCTAAAGTGCAAATAATCTAGAAAATTCGTTAGTCATATTTGTGCTACTTTATCGTTTTTGGCTTCCTTAAAATTATTTATAAATTTTAATTTTCAACTAAAATCACTTGTGAACAATACTAGACTTAACATCCAAAAGCCGAAGCTGCTGCCAATAATTGTTGGTTGTGGTCTTTCGGTTCCTTGCATATAGAGATATGATATGTTTACAACTTTTATATAAATCTTGTAAAATTTCAACAATTTTTTTTTTTAAAAAAAAAAAATCAATCATTAAGTATGTAGGATCCACACATATATGAGAAAACAGATCCAATGAGTAACTTGAAAAAAAATTGTTAGAATTCTACATAAATTATGTCAAGTCTTGTACAACAAACATTTTTTTTTTGGCCTTTGACTATTTGTTAGATGTTATATATTTAATTTGTTGACTGTAGCCCACTCGGGGTGTGGGTATATATAGATATATCGTTGATTTCTTTTTTTAGCCTTTGACTATTTGGTAGAAGTTATATATTTAATTAATTTGTTGACTAGTGCTGTTGCCCACTCGGAGTGTGGTTAATGGGTTATATATAGGAAATTAGGAATCATGTGACTGGCCGCATTTTTATATATATATATATATATTCATCTGTGAATATATATATATATCATGGTATATATAGCACTCGCAATTGCTTTAACTCTAAGGACTTTTTTCTACCTTTATTTTATTTGGAGATCTTTTATATCATTTGGTATTTCAAGTTTTAACCTGACATAAATTGTTAAGATAAGATTACTTTACTGTTGAATTTTTCTCTTGGATTTGCTTCTGATAACTGATCTTATGATTTTGACTCAGATTTGTAGAAACGTGAATTTAATTAACCATGGCTGCAAGTGGATCATGTGAAGATCATGGAAGCACAGAAATATGTCGGAATGCATGTTTGAAGATTTTATATCTCAAAATGAATTGTTTCATAAGAAGTTGTCACAAAGTGACACTGAACATAAATTTTATATACAGAAGCCATATGAGGACATATTCCTTTCCCCTGATTTTGGTTTTCGTTCAATTAATTCTAAAGGGACTAAAATTGGCGTTACTTTCTATGACACGGCAGAAACAAAACCTTGGCGAGTTGTTTTTCATAGAAGTAGTGCTGATCACAGATCTCATCTCACCCATAATTGGAAAGGCTTTGTTGATGAGAAGCATCTGGAGAAAGATGATGTAATAAGCTTTTATAAGCTCGAGACCAAAAGAGGAACATTCCTCGTGATTGGAGTGGAAAAAGAAGGTTATATCTTTGGAAAAGATTTCAACAATTAGGCCGAGGGGAGATGGATTAATATTAAAAGTATTGCAATAAATTAAGTGTACGTTAAATAATTTGAAGATGTATTTGTTTCTTACGTACCCAAGAATAATGTTGTACGTTGTGTGCTTTGAGTTAGCTATGCCTATATGCATGTTATGCTTCAATTCATAAAGTGAATGGTTTGTAATCATATCAGAAAAGCCTATATATATATATATATATATATATCCTACTTCAGCTTGTTATTAAAAGTCTTCATAATTAATTTAATTGAGTTGTTTTTTTACCTGATGAGGGCTGCCACTTTCAAGAGTTATTTTATTTATTAATCTGACTTAGAAAGGACATGCCGCGCGTAATCTCAATTTGTTTAAAGATATTATTAGAAACTCCTGCGTCGGTTTGGTTTCTAATTAATAAAATAAGTTAATCCTTAACTAATCATTTGATCAAAGCCTTTTTCAGAGCCTTTTTGACAAACACAAACAAACAAACTTGCAAAGTCCAAAGTATTCAAACCATGCATTTGACATATTCTCATATTACGAATTTTAAGCTGTATTTAGGCATCAAAATATTTGAAAAATACCAACTACTAAAAATGTAAAAAATTTAAATTAAATTAATTTTTTTTCGTAAAAAAAAAGAAGAAAATAAATAAGTAAAATTGTGGATTAACTCATCCCTAGTTTCGTTCAGATGTGGGAGAGCTCGGAGTAAGGAGGACAAAGAAGCCATTGAAAGGTGATCACTTGCCGAATACGATTGTCATTTTGGTAAAAGCATCTTTTGAATTTCGGTGCAAAAAGGTCAAAATTCTATAAGTTCCTCTTGTGTCATTCCAATAATGAGATAACTTTTAAAATTATCATTTGATCAAAATTTAATAATGAGCAATCACAAACTCAATGATAATTTTAAAAAGTTATATTATAATTATTAAAAAATACAAAAGGGACTTCTCGTGACTAATCCTCTCATAACTTATTTCATATAAATTCTCTCATAACTTACTGATCTCAATGCCCCACTCGATCACCATTTATGTGAAACACACGTACGTACATGTCTTCGTTTAATTGTTTTTATTGTTTTTCTTTTTTTCGTTGGGCGTGTGGCGTAAGCTAATTTTCAAAAGTCACTAACATCTCAATGCACGTGTGGCGTAAGCTAATTTTTTATGGTCAAAATATACCTAATACGTACAGGGTGGACTATCAGGATACAAAAGGGGTTCAATTTTCGGACTAAATTAAAAGGTCATCCAAGTGGATTAATGATCAGATCGATCTTCTCAATTTTTAAGAATTACGTGCCTACAATGCGGAATGAGTGACGCAAAATAAGCCACATCATCTCATATTAATTGCACAAATTAATTAAACTTTATGCGCTTGAAATAATGATACACTACTGTTTAGTCCAAATTAATTAAATTAATTAACCCTAGCAATTATCTGATCTTGCTTTTAGCTTTACATATACAAACGTGGGTTGGAGTCACGTGCATATCAGAATTGTGTTGAAGCGAATCTTTTTAGACAAAAGCATCAAGCTGATTGTGGTTGCAATGGTGAGACAGTGGAGTATTTAGTACGCCAACTAGATGATCAAAGATTCAAAGTGGCATTTATGTAATTACAATATTTACGTTATCTTTGAGTTTTGTATTTGCAAGAGAATATATATATATATATAGCTTTTCACCTAAAAGCTTTAATTAATTGATTATGGAACCGAGATGCCCTAAAGTTTCTCAAATTACTCTATATAAGCGCAAAATATTTCAAATTATTCTACTATTTTTATTTTATTTTTTCTGATTTAAATTTCTCTTTTATTACTTGTTTAATGCCAATCACAACTCCCATCACATTTAAAGATTGAAATTTTCAACAATTTAAATAAATAATTATGCAAGAGTAGATATAAAAGCCGCCGCTAACAAATGGTTATCATTAATTCTCAGCACCAAAATGCCAATGCTAACATTCAGCACCTCGCGCTTTCCTGTTATTGGGTGTCGATCGATGGTGCTTTTCAGTCCCACAAGATCTTCTCGATTTTCTTGGGGTCGTACACTTGTGGCCGGCCAGCCGCTAGTAATAATTATTTGGAATTTAGAAACACATCTTTAACCATGCCAAAAACAATCTTTTGAGCTTTTTAAACCTTTTTAGAATGAGTTTTATTTTAAAATACCTTTTAAAAAGGGGGTTCGGTGTGTTGATTTGACATAATAATAAAGAGTTTTGAGCTTTTTTGAGTATTCTGTTTTTTACTCGCTGGATAATGACATATTGTTAAAGTATTAATTAATTATTATTTTAATTAAAATATTTCACATATATTTCTATAATGATTATGGCTTTGATTTGGTGAAGTGGAAGGGAGTTAAGGTGGAGAGTTGGACATCTTTTGTAATCTATATCGATAATAAAACATAATCATTTCAATTTAATTTGCGACTCTATGAAAGCAAGTTCTATCAAGATAGCATCAAGCGAACAAAGAAATAGCTCAAGCGCAGATATCGCTCAAGCACAAGTTAAAGAGCTCGAGCGCCTATAGAGCTCGAGCAACTTTACTCGCACATGCAGTTAGAATTACAAATAAGTACAATACGTAGATTTTAGCTAAAGTCTTCTAGAAGATTTTATAGTTAGTTTGTTAGATGAGCTGGATTGTAAATATTATTTCTGATTGTATTTTTTATTCCTTTTGTAAAGTCTATATATACCGTACTCGATGCATGAAATGAATAACAAGAATTATTTCTCTCCATTATCATGCTCTGTTTTTTATTCCTTCTCCATATTTGACAAGTTCTACTAGATTTAACTGATGGAAAATAAAAGACAAGAGCTAAATTCACTCATGATTGTTTGTCTTTGTCAAAAGTACTCCAAAATGTTGAACACGTCCATTGTACGAGTTACTCCAACCAAGAAGGCTCTTTCCTTTGATCCTATTCAAAACTTGAGTTCATGAATCGTGATTAAATCTCCCTCACTTAGCTTCTTCACACGAGCAAATTGGCTCCACCCTCGGGTGAGATAATATCCATCACCATCACTACAAAAATGGATTGTCCAAGGCTTCCTTTCAATGTCATAGTCATAGAAAATAAGATCTTCAACAACTCTGTGTTCATTTGAAGAACAACCAAAAGCTGTGGGACAAAATATGGTAGCATCTGACTTGGCTATATACACTCTACCCTCTTTTATATCATTTTGCGACAAAATCTTGAAAAACATCTGTCGACAGTACTTGCTATCCACACATAAATCTTTGACTGTTTCCGCCAGTGCATAATTAATCAAATTTGAGCTCGACTCCTCTTCTTTCTTCCGATCCTGTGATTCTCAAATTAGAGGAAAAATATGTTGTCACATTTCATGTATTCGTTACAACTATTGTATTCCATAAAATCTGTATAGATATAACAAGTGAAACTACAAAACAAAAAGTACATATATTTATAAAAATTAAGATTACGACAAAGAATGAAACGTGAGGTGAACATAAATACGTAAATTTTAGGATTCTTTCCATGTGATATATATAAATGTAAAGGGGTGAACTCTATAGGCTTGCGAAGCCCCCATCTTAAGTACCCCGGCTCCAAGCTCCGATCCAGAGATCTACCCGGATCGAACCTCTTCAACGTACTCATTCCCTCCTTCCTTAACTTTCCAGAGAAAATACACCCACTTTTCACTCAACTGATCCAATGAGATGGACACATATGGTATTAGAGCATTTTCCTTTGCTAGTCAAAATTTATTTTGGTTAGCTTTCTAGTAAAAATGGACAAAAAAATGTGCGATATAGGTGATTTGGTCAAGTTAATAGCTAAAATAATATATATATATATATATATATATTGTAAAACAGTGTTGTGAGATATAGCGTTACTCAATAGTTAAAGAAATTTTGCCTCTTTTTTTTTTCTTTTTTCTTTTTTTAAGAAATTAAAGTTGTGTTATTTTTTTTATTTTGATTTTGATTTTTTATAAAACGCAAAGAAAATTACCACTAAGATCTACAAGGCCACCTTTAGTGGTATCTAATATATATATAATCAACTTTATCATAGTCGGTAAGCGTACGTGTTACACAACTTATCATTAGATAACTAATTTTGTCATTAACGAAGCATTGAGCAATTTTGTTGTCAGGTATTTGTCAACATCTATAACATCTCAATGCACGTGTAGCATAAGCAAATTTATGGTCAAAAGATACCTAATACAGGGTGGACTATCAAGATACAAAAGGAGGTAATTAATTTATATAGATAATAAAACATAATCATTCCAATTTAATTTGTGACTCTATGAAAGCAAGTTCTATCAAGATTGCATCAAGCGATCGACCGAACAAAGAAACAGCTTGAGCACAAGCGCAAGATATAGAGCTCGAGTGACTTTACTCTCACATGCAGAATTACAATACTCGCACATGCAGAATTACAAATAAACACGGTACGTAGCTTTTTAACTAGTATTCTAGAAGATTCTATAGTTGGTTAATTTGTTAAAAGAGTTGGATTGTAAATATTCCTTCTGATTGTATTTTTTTATTCTTTTTGTAAAGTCTATACATACAACACTCGATGCATGGAATGAATAACAAGCTAGAATTATTCCTCTCCATTATCATGCTCTGTTTTTCATTCCTTCTCCATTTTTGACAAGTTCTACTAGATTTAACAGAAGGAAAATAAAAGACAAGCTAAATTCACTCATGATTGTTTGTCTTTGTCAAATCTACTCCAAACACGTCCATTTTACGAGTTACTCCAATCAAGAAGGCTCTTTCCTTCGATCCTATTCGAGACTTGAGTTCATGAATCGTGATTGAATCTCCTTCACTTAACTTCTTCACACGAGCAAATTGGCTCCACCCTCGGGTGAGATAATATTCGTCACCATTGCTGCAAAAACGAATTGTCCAAGGCTTCCTTTCAATGTCACTATCATAGAAAATAAGATCTTCAACAACTCTGCGTTCTTTTGAAGGATAACCAAAAGCTGTGGGACAAAATATGGTAGCATCTGACTTGGCTATATGCACTTTACCCTCTTTTATGTCATTTTGTGACAAAATCTTGAAAAACATCTATCGACAGTACTTGCTATCCACACATAAATCTTCAACTGTTTCTGCCGTTGCAGAATTAATCAAATTTGAGCTCGACTCCTCTTCTTTCTTCCGATCCTATAATTTTCAAATCAGAGGAAAAATATTTTGTCACATTTCACGTATTTGTTACAACTATTGTATTCCATAAAATCTGTATAGATATAACAAGTGAAACTACAAAGCAAAAAGTACATATATTTATAAAAATTAAGATTACAACAAAGAATGAAACGTGAGGTGTACATAAATACGTGAATTTTAGGATTCTTTCCATGTGATATATATAAATGTAAAGGGGTGAACTCCATAGGCCTGCGAACCCCCCATCTTAAGTACCCCGGCTCCGAGCTCCGATCCAGAGATCTACCCGGATTGGACCTCTTCAACTTACTCATTCCCTCCTTCCTTAACTTTCTAGAGAAAATACACCCACTTTTCACTCAACGGACCCGATGAGAACGACACACATATGATATTAGAGCAATTTCATTGGACTAGTCAAAATTTATTTTGGATAGCTTTATAGTAAAAATTGACAAAAAAAAAGTGTGATATAGGTGATTTCGTAAAGTTAATAGCTAAAATAGAAAAATATTGTTATTTAGCTAAAATATGCTTAGCTGGATGTGAATGTTCATAAAGTTATGTAATAGTACTTATGAGCAATGAAATATATCACACCATTATCTCTAAGTAAACCAAAAAAAAAAAGGGGTTCTTACAGATAGATCGGTCGAGCTACTCTCTAATGTTTAGTGCAGCTTGCTTCCTCAACAAATTAATGGCAACGAGTCTGAATCTCAAATATATATATAGAGAGCCACAACAGAGCCAAGTAGGCCTACCAATGACATCAATTAATGTACTTTACGGCTTGGGTAGGTGGGTGACATCACTTTCAATAGATTCAGTACGTACTAGGGGTTTATCGTAGGCATGCTTTTTCCAAAGTTAAAAAAGACCACCAACTTGTCGGAAACAAATGGGTCCCACTAAAGGCAGAAGTGTAACATCCACCTACTTTTGCTTAAAAGGGTCCCGCAAAGCGTTTGTCAGACATCATTAGATATGCCGTTAATAAAGTAACAGAAAGTATGATGTCAGACATCATTAGATATAGTTTGGTCAAATGATTGTTTGTGTCTTTTCGACACACACAAACAGACAAAAGTCCGTTGCAAATGTGGCTGCTCAGAGCAAACTTTTATGATTAATTAATAATGATTTATGAATAAAAAAAAATTCATTGGTGTGAGCTGCAGCCCAAAGGTAAGTGACCCCATCAATCATATCGAGCTCTATAGACTGTAGTGACATGTAGCTAGTTACACATCTCAATCATTAGATCATAACCAACAACACGAGGCCGAAAAGTTTTGTGGATGAACAAAAGAAACCCAAAAAAGACAACTGTACGTGGGGTCAGCCATGCACATGTATGCACGCGCCCCAACCTTGAGTCTAGAATGTTTAGATTCCATGTTCTCTTGTCGGTCGGGTCAACAAGAATAGACGTCATAGGTCTTTCGTACATCAGGTGGCTCATTGGTGAAAACAAGGGTATAGATTTATTAGATTGCTTTGCCAACCCCAATGGATTGGTTGACAGTCGATGGTGCATGGGGTTGAAGAATAATTCGTACACTTGCATGTAGGGTTGCACAAGATCTTAGTAGAAATTAAAATTTATTCTTAAAACGAAATAATTATAAATCCAACTAGAACGAAAATTTAGTGTCAAAAGTTCAGTCTTAGCAATTTAAATAATATGTCAAGATATCCTTAGAAAAAACATATCGAATAGGTTTTGTGTCAAACTTTTAGCTTGCTGGGGGATATACAACGCCGATAATTGTATAAGTGGACTTTAAACTTTATGCATGTGCATGAATAGGGTCACATCACTCGTTATAGATTTTGTGGAGTTGAAACGAATTCAGCATGTTGCTGTAAAGTGAAAAATAATGATGCACTGTTTAGTCCAAATTAAACAAATTTGTAAGAATACATAATTTAGGAAAAATATGAGAATGGAAGAGAGGCACAAAATTAAGATGGTTCGGCTAATAGCCTTTATTCACGTGTCAAAGCATTTTATCGATTACATCTTTCAATTATTATTTATTTATACACTTAATAAATTAATATACTTAAAACCCCGGCCACATGACAGACGATATATATCCGCTTGGGTACTGTTGTGCTGGTTGATGCTTATGAATTTACTTGACTTATGATATTAGATTCATTTAACACAAGGAAAATAAAATACAAAAACTAAATTAATTCACGCTGACATGACTTACAAGTGATAAAATAATTAAGTGTACGTGTGGTTGGATAAAACAATAAACATAACCAAACCAAACCACTTGACAGAAGATTGATGCTTATGAATATACTTGACTACTTATGATCAAATATTAGATTTAACACAAGGGACAATAAAATACAAAAACTAAATTCACGTTGACATGACTTACAATATATTGATAAAGTAATGAAGGTGTGGTTGGTTGGATAAAACATAACCAAACCAAACCTTTAATTATTGAACCGTTAGGATTGGGTCTTTGTCAAATCTACTCCGAAAAGTTGAACACGTCCATTGCAAGTTACTCCAACCATGATGGCATTTTGCTCGGTTCCTCTGCGAGACTTGAGTTTATAAAACGTGACGATATCTCTTTCACTTAGATTATTCACACGAACAAATTGGGTCCATCCTCGAGTTAGACAATATCTATCACCGTCGTTGCGGAGACGAATTGTCCAGGGTTTCCTTTCATGGTCATAGAAAATAAGATCCACTTCAACAGCTCTGGGTTCATTTGAAGGACAACCAGAAGCTCCGGGACAGGGGGATATGGTAGCATCTAACTTTGGTATATACACTCTATGACTTTCTTCTATGTCTTTACGTGACAAAATCTTTTGAAACACCTGTGGACGCCTTTGACGTTTTTCTCTTTCCTCACCACCTTCACATGCATCCCCTCCTGCTCTTTTAGCCATTGTGGAATTCTCTTCTTTCTTCCGATCCTATGACAAAAGAATAAAATAAGAGATATAATTTCTTGCCAACTATTCACAAAACGAATCATTTGCAAATCTAAAACAAATAATTTAACGTTATAGAAATTCTATCTTAATGATTCAAATCAAATATGAAGATATCCATGGAGAAATCAGATCAAAGTATCAAATAATGTCAAACATCTACAAAAGATAGAGAAAATCATACCAGATAATTAAACTAAGTGCCCTCTAATCTCTAGTCGAATGGTATGCATAGCCTAAGATCGAATGGAATGACAATTATTTCGATCTATTTATAGAGCCGAGGGGCCCCCTAACCCAACTCAACATGTCGCTTTCTTTAGATTTCGTTGGGTCATTTGAATCTTCTAAAGTTAAAAGAATGTGTTCCCCTCCACCCTATATTCCAAGTTTGAATCTTCTAAAGGGTCCTGTGAATTGGGTTTAGAATATTAATTGTTCATGATCATTGGAGTATAAATTCAGTACTCCAAGCAGGCTATTAAGTGGAGTACTTTCAATATTTACATCTTACATCTTTGAGTTTTATGGTCGTAAAAGAATAATTACTTAGCTTTCCAATGTTTTACTACCATGCACGCTTGTCGCTTGCATACATGTTGTTGGTTATGATCTAATGATAGAGATGTGTAATTAACTACCTGTCACTATAGAGCTCGATATGATTGATGGGGTCACTTATCTTTGGGCTGCAGCTCACACCAAAGATTTTTTTTATTCATAAATCATAATTAATTATCTCCTCGGTCCACGTCACACGTTCAGCTACTAAAAGTTTGCTCCAGCAAATTAGAAGGCTTCGTATTTGGATCTAACCCTTTTGCTAGTGAATTTGAAAGGGATCTAATCTTATTGCCAACCCCAATGGATTGTGTTGGTGATATTTTTGAGCCGGTGATGTGGCATCATCAGAGACGTCCCTTCATCCGAGCCCTGACCTGCAAAACAATAAAGACCCGCCGGGGGGTGGCCGACGGAGCCTCCTCCGACGATCAAGTCAATCCAGTACTTAAAGAAGAGGGAGAAGAGGAGAGAGAGAGATTAGTAGATCCTGCATCTAATGATTTTTCTTTACTCCCTTTTATATCCCTGCATGCTATATGTCCATTTTGCCCTTGTCACGCGCACTGTCCAATGGGGACGTCTGATATCTTCTCTGACTTGATTTGACTGGTCCCATAATTATTGAAGGCTTCCTGCGACCAAGGCTCACTTCCGGGGACTAACCCATTCCGGGGTCCGAAATCCCACTCTGGGGCAAACCTGGCCCCACTCCAAAGTGGGGATAAATATTTTCCTAACAGATTGGTTGATAGTCGATGGTGCATGGGGTTGAAGAATAAGTCGTACAGTTGCATGTAGGGTCGCACAAGATCTTAGTCACTACAAAAAAAATCACCATTTGTGGACGGTTTTAAACCGTCTATAAATGGTAAAAAACCGTCTGGAATAAAGTCCAGACGGTTTTTTGTGGACGGTTTAAGACCGTCCATGATTTTCCGTCCAGAATTCAAATTCTAGACGGTTTTGCCCAAACCGTCTAGAATCTGATATTTTTTTAATATATATTAATTATTATTATTATTATTATTATTTTTTAATATTTTTTTTTGTCCACCAAAAAGCATCTCCGGTCACCACTGAAAAGCAGCTCCGGTCACCATCGAAAATTAGATTCGTTACCACCGAAAATCAGATCCGTTACCACCATCCACAATCCAGCCGCACCATACCCCCCACCGAAACCCAGAAACACGAAGCATGCCTTCTTCATGCTTCTTGTTTGCCACGATTTTCTTCCAAAAAAAGTTGTATGCCTTCTTCATCTTTCCCTGCATTTTCACTCAGCAACCAAATTAACAAGTAAAAAGAAAAGAAACGAAGAACATAGCAAAATCTTCTGCTAGATTTTGCCCACCCCGGAACCACCGCGACACCACCCACCCCGGAACCACCACGGCACCGCCCACCTTGGACCACGCCGCCGCCGCCACCTCCAGCATGTTCGAAACCCATCGCATCCTTTGAAAAACCACACCAAAATCGCCTGGCCAAGCAGGTGGTTTTTCATATATGTAAAAACCAGATCTAAAAAACCTTCAGATCTGTCAAAAAGAAAAAAAAAAAAAAAAAAAAAGAGAGCAGATCTGTAGAAAAACCAAAACCCAAAAAATAAGAACTTTATGAATCTATGCAAACCAGATCTCTCGCTCAAGTTGTAGGCTGTAGACCTCGGAGAGCATAAAAATTGGGTGAAATCTGGAATATTGCCTGGAGATTTGAAACGCTGTAATTCTCAACGTAAGATGACGAGGAAGCATCGGTTTGGTTGGGAGATTTGAAATCTGGAATATAAAAGAGGTATTTTTATTTGTTGTTAAGTGACTGGGAACTGGCCTGCAGGGACGAGTAGAGACTGGTGCGGCATCTTGGAATCAAGGATATAGGGGTATTGAAAAGATAAGGACGGTTTTGTAAAAAATCGTCTATAAATTGCTAGACGGTTTTATAAAAACCGTCTAGAAATAAAAATTTTCAGACGGTTTTAACAAAACCGTCTGGAAATTTTTAGACGGTTTAATGAAACTGTCAATAATAAATTTTTATAGACGGTTTCAAAAAAACCGTCTATAAATTTATAGACGGTTTTTTTTCAAAACCGTCTAGAAAACAAAATTTCCAGACGGTTTAATTAAAACCGTCTAGAATTTTATGGACGGTTTAATCAAACCGTCCATAATAAATTTTTTATAGACGGTTTCAAAAAAACCGTCTGTAAATTTTATTTTCTAGACGGTTTTAGAAAAAAACCGTCCATAAATGTCATTTTTTTAGTAGTGAGTATAAAATAAAATTTGGTCTTAAAACAAAATAATTATAAATCTACAACGAAAATTTGGCGTCAAAAGTTCAGTCTTAACAATTTTTGGAAGAAGTGAAAAGAAATAGAGGGAAAATGGAAATGGCTTGCCAAACAAAAGGAAAAGTGTGTTGTGCACCTCATCATTAGATAATCAATTATGTTTGGTAACATATTTCCACTCATTATTACTTTTTCTACCAAATAATTTTTTTCTTCTTCTCATAAATCATTCAAAACTCATTTTTCTTTTATATCACTTCTTATTACTATTTAAACAAAAAATTAAAAACAAAACTCGTTACCAAAAAAACGCCGTTGTTAATGAAGCAACAAGTTAGGTCGTGAACTTAATAAGGGTTCGTTTGCTAAAATTTTTAACTACAGAAATAATAACATTAACAAACAACTCAACACCTAATTAAAACACTTTAAAAACACACAAAACCACCTTCCCATTTGTCACATCACAATTACCAAGCCTCTTGTAACTATATTGTCTCAATATACTTAACCCTAGCAATTATCTCATCTTGCTTTTAGCTCAAATATATATACAAACGTGCGTGGGTTGGACTCACATCACTTTATAGGCATGAGATAATAGCCTTGATTTTCATAAGCCAGCCACTATCAGATTGTGTAAAAAGAAAAAATATATTAATACAAATTTTCATGAAATTAGAATATGCAGATTACACGTTCTTCAAATGGATCGAAGAACACAAACCGTTAAAATGGTGAGCTGAAAGCTAGTGACTTCAATGGATAGTTGCCTACCAGCTTTTCAAACCTTGGATATACCACATTAATTAAATTGATAATATGACTTGTATACATTAATTGTGAACGTGGCATCCCCACCCAAAACATATTTGTCCCACCGACCAACTGCTCATGCAGGTGGAGCTAGAAAGCAGGGCATTTTTTTACGTAATTATTGCATCTTAAGAATTATTAGCGCTCCTACAAATCTGAAGAATTGCAGTGACTTCGGTCCCTTTCAAATTCACTAGCAAATTAAAAGTTTAGATCGAAACCCCATTCAAATACGGGGCCTACTTTGCCGGAGCAAACTTTTAGTGGCTGAACGTGTGACGTGGACCGAGGAGATTAATTACAAATAATAATAATAATAATAATAATAATAATAATAATAAAAAATCCTCGGTGTCGGCTCTTTTGATATTGATAGTTTGATCATGATGTGTCGATGGTGCATGGGGTTGAAGAGTAAGTCCTACACTTGCATGAAAAGTTAAGTATGATTGTTTTTATTTTATTTTTTTTTTTAAAAAAAAAGAAAAGACAAGAAAATTACCGCTAACATCTACAAGGCCACCGGCCTTTTGTGGTATCTAATATATAATTAATCAACTTTATCATAGTCGGTAAGCGTACGTGTTACGTACACAACTCATCATTAGATAACTAATTTTGTCATTAACGAAGCATGCAGCAATTTTGTTGTCAGGTATTTGTCAACATGTATAACATCTCAATGCACGTACGTGTAGCGGAAGCAAATTTTTTATGGTCAAAAGATACCTAATACAGGGTGGACTATCAGGATACAAGAGGGGGTCATTTTTGGACTAAAAGGCCATCCAAGTGGATTGAGATCTTCTCAATTTTTAAGAATTACGTGCCTACAATGCGTAATGAGTGACACAAAATAAGCCACATCATCTCTTTAGTCCAAATTAAATTAATTAACCCTTTTCATCCAAAAAAAAATTAATTAATTAACCCTATCAATTATCTGATCTTGCTTTTAGCTTTACATATACAAATGTGGTTGGAGTCACGTGCATATCAGAATTGTGTTGAAGCGAATCTTTTTAGGCAAAAGCATCAAGCTGACTGTGGTTGCAATGTGAGACAGTGGAGTATTTAGTACGCCAACTAGATGATCAAAGATTCAAAGTGGCGTTTATGTAATTTCAATATTTACGTTATCTCTGAGTTTTGTATTTGCAAGAGAATATATATATAGCTTTTCACCTAAAAGCTTTAATTAATTGATTATGGAATGGAGATGCCCTAAAGTTTCTCAAATTACTCTATATAAGCGTAAAATATTTCAAATTATTCTACTATTTTTATTTTATTTTTTCTTATTTAAATTTCTCTTTTATTACTTGTTTCATGCCAATCACAACTCCCATCACATTTAAGGATTGAAATTTTCAACAATTTGAATAAATAATTATGCAAGAGGAGATATAAAAGCCACCACTAACAAATGGTTATCATTAATTCAGTACCAAAATGCCGATGCTAACATTCAGCACCTCGCGCTTTCTTGTTGTTGGGTGTCAATCGATGGTGCTTTTCAGTCCACAAGATCTTCTCAATTTTCTTGGGGTCGTACACTTGTAACCGGCCAGTCGCTAGTAATAATTATTTGGAATTTAGAAACATATCTTTAACCATTCCTACAACAATCTTTTGAGCTTTTTAAACCTTTTTAGAATGAGTTTTATTTAAATATATATATATATATTTAAAAAAGGGGGTTTGGTGTGTTGATGTGACATAATAATTATAAGAGTTTTGTGCTTTTTGAGTATTCTATTTTTTACTTGCTAGATAATGACATATTGTTAAAGTATTAAACAATAATATTTTAATTAAAATATTTCACATATTGGTCTGTAATGATTATGGCTTTGATTAGGTGAAGAGGTGGTTGGCCAAGGGAGTTAAGGTGGAGAGTTGGACACCTTTTGTAATTTAATTTGTGACTCTATGAAAGCAAGTTCTATCAAGTTAGCAACAAGCAATCGAAAGAACAAAGAAACAGCTCGAGCGCAGACAGCGCTCGAGCACAAGTTAAAGAGCCCAAGTGCCTATAGGGCTGAATCGACTTTACTCGTACATGCAACTAGAATTACGAATAAACACAATTCATAGCTTTTAGCTAGAGTCTTCTAGAAGATTTTATAGTTAGTTTGTTAAATAAGCTGGATTGTAAATATTCATTCTGATTGTATTTTTTATTCCTTTTGTAAAGTCTAAATATACAGCACTCAATGCATGAAATGAATAACAAGAATTATTCATCCTCATTACCATGCTCTGTTTTTCATTCCTTCTCCATATTTGACAAGTTCTAGATTTAACAAATGAAAAATAAAACACGAGCTAAATTGACTCGTGATTGTTTGTCTTTGTCAAATCCACTCCAAAATGTTGAAGACGTCCATTTAACGAGTTACTCCAACCATGAAGGCTCTTTCCTTTGATCCTATTCGAGACTTGAGTCTATGAATCGTGATTGAATCTCCTTCATTTAGCTTCTTCACACGAGCAAATTGGCTCCACCCTCGGGTGAGATAATATCCGTCACCATCGCTGCAAAAACGAATTGTCCAGGGCTTCCTTTCAATGTCACAGTCATAAAAAATAACATCTCCAACAACTCTACGTTCATTTGAAGGACAACCAAAAGTTGTGGGATAGAATATGGTAGCATTTGACTTGGCTATATATACTCTACCCTCTTTTATGTCATTTTGCGACAAAATCTTGAAAAACATTTGTCAACAATCCTTGCTATCCACACCTAAATCTTCAGCTGTTTTTGCCGTTATAGAATTAATCAAATTTGAGCTCGACTCCTCTTCTTTCTTCCGATCCTATGATTTTCAAGTTAGAGGAAAAATATTGTCATATTTCATGTATTCGTTACAACTATTGTATTCCATAAAATCTGTATAGATATAACAAGTGAAACTACAAAGCAAAAAGTACATATATTTATAAAAATTAAGATTACAACAAAGAATGAAACGTGAGGTGGACATAAATACGTGAATTTTAAGATTCTTTCATTTATTTTAGTATAACTAGAACTGTATCTTAACAATTTAAATAATATACCAAGTATTAGCAAAGAAATTGCTTAGAAAAGAAAAAGGGTATCAAGAAAGAAACCAGATAAAATGAAGGAATCATAAAAATCCAAGTAAACACAAACAAGTTTCTTACAGATAGATCGGTCGAGCTACTCTCTAATGTTTAGTGCAGCTTGCTTAGCTTCCTGAACAAATTAATGGCAACGACTCTGAGGCCCCGTTTACTAACTCCCTCCCCTTCCCCTTCCCTTCCCTCCCCTTATTTTTACTTTTCCCAAAAAACATTAAATTCAAAACATTCTTTTCTTTTTTACTTTTTATATCACATCAATAATTTTTTATTATTATTTAAATAAAAAAATTCACTACAATACAAATTTTTTCCACTTTTTCATATAAATTTTTTCTACTTTATATCACATCAATCACTTTCTATTTTCACACAACAAAAAAATTCTCACAAAGGAAAGGAGAGGGGAAGGGAATGGGATTACTAAACGGGACCTGAATCTCAAATATATATATAGAGAGAGACACAACGAACAGAGCCAAGTAGGCCTAATAATGACATCAATTAATGTACTTTACGGCTTGGGTAGGTGGGTGACATCACTTTCAATAGATTCAGTGGGGGTGGGGTTCATCCTAGGCATGCTTTTCCAAAGTTAAAAAAAGGCCAGGCTACCAACTTGTCGGTAACAAATGGGTCCCACTAAAGGCAGAAGTGTAACATCCACCGACTTTTGCTTAAAAGGGTCCCGCAAAGCGTTTGTCAGATATATCATTAGATATGCCTTTAATAAAGTAACACGAGTTTGATGTCCGTACCACGAATACTATATATATATAGTACGGTCAATGATTGTTTGTGTCTTTTTTGACACACACAAACAGACAAAAGTCCGTTGCAAATGTGGCTGCTCGATCAGAGCAAACTTTTAGTAGCTGAAGTGTGACGTGGACCGAGGAGATAATTTAATAATGATTTATGAATAAAAAAAAAATCTTTGGTGTGAGCTGCAGCCCAAAGGTAAGTGACCCCATCAACCATATCGAGCTCTATAGTGACCTGTACTTAGTTACACATCTCTATCATTAGATAATAGCCAATAACACAAGGCCCAAAAAAGACCACTGTGGCGTCAGACACATGTATGCACGTGCCCCAACCTCGAGTCTAGAATCTTATCAGTTGGGGTCAACATGAATGAGCAGTGCTACGATCCTATCAGTGGCATTTTTGTAAATATTAAATATTTACAAAAATGCCACTGATAGGCAAAACTTCCGGAAGATTTCCAGAAGTTTTGCCCCACCCAAGTTTTACCCCAACATGAATAGACGTCATAGGTCTTTCGTACATCATAGGTATGCGGTAGTTTACAAGCCGGATCCAAAACAACCAAAACATATTTGTCGCACCGCCCAACTGCCCATGCAGGTAGACCTAGAAAGTAGAGCAATTTTTTTACGTAATTCGGTCCCTTTCAAATTCACTAGCAAATTAAAAGTTTAGATCGAAACCCCATCCAAATACGGGGCCTACTTTGCTGAATGGAGCAAACTTTTTTTAGTGGCTGAATGTGTGACGTGGACTGAGGAGAATAATTACAAATAATAATAAAAATATATCCTCGGTGTCGTCTCTTTTGTCATTGGTAGTTTGATCATGATGTGTCGATGGTGCATGGGGTTGAAGAATAAGTCCTACACTTGCTAGTATAAATTAAAATTTATTCTTAAAACCAAATAATTATAAATCTACAAACAAAAATTTAGGGTCAAAAGTTCAGTCATAACAATTTCAAATAATAGATCAAGACATTCTTAGAAAAATCATATATATATATATATATATATAGAATAGGCTTTGTGTCAAACTGTTAGCTTACTGGGGGATATACGTACAACGCACGTCACTTTATAGAACATGTGCATTTCAGAACTTGCTTTTGTTCTTACGAATTAAACATAATTTATTTTGACTAACGATAATATTGTGAATGCTTGAGTTATGTATGATAAATGTCCAGCTATTGCTTAGTTGTTAATATATTTTGGATGCATGTGATATACGTTTCAATGTTTTGTGACACACAAAAATAGAAATAAAAGAAGTCCAAATATTTGATTTTATTTTATCACATCCTTACAACAATAGCACACACGTACAAAACCCAAGACAAACCACGCTTTTTGGACCAAAAGAAGACAAACCAGGCTGCCCGGCCAGCTGAGACAGCAATTTATTCAGACATAACAAAATAAAATAAAACATAACAATTAAAGCATGCGACACCGGCCACCAATCATTTGAAATCTACCCAATTAATACTCCCATAAGTAGGACACTACCAACCACGATGTGTCTTGCCCCTGTTCCTCTGTTGCACTTGTACTCAGCAAAGTAGATTTCCTGTCCTACAGGGAATTTTTTGGCAAATAGGCTCCAATCTCCGTTGAGCCTCCATCCTGCTATTCCATTATTAGGAGTAGTTTTTGGTGTGAAATGGGCGTTGTAGCTGCGAGTCATGCTAGGGTCATAGAATACAAGTTCGATTGGATCATGACTTTCATTATCAAAAGCTGCGGGGCAGAGTTTGGAAACATCTGATCGCGGTAAATAGATTCTTCTTAAATCATCTTGTGTCAATGTCTTCTTGAATAGCAGCTTAGACGTAAAATTGGTAAGCACGGGTTGATCTCCTGGGATTGCAGCCATGGTTGGTCGATCTCGATCACTTTCTGCCGATCAAGAAAAAAGAACAAATTGAGTGAGAAAGTAATAAATGAAGTGCTTTTTGAATAACAAATTTTCTTTTTCCTTTATATTTTAACTTTTCAACTGTTGCAATCAACATTTTATTCCTTAAAATCTATGCACAAATAGCAAGTCAAATTACGAAGCATGAGAAAAAGTAAACTTAAAAAAATCGGAATATCACATATATATAGCTAGAGTGAGACGTACATGAGGTATATATATATATATATAGACTAATATAGTTAACCAGAAATCAATGAAAATCTCAAGCAATTCACAAAACGAATAAATTGCAAATCTAAAACAAAAGTTTAACTCCATAAAAATTCTATCTTGTACCATTCAAATCAAATATATATGAAGATATCCATGAAGAAACCAGATCAAGATATCAAATAATGTGAAACATCTACAAAAGATAGAGAGAATCATACCAGATAATTAGACGAAGTGCCCTCTTATTAATCTTTAGTCGAATGGTATGGCCTTGGACTGGATATCAACTATTTATAGAGCTGAGGGGCCACCTAACCCGACTAAACATGTCGCTTTCTATAGATTTTGTGGGGTCATTTGAATCTTCTAAAGTTAAAAGAATGTCTTGACCTCCACCATTTCACGTTCGAATCTTCTAAAGGGTCCTGTGATGTGAATAGGGTTAAAATTGTTCATAATTGGAGTATTCTCGGCACTCCAAGTAGTCAATATTTACATCTTTGAGGTTTATGGTAGTAAAAGCTTCAATTAATAGATTATGAAGTATCCTTCCAAGTTTGATGAACTTAAGTAAAAGTTTGGTTCGTCACTTAATTCGTCCTTAGTGTTGAGAAGTAGGTAAGCATGTGTCGGCAGCAGGTGTTACACAACTAATCATTAGATAGTCAAATATGGCTATCAGACAAACCCCACCATTGTCGACTGGATAAGACGTGACAGAAGATATAAATATCCGCAAGGGTGTTATACGTTCGACAGTTGTGCAGGTTGATGCTTACGAACTAATTGACTTATGATATTGGGTCAAACTTTTAGCTTACTGGCCAATAATTGTATCAGTCGACTTCAAACTTTTATGTGCATGAATTGGGTCACATCACTCGTTATACATTTTGTGGGGTTGAAACGAACCATGTTGTTTTATAGTATTCAAAGAAATCGCTTAGTAAACAAACAAAAAAAAAAAAAAAAAAAAAAGGGCCGAATATGACACAATTGTCGTTCTCCTTTGTTTTGTTTGGAAAACAATATGGATCTTGTACTTTCGTTACCTTTTATGGTATCTATCTTTATCAAAGTAGGTAAGCGTGGGCCGACAGGTGTAGTAGTTGTCATATCATTAGATAACCAATTAATTTTGTCATAGCGGATCTATAAAGTCTTTTGGATCAAAATTAATCTTCTCCAATTATTTATCTGAATTTAAATGAATTCAGACAAATAATTATGAGAAATTACTTATAAAATTTATTTAACCGGATAAATGGTTGAACAACTTAATTTTTATTTAGTCTGATAGGTCCCATAAGTAGTCTCTCATAATCACCTGCACGAATTCTCTCAAATTCGCACAAATAATTTTAGTGAATCCTAATCCCTTTTATTAAGCTTAACTTAAAAACTCTTCTCTCTCTCAATGGCAATCTTATGTTTTGTGGAATCGAATGAACATGTTTGGATAGCATTTTATTTTTGATTATTTTTTTAAAAACATGTTTGAGTAGATTTCTTAAATTCAAATTGTACTAAAATTTTATTAATTTTGTCTCAGATTTTATAAACCATCTAAACATAATTTTACAAAAATAAATTTTCTCATTATTCATAATTTTAAATATAATATAATACAAATTTTTAAAAATATAATCGTTAGAATAAGACAAATATATATTCTGACATTTATCTTCATCAGAGTTGGTTAGCATGTGCCGCCAGGTTATGTACCGACGCTCATCATATGGAATATGGATTAACTAATTTTGTCGTTAACGAAGAAATGTATGATGTCCGTACCACGAGTCAATGAAAAGAGGCAGCGTGTGGGCGTGGAGCACAAAACATGAGACAAACCCACGCGGAGGGTTTTTCTGTTGGAAGATCTACCTTGTCCACGTGCCGCCTGGGGTTACTTGTTTTCTTCTAGCCATAATTAGAATCCTTAGATTTTGGAGGCGTGCTGAGATAATTGGGACATACCACTTTATTTGGATATTCAACTATTTACTCTTCAAATTATTAAAAATTTATATATAACTTATTTGGCTGATTAGATTGTTGAATAGTTTAAAATTTATTATATGAGTTTCCTCATAATATACTATCCTAATTGCTGAGATATCAATCCACCGTAGATTAGGATTCTCTAAAATTATTTGTTCGAATTTGAGATAATTCGGGTAGACTTATATGACCCGTATGACCGGATAAATGGTTAGGCAGCTTAATTCTTATTTGGTCAAATGGGTCTCATATGTGATCTCTCGTAATCACCTGCCCGAATTCTCTCAAATTCGGACAAATAATTGTAAAGAATCATAATCCATAGAATAGCTTTGAGTTTGAGTTTTGTAATTACAATATTTACGTTAACTTTGAGTTTTGTATTTGCAATAGAATAGCTTTCCAACCAAAAGCTTTAATTAATTGATTCTGAGGTGTACTTGCAAGTTAATTTGATTTAACTTATGAAATAGAGATGCCTTGGCCTAAAGTTTCTCTTAAAATATTTCAATTACCTGCTCGAATTATTTTAAATTCGGACAAATAATTATAAAAGATCATAATCCATCTACCGTTTGATCACCATTTATGTGGAACACAGTACTGTACATGTCTACATTTTTTTTTTTTTTTCCTTTGGGTACCTTGATTTTCATAAGCCAGCCATTATCAGATTGTGTTAAAGAAAAAATATATAAATACAAATTCATGAAATTAAGAATATGCAGATTACACGTTCTTAAAATGGATATGTCGGAGAACACAAATTAAACACCGTTAAAATGGTCATGAGCTGATCGAAAGTGACTTTAATTAATGTATTGTGGCCTAGCTACCAGCTTTTCAAATCTATTTGTATGGATATAAATATTTTTAGCAAAAAGGTTAGATCGAAATTAACCCCATCCAAATACGAAGAGATTAATTATGATCTATGAATAAAAAAAATCTTTGGTGAGGCCGATCTCTTTTGACATTGATAGTTTGATCATGATGTGTCGATGGTGCATGGGGTTGAAGAATATATAAGTCGTACAATTGCATGTAGGGTCCCACGAGATCTTAATATAATTTAAAATTTCTCTTAAAACCAAATATTTATAAATCTAAAACGAAAATTCAGTGTTACAAGTCAATCCTAACAATTTAAATAATATATCAAGATATCCTTAGAAAAATCATATAAGAAAGGTCCAAATTAATTAAATTATTTACCCTAGCAATTATCTAATCTTGCTTTTATCTTTACATATACAAACGTGGGTTGGAGTCACGTGCATATCAGGATTGTGTTGAAGCGAATCTTTTTAAGCAAAAGCATCGAGCTGACTGTGGTTACAATGGTGATCGAAACAATGGAGTATTTAGTACGCCAACTAGACGATCAAATGAATATGTATGCATACGGTGGGCTATAATGGAAGTAGCTTTTGTTACCTTTTGTCGTGTCGGTCTTTATCACAGTAGGTAAATATGTCTCGGCATGCAGCAGGTGTTACACAACTAGTCATGCATGATAGATAGTCAAATATGGCTTTAATGGCGTAACACAAAATTGATGTAGTACGTGGGTCAATTAAACTTGTTGCGTACTCCGAATCAGGGTTGGTGAAAAGGGGGCAATAAACATCAGACAAACCCCACCTTGTGGTCGACTGGCCGATAAGACATGATGAAACAATTAACTGATGCATGTATATTTGTTCAAGAGGCAGAAGATTAGCAGTGCGGAGGGGCTTTCTTTTGGAAGATCTAACTTGTCCACGTGTAAGTTTGGATAAACTTAATTTCGCTTGTTTCTCAATCTTTTTTTTTTTTTTTTTTTGTTTTCTTTCTTTTCTAGGCAGATAGTCAATGGTTATTTGCATGTTTTTTCAAATTAAGTTAAAAGGCCACCACCTTGTTGGAATTGAAACAATTAATGGGTTCCAGCAAGGGGAGTATATACATGCATGTGGCGCCAGTACTGCTAGGTCATAGTTAGATCTTATCTGGACAATTTTCAAATAAAAAACAAAAAAAACCCCAAAATATTCCAACTCTAGTTGAAAGTCCATGATCTGCACTTTATGGTCGTCTTTTTCCATAAAGTAAAACCCTAGTTGATGTACGCACGTGACTTTTTAGCCTTTAAATTCTAAAAAAATCCTAGCTGCATGGTAAAAGTGTTAAAACAAAAGGAAAATAATAAAAAAAAAGTCAATTTCTTTTCAAAACTATTATCAACAATTTTTTTTTTTTTTCTTTTTCTTGCAAACCATTCAAAACTCATTTTTCTTTTATACCACAACAAATCACTTTTTGTTACTTTTTAAACAAAAAACAACAAAACTCATTACCAAAAAACCCCTTCGTTAATGAGGCAACAAGTTAATTGGTGAACTTAATAAGGGCTCATTTGCTAAGATTTTTTTAACTAAAAAAATAATTAATAACATTAGCAAACAACTCAGTGACAGAGGAAGGGGGCTGGCAGGGGCCATGGCCCCCTTCCCCCCCTCCCCCCTCAATTTCTTAAAAAAGAAATTTATAAGGTTGAAAAAAAAAATTTAAAAATAAAAAAATATAAGATAAAAAACAAAAAATTCAGCCTATTGACCCTTACCAACAATTTTTTTTTTTTTTGGCTATTGGCCCCTGCCCACATGAACTTCTAGCTCCACTCCTGAAACAACTCAACACCTAATTAAAGCACACAAAACCACCATCACATTTGTCACATCACAATTACCAAGCCTCTTAATAGTTTGAAGAAAATTTTTGTTCAATTATTATCAGATGCCAAGACCATGAAAATATGATAAATGCACGGTATGCAACTGCACGTGATCGATAGACAAACCGAGTTTTGAAAATAAGACAAATGCATGGCCTTTCAACACTACAAAAATCTTATTTTTCTAATTTTTTTTTTTAAAATTTTTTTGACTAGAGATTATTGAAGCCTGACAAGTCACTAAAGTTTACTGACGCGACATTATTGATGTGTTTAACACGTCAATAATGAGTCAGTGACAAAACTGAGTTTTTTGACGTGTCACTATCTGGCGTGTGAACAAATATTAATGTGCCTAGTTGGACATGTCATTAAAAAAATTTAGTCACGGCACGACACTAAATGATATATATATATATATATATATATATAAAAATATAAATATATAAGACCAACTGGATCTGGCCAGACCGGCACAGAACAGCCGGCTAGTTGGGATTCGGCTAGATCCAACCAGTTGGCCGAAATCTGTCTGTTCTGGCAAGTTCTGGCCAGATGGCTAGATTGCAACCAGTCTGGTCGCTAGAATCTAGGCTGACTGGATTCCGGCGAAGGTGGCCGAAATTTAACAGCGGTGACGGGACGTTGTCAAATTTCGGCATTGGCTAGATTCTGTTGGTGGTTGAGTGCTTGAACGTGAATGTGACTGCATCGTTTAAAAGACGGTCGAATGCGTTTGCCATCTGGAAAAAATAATTTACGCTTTTAAAAACCGTAAATCATTTTTTCCAGATGGCATTTAAAAAGCGTCAATCATTTTTTGAAATTTATTAAGCATTTTTTGTCAAACCGAAATCATTTTTCGATTGACTATTATTTTGGCTCCTACCAAACATAAAAAAAATACAAAAATCATTTTTCAGAAATCATTTTACACTGAAACAAACGAAGCATCAGTTAATAAAAATTACTTCAAATTATAGAGCTAGTCCTGGGCCACTTAACCCCGACATGCATGTCGCTTTCTTTTGATTTCGTGGATCATTTGAATCTTCTAATGTCTTGACCTCCACCAAATTTGCTCACATGCCAAAAGGGTCCCGCGAATAGGGTTAAAATTATTTGTTGGATTATTTAGTATTCCAAGTCGACTATTAATTAAGTGGAATTTATAGTCAGCTCAATGTTTAAATCATACATCTTAGCAACAATTCAAAACAAAAAAACAAATAATGAAAACACTTTCTACTACATTAGACATGCAGTTCAAGAATTGGGTTATTTACATGCACTATTAAAAAAGAGTGGGTTCCAATATATACATAATTAAGATTTTTTTAATTTTTTATTTAAATTTCTCTTCGGTCCCACAAGATCATCTACTCGATTGATTTTCTCGAGGTCGTACAATTGTGGTCGGCTAGCGTCTAGAGAATTTAGAAACACATCTTTAACCATTCGTACAACAATTTCACAGATTGTCAAAGTAGTGGACCATTTTTTTTTTCTACGCAATTGTTAAAGTATTAATTAATAAATTCATATACTAAGACCCCACTTGACAGACGATATGTATCCGCTTGGGTGCCGTTGTGCTGGTTGATGCTTATGAATTTACTTGACTTATTATATTAGATTCTTTTAACATAAGGAAAATAAAAGACAAAAACTAAATTCACACGTTGACAAGACTTACAATTAATAAAACAATGAAGCGTGTGGTTGGATAAAACACAACCAAACCAAACCAAATTGAACCGTCAGGATTGGAATCAAATACCAAAGGATGTTGCAATACAAATTTCCCGAGATTTGTTTCGGTTTCTTCTTGCAGAATCGAATGATGTTCATTCCAATGCTGCGAGTTGTATTGAGAAACTCTTGCTAGTCAAAGATGAAGGGGGAAGAGCAAGATATACTGCAAAGACATTGCTCAATTTTTCACTAATAAAAAAAACATGAAAAAGAATTATTTCATATTAATTCTATCATAACTTACTGACCTCAATGCCCCACTCACCATTGATCTGAAACACACAGTACGTAGCTCATTCAAATTATATTTGTCGCACCGACCAACTGCTCATGCAAGTGGACATGCAGTCAAAGATATTATTGCACTACAAAAATAATTGCAACGTGTTTAGGGTAGGGGTCACTGTAGCTACACATCCAAATAACCACGTGTCTTTATGATAACGTGGCTATTTGTGGATCGATCACATATAGTCGCGTGTATTTAATACACGTATCCATCTATTTTTATCAAATATATATTAATTAAAAAAATGTAATTAAAATTTTATATATGACCACATATATTAATACACGTGCCTATTTTGACACGTATAATTATTACACGTGACTAATTTATTAATTTTTTTTTCTCCCGCGCATCTCTTTGGACATAGTTCTAAATTTTCAGCTTTTAAAAATTTTAAAATTATTTTTTTCTTTTAAAAACCAGTCACCTGTCACATGCATTTAACGCATGTGACAGGCAACATGATGAAAAGCCTGTCAACATGTTCTGCAAAAGCCTTCTCCTTTCCCTTGTAAAACAAAAAAAAAAAAAAAGCTCTCAACTCTCTCGTCTCTCAAGTGGTGGACGGCTGAAAAAAAAATTTCGGAAATCTCCTGTGTCTCTCGTCCTTCTCTGTCTCACTTTAATTTGTTTGTATTTTTTTTTTTTTCCCGGTAGATGACAACTGGATCGCTACCACTCGGAGAAGCTCATTTTGATCGTCGGTGACGGAGAAACTTGCAAGTGATGATGAGGAAAAGAGGCCGGTGATTTTTTTCCGTTGCTGGGGAAGGAAAATCCATGGCAGTGATGAGCCGTGGTCGACGACGTAGTGATTTTTGGTTTTCGTTGTTGATTTTTGGTGATTGTTGGTATTTTTTAGTGTTTTGTTAGTGACTTTATGGTAATGCGGTGATGTAGGGATCTGATTTCGTTGTTTTGATTTTTTGAATCTAATTTCTGGCGACTGGACAATTTTGGTGATTCTTGGATTTTGTTGATGATTTTTTGGTATTTTGTTGGATTAGATTTCATGGGGAAGGAAGGGGAAGATTGTGCTGGCCTTGAAGAAGTTTCCAGCAAGCGGGGAAAAAAAAAAGTAGTTCCGGCAAAAGAAAATACAGGTGAAAAAAAAAAGAAAAAAGAAAAAAGAAAAAAGAAAAAAGAAAAAAGAAAAAGAGATGAAGAAAAGAAAATTCTTCTGTTCTTGTCTTCTTCTTCTTCATTTTTTTTATTTTTTATTTTTTATTTTTTTTAAATGAAGCAGTTAGCCACGTATATTTAGTACACGCGACTAACTGTTTGCCGCGTGTACTTCAATACACGTGGCCACAGTTACCGCGTGTGCTTCAAGCACACGCACACGCGGCAAACAGTTAGCCGCGTGTACTAAATACACGTGGCTAACTGTCAGCCGCGTGTACTTCGATACACACGGCATAGTGGCCACGTGTATTGTGATACACGCGGCAAAATGTGCATTTAGTAACAATTGGATTTAACACGGGTCGCATACGTGGCCATTTACTCGTGGCAAACTGTTTGCCATGTGTACTGTGTCCGTACACGTGGCGAAATGCAAGTGGCAAAATGTAATTTTTTTTATAGTGTTGTTATAGGCTAATAATATTTATACACATACTATACATACATTTATATTTATGTGAACTCATGTATATGAGATGGGTGCTATATATATAAGTCACACACTAAATATGAGTATGCATACAATATGTGTATGTACACAATATATATATATATATATATATATATATATATATATATATATATATATATATATATATATATGCACACACACAATATGTGCATAAATAACACATCCCACGGTAATATATGTCATGATTATAACTTTGATGAGGTGATGGCCGGAGATCCTTTCATAAATTTATTGATAAATTGATAAAAGTAATTTTATGAATTTTTTTTTTTTTTTAACGAATAAGCATTTTATTGAAAGAGGCCAGGTTTGACTTTTATTACCTTTTGTGTTGCGGTATCTAATCAAGTTTATCCCAGTCAGTAAGCGTACGTATATTAACAAAGAAATCGCTTAGAAAAAAAAGAAAAGAAAAAAAAAGGGGGTATCAAGAAATACCAAATGATATATATGTCCTATATGTACCATGATATTCACAGATAAATCAGGTTAAAACTTGAAATACCAAATGATATAAAAGATCTCCAAAAAAAAAAAAAATAAAGGTAGAAAAAAGTCCTTAGAGTAATTAAAGCAATTGAAAGTGCTAATTAAACAAAATTTACTTCGACTAATGTTATTGTTAATGCTTGAGTTATGATAATGTCCAGCTATTCCTTAGTTGTTATATATTTAATTTGGATGCATGTGATATATATACGTTTCAATGTTTTGTGAGCCACAAAAATAGAAATAAAAGAAGTCCAAATATTTGATTTTATTTGATCACCTTAATTCTCATTCTTACAACAACGGCATACACACATAATTCATAATATTAAAGAAGCTTACGTACATACTCCAAGCTCAAAGCAGAAGACAAACCACGCTGCCCTATATATCTAATCCAATGCTCAGAGAGCAATTTATTCAGACATAACAATAAAACTGCATTCACCACTGATCATTTAAAATCTAGCTAGCCAATTACTCCTCCAAGAATTTGGACACGACCAATCACAAGGAATCTTTCCTCTGTTCCTCTGTAGCACTTGTATTCAGTAAATTAGATTTCATGTCCTTCACTAAAGTTTCATTCACGAGCAAATGGGCCCAAATCTGCTGGGTTGAGCCTCCATCTTCCATCAGAAGTTTCTGTTTAATTCATGCTCCAGCGAGTCCTGTTAGGGTTGTAGACTAGAAGTTGGATTGGATCGGTACGTTGACTTTCGTTTGAAGGACGATCAAAAGCTGCGGGGCAGATTTTGAAAACTTCCGATCGCGGTAAAAACATTCTTTCTAAATCACTTTTTGTCAATTTCTTCTTGAACAGCAGTTTAGGCTTATAATTGGTAAACACGACTTGATCTTGCAGCCATGGTCAGTCGGTCAATCTTACTTTCTGCCGTTCCTGTAATTATAAAATAGATCGAGCAAAAAGAACAAATTAATTAAGTGACAAAGTAATGAATGAAGTGCTTTTGAATAACAAAATATTTTCTTTCTATTTTTACTTTTCAACTGTTGCAATCAACATTTTATTCTTGCATGAGAAAAATTAAACTTAAAAAATTCGGAAAATTACATTGAGTGAGATATATATATATATATAACCAGAAATCAATGAAATACCAAAACATATATTGGAAAAAAAAAAATCTCAAGCAATTCATAAAACGAATAAATTGCAAATCCATAAAAAAAAATTTATCTTAACGATTCAAATCAAATATCTAGATATCAATGTAGAAATCAGGTCAAAATATCAAATAATGTAAAACATCTACAAAAGATAGAGAAAATCATACCAGATAATTAAACGAAGTGCCCTCTAATCTATAGTCGAATGGTATGCATAACCTTAGAGTGGATAACAATTATTGCTATTTATAGAGCCAAGGTGTGACGTCTCACATTGCCTGGGAATGAGGATGTGCTTATATGTATAAATGCACCCTTTATGACACAACGCGTCTGGAGCCCAAATGTTTGGGTGTAAGGAACAAAGCCTTGAGGTTGAGGGTTCGAGTAGTCCCAAGATACCAGAGAGGACAATATTGTGGGTGGGGTCACTATGGCTGTGGCGTGCTCTGATACCACAACAACGCGTTCTAAAGCCGTGATGACCATGAACCCATCAGAACTCTGCAGTTAAGCGTGCTTCTGCAAGAGTAATCGCAGGATGGGTGACCTCTTGGGAAGTCTGGTTTGGGGAGCCAAAAGCGGACAATATTGTGTCATTGGGGGTGAGTCGTTACAAATGGTATCAGAGCCATTGCCCAGCCTGAGATGGTGGGAGCGTGCACAAGCCCAATGAGGGACGCCAGCGGGGACGCTGGGTCCAAAGAAGGGGTGATTGTGAAGTCCCACATCGTTTGGGAATGAGGATGTGCTTATATGTATAAATGCATCCTTTATGACACAACGCGTCTGGAGCCCAAATGGTTGGGTGTAAGGAACAAAGCCTTGAGGTTGAGGGTTCGAGTAGTCCCAAGATACCAGAGAGGACAATATTGTGGGTGGGGTCATCATGGCTGTGGCGTGCTCAGATACTACAACAACGCGTTTTAAAGTCGTGATGGCCATGAATCCATCAAAACTCCGCAGTTAAGCGTGCTTCTGCAAGAGCAATCGCAGGATGGGTGACCTCCTGGGAAGTCTGGTTTGGGGAGCCAAAAGCGGACAATATTGTGTCATTGGGAGTGGGTCGTTACACAAGGGGCCACCTAACCCATGCTAAACATGTCGCTCTCTCTAGATTTCGTGGGGTTATTTAGAATCTTCTAAAGTTAAAAAGAATGTCTTGACCTCCACCATTTCAGGTTTGAATTATATATATAAATAAATTGATTATTTATTTCACTTTTTTTTTTTTTTAAGAAAATATGAGTTTTTTTTAAAAAATAACAAAATGATAGTTTGATGGGTCTAAGTGTCACACGTATCAGTTCTCGACGCTTTCTCAAAAAATGATTGTTAGTCAAGAATGTCAAAGTATAATTAAATGCACATAAAAAATTAAGTATTTGAGAATATATGCAACATTTCTCGCCCATCAGAACAAGCAAGCTTCATATTATTTGTTCTGTTATTTTATTGCAGTGTTACTGAATTTTTATACATAGAATTTTTCTACATGTATATCCGGCCGGTTTTGGTGTTTTTTCCTAATATATATATATATATATATTATATATATATATATATATATATATTTGGTTAGTAGATTTTTGATAAAATTTTTGTGTACATCTTTGTATTTTTTTGTGTCATTTAGGGTTTTATTTATTTAATTTTTTTTAATGAAGCTTTGTACTTTTACACTATGTTGTTGTGTTTTTATTGTTTTTAATTTTTTTGTTTTAAATGTTGATTTGAGAGGTTTTATATATATTTATTGTAATGTGTTATTATGAATTCATGAGTTTTTTTTTGTTAGTGGAAAAAATATCAAACAATATCGCATATTAGTTTAACGTTTTAAACCAACGATGACACTTTTGAAAATGATAAATGGAAACAAAAAAAAAAAAAAAAAAAAAACCATTGGTTTGAATATGGAAGAAAAACAATTAAATTGACCGTCTACTTTTTAAGAAAAACTCAAACTGTAACCCTAAACTTAAAATCTGATAACCGTAAAACCAACACAAACCCTCAAAAAAAAAAAAAAACACCAACACTTTCTAAAAAAAAAACCCTAACCCTAAACCCCTTAAAAAAAAAAAAAAAAATTCCAACACTTTCTAAAAAAAAAAACCCTAACCCTAAACCATAACAAACCCTAAACCCTAACAAACCCTAAACCCTAAAAACAAAAATTAAAATTAAAACCCTAACCCTAAACCCTAAACCCTGACAAACTCTAAACCCTTATAACAAAAAAAAAAAAAAAACTAAAACCATAAACGTTAACCCCAAACCATTAAAAAAAAAAAAAAAACCTACACTTTCTAAAAAAAAAATACCTTAACCCTAACCCTAAACACTTTACCCCCCAAAAAAAAAATCCTACACTTTCTAAAAATAAAAACCCTAACCCTAACCCTAAACACTTTACCCAAAACAAAAAAAAAAAAATCATACACTTTTTAAAAAAAAAACCCTAACCCTATACCATAACAAACCCTAAATCCTAACAAACCTTAAACCCTAAACCCTTAAAAAAAAAAAAAATTTAAAACCCTAACCCTAAATCCTAAACCCTGACAAACTCTAAACCCTAAACCCTTAGAGAAATCCTGATGGATCCAAGGGGGCGGGCACGCGTGTTACCCTGAACCGGTTGATAATGCACCAGATTCATCGTTATATTGTGTTCAACTCTGAAGAGTTTCACAATTTGTGGACGTAAGTAGTGTTCATATATTTAACAGAATTCGAATAAAAGTATTAATAACAATTATTACATAATTGTATACGCTGAATGTAGGATGCACAAAGACGCGCTTAGGCGATCATGCACTAGAGGTCGCATTACGGAGGCTCTTATTGAAGCACAACATCATGAGCAGTTCTGCGAATGGTACCGTGCATATGTAAGGAAATAGTTGTAAATTTGAAATTGGATAAATTTATGCGGGTTCAATATAATTACCCAATGTGATGTTTAATATTTGCAATTAAAACATAGGTCGATGGCCTGGACGATCAACGTATGGAGGAATTGGGCCACAAGTTGGTTATGCATTGTAGAGGGCTAAAGGAGACAGCGGTCAAGTACAACAGGTACGTGGTAAATGGAAAATTGTTTCGCACGCTTGCTCATGATGTGGGAAGGAGGACTCAGAACGGCGGCGTATGTGTTCCTACCGTTGAAGGCGAAACGTACTACGGGCAGTTAACCGATATATTTGAGGTCGAGTACTATGATAGGACTACGTACGTCCTATTTAAGTGCAATTGGGCAGACCCCACGATGGACAGAGGATTCACAATAGACGAGTATGGCCTAGTGTTTGTCAACTTCAATCACCTCGTCCACAGGGGAGAACTGATTCAGGACGAGCCGTACGTGCTTACATCTCAGGTGGATCAAGTATTCTACGTAGAAGATGGAAGGAACCCAAATTGGGTTTGTGCGGTTAGGACCAAACCGCGCAACGTGTACGACGTTGGCCAGGGGGATAGGAGTAATGAGGATGGTACAACCTACCATGAGTGCGTACCGCTCGTACTAGCCACTGATGACCTACCCGATACGAATGATGAATTCGAGTACGACAGGCCCGACATTGATCCGATTGAAGCTCCCGTGATACAATGACTGATGTATTTGTTGTGAGTATAATTAGGTTGAACTCAATACACTTGACTGATATATATATTGTTTGTACAATTCGCTTGAACTCAATACAAATTTTTATTATTTGCATAAATTTCGTTGTATAATTTGCATATTCATTAAAAATATATTAAAAAAACATATTCTAATTAATTTGTCAACATTTGTTCGCAGGTATTGATGGACCAGAGACCCCTCCTTATGCATATCGGGCACCTATTCCACCCGTGCCCCCCATGACCACGCCCACTGTTTCGACGGCATTATATACTGCAGCGTGGCCACACCACCCAGACGGGGCTTATAGACCATTGTTGCCGGGTACGGTGGCCGTGCCCACGTCAGATCACGGGCAGACTAGCACAGCTGGACCTTGCAGCTCTCCATTGTCGGAGCTGCCGACATTATCTCAGAAAGGGTTCACCCAACCGGGTAACGCCTATCGATGGTGGGTGCGAGAGGGGATGGGGCCACAGGGTTATGCGCCGTACTTTCCGTATACGTATAGTGGACCTGAGACGCATGATGGTAGATTTCCACTGTCACAGACCGGGGAGATGCAGATGCCGGCTGTGGGGTTGGGACAGATACCGGTACAGGCGGCGATGCAGGGCCAGATTTTGGGGGAGAGACAGATGCCAGCATCGGGGGCGAGTCAGGGCCCGGGGCTTGTAGAGAGCTAGATGCCTTTATCTATTGAGAGCCTGGTGCCACTTTGCGGTGAGAGTCATATGCCAGATGTGGGGGGGAGTCAGAGTACCCATGAGGAGGACGTTGCGATGTTGGGTACCGATCAGTTGGCCCCCGGTAGCCCCCAGGATATGGATTCAGATGATGATCAGCAGCCTCCACCAGCCGGAGGGGTTGGCGAGGAGGTTGCGGGCGACCCAGCGACCCAGCACATAGGGATTGAGCAGATTCGGTTGATGGGTAAGTACATATTTAGACATCCTTAAAACTCATATTATGTTACCAAAATATTTTTCTTAGTTTGGAAAAAAATAACTATTTGATTACAAATTGTTTATATATATATATATATATATATATATATATATATATATATGTTCTTTAGTCTTATGATTAAATGTTGAATATTTCTTTCATTAGGTTACAACCCAGACGGGACCATTTATTATGAGGTGATTGACGACCCAGCGAGAAACTGGGTGCTCCCGAGGGGGAAGAAGGTTGTATTGCAGTACAATGCTGCTATACAACCTGTAGGACGGGCCTGCAATCGATTTCGGCGGGCTGAGGGCAAGCTGATCAGGAGTGGGTCCTACTTACACATGCGGGACGAATGGGCGAGGGTAAATAAGCAGATTAAACAGGCAATGTGGGACGCGCTGATGGTATGTTTATGAATATAATTTAATTATTTATTTGAATTAAACTTGAGATTAATGTTTTTCTTGAAGTTTTTAAACCTATCATGCTTTGATTGAATGTGCAGGAGGAGTTCTATCTACCTGTATCAGTAGACGCGCGCAGGGCACAACAGGAGGCTTTATGTGATATTGGCCGTAAGCATCGCTCGTGGAAGTCGAGGTTCAAAACCAAACTATGTATTGGAGACGGTGACACGCCCGAGAGTATCTGTGCGAGAATGCCGGACAATTTTTTTGGCAACTATGACGCAGCAGATGTAGAGTTCCTGCTGAGAGATTGGTGCAGTGAGCATAAAATCGTATGTAGGCCAAAAAAATGTTGTGGTTTTTAAATAACAGTTCATTTAATTTTAGTTTTAATTTAAGTGTGTCAATGCTTACATTTTTATTTTCATGTTCAATGCGTAGGCAACCTCTGAACGGATGAAGAGGCTGCGAGAGCAGAATGACCTTCCTCATTGTACGGGATCTAAAAGTTATGCCAGATTTAATCACGAGGAGGTATGAAAATATATATGTTTATGTTTTTAATATTTGTTGCTAATTGTTTTTATTTTTCTTTATACTATTTTTATCGCTATCTGTTTGTTATATATGTCAACTGCATGACGACAGACATGTACATCTGGCACGCCCCCCACTCGCGCCGCGTCATTCGTGAAGACCCACACAAGGAAGGACGGCACTTACGTGAACGAACGTACACGGGTCCTATGCGTATGCTACTGATTTAATTTACTATTATTTTTAAATTATGTGTGGTTTGTCATTATTCAATATATGACTTTTTCATGTTGACGACGTACAGGAGAGGATGACGCAGAGTTTATCCAGTGATCCAGCCGCCACGTAAAGCGTCTCCGCAGACACGGTGCGTTGGGCACCGAACGACGCTTACGAACAGGCGGTTGGGAGGCCTGAGTATGCAGGGAGGGTTCGGCAGGTTGGGCCGAACGTCACACCTGTTCGGGGGACATGTTTCTCCTATAGGCCTCGGTCACAGGGGGGACCATCTCAGGGCACGTCTCGGGATTGGGCCGAACACGCTCAGAAGATGGAAGAGATCCAAGCGGAGCTACAGGCTGAGCGAGTGAGGAATGACCTGTTGGAGCAGCGCATGCAGCAGTTCGACGCCATGGAGCAGCGCATGCGACAGGTTGAGGTCTTCATGTCATCCATGGGAGCATCAGCACCATGTCTTGGTACTACGTCTTCACCTGCATACGTAGGTAGTACGTCGTCTGTTAGTAGTGCATCTGCAGGTATGATTTATATTGTGTGTAGGACAAAATTAATTTCAATTTGTTTTAATTACCCCTTTAATTTTGCAAGTAATATTATATACTTTAATTGTCTATATTATTTGCAGGTAATTCGACAACGGTTGGTATGTTGTCGCCTGTTGGACGACGGCTGAGCCAGCACTCCACTGTCGCTCCACCTTCGCCCGCTACACCATTCCTTGCGCAGCAATCGCCGGTTGGCGAGAACACGCCTGGGACGGTACCTCGTGATTCGCAGGGACGCCCTTCAGATTTGTAGATATTTTGTGTAATTAATTTTTATTTGTAAATATTTGCTTAGTTAACGAATACGTTATTAACTATTGGTTTGTGTAATATGATTTTGTGCTGTTTTTGGGTAAAATCAATATTGCGTTATTTGTGGTCGGAAATATATAAAATTTGAAATAACGAAAATTTATTAAACCAAATAATTTTAAATAACCAATAACAAAACTAAATTGAAAAAAAATTCCAAATTGAATTTTTTATTTAATTAAATTTTTTTATTTAATTAAATTTTTAATTTAATTTAAAAATACAATTGAATAATTAAATTAAAAATTTATTTAAATGAAAAATTCAATTTGGAATTTTTTTTTTAAAAAATAACCGGTTTGACACGTGTAATACACGTGTCAAAGAGGTTTGACACGAATATTTAAAATACTCGTGTCAAACGGTTTGACACGTGTATTGTGATACACGTGTCAACCCGTTTTGACACGTGTATTTTCATACACGTGTCAAATTTGACACGTGTATTTCAATACACGTGTCAAATTATACAGTTAATGTCGTGCACATTTGACACGCGTCTCACGCGTGTCAAAATGCACGTGTCTAACTGTTTGACACGTGTACGACACTGTACACGTGTCAAACTGCACGTGTCAAAATACTTGTATTTTTGTAGTGTAACTGTTGTCGGTTTGGAATTTGGGTTTTTTTACTTTTTTAAGAAGAACAGTAGAGCCGTTGGAGTGCTTAAGAGGGTTCAAAGTGTTCATTGGAGTATTCAGCACTCCAACTCTCCAAGTAGACTATTAAGTGGAGTTTATGTCATTTCAATATTTACATCGATCTTTGAGGTTTATGGTTGTAATAGCTTCAATTAATAGATTCTGAAGTATCCTTCGAAGTTTGATTAATTAGGCCCCGTTTGAAATTCTCTTTCTCCTCCCCTTTCCTCTCCTCTCCTTCTTTTCACTTTTTTCAAAAAATATCAATTTTAAAACATTCTTAATTTTTTTTACTTTTTATATCATATCAATACTTTTTTATTACTTTTTAAATAAAAAACTCACTACAATACAATTTTTTTCTCACTTTTCTATATAAATTATTTCAACTTTATATCACATCAATCATATTTTTCAATCATTAAAATACATTCCAAAGGGAAGGGAAGGGAAAAGAAAATTTCAAACGGGCCTAACTTGTGAAAAAGTTTGGTTGGTCACTTCGTGCTTTGTGTTGAGAAATCAAACTTAAGTAATTAACTAGTACTTAATTGCTTATCAAAAAATTAATAAGAAAATAACTCAGTGTCTAGTTTAACTGAGAACAGTTGCTTAGTTCGTAGCACCGAAGATATATATAACAAAGATATATGAAGATTAAGGGTGCGTTTGGAATTGCGATTTCATAGACAATAAGTGCGATTTTAAACCAAATCGCAGAATATAGATCGTTTGGGAATTGCGTTTTTAAAAATTGCGATTTAAAAAACGCAGAAAATCTACTTTTTCAAATCGCAGATAAGATGGTGCTTTTTTGAAAACGCAGAATTTTAAAGGTAAATTCGCGATTTTAAAGGCTAAACTGCGATTTTGCCAAACGCTTAACTGCGTTTTTAAAAATCATTTTTTTCAAATCGCACATTTTAAAATCGTTATTTTAAATCGCACTTTTTAAAATCGCAAACCCAAACGAACCCTAATTAGGCTTCAAAAGATTTTTGATCAGTATTTGGGGATTATTTTGAGTGACGCAAAATAAGCCACATCATCTCATTAATTAATTGCACAAATTAATTAAACTCTATACGCTTGAAATAATGATACACTACTGTTTAGTCCAAATTAATTAAATTACTTAACCCTAGCAATTATCTGATCTTGCTTTTAGCTTTACATATACAAACGTGGGTTGGAATCACGTGCATATCAGGATTATGTAAAATATTTCATAAGTTAATTTGATTAACTTATGAAATAGAGATGCCCTAAAGTTTCTCAAATTACTCTTATATAAAGTGTAAAATATTTTAAATTATTCTACTATTCTTATTTTATTTTTTCTTATTTAAATTTCTCTTTTATTACTTGTTTCTTGCCAATCACATCGCCCATCACATTTAAGGATTGAAATTTTCAACAATTTGAATAAATAATTCTTCAAGAGTATATATAAAAGCTGCTGCTAACAAATGGCTATTGTTAATTCAGCACCAAAAAGCCGATGCTAACTGCATTCAGCACCTCGCGCTTTCTTATTGTTGGGTGTCGATCGATGGTGCTTTTCGGTCCCTGATGCAGGAGGAAATCAGATACAATTATAGAATTAATTGGTCTATGATGTGGCGACACTACAAAAATCGCATGAAATAGCCACGTGCAGTTTGACACGTGTACAGTGTCGTACACGTGTCAAACATTTAGACACGTGTAGTTTGACACGCGTATTACGCGTGTCAAATGTGCATGTTACAAACTGCACAGTTTGACACGCGTATCGTAATACACGTGTCAAATTATACACGTGTCAAATTTGACACGTGTATTACAATACGCGTGTCAAACTTTTTTTGACACGTGTATCAGAATACACGTGTCAAATTTGACACGTGTATTACGATACGCGTGTCAAAATGTTTTTAATTAAAAAAAAACTAAATTCAGTTTTTTATTTAATTAAATTTTTTTTTTGAATTTTTCAAATTTTGTAATTTTCGACCACAAATAACGCAGCATTTATTTTACCCAAAACCAACACGAAATCATACTACACAAACAAATAATTAATAACATATTCGTTAACAAGCAAATATTTACGAACAAAAAATAATTACACAAAATATCTACAAATCTGAAAGGCGTCTCTGCGAATCACGAGGTACCGTCCCAGGCGTGTTCTCGCCCACCGGCGATTGCTGCGCAATGAATGGTGTAGCGGGCGAAGGTGTAGCGACAGTGGAGTGCTGGCTCAGCTGTCGTCCAACCGTTGTCGAATTACCTGCAAATAATATAGACAATTAAAGTATATAATATTACTTGCAAAATTAAAGGGGTAATGAAAACAAATTGAAATTAATTTTGTCCTATACACAATATAAATCATACCTGCAGATGCACTACCAACGGACGACGTACTACCTACGTGTGTAGGAGAAGACTGATTACCAACACATGGTGCTGGTACTGCCATGGAGGACATGAAGACCTCCATCTCTCGCAAGCGCTGCTCTATGCCGTCGAACTGTTGCACGCGCTGCTCCAACCGGTCATTCCTCGCTCGCTCAGCAAGTAGCTCCGCTTGCATCTCTTCCATCTTCCGAGGGTTTAGGTTTTTTTTTTTTTTGTAGGGTTTAGGGTTAGGGTTTGTTAGGGTTTAGGGTTAGGGTTTGTTCGGGTTTATGGTTAGGTTTTTGTTTTTTATAAAAAAAAAGCCTAACCAGAATTTTGTTTTTTTCTTTTCTTTTCTTAAGGGTTTAGGGTTAGGGTTTGTAAGGTATTAGGGTTTAGGGTTAGGGTTTGTTAGGGTTTAGGAGGGTTTAGGTTTTTTTTTTTTTGTAGGGTTTAGGGTTAGGGTTTGTTAGGGTTTAGGGTTAGGGTTTGTTAGGGTTTAGGGTTGGTTTGTAAGGGATTAGGGTTTAGGGTTAGGGTTTAGGAGGGTTTAGGTTTTTTTTTTTTTTGTAGGGTTTAGGGTTAGGGTTTGTTAGGGTTTAGGGTTAGGGTTTGTTAGGGTTTAGGGTTAGGGTTTGTTCGGGTTTATGGTTAGGCTTTTTTTTTATAACTAACCAGAATTTTGTTTTTTTTTTTTCTTTTCTTAAGGGTTTAGGGTTAGGGTTTGTAAGGGATTAGGGTTTAGGGTTAGGGTTTGTTAGGGTTTAGGAGGGTTTAGGTTTTTTTTTTTTTTTTTAGGGTTTAGGGTTAGGGTTTGTTAGGGTTAGGGTTTGTTCGGGTTTATGGTTAGGCTTTTTTTTTTTTAAAAAAAAAAGTGTACGATTTTGTTTTTTTTCTTTTCTTTTCTTAAGGGTTTAGGGTTAGGGTTTGTTAGGGTTTAGGAGGGTTTAGGTTTTTTTTTTTTAGGGTTTAGGGTTAGGGTTTGTTCGGGTTTATGGTTAGGCTTTTTTTTTTTATAAAAAAAAAGTGTAGGATTTTGTTTTTTTCTTTTCTTTTCTTAAGGGTTTAGGGTTAGGGTTTGTAAGGGATTAGGGTTTAGGGTTAGGATTTTGTTTTTTTTTTTCCTTTTCTTAAGGCTTTTTTTTTATAAAAAAAAATGTATGATTTTGGTTTTTTTTCTTTTTCTTAAGGGTTTAGGGTATAGGTTTATGGTTTTATTTTATTTTTTTTTATACGGGTTTATGGTTTAGGGTTTAGGGTTTAGGGTTTTAGTGTTAAGGTTTCTTTTTTTAGAAAGTGTATGATATTTTTTTTTGTTAGGGTTTAGGATTTAGGGTTCGTTATGGTTTAAGGTTAGGGTTTGGTTATAGAAAATGTAGGATATTTTTTTTTTTTTTAAGGATCTAGGATTAGGGTTTAGGTTTTAGGGTTTTACTTTCTTAGGGTTTAGGGTTTAAGGTTAGGATTTTTGTTTGTAGTGTTATGAATTTTTTTTTTAGAAAGTGTAGGAAATTTTCTTTTTAAGGGTTTAGGGTATAGAGTTTAAGGTTAGGATTTTTGTTTTTAGTGTTAGGGTTTCTTTTTTTAGAAAGTGTAGGATATTTTTCTTTTTTAGGGTTTAGGGTTTAGGGTTTAAGGATATGACTTTTGTTTTTAGTGTTAGGGTTTCTTTTTTTAGAAAGTGTAGGATATTTTTTTTTAGGCTTTAGGGTTTAGGGTTTGTTTAGGGTTTAGGGTTTAAGGTTTAGGGTTAGGGTTTTTAGGAAGTGTATAATTGTTATTTTTTTTTGAATTTTGTGTAAAGTGTAAAGTGTTTAGGGTTAGGGTTAGGGTTTTTATTTTTAGAACATATATAATGTTTTTTTTTTGGGTAAAGTGTAACGGTCAATTTTAATTTTTATCTTATTTTATTCGTACCCATTTTATTTGTTTGTCCCATTTATTATTTTCAAAAGTGTCATCGTTGGTTTATAACGCTAAACTAATATCGGATATTGATTGATTTTGTTTGACTAACAAAAAAACATTGTGGTCCATAATAACACGTTCAAAAATATCTATATATATAACCTCTCAAATAAAAACTTAGGACAGAAAAAATTAAAAACAAAAAAAAACACAACATGGCAAAAAAGAACATGGCTTTCAAAATACATGCAGTAATAGTAAAAACAAAAACACAAATTATAGCAATTTAAGCTTACACTAATTTAGCAAAATTGAAAAAAAAAAAAAAAAAAACAAAAATTTAAGCTTACACTAATTCAGCAAAATTGAAAAAAAAAATTATAACACAGTCCAAAAAACATAACCAATTATCAATCAAGAACAAATGTCCAAATTATTACAATAAAAATTATTACAATATATATATAGTTAGTATTTCATTTACATGTTGAAAAAAAAAATGAAATACAAATTTAAGGGGAAATTTACTCACTGTCGACGGTAGGTATCTCCTATGAATTTAGGACTCCTTCTATATATATATACCTGCATATTCAGATATACATTATGGAGAAAAAAAAAAAAGTTAGCAAATGTATATATATATATATAACACTAAATTTATGTGCAAATAATATTAAGAACATATATATAACACTAAATGGTTAACCGGCGACTGAACCGAGAGAGAGAGAGAGAGAGAGCCACTGACCGGACCGGAGGAAAGGGAACCGACGGCCTGCTCGCGCTGCCGGAGGGACGTCCCAGTAGAGAGAGAAAGAGAGAGAAAGAGAGAGAGAGAGAGAGAGAGAGAGAGAGAGAGAGAGAGAGAGAGAGCCGGCTGTGAGAGAGGGAGAGCGAGAGAGCTAGAGGGAAGGTCGGTGAGCTAGAGAGAGAGACAGTCGGTGAGAGGGAGAGGTGACCACACCGGCCGGAAGAGCTCGCCGGAGAGACAGAGAGAGAGACAGAAGAAATGAGAGAGAGAGAGAGAGAGAGAGAGAGAGAGAGAGAGAGATAAATCTTCGACCGAAATGGGTAGCTTCCTCTGGAAGCTACCCATTTAAATTATAATATATATTTAATTTAATATAATATATATTATATTTAATTTATTAAATTATTTAAACATTATATAATATATAATGTTTGGCCAGGTGGTGCGCGGGAGAATTCCCGCGCAGCATCTGGCCAAACAGTTGGGCACGTGTACTACGTACACGTGCCCAAGTGGAGACGTGTATATAAATACACGTCTCCACATGGTATATATATTTAATATAATATAATATATATATATATATTTATTATATCTATTTTATATAAATCCATGCAACCTAATATATATATTATATCTATTTTATATAAACCCATGCAACCTAAGTTCATGCAGTGCATGTACTGCATGTACATGCACTGCATGAACTCATGTTGCAAAGTTTTTTTTTTTTTTTTTTTGGGGTCTACATATATGCTTCACAAAGTTGGTTTAATTATGCATATAGTACAATATGTCAATTTAGGGTTAGGGTTTACGTACTTATAAGTACACCATATATATATATATATATAACTCATCATATAAACCCTAATTATAAGTGTATGTATTTTGTATAGCAAAAAACCATAACCCTAACTGTATGTACTATATATAGCAAAAAACCCTAACCCTAACTGTATGTACTATATATAGCAAAAAACCCTAACCCTAAAATACACGTCCCCCATAGTAGAAATTGTATTTAATTTAAAAAGTAATAAATATATCTATATATATAATAAATAATAATTTTTTTTATATATATATATATATATATATATATATATATATATATATATATATATATATATATATATATATTATTTAAAAAATAATAATTTAATGGCCCAAAAAATTAAACTCTAACCCTAAGTGTATATACTATATATAGATATAAACTATAACCTTAAGGGATAGTATATATATAGTCATAAACCCTAACTCATAACCCTAAAAAATTAAACTCTAACCCTCAAAGAAATTGTACTTTATATAGTATATATACTATATACTATATATAGTATATACTTTTAGACAGAGAGAGAAAGAGATAGAGAGAGAGAGAGAGAGGTAGAGAGAGAGAGGAAGAGGGAGATAGAGAGAGAGAGGTAGACAGAGAGAGAAAGAGATAGAGAGGAAGAGAGAGGGAGAGACGGAGCGAGATATTATATATATATATTTAATATATTATATATATTTCATATAAACCCATGCAACCCAGAACGTGTATGCACTGCATGTACTGCATGTACACATTGCTAAACCCTAAGACCTAAAACTAAAACATAAACTATAAATTAAAACTAAATATAAACCCTAAATTTAAATCATGACACTAAGTATAAGTATATATACTATACTACCCTAACCCTAACCCTAACCCTAAGTATATGTACTATATATTATTTTGAATTTTAAAACGGCGGCGCGCGGGAGACGTGTAATTAAAATACACGTCCCCCATTGTAGAAATTTTATTTAATTAAAAAAAAGTGTAGGATATTTTTGTTTAAGGCCGGGTTTATGGTTTAGGGTTTAAGGTTAGGATTTTTGTTTTTAGTGTTAGGGTTTCTTTTTTTAGAAAGTGTAGGTTTTTTTTGATTTTTTTTTTTTTTTTTTTTTTTTTTTTTTTTTTTTTTTTAAGGATCTAGGATTAGGGTTTAGGGTTTAGGCTTTAGGGTTTTACTTTCTCAGGGTTTAGGGTTTAAGTTTATGATTTTTGTTTTTAGTGTTAGGAAAAAAGTTTTTAGAAAGTGTAGGATATTTTTGTTTAAGGGTTTAGGGTTTAAGGTTAGGAATTTTGTTTTAGTGTTAGGGTTTCTTAATTTAGAAAGTGTAGGATAATTTTTTTTTTAGGGTATAGGGTTTAAGGTTTAAGGTTAGGAATTTTGTTTTTAGTGTTATGGTTTCTTTTTTTAGAAAGTGTAGGATATTTTTGTTTAAGGGTTTAGGGTTTAGGGTTTAAGGTTTAAGGTTAGGAATTTTGTTTTAGTGTTAGGGTTTCTTTTTTTAGAAAGTGTAGGATATTTTTTTTTTTTTAAATACACGTCCCGAAATGTATTTGCATGCATAAAAATATATATATATATATATATATATATATGTATTTATATAATTTAACCACATAAAAAAAAAATTACAAACCCATAAACTATAATTTAAAACTAAACCCTAACCCTAAAATTAAACTCTAACACTAAGTATATATACTATATTAAACCCTAAATAAAAAATAAAAACTAAAACCTAACCATAAAATTAAACTCTAACCCTAAGTGCATAGACTATATATAGCTATAAACTATAATCCTAATTAAGGGTACGTACTGTATATAGTCATAAACCCTAACCCTAATCCTCGTGATTTAATATATATATTTAAAAGTATATAATAATAACACATGAAAAATATATTGACATTATTATTCATAAAATGTAAAATCAATTAAATTATAACCCATAGCTTTAAGTGTATATATTATATATACCTATACAACATAAAACCCAAACCCTAAGTGTATATACTATATATAGCGATAAACCTTAACACTAAGTATATATACTATATATAGCGATAAACCTTAACCCTAAGTATATATACTATATATAGCTATAAACCCTAACCCTAAGTGTATATACTATATATAGCGATAAACCTTAACCCTAAGTATATATATTATATATAGCGATAAACCTTAACCCTAAGTATATATACTATATATAGCTATAAACCCTAACCCTAAGTGTATATACTATATATAGCGATAAACCCTAACCCTAAGTATGTATACTATATATAGCTATAAATCCTAAGTTTAAGTGTATATACTATATATATCGGAACAATCTAATTTTGAACTGCTCATGATTTAATATATATATATATATTTAAAAGTGTACAATAATGACACGTGAAAAATATATTGACATTATTATTCGTTAAACGTAAAATCAATAAAATTATAACACATAGCCCTAAGTGTATATATTATATATACCTATAAACCCTAAAACCCAAACCCTAAGTGTATATACTATATATATCGATAAACCATAATCCTAAGTATATATACTATATATAGGTATAAACCCTAGCCCTAAGTGTATATACTATATATACTATATATAGCTATAAACCCTAACCCTAAGGGTATGTACTATATATAGCCATAAATTTATGAGGGACTAAACTATAAGTATTTAATTCATTATGTAGCGCAGAACTCTAAAAATAATTACATTTACTATATATAGACATAAATAAGAAGGTTACTGTATATAGTTTCTAAACCGTTTACATGCATGCATATCTATATATATAGTATTAATTATAGGTTTTTTAACTTTGTTATGTTTAAATTTTTTATTTTTTTTTGTTTCTAAACGTAGATGGTGTATAAAACTAAACCCTAATTTAAACTATTTGGTTTAATTATATATTTAGCACCAAATTTGTTTAATTATGCATATAGTACAATATGTAAATTAGGTTAGGGTTTACGTGCTTATTAGTATACTATATATATATAAATAAGGAACCTAAAAAGTATAAATTCCAACCAACAAATTTACATATAGCATATAGTACAATATGTAAATTAGGTTAGGGTAATCTACACTGTATTTTTGGATTAGATTTGTATGATTAATAATGTAAGAGTTTTTATTTTTAAATAATTAATACAACACAGAATTTTTTCTTTTAATATATATTTGGCGAATTAATAAATTTTTGACACGTGTATTAATACACGTGTCCATTTGGACACGCATATGAAATACACGTGTCCAATTGGACACGTGTATTGAAGCACGCGTCCAAAACTGATACGTGTAATAATACACGTGTCCATTTGGACACGCATATGGAATACACGTGTCCAATTGGACACGTGTATTATTACACGTGTCAGTTTTGGACGCGTGCTTCAATACACGTGTCCAATTGGACACGTGTATTAGTTACTCGTGTCCAAATGGACACGTGTATTCAATACACGTGTCCATTTTGGACGGCTCTACAATTTGACACGTGTCTTTAATGACACGTGTCAAATTGGACGCTTGTCTACAGTAACGGGTACTGTAGACACGCGTCAAATTGATAGTATTTTTGTAGTGCGATGAGATTCATTTAGCTTAGGCAAGAAAGGAAAGGGTCAACTACTCAAGAAGGAAAGAAGAGACCTTTGGCAATTGTGATTTAGAAGATATTTTCTTTCCTTCTTGAGTAGTTGACCCTTTCCACATCATAGACCAATTAATTCTATAGTTGTATCTGATTTCCTCCTGCATCAGTCCCACAAGATCTTCTCAATTTTCTTGAGGTCGTACACTTGTGACCAGCTAGCAGCTAGTAATAATTATTTGGAATTTAGAAGCATATCTTTAAGCATTCCTACAACAATCTTTTGAGCTTTTTAAAACCTTTTTAGGATGAGTTTTATTTTTAAAAAAAACCTTTAAAAAAGGGGTTTGGTGGGTTGATGTGACATAATAATAAAAAGAGTTTCAAGCTTTTTTGAGTATTCTGTTTTTTACTCACTAGATAATTACATATTGTTAAAGTATTAATTAATTAATTAATATTTTAATTAAAATATTTCACACATTGTTCTGTGATGATTATGGCTTTGATTAGGTGAAAGTGGTGGCTGGCCAAGGGAGTTAAGGAGGAGAGGTGGACATCTTTTGTAATTTATATCGATAATAAAACATAATCATTCCAATTTAATCTGTGACTCTATGAAAGCAAGTTCTATCAAGATAGCATCAAGCGATCGAGCAAACAAAAAACAGCTCCAGCATAGATAGTGCTCAAGCACAAAATAAAGAGCTTGAGCGCAAGATATGGGGCTCGAGTGACTTTACTCGCACATACAAAATTACGGATAAACATGATATGTAGCTTTTAGCTAGAGTCTTCTAGAAAATTCTATAGTTGGTTAATTTGTTAAATAAGTTGGATTGTAAATATTCCTTTTGATTGTATTTTTTATTCTTTTTGTAAAGTCTATATATAGAAAACTCGATGCATGGAATGAATAACAATAATTATTCATCTCCATTATCATGCTCTGTTTTTTATTCCCTCTCCATATTTGACAAGTTCTACCAGATTTAACAAATGGAAAATAAAACACAGGAGCTAAATTCACTCATGATTGTTTGTCTTTGTCAAATCTACTCCAAGATGTTTGAACACGTCCATTTTACGAGTTACTCCAACCATGAAGGCTCTTTCCTTTATTCCTTTTCGAGACTTGAGTTCATAAATCGTGATTAAATCTCCTTCACTCAGCTTCTTCACACGAGCGAATTGGCTCCACCCTCGGGTGAGATAATATCTGTCACCATCACTGTGAAAACGAATTGTCCAAGGTTTCCTTTCAATGTCACAGTCATAGAAAATAAGATCTTCAACAACTCTGCGTTGATTTGAAGGATAACCAAAAGCTGTGGGACAGAATATGGTAGCATCTAACTTGGCTATATACACTCTACCCTCTTTTATGTCATTTTCTGACAAAGTCAGCATCTGTCGACAGTACTTGCTATCCACACATTTATCTTCGGCTATTTCTGCCATTGCAAAATTCAAATTTGAGCTCGACTCCTCTTCTTTTTGCCGATCCTATGATTTGCAAATTAGAGGAAAAATATTTTGTCACGTTTCACGTATTCGTTACAACTATTGTATTCCATAAAATCTGTATACATATAACAAGTGAAACTACAAAGCAAAAAGTATATATATTTATAAAAATTTAGGTTATAACAAAGAATGAAACGTGAGGTGAACATGAATACATGAATTTTAGGATCCTTTCCATGTGATATATATAAATGTAAAGGGGTGAACAATGCGGGCCTTTGAAACCCCATCTGATGTACCCTGGCTCCAAGCTCTGATCCAGAGATCTACCCGGACCTCTTCAATGTACTCATTCCCTCCATCCTCAACTTTCTAGAGAAAATACACCCACTTTTCACTCAACGGACCCGATGAGAACAACACACATATGATATTAGAGCATTTTCATTGGACTAACTTGTCAAAATTTATTTTGGTTAGCGATAAAGTAAAAATGGACAAAAAATGTGTGATATAGGTGATTTGGTAAAGTTAGTAGTTAAAATAGAAAAATATCATTATTTAGCTAAAATATGCTTAGCCGGATGTGAATGTTCATAAATTTATGTAATAGTACTTATGAGTAATGATATATATCACACCATTATCCTACTATTATTTTAGTATATTGATGTAATATTGTCAATCAACCTATATATATATATATATATATTGTAAAATAGTGGTGTGAAATATAACGTTACTTTATAGTTATATAGGTAACAAACAATCAAAAAAAAAAAAAAAAAAAAAACGTATATTAAAAACTTGTACTCAATTACAAACTTAACTAGAATTGTGTCTTAACAATTTAAATCATATATCAAGTATTAGCAAAGTAATCTCTTAGAAAAGAAAAAAGGTATCAAGAAAGAAAAAAGAAACCAGATAAAATGAACGAATGATAAAAATCTAAGTAAACACAAACAAGGTTCTTACAGATAGATCGGTCGAGCTACTCTCTAATGTTTAGTGCAGCTTGCTTAGCTTCCTGAACAAATTAATGGCAACGACTCTGAATCTTAAATATATAGAGAGAGAGACACAACGAACAAAGCCAAGTAGGTGGGTGACATCACTTTCAATAGATTCAGTGGGGGGTTTATCCAAGGCATGCTTTTTCAAAGTTAAAAAAGGCCACCAACTTGTCGGAAACAAATGGGTCCTACTAAAGGCAGAAGTGTGACGTCCACCGACTTTTGCTTAAAAGGGTCCCGCAAAGCGTTTGTCATACATCATTGGTAAGTTGTGATATAAAATTTGAATAGTAGTAATAAATGATTGATGTGATATAGAATTTGAGAATGTTTTATAAAAAAGTGAAAAAGTTTTGTTTTGTAGTGAGTATTTTTATTTGAATAATAATAAAAAATTATTGATGTGATGTAAAAAGTGTAAAAAAGTTAGAATGTTTTTTATTTGATTTTTTTGGGAGAAGTGAAATGGGAATTGAAATAGTTTGGTTTGGTTACCAAAAAGGTTCTATATATGCCATTAATAAAGGGTCCCGCAAAGTGACACAGCTGGTATGATGTCCGTACGACGAATATATATAGTATGGTCAATGATTGTTTGTCTTTTTGACACACACAAAAAGACAAAAGTCTGTTGCAAATGTGGCGGCTCATGTCCAAATATTTTAAGGATGAAAATTTTTCACTTGCATCAGAGAATTAAGTACATGTTTTAATTTTACGTGCTTCTCAATTTTTATATTTAAATAGTTTAAAAAATGCGTAACTTTTAAATAGATTTCGAGGGGTTTATGGTAGGAAACAAATCACGTCGGATGTCGCTTTCTCTAGATTATTCCGCGTCGTGATCCGAAGCTTCTAAAGCTAAACATGTATGTATTCGTGACATATATCCATTGATCAACTTTCCTCACAAGCAAATTAATGGAGTAGATAGTCTAAGTAGACTATTAAGTGGAGTTTATGTCATTTCATTATTTACATAATAGATATTAGAGTTTCATAATATTTTAATTCTTTAATTAATACAAAAAATAATAATTATAACATAATAATTCCTAGCTTTCCAATTAAAAGCTTTAATTAATGGATTCTGAAGTATATCCTTCAAAGTTTGGTTAACTGATGAAAAAGTTTTAGTTTGTCGTCCTTAGTGTCCGTTGAGGCCAGGAATCAAACTTAAACTAACAACACACTTCATAGCTTATCAAAAAATCAATAATGACAACAATAAGAAAAGAAAACCACAATTACTATAGCAAAGAAGATAAAACAAACAAACAAACAAATGACTTTCTTCAAAAGTTCATATCATATGAAACATCTAAAAATATTGTAAATATAAAAGATATCTTATAGACGCCACAGAGCTTTAGCCCAATGCTACCTATCCCCATCAATCACATAAAACTCGACGGTTCGGTGGTTTTTCCAAGTTAAAAAGGCCTAGACATTTTCCACCAACTTGTCCAAAACATATAAAAATAATTATATAAAAGTACGTTACAGCTAGCTTACGTGTAAAAGTGCAGTGAGAAGTCAGAAAAATCAAAATAATATTTATTTAATTGGCACGTTGAATTTTCTGATGGCTTCGAACTATAGGCGAGACTGTAATAGTAATTAATAAGGATGTATTAACGTGAGGTAAAATAGAAAGAATTTTTTTTTTTTTTAAGTTAAAAAAAAAAATTAAAGAAAAAGAAAGCATTGCTATGATATAGAAAGTGAAAAAAAGTTGTTAAAAAAATAAAAAAAGTTAACTTTTCAAAGAAAAAAAAACTGAGAGTGACTGTCAAACAATATCCTTATTACATAAGAAGAAAGGGCCGTGGATGAGACCGTTGTCGTTCTCCTTTATGTTGTGTCCATCGAAAAGACATAAAAGAAAGAAAAAAGAATGGAAAGGTAGTGAAACTACTATTGACTAGTGCGAAGGACAACCCATCTTTTTATATTTAGGATATAGTATAATTATAACTTTTGAACAATTTTTTATAAGTTTAACAAATTTTTTTGTCAAACTAATTGTTGAATTTGTTTTCTTACAAGTGGATCATACATATCCAATAGTTAATTTTTTTTTTATTTTTATTTTTTATTTTTGTTAAAAAAAAGTTGTTGGAATTATATATGTATATAACCATAAATCAATGAAAAACCAAAACCTATATAGATTGAGAAAAAAAAAAAAAATCTTATGCTATTCACAAAACGAATCATTTGCAAATTTAAAACGAAAAATTTAATTAACGTTATAGAAATTCTATCTTAACGATTCAAATCAAATATGAAGATCATATCCATGGAGAAATCAGATCAAAGTATCAAATAATGTAAAACATCTACAAAAGATAGAGAAAATTATACCAGATAATTAAATGAAGTGCCCTCTAATCTTTAGTCGAATGGTATGCATAGCCTAAGAGGGGAATAACAATTATTTCGATCTATTTATAGAGCCAAGGGGCCACCTAACCCGACTAAACATGTCTCTTTCTTTAGATTTCGTTGGGTCATTTGAATCTTCTAAAGTTAAAAGAATGTGTTCACCTCCACCATATATTCCAAGTTTGAATCTTCTAAAGGGTCCTGCGAATAAATTCAGTACTCCAAGTAGACTATTAAGTGGAGTACTTTCAATATTTACATCTTACATCTTTGAGTTTTATGGTCGTAAAAGAATAATTACTTAGCTTTCCAATGTTTTACTACCATGCACGCTTGTCGCTTGCATTCAAAACAAAACCTGTTTTAGGTTCAAATACAACCCCCCAAAAAAATTGATATCACATAAATGGGTTAGAAAGAATGTTATGTGATACTGTTTTTAGGGATAATTGTACCATTGGTATTTGGGGTTGATCATAATTATTTTTCACTTCCTGTGCTTCAAAAAGTTCATGGGAGGTCCTCGTGATAAACAATAATTACAAATCAATTCCTGAACACTTTTTTTTTTATTGTAATTGACACGTGTCAGCTTTCTATTGGGTGTGACGTGGTTGACTAACAGAATCTGTTAACCTAGTGAATGAAAAATTGGTCAAGGGAGAGATTCATAATTATTGTTTACCACGAGAACCTCTCATGAACTTTTTGAACCACAAGAAGTGAAAAATAATTATGACCAACTCCAGAGACCAACGGTGCAATTATTCCTTGTTATTATTGTCTAGTTGAAAGTCCATCTGCACTTTATGATCTTCTTTTTCCATAAAGGAAAACCCTAGTTGATGTACGTACGTGACTTTTTAGCCTTTAAATTCTAAAAAATGTACGTCCTAGCGGGTAAAAGTGTATAAACAAAAGAAAAAGTGTGTTGTACAACACATCATTAGATAATCAATTATGTTTGGTAACATTTTTCCACTCATTTTTAGAGCATTTGTAATGAGCTCCTTAAAGTTTCCTCAAATATTGGGGAAAAAAAATACTCTTTTGTTATTTTGGAGATCTACTTTTTAAAGGCATCAAATATCAAACTCTCTAAATATTCTCTACTTCAAATAAATACTATTTTTTATTAGTTTTAAAACAACCACTTTCAACTACTTTTAACTGTCACATGAAACCAAAATTTATTAGAAATCCCATGCTCATACAACTCCAACGCCCATCTAGCTTGTGAATGAATGACAATGGAAGCCACCAATTAATGAACATCATCTATAAATGACAATGGATGCTCTAACACCAAATCGCTCTTAATGAGCATTGATGCGTACAAAACCGGTACTGCAGAACATTTGTTCAATATCAGATGTAAACCAACCCCTTAATGGAAGTGGTTGGATGCTCCAACAACATTTTGCTCTTAATGAGCATTGATGCGTAAAAACCAAGACCTTCCAACGTTATTCAATATCAGATGGACCAACGCCAATGGAATTGAATGGAGGCACTCACCAACCATTTTGCTCTTAATGAGCATTGATGGGTACAAAACCAATGCCCTAATGGAAGTGGTTGGAAATACATCATAAAGCAAACCATGGATTTTGGAATAAATCAATGTCTGTGAAGGGTCACCCCCACCACTGCCGATCAGATTTGGCAAGACCAATCCTCTATGGCTCGCTCTCTTTTTCAAAAAATGCTTCTTATTGAATCTAACTCTAATGAAGAGTTAAAGATAATTGCAAAACTTGCTATGGAAGAAGAAAGATCAACATTACACAGTCCTTCTAAACGACGTCGCACATTCATTATGCGTGATCGCTTGCAAGCCGGGAAAGATCTTTTTCTCGACTATTTTGCTGAACGGCTATTATATTCTCACAAATATTTTCGAAGGAGGTTTCGGATGAGTCGTCTTCTTTTTTGCCGTATTCAAAATGAGGTTGAAGCTCACGATATTTATTTTGTCCAACGAAGAGATGGTTCCAAAAGACTCGGTTTTTCTTCCCTTCAGAAGAGTATTGCAGCACTTAGGATGCTTGCATATGGTGTTACCGCTGATTTTATTGACGAATACTTGAAGATTGGAGAACCCACTGCATTAGAGAGTCTAAAAAAAAATTGTTAAAGCAGTGATTTCAATTTTTCAGAAGAATACTTAAGGCCACCCAACAATCAAGACATCGCTAGATTGTTAGCGGAATGTGAAAAGCGTGGATTTCCAGGCATGTTGGGGAGCATTGATTGCATGAACTAGAAATGGAAGAACTGTCCAACTTCGTGGCAAAGTATGTATTCTGGTTATATCCATGAACCAACTATTATTTTGGAAGCAGTGGCTTCATATGATATTTGGATATGGCATGCTTTTTTTGGGTTATCCGGGTCTCATAATGATATAAACGTACTAGATAGATCTTTTTTATTTTCTGATCTTGCTCAAGGTTGTGCTCTTCCTGTCAACTACACAATTAATGATCATAACTATACAATGGGATACTACCTCGCTGATGGCATATATTCGCAATGGGCAACATTTGTAAAAACATCTCCCTAAGGGAATAGGAGAAAACACTTTGCTGCAGCCCAAGAGTCGGCAAAGAAGGATGTGGAGCGTGCCTTCGGAGTACTTCAAGCACGATTTGCAATAGTGCGTGGGCCTGCACGATTTTTTTACCATGAAACGCTCAAAAGACATTATGATAGCATGTGTAATTTTACATAATATGATCGTTGAAGATGAGCGGAATAACAAAGGAGCAGAAGACTTCGAGTATGAACAATTCAACCAACCACTTGAACCAGTGACCTCTGGGCCTATAAATGACTTTAGGGAGTTCATTCAAAGCCATCATTGTACAAGAGATACAGAAACTCATTCTCAACTCCAGTTGGACCTTGTCGAACACTTATGGCAACTACATAGTGAGGCATAAGAACTTGTTATGATCATTATTATATGTTATTTAGACAAACTTTTGTTATTTAGGAACTTCTCATGATCACTTTTGGTTTGTATTAATGATCACTTTTGGTTTGTATTAATAAACTTTTGTTATTTAGTTTGTAGCTACTAATGACCTGGAAATTGCACTCTCAAGCTACAACTCTATTTGAACAGAAAACATTTGGAGAAAAAGCCTCGAGGCATAAAACTAAACCATCTCAATGAGCTTCCCTCTTCTCTTTTGAAATTCTTCAGATTAAATCCCACCCCATTCAAGGCATGGGCAAAAGAAACCCCACCCATGCGTGAGTAACCGAGTAAGCAAGCAATTGATAGACGACATAGCTTTTCTTACAGAAGGATAAAACTTTACACTTGAAAACAATCTCCTAGAATTATTTGTTCATAGAATTAAATTTAAGACACACCAATTAAAGCACCACCCATGAACAATTCTCTTGCGTATATTTCGGCACGATAAACCCAGAAAACTAGTAGATATCTACTTCGATCCATATATACAAGTGGGTCTGAAATTTTTTTTTTATCAAATATAGCTCCATAAATATCCCTTATTTCCATTTATTCATCCTCTTAATAGATCCAAACTAAAACATTCATGGGTACCTAACATACATGCGTACATAAAAGTCAAATTTGCAGTTAAATTCCGTTTCTTTGCTGAGCAATAGATATAGATAAATACTATTTATCTATATACATACATACATACATGTATAAAAACTTACCAGTAGAGAGAGAGAGAGAGAGAGAGAGAGAGAGAGAAAACTGCTGCCAATGTGTGCCTCAAATTTTCTATTGACCACTCAAACAATTAGATAAACGACAGAAACCTTAATATAAATAAATAGGAGTCTAGTTTGGGGTTGACAACTGAACCAAATAAACCAAGCAATATTAACACAAAATGGGTTGATGTACAAGAATTAAATAGTTTCTCAACATAAGCATAGTTTAATGAGCAAACAGGGGATGAGTAAACCTGCAAGTGGTCCTTGAAAAAACAGCATATCCTTGGAAGACTATTTTCATTATCATAAAATTTCCTAAGCTCTTTACATGTTTTTTTGGCCTTCAGCATAAGAGAACACCAAATTAGTTACAAGGGCTGCAAGATACACAAGCGGCTAGATATTCAAAACTAGAGCAAGACACAAAATAAAACATCAAGATCCACCTATGCAAAGCATCATAACTTTCAGTAGCTACAAAATTCGGCCTCTAGGGCGCACTAGCAAAATAGAATAGAACTTAAACTAAAACCAGTGGCTTCAAAAGTAAAGAACTAACAAAAAAGAGAGTGATATTTTAGCCTTCAAGGATTGTCTTTTTGACCTTCTAGGATTGCCTTTCTGCGTCGGCGAACATATTCTTGCCCATCTTCATCTAAATGACTTGTATCCATGAACATAAACATAGTCTTGTTTTCTTCTTCTTATCTTCATTTATGTCATTCAATATCACAACAACACCTAAATTCGTTTTTTCGGTATTCTTTCGTTTGTTCTTTTTGGCTTTCCGGTCTATTGGTCGCTCTAAGTTTATAAAAGTTTCGGGTGAGGCCTCGTCTTCCTCTAGATTTATTGAATCTTGAGTATGAGTACGAGATTTCACAACTGATTTTTTTCTTTGGTTTTGTATTAGTTTCTTTATGAGCCAGCCATTTTGGATGAAACCTCAACAATAACCAACAATTTTCAAAGTGAAATGTCGTCCCTTGAAGCTCGTGATACATGAGTTTTGCCTTCCCAATCTGAAAAATTAAAAAAATTTAACCTAATTAGAATCTTTCGGAATAAAAGAACATATTCAAATTCATATTGATAAGCAGTCATAATTAGAACATACCTTATCTTGCTCATTCATACCACTTTGAGGCCTTAATTCAACTTGGGCTAAGTAACCACAAAACTTATTTACCGCTTGTTGAATCACAAACCACCTATTCATTAAAGATTTCGGATTACGGTTCGAATTAAAGGTTTTGTGCCCATGAAAGTACTCCCAAATTCTACCCCAATATTTCTTACGTTTTTGTTCATTTCCTTGAACCACATCCATAGTAATTTCAATCCACGAAGATATTAGCATATTGTCTTCGTCCATGCTGAAGTTGCCACCCTGTAATGGTTTTTTTACAATGACTTCAACCTCCTCCTCCATTTGTGGTGAAGGCTCTTCGTATTCAAACATTGTACTTGTAGTTTCTATGAATAGGTCATCAACACTATCCACACTAAAAAGATTGGTGAAGTATGGGACTTGGTTTGAATCCATCCCTAAAATCAAACATCCATGGATCACAAACAGATTTTCTGGTCTCTTAGAGTAACCATTCAACTTATGACAACTAAAACAGAAATGTATTATCTCAAAATTATCTCAATTATCAAATGAACAATGTAGATAACAAAATCCTAATCATGAGCAAACAGGTTTTTCATTTCATATTACAATATTAGATATAAAACAATTTCCATACCAAGACAACTAATGAAAGCCATTCATAGCAACATCTCTCAACTTAAAATTGATGCAAAAATAAGGAGATGCCATAAGAGTCCCTGATTATTATGGGGGAATTTGACGATCATAACAAAGAATGCAACCATATATTGAGAGAAAAGGTGAGATTGGTCTATGCAAGTAAGATGAACATAAGCATTGGAAGATGTATCACTGGTCAAAAGCTTGGGGACCCATGGTCTAGAATGTGGCTTGTTTTCTACCCATCAAATTCACGCCATTGCTACCCAAATTCGACCTTCCATGATTCGATTGAGACTGGAGAGGATAAGTTCGGCTTGACAAGTAAGACCACAAGCAACAAAATCCATTTCATCCATCAACCACTTTTTCTTCAAGAATTTGGCTCTTTCTGACCCTATATATCAGTATTTCTTTTATGAAATATAAGCCAAAAATAGTAGAGATTTGTAATATATATTGTTCTAAAATGTTTAAAATATTTAATACTGACAGTGTATTTAACCCCAAAGCTCTTGTTCAATCACTAGAGTTATTTAAAATATTTAGAGAGGCATTAATTAATTAGTCATCTTTGTTAAGTTTTTTTTTTTTTTTCGTTTTTTATATAAATACATTAACAATCAACTTAAAACACCAATTACTGCTTAAAACATAACACATGTTTCATTTTTTGTATGCTACATTAGAAACCCACAAACCAAAACCAAAATCTGATATCAAAATCAAAACAAACAAATAAACCAAATCAAATATGAGATTCAGAATCAAAACCCACAAAACAAATCAAACCAAAATCATAAACCGAATCAAACCTGAGATTCACATAAGCTTGCAAGAGGGAAGGAGTTCAACCTTTTCTTGGCTTCAGGAGATTGAAAACGCGGGAAGGCTGAATAAAGAAATAGAAAATGTGAAGAGATGAGCGAAGCTTGGCTCCGCAGACCAGACGAGCAGAATATCTAACAATCAACAAATTTACTGTAGCACTGAGGAGCCTACTGCGGAGGTGATTTTGAGGAAACTCAGCAGAATTTGGCAAACAAGCTTATTTGACGAGCTTACTACGAATGCTCTTACTTTTTCTAAAAAAAAAAAAAAAAAGTAAAAAAGTAAAAAAAAGGACCTCCTTCCCATTAATTTGTCACATCACAATTACCAAGCCTCTTGTAACTATATTGTCTCAATATACTTAACCCTAGCAATTATCTGATCTCGCTTTTAGCTCAAATATATATACAAACGTGGGTTGTACTCACATCACTTTATAGGCCTGAGATAATTGCCTTGATTTTCATAAGCCAGCCATTATCAGATTGTGTAAAAAGAAAAAATATATTAGTACAAATTTTCATGAAATTAGAATATGCAGATTACACATTCTTAAAATGGATCGGAGAACACGAACGATTAAAATGGTGAGCTGAAAGTGACTTTAATGGATAGTTGCCTACCAGCTTTTCAAACCTTGGATATACCACATTAAATTCATAATATGACTTGTATATATTAATTGTGAACGTGGCATCCCCACCCAAAACATATTTGTCGCACCGACCAACTGCTCGAGCAGGTGGACCTAGATAGAAAGCAGAGCATTTTTTTACGTAATTATTGCATCTTAAGAATTATTAGCGCTCCTACGTACAAATCTTAAGAATTGCAGTGACGTCAATCCCTTTCAAATTCATTAGCAAAAAGTTCAGACCAAAACCCCATCCAAATACGGGGGCTACCTTGCTGGAGCAAACTTTTAGTGGCTGAACGTGTGACGTGGACCAAGGAGATTAATTACAAATAATAATAATAATAAAAAATCCTCGGTGTCGTCTCTTTTGACATTGATAGTGTTAGGATAGAAATCCGATTCTGCCCAAATGGGCTAGGATTGTGGCCCATTAAGGCTTACCAAGACTGTCATATCCAATAGACTCAAAGATCAGCCGTAACTACATAAAGATCAAGAAAGGTTAAAAGTCGGTATCAAGTCGGTTAAAGACCGACTTAGAACTTACAACGACCACGAGGGAAGTCCCACGACTCCACGATATTAAGTCGGTTAAAGACCGACTTGGCAACTTACAAACGACCATGAAGGATGTCCCACGACTCCACGATATTAAGTCGGTTAAAGACCGACTTGACAATGATCGTGGAGAATACATCTCATTCCCATGATCTGCACAAAACGGAGGTGGCCCCACAATCTAATGCCGGTTGAGGGTTGACTTCGTAACCTTTGCGGAGTCTGAACCACGACGCCATGATCTCAAGTCGGTTAAAGACCGACTCGACAACGATCGTGGGGAGTACACCTCAATCCCACGATCCGAGGGTTGACTCCGTAACCTTTGCGGAGTCTGAACCACGACGCCATGATCTCAAGTCGGTTAAAGACCAACTCGACAACAATCGTGGGGAGTATACCTCAATCCCACGATCCGAATAGTCGACAAGCACTCCGGATCTGACACGTGGTCCAATAGAAGAACCGGATCACTCTTAACATTTTATGTATAAATACCTCACGACTAGACAGGTAAATTTTTAGATTGCTCATAGTGATTAAGAGTGATATATACTTGAGATAATACTGACAAAATCATCGGAGTGGGATTGTCGGATTCCCCCCTACGTAGTTTTCTATTTTACAGGACAGCAGAAATAGGCTCTTTCAGTTCATCAGCTACCATACCAGAAACTGTTCTAACAGTTTGGCACCGTCTGTGGGAACAACTAGCAAGTGTGCGTCGTTTACTACGCAAAAAAAAAAAGAAAATTTATCTGAAATGGTACGAACAAGAGCCACGACTTCAGAAGCAAACAACCCTCGTCACGAGACGGGGGGTGTGTCTCATCAGAATGCAGCTAAGATGGAGGCACGAATGGCCCAGATGTCTAGGGACATGGAGGTCCTAGCTCAACAGAACCTCCGTCTGCTGAGGCGATTAGCAGACGAATGAATTCCTGAAATGGATGAGGGAAATGAAGCAGAAGAAAGCAATGCCCGTGAGGAAGAAGACAGGGAGAGCAGAAGGGTCACGGAAAGAATCCAACTAGAAGACCGACCCCGACGAACTGAGGGGGTCGCCGACCCTCCCTTGGGTGAGGGAATCGCCAACCCTCCTCCTGGTGAAGGTATGATGAATCCTCGATATGACGAAAGAAGACTTAACGAAGCCATCGCCACACTTGATGAGAAGTATGAAGATAAATATAACCAGCTGCAACAAGAAATCCAGCAAAACAACAAAGGGAAAATTTCTCGGGTGGACAGCCTTTTGAACAGGTCTTCCCCATTCACCGAGCGTGTCATGGCGATCCAGCTCCCCGAGAAATTTAAAATTTTGGCCATCCAGACTTATACCGGAATTGAAGATCCCACCGAGCATCTCGACAACTATAAGATGCACATGGATATACAGGGGACACCTCAAGAGATGGCATGCCGAGCCTTTCCACTTACCTTGTCCGGTTCAGCTCGGGATTGGTTTCGAAAACTCCCTCCGAGTTCCATCACGTGTTTTGATGATTTCGGACGAAAATTCGTAACTCAATTCCTAGTTGGGTACAAGAGGAAGAAGCCTTCTGGGCAACTGATGGCGATGCGCCAAAAAGAAGGCGAGTCTCTGAAAGATTATGTGGTCCAATTCAATCAAGCGAAGCTCACAGTTGATAGTCCAACCGAAGAAATGGTATATGCTGCCCTCTATCAGGGCTTACGGGTGGAAGGACCCCTGATGTCAGAAATTGTTCTTAATCATCCTGAGAATTTGACTGCCCTCATGGACGTGGTTGAGAAGTATATAAACCAGGAGGAAACCCTCGGGGCTCTGAGGGAGTCGTAGAAGCAGAAGGTTACGGAGTCAAGCAACTCTGGAAAAAAAGAAAAAAGGGCCCAGAAAGATGAAAAGCGGACCGAAACGAAAAAAGCCGGAAAGTATTACCAGTTCAGCATAGATGAATGGACTCCCTTGAATTCTCCCATTAATGAGGTATTGATGGAAATCAAGAAGGATCCGCTGTACGAAAGGCCTTATCCCATTCACAATAAAAGTGTGAGAGAAGAAAATAGAAACAAATTCTACGCGTCCCATGATGCTCGCGGTCATGTCACCGAGGAATGCAGACATCTGAGAATCCTGATCGAAAAATTCATCAAAAATGAAAAATTACTCCGTTTCATAGCAGACAACCAGGGCCAGCCTTGGCAGAATCAGAGGCATCAAGAGCATCAAAACTGAGAATCGAGATATAGAGATCGTTCTCCTTTGAACCATAATGAAGATCGCTGAGACAGAAGAAGGGAAGAGCCTTGGCGAGACAGAAGCAGAAGCAGAGGTGCGCAGGGTCATGGACCACGGCATGAGCCGGTCATCGCCGACATCTGAACTATATTTGGAGGTTTCGGCGAAGGAGGAGAGACGAGCGCAGATAGGAAAGCCTACGCTCGGTACCAGAGACATCAGAAGGTGATGACCATAGAGAGACCCCACAAATCCCACCGAAAGGAATCTATGGTGGTGGGGTTTTCAGATGAAGATTATGCGGGAGTTTCACTTCCTCATACCGATGCAATCGTGGTCACGCTGCAGGTAGCTAACCCCCGAATCCATTGGATGTTCATTGACAACGGAAGCTCGGCTGATATCCTATATTGGTCGACCTTTCGGAACATGGAGATTAGCCCGGAAAAGGTGATCACGGCTACCTGCCCTTTGGTGGGGTTTGCCGGAGAACAGGTCCTGCCGGTTGAGTCTATTGAACTTCCTGTGACCGCTGGGGATTATCCGACCACAAAGACTATAATGGTTAAGTTTTTGTTGGTCGACAGACCCTCGGCCTACAACGCAATCATCGGAAGGACAGCCCTTAACGAGCTGAAGGCAATCACTTCCACTTCACATTTGAAGATCAAATTCCCCACTGAGATAGGTGTTGGGGAGGTAAGGGGAGAGCAGGGTGTGGCACGTCAGTGTTAAAAAATATAACATTGAAAGGAGCCCTTTCACGGGGAAACTGCAGGGAGAAAGGCGAACAATAGCAATCACAGCAGGGAGAACCAGCCGAGGAGATGAAAGAATTTGAAGTAGGAGGTAAAGAAAGAAGAGTTATAGTAGGTTCTCTATTATCTCCGGAGATCAAAGAGTCCTTGGTAACATTCCTCCGAAATAACTCTGACGTGTTCGCCTGGAGCCATGATGATATGCCAGGGATTAATCCTTCGGTAATTTCACACAGGCTGAATGTCGATCCAAACTACCGACCCGTCAAGCAAAAAAGAAGAAGCTTTGCTCCAGAAAGAAACCAAGCCATACATGAAGAAGTGGAGAGACTACTGAAAGCCGGCTTCATCCGAAAGGTGGACTACCCTCAATGGCTGGCCAATGTTGTCTTAGTAAAAAAGTCAAGCAGGAAATGGAGAATGTGCGTGGATTTCACCGACCTAAACAAGGCATGCCCAAAAGAATTAGACCTGGAATTCTACCCGAGAACCACCATCAAGGCTCAAGTTCTGACAGACTTTATTGCAGAGTTCAGCAATCTTCCCGAGAGTCAGGAAATGCCCGACAAAGAAGCGTGGGTAGCATATGTCGATGGGTCATCCATGAAGTCCCGAAGAGGGGCCGAGGTAGCCTTGATAACACCGGATAAGGAGGAAATTGCAGTGGCACTGAAGTTGGACTTTCCAACCACAAACAACGAGGCAGAGTACGAAGTAGTGATAGCAGGCCTCAGCCTGGCGGAACATCTAGGAGCAAAAAACCTTGAAATCCGAAGCGACTCTCAGGTTGTTGTCGGCCACATCCAAGGAGGTTCTCAGGCCAAAGGAGAAAAAATGATAAAATACCTCGCCAAGGTTTTGAGTTTTTGGGACCGCTTCGAACGAGTTGTGATCACACAGATCCCAAGAACCAAAAATGAACGAGCCGACGCACTAGCTCAGCTAGGGTCAGCAATGGATGAAAAGATTTTGGGCTCAAAGCACCAGATTATCGTTTTGGACAAGCCTTCTGTGGACGACACGGGATCGGTGATACAGATCGAAGACGCTTACGTACTCCTGAATGGGCAAAGCACATGATTGAATATCTTAAGAACAGGCAGTTACCGAATGATAAAAAAAGAAGCTCGAAAGATCCGAATGCAATCAGCCCGATATACTCTTGTCGGTGACATCCTGTATGGCCGAGGCTATACACTCCCACTCTTGAAGTGCCTCTCGGCAACTGAGGCCGAGTATGTATTGAAGGAAATTCACGAGGGAGTCTGCCGCAGTCACTCGGAGGGTAGAGTGCTAGCAAACAAGGCAGTACGAGATGGCTACTATTGGCCAACGATGAATCAAGAATCGATGGAAATGGTCCGAAGATGCGACAAGTGTCAAAGGTTTGCAAAGTTACAAACTAACCCCCCAATAGAACTTCGCTCGGTTTCTTCACCATGGCCGTTTGCCCAGTGGGGGGTTGACATTGTAGGGCCCATGCCCACAGGGAAAGGAAATTGCAGATTTCTGGTGGTCGCAGTAGATTACTTCACCAAATGGGCAGAAGCGGGGCCTCTAATGACCATCGCAACCGGGGCAATTAAAAGTTTCCTATGGAAGGCGGTTATATGTAGATTTGGAATACCTCATGCCTTAGTAACAGACAATGGGACGCAATTTGACTGCAAACCATTCCAGGACTGGTGCGCCGAGCTCAAAATCCGGCATTATTTCTCGTCGGTATATTACCCTCAGTCAAATGGGCAAGTCGAAGCAACAAACAAAACTCTGGTAAAGATTTTGAAGAAAAAACTCCCGAAGCGTAAGGGAGGATGGGTGGAATACTTGCCGGAAGTCATGTGGTCGTACCGAACAACACCTAGCTCGGCCACTTCAGAAACTCCGTACTCACTAGCATTCGGAGTCGAAGCTGTAATCCCAGTCGAAATAGGTTTCCCAAGCTATCGCATTCAGCATTATAACCCCGGATTCAACAGTGAAGGATTAACGTTGCACCTTGATCTTCTGGAAGAAAAACGAGAAGAAGCAAGAGTCAGAACTTCCGCCTATAAAGCAAAAGCAGCCCGGTATTATAACAAAAAAGTGAAGCCCCGATCTTTCAATACCGGTGATTGGGTGCTTAGGAGGGTAACTTCGGCAGCTAAAGACCCCACACAAGGGAAATTGGGGCCAGTCTGGGAAGGACCATTCCGAGTTATCAAAGTCAACCCAAAAGGAGTATACCATCTTGAAGATCCAGACGGGAAGAAGCTGCAAAGACCATGGAATGCTGAGCATCTCCAAAAATATTATATGTAATCTGTTTGTTTTTAAACTTTGATGTTTATCAATAAAATGCAGATTCAGACAGCATATTTGATCCAAAGACATCAAGTCGGAAAAATTTTGAGATTTGAATCACGTTGAGGGGATTCAAACCGGACAAACTCTGAGACTTGGATCACGTTGAGGGGATCTAAGTCGCAGAAATGCCGAGACTTGAATCACGTTGAGGGGATTCAAGTCAGAAAAATTCCGAGATTTGAATCACGTTAAGGGGATTCAAACCGGAAAAACTCTGGGACTTGGATCACGTTGAGGGGATCTAAGTCGCAGAAATGCTGAGACTTGAATCATGTTGAGGGGATTCAAGTCGGAAAAATTATGAGATTTGAATCATGTTGAGGGGATTCAAACCGGATAAACTCTGAGACTTGGATCACGTTGAGGGGTTCTAAGTCGCAGAAATGCCGAGACTTGAATCACGTTGAGGGGATTCAAGTCGGAAAAATTATGAGATTTGAATCACGTTGAGGGGATTCAAACCGGAAAAACTCTGAGACTTGGATCACGTTGAGGGGATCTAAGCCGCAGAAATGGCGAGACTTGAATCACGTTGAGGGGATTCAAGTCGAAAAAATTCCGAGATTTGAATCACGTTGAGGCGATTCAAACCGAATAAACTCTGAGACTTGAATCATGTTAAGGGAATTCAAGTCGGAAAAATTCCGAGATCTGAATCACGTTGAGAAGGTTCAAATCGGAATAATCCTAAGACGATACTAGATATACCAAAATCTACACTTAGCCAAAATTGGCTAAGTGTAAAACTCAGAAGATACTAGTACACATAAATTGGATAAGAATAAATATGATGCAAAGATTTCGAAGCTCATGTTTATAATAAAAAAGTCAAAGTCTTACAAAAACGCCAGATGACGGCAAAGTAAAAAAAGAAGAAGAAGCAGTAAGCTAAGGATTTTCGGTATTCGTTTCTTCAGAAACTTGAGCAGAAGAAGCTTCAATGTCAACGGCCTCAGTCGAAGCGTTTAAATTCGCCGGCTCAGTAACCTCACCAGCAGGGTCGGCGTCATCACCAACCCAATCTGGGAAATCAGGAATCAGGTCTCGCCCTATTCCTCTCAGCTCTAAGATAGCTTCTTCAGGAACATCCATAAACTCAGTATAGTTTAGCTCGGCGAAATTTGGAGTAGGCGTCGAGGGGTTAAGCATAAATTCTTTAAGGGAATCAAAACCCCACCTAAATCCATAAACCCAGGTCTGGTCTCGAACCTTTGTAAATGCCAAAATCTGATCATGAAACCGATTTGCCCTCGCTTTGTAGCAAGTGGCCTTCGATTTATAGTGCTTGGACTTCTTCCGAAGCTCATGACACTTGGATTTCGCCTTTTGTAAATCTTCCCGAGCTATTTGTGAACCCAATTCAACCTCTTTGAGCTTCTCCTCGGCCACTCTTTGAGCCTCTTCGGCAGTCCGCTGAGTTTGTTCGGCGACTTTCCTTTGTGCTATCGCAGCGCTTAGATCGGCACGCAGAGTTGTATTACTGCATGATGTAGCCGAGTACCTTGCCTCGACACTGTCAGTGTGAGATTTAAGCGCGAACATCTCGCGAGTCCTCTCCTCCAGCTGAACGGATAATCCTCGGCTTGTTGCTTCGGCCGCATTTCGCCTGAGCTCGGCGTCAGCAACTAGCTCATCGTATTTGGCCAACTCCGATTCTCGCTCGGCAAGAAGCTTATTCAGCCTGGCCACCTTTGACTCAAGGGATTGTCTCCGAGCCAATTCAAGCTCAAGTTCGGAAATCCGGTGCTGAAGCCTGGCAATGACCGGAACCTGGTCTCGGTGGAAACTCCTGTGCTGATCAAATAGGGCAAGGGTGTCCACCAATTGCTGTGAAACAAAGAAAAGGTTAAAAAAAAAAAAGAAAAAAAAAAAAGAAAAAGAAAACTCACCATGGTCTGAAGTCGGACCAACGCAGCAATCATTTCCTCAGAGGGAATGCACCCGGTGGTACTTTGCCCTAAGTAATCGGCCGGGGTCAAAGCCCGTATTGCATCCATTATCGGCCCAGCCAAGCGCTTTTCCAGTGAGGCCTCGTCATATTCGTATTCCTGGGCTGGCCTAAAAAATCCGATGAAATTATGAGTAGACACTGCCGTTAGACCGACCTGATCGGTCCCAAGGCTGACAAAAGGTCTGCCAGAACTTGGCCCTGCTTCATCGACTGCATTATGAACTGAGGGTCCGGTACTTACCCCAACGGCTGTGTTGTCAATTTCGGTCGGAATGGATCTTGCTTCATCACCAACCTCAACGGCCACTTTTGGCTGCGATACTTGAAGCGTCTCGACCTCGGTTTCTACTCGTGCACTCAGCAACTCAGGTAGGGCCGGACCACTTTTAGGAAGGGCGGTCTGAGCCACTTCTTCCCCAGCCATGGACGTAAGAGTCACATCCTGACCCGTTGGCCGCACGCTGAGCACATCCTCATCACGAAGCACTGGTACTTCGCTTGGTAATGGATGATGAGGCGTAGCCTCCGCCTCGGCATTCTGAACTAAGCATTCAGAGGTGATCGTTGGCAAAGGTTCGGCGCCAATGGGAATGCCCTTAACCGCCGAACCAATTGATTTAAGGTACGATCGTGCAGCCTCAATTCTTGGTTTTTTCTTAACAGGCTCCCCCTTAGGTTCCTTGCCTAATTGAGGTCTTTCTTGGGAAGCCTTTGATTTTCCTGCCAACATCTCGGCAGCCTTCAGCTTGGCGGCTTTCTTCTCGGCCGCTTTCTTGGCTTTGGCTTGCTCAGCACCAATCCTTTGGGCGTCAGCAAGAAGTTTCTTGACAGTGCTTGGAGCCTTTTCATGCTCCTCAGACTTCTTCGGTCCCTCGGGAACCTTTTCCTTGCCTTTCCGTGTAGCAGGCATGGGATCTTCCTTCGGTTTTTGAGATTTACCCTTCCTCACCTTCAAGAGGGGAGGATCTGAAATGGGGATGTCATAGTCAAGAATATTTCGCATATTCTCGTTTGTCACGAGGTGGTCGAAATCAAGAACCACCGGCGCCTCTTCGGCGGATGTAGCCTTCTCAAAGGCAAGCATGGCGTCGACATTGTCGACCTGCTCATTAGTCAGTTCAGGGGCTTCCGCAGCCTCGACTCTCATACGGGCCCACTCCCAAGGTACCCATCGATCCTGGGACGTTGAGGACTCGGCTGCCTCCCACTGGCTAGATACTCTAAAGATTTGCTCCTTCCATTCTTTGTTGTTGGAATATCTCCAAGCCAGGTGGATGAAGGACGGTTTCTTGCGGACGGTAAATTCTACCGTGCAATCCCTTCGGAAGCCAGCTCGGTAAACAGTGAGGAATTCAGCTACAGGCATCCTCTTCTGAAGCTTGATTCTCCGAAGGATGAATGATGCAAACAGGTATCTCCACCCTTTCGGTTTTATCTGAGATGGAGCCACCCCTAGTTGCACTAACAATTCCCTGGCAATCCCAGCGAAAGGGAATCAAAATCCCGCCATCAGCATTCGCTCGGTAATTGCCACGTTACCGCCCGTGATGGAAAGTTGGCCGGGCTCCTGAAAGTGGAGGATCACGGAATCCGGGATATTATAGTTCCAACGAAGGCGACCTTCCTCTGAAGCAGAAATCAAAGACCGAAACCTGTTCTCATGACAAACTAAGTTTGGGCCGCCACCGATGGGAGCACCGTCAGAATCAGAACCAGAAGCCATAAAAATCGATAAAGATTTGAAGAAGGTCGGTCAAAGATTTGAATAAGGTCGGTCAAAGATTTGAAAAGAATCGGTCTTTTGAAGAAAATCGATCAAAGGTCTGAAGAAGATCGGTCTGCTGTTTCAAGAGAATCAGGAAACAGGAAAAGATTGGCTGAATAAGAGAATCCTCGCAGGAAAACTCAGAGGTTTTTACAGAACAGTGAATGATAAAAAGTAAAAATGAGGAATGAGAGGTTTATATAGTCCCTTTTCAGGAAGCCGAAAAGACGTTCATTGAATGCGCCGAGTTGGAGTTTTGCAACCGTCGAGTGCACAGCTGGCCTCGAGAGACGAGTTACAAGTGAGTTCACGCGCGTGTTAGAACCTCCACGGCCAAAAGTCTAACGAGCGTGATTACACGTAACATGAAAAGTTCGGATCAACCTAATGGTATCCGCGCTTCGCGAGAGTACGACCAATCTGACAACAGATTCCGAATCTCATCATGACCAAAGTCATGATTTTGGGCGCTTCTGTTTCCAAGGGCGTTTAAATTCAAACATTTCTAATTTCAAAAATATTTCCATACAAGATTTCTCGGTTCTTTCCAGAGAAAACGAGTCAGCATAAGTTGCATCCAAAGCCTGGCAGAACGGCGCAAGAAAATTCCTTTACTGAAACTATATCAGACGAAAGGAATTGGGGGGTAACTGTTAGGATAGAAATCCAATTCTGCCCAAATGGGCTAGGATCGTGGCCCATTAAGGCTTACCAAGACTGTCATATCCAACAGACTCAAAGATCAGTCGTAACTACATAAAGATCAAGGAAGGTTAAAAGTCGGTATCAAGTCGGTTAAAGACCGACTTAGAACTTACAACGACCACGAGGGAAGTCCCACAACTCCACGATATCAAGTCGGTTAAAGACCGACTTGGCAACTTACAAACGACCATGAAGGAAGTCCCACGACTCCACGATATCAAGTCGGTTAAAGATCGACTTGGCAACTTACAAACGACCATGAAGGAAGTCCCACGACTCCACGATATTAAGTCGGTTAAAGACCGACTTGACAATGATCGTGGAGAATACATCTCAGTCCCATGATCCGCACAAAACGGAGGTGGCCCAACGATCTAATGCCGGTTGAGGGTTGACTCCGTAACCTTTGCGGAGTCTGAACCACGACGCCATGATCTCAAGTCAGTTAAAGACCGACTCGACAACGATCGTGGGGAGTACACCTCAATCCCACGATCCGAGGGTTAACTCCGTAACCTTTGCGAAGTCTGAACCACGACGCCATGATCTCAAGTCGGTTAAAGACCAACTCGACAACGATCGTGTGAAGTATACCTCAATCCCACGATCCGAATAGTCGACAAGCACTCCGGATCTGACACGTGGTCCAATAGAAGAACCGGATCACTCTCAACATTTTATGTATAAATACCTCACGACTAGACAGGTAAATTTTTAGATTGCTCATAGTGATTAAGAGTGTATACACTTGAGATAATACTGACAAAATCATCGGAGTGGGATTGTCGGATTCCCCCTGACGTAGTTTTCTATTTTACAGGACAGCAGAAATAGGCTCTTTCAGTTCATCAGCTACCATACCCGAAACTGTTCTAACAGATAGTTTGATCACGATGTGTTGATGGTACATGGGGTTGAAGAGTAAGTCCTACACTTGCATGTAGGGTACGTCGCACAAGATCTTAGTATAAATTAAAATTTATTCTTAAAACCAATAGCACACACACGTACATACTTCTTAATATTAAAGAAGCCTACGTACTCCAAGGACAAAGCCCAACACAAACCACGCACTGCCCAGTTGAGAGAGCAATTTATTTAGACATAACAAAATAAAATAAAATATAACAATTAAAGCATACGACACCGGCCACCAATCATTTGAAATCTACCCAATTAATCCTCCCAGAAGTTGGACACGACCAATCATGATGAATCTTTTCTTTGTTCCTCTGTTGCACTTGTACTCAGTAAAGTAGATTTCCTGTCCTACACGGAACTCCTTTGCACGAGCAAAGGCACTCCAACCTCCCTTGAGACGCCATCTGTCACCAGTAGTTTCTGTCAAAAACATGTCCCAGCGAGTCATGTTAGGGTCATAGACTGGAAGTTTGATTTCAGTAGGTTCACTTTCATTTGAAGGACGATCAAAAGCTGCGGGGTAGAGTTCGGAAACATCTGATCGCGGTAAATAGAGTCTTTCTAAATCACTTTTTGCCAATTTCTTCTTGAACAGCAGTTTAGGCCTAAAATCGGTAAGCTCGAGTTTATCTTCTGGTATTGCAGCCATGGTCAGTCGATCTCACCTTCTGCCAATCCTGTAATTATATCAAACAGATCGAGCGAAAAGAACAAATTGTGTGACAAAGCTAGAGTAAATAAGAGAAGTGCTTTTTGAATAACAAATTTTTTTTCTTTCTATTTTAACTGTTGCAATCAACATTTTATTCTTTAAAATCTAGGGATAATTGCACCGTTGGTCCCTGTGGTATGCCAAAATTATTTTTCACTCCCTATGGTTTAAAAAGTTCATAAAATCCATGTGGTATGCAATAATTACAAATCGATCTTTGGCGTCAAATTCTGTTAAAATTTTTAACAGATTCCGTCAAATGCCACGTCAGCGCCACGTGTCGTCATCTTATTGGTGACACGTGGCGCTGACATGTCCAATCTTAATAAAATAATATAAATTTATTAAAAAATAAATAAAAATACTTATTTTTTTTAAAAATAAAATAAAAAAAAAAAAAACAAAAAAAAAATGGGGGAAGGGGTGGCCGTGCGCCAACCCCCAAGGGGTGTCCCAGCCACTCCAAGCTTGCCCTTTTTTCTTCTTCTTCTTCTTCTTCTTCTTCTTTTTTTTTTTTTTTTTTTTTTTTTAAGTTTAATTTTTTTTTAATAAATTTATATTTTTTTATTAAGATGGACACGTGTCGCCAAAAGATTGTGACACGTGTTGCTGACGTGTAGGGCTAACAGATTCCGTCAAAATTGTGGACGAAAAATCGACCCAGGGAGTAAAACGTAATTATTGCATACCACATGGATCTCTCATGAACTTTTTAAATCATAGGGAGTGAAAAATAATTATGGCATACCACAGGGACCAACGACGCAATTATCCCTAAAATCTATGCACAAATAGCAAGTCAAATTACGAAGCATGAGAAAAAAGTATACTTTAAAAATTCGGGAAATCGCATATATAGCTAGAGTGACTATAATTTTTATATATTTTTTGATAAGTAAATACAACATTAAATGTAGGTCTAATATATATATATATAGTTAACTAGAAATCAATGAAAATGTCAAGCAGTTCACAAAACGAATAAATTGCAAATCTAAAACAAAAGTTTTAGTCTATAAAAATTCTATCTTGTACCATTCAAATCAAATATATATCAAGATATCCATGGAGAAATCAGATCAAAATATCAAATAACGTAAAACATCTACAAAAGGTAGAGAAAATCATACCAGATAATTAAACCAAGTGCGTCTCTAATCTTTAGTCCAATCTGGTATATGCATGCATGTATAGCCTTAGAGTGGATATATATAGCAACTACTGCATGCTTCTATTTATAGATCGATCAGCCGTTCCAGTACCTAACCCGACTAAACAAGCATGTCGCTTTCTTTAGTTTTCGTGGGGTCATTTGAATCTTCTAAAAGTTAAAAGAATGTCTTGACCTAGCTAGCTAGCCAACTAAAAGCTTTAATTAATCTCAAGCATGTGTCGGCAGCCGGTGTTGCACAACTAATCATTAGATAGTCAAATATGGCTATCAGACAAACCCCACCATGGTTGACTGGATAAGACATGATGAACTAATTAACTAGATGTTCTAGAAGCAGAAGATTAGCAATGTGGGGGGTTTTCTTTTGGAAGATATAACTTGTCCACGTGTAAGTTTTTGTACGAATAGCTGTAAATTATTCTTTCGCTTGTTTAACATCATTAGATATGATATGCCGTTAATAAAGTGACCCCATCAATCATATCGAGCTCTATAGTAAGAGCATCAGTATCAAAGTAGCTATTTCAAATGTTTCACCAAATAATAGTGAAATATCTCAAAATCCCTCTTGTATCAAGCTCTCCATAGTTTCTCCAAAACAACACTTGTCAGAAACTCTCTCTAAATCTGTCGCCCAGCTATTCTCACGCCATTCTTATTATATCATTTTATTCATTTCTCCCGCTTCTTTCACTTTCCTCCCGCCTTCCACTTTCCGTGCATTTCTCTTTGGCACTGTGCGATTTCTTCACTGAGAGTGCGATTTCTTCTTCAGTGCTGTGCAATTTCAACGGAGACTCGAGCTCGCCCCTTCATCGGAGGTTCCTCATCGCACGTTCCAGATCTGTCTTTGCTTCGGTACTGCTCTCTCCCTCTCCCTCTCTCTCTCCGTTGCTTGGGTGCTTGGGTTTTAGTTCAAAGGGGTATGGGGCTATGAATGGGTTTAGTTCAAAGGGGTATGGGGCTTTCTTTTTATCCCCATTTGTAGCTTGATTCATTTAATTTTTGGATTTGATATGTTTTAAAATCTCTGGGGTTTGACGATCTAGAGCCATCATTGTTTGTGTCTTATGAGTTGTTGATGTTTCTTTGTATGGGTTTCTTAGATTAAGTTTTATTTGTCTGCTTTGAGTTGCCTCTGCTTTAAGTTTTATTTCCTGAATCTGAAATTTCAGCATATTTTGCTAGACTAGTCTCCCTGTCTGTGATGTTGTTGGTTGTTGTCGAAGCAGCGGATTGTCAAGGCTCTGTTCATACCATTTCAACCATCCATAACATGAGTATAGTAATCCACAAGCAAAACCCACTTGTATAATATGATCCCTGTTTTTGAGATGTATTTAGTTGGTATTATCCTCTTCGTTGATGGGTCAACATCCATTTCCTGTCATCTCCTAATACCATGCCCCGCCACTGATTCATTTCCTGTCATCCATTTCCTGTATTATCCTCTTCCTAATATCATTTCCCTTTTCCTTTTCTCTTTTTATTTTTCCCCTGAAATAGGAGAATTGGGTTTCCCTGCATCTTTGCAGATTCTCTGTTAGTATTTTTTTTTTCTTTCTTTCTTATTTGGTAGAAACAATAGATATCCCTAAGCCGTAACAAATGACATAAGAGTAAATGACATGTTCCTGATGTCAGGATTTGAGTGGGAGAGTACTAAACTTGGGGAGACTAGAGCGTATGACAGGTTCTTGATGTTCGGATTTGAGTGGAAAAGATTATAGCACTCTGATAGCTTATGCTTTGTCCTATATTGAGTGTAACTTTATAGCTGTTGATAAATGAAGATAAAGAAATGGCTTCTAACTAGGTCCAAGGCATTCGCAAAGCAGGATTTGTTTTGTGGACCCTTATAAATTTGTCTGTTGTTTGAACTACATATTCTATACACCTACAACATAATTCTTTGAGGAAAAAAAATAATAGATTTGAAGAGTTATGTGTGCAGGAACTGAAGGAAAGTAACGTACCACTTGAAAATGTCCACATTTGTTACTCTCCATTTTCAAGAACAACTCACACTGCTAAAGTTGTTGCATCTATGTTGAATCTTCCATATCCCTGCATCTTTGCAGATTCTCTATTAGTATTTTTTTTCTTTCTTTCTTATTTGGTAGAAACAATAGATATAATTATGTATTTTCCTACTGCAGCTTGTGGGTTTCTTTCATATGCTCAGTCCGATTGTTCCAAATTCTGGTTTTATTGGTTGTATTTTTGTTAATTTGAAGTTTTGGTGCAGACTATGCTGGTTTATTTACAATTTTGTGTGAATTATGTTTTGATGTAGTGATTTTCTCCTTGCAATGTGTAGAAAGCTTCAGACTTTATGAATAAACATGCTTTTCTAGTTATGTTTTGATCTAGTTATGTTTTGATCTAGTGATGTTTTGATCTAGTTATGCTTTTCTTTTTTATTTGTGTGTGTGTTAAACATGCTGTTCTGAATGCATCCTATTGTAGGCATTGGTTTGTGTAAAAACTTTAACAAGATTATTACTTAACTTTCTTTTCTGCAATTTTCAATATCTGGGTAGGCTATGGCCGAAAAGAAAATTATAGCGATATAATGTTTTAACTAAATTTTGGTGTATGGTTTGGATTAGGGGGCCGATTAGTGATGGATTTACAAACTCCTCAATCTGGTTACTACACTAATCTTATAACTGAAGATGATCTTGAGTTTGAATGCACAAATGAAATTAGTGAACAGCAACAGGCTTCGCCCGAAGTTGAGGTTGAACCTACTATTAAGAAATCGTGCCGGGGTAGCAACTTCACCATTATCGATGACAATTTGCTTGTGGAGGCATGGCTTTATGTTTCTATGGATGCCGTTCAAGGAAATCAACAAAAACATAAGATTTATTGGAAAAGAATTTGTGACTACTTTAACGAACACAAGACACATGGAGTCAACCGTAATCAGACATCTCTAATGAATCGATGGTCAACGATTCAACTTGCAGTAAATAAGTTTTGTGGCTTCTTAGCCCAAATTGAAAAGAGGTCACAAAGTGGCTTGACTGAGCAAGACAAGGTACGTTTTAATTATGGTCTTGAGTGTGTTAAGTAGTTGATACACTGTGCACTTATGACACATATACCGACACATTATCATGTTTAGGGTGCCTATTGAAGAGATTCTAATTATGTTGTATTTGCTAATAAATTTCAGATTGGCCAGGCAAGATTAATGTATTTAGATATTCAAAAATCACCCTTTCACTTTGAACATGCTTGGCTTATTTTGAGATTTCATCCAAAATGGGCGGCTCATATGGACAATGTAAAACTGAAGAAAAAATTAGTTGTGATAAATCTAGGTGATGAGGAAGCTTCTCCCAAAGGTTTTGAAGTCGAGCGACCAATAGGCCGAAAAGCCGAAAAGGAGAAACGGAAGAGCAAAGAAAAATCGAATCCAAGTGTTATTGCGATACTAAGTGACATGAATGAAGACAAGAAGAAGAAAATAAAATTGTTGGAGGAAGCACGTGAGCAAGACAAAGCGATGTTTATTCTTAAGCAAGAAGAAGTGCGCCTTAAAGAGGATGAATTGCGTCTTAGAGAAAAAACGTTTCGGTTCGAAAAAGAGAGAGAGATAAAAGAATTTATGTTAATGGATGCAAGTCACTTGGATGAAGATGGCCAAGAGTATGTTCGCCGACGCAAAAAGGCAATCCTTGAAGGTCAAATTCACAATCCTTGAAGGTTGTAATGGCCCATGCTTTTAGTGTAGATGGCCAACAGTAATGGCCTATTTTGCTAGACTAGGACTTTTGATCAAGATTGTTTGAAAGTTATTAGTACTTTATTATTTAACTAGGATTATGCTTTAAGATGAATATCCATGACTAATCTCGACAAGTTTTTGATAATATATATCCTCATGTAATTTAAATGATATTGGTGAAATATTTTGAAATTTTTTTTCACCAGCCATTCCAAAGTTGATTACTAGTAGACATGTAAGAGAAACCAGTTTTGGTGCTTTAGATCAATTATCTAGAAGAAAAAAATGCAATAGATAACAAATACTAGCAGATGCAATTAGATCAAATCAGAGAAGAGATTGTTCCATGAGGTATTTTGTGATTGTTATATTTTCAGTAGACTCAATTGCATGTTTACAAGATGGGATGAAACAATCACGCTTTACAATGTGGTAAAAAGTAGAATTGGTGAGATGAGGTGTTGGTTGAGAAGCAACCAACGTGATTAATGCAATTGATGGAACAATTCAATGTAAAATATAGCTCATTCATTAATGCATGTGAAAAATAAATTTAATTGGTGCAATCTTACATATGCTATAATCTGGAACAAGATTCACGTTAAGTTTCTGTGGGTTTATTCATTACAACATATAATACCACAAAAAAAAAAAAAAAAAAAAAAAAACATAACATAACATAACATGTTAATATTAATAACTAGTAAAATAATATTCATTACAGCACATCTTTAGTCATTACAACATATAATACCACAAAAAAAAAAAAACATAACATAACATAACATGTTAATATTAATATTAATAACTAGTACAAAATATCCATGACTAATATGTAGTTCCTATGCCTCACTATGTAGTTGCCATAAGTGCTCAACAAGATCCAACTGGAGTTGAGAATGAGTTTCCCTGTCTCTAATGGAATGATGGCGTTGAATGAACTCATTAAAATCATTTGTAGCCCCAAGTGTCACTGGTTCAAGTGGTTCATTGAGTTGTTCATACTCAAAGTCTTCTTCTCCATTATTAGTTCGCTCATCTTCAACGATCATATTATGTAGAATTACACATGCCATCATTATGTCTTTAAGTGTTTCAAGTTTCCAAAATCGTGCAGGTCCACGTACTATTGCAAATCGTGCTTGAAGTACTCCAAACGCCCGCTCTACATCTTTCCTCGCCGACTCTTGGGCTGTAGCAAAGTGTTTTCTCTTATTTCCTTGTGGAGATGAAATTGTTTTTACAAATGTTGCCCACTGTGGATATATGCCATCAGCGAGGTAGTATCCCATATTATAGTTATGACCATTAACAGTGTAGTTAACAGGAGGAGTACGTCCTTGAGCGAGATCAGAAAATATAAATGACCTTTCCAGCACGTTTATATCATTATGAGACCCAGGTAAACCAAAAAAAGCGTGCCATATCCAAAGATCATATGAAGCCACTGCTTCCAAAATAATAGTTGGTTCGTGAAAATGACCAGAATACATACCTTGCCATGAAGCTGGACAATTTTTCCATTTCCAGTGCATGCAATCAATGCTCCCTAACATGCCTGGAAATCCACGGTTTTTGCCTTCCGCTAACAATCTAGCGATGTCTTCATTGTTGGGTGACCTTAAGTATTTTTCTGAAAAAATTGAAATCACTGCTTGAACAAACCTTTTAAGACTCTTAAGGACAGTGGCTTCTCCAATCTTCAAGTATTCATCCATAAAGTCAGCTGTAACACCATATGCAAGCATCCTAAGTGCGGCTGTAATTTTCTGAATGGAAGTAAATCCAAGCTTTTGGGCACCATCTCTTCTTTGGACAAAATACGGATCATGGGCTTCAACCGCAAATTGAATACGGCAAAAAAGATCACGACTCATTCGAAATCTCCTTCGAAAATATTTGTGAGGATATATTGGTGGTTCAGCAAAATAGTCACGAAAAAGATCTGCCCCGGCTTGTAAGCGATCACGCCGGATGAATGTGCGACGTTTTTTAGAACGACCATGTGATGCTGATATTTCTTCTTCCATTGCAAGATTTGCAATTATCTCTAACTCTTCATCAGAGTCTGACTCCATAAGAATCATTTTGTAAAAGGAAGAACGAGCCATAACAAGAAAACAAAGATTGAGAGTCAATGTGAGTTTTGCTGAGTTCTTTAGGAGAGTTGAGTTGAAGAACACTTTGAGTTTTGGTAAGTTTAATTTGTTGTGTTTAAATTCAAGACTTCGACTGGTTTTCTCTGATACATATTTGTCTTGTCTCATTTATTATCAATAAATTTCTCTTTAATCTTTGTTGGCTCCGCAGGTTGTTAAAGAGTTTAAATTTACTGGTTGATGGTTTAATTGGCGTGTCATGACTGGTAGTTGGCATGTTTGGCTTTAAACATTAATGTTGAGTGGCAAAAACAAAAGAAAAAAAAAATGCTGGACGTTGGCATGTTTGACTCTAAACATTAATGTTGAGTGGCAAAATAATAAAAATAATAATAAAAAAAAAGAAAAAAAGAAAGAAGCAATGCTGGACGTTGATGGTTTAATTAAAGTGGGTGGATATATGGTTTAATGAAAGTGGTGTGGTGGTAGTTGGTTTCAATTTAAACATTAATGTTGAGTGGCCAAAAAAAAAAAAATATGCTGGACGTTGGATGAAGAGAGTCGGCTAGTTGTTAGTGCAATTTTGATGTTCATGAAAGTAGTTAGTTAAAGTAGTTATTCTCATAACCAATAAAAAATAATATATAGTTAAAATAGAGAAATATTTGGAGAGTTTGATGTAGGAGCTACTTTAAAAGTGATGGATAAAATAAGAAAAGTAGATTGTTTGACTTAAATTTGAAAAAAAATTTAGAGAGCTTGATAATGATGCTCTAACATGTAGTTAGTTACACATCTCTATCATTAGATCATTACCAACAACCACAAGGCCGAAATGTTTTGTGGATGAACAAAAAGAAACCCAAAAAAGACAACTGTACGTGGGTCAGCCATGCACATGTATGCACGCGCCCCAACATGAATAGACGTCATAGGTCTTTCGTACATCAAGTGGCTCATCGGTGAAAACAAGGGTCTTTGAGACCGACCTAAGATGATAAAAAGCTTAAAATAATTTAGCCCAGTGCCAACCATGCACTCTCTATGATTCATTGATTTGATGATTTCAAGCTTTATTTGCTCAACGACACAGGTGAGTGTTCAGAAAAAAGTTATAAATAATTAACAATAATAACGTACGGAGATTGCTCTAGAAAAGAAAAATAGATTTTCGGTGGATGTCTCATAAACTTTGATTTTGGTTCAATTCAAAGTCAACTCTTTTAAAAGTATCCGTAATTCTTTTATTAATTGCACTATAGCTGGATCTTGGAATTTTTTTAAAGTAATTTAAAGTCTGAATGTTAGTACAGTCGATGGACGTGGGTCTCATCATTCATAAATTTCACCAATATATCTTAGTTATGTTAAAATTGTGCACTTTTAATTGTGCAACTAACACATTTCACTTTTCAAACCCTTGTGAATAAGTTCAAATGAATGTTGTGAAGACCGAGAAATTAAATAGGGAGTTTAGCAATTAATAAGATTATATTTATTAAATTGATGTGATTGACATTTATATTATGGAAATAAAATACCCTGGTGTTAAGATAAATGAATTATAGTAGGTCTCAATTGAGTAAATAATTAATCACATTAACCAATGTATTGATAAAATTAAATGTGGGGTAGATATTAAATGTTAAATGATAGGATTAATGGATTTGGGGTCCTAGTATAATTAATAATAGTTGGGGGTTTAAAGAATAAGGAAATCTCCCCAACCCCCTCACGTCTCGCCACGTGTCCCTTACTTATCCTATTCTTTCTTTTCTCTTTTCTTTCTTCTCTTCCTCACCCGCACAACCCCTGTTGCACGCCCAGTTCATGTTCTTCTTCCCCCTGTCTTCCTTCTTCTTCATTTCTTCTTCTTTGTTCTTCTGCTTGAACGACCCACAGTGAGAGAATGAGGGAGAGATCATGGGATTGAGAGAGAGTGGAGAGACAGAGAGATGAGACCGAGAGAGAGATGCCGTGAGGAAGACCTGACCTCCGTGAGGTCCGGTTTTCCGGCCAACCATGGTGAGTCTCAGGGGACGCCGGCGGAGCTGGAGGACGCGATTTTCGGCGTGGCAGAGTGATTTTCGGCGGAAACCAGACCCAATTTCTGGCGAACCCGTGCGTTGAAACCCATCTAACCCGTGAGACCCGAGAACCCGTTGAACCCGATCCTCCATGATCGGCGACTGGGACTGAAATCCGGCGATGGTGGAGCTCCGGCGGAATCCAGGAGCTTGAACCCGCGACCCGTGAGCCCAGAAAACCCGATGACCCGTGACCGTGACCCGTGCGACCCGTGACCCGCCTGACCCGAGAAGAAGACCCGGTTCTTCAAAGTGATTTCCGGCGGAATCAGTGGCCTTTTCCGGCGGATTTGTTGAGGAAAATCCCCAAGGTATATAAATCCTATAATTTTGTGGATTGATTTGATTATAGTGAAATTAGGGTTTTATGACTTTGGGGGTTTTGTTCGGCCGTGTGTGATACTTGTGTTGACAGGATTGTTACCGTTAGCTTAGTATTTTCTGAGTTGGTATTTGTTGTTTATAGGTTGTGTGTGGGTCGACTGTGTTCTCTGTTGTGGCCGGTTGTGTGTTGGCAGGGACTATTTGGGTGTTTTCTGGACTGTCGGCTGATTTGATTGGGTATTTTAAATGTGTCTCCTGTTTGATGTGCTGGGCTGAACTGATTTTAGCATTGAGAAACCGAAACCCCTGTTTTTAGTATGTTAACTGAATGGCTTGGAGCCCCTATGATGTGGGATTATCTTTGATCATTAGTAATTTTATGGTGTTGATTTTAGTTGATAAATTATGAATCGAGAGATTATTCCCTTGTGTTGGCTATATACTCGCGGTTTGGTGCTTGGAGTTGTTTGATGGATTTGGGATTTTGGACAACCGGGTACTGTATTGTTCTGTTCTAGAAATAAGGTTTTCAAAATAATAAAATATGATTCCCTAGTTTGACTATGAAAGACTGAGTAGTTTTGAAAGGGTGGGGTTTAGGTTCGGTCACTAATTTCCGAACAACTAAATTGGATTGTTAGAATTATGATATGTTGGTGTTAATGGCTCCATGTATATGGATTTTAATGGCCATATTCTTAAGTATTGGTGAATGGTAATTTATTGATGAAGGTTGTAGTTGATTTTAAGTTGTTAACCCTATGTATTGGATTTGTTGATATACTTTGGGTTGAGACCTCATGGTGATATTAGAGAACGTAATTGTTAATTGTTGATGATGGGTGTTGTGTAATTTTGATGGATTGGTTTGGGAGTTTTAAATTGAGTGGTAACGTTGGGTTATGGTTATTTGATAGAGAATGAGTATAATGTTTATGGATGTGAATTGAGGCTTTAATGGATGTATTTTGTTGTTGACCGGATGAGTTATTGATGTTGGAGTTGGTCTCTTTGATTTTTAGTTATGTTGCCTATGGATGATATGTGGTAATATTTGAGAGCTTTGGGTTGATGAATGGCCGCCATGGATGTTGAAGGTTTGGTCGTAGGAGAATCTTGGATTATTGTTGGAATAGAGATTGTGATAATTATGATTAATGTTGTATGAATTTTAAGGGATTGTTTTGATAAGTTAACCGATTAAGAATAGTGTTTATTTCAGAGCTTAATTTGAAGGGTAGCTATGATAGATGGTTAGTAGCTAATAAAAGATAAAAGTGTTGAATGTAATAACAATGGTGTTTAAGGATAAGAAATAAATTAAGATATAAACCTAGAGCCTAAGACTAATATCATAGGAGACAAATGATGATATAAACTACCCAAATAACCCTAAGTTAATATGTATAAGCTAATTGACTTATAGAACATATAAATGTGATATAAGTCAATTATGTAGCAACCTAGTGACTAATTCACCTGTCTATATATATACATAGTACTTATGTGTATCATCGGATTAGGTTTAAGCGTTGTATGTGTATACATATAAATGTATATGAATCAAATATACATTGTTAATATAATAAATAGACTAGTAAAATAATAGAAGTATCTTAAAGATAAATAAGTGATAAAATATGAACCTACAAGCGAGGATTGACCTAATAGTAGTTAAAGGAACTTAATTGGTTCTAGAGATAGAGTAATGCGACGTGTGAGCACGCGGGTAGTTAGGATGTCATAGAGTATGTGATTCAATAGCATAGTCTAATGCTACCAATGTTTGCAGGATTATGTTCGGATTGGAGACTTTAATTGGTTCTCCAATGTAAAGTCCAAGTGACTAGAGTCCAAGGAGTGTTTGAGTTGGAGTCTAATGCAGCCAAGGTGGGTATTCCACTCACTGAGAAAATATATATTTTTATATGTATTGGATTGATAAAAATATATATATTGTTTATGAAACCGAACCAACCATATGATGAAATGTATGTTTTGAGATGATTTGATTAGTTTCGATTATGTTCAAATATTATCAATGATGTTTAAGAATTGATGCAAGAGTGAAATGTGTTAATTGATTTAAAGTGTTTGAGTATGTTTTGCGGTTGAGATTTAAATTATGCAAATTGTTTGAGAACATGTCATGTTGAAACTGCGTAGATTTGATAAAGAAACTAAGTTTTGAATGATTTCAAAGTGTTGGGTAAAATGCTGGATTTGTTTACTTTTAAAAGGACGTGATTTAACAACTGCATGATTTCAGCGTGACACAGTAGTGCAATATATACTGGTCAAGCACGGAACATTGAGCATGTAGTATAGAGCATACATACCAGCAGTATCAGTATATCAGCAGCATAACAGTATCAGCAGTATCAGTATCAGCAGCATAACAGTATCAGTATCAGCAGTATCAGTATCAGCAGCATAACAGTATCAGCCCCAGTTCATGCATAGCATTATAGCATTGTTTTGTGAGAGAGGTTTTTATGTTATGAGTAGTTTTACTAGACGTATTGGTATGCATAAGAGTCTTCATGAAAAAGATCTTATGTATATTTTTATCGGATAGTCATGTGTTAATATCATACATTGAACTTGAAAGTACATGGATACATGACTACCCAGGTGCGAGTAATGGCATGTCTATGAGTAAGAAGGTTGACTGTTCTTGTTCTTCAGGAAAGACGTGTTAGTATGATTGAGTTTAACTCTAGTGCTCTCATGATCTACTGACGTCAAGGCACGAAACTGGAATACGATTAGAGATGGTGTTGCGAGTGTTTTGTTGAAGGATGTTATCCTAGTATGGAAGAGTAAGATGCCATGTTCTTTGCTTAAGACTTATGTGTATACGTGATATCTGTGATGGAGTGATCGTGTGCACATATGTCCAAGCGACCGGTGAAAAGTATTATTATAGAGGGGTCTATATGTAAAAACTTCCAAGGAGGGATGTCTGTAACTTCTACATGTTTTCACAGCTATATAGTATGTTTTAAATGATTTCTGAATAGTCGGTGTTTGCTACATTAGCTGTTAGTAAATTGTGGCTAATATAGTGCTCGCACGACTAAAATAATATAAAGGTTGGTTCTTTGTGAAAACTCAGTTAGTCTTATACCACTGAGGTCTTAGTATGAGGTATACTAAGGCGGTGAACTCATTATTTCACCTATGCGGATGTGGATACCACCACAACCGTGTAGATGATGTTTCTTTGGCTGCAGGTACTTCGGTATAGTCGATGGGTCGGTAGCAGTGTGCTTGGGATATTATGACTGAAGCTCGCCGCGACAGTTGTAATTGTTGGACCACGGGTTGTCCACTATTTTATAGGTTTGGTATGGCTTGTGACGTTTGTGTCACTTATTCTTTGTTAAGCCATTATTGTTATAGTGTTAATAAGACTCAAACAGATAGATGTTAAATGGCTATTTGTTGTAATTAACTTGTGATAGATGTATAAGTTGTAATTTCGCTATTCAGATTTATGTTTTCCGCTGCATAGATAGATGTATGTTATACTCTGATTATCAGGTACATGTTATGGGGCATGTGCCATATGTTGGCTGAGCGACACGTAGTCGTGCCACTGCGATGACACGTTTTATAAAAAAAAAAAAAAAAAAAAAAAACCGGGTCATCACAAATGTGGCAGCTCCAGCCAAAAAATATTTGTCGCACCCACCAACTGCTCGTGCAAGTGGACATATAGTCATGAATGTCGCTTTCTTTAGACAAGATCATCTTCTCAATTTCTCAAGGTCGTATAATTGTGGTCGGCTAGTGGCTAGAGAATTTAGAAACACGTCTTTAACCATTCGTAAAATGATTTAGATAGATTGTTAAATAGTGGACCAATTTTTTTATTTTTTTTTCTAAGCAACTATTAAAGTATTAATTAATAAATTAATATACTTAAGACCCCGCTTGGTATGTGGTGCTAGAAGCCTGTACATTTTGAGACTTTAGTTGATATACAAAGCAAGTTGCCTGAAGTGCATATTGGTGCTGTTGACAAGCCTGTTTGGACCATCACCCGATCTGGAACCTTTGTTTGCTCAGACAACTAAGCCCCTAAAAATCCACTAACTGGAGAGGATCCAAATGCATTTTCCACCAACTTGTCCAAAACATATAAAAGTAATTATATAAAAGTACTTCACAACTAGCTTATGTTTTTGAAAAATGTGAAAATAAGGTTGGGAATGATGTTGGACGATTCTGCATTGTATTGTAACTTGCCGAACATACCCAACAGGAAATGAAATGAAGAAAAGCATGTTGTACAACTCATCATTAGATAACCAATTATGACTGCTATGTTTGACCGCTATTACCAAATTATTATTATTATTATTATTATTATTTCACAAATCATTCAAAACTCATTTTTTCTTTACATCACTTCTTATCACTTTTGGCTAGAATAATTATGCAAAATCATAAAAAAAAAAAAAAATTACATCCCATTATCTACTAAAAGTAAAAAATTGATCATTTATCTAGAATTTATGAATAGTGTAACTCCACACGTGGAATTACACAATTTTTACAATTCCATCTTTCTTTTTTAATATTTCTTTTGGGGGGTTCAAACCGACGCTACATATATAACACAATAATTTTATCACTCGACTTTAAACTTTATGCGCATGAAATAATGATACACTGTTTAGTCCAAATTAGAATATTGCTTAACCCTAACAATTATCTGATCTTGCTTTTAGCTTTAAGTTGACTGTGGTTACAATGGTGAGACATTGGAGTATTTAGTACGCCAACTAGATTATCAAAGTGGCGTTTATGTAATTACAATATTTACGTAACTTTGAGTTTTGTATTTGCAATAGAATAGCTTTCCAACTAAAAGCTTTAATTAATTGATTCTGAGGTATACTTGGCACTACCAAAAAAAAAAAAAAAAAAGCTTTTTGAGCTGTTTTTGCTGTAGCCGTTTTAGAAAAACGGCTCGAATTAGACCGTTTTCGTTAAAACAATTCTAATTAGAGACGCTTTTAAAAAAGGGCTCTAATTTGAATCGTTTTAACAAAAAAAAAAAAAAATGTCTCAAATTAGAGCCGTTTTGTTAAAAACACCTCTATTTTGAGATGTTTTAGTTAACCTTATATACTCAGTGCACCTCGTTTCGAGCCCAAAATCCATTGTTTTCCCTTCAAAAAAATTCACTTTAGATTTTTTTTTTTCCATTTATGGAAACTTTTCATTTATTGTTTAGGAGGTGATTCTGAGCCCGATTTGGGCTAGATTTTTGGCAGCTTACTTATTTTATTCTGTATTTCGTTTTATTAGGGTTATTAGGATTTTGCTATTTTTGGTAAAATCTTACTAAACGTCGAATTTTTTAGTTATATTAGCCTGGCTTGTGGGCGTTTTCCAAAACAACTGATTATTGATATTTTCATTGAAGTTCAGAGATTGTCTCTATGTTTTGGGATAAAACATAACAAAAACATACACCACCAATCACTTCAAATCTACCCAATTACTCCGAAAATTCAGATGCGTCCAATCACGAGTATCTTTCCTCTGTTGCACTTGTACTCAGTAAAGTTGATTTCCTGTCCTTCACTGAAGTCCCATTCACGAGCAAATCCCCTCCAACCTCCCTTGAGATGCCATCTGTCACCAGTAGTTTCTGTCAAAAACATGTTCTAGTGAGTCATGTTAGGGTCATAGATTGGAAGTTCGATTTCAGAATGTTCACTTTCATTTGAAGGACGATCAAAAGCTGCGGGACAGAGTTTGGAAACATCTGATCGCGGTAAATAGTGTGACGACCCTTTTTTTTTCTTTTTTTTTTTAATTTTTATACAAAACATTTGCATATACGTTAGTTTCTTAAAATATAAACGGATCTTCACAATGGCACGACGATATGTAGCAAAGCCAACATATGGTACATACCCCATAATATGTACCTGGTAAATCAAAGTATAACATATATCTACTATGCAGCGAAAAACATAAACCTAATAGCGAAAACCACATCTTAAACATCTATCATAAATTAATCATAATCAAGAACTAATATTACATCTATCTATTTAAGTATTTCCTCAAATTAAATACATAACATAAATGACTTTATACAATAATAAGTGGCACAGGCATCATAGGCCATATACAAAACCCATCAAATAGAGGACACCCATGGTCCCACAATTACGACCGTCGCGGCGATCTTCAGTCATAATATCTCAAGTACACTTCTACTACGTCATCAACTACGACCGGAGTACCTACAGCCAAAGAAACATCATCTATACGGTTGTGGGGGTTTGCCACATCCGTATAGGTGGAATTATTAGCCCATCGTCTTAGCATAAATAAATACACAAAGACTTCAAAGGTATACTATTCACTGAGTTTTGGCAAAGAACCAACTTTTCCTTTTTAGTCATGCGTATACTAAAACAAATACCAATTTGAAAACCCCTATAGCTGATATAACAGACACCGACTAATAGACACTACAAAAAAAAGACAGTTTGGCGTTGTTTTTATTAGCGTCAATTATGAGAAACGTCGCTAACCTTAGTACTTTGCGTCGTTTAAAACATAAGCGACGTTATTTTATGGCTCTTAATAAAAGCGCCGTAAAATAACGTTGTTTGTTTTTGAAATGACGCTAATATAACCTTTTAGCGTCGGTTATTTTTGAAACGACGACAAATTGGCACTGAAATTTAATTCAGTAACCCCGGCCCGCGCGAAAACTCGCGCGGATTTTAATTAGCTTCTTTCCCTTTCTTTTCACACATCACGCCGCCCAGCTGCTTCTCCCCCCCCCCCCCCTTTTTTTTTTTTTTTTTTTTCTCATTTTCCCTCTTTCGTCTGCTCTTTGGTTTCGATCAGTGTGGCTAAACCAAGCAATTTTTTCAAGCAATCAGAGATCCTTTTGCAAAGGTATGAAATTCCTTCTTTTTTTTTTCTTTTTTTTTTTTTTTCTGAAGAATATGGTCCAGCTCTTATTTTCTAGGGTTTGCTTCAAATTCGTGAAGAAGAGCAACAGAGAAAGATGTTGAGGGCCTCGAAAATTTCCATCTTTTGTCTCTTGGAAGTTGAAGGATAAAGGTTCTTATTTGATTTCTGATATTTTCTTTGGTGAGACCGATTGGGTAGAAATTTTTGTGGGTTTGTTAGCAACTGATTTGGATTTTATTTTTTATTTTTTGTTTCTGTTTAATTTGATGATTGATGGATTATTTGCTTGAGAAATTTGTTGGGTATTTTGCCTTCTCTGTTACTGTTGTGGACTAAATAGGTTGGATTTTTTGATAGGACTAAATAGGTTGGATTTTCTTTTTGGGAAATCACGATGGTAGTGACTTTTCTGAGGTTGCCGAATGATATGTAATGGATTTACGGGAGTTTTTCTGATTTGGTTTGGAATTTAGTATTAGAAGTTAATAATTTCATTTGATAAAGTAAAACATAATTTCTGGGTTTTAGTTAGTTTTGTTAATCTTTTAGTTGATAGTTTCTGGAGTTTTTGTAACCAGACCGGATGGATGTTCTCTGTTTTAGGATGTTTGCTTGGCAGATTTTGTCGTTGATTGATATAGTGATGCATTCTTCAGTCACCGATTGGACGAGAAAAAAAAAGTGAGAAAATTAATTCAAAGAAACTATACCAAATTAATGTACTTTGGGCTATACTGATCAACATCCTCTCTGCTCTTTGTTTCTTCTTCTACTTCTTTACGCTCTTTGGGTAACACCACTACCTTCCACTCTGACTATAAACATGTTTAACTATGTATTTATGCGCTTATGGAATCCAGATATTTTGTTTTTGTTTTTTTATTTTTTATTTTTTGGGAGGGGGGGGGGGGGGGGTTGAAGATTGGACCTTGTTTCATGTTTGAGTTGTATAATTCAATTTATCCATGTTCTGGTTTTTCTCTTATTGTTTTCCATGGCTACAAGTCTCTTGGGTTTCAATGATCTTTTAAGTTTGTCTGATATGATGTGGTAGAGGTTCTATTCATTTTTGGGTGAAGGGGTCTGGCATCGAGAATCAGATAAATGATATTCATTGATCATTTGCATCTCAGTCCGATGAGTGCACCAGCAAGGAGTGGTTTCATTGTAGTTAGTTAAAGGCTTTAAAGGTTAAAATCAAAGTGAATACAAGAGAAAGGTCTATAATACCAGATAGACGGAATCGGGAAATGCAACTTTGTTTTAGTTCTGTAAATGTCGAATTAACTCAAAGTTAGTTTTTGAGATCATTCTGTGTTTCAATTTCTGTTCATTAAATAGAACCTGCTAAAATATATAATGGGACACCATTTCAACCCAAAAGCTTAATTCATTTTCTGATTACAAGTTCCATTGGTTCTTTAAACTTTAGCAATTGCTCTGAAACTTCTGATCATATGCAGGCAATGATTTTCTGAGAACTCGTTAATAAATTCCTAGTCGTAGTGTCAGTTTTTTAAACCACTCCTGTTTCCCTTCTTGATGTATCATTACAAGCAACAAGATATCCTGATTTTCAACTCAAAATCCGTTTACTTAAGCTAATAGGTGTTTGAGTGCTTGCATTAATGACAACTGTTATTCTGTTAAGAAGACACCTCAATACAATAAAAGAAACTAAAAGAGTTTGGAAAACTTACCAAAGTCATTTACACAAGCTGCACAATTTACATCACATATTACTAGTATTCATTGACAGGATCAAGCAAAAGAACATTTTAACATGATTAACACTAAAGTTTCAGTAGCATATATTACTAATATTCATTGCTAAATAACGTGAAAGACGATGTTTTATAGGTGCACAAGCTGTGATGGACGACGATGATGCTAATGTTGGACAACTAGGCGCAGAGATGGCAGGAGAATGATGCTAATGTCATATTTTGCTTTTCATTTTTTGCATTAGTTGATCCAAGTTGAGTTATACATTGTGTTAGTTATGTTATCCTTAATGTAATTTATGTTGCTTCCTTGATGGATAATTGGATATATATGTTCCCTACCTTTTTGTTGATGTTGTTCTAAATTTTTTTATTTTCTTATTCAGGTAGATGCTGACATGCAGTGGATTGGACAAAATTTGATGGAAGAAAGAATCATTTTGATATTTATTTTTGATGTTTTGTTCAAGCCTTCAAGGGTGGAGACTATATGTACTCTTAAGTTTTTTGCATCATTTTGACTAGTTGTACTTAATGTTGGATTATAATTATATGACAATTAAAATATTTATGTTATTGTCTTAATTAAAGTACTTTTCATAATGTGTTGTTTTGCTTTTTGAATAATATATCTTTGCTTGTTTGTGGTTGATAAATGCTTTAAGTAATCATCAATATGAAAAAATGCAATACAGGTGATCAAACATTTTAAATGGAAATAGCAAAATATGGCTGGTATTTTTAACCATATTAGCGTCGTTTTTTTAGCGACGCATAACAAGCGCCGCTAATTCGTGGCGCTTATAAGCTATACAAACGCCGCTAAAATGGTAGCGGCGTTTACTTCCTAAGCGCCGCTAAATGCGCGACGCTTCACCCAAAAGCGTCGCGAATTTATTTTCTCGACTAGACTATCGCGGCATAACACAAACGTCGCGAATTAAATGTCGCGAATTAGTTAGCGACGCTTATAGAGCATTAAACGCCGCTAATTAAACGACGCCAAATTGTCTTTTTTTGTAGTGAGAAAACATTTAAAGCATACTACGCAGCTGAGCTTATACGTAGAAGTTTCATTGCTGGAAACAACTACATACATTCTCACATACTATATTACTTTTGATTCAGTTAGACTTAGAAAACAATGGCATTTAAATCATGCAACCATCCGATAGAAATACATATAAGTTCTTTCCCACTACTCATAATATAAAAACATCACTCATAAAAACAAAGATATACATGTTCATGTAAGTTTCTGTTTGTATTCCTATGGGGCGTAGGTCTCCAAATACTAGTTCATGCGTACTTTCATATGGAGCGTAGGTCCCCCTGGGCATTGATCCCCCAATAGTTCGTTTATGCATTCATGTCTCATGCTCAATGCTCATGCTTAAATACTATACATGTAATTTCATGATCATGCCTTTAACACATGCTTTCTTTATAAAACATAAACAGTATAACATATCATTTTTTAAACAATTTGTGTAACTTAAATCTCCTACTTATACTCACTCTAAAATCACATATCATATTCATACTTTAAAATATCATCATAATTTCAATATACTCAAAAGTACTCGAATCATCCAAAACAGATCATAATCAACATACAGTTGGTTCAAGTTTGCAAAACAATATATATTTTGCAATTTATCATATACGAAAATAATACTCCTCAGTGAGTAGAATACTCACTTTGGTTGCACAATACTCATGACTCGAATACTCTCCCACGGATTCTAGTTACTCGAATTCTATGTTGGAGAACCAAATGAAGTCTCCAATCCTGACACATTCTTGCAAACATTTATGACGTTAGACTATGCTATTGAACTCTATACTCTATAATACATAAACTACCCGCTTGCTCACACGTCGCGTTACCTGATCTCTAGAACTAGTTAAGTTCCTTTAACTACTATTAGGTCAATCCTTTCTTGTAGGTTCATATTTTATCACGTTTATTATCGTTAAGATACTTCTATTATTTTATTCGCTTATTTATTATTATTGTATTACATTATCATTATTAATCTCTTTTTGTAACACGTTGCTTATTTATTAAGTTAACAAAGTGTATTTGACTCATATACATATACACACATATATGCATACAACGCTTAACAAGCTTAAACCTAATCTGATGATACATTAAAATACTTGGTGTACATGGATAGGTGAATTAGTTACTAAGTTACCTTGTTTTCATTATTCACTATTAAGCTTTATATATCAAACGCTTATTAAGCTTAAGCCTAATTCAATAATATACTTAAGTATTTTTTAATATATATGAATAAGTGCATTAGTTATTTAATTATTACGCTAAATAGATTTAAAGCCTATTTATATATTTTCTTAACATTACTAATTTATATTTGTTGTCTTAGGGTTATTTTAGGTTCTTTAAAATTCTATGACATTTTTATCTTAAACCTTATATTTAATACTTAATCCTTATTTGACATATTAATTTAATAACTCATATTGGATTAGATTATAATTCCATTTGTAACATATCCGTTTACTAAAACTTGAAGCATATACATAGACTTCTACACTAGGAATTATATCTTTTGGTATTAGTTCATGTCTCTTAGAAATTCTATCTTAATATTAGTTATGTTAATATTTCAATATCTAACTCGTTATCTATGTTTATTTGACTAACTCAATTATCAATTCTTGTATTTTTTTTACATCAAGTTATTTACTTATTTTATCCTCTTATTCCCTTATTATACTTTACTTTTATTTATTCTTTTTTTTTTTTAACTATTTCATTTTCATTTTCATTCTATTAGACACCCCGATAACATATTCTCTATTTCAACCATATTTGTCATTTACATAAAAACAGTCTAAATACATTAACTTCAAACTCTTCAATTCTTTTCTAACAAACCAACTTGACCAAGCAAAACACCCTTAAAAACACCCACCATTCATCCTTGATGTTTATTCCTTGTATTTCTTCTATACTTGTTTTCTATTCAAGATTATCCTACCTAACCCTCTCTTATTCACAAACAATTACCAATAGCTACAATCATGCCTAAGGATCAACTCACACCAAAATCTTCATCCACATAAAGTCATTTAGTCCATACAAGTCTCAACTTATGAAAACAACTCCCATTTTTCTACAAAAATCACATAGCAATACACCTTAAATTCCATGCCAATATATAACTAACCCTACACTAAATCAAAACTCTCAAATCTCTTGATATTAATAAATCTAATAAAACATTTCAAAGATTAACTATAATTTAATCTCTTGATTTGTAAACAAACAACAATTAGTCTAAATCAAGCCAAAACAACTAAACTATCAAGACTTCAACACTCAAAGGAACGCCCAAAAACCAACTCTAATCCATCAATAAAATCAAGAATTTCATCAACATACCTAACAATTTTCAGTACGAAAAATGATACCCATTCGGCTACCATAAAACCACTCCAACCCAAAAATCACATAAACTGATAATCCATAAAAATTAAGCTTAAAAACCCATTGATTTGGCCAACCACATCCTAGAATCACACAACCCATAAATTTCTACACAAAATCAATCTACTAAAATCCACAAAACCAACACTCATACGGCTACAATGGAAGACACAAGAAATTAACAAAACACTACAAAACCTAGAAGTTCCATAATACCCAATCGATTCCAATAGAAAAGAAATCAAAACACCCAACGAATTTTTGATACCCATGTGATTTCTCTACTGAAGATCTTTCCAAATCAAGCTAAAAATGGAAATCAAAGCCTTACCTACTCAAAAACGAGCTTCTCCTTATTTGGGCACTGAGAAAAACATCAGAAACGCTCCTTGGCTCCACCAGCATCGACATCTCTGACCCACTCCAAAAATTGGACCTCTTGTTCTCTCACTCAGTGAATCTCTCCCTCAAACTCGATCATCTCTGACTCACACTCGATCTCTCTCATGGTTCTGTTCGGTCAAGAGGAAGAAGAGAGAAGAAGAGAAGAAAAGGGGGAGAGAAGAAGAAAGCGTGAAAAGAAGAGAGAAATAAGAAATGAGGGAAACGTGCATGAGGGAGAAAGAGAGAGAAAAAGAAAATAAAAGAGATAGGGTGAGGGACACATGGCACAATTTGAGTGGTTGGGAGAAGATGGGGTAATTTTCTCTTAGCCATTCAGATGATGACACGTGGCAGGATAGGATTCTCTTTTAATTAAAGCCCCCAACTATTACAAATTATAGTAGGTACCAATCTTATTTTATTTCTATCATCTAACCCCACATTTATTTATTTACATTCAATCCATTCAATTAATTATTTATTCCATTAGGACCCATTATTATTATTACTCTAGTTTCTCTTATTTTAACCTAGAATTATTTTATTTTCTTAACATAAATATTATTACCTAAAATATACTTATTAGTCCCATCATTTAATAAATACAATCTATTAAATGCTAAATTCCTATTAATTTTTCTTGGTCTTTACTGTTAGTGTACATTCTCCTCCTGGACAACTCAGCATCACTGAGTCACAAGCCAAGCCAAGAAATGATGCCACAACATCTCAACGTGGCAGTGAAGGAAAGTCCAAGCCAGGAGACACAGCCACGTGTGTGCAAGCCAACATGGTAAGAAGACAGCATCTCATCAATCACGCACTCCAGCATTTGTAGCATCCCAACGATCATGCAATCACAGATTATGATGTATCAATCTGTGATTGCCTAGCTGCTTCACAAACCAAAAAGAAAACACAAGCTCATTGCAGTCCACGATCACAGCTCAAAGATTGCGCAGCTGCTGCTCCCATGTAGAAAAGAAAAATCAAGGACTGTCATAAATATTCTATATGTAACTAAGGAAAGGTCCAGCTGCATCAAGCCGTGTCCATCACGAATTTGCTCCTCAAGGAATTATACACTCGCCTTGTATGGAAGACAATGCTGTCAATCCAATATTTCCTGTAATCAAGTTATTTACTTTCCTTGTTTATTAGTCTAGACCTGTGTATATAAGGACCTATGTACAAAGTTAAAATCATCAAGCAATATACAGTTTTCCACACTTGTTTTGCAATTCTTTCATTTACAAATAGTCTTTCTAAATCACTTTTTGTCAATTTCTTCTTGAACAACAGTTTATTCTTAAAATTGGTAAGCACGAGTTTATCTTCTGGTATTGCAGCCATGGTCGATTGATCTTACTTTTTGCCGATCCTGTAATTATAAAACAGATCTAGCAAAAGAACAAATTAATTAAGCTAGTGACAAATTAATGAATGAAGTGCTTTTGAATAACAAAATATTTTCTTTCTATTTTTACTTTTCAACCGTTGCAATCATCATTTTATTCTCTAAAATATATGCATAAATAAATGGAGAAAATCACTTAGAATGATACTAAAGTGAATGTAAATTTTTTATTTTTTAGATAACTGAGTTGCGACGCCCCGAATAAAAGTGTACGTAAAGCGTCTCCCCACACGAGTTTGGTAAAGTTTGCACTTTTGCCTCCAAATTTGGCCCCAAAAGTGTATTTGCATTCAAGGGTTCAAACTTTAATCGTCATTCTTCTTGAAACACTAAAGCCAATTGACTTGCCACTCACGGCGGTACTTTTTAATGACATAAAGGTCAATATTGTCTTTTCCTATTTTATTCATGAAAAAAGATTACGTACGTAAAAACTATCCAATAATCATGCACACGTACACACACTTTGCAACCCATCTTTTATATCGATCAAATCCATGCGATATATATATATATATATATAACCGGAAATCAATGAAAAACCAAAACATATATTGGGAAAAAAAAAATATATATATATATATATCTCAAGCAATTCACAGAACGAATAAATTGCAAATCTAAAACAAAAATTTAACTCTATAAAAAAGTTTTCAAATAGTGCTAACCTGACCCAACTATTAGTTGAAAGTCCATCTGCACTTTATGGTCGTCTTTTTCTATAAATTAATGTACTTAAGACCCCACTGGTCCATGTGTGCAGGCAGCGCACAGCCTTATTGTCTGTTTCTCTTTGTTGTTTTTGGAAAATATCCGTTGCTCTTACTTGTACTTAAATATCATTTTTTAAAATTTTTTAATTATTGTTTTCATAAAAAAATAATAATAATTATTATTATTTTATTAATGTACGTAGTGCATATGCTAGAGATCGATGTTAGTGTGAAAGTGAGAATTGGAATTGGGTGATAGTGTGAATTTATTTTGACTAATGATATTAATATAGTCAATGCTGGAGTTATATATGATAAATTAATTAATGTCCAAACCCAAAACATATTTGTCGCACCGACCAACTGCTCGTGCAGGTGGACCTAGAAAGCAGAGCAATTTTTTACGTAATTATTGCATCTTAAGAATTATTAGCGCTCCTTCGTACAAATCTTAAGAATTGCAGTGACTTCGGTCTCTTTCAAATTCACTAGCAAAAAGTTTAGATCAAAACCCCATCCAAATACGGGGGGCTACTTTGCTGGAGCAAACTTTTAGTGGCTGGACGTGTGACGTGGACCGAGGAGATTAATTACAAATAATAATAATAATAATAAATCCTCAATGTCGTTTCTTTAATTTTGACATTGATAGTTTGATCACGATGTGTTGATGGTACATGGGGTTGAAGAGTAAGTCCTACACTTGCATGTAGGGTCGCCCAAGAACTTAGTATAAATTAAAATTTATTCTTAAAACCAATAGCACACACACGTACATACTTCATAATATTAAAGAAGCCTACGTACTCCAAGGACAAAGCCCAACACAAACCATGCGTTGCCCAGCTGAGAGAGCAATTTATTTAGACATAACAAAATAAAATAAAACATAACAATTAAAGCATACGACACTGGCCACCAATCATTTGAAATCTACCCAATTAATCCTCCCAGAAGTTGAACACCACCAATCATGATGAATCTTTTCTCTGTTCCTCTGTTGCACTTGTACTCAATAAAGTAGATTTCCTGTCCTACACGGAACTCCTCTGCACGAGCAAAGGCACTCCAACCTCCCTTGAGACGCCATCTGTCACCAGTAGTTTCTGTCAAAAACATGTCCCAGCGAGTCATGTTAGGGTCATAGACTGGAAGTTTGATTTCAGTAGGTTCACTTTCATTTGAAGGACGATCAAAAGCTGCGGGGCAGAGTTCGGAAACATCTGATCGCGGTAAATAGTCTTTCTAAAGCACTTTTTGTCAATTTCTTCTTGAACAGCAGTTTAGGCCTAAAATCGGTAAGCACGAGTTTATCTTCTGGTATTGCAATCATGGTCGGTCGATCTCACCTTCTGCCGATCCTGTAATTATATCAAACAGATCGAGCAAAAAGAACAAATTGCTTGACAAAGCTAGAGTAAATAAAGAAGTGCTTTTAGAATAACAAATTTTTTTTCTTTCCATTTTAACTGTTACAATCAACACTTTATTCCTTAAAATCTATGCACAAATAGCAAGTCAAATTATGAAGCATGAGACAGGGCCGGCTCAAAGCCTAGGCGAGTTAGGCACTCGCCTAGGGCCCCCGATTTGATAAGGCCCAAAAAAAAATTCTAGGCTCAATTTTTTTTTTTAATTTAAGGCCCAAAATTGTTTTAGTAAGGTTCAAAAAAAAAAATTCATAAAACTTAAGGCCTCTAAATAAGTAATTTAAAAAAGGACTTAATTTAATAAGGCCCCAATATAATAAGCCCATGGTAACTTATCAAATAGAAACTTAATAGAAAATGATTAGTCTATTCAAAAGATTTAGATAAAATATTTTGTTTTTGTTTACAAGTTGTTTAATTCAAAACTTACTAGAATGCAACTAGATAATGAAGGAACTAATGACTTAAAAATCTTAGCGTTAAACTTAAAAGTCGTGGGATCCGGCTTTAGTGCTGTACAAAGAAAGTACAGCACATCTGCTGTTAAAAAATGGACAGTTAAGATTAAAGGACAAATTTTTTAAACAAACCACGTCGTCTACTTGAAGGAACTAACAGATTGATTTAAACGGTAGCTAACGTCCTACCTTCTTATGTCTGTCACCTCGTCACCTCCTAACGCTCAAAAAGTGGTTCAGAGTTTAGGCACTATAGTTCTACTTCCAGCTCCTGCCTCCAGGCATGGCCACATAATCTCCATGGTTGCCGGGAGCTTGGAAAGTTCATCCTTCACCCATTACGGTCACAAGTTCTCCATCACCGTCTTCACCACATGCTCCAATCTGGACAGCCCAAGCATCTCCTCTCCTACATTCACCATTCGTGTCCTTATCATCGACCTTTTTCTGCACCTATGCTCTTCCTATAGCCAAAGATCTCAACCTTCCTAATTATTATTTCCACACTTTTGGCGCTTATTCTCTCGCTGTATTTTTTAAACGTCCCCAAGATCCACGAGCAAACCACCAGGATCTTCAAGGACCAACTCACCACCATTGAGCTTATACTGTAGGAACCAAAGAGAGAGAGAGAGTGTGAGTGATGCATACGCTGTACGGGGGTCACTGAACGGCAAAACAGGGGAAAACAGAGCAACAAACAACTAGATATATGTCGTGGCCCAGCTAGAGACTTTATCATCTTCATAAAGATTTGCATGGGAAAGTTTAATTTAGCCAATAAGATTTGCATTCGTAGTTGCTTTAGTCGGTTGAGGTTATCATTTGCTTTCAGTCTCTTTCTTAGTTTCTTTCTTGTTATAGTGTTCCGTCAGTGAGAGAGAGAGAGAACAGAGAGAGAGTAGGAGGATTTAATTCATGGATAAAGTTAGAAAAAAAAAAAAAAAACTGCCAGAGCTCTGCTACAAACCTGCAACACTACAGCTTATCTCTCTCTCTCACACACACAACTTTCTCTTTCTGCATTCTTCCTTTCCTTCTCTCTTTATCACTGTATGCTATGCAATTGTGAATAAAGGATAGCTTTCTCTTCGGTTTTACAGTTAGTGTATGCCAGTATGGAGGGGACGGCTGGTTAATGCAAGGTAAGATAATCCTTTTGGCTCTCTCTCTCTGTGGGATGGAATAAATGTTCGTGTTATAATTTTCAGTTGTTGTTTCTATTTTTACACTCTAGCCTCTCATTATTTGGTAGAAAAATATGTTTTGAACAACTAAATGTTGAGCTAGAGGAAGCAGGGGTGCAGAGAGATGCCAAACTTTCGGTGAGAAGTCGCAACAGAGACGAAGCATGGAAGAAGACGAACGCCACAAGGAAGAGGATGGGTCTTTTGTTATTCCACGCGGTGCATCTTGTATTTTGGCTTCATAGGTCTGACTTTAGACACAGACGTTAACTACCGTTTAAATCAATCTGTTAGTTCCCTTAAGTAGACGACGTCGTCTGTTTAAAAAATTCTATCATTTAATCTTGACCATCCATTTTTTAACAGTGCTGTACTTTCTATTTACAGCACTAAAGCTGGATCCAAAGTCGTGAAATCTTAGTGTTTAATTAATATAATAATAATATTAAATTTTTTTTTTTTACTTAAATTTATTTTTAAGGCTCCATTTTTTAGTTTCGCGTAAAGTCCCAAAATATATTGAGTCCGCCCTGGCATAAGAAAAAGTAAACTTAAAAAATTCGGAAAATCGCATTTATAGCTAGAGTGAGACGTACATGCGGAGGTGATTATAATTTTTATATATTTTTTGATAAGTAAATTACCAATACGGAAAAGGACGGGTTTAAGCAGCTGCTTGTTACCTTTTGTCGTGTCGGTCTTTATCACGGTAGGTAAACAGTAAACTTGTGTCGGCATGCAGCAGGTGTTACACAACTAATCATGATAGATAGTCAAATATGGCTTTAATGGCGTAACACAAAATTGATGTAGTACGTGGGTCAATGATTAGAACACTCAACGGAAAATCTGGTAAGTTTATTATTAGGTTAAACTTGTATTATTAGACATATATATATGTATAGATGTAGTACTTGTTGCGTACTCCGAATAAGGGTTGGTAAAAATGGGACAGCGTAGGGCGGGGAGAAAAAAACATCAGACAAATCCCCCCATGTGGTCGACTGGCCGGTAAGTCCTTTAGAAAATTTGAGGTTATAAATTACCAAACCTCTTCCGCATAAATTACCCTAAACCCTTTCTCTTTTCGTGTATTATTTAAATTAATATACAATTTCAATTTCAATTTGTTAAGGTCATCTTTTCGCATTAGTTTAATTACTTCAATACAAAACGTGTTTTAGGTTCAAATGCAACCCCAAAAAAAAATTGATATCACATAAAGGTGAAAGAAAGTTATGTGTTATTGTTATTAATATTGTCTAGTTGAAAGTCCATCTGCACTTTATAGTCGTCTTTTTCCATAAAGTAAAACCCTAGTTGATGTACGTACGTGACTTTTTAGCCTTTAAATTCTCAAAAATGTACGCCCTTGCGGGTAAAAGTGTTTAAACAAAAGGAAAAGTGTGCTGTACAACTCATCATTAGAAAATCAATTATGTTTGGTAACATTTTTTCACTCATTTTTACTTTTTCTACCAAATTATTATTATTATTATTTTCCTCTCACAATCATTCAAAACTCATTTTTCTTTTGTATCACTTCTTATTACTATATAAACAAAAACTAAACAACAAAACTCATTACCAGAAAACCCCGTTGTTAATGAAGCAACAAGTTAGGTCGTGAACTAAATAAGGGCTCGTTTGCTAAATTTTTTAACTACAAAAACAATAACATTAACAAACAATTCAACACCTAATTAAAACACTTTAAAAACACACAAAACCACCTTAATTCCCATTTGTCACATCACAACCAAGTCTCTTGTAATTATTGTCTCAATATACTTAACCCTAGCAATTATCTGATCTAGCTTGCCTTCAGCTCAAATATATATACAAACGTGGGTTGGACTCACATCACTTTATAGGCCTGAGATAATTGCTTTGGTTTTCCTAAGCCAGCCACTATCAGATTGGGTAAAAAGAAAAAATATATTAATACAAATTTTCATGAAATTAGAATATGCAGATTACACGTTCTTAAAATGGATCATCGGAGAACACAAACCGTTAAAATGGTGTGCTGAACGTTGCCTACCAGCTTTTCAAACCTTGGATATACCACATTAATTAAATTGATAATATGACCTGTATATATTAATTGTGAACGTAGCATCCCCACCCAAAACATATTTGTCGCACCGACCAACTGCTCATGCAGGCGGACCTAGAAAGCAGAGCAATTTTTTATTGCATCTTAAGAATTATTAGCGCTCCTACAAATCTTAAGAATTGCAGTGATTTCGGTCCCTTTCAAATTCACTAGCAAAGTAAAAGTATATATCGAAACCCCATCCAAATAGGACCTACTTTGCTGGAGCAAACTTTTAGTGGTTGAACATGTGACGTAGACCGAGAAGATTAAATACAAATAATAATAATAATAATAATAATAATAATAATAATAATAATAATAATAATAATAATAATAATAAATTCTCGGCGTCGTCTCTTTTGATATTGATAGTTTGATCATGATGTGTCGATGGTGTCCTACACTTGCATGTAAAGTTAAGTGTGATTGTTTTTATTTTTATTTTTTTTTTTAAAAAAAAAGAAAAAAGAAAAGAAAAGAAAAGAAAATTACCGCTAATATCTACAAGGCCACCTTTTGTGGTATCTAATATATATATAATCAACTTTATCATAGTCGGTAAGCATACGTGTTACACAACTTATCATTAGATAACTAATGTTGTCATTAACGAAATTTATATGAATATTAATTTCAAAAAAATTGTCTCTAAATTTATCTGAATATTAATTTTTGGACGGTTTTATGAAATCGACTGTAAAATTATAATTCGAGACGGTTTTAAAAACCGTTTGGGTGCTGATTGATGCTTATGAATATGCTTGACTTATCATATTAGATTCATTTAACATAAGGAAAATAAAATACAAAAACTAAATTAATTCACGCTGACATGACTTACAAGTGATAAAATAATGAAGCGTACGTGTGGTTGGATAAAACAATAAAACATAGTCAAACCAAACCACTTGACAGAAGATTGATACTTCTGAATATACTTGACTACTTATGATCGATATTAGATTTAACACAAGGACAATAAAATACAAAAACTAAAATCACGCTGACATGACTTACAATGTATTGATAAAATAATGAAGGCGTGGTTGGTTGGATAAAACATAACCAAACCAAACCAAACCTTTAATTATTGAACCGTCAGGATTGGGTCTTTGTCAAATCTAATCCGAAAAGCTGAACACGTCCATTACAAGTTACTCCAACCATGATGGCTTTTTGCTCGGTTCCTCTGCGAGACTTGAGTTCATAAAACGTGACGATATCTCTTTCACTTAGATTATTCACACGAGCAAATTGGGTCCACCCTCGGGTGAGACAATATCTGTCACCGTCGCTGCGGAGACGAATTGTCCAGGGCTTCCTTTCATTGTCATAGAAAATAAGATCCACTTCAACAACTCTGCGTTCATTTGAAGGACAACCAAAAGCTCCGGGACAAGGGGATATGGCAGCATCTGACTTGGGTATATACACTCTATGACTTTCTTCTATGTCTTTACGTGACAAAATCTTCTGAAATACTTGTGGACACCTTTGACGTTTTTCTCTTTCCCCGGCACCTTCACATGCATCTCCTAGTCCTGCTCTTTTAGCCATTGCGGAGAATGAATTCTCTTCTTTCTTCCGATCCTATATATGACAAAAGAATAAATCAAGTGCTTTTGAATATCAAAACTTTCTTTTTTAATTTTTCGATTTCTGCAATTACTATTGTATTCCTTAAAAATCTCTCTCTATGTATATAGTATTGTAAGGCATGCATGGGTACCCTACATGGGTCACATCGCTTTCAATAGATGCCGAGTAGTTTATTGTCGGAAACAAATCATGTCGGATGTCGCTTTCTCTAAATTATTTCGTGTGGTGATCCGAAGCTTCTAAAGTTAACCATGTACGTATTGATGACATATATTTGTATATGTCCACTGACTTTCCTCACAAGCAAATTAATGGAGTACATAGTCAAGTAGAGTTTATGTCATTTCATTATTTACATATATAATAGATATGTGAGTTTCATAATATTTTTATTCTTTGATTAATATAAAAAATAATAATTATCCAATTAAAAGCAAAGCAACCTATCCCCATCGATCAATCATATAAAAGTTCGTAAAACTCGACAGTTGATATGATATAAAAAGTGAAAAAAAAATTGTTAAAATGTGATTGATGTAATATTGTAAAAAGTAATCGAAATGTTTTAAAGTTAATTTTTTTTTCTACAAAAAATAAAAATAAAAATGAGAGTTGCTGTCAAACAAGCCCTTATTATAGAAGAAAAGGTCTGGGGATGAGACCGTACGTTGTCGTTCTCCTTTGTTTTGTTGTGTCCGTTGAAAAGACACAAAAGAAAGAAAAAAGGATGGAAAGGTATTGAAAGTAGTATGAGCTAGTGCGAATTATATAAGGGCAATCCCTCTTTTTATATTTAGGATATGTTATGTTTACAATTTCTATATAATTCTTGTATAAATTTAATAACTTTTTTGTTAAACTAACCATTTGATCTGCATATTTTTCTACAGGTGGGTCAAACATCACTACAAAAAACTCTACAATTGGCCGCGTGTCTACAGTACCTGTTACTGTAGACACGCGTCCAATTAGCCACGTGTATACAGTACACGTGGCTAGAAGTATGCGCATCAACTGGCCGCGTGTATTTTTTACACGTGGCCAATTGTTTTTATTAAATATATATTAAAAAAAACAAATTTTATTAAGTTTTGTATATGGCCACGTGTATTAAATACACGTGGCTAATTGTTTTTATTAAATATATATTAATAAAAGTAAATTTTATTATGTATATATACGTATAAGATAACTGGCCGCGTGGCATTAGGCCAGAATTTGTGAAAATAGCAGTGGCACGCGGGAATTGTCCCGCGCGCCACTGCACAGTAATTTCAAATGAAAAAAAAAAATCGTTAAATACATGCAGTTCGCCATGTTCTCTCTCACTGTACCGCTCTCTCTCTCTCCTCTGTATCTCTCTGTCTCTGTCTCTCTCTCTCTCTCTCTCTCTCTCTCTCACGGTGTGTTCTCTCTGTACCTCTCTCTCTCTCTCTCTCTCTCTCTCTCTCTCTCTCGCTCTCTCTCTCTGTATCTCTCTCTGTCTCTCTCTCTCTCTGTCTCTCTCTGTATCTCTCTCTCTCGCTCTGTCTCTCGCTCTCTCTCTCTCTCTCTCTCTCTCGCTGTCTCTCTCTCTCTCTCTCTCTCTCTCTCTCTCTCTCTCTCTCCCTACTGAACTTGCTCGTACGTGTTTTCCTCTTCAATTTTTTTTATTTTTTTTTCAGTTATTATATTTTTTTCCTCTAAAAGTAAAGAATTAAATTAAAAATACAATTTATTATATTTAAAAAATAATTAAATACAGATTTAAATTAAATTAAAAAATTATTTTTTATTTTTTTTTAAAAAAAAAAACATATTGCCACGTGTATAATAATACACGCGGCCAACTGTTGGCCGCGTGTATTAATATACGCGCGGCCAACTGTTGGCCGTGCGTATTTTAATACACGCTGCTAATTGGCCGCGCGTATTAAAATACACGCGGCCAATTGTGCAGTTAGTGTCAACCGGACCCACCGCGTGTATTTACGTGGCCACTTGCACGCGGCCAACAGTTCGCCACGTGTACAGTGACCGTACACGTGGCGAACTGCAAGTGGCGAAAAACAATTTTTTTTGTAGTGCATATCTAATAGTTAATTTTTTAAAAAAAATTGTTGAAGTTATACAGAATTTATATATAAGTTGTAAATGTGTGACGATAGTTATATATATATATATATATAGAGAGAGAGAGAGAGAGAGAGAGAGAGAGAGAGAGAGAACTAGAAATCAATGAAAACGAAAACCTATATTGAGAAAAAAAAAAAAAAAAAAAATCTTATGCTATTCACAAAACGAATCAGTTGCAAATCTAAAATGAAAAATTTAACGTTATAAAAATTCTATCTTAACGATTCAAATCAAATATGAAGAATTGAAGATATCCATGGACAAATCAGATCAAAGTATCAAATAATATAAAACATCTACAAATGGTAGAGAAAATCAAACCAGATAATTGAACGAAGTGCACTCTAATCTTTTGTCCAATGGTTTGCTTAGCCTTAGAGTGGATAATAATTATTTCGATCTATTTATAGAGCCGAGGGGCCAGTTAACCCCGGTAAACATGTCGCTTTCTTTAGATTTCGTGGGGGTCATTTGAACCTTCTAAAGTTAAAAGAATGTGTCGACCTCCACCAATATTCCATGTCTGAAAATGAAAAGAAAATTACCGCCAACAAAGGCCATGCATGCACCTTTTTTGAGGTGTGAAGTCAGAAAAATCCTTTACGTATTTACATCTTACATCTTTGAGTTTTATGGTCGTAAAAGAATAATTACTTAGCTTTCCAACTAAAGGAAAGAAAATTCCTTTTGAGGTATGTAATATATCAACTTTAATATATCAACTTTTGAGGTGTGAAGTCCTCTTACCGACTATGTCATCATTTGATAGCCAATTTTGTAGTTAACGAAGCAGCAATTTTGTTCTCAGGTTCTATTTGTCAACATCTATATAACATCTCAATGAGTAGCATAAGCAAATTATTTGGCTCTTAATTTTATTATGTTGGTGAGAGAATTATTAGCGCGCGCTCCGACAAATCTTAAGAATTGCAGTGACTTCGATCCCTTTCAAATTCATTAGAAAGAAGTTTAGATCCAAATACTTTGCTGGAGCAAACTTTTAGTGGCTGAACGTGTGACGTGGACCGAGGAGATTAATTATGAATAAAAAAAATCCTCGGTGTCGATGGTGCATGAGCTAGATCTTAGTATAAATTAAAATTTATTCTTAAAACCCAATAATTACAAATCTACAACGAAAATTTAGAATCAAAAGTTCAGTCTTAACAATTTAAATAATATATCAAGATATCCTTAGAAAAATCATATAAAAAAAGGTTTTGTGTCAAACTTTTAGCTTACTGGGGGATATACAACGCCAATAATTGTATCAGTCGACTTTTAACTTATGTGCATGAATAGCGTACGTGAAACAAAGGTTTTGTGTCACATCACTCGTTATAGATTTTGTGGGGGGTTGAACCGAAGCATGTTGTTGTAAAGTGAAAAAAAAAAAAAAGATGAATTGTTTAATCCAAATTAAATCACTTTATAAGAATACATAATCTAGAAAAAAAACAAGGATAAAAGAAAGGTATAGAACTAAAGTGGTTCGGCCTATAGTTTATATTTACATCATAAAGCTTTTTTTCGTTATGTATTTTCTTTATTATTTGATTGTATACAACTATACAAGACTCTATTTATAAAGAAAAAATTTAAACGTTACACGTTTTTTCTACTTTAATATTAATAACAACTATCTTGTAACTCTCGTCTCAATATATTTAACCCTAGCAATTATCTGATTTTGCATTTAGCAAACGTGGGTTGGACTCACATCACTTTATAGAACATGTGCATATCAGAACACGTACGCTTTTGTTCTGACTAATTAAACAGAATATACTTTGACTAATGTTATTGTTAATGCTTGAGTTATGATAATGTCCAGCTATTCCTTAGTTGTTATATATTTAATTTGGATGCATGTGATATATATACGTTTCAATGTTTTGTGACCCACAAGAATAGAAATAAAAGAAGTCCAAATATTTGATTTTATTTGATCACCTTAATTCTCATTCTTACGACAACAGCATACACACATAATTCATAATATTAAAGAAGCCTACGTACGTACTTCAAGCTCAATGCAAAAGACAAACCATGCTGCCCTATATATCTAATCCAATGCCTTGAGAGAGCAATTTATTTAGACATAACAATAAATCTGCATTCACCACCAATCATTTCAAATCTACCCAATTACTCCTCCAAGAATTTGGACACGACCAATCACGAGGAATCTTTCCTCTGTTCCTTTGTTGCACTTGTACTCAGTAAATTTGATTTCCTGTCCCTCACTGAAGTTCCATTCACGAGCAAATGGGCCCCAATCTCACTACAAAAAAAATGATTTTCGCCACTTGCAGTTCGCCGTGTGTACGGTCACTGTACACGTGGCGAACTGTTAGTCGCGTGCAAGTAGCCACGTACATACACGCGGTGGATCTGGTTGACACTAGCTGCACAATTGGCCGCGTGTATTTTAATACGCGCAGCCAACTGTTGGCCGCGCGTACATTAATACACGCGGCTAACTGTGAAATTTTTTTCTTAATATTTAATTCTGTTTTTAATTTCTTTTTATTTAAAATATATATATATATATATATATATTTACTAAAATTCTCAAAATTTATTTTATCCAAAAATATCACAAAATCAAATTACACAAATTAATCAAAACAACAATATTTAAAAATTTGAATACCATGTACTAATAAATGTATTCATTACTAACAACAAATACTTACACAACAATATCAACAAATTTGAAAATCTTGATCTAATAAAGTTATTCGTTACTAACAAAAAAAAAAAACACAAAATATCTACAAATCTGGAGGACGTCGCTGCAGATCACGAGGTGCAGTCCCGGGCGTGAACTCGCCAACCGGCGATTGTCCCGCAAGAGATGGTGTAACAGGCGATGGAGTCCCGAGAGGGGATTGTTGGCTCAGCAATTGTCCAACAGGCGACAACGGACCAACCGTTGTCGCATTACCTGCAAGTAATAAAAATAATTAACCTATATAATATTATATGCAAATTTAAACAAGTAATGAGAACAAATTAAAAATAAACCTAAGTGTATACATAATATGAACCATACCTGCAGGCGCACTACTAACAGATGACGTACTACCTACGTGTGCAGGTGAAGACTGCTAAGCACCAGGGCATACGAACGATAATCCTGTAGAGGACATGAAGGCCTCAAACTGTCGCATGCGCTGCTCCATAGCATCAAACTGTCGTATGCGCTGCTCCATGCTGTCAGCCCGCTCTCTCTCGGCCCGCACTATGCCCTCCAACCCGTCATTCCTCTCTCTCTCGGCCCGTAACATGATATCCATCTCCGCAATTTTGTGAGCAGCCCAATCCTGAGACGTGCCCTCGGCCGGTCCCCCCCCCGTGTGCGGGCCCTATACGAGAAACAAGTCCCCCGAACAGGAGTAACGTTCGGCCCAATCTGCCGAACCCTACCCGCATACTCGGGTCGCCCAACCGCCAGCTCGTACGCTTCGCCAGGTGCCCAACGCACCGTATCTGATGAGACGGGCTCCGTGGCAGCAGGATCAGTGGACAAACTCTGTGCCATCCGCTCCTGTACGTCGTCAACATACAATACACTGGTAATTAATAAATACTTTATCACACGCATAACTAATAAATATTAATAACCTAGAACAGTAGCATACGCATAGGTCCCGTGTCCGCTCGTTCAAATAAGTGCCGTCTTTCCTTGTGTGCGTCTTCACAAACGACTCGGCGCGAGTGGGGGGCGTGCCAGATGTAGATGCCTGTCGCCATACAGTATAAATATATAACAAACATTGGATATTCATTTAATGTTAAGAAAGAACAATTACGCACAAATAAGAATTAAAACATTTACATATTGTTTCATACCTCATCGTGATTAAATGTGGCATAACTTTTGGACCCCAGACTATGGGGGATGTCATTCTGCTCCCGCAGCCGCTTCATTCGTTCAGACCTCGCCTTTGCATTGAACATTCCGAAAAAAATGTAAGAATTGACACACTTAATTACTTATGTGCTATGATTAAATGAACTGTTTATTAAAAAAACACAACATTATAGTAATACATTCAAAGACCTACATACCAGATTTCTTTTTGTGCACCACTCGTGCAGTACGTCCTCCACATCCGTTTGGTCATACTTATCAAAAAACGTATCTGGCATTCTCGCACGTATTGTCAATGGCGTGTCACCGTCTCGAATATTTAGCTGGGTCCTCAACTTCGACTTCCACGAACGGTGCTTACGGCCCATATCACTCCAGAATTCATTCTGTGCCAGGCGCTGGTCGACGGATACGGGTACATAAAATTCTTGTTGCACATTCAATTTAATGATTAATTTTAGGGGTTAGGGTTTAGGTTTTTAGGTTTAGTTTGTAGGGTTAGAGTTTTAAGGTTAGGGTTTAGGTTTTTAGGGTTTAGTTTTTAGGGTTAGGGTTTTACGGTTAGGTTTAGGTTGTTAGGGTTTAGTTTATAGGGTTAGGTTTAAAAAGGTTAGGGTTTAGGTTTTTAGGGTTTAGTTTTTAGGGTTAGGGTTTTACGGTTAGGTTTAGGTTGTTAGGGTTTAGTTTATAGGGTTAGGGTTAAAAAGGTTAGGGTTTAGTTTTTAGGGTTTTAAGGTTAGGGTTTAGGTTTTTAGGGTTTAGTTTTTAGGGTTAGGGTTTTACGGTTAGGTTTAGGTTGTTAGGGTTTAGTTTATAGGGTTAGGGTTAAAAAGGTTAGGGTTTAGGTTTTTAGGGTTTTAAGGTTAAGGTTTAGGTTTTTAGGGTTTAGTTTTTAGGGTTTTAAGGTTAGGGTTTAGGTTTTTAGGGTTTAGTTTTTAGGGTTAGGGTTTTACGGTTAGGTTTAGGTTGTTAGGGTTTAGTTTTTAGGGTTAGGGTTAAAAAGGTTAGGGTTTAGGTTTTTAGGGTTAGGGTTTTAAGGTTAGGGTTTAGGTTTTTATGGTTTAGTTTTTAGGATTAGGGTTTTACGATTAGGGTTTAGGGTTTAACTAAAATAAAAAGTAATAAAAAAAAAATATCTCACTCTTTTTTTATTTTTTCTTTTTAAATATTCTTTTTTTTTTTTTTTTTTAGGGTTTAGGGTTTAGGGTTTTTGTTTTTTCTTTAGGGTTTAGGATTTAGGTTTTAATGTTTGTAGGGTTTAGGGTTTTTAGGGTGTACGGTTTTAGGGTTTAGGGTTTATGATTTTTGCTTGTTTTTTAGAGTATAAAGTTTAGGGGTTTGGTTTTGAGATTAGAGTATAGGGATTTTTGTATTGGTTTTGATTTAGGGTTCGCACGTATTGTTTAGACCTTTGTTATAAATTGAATAATAAAATAAATTATTATAAATGGTAGACGGTGGCCAAATTTAATTATCTGTATCTATTCAATAATTGTTGGATACGATCATTTTATTATAAAATGATGGCGAGTTTGCTTTGAAATGATTTTTTTTTTTTTTTTTTTTTTTGTAAAAAAATTACCTGAAAATGAACAATTACACTTTTTTTTTTGTTCTTAAAAAACCCAAAAATTGTTGAAATATTACCGCATACTTATTTATATTTTATTGGTTTGCGTCATTGATTTTATGATGAAGTTAATAAAATAATGGCGAGATTGTTTAATCTGTTCAAATGTTTTAGCATAAATTGCCAAAAATAATAATCGCCACACCAATTCGTAGTACAGTAAAACATATTACAAAAAAGAAAAATAACACAACTGTACGAATATTTTCCATGCATAACGACCAACCACATCAAAACACATAAAATTACACAACAATAAATATTCAAACCCAACAAAATTAACAGCATTGCATAGACCATTATTAATTGCTAAATCCACAATTATTATATGAAACTATTAAAACAATTATAAACTGATTTTATACAAATTAATTTAAATGCACCAAGTTCATTATAGCAAAAAATAAAGAAAAAAAATTAAGGCCAAAATTACTCACAAATATTTTTTTGGGGTGTATTTTATGCTCCTTAGCCAAAATGTACCTGCATTAAAACATTTTTTTTTTTTTTGAAATGCATTAAAACATATTAGTCCCAAAACAATATCCCAAAACAAGTCCCAAAATAGCAATCACGTACAAGGCAGAGAGAGAGAGAGAGAGAGAGAGAGAGAGAGAGAGAGAGAGAGAGAGAGAGAGAGACCGGGAGAGGGGTGGTCACCGGTTTAGGGTTCCGGCCGGCGAGGTTTCGGAGGGAGAGAGAGAGATAGAGAGAGAGAGAGAGAGAGAGAGAGAGAGAGAGAGAGAGAGAGAGATGTAGAGAGAGATAGAGACAGAGAGAGGGATGTAGAGAGAGAGAGGTCCGGACTTAGGGTTAGGGTTCCTACTGTGGTTCAGTTAGAGAGAGAGAGAGAGAGCTAGAGAGAGAGAGCTAGAGAGAGAGAGACAGAGAGATAGAGAGAGAGACAGAGAGAGAGAGAGAGCATGCACCTTAGGTTGGTGCACGCGTGGTGCAGTGACGGCCGGAGAGGGAGCTGGCCGGAGAAGACAGCGGAGGGCGGTGGTCGGTGCGGACGTGCGTGACGGAGACGGAGAGGGAGAGAGAGAGAGTAAGAGAGTTGAGTGAGAGAGTTGATCGAGAGCGAGGAGCACTGAGTGAGAGAGCTGAGTGAGAGAGTTGAGTGAGAGGGTAGCTTCCAGAGGAAGCTACCCTTTTTTTATTTTTACATTTTTTTTATTTAAAAAATAGGCCAGGTGGCGCGCGGGAATTGTCCCGCGCAGGTCACCTGGCCAAAAATTGGCCGCGTGGCGTAATACCACGCGGCCAATTAGAGACGTGTATACTAATACACGTCTCTATCTGTTATTTTTTTTTTTTTTTGAAAAACGAAAAATTATATATATATATTTGTATTTGTAAACGCAAACACAAACACAAACCTTAATCCGACCCTAAGTGTATGTAATATATATGGTGTTAAGGTTTATATAAACTCTAACCCATAAAACTAAACCCTAAACGATAACCCTAAAACTAATTCTTAAACCCTAAGTCTGTGTATATAAAATTCATGACGTGAATACTGTATAATATTAGATTAGTATCCCATAAAACTAAACCCTAAACACTTAGGGTTAGGGTTTTATTAGATTAGTATTCCATTAACGCAAATCCTAATTAGAGTTAGGGTTTACTTATAAGTATACCATATATATGTAAAGTACTCAACACGTAAAACGTAAATATACTATAAACATATTGCACGTAGCCCATAACCCCTAACCCTATGTTTATATACTATATATAGCCATAAACCCTAACCTTATGTCTATATACTATATATAGCCATAAACCCTAACCCTAAATGTATGTACTTTGTTATGTTGCATTTTTTTTTTTTGTTCCTCGCCGTATAATTATGCATATATATATATATATAGCACAAAAGTACATTAATTATGCATTTAGTACTCTATATAAACATAAACCTTAACACTAAGTGTATATACCTATTATATATATCTATAAACCCTAACCCTAAGTGTATATACTATATATAGCTATACTATATATAGCTATATAAGTATACTATATATATATATATATACAGCCATAAACCCCAATGTTAGGGTATATACAAGTAACTATAAATGTATATAGTTTCGACACGCCGTTTACATGCATGCATGCATATATTATATATATGTATATACAAATATGACAAGATAGTTTTGAAATACAAATACAAATACAAATACAAACACAAACACAAACACATGCAACCCTAAGTGTATGTACTGTACACATTGCTAAACCCTAAGCCATAAAACTAAACTGTAAACTATAAATTAAAACTAAATCCTAACCCTAAATTTAAACCCTACCACTAAGTATATATATATATATATATATATATATATATATATATATATATATATATACTATATACTATACTAAACCCTGACCATAAAATTGAACCCTAAAACCCATAATCTTAACCCTAATCTTAAGTGTATGTACTATATATAGCTATAAACCCTAACCCTAAATATATATACTATATATATAGTTATAAACCCTAACTCTAGGATCAAATGATAGTTCGACCAAGTTTTGAACATTGAATTGGATCAAATGATAGAGGCATGCAATTTTATACTTGCGTAAAGTATGCTATAATGATCGGGACCACAAGGCCAACACATTCAGATGGATGTTCTACGAACCCTAACCCTGAGAGTATGTACTACACATACAATAAATTAAGTCCTAACGCATAAACTATATTCACGAAACTCAACCTGCATGTAAACCCTAAAACATAACCATAAGTACAATACATACTATATATAATTATAAACCATAACTAAATATAGCATAAATTTATTGTTGGGGTATATAATAAGAATTTTTTATAAAAATAAATTCAAAAAAATTTAAATACAAGTATTGTACAAAACTAATTAGTTTATAAACACTAATTTGGTATAGGGTACATAGTAATATTATCATGTACATACTATTTGTTTGTTTTTTTTTTTTTTTTTTTTTAAAAAAAAAAAAAGAATTCCAAAAATATTTTTTCAAAAAACACAAGTTGGCCACGTGTATTTTTATACACGTGTCCAACAGAATGCCACATGTAATTTATACACGCGGCCAATTAACCGCGTGTATAAATACACGCGGCCAATTGGCCGTGTGTATAAATTACACGCGGTCAACTGGCCGCGTGTATAAGTACACGCGGCCAATTGTTTCTACGCCGCATATGGCCACGTGGCCAGTAAAACACGCAGCCATCTGGCCGCGTGTCTACAGTAACCGGTACTGTAGACACGCGGCGATTTGCAATGTTTTTTGTAGTGTCTGCTGCGCTGAGCCTCCATCTTCCATCAGAAGTTTCTGTTAAATTCATGCTCCAGCGAGTCCCGTTAGGGTCATAGACTAGAAGTTGGATTGGACCAGTACGTTGACTTTCATTTGAAGGACGATCAAAAGCTGCGGGACAAATTTTGGAAACTTCCGATCACTGTAAATATATTCTTTCTAAATCACTTTTTGCCAATTTCTTCTTGAACAGCAGTTTAGGCTTATAATTGGTAAACACGACTTGATCTCCTTGTCTTGCAGCCATGGTCGGTCGGTCAATTTCACTTTCTGCAGATCCTGTAATTATAAAACAGATCGAGCAAAAGAACAAATTAATTAAGTGACAAATTAACGAATGAAGTGCTTTTGAATAACAAGTCAAATTACGAAGCATGAGAAAAATTAAACTTAAAAAATTCGGAAAATTACATAGAGTGAGACATGATCAGGTTAATATAATATATATATATTTGTTTTTTTTAGATAACCGGGTTCTGAAGCTCCGTATAAATTCACAGGATACCGTGCAAAGCATCCCTTCACATGGTCCAGTAAAACTTGCACTTTCGCCCGCGGAATTGAACCATAAACATGATGCTTCATTAAATACTAGAGTCAATTGACTTGCCACTCAAGCTAACTCATTCTAGACTAAATGTAAAAATCTTAACATTAGGAATCTTTTATTTGAACTCTAACGAAGCCCGCCTCAACTACCACAACCAGCACATCTCAGAATTTGGACTCCACAAGGAGCTCCAGAAGCTCTGAATCCTCACCGGAGGGCCCGGGCTCTACTTGGTCGGACCTTGTCCGTCCTTCTCAACAATCTCACTCACAACAACACCCACATCGCCATTGACATCGTCCACTCTCTCCAGTGCTTGACCATCCCCGACAATGGCAACAAAGGGGAAGAACAACGATGGAGGAGTAGTTGGTCTGAGAAAGGACAAAGCAATGGTGCTTGACTGGTTGCTGAGGAGCATAAAAGCCGATATTGCAATGCAGTACGTACTTTTTAATGACAGAAAGGTCAATATTGTCCTTTTCTATTTTATTCATGAAAAAAGATTACGTATGTAATATCCAATGATCATGCATTTTTTTTTTTTTTTTTAAAAAAAATACACACATGTACGTACACACTCTGCGACTCATCTTTTATTTCAAATCCATGCGATAGATCAATATATATATATAGTTAACCTGAAATCTATGAAAAACCAAAACATATATTGGAAAGGAAAAATATCAAGGTATTCATAAAATGAATAAATTGCAAATCTAAAACAAAAATTTAACTCTATAAAAATTCTATCTTAACGATTCAAATCAAATATCTAGATATCCTTGGAGAAATCATATCAAAATATCAAATAATGTAAAACATCTACAAAAGATAGAGAAAATCAAACAAGATAAGTAGATAATTAAACGAAGTGCACTCTAATCTTTTGTCCAATGGTATGCTTAGCGTTAGAGTGGATAACAATTATTTCGATCTATTTATAGAGCCGAGGGGCCACTTAACCCGGGTAAACATGTCGCTTTCTTTAGATTTCATGGGGGTCATTTGAATCTTCTAAAGTTAAAAGAATGTGTCGACCTCCACCAGTATGCCATGTCTGAAAATGAAAAGAAAATTACCGCCAACAAAGGCCACGCATGCACCTTTTGAGGTGTGAAGTCAGAAAAATCCTTTACGTATTTACATCTTACATCTTTGAGTTTTATGGTCGTAAAAGAATAATTACTTAGCTTTCCAACTAAAGGAAAGAAAATTCCTTTTGAGGTATGTAATATATCAACTTTAATATATCAACTTTTGAGGTGTGAAGTCCTCTTACCGACTATGTCATCATTTGATAGCCAATTTTGTAGTTAACGAAGCAGCAATTTTGTTCTCAGGTTCTATTTGTCAACATCTATATAACATCTCAATGAGTAGCATAAGCAAATTATTTGGCTCTTAATTTTATTATGTTGGTGAGAGAATTATTAGCGCGCCCTCCGACAAATCTTAAGAATTGCAGTGACTTCGATCCCTTTCAAATTCATTAGAAAGAAGTTTAGATCCAAATACTTTGCTGGAGCAAACTTTTAGTGGCTGAACGTGTGACGTGGACCGAGGAGATTAATTATGAATAAAAAAAATCCTCGGTGTCGATGGTGCATGAGCTAGATCTTAGTATAAATTAAAATTTATTCTTAAAACCCAATAATTACAAATCTACAACGAAAATTTAGAATCAAAAGTTCAGTCTTAACAATTTAAATAATATATCAAGATATCCTTAGAAAAATCATATAAAAAAAGGTTTTGTGTCAAACTTTTAGCTTACTGGGGGATATACAACGCCAATAATTGTATCAGTCGACTTTTAACTTATGTGCATGAATAGCGTACGTGAAACAAAGGTTTTGTGTCACATCACTCGTTATAGATTTTGTGGGGGGTTGAACCGAAGCATGTTGTTGTAAAGTGAAAAAAAAAAGATGAATTGTTTAATCCAAATTAAATCACTTTATAAGAATACATAATCTAGAAAAAAAACAAGGATAAAAGAAAGGTATAGAACTAAAGTGGTTCGGCCTATAGTTTATATCTACATCATAAAGCTTTTTTTTGTTATGTATTTTCTTTATTATTTGATTGTATACAACTATACAAGACTCTATTTATAAAGAAAAAATTTAAACGTTACACGTTTTTTCTACTTTTATATTAACAACAACTATCTTGTAACTCTCGTCTCAATATACTTAACCCTAGCAATTATCTGATTTTGCATTTAGCAAACGTGGGTTGGACTCACATCACTTTATAGAACATGTGCATATCAGAACACGTACGCTTTTGTTCTAACTAATTAAACAGAATATACTTTGACTAATGTTATTGTTAATGCTTGAGTTATGATAATGTCCAGCTATTCCTTAGTTGTTACATATTTAATTTGGATGCATGTGATATATATACGTTTCAATGTTTTGTGACCCACAAGAATAGAAATAAAAGAAGTCCAAATATTTGATTTTATTTGATCACCTTAATTAATTCTCATTCTTACAACAATAGCGTACACACATAATTCATAATATTGAAAAACCAAAACATATGTTGGAAAGAAAAAATCTCAAGCAATTCATAAAATGAATAAATTGCAAATCTAAAACAAAAATTTAACTCCGTAAAAATTCTATCTTAACGATTCAAGTCAAATATCTAGATATCCTTGGAGAAATCATATCAAAATATCAAATAATATAAAACATCTACAAAAGATAGAGAAAATCAAATCAGATAATTAAACAAAGTGCCCTCTAATCTTTAGTCGAATGGTATGCTTAGCCTTAGAGTGGATAACAACTATTTTGATCTATTTATAGTGCTGAGGGGCCACTTAACCCGACTAAAAATGTCGCTTTCTTTAGATTTCCTGGGTTCATTTGAATCTTCTAAAGTTAAAGTTAAAATTAAGAATGTCTTGACCTCCACCAAATTTTACCATTACCTTTTGTTTTAACACTTTTACCCGCTAGGACATTTTTAAGAATTTAAAGGCTAAAAAGTCACGTGGGTACATCAACTAGGGTTTTACTTTATGGAAAAAGAACAAAATGGCCGGGGCCTCGCTATATAAAATCTACTTTATGGAAAAAGACGACCATAAAGTGGAGTGCATGGACTTTCGACTAGAGTTGGAATATTTTGGGTGGTGTTTTGTTTTTTATTTGAAAATTGTCCAAATAAGATCTAACTATATGACCTAGTATTGGCGCCACATGGATATACTCCCTTGCTGGAACCCATTAATTTTTGTTTCAATGCCAACAAGGTGGTGGCCGCCTTTTAACATAATTTGAAAAAACCTGCAAATAACCATTGACTATCTGCCTAGAAAAAAAAAAAAACAAGCGAAAGTTCATCCATTTACAGCTATTCGTACAAAAACTTACACGTGGACAAGTTAGATCTTCCAAAAGAAAACCCCTCCACATTGCTAATCTTCTGCTTCTAGAACAAATATACATCTGATCAGTTAATTAGTACAAAATTGATGTAGTACGTGGGTCAATGATTAGAACACTCAACGGAAAATCTGGTAATTTTATTATTAAGTTAAATTTGTTTAATTATATATATAGATGTAGTACTTGTTGCGTACTCCGTATAAGGGTTGGTGAAAAGGGAACAGCGCGGGGCGTGGAACAAAAAACATCAGACAAACCCCACCATGTGGTCGACTGGCCGGCCGATAAGACATGATGAACTAATTAACTGATGCATGTATATTTGTTCTAGAAGCAGAAGATTAGCAATGTGGAGGGGTTTTCTTTTGGAAGATCTAACTTGTCCACGTGTAAGTTTTTGTACGAATAGCTATAAATCATTCAAAACTCATTTTTCTTCTATATCACAACAATCACTTTTTATTACTAGCTATTTAAACAAAATATCAACAAAACTCGTTACCAAAAAATCCCGTCATTAACGAAGCAACAAGTTAGTTGGTGAACTTAATAAGGGCTTGTTTGCAAGATTTTTTAACTAAAATAATAATAACATTAACAAACAACTCAACACCTAATTAAAACACTCACCAAACCACCTTCACATTTGTCACATCAAAACCAATAGCTCTTACATCACAAAGCTTAAAGCTTTGCAAAATCACAGCCACATGCTATCATGAGATTACAAAGTCATAGATATCTATGACTTTCATCTTCCGCTAACCCATGCACAAAAATAGTTAAAGAGTAGATCTGCTCTCAGTAAACTAGATTTAAGACAATGATAGCCAAATATCCTTGAAAAATTTATTTAAACCGGCCGTTAGAGATAACCGCTCACACCGAACTATCCAAGTCGTAAGGGATAACCGCTCACACCTGACTAATATTTATCTCATATATCGTACATGAAGGCAGATCTATAGAGAAGAAAGCTCTTATTCAAAACAAAAACATAACTAGCAAACAGCAGTAGCGGCCATGGAGGAGATGAATGGCACAACACGAAGGTAGATGAACGGACGCATAGCGGAGATACCAAAATTGCTGATCTGATTAGAGAACACCTGTAAACAAAAGAAAAAAGAAAAAATAGGAGGGAGGAGGGTAGAAGCGGAGAGTAGAAAGGAAAATAAAGAGAGAGGAAGAGGAAGCAGATATGCTCGCTTCTTTTTAAGTAAAGCAAAAGGCAATTTTTTGCTCAAAATTTTTCAACGACATAAAACATAAGAACTTGATAAAAATATTTTAAATTTTCATTCGTAGCATGTAACATTTTTATTAGATAACATTTTTTACACTGCTTTATTTAAAAAAATGGCATGAATTCACATAATTTAAGAATTTATAATTTATTTAAAATTATAAAAAATAGAAAGAAAAAAAATCCTTATCGGTTTTATTTGGGACTGATTTGGCAACCCATTCTATTTTTTCTTTTCTTTTCAATTTAAATAAAGTCAAATATATATATATATATATATATATATATATATATATATATTCAAAGAAAAAGTAAACATACCTTTTCTGGTATCTATCTTTATCAGAGTAGGTTAGCTTGTGCCGCCACGCTAGGTTACGGTACCGGCGCTCATCATGTAGATAACTAGGGCTTGTTTGTTAAGTAATTGTATTGTGGAATATTTGTATGTTGTATAGTAAGAAGTGATTGATATGATATAAAATTTGAGAATGTTTTATAAAAAAGTAAAAAAAATTTGTTTTGTAGTGGGTGTTTTTATTTGAATAATAATAAAATATAATTGATGTGATATAAAAAGTGTAAAAAAATTAGAATATTTTTAATTTGATATCTTTGAAAGAAGTGAAAAGAAATAGATGAAAAAAGAAAATGGGTTGCCAAACTAGCCCTAATTTGGTATAAAATCTCTCTAAAAAAAAATATAAAATTAATTTGGTATAAAAGTTCGTTGGCGTATTTAATAAAGAAATGTACGATGTCCGTACGACGGATGGCAACGAGTCAATGATTTGAACACTGAAATGAAAATCATGACGGTTGGTGAAAACTGAAAGGGGTAATTACTTTTTCCCCCCATGAATTACCAAAAAATGCGCGATGCCCCCATGAACTACCAACTCGACCAAAATAGAGTATTCAACTACCAAAGACAACCATTTTCCCTCCTTCCATCAGTTAGAGATGTTAAAAGAAACAGTCAACGGGTCATGTGCCGTTTTACATGGGGGCATGTTGGAAGATGGTGGTAGTTCATGGGGGGAAAAGATGAAGATGGTGGTAGTTCATAGGGGGAAAAGAGGAAGAAAATGAGGGTAAAACGGCGTGTGACGGTCACGTGACCCGTTGACCGTTTGTTTTAACCCTTTGGACTAACGGAAGGGGGGAAAAGGGTTGTCTTTGGTAGTTGAATCACTACAAAAAAAAAAAAGCATATTCTAGACGGTTTAAAACCGTCTAGAAATGCAGAAAAACCGTCCGGAATCAATTCCGGACGGTTTTTTCTAGACGGTTTAAAACCTTCTAGGAAGATGTGTCGCTAATTAAGGTTCGGGACGGTTTGGGTCAAACCGTCCGCAATTCCAGACGGTTTGGTCAAACCGTCTAGAACTGGTTCTGGACGGTTTTGGGTAAAACCGTCCATAAAATTTTGGACGGTTTAGCCCAAAACCGTCCAGAATTTGTCTTTCTTTTTTTTTTTTTTTTTTCTTTTTTAAATTATAATTATAATTATTATTTTAATATAATTATTGTTCTTATTTTTATGTCCGGTGCAGTGGAGCTTTGTCTACCGGCGTAAATCAGCTCCGGTTCCACCGGAAATCCATCGGAAAGACAGGCTTCTTCGGTCACTGCCGATCTCCTTCGGGTTCCACTGGTCCTTCTTCGACTTCTTCGGTCACTGCCGGAAATCCATCGGTCAAACCCAAGAATCACAAAACAAAGGAAAATTCCTTCACAAATCAAACAATACTTCACAATCCAAACCCAAAACAGAGGAAAAATCCTTCACAAATCAAACAATCCTTCACAATCCAAACCCAAGAATCACAATCCAAACTCAATACAAACACAAAATTAAAAACCCAAACAGAAATTAATTCCCAAAAAAATCCCAAAAATCCCTCCGCCACCGTTCCATCAGCTTCTTCTCCAATCCACCACACCCATGCTCTCGTACTACCCATCAGACATTAATTCCAAACCCAAAACAAACACAATCCAAAAAAAAGAAAAAACAAAGAGAGGGGAAGAGAGAACTGGGCGGAAATCCATGTATTCCGGCCGGATCTCTCTCTGCATTCCGGCCCCAGATCCGGCCTAGCGTGGATTTTGGTTGGATCCGGCCGGATCTGTCAAACCCACGCACATAAACCGGCGTCGGTTTGACAGATCTGACCGGATCTGGCTGAAAACTAATTCTCTCCAGCCGCACATCCAGTCACCGACTCCGGCCATGTCCCGCTCCCATCGCCTGTCTCAGCCGCACATCCAGTCACCGACTCCGGCCATGTCCAGATCCTGTCGTCCCGCTCCCATCGCCTGTCTCAGTCGCCGGACGGAGAGAGAAGAAGAAGAACGAGAGGGAGAGGGAGAGATGAGCACACGAGAGAGAGAGAGATTTTTTTTTTTTTATATGAAGGGCCGGATCTGATCGAGTCTTTCTTTTAAAATAAAGAAAAAGAACAAAAAAAAAAAAAAAAAACAACAGAACCAAAAAAGAAGTTCAGAGACGGTTTTAGGAAAACGTCTAGAAATTTCCATAGTTTAAGAGACGGTTTTCCTAAAACCGTCTCAAAATTTTAAGACGGTTTTTTTAAAACCGTATGAAAAAAATAAAAAAAAAAAAAATTCAGACGGTTGTTTTTAAAAACCGTCTGAAAAAAAAAAACAAAGAAAAAAATTCAGACGTTTTTTTTAAAACTGTCGGTAAATTTACAGACGGTTTTTTTAAAACCGTCTGAAAATTTAAATTTCTAGACGGTTTTTCCAAACCGTCTAAAAATTTACAGACGGTTTAATTAAAACCGTCGTAATTTTTTATTTTACGGACGGTTTTCAAAAAACCGTCAGTAAATTTTATTTTTCTAGACGGTTTTAAAAACCGTCTAGAAAAAAACCGTCAATAAATGTTAATTTTTTAGTAGTGAATGCTCTATTTTGATCGAATTGGTAGTTTGTGGGGGCTTTGCGCAAAAATTGGTAGTTCAAGGGGGGAAAAGGTAATTACCCCAAACTGAAAAGAGGCAGCGTGGGGCGTGGACACAAATTTAAAGCATCAAACAAACCCACGTGGTGGGGTTTTCTGTTGGAAGATCTACCTCGTCCACGTGGGCAGCGTACAGACTCATCGCTAATGTCTGTTGCATGCCCTTTGTTGTTGAACAAAACTTCATATATAGTTGCTTATAAGATTAACGTGTCCGCCTAGCCTGGGGTTACTTGTTTTATTCCAGCCATAATTAGAATCCTTAGAATTTGGAGGCCTGAGATAATTGCCTTGATTTTCATAAGCCAGCCACTATCAGATTGTGTAAAAAGAAAAAATATATTAATACAAATTTTCATGAAATTAGAATATGCAGATTACACGCGCGTTCTTAAAATGGATCGGAGAACACAAACCGCTAAAATTAAATGGGGAGCTGAAAGTGACTTTAATGGATAGCTGCCTTGCCTAGCTACCAGCTTTTGATCAAATAAACCTTGGATATATATAATACATATATGACTTGTATATATTAATTGTGAACGTGGCATCCCCGGCCACCCAAAACATATTTGTCGCACCGACCAACTGCTCATGCAACTATGCAAGTGGACGTAGAAAAAAGCAGAACTTTTTTTTTTTTTTTTTTTAACGTAATTTTTGCGTTTTTCTTGGTCGTTTTAATATCATGCATGCATCTTCGGCATGCATGTAGAACGTATCCACAAAACAAAACTTTTTGACCTGATCAACTTGACACTTAAAATTTTGTCGTTGAATTTGAAGACCATTATATATAGTCGTTAGACATGCAAGTTGCAACCCATAGTCTGCGATCGAGCCATAAACATACCAATATTATTCGTTTTAAATTTTAAAGAAGCCTACATTACATACTTCATAAAGAAGCCTACATTACATACTCCAATTAAGGAAGCGACAAAGCAGACGAGAAACCACAGCCCTAGCTATACATCTAGTCCAATGCCTGAGACATTTCGTCCCCCGTGCACTGACGAGAGAAACTTATTTAGACTAGGAAACGAAAACAGCACAAACACATTGCACCAAAATAAAACATAATAAAACCCCAAACCATCCAATCAATGTCGGTCCTTTGACGTAAAATCTACCCAATTAATCGTTCGAAAAGTAGCTTAGAACCAATCATGAAGAATCTCTCTCCAGTTCCACTTTTGCACGTGTACTCATGAATTATGATAGTATCTCCTTGGCTTAATTTCTTCGCCATAACAAAATCACTCCACCCTCCGGTGAGATAACATTTCTTACCTCTTCTATGGAAGACCATTAGCCAGGGACGCAAGCCAGCATCAACGAAAGAAAGAACATCCTTTTTATAATAAGTGATTTGTTCACTTTCATTTGAAGGAGAACCAAAAGCTTGGGGACAGATTAATTAATCTGCGAGCAGCTGCGTCCTTTACGTAGAGGATTCTTTCATGTCATTTTCTGTCAACTTCCTGTCGTACACCTTTTCAAGGTACTCAAAATCACTTAGTACTACTGGAGCCATGGTAGAATTCGCTTTCTGCCAATACGACAATTAATTTTCAAATCAGAAGAACAAGACAAATTAGTGACAAAGTAATAAATGAAGTGCTTTTGAATAACAACGTTTTCTTTGAAATTTTTAACTTTTCAACTGTTGCAATCAACATTTTCTTCCTTAAAAAATCTATACACTAATAGCAAGTCAAACTACGAAGCCCGGCCGCCTCAACTAGCTACCACAACCAGTTGAGCTTAGAGCTTTGGATAAGTTAACCAGAATTGTATCTTAACAATTTAAATCATATATCAAGTATTAACAAAGAAATCGCTTAGAAAAAAAAAACGAAAAGAAAAAAAAGGGGGTATCAAGAAATACCAAATGATATATATATGTCCTATATTTACCATTATATTCACAGATAAATCAGGTTCAAACTTGAAATACCAAATGATATAAAAGATCTCCAAATAAAATAAAGGTAGAAAGAAGTCCTTAGAGTTAAAGCAATTGCGAGTGCTAATTAAACAGAATTTACTTTGACTAATGTTATTGTTAACGCTTGAGTTATGATAATGTCCAGCTATTCCTTAGTTGTTATATATTTAATTTGGATGCATGTGATATATATACGTTTCACTGTTTTGTGACCCACAAAAAATAGAAAAAAAAGAAGTCCAAATATTTGATTTTATTTGATCACCTTAACTCTCATTCTTACAACAACAGCATACACACATAATTCATAATATTAAAAAAGCCTACGTACGTACTCCACGCTCAAAGCAGAAGACAAACCACGCTGCCCTATATATCTAATCCAATGCCCTGAGAGAGCAATTTATTTAGACATAACAATAAAACTGCATTCACCACCAATCATTTCAAATCTACCCAATTACTCCTCCAAGAATTTGGACACGACCAATCACGAGGAATCTTTCCTCTGTTCCCCTGTTGCACTTGTACTCAGTAAATTTGATTTCCTGTCCTTCACTGAAGTTCCATTCACGAGCAAATGGGCCCCAATCTGCTGCGCTGAGCCTCCATCTTCCATCAGAAGTTTCTGTTAAATTCATGCTCCAGCGAGTCCTGTTAGGGTCATAGACTAGAAGTTGGATTGGATCAATACGTTGACTTTCATTTGAAGGACGATCAAAAGCTGCGGGGCAGATTTTGGAAACTTCCGATCGCGGTAAATACATTCTTTCTAAATCACTTTTTGTCAATTTCTTTTTGAACAGCAGTTTAGGCTTATAATTGGTAAACACGACTTGATCTCCTGGTCTTGCAGCCATGGTCGGTCGGTCAATCTCACTTTCTGCCGATCCTGTAATTATAAAACAGATCGAGCAAAAAGAACAAATTAATTAAGTGACAAAGTAATGAATGAAGTGCTTTTGAATAACAAAATATTTTCTTTCTATTTTTACTTTTCAACTGTTGCAATCAACATTTTATTCTTTAAAATCTATGCATAAATACCAAGTCAAATTACGAAGCATGAGAAAAATTAAACTTAAAAAATTTGGAAAATTACATAGAGTGAGACATGATCAGGTTAATATAATATATATTTGTTTTTTTTAGATAACCGTGCCCTGAAGCTCAAAATAAATTCACAGGATACCGTGCAAAAGCATCCCTTCACACGGTCCAGAAAAACTTGCACTTTCGCCTGCGGAATTGAACCTTAAACATGATGCTTCATTAAATACTAGAGCCAATATTTGACTTGCCACTCAAGCTAACTCATCCTAGATTAAATGTAAAAATCTTAATATTAGGACTCTTTTAATTGAACTCTAACGAAGCCCGCCTCAACTACCACAACCAGCACATCTCCGAAGTTGGACTCCACAAGGAGCTCCAGAAGCTCTGAATCCTCATCGGAGGGCCCCAGCTCTACTTGGTCGGACCTTGTCCATCCTTCTCAAAAGAATCGCTCACAAAACCACCCGCATCGCCATTGACGTCTTCCACTCTCTCCAGTGCTTGACCGTCCCCAACAACGACAATAAAGGTGAAGAGTAACGATGGAGGAGTAGTTGGTCTGAGAAAGGACGAAGCTAAGGTGCTTGTCTGGTTGCTGGGGAGCATAAAAGCCGATATTGCCTGGCCGTACTTTTTAATGACATAAAGTTCAATATTGTCTTTTCCTATTTTATTCATGAAGAAAGATTCTGTACGTAATATCCAATGATCATGCGATATATATATATATATATAGTTAACCAGAAATCAATGAAAAACCAAAACATATATATATTGGAAAAAGAAAATCTCAAGCAGTTCACAAAACGAGTAAATTGCAAATCAACAAAAAAATTTATCTTAACGATTCAAATCAAATATCTAGATATCAATGGAGAAATCAGGTCAAAATATCAAATAATGTAAAACATCTACAAAAGATAGAGAAAATCATACTAGATAATTAAACGAAGGGCCCTCTAATCTGTAGTCGAATGGTATGGATAACCTTAGAGTGGATAACAATTATTGTTATTTATAGAGCCGAGGGGCCACCTAACCCATGCTAAACATGCCGCTTTCTCTAGATTTTGTGGGGTTATTTTGAATCTTCTAAAGTTAAAAAGAATGTCTTGACCTCCAGCATTTCAGGTTTGAATTTTCTAAAGGGTCCTGCGAATAGGGTTAAAAGTGTTCATTGGAGTATTCAGCACTCCAACTCTCCAAGTAGACTATTAAGGGGAGTTTATGTCATTTCAATATTTACATCGATCTTTGAGGTTTACGGTCGAAAAAGCTGCAATTAATAGATTCTGAAGTATCCTTCGAAGTTTGATCAATTAACTTGTGAAAAAGTTTGGTTGGTCACTTCGTCCTTAGTGTTGAGAAATCAAACTTAAGTAATTAACTAGTACTTAATTAATTGCTTATCAAAAAATTAATAAGAAAATAACTCAATGTCTAGTTTAACTAAGAAAGGTTGCTTAGTTCGTAGCAACGAAGATATATATAACAAAGATATATGAAGATTAATTAGGCTTCAAAAGATTTTTGATCAGGATATATATATATATATATATATATATATATATATATATATATATATATATAACTCCCTTTTTCTTTAAGGTAAAAATGCCCACCCGGCCAATTACTTCTCTTTTCGTGTATTATTTAAATTAATATACAATTTTAATTTTAATTTGTTAAGATCATCTTTCCGCATTAGTTTAATTACTTCAAAACAAAACGTGTTTTAGGGTTCAAATACCACCCCCGGAAAAAAAAAAAAAAAAAAAAAAAAAATTGATACGATCGACACAGTTAAAAGAAATTTTGCATTTTATTTTTTATTTTTAAAGAAAGTAGAGTTATGTGTTATTGTTTTGATTTTTTTTTATTATATATATTTTTTTTGATAAAAATAAAAGAAAATAACCGCTCACATGTACAAGGCCACCTTTTGTGGTGTCTAGTATATATGTAATCAACTTTATCGTAGTCGGTAAGCGTACGTGTTACACAGCTTATCATTAGATAACTAATGTTTTCATTAACGAAGCATGCAGCAATTTTGTTGTCAGGTAGTTGTCAACATCTATAACATCTCAATGCACGTGTAGCACAAGCAAATAAATTTAGGGTCAAAAGCTAATACAGGGTGGACTATCAGGATACAAAAGGGGGTAATTTTCGGACTAAAAGGTCTCTTCATCAAACTTTTAGATCTTCTCGATCAATTTTAAGAATTACGTGCCTACAATGCGTAATGAGTGACGCAAAATAAGCCACATCATCTCATTAATTAATTGCACAAATTAATTAAACTTTATTCGCTTGAAATAATGATACACTGTATAACTGTATAGTCCAAATTAATTAAATTACTTAACCCTAAAAATTATTTGATCTTGTTTTTAGCTTTACTTATACAAACGTGGGTTGGAGTCACGTGCATATCAGGATTGTGTTGAAGCGAATCTTTTTAGGCAAAAGCATCAAGCTGACTGTGGTTACCATGGTGATTGAGACAGTGGAGTATTTAGTACGTACGCCAACTAGACGATCAAAGTGGCGTTTATGTAATTACAATATTTACGTTAACTTTGAGTTTTGTATTTGCAAGAGAATATATATATATATATATTTATGTAATTACAATATTTACGTAATCTTTGAGTTTTGTATTTGCAAGAGAATATATATATATATTATGGAATGGAGATGCCCTAGAGTTTCTCAAATTACTCTATATAAGCGTAAAATATTTCAAATTATTCTACTATTTTTATTTATTTTTTCTTATTTAAATTTCTCTTTTATTACTTGTTTCATGCCAATCACAACTCCCATCACATTTAAGGATTGAAATTTTCAACAATTTGAATAAATGATTCTTCAAGAGTATATATAAAAGCTGCTGCTAACAAATGGTTATCATTAATTCAGCACCAAAAAGCCGATGCTAACTGCATTCAGCACCTCGCGCTTTCTTGTTGTTGGGTGTCGATCGATGGTGCTTTTCAATCCCATAAGATCTTCTTGGAGTTGTACACTTGTAGTCGGCTAGCCACTAGTAATAATGATTTGGAATTCAGAAACATATCTTTAACCATTCCTACAACAATCTTTTGAGTTTTTTAAACCTTTTTAGAATGAGTTTTATTTTACAAAACCTTTGAGAAAAGGGGGTTTGGTGTGTTGATGTGACATAATAATAAAAAGAGTTTTGAGCTTTTATGAGTATTTTGTTTTTAACTCGCTAGATAATGACTTATTGTTAAAGTATTAAATAATAATATTTTAATTAAAATATTTCACATATTGGTCTATAATGATTATGGCTTTGATTAGGTGCAGAGGTGGCTGGCCATGGGAGTTAAGGTGGAGAGTTGGACACCTTTTGTAATTTAATTTGTGACTCTATGAAAGCAAGTTCTATCAAGTTAGCAACAAGCAATCGAGGGAACAAAGAAACAGCTTGAGCGCAGATAGCATTCGAGCACAAGTTAAAGAACCCGAGCGCCTATAGAGCTCGAGTGACTTTACTTGTACATGTAGCTAGAATTACGAATAAACACGATACATAGCTTTTAGCTAGAGTCTTCTAGAAGATTTTATAGTTAGTTTGTTAGATGAGCTGGGTTGTAAATATTCCATCTTATTGTATTTTTTATTCCTTTTGTAAAGTCTAAATATACAGCACTCGATGCAGAAAATGAATAACAAGAATTATTCGTCTTCATTATCATGCTCTGTTTTTCATTCCTTCTCCATATTTGACAAGTTCTAGATTTAACAAATGGAAAATAAAACACGAGCTAAATTCACTCGTGATTGTTTGTCTTTGTCAAATCTACTCCAAAATGTTAATTGGACACATCCATTTTACGAGTTACTCCAACCATGAAGGCTCTTTCCTTTGTTCCTTTTCGAGACTTGAGTTCATAAATCATGATTGAATCTCCTTCACTTAGCTTCTTCACACGAGCAAATTGGCTCCACCCTCGGGTGAGATAATATTCGTCACCATCGCTGCAAAAATGAATTGTCCAGGGTTTCCTTTCAATGTCATAGAAAATAAAATCTTCAACAACTTTGCGTTCATTTGAAGGACAACCAAAAGATGCAGGACAGAATATGGTAGCATCTGACTTGGCTATATACACTCTACCCTCTTGTATGTCATTTTGCGACAAAATCTTGGAAAACACCTGTCGACAGTACTTGCTATCCCCACTTACATCTTTGGTTGTTTCTGCCATTGCAAAATTCAAATTTGAGCTCGACTCCTCTTCTTTCTTCCGATCCTATGATTTTCAAATTAGAGGAAAAATATTTTGTCATGTTTCACGTATTCGTTACAACTATTGTATTCCATAAAACCTGTATACATATAACAAGTGAAACTACAAAGCAAAAAGTATATATATTTATAAAAATTTAGGTTACAACAAAGAATAAAATGTGAGGTGAACATGAATACATGAATTTTACGATCCTTTCCATGTGATATATATAAATGTAAAAGGGTGAACTTTGCGGGCCTTCAAAGCCCCATCTGAAGTACCCTGGCTTTGAGCTCTGATCCAGAGATCTACACGGACCTCTTCAACGTACTCATTCCCCCCATCCTCAACTTTCCAGAGAAAATACACCCACTTTTCACACAACGGACCCGATGAGAACGACACACATATGATATTAGAGCATTTTCATTGGACTAGCTAGTCAAAATTTATTTGGTTAGCTTTATAGTAAAAATGGACAAAAAATGTGTGATATAGGTAATTTGGTAAAGTTAACATATATATATATATATATATATATATATATATATATATATATATATATATATATATATATCATTATTTAGCTAAAATATGCTTAGCCGGATGTGAATGTTCATAAATCTATGTAATAGTACTTATGAGTACTGATATAGAACACACTATTATCCCACATTTATTTTAATATATTGATATAACATTGTTAATCAACCATTATATACATATACATATAATAGTGGTGTGAGATATAGCGTTACTCAATAGTTATATAAGTAAAAAAAAATTAATAAATAAAAAAAAAAAAAAACAAAACAAAACAAAACAAAACGTATATAAAAAACTTGTACTCATTTACAAACTTAACTAGAACTGGATCTTAACAATTTAAATCATATATCAAGTATTAGCAAAGAAATCGCTTAGAAAAGAAAAAGAGGTATCAAGAAAGAAACCAGATAAAATGAAGGAATCATAAAAATCTAAGTAAACACAAACAAGGTTCTTACAGATGGATCGGTCGAGCTACTCTCTAATGTTTAGTGCAGCTTGCTTCCTGAACAAATTAATGGCAACGCAGCTTGCTTCCTGAACAAATTAATGGCAACGACTCTGAATCTCAAATATATAGAGAGAGACACAATAGAGCTAAGTAGGCCTACCAATGACATCAATTATTGTACTTTACGGCTTGGGTAGGTGGGTGACATCACTTTCAATAGATTCAGTGGGGGGGGTGGGGGGGTTTATTCTAGGCATGCTTTTTCGAAGTTAAAAAAAGGCCACCAACTTTTGGTTAAAAAAGTTGACATCCACCGACTTTTGCTTAAAAGGGTCCCGAAAAGCGTTTGTCAGACATCATTAGATATGCCATTAATAAAGTGACCCAAGTATGATGTCCGTACTAGGCATACTATATATATATATATATATATATTATGGTCAATGATTGTTTGTGTCTTTTTGACACACAAAAAAACAAAAGAGCTTGTTTGACAAAAGTCTGTTGCAAATTTGGTGGCTCATGTCCAAATATTTTAAGGATAGAAATTTTTCATTTGCATCAGAGAATTAAGTAAATGTTTTAATTTTAGTGCTTCTCAATTTTTTTTTTAATAGTTTAAAAAATATGTAACTTTTAAATGTGTATGAATTTTTTATAAATAAATTTGTAATAAATTTATGTCCATATTTTAATATTCGACCCATGCAATCTCAGTGTACTCATTAAAATTGAAATAAACCATGACTTAAAATGATGCCATAGGTGAATGTAAATGCCACGGGTGCCCCAACCTTTTTTCGGACTCCGACATTGGATTCGAGGAGCGGCTCAAAAAGTCCACGCCAACTGGCAGAGCTCTACGGGCCGGACCTCGCCAATCTCAATGTACTCCAAAGATAGGCAGAAGGCTCTTAGATGTGTAGTGGAAGAAATAGCAACATGCATGGTGAATCAGATATATAGAGAGAGAGACGCTATAGTGTAGTGAGCTGCAGCCCAAAGGTAAGTGACCCCATCAATCATATCGAGCTCTATAGTGACAGGTAGTTACACATCTCTATCATTAGATCATAACCAACAACCACAAGGCCGAAATGTTTTGTGGATGAACAAAAAGAAACCCAAAAAAGACAACTGTGGGGTCAGCCATGGACATGTACGCACGCGCCCCAACCTTGAATCTAGAATGTTTAGATTCCATTTTCAGCTTATCGGTCGGGTCAACATGAATAGACGTCATAGGTCTTTCGTACATCAAGTGGCTCATTGGTGAAAACAAGGGTATAGATTTATTAGATTGCTTTGAGACCGACCTAAGATGGTAAAAAGCTTAAAATAATTTAGCCCAGTGCCAACCACTCTCTATGATTCATTGATTTGATAAACGGATGAGCTCAAGCTTCATTTTCTCAACACAAATGAGTTTTCAGAAAAAGTTATAAATAACAATAATAACGTATGGAGATTGCTCTAAAAAAGAAAGGGAGATTTTGGGTGAATTGTCTCATAAATTTTATTTTTAGTTAAATTCAAAGTCAAATCTTTTAAGGGTGTCTGTAATGGATGTGCGTTCGAGGGCTTTAATATCCTTAATTATGGGAGTTTCGGCTATACATGTCATAGCACTTGTCGCAATTGCCAGGGTTTGCGATTTTTCCTGTAGGTTCCTTTCTATCTACTTCTGGCCATGTTTCTGGGTCTCATTTCGAATCTACACCATACGTTTGTGAGTAGAGATGCGGCACTAATAATGCAAAGAACCTGGAGGAAAAAACAATGAAATTAAAGTACATTATTATTATGAGTCATGAAATTGATATTTGTTACCAAATAAGTCATAAATGTTGATATGACTTCATCATTTATATTATAAAGTCATAATATTTGCCCATGACGATGATGACGTGATCGAGTGGTTGTTGGGGAGCATAAGGTGAGGGATATGGTGGACAACGAGTGATATGGACAAAGATTCTCTTTATTTTCAAATTAAATTAATATTATTGATTTTATGGTCAGTATTTAAAGTTGGTACACTTAACGGTATATATGATTTCAGATATTTAAAGTATTAAAAAAATGTGTCAATATTGAATTCATATACATTATTAAATACACAAACTTTAAACCTTAACTATGAAATTTCAAATGAAATGTAGATGATCCTATTCTCAGGTGATATTACCTACCACCCTTATGAAAGCAAAGGTCCTACCTAAGGCATGCATCCAAAAGCCCAAGACCCAAAAGAGCCTAGTATTTCTTTGTTTCTTGTGGGCAACTCAAAAAGCCTTCTAATGAGTATTCGACATTTTTACATACTTAAAAAAAATCAAGTCATGGTGACCCATGTGATTTGAAAAATGTGACAAAGAGATCTGAGAGGAGGAGGGAGCAGATCTACTCCCTCCTCATATCCCTTTCATTTTCTACTCCTCGCTTCTACCCTCCCCCTCTCATTCTAGTTTTTTCTTTTGTTTGCAGGTATTCTCCGTCCATATCAGCAATTTTGGTATCTCCACTTTGCATACGTCTATTTACCTTCGTATTGTGCCGTTCATCTCTTCCATGGCCATTGCTGCTGTTTGCTGGTTGTGTTTTTGTTTTGAATAAGAGTTTTCTTCTCTATAGATCTACCTTCATAGACGATCTATGGGATGAATGTTAGTCAGGTGTGAGGGGTTATCGCTCACGGCTTGGATAGTTCGGTGTGAGGGGTTATCTCTCACGATCTAAATAGTTCGGTGTAAGGGGTTGATTCTATGATATTTGGCTACCATTGTCTTAGATGTAATCTGCTCTGAGTAAATTTGTTCTTTAACTATTTTTATACATGAGTTAGCGGAAGATGAAAATCATAGATAGTACTTTATTGTAAGAATTTTGTTTGTAAATATGACTTTGTATTCTCATAGCATGTGGCTATGATTTTGTAGAACTTTATGCTTTGTGATGTAAGAGCTTTATACTCTTGATTTTTCATCAATGAAATTCTCAGATATTTTGTTTAAACAAAATAAAAAATAAATAAAAATCAAGTCATGAAAAAAAAAAATCAATCAATTACAAATTTAGAACACAAATTTAACGTAATGAGAGCTTCATCTTAAAAATTTAAATCATATATATCATCATACCAATAGAGAAATCACATCAAAAGATCAAATCATGATATGAAACATCTAAAAACATTATTAAAAAAAAAAATTATAGGTAGATCACGGTACACTAGTACTGACATCTAATGTTGAGTGGAGGAATAGCTTCAAGGCTGTTTTTTCAAAATTTAAAAGGCACATTTTCCATGACCATATTGTCCAAAACATATATATATATATATATATCCCCAATTAAAGTAAATAATATTCTTAATTAGAATTTTCAAGCCGAAAGGAATTAAAATATTGATTTTTTTTTTTTTTTTTTAAAAAAAAAAAAAAAAACTGTAGTAATCATATAAAGCTTTACACCTTACGTGTACAAGTGCAGTGTAAAGTCAGAACAATCAACACAAGAATATTCTCTAAATGACATTAAAGATGGAAAAGGTAGCAGTAGATGACACCACGGAGATGTATTTACTGTCGTTCTCCTTTGTTTTGTTGTATCCGTCCAAAAGACATAAATGGAGATGTACTTTCGTTACCTTTTACGGTATCTATCTTTATCAGAGTGGGTAAGCGAGTGCCGACAGGCCCGGTAGTTGTCATCATTAGATAACCAATTTTGTCATAGCGGCTCTATGGGTCTTCTTCTATAAAGAGCATAGCAACGAACCTATCAACGCTTCATTCATTCGTGTTTTGTGTCTCTCTTGCTAAGTTTAACTCTTGTTCTGCTTGAGCTTAAAACTCTTCAATATTCTCTCTCTCTCTCTCAATGGCAATCTACAAAACATGTTTCTTATGTTTTTGTTTTTATTTGCGGTTCTATTTTTGTTTTTATGTTTTCTACTTCGTAGCCTATTGGTTGTTCTAGATGAATCTATTAATTTTCATCTGACAAATTATGATCATTAATTATGAAGCACTTATTGTTCTCATTGCTTGTGTTTCTTCATACTTTGGCTTTCCAGATTTCAAATCATTAGAATGAACGTTGGTAGAGTGGGTGATAATTTGCCACTGCCCAAGAAGCCACTCGATCTGCTTACATCTTTTAAATTTACAAAAATAAAAATTTATGACACAAATCTCCAAGTTTTGACTGCATTTAATTTGCCTATTACAAGTACAAGCCCCTCAATAGGTTACCACACACATTAAGCCATATTTTCCTGCCACTATAATCACCGAGATAACGGTAGGAAATGAGATCTTTCACCCATGAAGATAATACCCTATTGGCGTATCTTGTTCCAGCCGTGGTACGTACACATTCATGGTATTCTACTCCACCTAGGCCTAGAATCACACATTCAAGTCTCTACGCCTAATTCTTTAGAGGTTCTTGAAAAGTCATATCCACATTCGGCCGGGATTTTCAAAAGCAACATATATACTACCATGATATAACTTCTACAGTTCCCGAGGAACACCAAAGCTCCCTTTTGGATCCATTTTTTGCTTACAAGGACAATCCAAATAGTATTTCTTTAGATTATGTTCTGTTTGGTTTTAAAACAAGAGTCATGGACCCACACACCAACCTACAATATGATAATATTCTGTATGCTCAAGTAGATGCAGTCATATATGCTATTGTTAGGATAGGCTTTGGTGGAATAGAAGTTCAGGTTTCTGAGACTGGTTGGCCATCAAAAGGAGACCCCGGCCAGTGCAATTAGTGCAACCTTGGAGAATGCCGTCACTTACAATGGGAATCTGGTGAGACGACAATTTCAAAATGAAGGAACACCTTTGAGGCCTAATATGACTCTTGAAGTTTATTTATTTGCTTTGTTCAATGAGGATTTGAAGCCTGGGCCGAAATTGGAAAGGAGTTATGGTCTATATCAGCCGGATGGAACCATGTGTTTATGTACGTACGTAGGCCTCTCTGCCCAATCAAGTAAGCCTGATGGTCATACTTCCTCTGCTATAAAAGGTAAAGCCAAAGGTTCATTTTTTTTAATCAATATTTCATTGGCTTAGAAATAGAATATATAACTATATAAGAAACAAGAAACTGTAAAATGAATTGGTACATACCAATTGAATGAGCATATATATCTGATAATGACGTGTTTAGTGGCTTAATTAGACCTCAAAGTGTACCCGGCCATGTCGTCATTGATAATGTTTAATTAGCAATTGGTTATGTTTTATCTCTTTTACGTTTGTAGATGTCAGTTTGGGGTTATTAATTGTTATCTTTCAAGAATGTAAGCCTATTTAGTATTTAAGCACCTTTTGATTGATAAAATGACCTCCATTTACAAGAAACAATTTTAGGTAAACTTTCTTCGTGTATGGGCTTTTTATAGACAGGTGATCGAGCCCCTAACTACAAAGTAACAAATTACAATCAGTTGTTACACAGAAACAACCCACTAAATCACATAGGACATGAAAGCCCATTATTGATCCAAACACAGCGTTTCATGTATTCAACCCTTTGACTTCGCCAGCCAGAAATTTCTTTCTACCTCACCACCTCATCTTGATCCAAAGATTCTAACCAAGAATAAGTCGGTCTCCATTGATATGGGAATTCTCATTATCTCTTTTTCCAGCCGTTTGAAGGATGACAAGTAACATTATCACAATATGGAGTACCTGGTTACCTAGGTACGTACGTGTCGGTGGTGACCCTCTTGGTCTTGGGCCTAGGCAACAACAAACCCCACACCCTCTGCTACCATTTGCTAATCCAAGCCTTTTCAGGCGTCAAGAGGCTCAAAGCCACACTGCAATTTTCCGTGTAATTAAAGGACAAAAAACCATTTATTCTAATTCAACCAGCAGTCTCAACGGCAGTAGGCATATAACGAAGGCTCTATTTGGTACTTGTCATGAAATAACATGTCACTTCCCTTGCAATAAACTTACCTCATCTCTTTCTTGGCCCATTGTTTCCATTTTACTGGGAATTACTCCCACAGTACTATCCATATCTAAAACAGTAGTCACTATGTACATAACTATAGTTTAGAACAGCAAGCAAGCTAAATTCATTATCGGGACTCATGAGCTGCAAGTTAAATTCAATATCAAGCCAAAAAGGGTCCCCTGGACATACTTCAAAACCACAACAGAAGTTTTATATACTTTGATTGCCAGTTCCTGACCATCGGCATCAAATGTGGTTGCATGATAAATGCTTACATGTAACCCAATGTAATTATTGAAACGAAATATGCTAGCGTAGGTTTCAGTGGAGAAATTAGAGGTAGCAGAACACTACATACTTCTTTTCTAGTTGAAATGGGATTGTTAATATCATGAAATACACCACAACTTAGCATCTTGTAGAAAATCATACAAGTTCCAGGAGAGATTATCTCATGACACTACAAGAAATTTGATTATTAGCGGCCACATTATTAGCGGCCAGCGCATAGTGGCTGCTAATGATCATATTATTAGCGGCCACTTTTAAAAGTGACTGCTAATAATACACTATTAGCGGCCAAACACAACTGGCCGCTAATAGTTGCCGCTATTTGTAAACTATTAGCGGCCACCTAATTGTGGCCGCTAAAAATAGACGCTAATACACAAAAATATTAATATTAACGTCGAAATTTGGGTCGCCGCTAATAACTTGGCGGGGAGTTGCGAAAAATTTCGGGAAGCTATTAGCGGGCAAAAAAGTGGCTGCTAATAATTGATTATTAGCGGCCACTTTTTTATATGGCCGCTAATAATATTTTTACTTTTTTCGTTTTTTTATTTTTTATTTTTTATTTTATTTTTTTATGTTTTCAAAATTTTCAGTTTTTTTTTTTATCGATCTATTAATCTATCACGATCGATCGAATGATCTATCAATCATATAGGTATATCAAGATCGATCGGATGATCTATCAATCCTATTGATCGATCGAATTATCTATCAATCATATTGATCGATCGCGATTGATCCATAGGATCGATAGATCATCCGATCGATCCTATTGGTCTATCTAGATCGATCGGATGATCTATTGATCGATCACGATCGATCAGATGATCTATCGATCCTATTGGTCTATTAAGATTGTTCGGATGATCTATCGATCGATCAGTTGATCTATCGATCCTATGAATCGATCACAATCGATTTGATGATCTATTGGTCCTATTGATCTATCATGATCGATCGGATGATCTACCATGATTGATCGGATGATCTATCGATCATATTGATCTATCATGATTGATTAGATGATCTATCGATCCTATAGATCTATCATGATCGATCGAATTATCTATCGATCCTATTGATCTATCATGATCGATCGAATGATCTATCGATCCTACTGATCTACCATGATCAATTGGATGATCTACCATGATTGATCGGATGATCTATCAATCATATTGATCTATCATGATTGATCGGATGATCTATCGATCCTATTGATCTATCATGATCGATCGGATGATCTATCGATCCTAGTGCATTAGTCCGATCAACCGTGATAGGGTTCGATCAATCAAATTTAACATAGTGAAGGTTCGATTGAATGTCTAATCAATTATAGTGTACTAGTCCGATCGATAGTGATACGATCAAATGATGATAAGATTAATCAATCGATTCTAGTGTGGTCTTTCGATCGATCATGATATGATCGAATGACCGATCTTACTATTTGGATTTTGTATAATCTCAATGCAAAACTAATACGATCGATCGTAATACACTAGTCTGATCGATTGTGATACAATTATAATATATATATTTTTAGTTAAATGTAATTTAGCCTCCTCAAATGATCGATCAAACTTGACATAGCAGAGGTTTTAATTTTTTGGGGGTAACTTCATTTAACCTCCTAAATTGTCATCATTTTTTAAAAAAAAAAAAATTTTAAAGATTTTAATTTTTATTGTTTTTTATATAGTGCCCCATAGTGGCTAAGGGGGTGGCTCAGCCATACCCCTCTTCTTCTTCTTCTTCTTTTTTTCTTTCTTTTTTTATTTTATTTTTTTTAATGGTATTATTTTATTATTTTTATATAATTTTTTAAATATTTTTAATTTTTAATTTTTTATATAGTGCCACGTGTAAACCTCAACGGTTGACACGTGGCAGACCGTTAATTTTAGGACGGAAAATGTATCATAGGTACCAAATGAGTTTTTACTCCTAACTTAGGTACCACCTATAATATAAATGAAAACTCTGGTACTAAATTTAAAAATGCTTAAAACTCAGATACCAATAGAGTATTTAACCATTTTTTTTAATGTAATTTTATTGAACTAGTTTGTCAATATTTTTTTTTTCAGGGTCAATAGCACGTCGCCGCTATTGACTACTTATCAGCGGCGACATTTCAATGTGGCCGTTGATAATGTATTTATCAGCTGATACTAAAACAGCAGGCGCGTGTTATTGGCGGGATCTGAAATTTTGGGCCGATTTATTTCCTTTTCCCTCCTCTTTCTTTCACCTCCCGCGCACAGTTGCCTCCCTTATGCTTGAGGCCTTCTTTTTTTTTTGAAATCACACATGCCCTTTCTTGTTCTTTTCGATCTTTCTTATCAGCGGCGACATTTCAATGTGGCCGCCAATATTCTTCCTTCTCCCCTAACTTCCTTCTTTTCATTATTTTCTTGTCTTCCACCGAGAGACCAAGAGAGGGAGATTGGAGAGGGAGGCCGAGAGAGCTGGAAAGAGAACTGGAGAGAACCTGAGAGAGACACGCGGTGGACTAGCCACCGTTGGGGGTGGAAGACGGCGCCGGAGGCCAATGGGTCATGGCCCGAGGCCGGTAAAGCCAAGGGACGTCTTTTTCTGGCATTTTCTCAGCACCCAAACAGGGAGCAATTCATTTTTCGGTAAGTAGGGCTTTGATTTCCATTTTTTTTAGTTTGTTTTGGAAAGATTTTGTAGAGAAATCATATGGGTATCGTGATTTTGGGTTTTATTTTGTGTGGATTTCGGTAACACCGAATGGGTACTGTTGGATCCTTTTGGATTTGTAAATGTTGAAGTTTTTGGGTTGATAGCACAAGATTTTTCTGTAAGACTGAATGGGCGGTATCTTCTCTCGAAAGTTTTTATTTTTATTTTTTCTTCTTCTTGTGTAAGTTATGTGTGTGTGTGAGGTTGTTGACTTAGTGGTCTCTCCAAATCAAAAAAGGGTCTCTGTGTCTCTGGTTTACCCATGTGACACACTATCCACTCCCCTCCCCTCCCTCCCTCGGAGCTTCTTATATATAGTTATGTGCCAACAACCATTTCAATCATTTTGGCAGCTCGATATAGTGACATTTTGAATCCTCAAGAGGTTGGTTCACTGGAATCCCATCTAGTTTGGTGCCTTCCTCCTTTTTCTTTTTCTTTTGTTAAAAAAAAAATTAATATTATTATTATTATTTATGTCATAATCCTGGTTCGCCTGATTTTTTATGTCTATACAGAAATTTGAAAGGATAATGCGCGGAATCCAGGGTGCTCTTATTGTTGCCTCAACTCTCCAGATTGTTGTTGGCTTTAGTGGCCTTTGGCGTAATGTTGCAAGGTTAGTACTTTGAAATTAAGATGATTGAAATCAGCCGAATCAGTGCTCCATTGCTTAACTGCACAAGCTTTTGTTTTATTATGTGCAGCTTTTGTTTTATTATGTAATCAATGGATGCTGTCACTAAGAATTCGTTTTAGAGTAGTCTCGATTGTTCAAAATATGCTCGTTTGATGCAAATGTGAACTCTTGAGTGTTAGAATATAAAATTAAATAATAAAATATTCTACCACTCTAAATTTTCAATTAAACACAAACCTAATGAGGGCCCCAAAACATCCAAGATTGATGGATTGGGTTTTTAATCTTTGTCTGTTACGCCGCAATTCCTCCTAATCTTACAATTCCTCCTAATCTTAAGTTGGTAAGTTTTATGTTTCTTTATTTATCCAGGTTCTTAAGTCCACTTTCTGCTGTTCCCCTGGTCGCTTTGTGAGGTTTTGGGCTATATGAGTTTGCTTTTCCTGTGGTATGTATCTATGAACTTCCAACAACAACAGAAAGAGTTTTTTTGGAATTACATGCTACTTCTTAGATTACTTGTGAAGTTCAATAAAAATTAATTCTTATGTCCATATTAATCTCTGTAATTATTGATAACTGTAAAATAGAGTTAGAGAAAGATAAAAACTTAGAGCTGCATTATGTCAGTAACCTTTTTTTCCTTTTTTTTTTTCGAAGTATAAGTCAAGAAATTTTGGGTCTGTTTGTTTGTGATACTTGTTTCCACCTGAATAATATTGCAGTTACAGTAGCAATAGAACAACATGGCAAGAAATCTCTCACTGTCTCGTCTCACTGCAAATGGGATGAGATTATCATAATCAACCTTTTCTAGGCTGAGAGGCTCATGTGAACAACAGGACCTTTAAAACTTCATCTTTAATCACTTTCCTGAACTTTGATTCAAACATGCAAACCAAGGTTGAGTAGATTGAGGCATTACTTGATCAAGGACACCTGTGTCAAGCTTTTGGCTGCTCAAACTTCTTATTTATTTCATTGCATTCTAGAAATGATGGGTCTTTCTGGTCTTCAACATACTCATTGCCCTTTGTATTTTTTTACACTGTACAAAATGGATTTAGATTGCAACGTGCAGGTGCTTGAGTTCCAATACACATTCTAAGCCACAGTCTTTGTTATAAGAACAATACAACTGATTTTAGAAGCAATAAAAACAGCCAGTTCTATGCTTCTATTGCTGATCGATCTGTTGCTCTACTTTAAATAATTTTATATATTTTTAAGAAGTAGCTTAAAAATATGTAATGAAGGGCTTAAAAAAGGAAAAACAAGGAACAAATATATTTAAATGGTATCTTTAAATATTTGGATGTAAAATATTTAAGCCCATTATTATTATATTTTACTAACTATAATTATTCGATTTTTTGCTTACCAAACGCAAAACCCTCATTCGGTTATTAAACATAATTTTTATAGTTTCAGAAAATTATATCTTAAACCCGCATTTCATGTAAACACATTTATCAAAAGATGTAAGTGTATTATTTCTCAAGGTGGATCTGAATTTTTTTTTTTTTCTAAATATATATATATATTTTCATTTTTTTGATAGTAATAGCGGCCACATTTGAGGCCGCTAATAGTTAAAATAGTCTAGTATTATACTAGACTATTAGCGGCCACATATGTGTGGCCGCTAATAATACTAGACTATTTTAACTATTAGCGGCCACATACATGTCGCTGCTAATAGTCTAGTATTAGCAGCGACTTTGGACTCGGTTAACAAAAAATTACGGCGGGTAAAATTATTTTTAGCGGCCACTAAGTTCGTCGCTATAAAACAATTATTAGCAGCGAGTAAAAAATGTGGCCGCTAATAGTCTTTAGCGTAGGACTATTAGCGGCCAAATTTGGCTGCTATTGATCAATAGCGGCCAAATTTGCTGGCCGCTAATGAGCAATTTTTTTGTAGTGGATCATTGTATGTTATTATCTTTATCATTATCTTTAGTTGTCAAGTGCTAGTGGTAAGGTACATCTCTATCTCTATGAGAGTAGTTCACATTTCTATCTAACCCTATATAAATTCATTGGATTGATGAATAAAGTAAGTAAGAATTAATTAATTATATCAACTCTAGTAGTTGTTTTGGGAGGTGTTAGAGTTCCTCAAACTATCCTAAATTATGGAGGCTTAAGATTTCTTAAATTATTCTATCAAAACCTATTTCATTGTTACTTTTTCATCCCATGTTATGTAGGCACGTAACACAACTGCTGTAAGAATAGTGCGATAGAAAAAATATTCGATGTAACCTAATTTAATGCCAAACCCAAAAACCTCTGTAGCAGTTATTTTCCAGAGCACAGAGCGAAGGGGAAAAGCGTGGTTCGTTGGGGAGGAGGGAAGCTTTCTGCTTCTCTCCTCCTGTGGTGCTGTGTGTTTTTACTTTCAATAAATTAGTTTTTCCTCTCTTTGGGCATCGTGGGTGTCTTCGAGGATGGAGGAGTAGTTTTTTCTCATCCTATTTTGGGATGGAGAAGTTGTTTTTCATGTTTTGTTGGTAGTTTTTCTTCCTGTTCGGTGAAATCAGATGTTGGAGTTGTGAAATCAGATGTTGTATCAGAGCCGATCGATGAATCAGAATATGTGGTTGTTGAATCAGAGTGGGTGTTTCATCAATCCCTCATGTTTTGATTCGTGGGTTTCCTAGCTGTTTTGCTTAGGTTTTTTGGATCTGCAAGTTTTATATGATGTGGCTATCCGGGTCCTCTCCATGGTTGTCGGGTTCACCCTCTCTGAACCCAGATGAACGAGGTTTCCATGGGATCAAGCAACTAGCTTGGGTGATCTTGGGTTTGCAGGATTCCAGGGGTCTTGTAGCGACGGCAACGACGTTCTAATGGGCGGTGGTTTGGTTGGCAAGCGGTTTCTTCTTTCGGTAACTGCTCTTTTGCACAATGAGGTGTATAACTGACCGACAAATCTGGTCATGGGTCTCTATTGGGTGCTCCAAAAATGCCGAGAATTATGGGGTTGTGGGGGAAGGTTTTTTGGCCCCTTCCATGGATTTCGCCGGTGTTTTTATTTGTTTCTATTGTATTAGTCTACTTTGACAGTCTGCTTAATTTGTAAGATCAACACCTGGTCTGTAAAAGCTAGTGTATAGCACAGTTTGTGTGACCTCTCGTCGATTTTGTAGAGGCTTATGTATACGTAGAGGCATCTTCTGTTGGCTAGGTTATTTTGTAGTAGCTGTGGTCTGTTATGGTGGCCTAAGTCTGACCTTGCTTGGGTGGAAGTTACTCTATCCATGTGTATCTGACTTAGTTTATTAGGGATTCTTTGTAACTCTGGACATTTGACCGATTTGGTCTCGTTTTCAATCTATTGAAAGGGATCTTTAATTTCAAAAAAAAAAAATATTCGATGTGAACTAGTTTGAGAGAGATAATTCTTGAAGCATGAATAAGATATAGGGCTCCTCACGCAATATATATATATATATATATATATATATAAATATATATAGAGAGAGAGAGAGAGAGAGAGAGAGAGAGAGTTATAACTTTTTATGAAATGTCACTTTTCATCAAAGGCAACCTTTCATGGATACCCATTCAATTAAAATACCAATTAAGGCCCACTTAATTTTGAATTTAAATATCATAACTCTTTAGCCCAAGCCCAAGTGCGTTCTTATCAAATGTGGTCCACATTTGGCCCAATTATATAATAGGTCCTAACAAAGACAACTCTCTCCATAATACTGTTAGAGAGATTGACATTTGGTAGTCTTATAGTGAGACCATAATATAACATGTTAAAGCACCACTCAATTCAAAAGGTTAAGTTTATGAATTTAGGTCTAATTGTACTATATTAACCACATACGCTTGAAACGTCTTTTCAATATGAGACTCCATTTTTTTTTTTACACTCACGGTTACTTGTATATTGAACAAAAAATTATGCAGATAAGTCCCCAACATAATAACAGCTAATAAGCTATAAACAACTAATCCTTTCAAAAGGGGAAAAAGGTTAGATTGTTAAAAATCGTCTCTCTCTTTCGCGAATTGCAGTTGTCCACAGAGTTTTCTTAGCCTTTTTTTTTTTTTTTAATGAATTAAAATCTTATAAATGCTTAGTTAAGTAAAAACTGGAACAAATTCAAAACAAAAACAGAGGATGCACAATCACCCGAAAACACTACTGCAACAACAAAGCAGTAGACAACAACCTAACAACTCCAAGACAGAAGACTAGACCAGAAAAATCAGTCCAACTTCAACAAGCACCTACAAACCAGAAACCACAAAGAAAACCTGCTTTATAACAATGACTGCAAGTTCCAACTATACACAAGAGATAGATGCTTAATTAGTTAAGTTCTTAAAATTTTCTCTAGCCAACACTCTAGCTCTAACTTCCCACAAGATGTGAGCCACCAAAGCTTCCTCTGTTCTAGGAGTGTTCCATGCTGGAGATCATTCCTTTGCCGCTAGATGTGATACGCCACAGCTCCAAAGCAAAGTGATCTACCCAAGCACGACTTTAAATTCCTGCCATGGAGCATAGCAATACTCCACTTCATAATATCATCCCAAAATAAAGGGAGATTATCAAACAAGCAGGCAGCCATGATAGATCTCCACACTCTCCGACTAAAGCTGCAGCCAAAAAATAGATGATTTCTATCCTCCATACTTCCATGACTGAACAAACAATTAACATCACCTGTATATCCCCAGCCACTCATCTTATGTTTAGTAACAATAGCATCTCGGAATGCCAGCCAAATAAGAAAAGAGTGCTTGGGAATAGCTAGTGAAAGCTTGTCCCAAGCCACTTCAGGAATCCCAAATAGGCATATTAGTAGTACCTCCAAGGCCAACCTCTGGGAGTTTACTTTGGATTTCCACCGCTGAATCAGACCGAGCACTCGGCCAAAACCAATCCCCATTGAGAATGGTAGAAGATAGTTTAGAATCAAGAGGAAAACCTGAATCATAAACTACCCTATAACCAAAACTGTCAAAGAAGTATCCTGCAGGGTGCCAGTGATCCTGACAAAAGAAAATTCTACTTCCATCACCGAACCTTAAAACGAATAAATTTTTTAGCAATGTCCCGGAGCTTCAAGAGCTTCTTCCAACTCCAAGAATACAACTTAGTGATGGGAATCTGCCATACACTCCTCCCCTTCAACCAGTTTATGTCAAGCCATGCCACCCATAAAGAACCATCTTTGGTGAAAAGGTTCCAAATATGGTTCAACATAGAAGCTTGGTTCCAAACCTCAATGTTTTTAATCCCTAAACCGCCTTCCTTTTTAGGCATATAAAGCTTGTCCCAAGCCACTTTAGCCTTAGCCTTCACATCACTTCCACTCCATAGAAACCGGTTAAATTTATGTTCTAAGAGCCGGATGATCTGTTGAGACAGAATAAACTCTAGCCCGAAAAAATTGCAAACTAAGCAGCACTGAAGACAGAAGTTGGAGCCTCCCAGCAAAGGATAACTTCGTTACTAACCAGGAGTCAATTCTGGAAGAAATCTTGGTTATTAAAGACTCACAATCCACAGCAGAGAGTCGTTTAGTGATGAGGGGAACTCCAAGATATCTCATGGGCAGCACACCCTCTGGCATTTGTAGAACATGAAGAATACGCTGCTTCACAAGAGGAGGAACACCGGCTATAAAAACATAACTCTTGGAGGGGTTAGCCTTTAACCCCGAAAGATCCTCAAACTCATTAAGAGCACCAAGAATAGCTTGGACAGAACCAGAAGAACCCGCAGCAAAATATCAAAAGGTCATCCGCAAAACAAAGATGATTAAGCTTGAGCAAATTGCCTTTTCTTTTTCTTTTTCTCCAAAGCCTATCGATCAATAGGCATTTAAATATCCGTAAATATCAAATCAACTAGATCGAAAAATAGTTCGAAACACATTATAACTTGGACAGCACAAATTTACCTGAACTTCCCAAATCAATGAATATAATAACAACCAAAAACATGAAATTTAATCAGGTTCTCTATGAAAAATTCAGGGCCACATATATAAGAAGAAAGCATAAAAATTCATAAAATGGACCATCTTCAACAACAATTATTTCACAGCAACCACCAAATAGGTGAAAAAGAAAAATTGCACGAGGACAAGGAACGCAAACAGAAAAGGAGCTATATATATATATATATATACCTCCGAGGGCGAAGGTCGAATGTGATCGGCGAACCTCTGTTTCCGATTCGAGAGTACTGAAGCCCTCCTGGCTCCATGAGCATTCTCTCTCTCAAGCGTTGTTGACTTCTGAATTCAAAAGCAGAGAGTGCTAACAAAAGTCTTCTTGAGCTTATATAGTATATACAAAAAGGAACTAACGTGGTGGTTACGCATTCAGAATATCCTTTCTCTTGGGGGTTCCATAGTCCATAGGTGGGCCTTCTTGATCATTCATTATATATACTCCTCCGGCTCCAGGTGAGGGCTACGATAACTCAAGGTTGAAGGAGGCCCACCGTACTGTCATGTGCTCAACCCCACGAAATCCAACCCCTCTTGTCGAGGAAACATTATAATTTGAAGTATTTTTCAATAATATATTTAAACTGTGACAATCGCTTTATTTCAATAATATTATTTTCTGAAATCTTTCTTCCGATTACAACTTTCTACTTTCTTCGCTTCTTTTGCTTCTTCATCCTACACAGTACACTCTTTCTTCCGATTATACCTAACAATTCAAGAAGGACAAAAAAAATAAAATTAAAGCTCTGATCTCTAAATAGAAAAAATTATAGACAAAATGCAAGTACTTTCACTCGGTCTCCGACAAATAAATTCAATCTCAAAATGGCCGGTCAGTTTACCAAGTTCTAGATTGAAAACCACATAAAAAAGAAAACTAGCTAGAAAGCAGACCATGAAAATGTAAAATAAAAGTAAAAGGTCTTTTAACATTTTAATTAAAGAAAATATATTATTGTAATATCCAAGACAACAAATGAGAGCCATGCCAAACAAACACACTTTATAAACCAAACACAGCCAGCACTAGCACTCCAGTCAATACTGGAACAATATCCACCCAACAGGTAGAAAAAGAAAAAAGAAAAAAAACAAACACACTTTGCTTACAAAATAAAAACAAATTAGACAAGGCCATCGAGTCCCGGCGTTCGTCTAATTTATTGGAACAGATTCACGCTGCAATCAAAATGAAACATCTATAACAAAAACAATGGAAAGTGCCCGCATATTCAGTTTTTGTCTAATTTATAATTGGAGCTCGAAAAATCTGAAGACATCCTTTGCGAGAGACTCCAATCATAAAGACCCTTGTCCCTGTCCCTCTCTTGCAATTCAGCTCATAAATAGTGACGGTATCTCCTTCACTTAGCTCCTTCGCTTGAGCAAACCGAGTCCACCCTCGGGTGAGATAAGCTTGTTCACCTTTTGTAAGAAAACGCATTGGCCAGCGCTTCATATGAACATCATAGACAATCACTTCACTTCCATTTGCTGGGGGGCAAAATCTGGGTGCATGTTGCTTCGGTAAATAGAGCCTATAACTTCCTTTTCTCTGTACGTCAGCTGGTGATAAAATCTTCTGAAACACCTGTTCCGGCTGGTATTTCCTGTACATACATTTCGGACAGTCTTGTGTGTTTCCATGACCTTCACATGGAGTAGGCCATGCTGAATCTGCATCTCCTGCTGTTGCAGCCATGGCCGAGTTCAAACTTGGGCTTGCCTGTAATTATCAAATTGGAGGAAAAAGAACAATCTATTAAAAATAAAAATCTTGCTTCGAAAAAGTTCTAAAATCATTCACAAAAACAACCAATAACACATCATATAAATCTTACAGATAACAGTATGTACCTCGGGTTGATCATTGGCAGCCTCCATCTGGGTTTTCTGACCAAGGTATGAGAAAGATTCATGGCCATGCACATCAACCATCTCGATGTCGTCGATGCCCCGACCGGTGATGGCCAGGTACTCCGACGGACCAGCTACTTTCCATTCCATAATTGCTTTGTGTGAGAGAGAGATTGGGAAGGCTTTGTTTTTTGTGTCTAGCTTGATGTATTTTCATTTGTCCCGCGGGTGGTTTTTATAGGTACAAAAATGAATAAAATAATAAACTTGGTTCTCTCGATTTGTACGTACGTGACGTGTGAAAAGAAACACTTCCGCGCGCGTCGATACACTCTTCTCCATTTCAAGTGGCTTTCAAGTAGCCCTTGGGCATGGATGAGCTTCTTGGCATTTGGTCAACGTGTGTAATCCCATGTGGGATAAAGTTTTCTCTTTATAAAAAAAAAAAGTGATTTTCAAATGGCCCTTTGTGGAAACAGATCCTCAGCATTTCATTTGAAATGGAGAGGAGTCGGTTTACCGTTTGATTTTTTTTTTTTTTTTAATTTCTTAAAAAGAAAATCTATGAATGAGAAGATGCCGTCTCATTTAAAAGTCTTTAACGTTTTCTTTTGCAAACTTAACGCACGTTAGACTAATCAAAAGCAAAGACTCTGTGTTCTACAGAGTAGAGAGCATGAAGAAGTGAAAATTGCCGCCGGTGGGGGTTCAGTTTGCCGTCCTTGTAGCATTCTTAATACTATCCGTTGATTGTGAATCAGACAGCGTTGGTGAATGGCCGATGCTCACCTAGCAAAACTTCTCTTATGATAAAAGGTTCAACAGAAAATAGAAGCTTAACTTCTTGTAAAATATTTAATTAAAATAAGAGATAATTGCATTGTTAGTTTTTGTGGTATGCTATAATTATTTTTCACTCCCTATGATTTAAAAAGTGTATGGGAGGTCCTTGTGATATGCAATAATTACAAATCGATCCCTGACATCAAATTCTGTTAAAATTTTTAACAGATTCCGTCAAATACCACATCAGCGCCATAAAGATGACGGTGAGAGGGTAAACGGGCAAGTCGCTATTCTCCCATCTTCCGGTGGGTTTTTCCGGTTCCGATTTAGATGGCGGTGTTTGTGGATCTGTGGCCCGGGTGGTGAAGGAGAGTGAGTGCTTGAGTCTTGAGAGTTGTAGACTTGGGTGAGAAGATGCTTGAGAGACGATGGTCTTTTTCTTTGGTTTTGGTTTTTGTTTTTTTTTTTTTTTTTTTTCACTTGATGACGTTTTTTAATTTTGGCCAAAGAGATCCAAACCGTGTACCGGCTGAACTGGAGGGGATCCGGATCCGTCTATGCTTCGTTTATTTTTATTTTATTTAGGGATAAACACCTTTTTAGTCCCTGAGTTTTGACAACTTTATTTTTTAGTCCCTGAGTTTCAATTCGCATCACAGATGATACCTAAATTTTTGGAAATGACCAAATAAATACCTCGGTTAACTTCTCCGTCCAAAAACTAACGGCTCGCCACGTCACTGACACTTAGCACCACTAGAATGTCGACATCTGTCCAGTGAAACACGTCAGCATCCACTTAATTTCCAAATCACCCAAACATCTCCACATCACACACCCACGTCATTTCTTCATTTTGGGGGGAAAACTATTTTTTGCAATTTATGAAACTCAAAACTGAAACTCAAATATTTCAAACAAAAAAACTTAAATCATTTCATCGTTAATCTGAGAAAAAAAATCAAAATCCCTAAATGAACTTGTGAAGTGAAGAAGTGAAGAACCCTAATCCCTAAAATCCCCCTCGGCCGACTCTCTCTCGACCGGCCGACTCTCTCTCGGCCGGCCGACTCCCTGCCGGACTCCCGGACTGTCGCTCGATTTCTCTCCCGTTGACTCCACAGAACCGGCCGACTCCATCCCGGACATCGAAGAAAGGGGATTGCACCCGGACTCCCGGACTGTCGCTCGATTTCTCTCCCGTCGACTCCATAGAACCGGCCGACTCCATCTCGGACATCGAAGAAAGGGGATTGCACCTAACCTCGGCCGGACGTCGAAGGAAGTGGATTTCGCTCGCTCATCAAGTCGGCACATTCCGAGGTATTTTGCCCATTTTTTGTGTTTTTAGAAGTTTGTTTCGTCCTATATATATATGGATTGTTTATTGTGCTTGTCGATTGAATCTTTGTTTTGGTTTTTGGAACAAATGCTTGTCGGTTGTTGGGCAAAGTGATGAGGTTATAAAAACCGAAACTTTCGGTTGTTGTGGGTGTATCCCGAGTTGGGTAGTCACATGTTTTTGTCTTTTGTTGGGTAAAGAAAACCAACAACCAGTTTGGTTGGGTCGTTGTCCAGCACATTGCATTATTGAATGTATGACTTTATTGCATATCTGTCTTTATCTGTTGTGTTTGTGGTTGCACATGTTGGCCAAGAGGGTCCCAACTGTGCAAAAGGGAACAATAAAGTACAAAAAGTACTATACATCCTGGCTAAGAAGCATCTGCAATGTGAAGCATCTGTACAAAAAGCACTACACTCCAATGGTGTTGTTCACAAGGTTATCAATAGTTTCTGCTTTAGCTTTATAAAGCATCTGCTTGACAACCAAGCCTCCCATGCTGCAGACAAGAGAAAGTCAATCTATTAAAAATAGATATGCACACGAACACACACCAAATAGATACTCATGCTGTGAACAAACAGAAGCAAAATTTGTGGATCATATTCACTCTAGAAGTCATATAACGTTTACCAATTACAGGACTAATTCATTTTTTTCAATTCTTCACCAATTAACAGACAGACTTATTTTTTCAAAACAAGAACAATGACTGACACTTAGGATGATTTACATTTATTAACTAAACCAGACCCACTAACATAAAGTTCCTATTGTTCGGGACAGAAATCATTAATATTCTTGGTAGTTAATTTGTTCCTATTTACATACTTTCTTTGCCCATTGTTCCTATTTACATACTTTCTTTGCCCATACTTTGGTAGTTAATTTTACAGTTTTTATTGCTAGAGTGTGACGATCCTTTTTTGTTTAATTCACAGGGTGCAGAAAATGTCAGATCCAACATTTGACCTACTTCTTTACCATAATGGGTCACTATCTGGACACAGGATGGCCTATATTGGCGGAGACATTCTTACAATCGCCGGTATAGATGCATCCCAGTTCAAGTTTGGAGATTTGACAAACATTTTGGAGTGCTACCTGCAATATGAATACAGCAACATACCCAAAATGTACTACAAGTTTGATGATGAGACCAACGAGCAAATACACGGTCTTACCAAAGATGGTGATTTCGCTACTCTAAAAGAAGGGCTGCTGAGTAGTGGCAGGAAAAAGCTGCATGTTTTTGTGGATCATGAAGAACCTCTTCCACTTGAAGTGGTAAACCCTGTTTTGCTTTTGACCCAGACTCCTCCAGAAGTGCCAGCAGTGCAACAGACACCCCAAGAGCCAGCAGCAGTACAACATCCACCACAGCAGCCAAGGAAACGGCCAGCCGGGCGGCCAAGGAAACGGCCAGTCGGGCGGCCAAGGAAACAGAGGGATAAGAAGGAGGAGGAGGAGGAGGAGGTGGAGGACATTGAGTTGAGTGATTTTGAGTTGACTGATGGCGAGGAGGAGGACATGTTTGTAGGGAAGGAACAGGATGTCCTACGGGAACCGAATGATGATATAAATACCTGGTTTCAGACTTGGGATAAAGATTCCAACTCGGGAATTGGAGTCGATGCAGCAAATGACCCGGACGCGGATTCATATGACAGTGAGTACTTTGACAGTCTAGACAGTGGTGAAGAAGACAGTGAAGAAGACAGTGAAGGGTCAATTGTAAAGCGTAAGAAAAGGTATCCCCAGTGGAAGAAAAAGCGGGACTGGAGTCAGACAGTGGAGTTAAGTGTAGGGTTGAGGTTTACGAACCCGAAAGAATTTAAAGAAGCATTGCAACTATTCGCAGTGCAAAATAACTTTGATTACAAGTATGTGCATAACGAGCAAAAACGGGTAACCGCCCACTGCAAATCGTTATGTCAATGGAAAATACATGCCTCCTGGACGCCATGTAGAAAGTATTTTCAGATCAAGACTCTCCATGATGAGCATAAATGTGGCAGTGATTACTACAACAAGAAGGCAACTATCAGGTGGGCTGCAAATCGATATGTGGAGATTTTTCGAGACCAAAGAAGCTTTAAGGCTAGGGCGTTAAGGGAAATGATACGCCGAGATTACAACGTGCAAATGACAATATTGAGTTGTCATCGTGCAAAGAAGATGGCAATCGAAATCCTCGATGGAAGAGATGGTGAACAATATTGTCACACCCGAGAGTATTGCAATGCATTGCGGAAGTGGAATCCCGGTAGCTCGGCTTACATCCAAAGGGACGGAGTGTTCTTCCAGAGGATGTATGTTTCTTTGATGGCATGTAAAGAAGGATTCTTGGCAGGATGTAGGCCGATGATATGTGTTGATGCATGTTTCATTAAGACGAAATGGGGTGGGCAGTTGCATGCCGCAATCGGCCGTGACGGTAATGATGACATATATCCTATTGCATTTGCGGTATGCGAGACCGAGAACAAGGAGACATGGACATGGTTCTTGGTCCAACTGTTGGAGGATATTGGGCTTCCGCGGGAGCATATGTGGTCGTTCATGTCGGACCGACAGAAGGTAATATCTAATACAATTATCGTATGGTCATTTTTATTTTAATAACATTTGTTTGATATTTATTTATTGTTTACACAGGGACTAATCGATGCGCTGGAGGATCTAATGCCCGGCCTCGAGCATCGTTATTGTGTTAGGCACCTGCATGCAAACATGAAGGGGAAGGGATGGAAGGGGAAGGAGTTCAAGGACGCGTTATGGGGTGCAGCTAGGGCACCCAATGAAGTCCAATTTAAGTACTACCTCTCTGTCATTGGAGGTATGGACAAAAAAGCTCTCGAGTACATTGAGGGGGTTGACCCAAAAATGTGGGCAAGGCACGCATTTCGGACCACCAGCTGCAGCGACATCTTGCTAAATAACGTCGCCGAGAGCTTCAATGCTTGGGTGTTGGAAGCAAGAGGCCAGCCGATACTAACTTGTTTCGAGACTATACGGCGGCAGATTATGAACCGGTTCAGTAAGAAAAATGCTGGGGCAGCAACGACACCGAATGTAATTTGTCCAAAGATTGGGAAGAAGTTGGAGAGAAACAAGTTAGAGGCGAAGAACTATATTTGCCGGTGGAGCAATCAGATGCAGTTTGAGGTCGATAGTGCCCATGAATCTCGGCGGGTGGTGGATCTTCAAGGAAGAACATGTGGCTGTGGGAGGTGGCAACTTAATGGTATTCCTTGTCCCCATGCAGTTTGTGCAATATACCTCAATAAAGGAAAACCCGAGAATTATGTCAGCCATTGGTACATGATGGATACGTACAGAAAGTCCTATGCCTCCGGGATTTGTCCTATGCCTGGCCCGGATGAGTGGCCTGTTGATGAGGGTGTGGAACCTATAGAACCACCGCAGCCAAGGAAACAGCGCGGGAGGCCCAAAAAACAGAGGAAAAGAGGAGTTGATGAGCAGCTAGACGAGAGCATCAAAGTGAGTCGCAAGGGATACGATGTGCGGTGTGGAAATTGTGGTGAAAAGGGGCACAATGCTAGGAGTTGCCGTGAACCCGACAACCCGAATAGGAAGAAGTATCCCAAACAGCCTAGGAAACCGAAGGTAGGTATTTCTGGTCGAATAACTATATTTCTATTTACTGGTTCAATGACCATATTTCTATAACTAATGTGTTTGTCAAATATGGTCAGGGAAGTACATCAAGGACAGGGCCATCAGGTGCAAGCCCATCTACCCCTGCAGGCCCATCTACCCTTGCAGGCCCACCTACCCATGTAGGCCCATCTGACCCTGCAGGTCCATCAGGTGCAAGCCCATCTACCCCTGCAGGCCCACCTACCCCTGTAGGCCCATCTGCCCCTGCAGGTCCATCAGGTCAACCGGCAAGGACACCTCGAACACGAAGCATGCCTCGAGGAACAAGCATACGTCGAAGACCAAGAGAAAGGAGAATGTCTTCCGTGTACAAGAGGCAACCAAAGGTTGGCCACATACTAATTTTTAACTTCTGTTACCCTATGTGGGCTGGTTAATTGTTATTTAAATACATGTTGATTGACCTATCTCTTGGTTGGGTTGCAGCAAGGTGGATCACAACCAATTCAAATAGATTGATGTACAAGACAAAGACAAGACACATTTTATGTTAATGGATGCTTGTATCCGGGTTGTGGATGCCCGAGAGTATTGTTAATGTATTTTGTTACCCTACTGGGTGTTCATGTGATGTGCACATATTTTGTGTTGTATTGATATTTTGCAAAAAGGGCTGTTGATGTACATATTTGTACATGTTTGATTATTGGATGCACATATTGTTAATGTATTTTGTTACCCTACTGGATGTGTACTGGTTGTTGATATAACTATTTACACATATTTGTTAGGCAGGCTATTTGTAATCAAGGCACAGGTTGCTCGAGACACTTATATTAAAACCCATAACGAGGTACTATGTGTGATACTTATATAAAACCTAGGTACCTGCTATGATATAAATGGAAACATTAGGTACTGTTTGTGATACTGCCTGAAGGGCAATGGAATAATTTGTTTTTACCTAAAATTTTAGCACAACGTGTACATTTGTCGAGAAATTGCAGCATGAACGGATATTGTTTGTGTTTTACATTAAAAACGTGTTAAAACCCATACGGAGGTACTATTTGTGATACTTATATAAAACTTAGGTACCTACTATGATATAAACAGAAACATGAGGTACTCTTTGTGATACTTTCTAAAGGGCAATGGAATAATTTGTTTTTACCCAAAATTTTAGCACAGAGTGTACATTTGTTGACCAATTGCAGCATAAACAGATATTGTTTGTGTTTTACATTAAAAACTTGTTAAAACCCATACGGAGGTACTATGTGTGATACTTATATAAAATATAGGTACCTAAGATGATATAAATGGAAACATGAGGTACTCTCTGTGATACTGCTTGAATGGGCAATGGAATAAAATTGTTTAGACCCAGAATTTGAGCACAGAGTGTACAATTGCAGCATGAAGGGATATTGTTTGACATAACATATTAACAATATTTCTCCAGCAGCTCCATCCATAAAACTTACATACTTCTCATAAATATACAAAATACATATCCAAACTACATAATCTATAATTCATATCTCAAACTACATTTCATTTCATAAGTGCAACACAAGCAACCAACAGAATTGTAAACCATGACAAGAACAAAGCATACATCAAAAATTTCTCTCTTGTCCTATAGCTGTCATTTTCCTTCTCTAGACACCTGATGATTTCCATTCGTTTATCATCCCACTTCTGTGATTGCCTAACTCTTTCCATGCAACTGACATTTTCATTCTCCAAATCTTTAACCCTTGCTACCAAAGTATCATTTGCATCATCTACTTCGTTAAGCTTCTTGGTAATCTCATCTAAAACCTCCACACCCCTTGCACAAGTTGGCTTGTCCAGCCATTTGAAAAATTTGCATGCAGCTTTTGTCTGCATGTTGAAGTGTAGCATTCAGTCAGCAAAAACTCACAACCGACTATCTATAATTATAACAAAATGCTTACTCTTGAGTTGTAAGTGGCGCAACCCCAAAATCTTCTTCCAGGGTTTTCCCTAGTCCACGAGGTCTTCAATGGGGCGGGTAAATCGCAGAAACAGAAATAGGATATGTCAACACGGCCCACTGAGGACGATCCGGATGATGACTTCAAGGAACGGACAACACAAAACACATAACAAACAAAAAATTGTCTAAATCTTCAAACGGAAATTAAGGAAAAAAATTAAAAAATTACAAATTTTTTAAAAAAATTTGAGCCTAAGAACCGACCTTGTCTACACCACGGGAAACTTCCTTCCCTTTGGAATCTCGTGTGCGACAAGAAGCCATCAACTTTTATAACCTCATCACTTTGCCCAACTACCGACAAGCATTTGTTCCAAAAACCAAAACAAAGATTGAATCGACAAGCACAATACACAATCCATATATATATATAGGACGAAACAAACTTCTAAAAACACAAAAATGGGCAAAATACCTCGGAATGTGCCGACTTGATGAGCGAGCGAAATCCACTTCCTTCGACGTCCGGCCGAGGTTAGGTGAAATCCCCTTTCTTCGATGTCCGGGAGGGAGTCGGCCGGTTCTGTGGAGTCGACGAGAGAGAAATCGAGCGACAGTCTGGGAGTCCGGGAGGGAGTCGGCCGGTCGAGAGAGAGTCGGCCGAGGGGGATTTTAGGGATTAGGGTTCTTCACTTCTTCACTTCACAAGTTCATTTTAGGGATTTTGATTTTTTTTCTCAGATTAACGATGAAATGATTTAAGTTTTTTTGTTTGAAATATTTGAGTTTCAGTTTTGAGTTTCTTAAATTGCAAAAAATAGTTTTCCCCCCAAAATGAAGAAATGACGTGGGTGTGTGATGTGGAGGTGTTTGGGTGATTTGGAAATTAAGTGGATGCTGACGTGTTTCACTGGACAGATGTCGACATTCTAGTGGTGCTAAGTGTCAGTGACGTGGCGAGCCGTTAGTTTTTGGACGGAGAAGTTAACCGAGGTATTTATTTGGTCATTTCCAAAAATTTAGGTATCATCTGTGATGCGAATTGAAACTCAGGGACTAAAAAATAAAGTTGCCAAAACTCAGGGACTAAAAAGGTGTTTATCCCTTTTATTTATTAGTTATACTTCGTTTATTTATTGGTATTTAATAACTTTATTTGTCTTTAATATTGGTTTTATTGTCTGTCAAAGGACACCTAATACAGTGGAAGGTGGGGCCTATCAGGATAACTTGTGATGCCATTCGGATGAATATGATTAAAAAAAAAAAAATTGGAAAACATGATCTGAGCCAGTCTAATATAGTGGCTAAACAGAACATCATCCATCAACCAAAAATTCAAAAAGGAATACTGTTTAAGGACAAAATTTTTTTATAAATTAATTTGTAAATGATTTTAAACCCACGTATAAAAGTGACATATATTTTTTTAAAAAAATAAAATTGATATATGTTTTTTAAATATGTGAGAAATATATATTTTTTTATTAATGTTATTAGAAAAGTAAGAGAAAAATAACATATATTTCTCAGATATTTAAAAGACACATGTTTTATATATGAGATTTCATATAAATTAATTTGTAAAAAATTTATATATGCTGTTTAAAGATATTCAATAAAAATAAAAATAAAAGATATTGGTTTCGCCAATTACTCGCCCACATAACGAACTCAGAAGTCAACGGAATCTATGCATAACAAAAATGCAAGAAATCAGAAGTGCACCTTTTTTTTTTGTTGGGAAACGAAAGTGGGTCCCACACTCACCCGATCGAAAAGGTCCAGAAGTGCATTTTCGTTGAAGTCAACAGAATCTATGCATAACGAAAATGCAAGAAATCAGAAGTGCACTTCTTTTTCTTTTTTCTTTTTTTTTTTTAAAATAAAAATGCTATTTACACGACGCCCACACAATGTTGTAAAGACCCCTTACATGGGGTGAGCCCTACGGTACATAGGGCCCACCTCATGTAAAGAGCTGTTGTATCATTGTGTGGGTGTAGTACACCAATCAAGTTTTTTTTTTTTTTTTTTGTTAGGAAAACGAAAATGGATCCCACACTCACCTGAAAAAGGTCCAGAAGACAGAAGTGCATTTTTCTTGGGAGATTGGGAAAACGAGAATGGGTCCCAGACTCACCCGAAAATGCAATTCAGGAAGAGACATAAAAGATCATCATCACTAGAAACCGAGGTTTGTTTGGCAGTGCTTGGTAAAGTTTTATTTTTGAGCCAGATCTATGTGTTTTCATCGAAGATCTCCCATCACGCGCTGCATAGTTGTCTTCGCCACCGCTTTCTGGTCTGACTGTCTCAAGCTACGGTTGTGTCTCTATTCCCTGACCGGCGCATGGCCCGTACGCGCAGGGGAACTTGCTTCCCGGATCGGCGCGTGAGGGTTGTGCCTCGCTTCTCAGACCTGGTTTGTGGATTCTGATTGTGTTTTTGTGGTGGTTCGATGTTGCTGGTGTCTTGGGAGATGGTGTGTGCGTTGTACGCGCCAACTCAGGCGATGGTTAGTTCTTTTTCCGGCGATGGCAGTGGCTGTTTTCTGTTTGGTCTTTGTATATTCCTTCTTTTCACGGTATATTTTTTGCAATAGGCTGATTTTGTATGGACCTTTATCTTTAGGTGGGTTGTGCTTTAAAAATTGTAGGTTCATATCTTATTAGCCTATTGTATTTGATAGCCGCTTTATTATCCTGACTTAGTGGGTGGAGATTCTTTATCTCTGGTCACTAAGATGGCCTTTGAGCTGTGCTTTCGCCTTCGAGTGTCAGTTTTCACCTTTTGTTTTATGCTGGGTTTGTAAAATCCTCTGGATGATTGTATTCCCCTTTTGGGGCTGTTGTTGTATTCCCCTTTTGGGGCTGTTGTCTTCTAATGAATGTGATGTTAAAAAAAAAAAAAAAAAAAAAAAAAATCATAAAAAGTACATGATTTTTTTTAATGTTTTTAAAAAAATATTTTTATATGTTTAAAAGACACATGTTAATTTTATATATAAGTTGTATAAATTTTCATACAAACTAATTTATAGAAAATTTATGTCGACTATTTAAAGATATTCAATATAATTTTGCAAAGTTGTAATGGTTTAGTCATTTACTCACCACAAAAACTACATTTTCTCTACAGCTTGCCGAGTTGTATGTTTCTTATATTGTGGAATAAAATGAAAATAATATTATGAAAAGTGAAAGTGTTCTAAATCGACAATTGGACCTACTTTCATGATGGACTCTAACATGAGGCCTCTCTTGATAACAGATAGAGCCGAAGCCTATACTCAGCCATGCCACATTGTTCTACTTTGGACAGAAATTAGCTACGAATTGACATATGTTTTTAAATTGCTAAATCGAAGTGTTATACTAGATGAGCCTGCACAAGATCAGAAAAATGGTGTATTGATTTTGAAAAGCCACGCCTTTTGGATTGATCAGATCGAAGATGCACATATAGAAAATCGGTGGTCAATGAGGAAAGATCGATGATTGTTAGAAAAAGGATAACCTACATCTCTTAGTGGCGATAGGCTTTCTTGCTTTTCATCAAACACACTTCGATGATCACCATCTTTAGATAAATTGCTTCAACTACTTGCTGCAGATCGAATTAGATAGAAAAAGAAGGGGGAACGTTAACACACGCAAGAAACATTTACAAGAAGATCTTAGAAATCAAATGTTTGAAGACACAGAATATTTGCCACTGCATGCAACCTATTAGTATAAACATCTAATATTTGAGTGTTACAAATTGTCGGTCTCTTTCACGAATTGCAGTTGCCAGAGTTCGACATGTCCATATTAATCCTCCAATCCCAGTCCTGCACTATCAATCTATTTGGATCAACGTCAAAATAGACAACCATATCCAATCAAATGCAACCCACACAGACATGGAAGATCACGTGGTCATAAAAACAACATTGTTCATCGTGGAGACTTATATTAACCACAAGGGTAAAAAACAACTATCCAATACGCAGAAGAATATATATATCCCACCACTCTCTTATATCTTAGCGTTTTCTTTTTATTTTTCTCCAAATCGATCCAATCTTAGGCATATGAATATCCCCTTCATATCAAATGAACTAGATCAAACCAGAATATACTTCTGTTTTGTAAGGGTTTTTGTGAATAATAGAGGAAATGGAAAAGGGAGATACTGAATAATACTGGAATTGATAGTTCTGAGCAATTCGAGAGGCTCAGTCTCTCCAAAGGAAGGATCACAATGATTCACAAGTCTCCCTATTTCCTTACTACCAAGTTCTTATATAGACTCAGTTAGGAATCTTCTGCTCTCTCTCTCCTTAACAGCAAATAACAAACTTAGGGTAAAATAGTAAAAGAACAATAAGAATAACAGATTCTGGAATGCTTCTAGAATACACCTTCCTGCTACGTCATTCCTTCTTAGCTGTCTATTGGTAATAACCACGGTGGATTGATACCCATGGACTAGTCTCCTGATAGGCCCATGACAAGGCCTCCCCCATCAGAGCACCTTGCCCACAAGGTGAGGGTACTGATGTTGAAGATCTTATAAAAACTCCCAGGTTGCATCGGCCGAAGAAGCACCCAACCAGCGAACAAGGACCTCTGTAGCTGCTTTGCCGTGGCGTTTGACCATTCGGCGTGCAAGCAATTCTTCTGGTTCGGGCCGAATTTCACCCGCAGCATCAATTGGCGGAAGGGTGGAAAGAGGTGTGATGTGCAGACCCAGTTTCTTCTTCAAGCAAGACACGTGGAATACTGGGTGAATACGCGCGTCAGACGGTAGGTCCAGTTCATATGCAACAGATCCAAGGCGACGTAAGACTTTAAATGGTCCGAAGAAGCGAGGAGAGAGCTTCAGGTTTCGGCGCAGAGCGATGGTTTTCTGACGATAAGGCTGAAGGCGCAGAAAAACCCAGTCGCCAGGCTGAAATTCACGCTCAGTGCGATGTTTGTCAGCTTGAGTCTTCATCCGATGCTGGGCTTCGCGAAGATGCTCCTTAAGAATAGAAAGGACAGTAGAACGATCCCTCAACTGGGAGTCGACCGCAAGATTAGCCGAGGTGCCCGGAACGTAGGATAACAGAGAGGGTGGTGGATAGCCATAAACCGCCTCAAACGGTGTAAGACCGGTAGAGGAGTGGTGGTTAGTATTATACCACCACTCAGCCATAGGAAGCCACACACTCCATTCTTTTGGTTTGGCACCCGCATAACACCGAAGGTAGGTCTCAAGGCACTTGTTGAGAGCCTCTGTCTGCCCATCCGACTGGGGGTGGTAGGCTGAGCTGAAGGCAAGAGTAGTGCCCTGGAGACGAAATAGTTCCCTCCAAAAAGAGCTAGTAAACACCGGGTCACGGTCTGAAACAATTGTTGCCGGTAGCCCATGTAATTTGAAAATATTGGACAAAAAAGCTTGAGCAACTGTAGCAGCAGTATACGGGTGAGCTAAGGAGATGAAATGTCCATATTTGGAAAAACGATCGATGACCACCATGATAACAGAAAAACCATGAGCCAAAGGAAGGCCCTCAATGAAGTCCATGGAGATGTCTGACCAGATCCTGGAAGGTATTGGCAAAGGCTGGAGCAAGCCTGGGGAGGGGAGTGTCTCATGCTTATTTGTTTGGCACACCAAGCATTCACGGACAAATTTCTTAATATCAGCACGCATCCCTGTCCAAAAAAAATTGGCCTTGGCACGCTGGATGGTTTTGTGATACCCGGAGTGTCCTGCCGCGGGATTGGCGTGGATGAAATCCAAGAGTAGTTGCTGAAACGGTGACCCCTTAACAATCCACAGTCGACCTTTGCGAAGGATCAAACCCTGCTGCAAGGAGTATCCTTTAGGAGCAGGCTTACCCTGCTGCAGAGTAAGTAATAAGGCAGCAGTGTATGGGTCTAAGAGATAAGAATCCTTTAAATCCGAGATCCAAGTAGGAGTCGGAAAAGAGATGAGAGAAATAGAAGGGTTAGACTCGGGCAATCTGGATAAGGCGTCAGCAACCACATTGTCACGGCCCTTTTTGTATTCGATTTGGAAATCGTAGCCAAGCAGTTTGGACAGCCAGCGCTGTTGGAAGACTGTTCCCACCCGTTGCTCCAACAGAAATTTGAGAGCCTGATGATCCGTACGCACCGTAAAAGAGTGTCCCAGCAGATAAGGCCGCCACTGCTGGACAGCAGTGACCAAGGAAAGCAACTCTTTCTCATAAGTAGAGAGAAGGAGTGCCTGGCCTTTAAGGGCCTTGCTGAGAAAAGCAATTGGTCGGCCTTGCTGCATTAAAACAGCGCCGAGGCCCGTCCCACAAGCATCACATTCTACCACGAAGGGGATAGAAAAATCCGGGAGCCTGAGAACCGGAGGAGTCATCATTGTCTCTTTAAGCTGAACAAAAGCAGCCGACGCAGCTGGAGACCATTGGAAAGCATTTTTCTTTAATAAAGCCGTTAAGGGAGCAGCCAAAATACCATAGTGCCGAATGAACTTCCGGTAATAACCGGTAAGGCCCAAAAACCCCCGCAGGGCCTTGATTGACTGCGGAAGAGGCCAATTCAGCATGGCTTCTAATTTCGCAGGATCCGCCCGAACTCCTTGATGAGAGATAAAATGGCCAAGGTATTCTATTTCAGCCACAGCAAATGTGCACTTGGATTGTTTAGCAAAAAGATGGTGCTGCAATAAAACCTCCAGAACTGCCTTTAAGTGGTGCACATGGTCCTCCAAATTCTGGCTGTAAATCAATATATCGTCAAAAAAGACGAGAACAAAACAGCGTAGGAATGGACTGAAGATTTCGTTCATGAGGGCCTGGAAAGTGGCTGGAGCGTTTGTCAAGCCGAATGGCATGACGAGGAACTCGTAGTGACCTTCGTGAGTGCGAAACGCAGTCTTAGGAACATCATCGGGCTTCATCCGGATTTGGTGATAACCGGAACGGAGGTCAAGCTTGGAGAAAACAGTTGCACCATGGAGTTCATCTAACAATTCGTCAATAACCGGGATTGGGAATTTGTTTTTGACGGTGTCACGGTTAAGGGCGCGATAGTCCACGCAGAGCCTCCAACTGCCATCAGCCTTCCGGACCAAAAGGACTGGGGCCGAAAAAGGACTATGACTGGGGCGAATGACCCCAGTGCTTAAGAGCTCACGTATGATCTTCTCAATCTCAGTCTTTTGGAAATAAGGGTAGCGATAGGAGGGAATATTTACAGGGAGTGGGTTTTTGAGAACAATGCTGTGATCATGGGTACGAGAAGGCGGCAACCCAGTGGGTGTGGAAAAAACCTCTGTAAAGGAGTCCAGGAGTGTCTGAATGGGAACAGGTAAGGCCCTAGGGGGTGGAGCCGTATCACAAGATAGCAACTTCAATAGGAGGCCCTTAGTAGCAGCAGAGTTGGACTGAAGAAAGTGGGCTCCATCAGCCACTGAAAGTTCGCCAGGGGATACACCAGTGAGTGTAAGGGGCTGGCCCTGCAGTGTAAACGACATAGTCATATGGGTAAAATCCCACAAGATGGGGCCCAATGTGCGAAGCCACTCAACGCCAAGGACAACATCACAGCCTCCTAAAGGAATCAAATAGAAATTGGAGAGGATAGTGTGGCCCTGGATCCGAAGGGAAACCGAAGAGGCCATCCCGGAACATGGAATGGTAGTGCCATCCGCAATATTAACCTGAAGACGGTTAGTAGGTTCAAGGGAAAGTGGAACCTTAAGCAACAATGACTGATCCAGGAAGTTATGAGAACTGCCTGAATCAACTAAAATGCTTACTCGGTGCTGGAGGAGAAATCCCAAAAGTCGCATGGATTTAGCACCAAGCGAACCAGAAATAGCATTTAAGGATATCTCAGGGTCTTTGCATTCCACGACGTCAAACTCCGGCGTAGGCTCAATTGTGTCGGTGGAATCAAAATAAACATCATCAGGAGCTACATCCGAAAGGAGCTCTAAGCCAGATAGAAGATACAGGCTAGGAGACTTGCATTTATGGCCAGGTTGCCATTTGTCGTCACAGTAATAACAGAGGCCCCGCTCCCGGCGTTCCTTCATTTGAGCAGGAGAAATTCGATGGATTGGGAGTCCAGCATGTGGTTTGGCCGGTAAAGCCAATGGAGCAGATGCAGGGGTTGTAACAGGGGAGGACACAGTGCCCGCATGGTTCCAGCTCAGCTGACGGCCAGAAGAAAAAGAAGACGTAGCAGAACGGACAGGTCGTCTGAAACTCTGCAAGTATTCTTCCTGGAGTTTAGCAAGGCCAAACGCAGCAATAAGGCTGGTAGGATGTAACATACGGACAGGAAGTCGAATATCATCCTTTAAGCCACTGAGAAAACAACTCAATCGGTTCCTATCAGAGACCCCACGAAGCCGATTAGATAGAGCCTCAAACTGAGTAGTGTACTCAGCCACCGAAGAAGTTTGACGAAGCCGCATCAACTCTTCCATCGGATCGTCATAAGCCGGCCCAAATCGAGTTAACAGGGCATGGACAAAAGCATCCCACGTCGGAAACTGCCCTGACTCCTCTGCGTCCTGGAACCAGATGAGGGCCTCGCCCTCCATGTGGAATGAGGCCATGCGAAGGCGCTGATGAAGGGGAGTTTGATAGTAATCAAAAAACTGATTAACTTTGTAAGTCCAGCCCGCAGGATTGGAGCCATCAAAACGGGGAAAATCGAGTCGTAAGGCTCGAGTTGTCAACAAACGGTCGCCTGGTTGAAGATCCTGCTGGTCGTCAAACTGGAGACGACGGTCATCTTGATGGTGCCAGCCCGGGTTGCCAAAAAAACCACGATCATCGCGGCCCTGCCGAGGCTCAACACGAGCTTCCAAGCCCGGAGCAGGAGGAACGTCGTGACCCACATTTTCCTGAGGAGGAAAAAGGCCAGGTGCGACGTGGTGTGGTGGGGGAGGAAGCCGAGCATGAGTGGTGACTAAGGTGCGCAGTAAATCGGACATTTCGGTGAGTTGCTGCTGAAAGGAGGTATTATGTGTGAGTTGTTGCTGTTGGAAGGCATTGGTGGTGGTCTGCTGCTGAAGAAGGGCATCCTGACACTCTTTCAGGGATTCAGATAATTGGAACAAGCGGGTACCGTCGGCCATGAGGAAAGATTAGGACAATGGGGAAAAGGAAGACAAAAAAAATTTGTGAGGAAGCAGTGGGTTAAGGAGCGACGGCTCTGATACCAAATGTAAGGGTTTTTGTGAATAATAGAGGAAATGGAAAAGGGAGATACTGAATAATACTGGAATTGATAGTTCTGAGCAATTCGAGAGGCTCAGTCTCTCCAAAGGAAGGATCACAATGATTCACAAGTCTCCCTATTTCCTTACTACCAAGTTCTTATATAGACTCAGTTAGGAATCTTCTGCTCTCTCTCTCCTTAACAGCAAATAACAAACTTAGGGTAAAATAGTAAAAGAACAATAAGAATAACAGATTCTGGAATGCTTCTAGAATACACCTTCTTGCTACGTCATTCCTTCTTAGCTGTCTATTGGTAATAACCACGGTGGATTGATACCCATGGACTAGTCTCCTGATAGGCCCATGACATGTTTCGATTCCAGAGTGAAGCCTTCCTTGAGCCTTCTCTCATATTTATGCGTAGACTTTAAAAGCACTCTATTCGTCGTGGACTTGGAGGAAACTTCTCAGACTCGGGAATCTTGCTAGAGGTTTTATCAGATTTGAAGTGGGAGATAGAACTGGTATTCATTTATGGCATGATCATTGGCATCCTTATGGTCCTCTTCGGATACTAAGTCATTTATGATTCTCAAAGCAAGTTAGATGCCCGAGTTGCTTCTGTCCTTAGGAATGGTAACTGCAAATGGAAGCCTGCTCGGTCTGATGAACTCGTTACCATTTAGAGTAGGCTCTCGGAAATCCGGCTTGGAGATTCTGATCGACCGATTTGGACAGTGACAGAGAAAGGAATTTATGTTAATTCTAATACTTTGAATCATTTGAGAATGAAGAAAGCCGAAGTTGATTGGTGGCCTCTCACTTGGTTCCCCTATGCAATCCCAAAACAAGCATTATTAATGTGGTTAGTTGTGAAGAATAGGCTTACTACAGGTGATAGACTTTTGGCTTAGGATTATAATGGTGATACTCAGTGTGTATTTTGTAGACATGGAATAGAGAGTAGGGATCATTTGTTCTTTCAATGCAGTTTCAGCTCCCGAGTTTGGCAGAACTGTATGCACCGCTGCAACATTGCTGCTCCTGATTTTGACTGGACTAGCGTGATTGCTACTGGATGTGTACAGTGGAAAGCTAAGAGATTAAAGAGAGTCTTATGCAGGCTTGCTTTGAGTTCTGTTGTGTATCACTTATAGAGAGTTATAAATGAGATTAGGCACCAAGGGAGGCCAAAGACGGAGGAACAGTTGCCGAGATCGATTTATTGGGAAATCCAATCCCGTATCTCAGGAAAAGGCAGATTTCCGAAGACTAAAGAAAACTTTGCACTTTGTTTAAACTGGAATATCCCTTTTGCTGTTATGGTTTTGGTGTTTTCTGGTTTTGATTTTTTTGTTGTTCTTTGCTTTTGGTTGTGAGTTTTGTTTGCTATGGTTGTGTTTAGGTTACGTTGAAAACCTTTTCTTTGAAAGAAGTTGCGTGTTGGTGCTATAAAATTTCAGTTATTCATAAAAAAATAAAAAATAAAAAAAGTAAAATAAAATAAAAGATGAGTGTCACAAAAGTCTTGGTGATCGAGCTGTATACAAAACATGGTGGTTACAGATGTCACAATATCCTTTCACTTGGCCATGGGCACGGATAACCCAACGTGGGCCTCCTTGATCATCCATTGACCTCCTCCAGGTGGGGCTAGCTCCGATAAATAAAGGTTGATGAAGGCCCACCTTACTATCATGGGCTCAACCCCACGAAATTGATATTACTTCTCTCGTGTGTGCGTGTGAGGTGTTGCGATCGAAAAAAGAGAAAAATTTTTTTTTTTTTTTTTTTAGAACAAATAGCATCTGCTATTATAAAAACTTCAAATAACATTATGAGAAAGAGGGACAAAACCCCCCTAAACTCTTAAGTCAGAAGGATATGACTTAAAAAACAGCTGCATGAGCAGAAACATCAAATCTTATCGAAATTACATTTGAGTCTCTCTTACATTAACGCTCACACTCAAATAAAAGAGGACCGATCTAGCACCAAGCCAACAAAAATTCCAATAAAATCTGAGCAATACACATGCAGACTGTACAGGAGAAACAAGAGAATGCACAGCACAACCAAACAGTAAACACAAAAACCCAGACAGACGGCAGCAGAGGCAGGGGCGGTCACTGCCGGAGACGGCGGCGCGTGGGAGCACGCGCCATCACCGGTGCCACCCAGCCGTAGATCAGCCACCATAGATCACAGCCCCACTGCGCACGGCCAGAAAAAAGCGGAGCGTGGCCGTCACGCGCACCAGAGAACAGAGAGCTCTCTGGCGCGTGCAGACCACGCGCCGAACTCTGACGACCGGCGAGAGCCGTGCTTCCGGCGGCAGGAGCGGACGACGACAGAGAACTCGGCTGAGGGGCGCGTGTCTTGAGAAAAGCAACGGGGTTGCGTAGATCTGGCTCCAAATAACGACAAGAAAAAATTGAGAAATCTGGCCAAAACCACCGTTGAAAGACACGAACAACCGCCACTTTCCACACTAGGCACCTTGATTTTTGCTTTACTGTCTGAAACAAAAAGAAAGAAAAGAGAAAACAACACAAATATAAGCCACCATAGCCTCTAAAGGCTAGGGGAGAAACAGTCACCACCAGATCTACTGGGGGGAACAAAATCTCCAAAGCCCTACTGGCCTGGAGAAAACTAGCCTCCACTGAGAGAAACTCAGGGAGGAAAAACAAAAGACACTTAGTCCTCTTGGACTAAGAGACAGAAAGAGCCGGAGGGAGGGAGGCTAGCCTCCCTCCCCCGGCGAACGAAAAACTCTGAGGGGGCCTCTCTCTCTAAGCAAGTATCAGGAAACTTAAAAGAATTATGAGAGTACAATAAAAAAGAGAAAAAGTCGGGTGTTCCTGAGAGAAAGAGGAGTGAAGCGCGAAGGCCTGCTTTCTTAGCTCTTCCTTAACGCGCAGCTAGCGCTCCAAATCTTTCTCGAGCCTCCTCTTTTCAACTAATGCATTTTCTAGCTGTTGCTGAAACACGAAGGTCTTACACCGTTCGAGGCTTCGAGCTCGCTTGTTTTGATACCAAACACCAACTAGTGTTTTACACTCCCTTTGGACCGACAGCCTTTCTCTTGCTAACGGAGAAATGGACTAAAATTGCATTTGGGGTTAGAAGAAATAGGTTGAAAAAATTGGTCCCGAGAAGATAGAATACAAAGAAAGTACGTTATCGTGATAGAATTGTGATTCTTGTATCTTGGTGTTTTGTAATTGCCCCCTCTTGGCTCTAGCCCTCCCCTGCCTCTGCTAGTTCTAGTACATTCTAAGTGAAATAACTCTTGGAAGGAGCATCCGATGAGAGGGGGGAGAAAATAACCCTATCCATTGCAAAGAAATCACAATTACGTGTGACAAAACTTGAATTGAAATCTTGAGATGGCCGGAATAGGATTAGATAGATGGGCGTATGTGATTCTAAAACAATCACTTTATTACAATAATATTCAGCTCAAAAGAAAGGAAACCATAATATCCAGGACAAGAAATGAGACCCATGACAAACAAACACACGTTGCTTACAAAATAAAAACAAATTAGACAAGACCATCCCCGCTCGGTGTTTTGTCTAATTTATTGGAACAAATTCACGCTGCAATCAAAAGGAAACATAACAAAAACCAAGGAAAATACAGCAACTAAATTCACGCTGACAGGAAAATTCATGTTATGTAACAAAAACCAAACTATATATCAAGATTCGGTCTTTGTCTAATTTCTAATTGGAGCTCCAAGAATCTGAAGACATCCTTTGCGAGAGACTCCAATCATGAAGACCCTTGTCCCTGTCCCTCTCTTGCAATTCAGCTTATGAAACGTGACGGTATCTCCTTCACTTAGCTTCTTCTTTTCAGCAAATCGGCTCCACCCTCCGGTGAGATAAGCTTTTCCACGAGTTGTACGAAAACACATTGGCCAGCGCTTCATTTGAACGTCATAGACAGTAACTGGATGGCTTCCATTTGCTTGGGGGCAGAATCTGACTGCATGTGGCTTCGGTAAATAAAGCCTATAGCTTCCTTTTCGCTGTATGTCTGTTGGTGACAAAATCTTCTGAAACTCCTGTTCAGGCTCAGGCTGGTACTTGCTGTACATGCATTTCGAACATGCTTCTGTGTTCCCGTGATCTTCACATGGAGGAGGCCATGCAGGATAAATCCCACTGGAGGCTGAATCTGCATCTCCTGCTGTTGTAGCCATGCCCAAATTCAATGTTTAATTGAATGGTTATAAGTATAGGCGAATATCTAGCTAATTAGCTATGGTACGGTATATATAGCAAAGCCATAGGTTTCTGTATATGCCTTTGCTCGGCCATAGCAATTTTCTTGGTCCAAAAGGTTGGTCCCTGGGAACCAAGGCCAAATCCCAGGTGATTTGGACTTGAGCGACATCCCAGGTGATTTTGGCTTAAGCGACACTTCGCGAAATCCCATTTGGTGATTTGGGACCATTTGGTGATTTGGACTTAAGCTAGCTGGCTATCACTTTCACTACTAAAAAGAAAATTGTGGCATGATTATAATCTTTGACAACCTGTTTTGACCGTAAAAGAAAAGAAAAGCAGCTCTGAGATTCATCAACCATTTTAATAAAAATTATGTCATTTTCAAAATGATGTCATATCAACCATTTTAATAAAAATGATGTCAGATTCATCAACCATCGTATTAAAAATGATGGCAACCAAATGACAAAACAGTTTTTAAAATGATTAGTATTGCGATAAGATTCTACTAAACATCTTAAAACGTAGATTTTATATCAACTATTAGACTTTAAACCATTTTACAACTTTTAACACGTGTTAAGGATGTGATTCAAGGATGTTAACATTATTGTTTTTTAGTGACCGATATGTATCTAATTATATACTTACGTATGTCAAAAATAATAAAATAATTGTATCGAAAGTGTAGTGTATATCATTTCTCAAACTCCTGTCACATTTTTTTTTTATAGGTGCATTACAGACCAGTGCCAAGCAAACTACATTCATTGATTCAGATTAAACAATAACTAGTTAGGAAAAAAAAAAGAAAAGGAGATCAACAATAACTAGTACTACAATATGCCAATATGGGTCAGCCTCAAGCTTTATTTCTTTACCAAGAAAGGCAAGTTTTGTGAAGATTTTTTTTTTTTTTTAATATTATCATAGCTAGCTAGTAAGACTATAAATACTTTAGCTAGGTTTAAAAAAAATTAAAACATGATTAAATGAAGATTTTAAATCTAAAACTTTTATTAATTTTTCTCTCAAAAAAATAAAATAGCAAACCAGTTTGTCATGCACGCCAAAATTAATCCTTGAGTAACAACATTTAAAACGTACATCCCACTTATATATAGTAAGACAGGAGAATCTAACATCCAGCCAGAAAAATTATCTGTGGGATTACATATTAATTAAAAGATGTGACTTAATTTCCCTATTACATTCCATGCAAACCAATGATTTGAGTCATTAACATTGCACTCTTGGCTCCACCAATTTTGATGGTATGTAAAGAAGCGGTAGGCCTGATGATTTCATGTCAATGAGGAAATTTTATAACGAGGATATATATACAGATCGAGAACAAACATTTGAAAACCAAAAACATATTGAAACAAATTAACAAGAATACATGGCCTTCTCCCGGCATCTTCCACCAGTGCGACAACCCATATCTAACTTCCTTTTAAGTCTGTCATTATCTCTAAATTGGGTTGTAAAAAAAAAATTCTTGTATTTTTTTTGTATGTGAAAGACACACGTTCTCAACTATAACAGGTGAGAAATTCATGTTTTTTAAAAAATTTCTTCCAGCTTTATTATGATCTTATTAAAAAATAAATATGTTTCTCCTATGTTAGAAAAATGAGTAATGATTCACCACCATCTAAAAATACAACTTTTCACCGCCTTGTCTATGGTCCCCCACTACCTTTTAAGTTTTTTTATTTATTTTTAAGTGCGAGACCATCTTGCCACATAGATAAGGTGGTGAAAAGTGGTATCTTTATGTGGTGATGAATCATTACTCTAGAAAAATACATAACAATCTAATGCAGAAGAAAATCGGGCATATATAAGATTTGAATATTATTTCTTAAATAAGATCAGCTCAAGATTCTGGCCAAGAATGGAAATAATCATACAAAATATTTGAAGATTATTTTTAGAATAATATATTTTACTTTTTGTACAAGAATTTTACTTTATTTTCAAGTTTATGGTTACGTTTTGTATTTTTATTTTTATTTTTTTCTCCAAGTATTTTATTCGGAAAATACTCCAACATTTGGGTATGAGTTTCGGTAAAAAGGAGGAAAAAAAGAAAGAGAAATAGAGAAATGATAAAGAAAGAGTGAAAGGCAAAAAAAATAAAATAAAATAAAACTTATGCTTTCATTAATAGTGTTTCTTTATATTTGGTAAGCATTTACAGATGAAATACAAAATCCATGTGATTTAGAGAATTGGATAGAGATGTTTTTAGGGGTTTGGTTAGTTATTTTACACATAAATGCAAAATGAATAAGTCATTGTGGATGCTCTTAGATTGACATCGACATGTCGTAGTCCAAAAAACGTAGGGAATAACTTCTGTTCGGTCGTGGCAGAAAGGAAGGGTATTTTGCCAGCCAATAAGAAATCGACAAGTCAGCTAAAACTCAAAAAATGAAATGCTGCTGCCCAACCGGAAGAAATGCCGCTGCCCAACCGGAAGAGCACCATCACCGCCCCAAATCCGCAGCCCCAGGCCGGAAAGCCGCCACCAGCGGGCCGCGCGGCCACTCCACAGAGGCCGGGAGTGGCCGCGCGGCCTCCCCCGGGGTCTGGGGGTGGCTTTCGGGCCACCCCTAGATGGATCTAGGGTATGCCCGAAGGCCACCCCAGGCCCTGGGGGTGGCCGCGCGGCCACCCCCGGCCACTGGGGGTGGCCGCGCGGCTACCCCTGGTCCATGGGACAGTCGCGCGGCCATCCCCAGGGTTTGGGGGTGGCCTTCGGGCCAACCCTAGATCCATCTAGGGCTGGCCCGATGGCCACCCCAGGCTCGGCGCTGCCACCCCTGGCCACTGGGGGGTGGCCGCGCGGCTCCCCACGGTCCATGGGGCGGCCGCGCGGCCACCCCCGAGGTCTGGGGTTGGCCCGAACCTGGGGGTGGCCTTCGGGCCACCCCTTCTGTCGGGCGTCACTCACCGTCGGGTTTGGCCTGGCTGTGACGGCATCTTCCGACCCGGACAGTGGCGGTTTCCGACCTGGACGGTGTGGTCCGGCACGGGCGTTGGTGGCGTTTTCCGACTTGGGCGTTGCCGAAAGCGTCCAGACCCACGTCGGAGGAGTTGGGGTTGGCCTGGCTGTGGCGGCATGTTCCGACCCGGGCGTTGGCGGCGTGGTCTGGCCTGGGCGGTGCCGGCAGCGTTCGGCCTAGGCGGTGCCGGCGGCGTCCGGCCTGGCTGTGGTGGTGCGGATTTGGGCAGGGGCGTTCTCAGCGTGGTGATTTGGTGTTTCAACAACACTTTTGTTTTTTGAGTTTTTTTGTTTTGAGATGATGTGTCAATATATTATTGGTGGGCAAAAAACCCTTGGTTTTTGCCATAACCTGATAGAAGGGGCTCTCAAAAACGTAATGTATCGTCCACACAAATGACAAAACAATTTTAAAAATGATTATCACTGCGAAAAGATTCGGCTTCACATCTTAAAATGTAGATTTGGTACGAAACGCCATACTTCTAACTATTTTACAACTTTTGACACATGTTTAAACTTATTCAAGAATTAATACTAAAAAAAAATTTAGTGACCGGTGTGTTTCTAACCATCTGCTAACATGTCAAAAACACCCACAATTTTTTTTTTGTAGGTGCATTACAAAAACAATCTTCAATGTTTTTACAACATATTACACCTACAACTTTTTTACAACGTAATAATACGTGAGCATATATAAAGTCATGTCAGCCACTAAAAAATTTAACTTCTTCCAATCACATGCGTTTGAACAAGTAATAAAAGAATATATATGTCTAAAAAATTTCGATCTTCATATACAAAAAATGTTCACCATAACCAGAACGGATAAATGAAAAATCAAATCCATGAAGCCCGAATGAAAAGGCAACAATACTGTAAATTGAAATTAATTTAGCCCTTCATATCTTCAGCGACCAAGTCAGATATGTAAACAAATTACAAAACTATAATTACTAACCAAATTAAAAAGATAAAATGGGTGGAAGAAAAAACTGCATGATCACACTCGGTGCCAAAATTGTTTCTTTCGCCTTAACTAAAAATGGTTGAAAAATTTATCTAAAAAATAAACTTGGCTTTATAGTTGCACTACAAGCAGCTATCTAGTCTTCTGCGCTTTGGCCAACTTCTTCTTTCTTTTCTTCAAAGCCTTGGGCACTTTATTCTTGCGAGCCTCCCTCTTCTCCTCCTTGACTTTCTTTTTGTTCTCTTTTCTAGCAGCTTTCTTATCCTCAGGAGTCTCTGCTTCAGATCGAGACGAGAAACTCGCTTCGGAATCACTTGAGCTCTCTTCGTCTTCAACTGCTTGAGAGACTCTAATATTCTCGGAAGGATTAGAATGACCAGCTGGATTAATAGATGACCCTTCAGAAGGGTCTGCTGCCTGTTCAGCTGGAGACCGCTGACCCCTTGAAAGAGCGTTCTTGAGTCCTGTGATAGTCTGATAATACATATCTCCAGTGTCCTGCCCACTGGTTATCCGTTGCACATCCTCCTCAGCATTCTTCACATGTTCTAGCGTCTTTGGGATGAATGACTGTAAAATAACACCAGATGAGTAATCAAAATTAAACAGGGTCCACTGTATCAATGAATTTTTATTCTTCACATGCATGCTTGCACAAAGACACACCAGCTCCAAGTATCAATCTTGGACCCAATTGCAGTCCCCACAAAAACCAAAACAAACCAGATCTCTCATTTCATGGATTTACGTGTATAATGCAAATCAAGTGGTGGCAAAGAATGGTGTATCACATAAAACCAAAGTTCAATTAGAACTGACCCAGGCTGTCAAATCGGGGCAATAAATGCCATGCTTAATGGTGATGAAAAGAAACTCCAATAAGATAATACCACTGGCACACTTTTTTTTCTTTTTTTTTTATAAGACTCTGCCATGCAGGTTACCTGCACAAATACAGAATCTGCAATTTCATCCTCCACAGAGATGTCTCCTCTAGCCAAAATTTTTTGTTGAACCTGAAACGAGTTGAAAGCAGTCAAAATAAAAATATCCTCAAGTCCTTTAGAAAATTTGAGAGTATAAATTACCAAACCTCTTCCAGATAACTGTCCACAGCCTCATCAGCAATAGAAGGATCAACTATAAAATCAAAGAGTTCACGAATTGTCATAACAGCTACACCATGCTTTCTAAAGAAATCCTGCATACCACCAAAGCTTAATTAACTAATACAGCTGACTATAAGCACTTTTAGTTTGATATTTTTGGTTTGAGAGAACACACAGAAATATGAAGACAATCTTCACGTAGGAAATCAAGAGCATGAGGGTGATCAAGATCAACTGACTGAGAGACATCTATAATATACAAGTGACCCTGCGAATCAAGAAGAAAAAATAAATCAAAATGTCCCCAAATTACACATGGAATCAACTCAATATTAGCAAAGAAAATAAACGCACACAAAAATATAATTGGGGCTCACCTCAAAATAAAGTACATTATATTCGCTAAGGTCTCCATGCACCAGTTTGCACTTCTGATATAATGTTCGCATTGTAATAATCATCTGAAAAAAGAAATGCCAAGAGGATATTTTGATCATTTAAACAAGACAGCAAATTAGTACACTTTTCACTTGCCCAAAAAAAGCTATAATAGAAGCATTTGTTGTTATTGCATAAAGCAACACCAAATATGTTTTAAAAAAAAAAAGAAGAAGAAGAAGAAGAAAGAAAAGAAAGAATAATTTCATAAAATTAAGCATATCAAAAGACATATGATTTTATATAACTTAAACATATCTCTACCCAGGCTGCTCCAAACAGATCTATTCAAGTGATAAACTTCACATATACAACAACCATCCCGCCATCATTCTAGATGACAGGTTCCACTTGACATAACCAAGTACCTATAGGTCGAAATCAATGAAACATCCACCATCATCTTATACAGCAGAGACCACTTAATAACTAATCGTTCCCCCCAACACAAAGAAGGTTCCACTTCAAATAACTGAGAATTCTTGAAGAATGACTAAAAAGATATGGACACACCTCCACATAACCTTCACGTAACCGGTCAAGAGATAAGGCAGCATCCTTAAGTCGAGGTGCGGCCCAACCTGCTTTCCCTGTACAAGCACAACTACCAATAAACTTCAACAACTGTACTTTAGAAACCCAAAATCAATTCCATTCACAAGAGACTACATGAGGAGAATAAATGAAACGAAAACGAAAAATCTTATAGTAAACACCTTAAAGTTAAAATGACTAAGAATGTATTTAATCTGTATCGAGGATAACTGCAGGGACTCCGCTTACTACTAATATGTATATCAACATGCAGGGGGCTGGGAGAGATCTGGTTCCATGGATTTTCCATCTTTTCATTTGCATTATACACGTAAATGAAAGCAGACTTGATTTGCATTATATTTTGGTCTTTGCACAAATCAACTGGGAGCGATCTTGGACCCAATTGCAATCTTGGACTCATTTGACGGATTTACGTGTAAAATGCAAATCAGATCTCTTGCCCAAATATTTTGGTTTTTGCACAAAATTCTGATTAAAAAGTCACAGCCATCTAACTATATTTATTCTAACACACGCATACACACAATACCTATGAGTTCCATGACCAAAACATGAAGTCTCAAAAGAATTGGAGCAGGGCACCTAATTCCCGCTGCCTTTAGCCTGCAGTTCACAATGACCATATTAAATACGACATGTGACAGCACTGATTCTCAAACAACTGATATACATTGCTCCTCCACTAGATCTTGATACTTTTGCTGAAATAAATTGTCATCTCCTTTCCATAAACTTAAAATCCTAAAATGACAAATGATTTTATAAATTGTCCTTGGGTAAAAGCATCAGGAACAATGTCTTGGTCTTACCTCATAAGGTTCCTCATCTCTTTCTCGGCCCATGTTTTCACCATTTTCCTGGGATTATGCCTGCAGTATCCATATCTGAAACGGTAGTCACCTTGCACATAACGATCTCTGTCCCTGTTATCGTTTAGATCACCAAGTTAAATTCGTTATCAAGCTACATACAAGCACAAAGTCTCTGAACCAAGGAACTAAACCACAAGTTAAATTCATTATCAAGCTAAAAGGATCATCTGGACATACTTAAATACCAGAACAGAAGTTTTATAGACTTTGATTGCCAGTTCCTGACCATCAGATCTGGTTGCATGATAAACATTTGCCTGTTGAAAAAAATTGATTGCAAGATAGGACACATTAACCAACAATTCAGACTTTGTAAGAATTGAAACTGGTACATGCTATAGGTATCAGTACAGAAATGAAAACAAGCACTGCATTACATACTTCTTTTCCAGTTGAAATACAGCCATTAATATCATGAAATACACCTCGATTCAGCATCTTAAATAAAACCATGCGAGTTCTTGGATCAATGGCCTGGAGGAAAATATAAAGAGAATCATGTAAAAGTTTCTGCTTTTTTATAGTTCAAGAATGTCGATAAAAGATTACAATGTTTCACCTGCTCAACGGTCGCCCGGTCTGCTTTCTCAGTAGTTCTAGTTTTACCAATGGCCATCTCTCGAACACTTTCACGAATAGCAGTCGTCACAGAGTTTGACATTCTTACATTCGACCTCCCCTCCCACTCCTGCACTATCAATTGATTTGGTTAAAAGTGAAAAGTGGACACAAACAAATCCAATCAAGCACAACCAGAACAAACATGGAAAAGCGGGGATACATACATGATACATATATAGTAAAAATAATAAGATTGTTTACGACTTATATTAACAAAAGGGGTAAATTCAAATCCAAGACATTAAGATATAATCCCTTCAAACCAAATCAACCAACTCAAAAAATGTGTTTAAAGCACAATGTAATTTGGACATCACATATTAACCTCAATTTCACCAAAATTTGCAAAACTAAGACTATGCATTTCTTCTCAGATTAATTAGTATACTACCCATAAATGTGAAACTTAATTATGGTCTCTATAGACTCTATGAACCAAATGAGCAACTTTTGTCTAAGAAAAGGGCAATTCCCTAGCACCCTATTTGGTCGACAAGATAAGCAACACTGTATATAATAAAAGAACTTAGAAATTCATCAAATTTTCCATCTTTTCCGACAATTCAATCGCATAAATTGCACAGAGAAGGAATATACCTCCAAAGGCGAAGCTCGAATGTGATTGGCGAACCTCTGGTTCCGATTTGAGAGCGGTTGAAGCGTCGACATATTTGGGCGAGAGTGCAGCCCTCCATGAGCGTTGGGACGCCTCGAGTTGGGTGCGAAACTCCCCTCCATAGCTTCGTTGTCATCCTTGGAATCCAACCAATCCAACGCGTCTCCGACTTCCGAGTCTGATGACCAAAGCTCTTCTTCTTCTTCCTCTTCCTCTTCCTCTTCCTCTTTCTCTTTGTCTTCGCCTTCGTTCACAGCTACTGGTTTCGCTTCCATAACGGCCATTAGAGCTTTGCGTTAGGGTTTTGCAATATTTTCTGTTGGGGTTGTACTGTTGTGCAAGACATCAGTTGTACAACCCAACAATTTTTTTTAAAAAAAAAAAATCAATATTAGATATGTATGACAACGTGTAAAAAAACAGATGAATGATTATTGAACTTATTCTTTTCAAAAAAAAACTAAAATCTAAAATACGGATTTTAATCCAAAGCATTTCTGTAGCATTCTTAAAAATAATTAATTAATTAATTAATTAATTAATTAAATTACAAAATCAATTCATGTGGTTGGTCTTAATTACAAATCGCTCTATGTTATATAAAAAAAAAACAATTCATAAGTTATCGAGATAGGCCAAAATAACAACTTACTATTAAAGTCAATTTCTGTCTACTAACTTAATAAAGTTTGTTAGTTTGCCAAGTCTTGCTCAATAAAAACGCAACACATGTTATTATTTACTTATAAATTTTGAAAAATACAACTACGATTTTTCACATCATTTTAGTACGCCATCGAAGACTAACACATCAAGCCTCAAACAATAAATTAAACCCAACTCTATCTCCCAAATTTTACCACATTAAGCCTCACTTCTCGCCGCTCATACCTTATTATTCCTAACCCTGGCCTTCTTCTTCCTTGCGATGTTCGCCTTCCATCTTCAATCTACTTGCTCGAGTTTGGAGCATTGTTGAAATCGTTGCCGGATAAGTCGTTTTGGAAGCACCGCCAAAATCGACATGCACTAAGCGATCTTCGTTTCAAGCTTGCTTAAATCACATGGAAAAAATTGATCTCGGTTGTTGGTCAAGGCATGCATTTGGAACCAAATGTAAAACTGATACAATCTCGAACATTGTTGAATCATTTAATTCATGGATTAAGAAGGCTAGGGATAAGCCACTCACAAATCGCAGATGCTCAAAAACCTCAAACCTCCTGGAAACCCATACAAAGTCAGTTTTAAGTGAAGTTTCATTCCACATCTTATTGACTTCAAGTACCCAGATAGTTTGGGAGATAGGGTTAGGTAAAATTTTGGCCAATTGACTTCAGGGACTCTGTTAAGTTAGATGACAACAAATGAAATTTTCCCTTTATTGTTTTAGTTTGTCCCATACCCAAATAGTTTTCGCATACCACAGTTGCGAGGTTGTGGCCACTCTGAAATAAGTCACATTAGTCGCATAGCGCACTTATAGCAGTATAGCACAACTTTGGGTCATCTGCTCTATTGTGGTCCATTAGTGCCTCTATTCTATGACTAAGCACATTAGGGTCATAGGCACTCCAGCCCCCAAGCTCCAAGATTTCTTTTTTCAATTTTTAAAAAATAAAATAAAATTTAACCTTCTTTTTTTTTTTTTTTTCAATTTGACCCCTCCAAATTGCAAAAAGTGGCTCCACCCCTAACGCACATAACAATGGTTCGTGAATTATTAGTGCATGTATGATCTAATTTAGAGTTGTCGATGTTTATACCGATCAATCATAAAAGAAAAGTTATGATTCAGTCCGATTAAGCTTCCTTCCTATTAATCGGGCAAGCTCTAGTTCAGGAGCAAGAAAAAGAGGTGATCCAATCGCACCTTACAATAGTATTATCTTGTTACGACTTCACTCCGGTCATCAACCATGCCTTAGACATCTTCTTCTGGTTAAGGTAACAACTTTCGGGCATGGCCAGCTCCCGATCTCATGCGTGATGCCTCCTCTTAACTCAATTCATTTCTCAAAAGCAACTTTTGGAGAAGAGTCAGAAGACTCAACATTCCACCCCTTGGTTGACACACAGTTGCACTACGAGCTTTTTCTTTCTTTCCTTTTTTTTTTTTTTTTTTTTTTAAAGAAAAAAAGGCAATTTGAAGAGTACTTTTTCATCACCTTGTAAAAGTGACGGGGATTCTCATATTTTCTGTTCAAATACCATGAAAGTTTTGTAAGGAATGGAGAGAGACGGGTCTTGGGTGGTTCGGGCAGCCCAAGCGTGAGATCTACGTCCAGGCACTCGAACCTCCCAAACGAGTAATGCTATACATCATCCTCTTGTCCTCCTTTTATCCTCTTAAAATTGATGTGGCTCTTAAAATCACTATTAGATCAAAATCTAAGAGTGATATATCAAAAATTCAATGGTGATTTTAAGAGCCACATTAATTTTAGGGGGACAAAAAGAGGACAAGAGGATGATGTATAGCATTACTCCCCTCCAAACTCCGCTCTTATTTCTTGTCCCGAGTTCAAGAAATTCGAACAAAAATTTGGAAGAGACCAATCCTTATAAAATAAACGTAGAGTAGCATTTATTTTTTTATTTTTTTGTTGGTGAGTGACCAAACTTTTCCTTTTTTTTTCTCACTCCTTATGGAATGCATTCTCCATAAAATTCATAATAAATACAGAATAAAATAAAATTTGAACTCTTCAACATTTATTCTTATACTATAAAAGACTATTCCCTATGCTCTGTTTGTTTCGACGTAAAATGTTCTTCGTCGTAAAATATTTTTGACGAAATCATTTTTTAGAAAAAAATAATTTTTCTGAAAACATTTTTTCGCATTTGGTAATTATGAAAAAATCACTAGCGGTGTAGAATGGAATCTGATGACAAGAATATGTATAGTACGGCCAGATTTTAGCAAAAATTTTCAGATTCTAGTCATACTGGTTAGATTCCTGCCAAAATGGCCAAATCTGGTCCGCCGGATTCTTGTAATTAGATATTCGGAGATCTTCGGTGCTAGAGTCGAGTTATCAACAAACTCCAGTGCCCGACGATGGAGAATTTCCACAAACATGCGTACAAGAATAAAGAGTTTAAATTCAGAAAACGATTTACAGTTTTAAAAAATTAAAGAGGCTTTTATAGTCAAACTGAAAACGATTTTCGTTTATCATTATTTTTACTCCTACTAAATACCGAAAAATGTCGAAAACATTTTATGCCGAAACAAATAGAGCATTATTCTAAAAATCTAAAATGATAAAAAATATTAAATTCAATTATTTATTAGTTCAATAATCCGAGCAACATTTTCCCAAAATTGAAAGAGAATCAATCATAGAACATTAAGAAGGTTTTACACACTTCATATAACTACACAAAAGAGAAATTAAATGACAGACAATAATCCCTCCCCCCCACCCCCAAAAAAAAAAAACAAAACAAAAATCATACACTAAGTTCAATATCGCCCAAGTCAATCTGAGCAGCAATCTCCTCAAGCTGCTTCCTGACGCTCATATCAATCAGCTTGGAACCGGCGCTCCCGTACCTAATGGTGAACCCGGCCACCAAGCTGGGGTCGATCTCAGTCTTGATCCTCACATTCTTAGCCCCAGTCAGCTTCTGCACCTGCTTGGCGATCTGGGCCAAGTGCTGTGACTCCAGCTTCACCACCGAGCTAACCACCGCCAGCTCCGTGTCGGTGAGCCTGTTGTGCACCACCTCGAATTCCTTCACGATCTCGTTGATCAGGTCGATCCTCCGGGAGTCCACCAGGATATTGAGGAAGTTGGTCGTGTGGGGCAGGAGGCCCCCCGAGGCCGCAATTTCGTCGAGCGTCTTGCGCTTCTGGTCCACGTCGATGGTGGGGTTCACGAAGTAGCCGAACACCCCTGGGTCGGAGAAGAACTTCTCGATCTTCTCCACGTCGCCGCTGGTGGCGTCAAGGGTGTTGTTAGCCTTGGCCAAGTCGGCGAGCGCCACGGCGTAGCTGGTGGCTGCTGCAGAGGCCATTCTGGGGCCACCGCTACAGTTTGTGGCGGCGAATCTGAGTCTGAGGGATGGGAATGCGGTGGAGAAGGAGAGGCTGTGAATGGGTTTGTGGGTTCTGATTGGAATTGGGGTTCGAGCGGACGGTGGGGATTTGGTGGATTGGAGGGAGATGGGGGTGTGTTGGATGGCGGCCATGGCTGGTTGGTTGGCTGCTGGTGGTGGTGATTTGGGTGAGGAGGTTGGGGTGGAGGTGGAATGGGGGGGTTTTGGTGTGGAAATTGACGGATGGTATAGTGAGGGGTTGCATGATCGACGGTGGAGAAAGGATTGGATCGTGTCTTATTGTTTGGAGTACCGTTGGCCTCTTATCTGCAAAAGATAAGGAGTAAAACGTGGAAGCATACAATTTGTTGTGGGAATTTTGAATTAAGCACAGCCTTATAGTTTTTTTTTTTTGGCCAAAAAGTGTGAGGGTAGTCTTGACTCTTGGCATCATCCTATTACCTGGAAATTGAACAAAAATGATTTATTATCAGCTTCAGGCTTATAATACCCTTTTATGGATAAAACTTGTTAGGGAGAATATTGGCCTCCTTTGGGTACCAGGCCCAACCCGAACACTAGGCACATTGGGTTCATCCGATCAGGTCAAAACAGTTCAAGAGAAATTGATCTATCCAAGCCCGTCGGGATCATTAGGGACCAACCGGTTCAACCAACCCGATTACCCGACTCGGGTACCTAGTGACACCTACACCCATGTACATCTCGGGATTACCCGGGATCTAAGGGACACAACGCACGATACAAAACTAGATCGTGCGCCCGAAATAAGTGGTCGTGGAACCTGAAATATCCAAGCGCCCGAAGCCACGTCTTCTTCAACTACCGATTCCCGCATATACTGGAACTATCTAAACTGCTCCTTAATCTCTATAAATACCAGGATCTCTTCAAAAGTTGGGGTACACATTTGATCTCCTTAACATTACTCTTAAACAATACACTTACTTAAGCATCGGAGCAGGATTGTCGGCACCCTCCAATGCAGCTTTTGCTTGCCAGTTTTAAAGAATGAGTATAGTGATAAATTACTGATCAGCACGTCACCTACCGAAATCTGTATGAACAAAACCTGTAAACCAATCTCAGACAACATCAGAAGATTCACATACCGTGATCCCCAGGACCCCAGCTTGATAATTACATGGAGTCAGGGACAAAGTTAACAGAGAAATGATAATTCTATATATCTTTATATGTTTTGCTTATACCTTATTTTACGTGCACTTTTTTTTTTGTTTTTGTTCAATCATTTTTTTGCTTTGTTCATTTTATCTCCCACAAAATTTTAAAAAATAAAAAATAAAATGACGCTTCATAGGACGAGATGTGCAGAAAGGTGTATAAAAATATAGAAAAATCATTTTTCAAGGTAATAATAAAAGGTTGTGAGAGGGAGTTCCTGCCGGAACGGGCTTTCCTGTTCCAATGGGCCTCTTGCTCAGGTATGGGGCCAAAGCAATAATAGTGGGCTCATTATTCAGTTCACTCTACTGCATTTCTGTTATGCATTGCTCACTTAATTCCATTGCATATCTGCATAACATCTTTCAAAAACAATCCGTATGAATCTACGTCCTATTGTAAATAAACTGGTTTTATATTATCGGTCTAACTATAGTCTTTTTCTTTTTTTACATGTCCACACAAGAGAGGGGGATTCGAACTAGTGACCTCCGCTTCATGAGGCGTGGTTCCCAGCCGATTGAGTTACCTCTTGAGGACCGGTCTAACTATAATTAACACAATGTTTTATAAAACTAGGGAATGATATGCCAATATGGTAATAATAATTAAGAGATGGTCGATCGTGAAAATGATTTGGATCACTACATCGTCACCGGTAATATCAATTGATATGTCTGGTTATAACCCCTTGGCCCATAGACCAGCTTGCTGGTCCAGCTAGGCCCAAAGCGAGCCCAACGACTGGACACACAATTTGTCTAATTAAATAGGAGTGCCATTGAGGACCATGCCGCGTTCTGTCATTTCAAAGTTTCAATCATTCCCACATCCTCGGTGAAATTACACCTTGCCACACTGGGGCACTCGTGAGATATCTTACTTTTCTGAAATAGTAGTGGGTGACACCTATGGGTATTTTCTCAAATTATTTATTTGTATTTGAGAGAATTTAAATAAGTGATTATATTGTGATAAATTTACTTATGGAACTCAATGACTAAACAAAAATTAGGTTGTTCAACCACTTATCCAGTTATGTAGAACCTATAAATGATCTCTCACAATCATATGTCTATTTTTCAAATTCGAACAGATAATTTAAGAAAACCATAATCCAACATTTAATGGAGTAGCCGTTGGCATTTAATGAACACCCATTAGGCCATTACCTCATCAGTACTACATTAAGTATTCTTCTAATTTCAAATAAGTTCATGAATCAACTTAATTACCGTCTAATTAGTTAATAATATGCAACAATATAGTTCTCATTTGACATGTCATATGTCAATTTTAAGTTCCACATGTAACAGTTACTTTAAAAAAAAAAAATTGTTTTAAACTTCCTTATATATATAAGGTATGTGAATTGAGTAATTGTACCATTGACACGTATAGTTGGTGTATGCCATATCAAACGAGAGTTACGTGACATTAATTAATTAGTGTGACTTTTGCATACGTACAATTGATTAATTTGGCAATAGGTTGATTGGATGACCTATCACCTATTTAAAATAAAAAAAGAAAAACCTAAAGTCCTATTAAATTATCGAAATAAAAAACTCCCCCGACTAAATTTCATTATAAAAATTAGTATAATATCCAAAGGCAAAGACAGAAAAAAAAAAAATGGTATACATACAATATGGCAGACGACCATCGATATCACCTACACTCGGTACTGGACCAAGGATATATACAGGGTCGGCTCAACCATAAGGCAAGTTAGGCGGTCGTCTAAGGCCCCCAAAGACAGCTAGGTTTGTTCTGAATACGTTAAAATTAAAAAAAAAAAAAAAAAAAAAAAAAAAAAAAAAAAGCCTAATCATAATCTGAAATAGTTTTTTCCAGTGGAAGAAGGTCCCAAAGACAAGTTTGTTTGAAAAAAGAACAAAAGCCTAATCATAAGATGAAACGGTTTAACTTCAATAGAAAAATCAACAGTTAAAGGCTCAAGAAGACAACAATTAATATTAACAAAAAAAAAATTGTGTATTTTCTCTGGGATTTGATTATTGCACTACACCATCACAATAACTGCACAACAACCTCTCACATGATCAGGGGTGGAGCCACCTTGGGGCTTGGGGGGGGCAGGCCCCCCAAGCCCCAAGGTTCTCCCCAAAAAAATTTAAAAAAAAATTAAAAATTAAAATTTTATCCCAAATTTTATTATTTTTTCTAATTTTGGCCCCCCAAAACTTTTTTTTCAATTTGCCCCCAACTTGGGAGGGCTGGCTCCGCCCCTGCACATGATGGTAGGCCTCAGTGTGTGGAACCCACCCTCATATAAAGGGTTGTTGTGCAATTGTTGTATTGATATTGTAAATCTAACATGATAGACGTATATGCATTCCAACGGTATAGTTGAAATTTTAGTTAAGAAGTCAGCTATGTATCCTTCAATTGCTTCAAAGAGGCGCCCATAGGAACCCATAAATGGCCATCGTTTCCTGCCTCGATTAATAATTAGAAAAATGCCAGCGAGCATGATCACTTGCATGTTTGGGTAATTTTCCACGTAACTATTGCGGATTACGTCGTAGTCATATATATAAAGTGAATATAATAATATGAAAATCATATCATTATCAGATGTGAAGTACATTATAATATGATAATCCTATTAATCCATATGGGTCAGCCAACGAGAGACAGACATATATACTAACATCATTATCTAAATATGCGAGTAGGATTTCTTATGAGAAAGAAGCAAAATTTTTTATTTTTTATTTTTTATTTTGAAAGGATGCAAAAATATTAATAAAAGGTCAAGTCTTGAAAGGGGTATGGCCGATACCAGCCTCCTTCTAGCTAGTTCTTTCCCTGCTTATGAGGGAAATAATTAAGTTTGGGATTTGCAAATTAATTCTTGGTTTAAAATTGTAAAATATGTTAAAATACTAATTAAATAATATTATTTATTTATTTTTATTAATTTAAAGTTTTGAAAATTTAAGAGGATACTATTAATGAGGAGATTTTGAGTTGAAAATTTAAGAAGGGCATTTTTTATCCTCTTCGGGTTGTAAAATTTTAGAACTACATATTTTTTCCTATAAATATTATGGGATTATTGTATTGATATTTATAACAACTACACGTACAACCATTCAACTTCTACTACAATTATGAATGGTGCTTTGTATTCAATGTATTGTGAGATCTTTTCAACTGTCTAATTATTAACTTATTATTAATTATCTTCAACTATAAATGGCTTCTTCATTGTCTTCATTGAGATGCTTGTCATTATTAATATACATGAGTTTGATCTTTTAACACGGGTGGCTTGGAAGATATGGTAAGACGCAAATTGATATATATGATGTATATATAAACCTTTTTTTTTTAATAAATTAAACTTACATGTATTTAAATTTCATGTGCATTTTAATAGAAGGATAAATGCAAAATTAATCTTTATAGTTGACCTAAATTACAAATCGCTCTATCTCAATGAATTATTATTTATATTACAAGAAATGATTTATAGTTTAAACCAACCATCCATCTTACATTTTTTCCTTTAATAAATGTCAGTTTAATAAATAGCCTAATTTGAAAATAAATAAATAAATCTTTCAGTATTGGCTTCAGATGAACTCAGAAATCAGAATATGAGGGTTATATTGGTCCGTACTGTACTCTACTGTACTGTACTCTATTGTACTATATTGCTGTAAAAGTATAAATGCAATTATTCTCTGCACCAAATATATCGGCAAAATAGATTTTTTTTTTTTTTTAAATATTATTTGTTGTTGCTGTATGTTTATTTGGCGGTTGGTATGGTGGGGATGAAGTCTCTGGAGGCAGTGGTTCATCGATCTCTTCCTGGGAATTTGTTGTAACACAAAACATGAATCGGTCGATAAACCTCTGCATCCAGCTAGCGCTCACCTCTCTCTCTCTCTCTCTCTCTCTCTCTCTCTCATCGTTTAGCATTTTTTGATTACTGTATATCATATTCTCTGTTTGGTTGTTGAGAAATTGAAGGAAAAATAATAGAAAATTACGTTTTCCTTTTACCAAGTGGTATGCAGGGCATTTTCTAGTGACCAACCCATCTGTTAATTTTTGTTTATTATTCTTTTATGAATTGTAAGTTGACAGGGTTTGAGTTCTACTACTTGTAGTGGCGGGGCTAGGAATCTGTCTTAGTAGAGGCGGAGCCAAGAACATTTGCGTGTAGAGGAAGATTTGAGACGTGTCGATCATTCATGGTGTCTAATTTTGGTTTTGAGTTGAGTTTTCTTAGTTTTAGATTGGGTTTTCTTAGTTCAATATCAGCTCAAATTTGAAGGTAACTTTCATTTTTTAAGGTTGCTGCTGTCGCTGGGCTAGAGTTGGACTAAACTGTCTTAAATTTTATTTTATTTTTTTCTTCTGAGCAAATACAAGGGAATGAATATTTTGATTTAATTTGTAGGAGTTTGTAGCCTTGTAGGAGCATTATTGTAGGGGCAGAATAGAGTTTTGGTTAAAAAATTACATTGGTTTTTTTTTTTTTTCCAGATATTTATGGGGGGCGGGCGCCCTTGCTCGCCCCCCTTTATCTCCGCCATTGAAGTCTACTTGTAAGAATATATTCAGAATATTATTATATTCTGGCATTTACTGTTTATGTCTAATTTACGGTATTTGATTTATTCTATGCATTAACTCTTTGTTTTATATTTTTTAGTTTGGGTCAATTTTTGTTTCCTTGTATAAGTTGATTTATTTCTCAAAAAAAAAAAAAAAAAAAAAAAGAAAAGAAAAAAAAGTATAAGTTGATTTAGGTTTACTTGTATATGTCAACTTATTCAACTATAAATAAGTCTCTCTTGTACATAGTTTAAGACACATAAATATAGTATTTTATTTAGAATTCTTCACTTATTATAACACTATGGATTTATGGGTAGATGCGTTTGTTTTGTGTAATAATATTTTTGAGTAATTTGCATGCCAACAATATAGTTGAAATTTTAGTTAAAATGTCAGCTACACATCCTTCAATTGCTTCAAAAGAGGCGCCTATAAGAGTATTTCCCGCAATAATAGTCAAAGTAGCTATTGAAAATTACAACTCTTTATTTTAGTTACTCGTTTTTCTATACGTACTTCAACAAATTTTTCATTATTCTCGCTATTTTTTAAAATATTATTTTGTGTGAAAAAAGTGTGAAAGAAAGAGAGAATGAAAGAAGGAAAATGATAAATAATGAAAGGAGGCCAAATCAATAATAGTGGGCTCATTATTCAGTTCTATTGCATATCTCCATAACTTCTTTCAAAAACCAATCCGTATGTTTTATAAAACCAGGGAATGATATGGTAATAATAATTAAGAGATGGTCGATCACATTAAATGTCAAATTCAAGATCTACATCAGATCCTGTGAAAATGATTTGGATCACTACATCTAATATCAATTGATATATCTGGTTATAACCCCTTGGCCCATGGACCGGCTTGCTGGTCCGGCTAGGCCTAAGGCGAGCCCAAAGACTGGACACACAATTTTTTATTTTTTATTTTTTTATTCAACTGGACACGCAATTTGTCTAATTAAATAGGAGCGCCATTGAGGAGTGAGGACCATGTCACATTTTGCCACGTTCTGTCATTTCAAATTTTCAATCATTCCCACGTCCTCGGTGAAATTACACCTCGCCACACTGGGCACTCGTGCCATATCTTACTTTTCTGAAATAGTAGTCGGTGATATTTATTGATTAGAATTCTCTCAAATTATTTATTTAAATTTGAGAGAATTTAGATAAGTGATTATGAGATATCACTTATAGGACCTGAGAAATGATTCCTACACTCATTTTTCACAACAGCCCCACAACAAGCTGACGTGGCTAGTAATATTTTATTATTTTTTTACAAAAAGAAAACAAAAAAAATAATAAAATATTATCAGCCACGTCAGCTTGTTGTGGGGCTGTTGTGAGAAATGAGTGTATGGATCATTTCTTATAGGACCCACCATAGCTGGCTCAACCATAAGATTAGTTAGGCGGTTGCATAAGGTCTTCAAGTGAAATAAGGCCATCAAAGACCGGTTTGTTCGAAGGAAGAAAAAAAAAAAAAAAAAAAAAAATCTAAAAAGCTTTTTTTCCAATGGAATAAGGTTCCAAAGACAAGTTTGTTTGAAAAAAGAAAAAGAAAAAAAGCCTAATCATAATCTGAAATGGTTTTTTTTCAGTGGAATAAGGCCTTAAAGACAAGTTTGTTTAAAAAAGAAAAAGAAAAAAAAGCCTAATCATAAGTTGAAACGGTTTTTTCTCAATGGAATAAGGTCCTTAAAGATAGATTTGTTTGAAACAACAAAAAGAAAAAAAAAATGAAAATAATTAAAACACTCACACTACACAACAATTACACAACACCAAGGCACAATGGAGTGCGACTCACACATGGGCCCCACTCCATTAGAAAAATGTTAGATTTACAACACAAATACAACAACTGTACAACAATCCCTCACATGAGGGTGGGTCCCACGTACTGGGGCCCACCCTCATGTGAGGGGTTATTGTATTGATGTTGTACAAGAATCAAATCCCACTCCATTATGCCTTAGTGTTGTGTCATTGTTGTGCATTGTGAGTGTAAGGATCACTCCCAAAAAAAAAAATAAGCATGATATCTTGATTCTCTTCTTTGGAAATCTTTAACTTCAATAGAAAAATAAATAGTTTGAGGCTCAAGAACACAACAATTAATACCAACAAAAACAATACATTTTCTCTCTTATTAAGAGACTCAACTAAAAGGATGTGGACTACATGGAAGCCAATGAATAGAGTGGGGCTCACAGAAAAAGACTTGTTGAAATATAAGTCATAATTCTACAAAACACAAACATCACTGAGAGTGGGGCCCACGGAAAAAAAAACCTTGTTTAAAATTCTCACCTTAGGCCCAAAAATATATCGGTCCTGGGACTCACTTGACCAAATAAAAATTGGGTTACTCAATAACTTATCTAGTCAGGTAAAACCTATAAATGGTCTCTCATAATCACATGTCCCAATTCATAATCCGACATATAATGGAGTAGCCATTGGCATTTAATGAACACCCATTACATCCGATCACCATTACTACATTAAGTATTCTTTTAATTTCAAATAAGTTTATCTTTCAACTTACCGACTAATTAGTTAATAATATGTAGCATGGTTCTCATTTGACATGTCATATGTCAATTTTAAGTTTCAAATGTCACATATACTTTAAAAAACAATTATTTTAAAATATATATATATATATATAAAGTAATTGTGTCACTGACACGTACAGTTGGCACATAACACATCAAACGAGAGTTATGTGACATATCTAAGGATTTGATTCTTGCACTACACCATCACAACAGCTGCACAATAACCTCTCACATGAAGGTGGGCCCCAGTGTGTGGGACCCACCCTCATGTGAGGGGTTAGTGTACAATTGTTGTATTGGTGTTGTAAATCTAACATTTTCCTTAATTAATTAATTGGTATGCACTACAAAAATACAAGTATTTTGACACGTGTCTACAGTACCCGTTACTGTAGACACGCGTCCAATTTGACACGTGTCTTTATAGACACGTGTCTAATTGTATAGCCGTCACAAATTGACACGTGTATTTAATACGCGTGTCCAATTGGACACGTGTATTAAATACACGTGTCAAACTGTTATTTTTTTTAAAATATAATTTTTTTTAATTAAATAGAATTTCAACAATTGGACACGCGTATTTAATACGCGTGTCCAATTGGACGCGTGTATTAAATACACGTGTCAAACTGTTATTTTTTTTCCAAATATAATTTTTTTTTAATTAAATAGAATTTCAACAATTGGACACGTGTATTAAATACACGTGTCAAACTGTTATTTTTTTTTCAAATATAATTTTTTTTTAATTAAATAGAATTTCAACAATTGGACACGTGTATTTAATACGCGTGTCCAATTGCAAATATCAAATATATATTAATAAAAACATTTTTTATTAAGGTTTTGATTAAAAAGAAATATATGTATATGTACCAGAAAATTGGCCACGTGGCTTTAGGCCACGTGGCCAGATTTGGTGTAGGTAGGCGCGCGGGAATTATCCCGCGCCCACCTGATGACATTCGTAATTTAAGTTTAAAAAAGGAAAAAAAAATCGTTATATACTCAGTCGTCTTCTCTCTCTCTCTGCGCGCTCTCACTAGTCTTTCTCTCTTTCTCACTGTATCGCTCTCTCTCACTCTCTCTGTATCGCTCTCTCTCTCCGTCAGTACTGCTTCGCCGGCCAGCTCTCTCCGTCAGCACTGCATCTCGCTCGCTCTCTCTCTCGCTCTCTCTCTCTCTCTCTCTCTCTCTCTCTCTCTCTCTCCGTCAATACTGGACCACCGGCCAGTTTCCCGACCACCGCGTGGTCGGCCTTCCTGACGTCTCTTGGTCGCTGTGTCTGTCTCTCGCTCTCTCTGTCTCTGTCTCTCGCTCTCTCTCACTCTCTCTCTCTCTCTCTCCGTCAATACTGGACCACCGGCCAGATTCCCGACCACCGCGTGGTCGGCCTTCCCGACGTCTCTTGCTCGCTCTCTCTCTCTCTCGCTCTCTCTGTCTCTGTCTCTCGCTCTCTCTCTCTCTCTCTCTCTCTCTCTCTCCGTCAATACTGGACCACCGGCCAGTTCTAAGTGGACGACGAGTTGGTACGTTCTGCATGTGTTTCGTGTAGCTAGGTATATCGTATACGTATTAGGAAGGAAAAAAAAAAAAAAGAAGGAAAGAACAGATCTGTTCTTTTCTTCTTCTTTTTTAAAGCAATATTTTTGGCAACGTGTATTCTTAACACGTATCAAGAAAAATATATAATTTTTCATTTTTTTTAAAAATATATATATATATACACACACATTTAGCCACGTGTATTTAAATACACGTGGCTAACAATTTGGAATTATTTTTTAAAAAAAACATTTTGACACGTGTATCTTAATACACGTGTCAAAACGTTTTGATACGAGTATTAAGATACACGTGTCAAACGGTTTGACACGTGTATTGAGATACACGTGTCAAAATGTGTAGTTAATGACTTTCACATCTAACACGCGTCTCACGCGTGTCAAAATGCACGTGTCAAACTGTTTGACACGTGTACGACACTGTACATGTGTCAAACTGCACGTGGCTAAATTAAGTGATTTTTGTTGTGATGACTTTTGCAAACGTACAATTAATTAATTTGGCAATAGGTTGATTGAATGACCAATCACCTATTTAAAATAAAAAAGAAAAACCTAAAGTCCTATTAAATTATCGAAATAAAAAACTCACCGACTAAATTTCATTATAAAAATTAGTATAATATCCAAAGGCAAAGGCAGAAACAAAAATGGTATACATGCAATATGGCAGACGATCGACCATCGATATCACCTGCACTCAGTACTGGACCAAGGGTATATATATATAGCAATGGGTAAGTTATGGTTTAAAGTTATATATTGACATGGTAGGTGACCATAATGGATGTTGCACAGCTCACCATACTTTCTTTTCGTGTATCTCTACGCATGGAAGCACAAGTGGACCATCGTCACATGTGGGAGCTAGTCTCGCCTCAAAATCAAACAAAACTGGCTAGATGGTTAATTATGACTTACGATCGTATGTGGCCATATATGCATGTGGGGACCTATATATATATATATATATAATCATTCCCCTCACCGTACGTGTGGGTTGGAAATTTATCATGATCATAAATGATATACAATATTTGAAATATTTAATTTAAATTTGAAGTGAATTAATAAAGGTGATAAATTCTAATACCATATATATGTAAAATCACCGGTATTTTAATTTCATTTCCTTTTCCTTTGTGGCACCAATGCAAGAACAAATTAAAAGCTCAAGATCTTCAATAAAATAGCCACTAAAAACAATTCATGAAGTATATGCAGTTAATACATTATATAGGAGTTAGGTGTCAATCTGAAATATGCATGGCATGTGGTAAGATACTTTTGGTTGAGCATTTTATAAGATTATATATTGTTAGAATATATTTTTCATATTACGTCGGTGTATTTTCTTATAATAATATTTTTCAATTAGGTGTGATTTTCTTGTAGGGTACGTTTATTCTCATTATGTTAGAATATTTATATTCTCTAAATTAAATTTTATCGATATTTACCTTATTTAAGTTTAGGGTTAATTTCTTACTCACTACTCATTATCTCTCTATAAATATATAAAGAGTTACGTAATAATATTTAATATTATAAATAAACAAGATGCATGTGAAAAGGCCAAAATAGGCAATAGGACTAGTACTGGCCGGCATGGGCTGTGCATCATAGTTCAAAAATTTTGATGAAAGTCTCTTAATACACTACCAACCAAACACGATTTGGTTGCATCCACTCACACTTGTCTAGCTCTCACATAACTTGGTGCATACGAAGCTGTACACACAGATTAGTTTGCAAGATAAGTATCATGCCAAATATTATCCGGTGAGAATTCATATTTTTGTGATTGACGGACCGTATTAAATGTCACGTGAATTACTGTATCAATTTGTAAGGGATGCATAATACAAGTTGTAATATTTCTATGCATGTTAATAAATTGCCAATTGATAAATAAGTTATAATAAAAATTGTCATATTTCAATTAGGAAACATGATAGACGTATGTGCATGCCAACAATATAGTTGAAATTTTAGTTAAGAGAATGAAGTCAGCTGTGTATCCTTCAATTGCTTCAAAGAGGCACCCATAGGAACCCATAAATGGCCATCGTTTCCGGCCTCAATAAATACATAGAAAAATGCCAGCGAGCCTGATCACTTGCATGTTGGGTATTTTTCCACGTAATTGTTGCGGATTACGTCGTAGTCATGATATATATGTGTATATACATCCATTTTAATCTTGAGCAGCAAGCAACATCCGCATATCAAACTTTTGATCTCAACTTCACACTACAACATCAATGATGTATATATACGTATATAATATATAAACTGAATATAATAATATGAAAATCATCATTATCAGATGTGATCGAAGTACATTATAATATGATAATCCATACAGGTCAGCCAACGACAAACAGACATATATACTAACATCATTATCTTAATATGCAAGTAGCTAGGATTTCTTGTAAGGAAGAAGCAAAAATATTAACAAAGGGTCAGGTCTTGAAAGGTGTCATGGCCGTTACCGGCCTCTTTTAATTATTTCCCTCCTTATAATTAAGGAAAATAATGAAGTTTGGAATTTGCAAATTAATTTTCGGTTTAAAATTATGTAAAAATATTGATTAAATAATTAAATTTATTTATTTTTATTATTTTAAAATTTTAAAATAATATCAAAGTAGATAATTTTTTTTTTTTAAAGAAAAAATCAGAATTTCATTGAATGAATCAAAAGTAGATAATATTTGATGAGTTGCCTAATCAATTCACCATTTTCTATGATATTATGTGAATTCCGTTTAGTTCATTTTTAATCGAACAAGGCATCTTAATTTCGTTGAACAAAATATAAATAGTTTAACCAGAAGAGAAATCAATTTCTACATCTCTTATGATTACTTCTGTGGCCTTTTCCACACATTTGATAGTGGTTACGTAACAACAAGGGCATTGTCTATCCTCAACGGGTGGCTTGGAAAATAAGACGCAAATTGTTATATATGATGTATATATAAACCTTTTTTTATTTTTTTTAATATATTAAACTTACATGTATTTAAAATATATGTAAATATTAAATATATTTTAAAAAACACATTTTTTTTCATGTGCACTTTAATAAAATAATAAATGCAAAATTAATCTACGTAGTTGGTTTAAATTACAGATCACTCCCTACGATATAAAACATAATTTAGAAGTCTAATTCGAAATAAGTCAAGATAATAATTTTGTCCCTACAGTCAAATTCCGTCAAAACACTTTACGAATTTCATTACTGTATCACGTCATCACCAATAGATGACGTGTCATCATTCTATTAGTGCTAGCGTGACACACTAACAAAATCTGTAAAGTATTTTAACGAAATTTGATCGTAAGAATTAAATTGTTATTTTAGTCCTATCCCATAGACTTACTATTAAATACGAGGGTTAAATTGGTCCGTACAGTACTCATATTGCTGTAAAAGTATAAATGCAATTATTATGTGCACCGATTATATCAGCAATATTAATAAGACATTACTTTTTCTATTTTTGTACTGTAACATCCCAAATATCAACGTCGTTACGTCGCTTTTGAATATGTGGTATAATTATGATTTTTCTCTTTATTGGTCTGAGGTTTTTTATCCAGAAAGCTCCTCTCGTAATGATCTCATATAAGGGGGCAGACCGGGTCTTTCCCTGACCAGATCAATTGGGCAGTTGGAACAAACTCATAAACATTTCTGTGACTTGTAATGGGGCACTATACATTCTTCTAGATGACAAAAACGTATTTGATAGCTTTATGCTATAGTGCAAACAGAGTCATCAACGCACAGTATGATGCACTCGGGCAAAGTGTAGGTGACGAATTGATCTGGTGTAATAAGGTTGCCTTTGTGTTTATTTTGTTCAAATAAATGTGTTTAAAGTAGAGCAAAAATATAGTTAATGAACAGTTTATTGCACCCGATTGAAATCCCACAAAGTAAATTCGTAATCGAAGACGGCCAAACTTTAATGCTGTAGTTGATTTTCATTAGGTAATTAAGCCAATTAGCCAAAGGCACAAAAAATTCTCAGAGCAGAGATTATTTATGAAGTATGAAAGAGGGAACTGGAGTTGGACATTTGAGACAGACACGTGTCTATTGTGTCGAGTTGTCGGCCACGTATTCCAATTTTAACGGGTCAAATTCATTTCAATTCCACTTGAAAAAAATCACATCAGTTTTACTTTAAATATACTGTAACGTAACTTGGTTCATCTTCAACCTAATGATTTGAATAAAATATTTGATTGGGGCAACGTATCCAAGACCCTTTTGTTTCTTTTTCCCTCCTAGAACTTATCTAATTGAGGGCTTTGTCCCTCCAAATGGTCGAATTTTCTTTCTTTATGTTTTGTGCTGCACGTGAATCTGTGAAGAGGGGTCGACCTTAAAGAAAGTGTCCTTAAATCCAAGAGAAAGTTCATTGAAGTTTCCCGATACAACTTCTTTCACCGGGTAGGAAAAGAGCCAAAAAAAAACAAAGATTGTTCTTTGTGAACCACGCAAAGTAGTGTTGGTGGATTTTCATAGTATCATTTTTTATGGGATTTTGGTCCAATTTTAATTAGAATCAGAATTTGGACATATGACTTGTACTCAAAACCGACACAGATAGGTAGATCGAAAAAAAAGAAAGAAAAAAAGTTTTTCTGGTAATTAAAAATACAACTTTTCACATGTTAGCTTGCCTACGTGACAAGAAATTGTATATGAGTTTCAGCGTGAGTTTTTTTTTTCAAAAGAAATATGATTTCATGCTACGTAGATTAATTGATGAAAAATTATGTTTTTAGTTGACAATGAATCATATCTCTAAAACAAATTAACCTAAGAACGCGAGACACAACTCTCTTGTAATGAAGTCGACTCCTACTATTGAAATAAAACCACCTCAAAACAAGACTTACATTAGAGGGTGCAGCGAAAGCGAAAATTCATCCGATCTTCACTTATAGACATTAAATAGTCTCATTTCCATTTTGTTAGCTACTCCTAACGAACAAATTAGTAGTCTACCTCGGTTGAATGTTTGGCAATCATCAAATACGTGTTTCAATCCTAACAAATCAAATTCCGAACGAAACTAGATTCAAGTTGAATCCTCTTTATAAGATATTACATATCAATTTTACAGATCTATTCCTTTCTTTAATTTATTTAGTTTTGGTGAGACTGACTTGTCGCTCAAGTCAGGGAAAGATAGTACATCTTGAAGCCTAGCCTTGCAAGGAGATATTGATAAAGACAAAAGTGCACTATTGGAACAAGTTGCAACTTAATCACGACCCACAATAAATTTTTTCTTTGGTTAGATCTTTCAAGATAATTGGTTCACGAATTTAATACTGACTCAATAATTGGAAGAGATAAGAAACAGCACAATGAAAATGGATCTTAACTTATCTTTACTTTCCAACAAAACACACATTATCAATTCCTTTATGTCCCTTTCCATGTGCATCTTTCATTGTTCATGTTCATGCTTAATTTGCACACAAATCCGGTCTTTGTCCGTAACTCTCTCCGGCCTCTCCCATAAGATTCAAATAAAACAAAATTTCAAAAAAACAAACATATATTGGCCATGGAACCAAGAAGATCGGCCTTGATCTTTGATGGGATTTTGCAGCTTAGCATAATGTTTGAGACCATCTTTTTATTCTCTTAAAAAATTATCATTCAAATTCATCCTCTTATACCAAATCCTCTAATTTGACCATAAACAAACATTCCTCTTTTATTTAGTGTCAGCAAACATCTCACTTAAAGACGAACTACTATCACATTTTTATTTTTATTTTCTTTTTTGGGAAATTGTTTGAATTTTTTTACTAACTGAGGTGACGGTAAGATTCACAAATCAAAGTTTTTACTTAATTATTTAACTAATTAAGTCAAATTGTAAAAAGTTAGTATAATAAGAACTGTAGTGCGCTAGCCCTTAGCAGTTTGCACTACTCTTTTTCTTTTCCATTTTTTCCCCTCTGTTCTTTTTTATTGCTTTTATTAGTTGATAATAATTAAGTAACAAAATAAAATTCCACGACTTTTAAAAATATTTACTCCCAAGAGAATATCCCGAAAACAACCCGCCATTAATGGTAAACAAATTAATTTCCAAAAATTATATTTTCCCATTATGTACAGAAACAAAACCTTAATTAGAAGTAACAAAAAAAAATTCAAATTTCACCCAATTAAATAACACTAAATTTCATTAACACTTAACTCTTTACCATTAAATTTCCCCGACCACCATTCCTTCAACATCTCCAACCTCGTCTCCACCATCCCCGTCCGCCTCCAACCACCGCTCCATGGGCACGCACTCTGCCTTATGCCGCACCTTCCAATCGAGCGCTTGACACCCACGCGAGCAGTAATTCACTGTTCCACACACAGAGCACCGACGGAACTCGTGCGGCCTCGTCTCGGGTCGCCCGCACCCACTGTGCGAGCACATCCTTAGCTCCTGACCCAGCTCCCCACGCCCCGACACGAACCACTCCTTCAAGAACCGGTTCACTGGGTGCACCTCTCGCGCCGGTACGTCGCACCCAAAGTCGCTCAGAAGCCCACAGCCCGAACTGTTCACCCACGGATGTGACCGGTGCCACGTCGGCGAGGAGCAGGATCGTAGAACGGACGCTAGCTCGCGCGCGTTGGCCTGGACGAGAAGGCGGCGTCCCTGCGTGATGTTCTGGCGCGCTCCGTAACCGTCCTGGAGGCAATGACCGAGCTCACGGAGCGCGTCCACGTGGCCAAGGAAGGCCGCTCGGCCGCACAGAGCCACGCCGGCTCGGAGGTTCTTGTCGCTCTTTGAGCCACCGCTGCCGTTGAACTGTATCACCGCCAGCGAGTACAGTGCCGGCGCATGGGACTTAATCGCCGCCTTGGCCATCAGCGAGGCGCCGCTCCCTCGGTTTTGTAAACAATAAAATCGGATCTATAACAAACAAACAAACAAAGAAAAACTTGTAAACATAGAAAATAAATCAAAAATAGAAAATAAATTTTATTTTACTGTAATACCACTGACTCACCATTCCGAGAGTATAGGAGGCTTCGACGTTGCCGGCGTCAACGCACTGTTTGAGAAAATAGTGACCGGAGTCGGACCAGTTTTTGGGTTTCATAGCGAGAGCTTTTGGCCCGACTTTGGACAGAACCAGAGGATGTACACCTAACCGGTTCAGTCTCTTGCATCTGTTTCAGAAATCAACCCAAAAGATTTTTTTTAAAAAAAAAGAAAACAACAAATTTTCACCAAAGAAAGAGAAAAGCGCGATGCGTAGGCGTACGTGACGAGAATGCCGACGAGATCGGAGGGGCGAGAAGCGGAAGCGCTGAGCTTGCAGAGGATGAAGACGACGAGATCGTCCGGCAAATCATCGAAGAGATCTGGTTTCTCGGCGAGCGTGCTTCGAGTTCTTGGTTTTTTCCTCGACATGGCTGGTTTGCGCTTGGCTTTAGCAGCTTCTCATCATATTCCAAGCGAAGGCTCTATTTGTACCTATCTTCGGTGTGTCTCAGTAAAAGGCAACGTTGCAAGGCAGAATGGCTTTGGCTTTATATGCTAGAGGGAATAGGGATCAGGGCCTCGAGACACGCGAGCAATAGGTAATTGGAGGGTCCCCACGAATGAACTATTAATTCATAGAAAAAACAAAAAAAATTCATGACATTTTATTTTACTCCCTATATTTTTTTTAATTGTTTTTTAGAGATAATTTACTCCCTCAATTTTTAGTTTCGACAAGTAAAATCTTATTGGGGTGTTCGGGTGTTACCAAAATTTATATTATTATTTTAGTACTTTTTTAAAATATGTTTGGGTTATTTTTTAAATTTTAATTTATTTTTTTATTTTGTCTCAATTTTTTTAAATCATTCAAATATAATTTTAAAACATAAGTTCTCTCTGTATTCATAAGTTTTAATATAATAAAAAAAATCCAACACCCAAAATATCCTTTTAAGTTTTCATATAATTTTAATTAGGTTTTTTTGTTACTTTAATGTTCAATTAATTAACATGTCACATTAAATCAATAAATTAATATTACGGGGCTCTCATTTTACATATTATGTGCCAACTATATGTGACACATGACACTATTACATTAAATTATAAATATGCTCTAAATAAACAAATTAAAAGTATATATAATCAAAAAGAGATGTGGTTGGCCAACTTTACTGCACAACACGTACAATTGACACATAATGTATTAAAATAAAGCAACGGAACATAATTGATAAGTCTGATATGATGTATCGTTAATTAATTCGAGACACTTATTTGAAATGAAAGGAAAATCTAAAGAATTAATTTTCAAATTTTAAAATCTAGAAATTAAAAACTAAATTACATGATGAAAATTCAATGACTAAATTTCAATTTTTCCTTAAATCAATAAACCTTATAACTCACGCTGTTACAACCCTCGCAACCAAAACAATTTGAGTGGGTTTGGAATTTGGAATTCCATTTTCTAATTCAGCGTTGTTATATCTACTCCGGTCCGAATATGCGTGCACAAATAAATTAGTACGTTTTTACTTTGTTTAAGATTTTGGTCTAATTTGTTCTGTTTTGTCCGTTGTGATTTGTTTTCAACCGATTAGTATTTTTATCTCGATCTTGATTAATTACTAATTATCTCAAAATTTAAGAAAAATATTTAATTAAATTTTAATATAAATTAAGAAGTTAAAGTTTAAATTCAAAACTTTAGCTTCAATATTATGTTAAATAATTAATTATTATAAAAACTTAAACTAATAAATAATAATGAATTTAATTACTTAATTAACATTATTAACAAATCTAATAAATTTTGTCAAAATATGTAAAAGAAATTTAAGATCTAAAACTCGTTTTATTAAAATAATATCTCGGTCATCTTATGTATGATTTTAATTTTTAAACAATAATTTGATAAAAACAAGGTTACGAATAATTGTATTTTTTAATCAAAAGCTATTGGAAAAAAAAGAAAAAGAAAAAGTATATATATATATATAATTGGATAAATAGAAAACGTCTTAATGAAATGTTTGGTTCTAATAGATCGCTAAAAAAAAAAACAAAAGAAGATAAACTAAAAATAGTTGTCGCAACGAAATTGGCAACTTTGAATTTTAAGTAAGGCCTTTGGTTTGGTTTCCTTTTGTGGTGTATACCACGGCAAGCGACTGGTCAAAGACTCCGCACGAGGGACCCACGACCATAATGCTTGCTGTTCGACAAACTGACAAAGAAGTACCATGTCATTTCCTACTTATAGCATCCTATTTACTTTTAATTTTTTTTTTTTGAATAACTATTTACTTTTAATTGGTACACTTTCATGTCGTTTGTTAAAAATTTTGTTTTCTATTTATCTTAAAAATAAAAATATTTTTAATACATAATTTAAACACAAAAAATATTTTTTAAAACATAAGAACAATTTTTACATTTACATTATAATATTACATCACAACTTCATAACACTTTTTTCAAAAAAAAAAAAAAACACTAAAAAATCCATTTACAAATAGAACTATTTTTTTTTTTAATTCATCTCTAATTTTTTAATAGATAATATGTCATTTTTATTATCTTAACTTATCTCTATTGTGATAATATCTTTAGGTTCACAAAAATACTTTTATTTATTTCCTCTGACCTAATTTATTAAATTATTATCTACTTTTTACAGTACATAATTTTCACATATATATATTTAAAAAAAAAATACATGCGATTTGTTACTTTTATTAAATCACATATCTAAGGATCAATAGACTGCAGGTAGGTTTGTGAGTTTCCTCTAATAATTTTGGTAGTGTACTTCACCTTCTAAGAGAAAAGACGAATCGTTGGAGAAATCATACTATTTGAATTTTCTAACAAAATAGATTAAAAAAAATTTCTCCTCCTCAAATTAAAAGAGAATTTTGTCTGCTAACGAGTTAACCTAAACTCTAGAAAGATCGGTTTTGTTTGTAAAGAAAGAAATAAATGGAAAAAAGAAAAAAGAAAAAAGACAAAGACAAAGATATGGTATAAGTATTGATTGGAACCCAATTATGAAACTACTTGAATTAAGGCTAGCTTTCGGGATGAGGATCCATAAATAGCAATCAGCGAGTGTGAAATGCCAATGTAAGTTATGGAATTCAGCCGCCGGCTGTGGATCCCAATCCAATATTTAGGCCCCAACTTTTGCAAAACTAACTTGACTTTGAATATGATAGCAATTGCGAGATTCCAAAGTAAGTTATGTAGCCGATGACTTGAAGTAAGCTTACAGACTTTTTTTGTTGCCCGCCCATGTGATGATCACGATCGATGTTGTTTTAACTAAAAATAGGCAGCTAGCTTAATCAAATCCGGCCAACTGCCTGATTTGGATAACAAAACCCAGACTGGGTTGCATTTTGTTTACTTCAATTGAGGGACTCTGGATTAGTAACCTGTAAGCGGCATGATAAACATGTTGTTTGACTACAAGTACAATATTAATCTGGCGCCGCCTCCAAGAGTGACGGAAACGACAATCCTCTGGAATTGTGCGTGTTGAATAGGACTAGAATTCAAGTTTTAATTTGCATAACATAAAAAGAAATCAATATCTCCAATGACCATTAATTAATCTTTTTTTTCTTTTTTCTTTTTTTTTATATATTTAATCTAATTTTAACTCAGCTATAAAAGTGTTATATATATATAGTGCATTTTAGCCTAACGATTTTGAAGTGCAAGTGTAATTTTGAAAATCATGTTTTTATTAATTACATTTTAAAATTACTATTTTTTTAAATTATACATTTTGAAATCACTAAATTAAACAGACACATTGTAACACTTCGATCCCACATTGAAAAAATTAATAAATAGCCCACAAAATGAATATATTATAATAAAGACACTCATGTGTACTAAGTTTCACATTCAAGAACGGAACTAAAATTAATGAGCCAAATATGAATGAGGGTCAAATTAAATTTTGATATAGGCTAAGCTTAAATTTTAAGTCTAAAAATACACATATATTTAACTTAATAAAAAAATTAAAAAACAAGGGAGGCCCTGCCCCCTTGTTAAGTCATTTTTGGAAGCTCAAATTGTAATTAACTTGATTAATCCTTTTGAAATTATAGCATAAATATGACTAGCACTTTTCTTGAATCGTCGCACGCATAACCCAATGGTTTATTAAATGTAGATCTGGTGTTAGGGTTTAATTTTCATCAACAATTAATAATAGTAGTCTTTTTTCTTTTCAAATCAATAAAATTAAGAATTGCACCCCACATGAGTCCCTCTTGCTTGCACGGATGGGCACTTCATAATTCCTGAATGCAGTTTGGAAAAAGGTTTGGGGTTTAAACAAGGTAGGTAACAACTAGTAATGAATGTGGAATGGCATCCTCCTGTGTCTTTAATAAAGTTTTCATATTATATAACTCTAAGCAATGAGCTTAGTAGTGCAAGTTGAGAGCTCTGAGAGAATTTTGCAAATCAAGCCAAGCTTGATATTTATGTGGTGGGGACGTACAGAAGTATATAATTCATACACAGATTGGAAATGGGAATGTAGCTAGCTAGGTTTGGATAAGGTTTAAGGATGTGGAGTTGGTGGAACGCAAATCTCTTCTCCCTTCCCACTCGAAACAGATGAAGCCCTTGCCCCTTGGTTTGGTAGAGAATGAGTGCTGCGTTCTTGCCAGATGTCTTGCCCATCGTTTAAAACATTTTCTTTCGCTCTTTCTTTAATTATTTCCTTTTCTTTAAACTGGTGGACCACATTTAGAAAAGTTTATCGTATTTGAGTATCTCCCTGTTAGATATAATTATCTTATATCTACAACTACTCTTTACTCCTCTACAATTTATTAACATCTATTGGCGTGTAATTAAAGCCACGTTAATTTCATTTTCTTTAAACTGGTCGAATGCAAGTCAAAAAGTTCATCGTAGATTGTAGTTCTCGGTTAGCTAGACTAGTAATATTGAGTTCGTTTGAGTGTTCGATTTTTTTTTTTTTTGTATTATATTATATTATATTTAAAATTGTAAATATCAAAAAAATTTAATTTTTAAAATTATGTTCGAACAGTTTAAAAATTTTGAAAAATATGTTTGAGAGTGTGAATTTTTTAATTTAATTTAATTGAAATATATATATGAATTATTATTATTATTATTATTATTATAAAACTAAAAACTGATTAAAAAAAAAATGGGGCGGTTTTTCGAACCACCCTAGGGGTGGCCGATCACCCCGGAATCTAGTGGGCCACCTCCAATCGCTATTTTGGGGTGGCTCGAATCAGACGAGGGTGGCTCAGCCAACCCCCATTAATTGCGGGGTGGCCAAGCCACCCCCAGGAAATGCTCGGTTGTCCCTGTCTTTCTTTTTTTTATTATTATTATTATTATTATTATTATTATTGAGTTGGATTAAATTTTTTTGAATTGGATTAAAAGGTAAAAAAAAAAAAAGGTTGGATAGACGCCCAATACAATTTTAACTTAAAAAACCAATTCAAACAACTTTTTTCAATATAGTAAAATATAATTCAGTATAATTAAACACCAAACATGCCCATTTTACACTTACAACTCTTCACAATAACAGATATAGTCATGGAGAAGTAATTAACGTACTGAAACACGATGACAACCCATGTTGTACAAGGGAGAAACGTTCGCAACGTTGCTTATTGCAGGGGCGCGCAGAAAGCAACGGATATTCATCGGCCATGATCTATCATATATATATATATACAACCAAAAAAGTTGAATCATGAAATGCCTTTTTTCCAGACATAAGAATTAATTAGGGATTGGTCGGTACCTAACTGGTCTATTAGAATTGTCCATGATTGTCGCTTTTTTCTTTTCTTTTTTTTCTGTTCTATTTCTTAATCACCACAAGCAAATCAATAGTGGGCAAAAGGAGTCACAAACATCACTTTGTTGAACTTGCTACTTAGGAAAGCGTGAAAATGACTGATGTAAGATATTGCAGTCACGAATCAACCCCAAACCCTTATGCTTAGTTTACTAATTTTGATGGATGAAAAACCCTATCTTCTTATCATATGTGTTTTTTTTTTTTTTTTTAACGGTTTTAAAATATTGACAGTTATAGGAAATGAAAATATAACTTTTAATAATGCAATTGAATATTTGATAAAATAGCGTGTTTTTAAAATGTATTTCCTCGTTTTTCATGTTTTTAATTTGTTATTTTTTTTTTAGCATGCATTTTCAAGTGAATTACTTTTTACAATTTTATTTAAAAATACACTTTTAATATACGAAATTGAGGGCCGGGTGAGACAGGGCAATGTACTTTTGCTTAAGCACTGCGCATGAGGGAGGTACATGCATGCCGACCTCCAAAACGTATGGTATCAGAATGTACATGTGATTACTCCTCAGAGGCATAATTACAGTACTAATTGCTTCCACATGCATGCTTGAATGTGAAAACTCGAAAGAAGCTAAAGGAAGGTCGATAGCGTGCGAGGTACATAAGGTCGACTCACCACAATTATTTCAAAGAATGCTCACCGCTTTAAGATTTACCAAACTGATGCAATATATTCAAGCACCTTTTTGTGGTTGCTGAGGGAGATGATGATAAGACCAGGGAAGAACGTTGACAAGGCTGTGGAACCAGTTATGGGCCACTTTTATGCAACAATGATAGCTCTCCTACTGAAGTATATGACCCCATGCACGAGCAATATCGCTGTAGATTGGCATTATCCGAGTAATAATATGCTGCTCTTGCTTCTCATGCTGAAGCATAGTAATTAATGAAAAGCAACATGATTTCGATGGCCCAGCTATATGAAACCCGTTAAAAAAAAATGGCTCAAATTGATTGCCAAAAGCATCTTTCTGCGTGTGCGTGGTAAGGCCGTTCTAGTTTCTACCATAACGGTGCCACGCTCTCACTTTGATCACGCATGACGGCATGAACCAAAAATCTTGAACTGCCGAGTAGTACTGAAAGAAACAGGGAAGCTGAAATGGCTTGCTAAGCGCCTAAAAGGCATTCAATCAAATCCCTACACATGTACCAATTACCATATGCCAGCAAAGCAGAACTCGAAGGAAAAGAAGAAGAAAAAAACTACGATAACCCAAAAGGATTTGAGATGGCTGATCGGTTTAGTTCAAACTGGAATTGTACTTGGAGAGATTGAGATTGAGATTGAGATTGGGACGCGTGTTCTAATCCCAACGGGTTTAATCGGGAGAGGAACCCAACCTGAATCCCACTAGGAATAATCAAGGATATAGTCATTTTCAAAATTGGACTTTCAAACAGAAAATGTTATTTGATTCTTCCTGAATAATCCGACAGGTTCCCAGGCAAGAAAAAAGCATAACACTCATGGACCAAAGCACCCTAAGCAGTGAAATCATACATAAAAGTCCGCCTGTCAAGTGGAAAGCAACTGAAAAAATATCCTTCTGAAATGATCTAAATAGCGCATATATCATACAAAAGTTAAAAAGATGGCTGTGTTGTCTTAGATCTTTAGTACATGCGACAAAGTTAGATAGATGTTCCCTTTCAGGATATATATATATATATATATATATATATATGAATGAGTGTAATGCTATATATAATATTTTTATTTTATTTTATTGATGTGACACTGTTAATTAATTTTAAATTTATTAATTTTTTTTTAATAAAGACTGATTCAATAGTTATTTTGCATTGCCACATCAATAAAGTAGGATAAAAAATGTGATGTATAGTATTTTTGCTCCGGTTAAGACTTCCAAATTAATCTAAATATATATTCTCCTCATTTTTTTTTAGTAATATTATTTAGTAAACTGTTATACAGCTGACATGCAACTTGATCATATAGTAATAAAAATCAGCCCTCATATCAAAACTTGTATAAAATAAATAAATAAATAAATTCAATAACTAATTTCACTACCACATCATCTCAATTGTATAAAAATCATATATCAAGTTACAATCCTATATTGCTCATAAAAAAACCCTATGTTAAAATAATAGTTGTATGTCAGTCATATATAGCAAGTTACAACCCTATATTGCTCATAATAATAATAATAAACATATGTTAAAATAATTATATTTTCCTTATCAGGTTAACTTGATTTTTTTTTTATTATGCACATTTTGCCTTTTTTATTTTCCTTTTTAATTAAGATTAATCTAAAAGTGTATTAACAATGTCACGCCAACAGAGAATGGTAGAAAAATGACAAGAGAATGATGTATAACGCATCTCTTTTCTATAAATAAGATTATTTATAACACAAATAATCAAGTCAATAAGATCATTATATAACCCTATCAAAGAGTAATGTTAGATGTAACACCCCAGTCTCATATTGGGAAGAGATGAATAGTTCACATAGAGTGAGTAGTTATATAGATATTCATGGGTGCAGGGACGGAGGGAGGGGGGGCTGGCAGGGGCCATGGCCCCCCCTCCCCACAATTTCCTTAATAAAAAAAAATATTTCTTAGGTAGAAAAAAAAAATTTCTAAAAAATTAAAAAATATAAGGTAAAAATCAAAATTTAGCTTATTTGGCCCCTATCATAAAAATTTTTGTTGCCATTGGCCCCTGCCCATAAAAACTTCTGGCTCCGTCCCTGCATGGGTGCTAAGTCCCACATTGCCTAGTTACTAGGTGAAACTGGGCTTTATAATAAATTCTAAAGAAGCTTCAAATTGACTAGTCCTTTTAGAATCCATTATAAAGCCCAGTTTCACCTAGTAACTAGGCAATGTGGGACTTAGCACCCATGAGTATCTTTATAAACTATTCACTCTGTGAACTATTCATCTCTTCCCAATATGGGACCGGGGTGTTACATTAGAAGTCCCTTATGCGTTACTCGTGCTTCCCTTCAAAAATAAGGTAGCTTTTAAAATTATTATTGGGCTTGTGATTGATCACTATTGAATTTTGATCAAGTGGTAATTTTAAAAGTCACCTTATTTTTAGTGGGACATAAGAATAACGCATAAGGGACTTCTAAAATTACCCCATATCAAGACTTCTCTTTTCCCTTTCACTACGTTGAATAAAAAAAAATAAAACAAAAAATAAAAACCCTACAAGACACTGCCTAGTAGTAAAGGTAGGCCCTCTAAAGCTTCCACTATTCGATCTCTTTCATTTCATATTTTCTTATATATTTCCATCCAAGAAATTTGGGTGTTGGGAAAAAATATAATATCAAGAGTAAAGTAGTAGAAACGTTGATTTATATAAAGTCTGACGAGTAAGGCTAGAGCTTATCTTCTTCTTTTATTTTATATTTTTATTCTCTTAAAGTTGATATATGAACAACGACTTTTAAAATTATTATTAAATTCAATATGAATTACTATTAAATTTTGATTCAATATAATTTTAAAAGATATATTATTTTTGAGAGGATAAAAAGATAGTCCTAACATTGTTCGAATTTGACAGCCACTAGGTAGCATTGATATTTAGGGTCGGGAGACTATGAGACCTGTAATATTCTTCGTGGAAATGGTGGGTAGCCCATCCAACTCTTTGTTCCCTGTGAATATTGCAAAGCCTGGACCTATTGCAAGTTGTGATTGAAAGTGCTTACAGGATCTGAATTTTCTTTAATCGTGGGATCCACATGATTTTAGAAAAAAGATTGGTGGCGTATAGAAAGCGAAAATTTTGTGATAAGATTTTTAAAGTCATGAAAAGGAAAATCCAGAGTCAGGACCATATGTGGGATAGAATGAGATGCTTTCTCTATCTCAATATATTTGTCCTTTCATAGATCTTTTTTTTAAAGTGAGATGGGACTTCTAGCTACCTCTCTTTAATTAAATAATTCAATATAATTTCAATTTTCAACCTTTTTCTTTTTTGAAGTCTTAATGGGATGTCTATTAGACTCAGGGCCGGCTCGCTGGGTTGGCGAGTGAGGCTCCCGGCCCCAATTTTGTAAATATACTAAATTTCTTTTTGTTGAAAAAAAAAATACACTTATCTCTCTTAAATTACTATTTAATCATTATTGTGCTTCTAAATTACTAATTTATCAATGTCAATGTGCCCCACAATGACAAAAATACCATTTATAAAATTATAAAATTATTAAAAACAAAACATAAAAAAACATAAAATTATTTTTTTAAAAAAAAAAACCGAAAAATTATTTTTTAGATTTTGTTTTATATAATTTCAGTTTGGGCCACCCCTTGAATTTTCATTTTTCTCCTTTTTTTTTTTGTTCTTTTTTTAAAAAAAAAAAAATTGTATTATTTTTTTCAATCTTTCAAACAAAAAATCGTTTTTTTTTTTTTCGAATTTATAAGGATATATTTGTCTTATTGAAACTTTTTTAGGGTTATTTTGTCTTTTTGTTGGCTTTAGAGGGGGATATTAACAATTTTTTGTAGTTTAAAGGGAGACATTAATACAATTAGTAATTTATGGGACACATTGACAACAGAGTGGTAGTTTGAGAATGTATGTGTACTTTTCTAAAATATTAAAAAGTAAAATAAATACTCCAATTGAAATACAAACCTATATAAATAAATTAGATTTTTTCCAAATGCTTGCACTGCTTATACCATATTATTGGAGTAATGATAGACAAGGGACCATTAGCCGTCCCCTGTCTCGCACTTTTCACATGAAAAGTGTTTTTATCAATTTTATTTTTAATAAAATACACTTTTTTTTTTTAATAAAAAACAATTTCCTTATGAAAAGTGCCGGATGGAGGACCAGCTATCATTATTCATATTATTGATAATACTTGTAACAGTGGCTTTTACAAAAATAAGTTTTTCAAAACTATAATTAATAAAAATCCTATTTACGATAAATTGAGTCACAAGAAATATAATATGAATTAGTCATATTATCTATTCAAAATAATCTATTAACAAATTTTGAATTCAAAAAATTGATTAATAATTTTGTATCTCAAAAACCATAATGATGATTTTTAATTAATTATTTTAATATTTCACATTTGATCTAAAAATATTATATTATTATTTTAAATTTTAAAGATCTTATTTTAACCTTTTGTCTTATACCTCAATTTTCATTAAGTCACCCCTATTAGAGTTGTCCTACTTAAAGAACTGAAGATAACTTTCTCGTAAGAGAAATGATAAACTTAAACTCGACTTGATTCATGAATCAATCTAGACTCCAACCAAGCTGGAACAAAACCTATTGTCGAGCTTTATTCGTCCAAAATAAAAATAAAAAAATAAAAAATCCAACTAATGAAAAAAAAAATTACATAAAAGTAATAGTTTTCAACTGATTTTCGTATATTTAGTACCAAACTAATTAATATTAAGCTGGTTAGTTATATGTTTCATAAGTATATATATATATATATATATATGGATAATTGCACCGTTGTCTATGTGGTATGCCATAATTATTTTTCACTCCTTATAGTTTAAAAAGTGCATGAGAGGTCCTTGTGGTATGCAATAATTACAACTCGATCCCTGCTGTCAAATTCTGTTAAAATTTTTAACAGATTCCGTCAAATACCACGTATCGCCAATAAGATGGCGACACGTGTCCATCTTAATAAAAAAATATAAATTTATTAAAAAATAAATAAAATTTAAATTTTAAAAAAAAAAAACAAAAAAAAAAAGCTGAAAAGGGTGGCTGGGCCACCCCTTTGAGGGTGGCCTGGCCGCCCCCAGCCACCGAGGGTGGCGCACGGCCACCCCCAGTGGCCGGGGGTGGCACGCGGCCACTGGGGGCCATTTTATTGGCGACATGTGTCGCTGACGTGACATTTGACGGAATCTGTTAAAAATTTTAACAGAATTTGACGCCAAGGATCGAATTGTAATTATTGCATACCACAAATACCTCCCATTAGGGTGGACAATTCGGGTTTACGAGCCGGGTTCGTGTCAACCCGACCGACTCGATTACACAATCGGGTTCGACACGAACCCGGCCCGATTATTAATCGGGTCGAAAACTCAAACCCGAACACGGCCCATGAATTAATCGAGTTACCCGGACACGACCCGGGTAACCCGTTGTGAAGAAGAAGAAGAAAAAAGAATCCGAAGAAAGAAGAGACAGTAGCCGCATCTATGAATCCAGAACCGCACAAATGCCCAATTCTTAGAAGGCAATTACAAATAACCAAATTATATAAATAAAAATAGTATACCAGAAAGCTTTACGCTACTGGTAGCACTGGACCACTGGTGGGATTACTCGACGGCGTGTCCAGACTCCAAATAAATTTCTTGGCCGGTGAATCGATTCGTCCATATCTTCGGCCCTGGAACTCATTTCCAAATTCTACAACGCCGATTGCCCCCTTTGCCGCACGCCGCCACTCTATTCCGCTGCTGGTAGCACTGGTGGCTGTGTGTGTGACTTTGTGAGAGCCGTGAGCATCGTCGCCGTCGAGGGCTCGTGGGCATGGTTGCGAGAATGGTGGGTGAAGTGTGAACAATCAGACTGAACGAGTGAAAGAATTAGAAAGACAAAGTGAAAATGAAAAATGAAAGACTAAAAGTGCGGCACTGCGGATAGGGTTCGTTTCAGCGTTTCTTGAATGAATTTTTTTTTTTTTTCTTTTATTCGTGTTATAATTGCGTTAGTAGGTCAACCCGCGGGTTGACCCGCCAAACACGAATATAATCGGGTTGACCCGATTATGACCCGAACCCGATAATGAGAAACCCGAACCCGATTTTTTCGTGTCGTGTTCGTGTCGGATTCGCGGGTCGTGTCAAAAATTGCCAACCCTACCTCCCATGCACTTTTTTAACCATAGGAAGTAAAAAATAATTATGGCATACTACAGGGACCAACAGTGCAATTATCCCTATATATATATATATTTTCACACTAATAAAATTGTTCTAACTTAGTTTAGAGAAAAACTTTGTCATAAACCACTAGCACTCCTTAACATCCTTAACATAAACAAGGTTTTTATGTAGCCAACTAGCCAAGTCCAAACCGACTTTAAACATCATTTGTTTATAATAATTCATAAACAAAAGAAAGAAAAGCGACACGCCGTTGACTTAAACTCTAATCCAAAATGCACATAATTTTCTTTGCATAGAGGAATCGAGAAAGAGCACCAAGCAAATAGCTTTAGCAAAATAAAACAAAACCTAATTTTGTAAATATACTAAATAATTCAATATAATTTAAATTTTCAACCTTTTTCTTTTTCGAAGTCTTAATGGGATGTCTATTAGACTCAGGGCCGGCTCGCTAGGTAGGTGAGTGAGGCTCCCTGCCGTCTAAGGCCCCAATTTTGTAAATATACTAAATTTGTTAATATATATATATATATATACACATACATACTTCTTTTAAATTACTATCTAATTATTAATGTGCTCTCAAACTACCAATTATGTCAATATACTCTCTTAAACTACCACTTGTATCAATGTACCTCCTAAACTACCACTCAATTGTCAATGTCCCCCTCAAACTATCAATTGTATTGATGTTAATGTGTCTCGTAATGACAAAATTATTGTTCATAAAATTATAAAAATTATTAAACACAAAACAAAAAAACAAAATATATATATATAAAAAACGAAAAAAATTATTTTTTAGATTTTGTTTTATATAATTTCAGTTTGGGCCACCCCTTGAATTTTCATTTTTCTCCTTTTTTTTTTTTGTTCTTTTTTAAATTCAATCTTTCAAAAAATAATCGTTTTCTTTAATTTTTTTTTTTTTAGTTTTTAGTTTTTTTTTCTCGAATTTATAAAGATATATTTGTCTTATTGAAACTTTTTTAGGGTTATTTTGTCATTTTGTTGGCTTTAGAGGGAATATTGACAATTTTTTGTAGTTTAAGGGAAGACATTGACACAATTGATAGTTTGGGAGACACATTAACAATAAAGTGGTAGTTTGAAAATGTATGTGTAATTTTCTATATAAAAAAAAAAGTAAACTAAATACTCCAATTGAATTACAAATCTATATAAACAAATTAGATTTTTTTTCAAATGCTTGCACTGCTTATACAATATTATTGATAGTACTTGAAACAGTGGCTTTTACAAAAATAAGTTTTTCAAAACTATAATTAATAAAAACCCTATTTACAATCAACTGTGTCACAAGAAATATAATATGAATTAGTCATATTATCTATTCAAAATAATATATTAACAAATTTTGAATACACAAATTTGATTAATAATTTTGTATCTCAAAAACCATAATAATGATTTTTAATTAATTATTTCAATATTTCACATTTGATCTAAAAATATTATATTATTATTTTAAATTTTAAAGATCTTATTTTAGCCTTTTGTCTTATACCTCTATTTTCATTAAGTCACCCCTATTAGAGTTGTCCTAAAGAACTGAAGATAACTTTCTTGTAAACAAGACTTAACTAATACTTACGAGGATATGAATTGGCTTAAATTTGTTGACCAAATTGCTTGTCTTTGAAGGCATATGTAAGGCTCACTTGTCTCGTGCAGTTCAGAGGGTAGGGCTCACCAGCCTCAAACAAATGGGCCACACACCTATGTCACCTACCCTTTCTATAAAGCTATTCCGATTAATTATGATCCAATAACAAATTCCATCCAGTCCCGATCCTACTTACAATTTCGATTAGCTTAATTAAATTAACTTTCCATGGGTATAAAAGTTCGAACTAATACCGTAGCGAATACGTGTGTATGCATGTGTTGCATGTGAAGTCTTTGTATGATAATTTATTATTCATGATTAATTTGTTTTCTTCTAGATAAAGTAATAACTTAATCACCTAAAAATTCGTTCTACTACAAATACTATAATAATATACTGCTTTGAGTATGTACATGCATACGTACTAAGAATTACAATTAGATGATATTATATATAATTCAACCATTTTGTAATAGGCCAACTCGAAAGTAACCCAAGTTAACTTGATCATCAAGAATATGAAGCATTCTAATTTGTATCAAAAATTGGACAAAGATTATTTGCATTTATCTGGCTAGCCATTTGGTTAAAAATATAGTTGCTACAGTGTTTAGCAAATTTGTTAAGCAATATTGTACACTAAACAATTCAAAAGAAATTATTTATTTATTTATTCAATCGATTCTCTCTCTTCCCATTTTTAAGAATACCATTGTTGGAAAAAGAGTAAATAAAGAATATTTAACTAAAATAGTAAAAGGGAATAGTTTTTTAGGCACCCTAAAGGTGTACAAACATCTCAATATAATACAAACAGTTGCTACTAAATGCTTCAGTAAAATTGATTGATAAAATAGATAAATGTGATTCTTTACCTAAATCTTGTTCAGTGAATATAATTGTGACCATTGATACATACAAACAAAAATTAACACCATTCACATCTGTCGTAGATTGACAATCAACTTTTTTATTATTTAGAAGGAAAAAAAAAAATGAGCTAACGGTTTCGGTACAATATAGTTCCATCATTACTAGGAAAATTATACATCCAACCCATAATCGCAATAACCATTTTTTTTCCCTTTTTGATTTACCTACCATAGTGGTTGCATCTTCTTATTAAGTTATAATAATACTTGTATTTAAAAAGAGTCATTTGAACACATGATATTTGGATTCTCACCATTTTACATATCCAATTAAGAGTGTACAAGTAGACGATTATTAATTACCTAATAACTGCTAACCGTTAAGAAAACGCTAACCGTATAATTGCTTTTGTAAGTGAATGGAAAAAATCGCTAATCGTCAAAAGTGAGACGGTTAGCGCTCTTGACAATTAACGATTTTAAGGGTAAGCAGAGACGGTTAATAACCGCAACCGTCTACCCTTATATATAATAATAATATACAAAATGACGTCGTTTTAGTGTGATTGATATATCATTTTTTGTTTTGAGTTTAATGAAATTGATATTTATTCATAAAAAAAATATTGGTGAGCTTTGTTACATTTTGAAGCCTTCTAATTATTTACTAAGTCTCAAAACCATCTAAAATAGGCCATAAAAATAGGTTTAAGGAAGGTCCAAAACACCATAGACCCAAAAGACTCATTTTTAAAAAGCGGTTATACGGTGCGATTATGAAATTTTGATAACCGCCTATGGCGGTTGTGGTTATGAAAATTGATAACCATCTAAGACGATTGCTGTTAGTGGTATTGCCTATAACCACTAACCGCAACCGCATGTATCCCTATATCAAATGGTATATATGTTATTACGTCAATTTTAAATAATGTGACACTATATTTAAATAACATGATATATATGTACAGCGTTCGATGTAACAAACAAAATAAAGAGGCTAGCTATTTATTGGGCCTTCCTATAGCCAAATTCATGGTGGGCTTTCATCTCCAAACCTTGCCCAATAGCAGTAAGACTATCGCGGATAGCTATATATTGGGCCTTACTATAGCCCAGCAAACACCAACCCAAAAAAATGTTTTAAAGACGGAAAGAATCTCCGCTTGCTTTCGATTTGGCAAAATCCCACAACAAAAGGCGCAAGCAAGGGAACGAGTCTGGAAGGGAACGCAGTCGCAGTGATATTACAGCGAGAGAGAGGGAGAGAGAGAGATTGAGAGGTAATGGAGGTAGAACTGAAAGAGTTGCTGCATGATCTCGAATCTCTCAACCAATCGCTCCACGATCCTTCTCATCGTGCTTCAATCGATAAGGTATTTCGGATTCATATACATACATATATTTATGTACAGATGCATGCATGGATGTATGTATGCATGTTTGTGTATGATAATTGATGAATGTTAGAATTTGCGGACCTTAGCTTGAATCTGGATTTTATGTTTCCAGCCGGACTAATTGAATAAGATAGAATCGGGGTGGATTCGGATTTGGAGTTTAGCTTTGTTGGCGTAGAAATCTCTGTTCTGATCGTTAATGATACTATTAAGGTGTTGACTGAAAAATTAAGAAAATAAAAATTTGGCTAACTTTGTGTGTTTTAGTTCTTAAAATTAAGTCCAATTTGATTATATGATTTGTGCTAATAGATCAATGTAGAACTGAAACGGCATTTTTGTCTTCTATTTTTCGTGTGCATATGTTTGGTTGCCGATGAGTAAATTATGCAATAAGAGAGTAAAAGCTATTGTTTCACGTACACGTGTATATATATATTATATTTATTTTGTGGTTGTACTAGCAATGTTTTATTTTCTTAACATTTTTTTTGTAACATTTTGAACCTTGCCTGTGATTTCTATGAATGTGTTTTGTAGCTACGATTGCGTGTAGAACATCTCACAAGTATGGAAAGATCCGGACCTGCACGGCGTTTAAAAGTCAAGGTATCTGTCTTTTGTGTTTTCTTATTGTGTTCTGCATGCTCTTAGTTGATGATTATATTACTGACTCATGCATGAATTGCCATGGTGGCAGGATATGAGCGCCGAGGTGGTAGATAGCAATCCTTATAGTAGGCTAATGGCACTTCAGAGGATGGGAATTGTAGAAAACTATGAAAGAATACGGGACTTCTCGGTTGCCATAGTTGTCTGTATTTATCCTTTTTCAACGTTTCTTTTGTTGCTATAGAATGGAAGTCTATTGTACAATATTACACATTTTTATGATATGCATATGTTGCACATGTGAATTGATATGTATGTCATGTTGGTCATTATTTCCTAGGGAGGAATCTATGGCACTCTCTGGTGTTTTAGAAAACTAATTCAGAAATTGGGACCAATCCCCCACTCTCCTCAAACCTACAATTACTTTTGTTGTTTCAATGCAATAATGTTGGATGTTCTTGAATTTTTTTTTTTCCAGTAATTTTTTGTTCCCAAGGGGAGGGGAAATGAGAGATTCAAACTAGTGACCTTTGCTTCATGAGGTGTGCTCCCCAGCCAATTAAGCTACCTCTTAGGGGTTTCTTGATAAATTTTACATTCTTAACACAAGAATTGAAAGTTGCGAGTGATTTATATATTTTTTCAATGCATATGTTTTATGTTTTTTTTTTTAAAAAAAAAAAATTACTCTGCGTTATGAAACTAAAGTGATACATGTGCATCAAATTGTGGTTCTTTCAGTATTTAAAACTAAATCTCGAAATTGTTACTGCAAACTCCCATCACTGTGTTTGCTGTGAAAGAATGAGGTCCTTTTTTGAGGTTAGTGAAAGGATTCTTAATAGAACTGAATCTCTGGCATGTTTTACATGAGTGGCTTGGTTTACTGTATTAGGGATGCCACTTTCTCAAATACATGCATGAGATACAAAGCCTTATTCCATCCAGATTCTTTATGAATAAGGCCTACTAATGTTATGTTAAAATGATGGGAGCCCAACCTAACTGTGTTTATATTATAATCTAGGTTTAAAATCCAATATGGAGGTTATATTCAAGCATGCATGTATATGAATTCAATCTAATATTTCTTGTTTCACTTACCTCGCTGGTAGTAATGGTAGTGTGGCTAAATACTCAGCATGGCCCACTGGGTGAAATTATTTGGAATTTAGATATTCTGATTTGCAGGCAGCTTTAGAGCGGCAATAGCAAACCTAAGTCTGGTTGAGTCAAGTTGTTTTTGGCCCTCTTCCGTGATATGCCCAACTTATATATTTATTTGTAACGTGTAAAATACCTTACAATCATCAACACCTTCAGTAGGGTTGCTCTGATTTTCGTTTATTGATCACAGGGTATAGGCGGTGTAGGAAGTGTTGCAGCTGAGATGCTGACAAGGTGTGGTATAGGTCGCCTTTTATTATATGATTATGACAAAGTGGAGTTAGCAAACATGAATAGGTTATTCTTTCGTCCGGAACAGGTATTTGTCCACATAAATCTTATTCTTAATTCCGTGTTTTAAATTTTCATCGTATAGTTTCCTCATTTTTGGATATTATATGCTTCAAAAGTTAAGTGGCAATGGTTTTAAACTTCCATCTTCCTAACTGTTATATGGACCAAAGATGATTATATTTTTTTAGCATAAGAAAGTTCTTTTAGTGAAGGAACACATAATCTTGCCAATAATGGATGTAATGCGATTTGTCTTTTCAGGCTGGTATGACAAAGACAGATGCTGCTGTGCAGACCCTCTCAGATATAAATCCTGATGTTGTTCTTGAGGTAAACACTCTTATTAGATCTTTATTACTACGTGACTTCATTACATATGTCAAGTTGTTATATTTTGAATTCTCTATCTGCGAATTCGAGGAATATTTCATCATTGCTAGCATGGGATCCTTGAATGAACTTATGGATTCAAACACATCTATTACAAATTGGCCATCCTTAGTCCATCTAATTTATTGAGGCTCATAGTTGAAGTTTTATCATGAACTTAGGCTTTGAACTCATCTATTACTGGTTGGCCATCCTTAACATGTCATAATTATAAACCCAATGGTTTGAATTTGATTAACTTTGGCTAGCTTTCCTAATCTAGATTCTCACATATGATATGTTAATTTGAAATTGCCATGCTTAGATAGGATAAGTATACAGATGCATAAAACAATCCTTGAGATTTTGGATTTACCAATATAGCAAGAGTTGCCATGTAGGAAAATCTACCTAAAACACTTCTGCAATCAAGGCACCACGCCCTTGCTTTCTTTTTTCTCATACTCCTCTCTCTTGTTTAAATACTATAGTAACTTTGAACAATATATTGGTGAATCATTGATAAACTTCTCTAATAATTTTCAGAGAATCAAATTTATGGTTTTCCTATCACTAGGATTATATATGCAAATTTATGATTTTCTAAGTGGGATATAAATAGTTTGGTGTTTATTCTCGGGGAGTTGGTTGGGTCTCATAAGCAGCTTTTAATTGATGATTCCAAGACTATCCTAAGTTTTAGTCTGGCTTCATCCTTTATGAATAGGCTGTGACCATATCCATGCTAAATCAAATAATTAGTTACCCTTATCATATCTTACACTTTTAACAGCTCCTTCTAAAGAAAAAATTAATGTCAAGAAGCCTGCAAAACTGAGAAATTTGATTTTACACAAACTCGCCACTACACTAATCCACCTCCTTGTTTTGCATTCGTCAATGCTCATGTTCAACATTTTCCTTTCCTTCATTTTGATCTATAATCTGATGTCCTTTGAGTACTACATGCGCTGCATATATAGGCTGAACTCTTTTTTTTTTTATTCTTATTTTCTGTATTTGTTGTTTGAGTGGTGATTTTTTGTATTTGTTGTTTGATATATTGTATATTGCCATAAAACGATGAGTTTGGGTTGGAATAAAAACATGGAACTTCATAACTTCAATTCTCTTACATATGACAAAGAAGTAATAGAACTTACATGAGGAGACTAGATCAAATTTTGGAGAAAGTTAAGAGATGGAAATATATTTATAATATGTATGGCTGCTCTTGTAGTGACACAGTTAAAAAAAAATCCTTGACCATGTTCTATTAGTGCTTCCCTCATGCTGATAAGTTCATCTTGTGTTTTAGAGCTATACACTGAACATCACAACAGTGCAAGGTTTTGAAACTTTTATGTCAAGTTTGAAAAATAAGTCATTTCGTCCAACTAAAGAAGGTATTGGAGTGGACCTGGTGTTAAGCTGTGTGGATAATTATGAAGCAAGGATGGTTGTTAATCAGGTAATCAGACTTTAACACAGGTGTCTTATTATTGTTTGAAATTCAAAGGCTCTCTTAACACTTTATAATTGGTTATACAGGCTTGCAATGAACTGAATCAGACATGGATGGAGTCTGGTAAGAAGAATTATGGGCTAATGCAAGATTGCAAGTTTCGTATGTGTAGATGTACATTGATTTACTTTACAAGGAAATTTACTTGAAAAACATAAATTTGGCCAGGTGTATCTGAGGATGCTGTTTCAGGTCATATTCAGTTGTTGATACCTGGTGAAACTGCCTGTTTTGCATGTGCACCTCCCCTGGTATGTTCTTTCATTTATCTGAACTTGGATGAGAGTGCAGGGTTCTCAATTTACTATGTGTAGATGTTATGTAAAGCATTTCCGTTTCGATGTGTTTTATTTTCAAAATCTGTTTTTATATAGCTGGTGACTTGGATGTTGAAGGATTCTATTTTGATTATAAGATCTTGCTTGTCTACTATCAATAAAAATAAAAATTCTATCCTCTATAAATGTAATTTTTTTCCTCCTTTTTGTGTTTTAGGTAGTAGCATCAGGAATAGATGAACGCACACTGAAGCGTGAAGGGGTTTGTGCTGCGTCTTTACCTACCACCATGGTACAAGTTATTCTTTTCCCACTATTTACCTATCAAAAAACAAATTAAAAAGTTTTCTTTTCCGACATTCTATCAACTGCTCTTCTTGGGTAGCTGAATCCTTTGAATAAAATGTTTTCATGTTTAATATGGTGATCAGCTGGATTGTAATTTTTCTTAATCATAAAATTCATAACATTGTCATTGTGTGAAATTAAGCTAGTTTGATGGCTTAGATTGATTTCCCTATAATTCTTAAAGTGCATGAATAATGACAGTAATTGCATTCTGTTAGTGGTTGATTTAGTTGTCGATATACTCTGGACTATATTGTGCTGTGTACGTAATTATTCTTACTGTTGTATTTCCTTTATGGCAAATTTTGTTTGGTTTTGTAGGGAGTTGTTGCTGGGCTTCTTGTCCAGAACACACTTAAATTCTTACTGAAGTTTGGACATGTGTCCCCATACTTGGTAAGTCTGTACATTAACTTCCTCTCTCTCAATGCTGACTTGCACATAGCAGAGGCAACCTATTGTAGGTTAAGGTCTCTACCTACGTTTGTTGTAAAATCAAGCAACATACTGATCTCATGCCTTGGCTTTGCTTCCTTCCAGGGATATAATTCTCTTAAAGACTATTTCCCAACCATGGAAATGAAGCCGAACCCTCAGTGTTCAAATGTAGCTTGTCTAGAACGACAGGTAACACAATTCAATTCTACCCATGGTTTACCAAAGTTCATGTCTTGAAACACACACATACATGTTATTACTTTCCCTTCTGATGATGGAAATGATATGTTCTGTTTGCAGAAAGAGTACATTTTTGCAAAACCAGCTAGGGATGCTGCACTTAAAGCAAAGATGGAAGCTGAATCCTTATTAGTTGAAGAAGGGCCACTTCATGCTGACAATGAATGGAGCATCAGGTGCTGCTCTTGAAATTAGTTTTTGTTTTGTTATAATTATGAATGGAGAAATATTTCACAGTACTTGGAAGGAAAAATGAAAAAAAAAACAAAATGAAGAGTACTGAATTACGTAAATTTAGAGGAAAATGTTGATGCCTCTTGATGCTTATTATAATTGGTGCCAACGCATATTCTTAATTAAATGCTGAATTGTTGATTTCCTTTGCTGGGGTTGTACTAGTTACTATGCCTTTTGTAGAATCTTAGTTGTCTGGCTTAGTGATATCTTTTCTTTGTTGATTTTTCAGTGTCTTAGATGATAATGAGCTGAATAGCGTGGATGCAACTAGTTCTGGTAAGTTGTCATTTTATGTTTCGACTTATCAAGACAGTTTGTGGTCCATATTTGCTAAGTTGCTATCGAACACGGTCCCTTTTCTTGTGTTGTTTGATTAAAGAATGCAGTCCTTTCTTTTGTGTTTCCATTTACTCATTGTTTGAGGGCCGTGTTGTGCACTAGTGCCAGAAAAGCAGGCACCAAAATGGCACTGCTTCATAGATTCTGTAGATTTGCATTCTGCTAAAATACCCTACACATTTTATTATTCACACATTGGTCCCTTAGTTTGGTTTAAGGATCTTATCCCTTCTGTGGGGATTCACTCCACAGTTGATAACCCCTTGGTATATATCCCGCTTTATCTCCTAACTTTTTATATTGCTTCTCTGCTCCTTTTTGTCTATTGTCATATTAGCTATTCTTTTCTTTGGTTTGTAGACATGAAAAAAGGGGATATATATACTTTAATTTTTTTTGAAAAATACCTTGAGACTTGAAATTGTGTGAAGATTCAGATATTTATGTCACGCTAGCAACCAACTAATGCCTGCTTGTTTGTCTTTGTCGATTATTTTCTCTAACGTGGCCTTTCACTTCAGATGCTCTTCCAGAAGGTCTTGTTCGCGAGCTCCCAAATGCAGACGAGCCTCAGAAAATGGTGCCTACTGACGCACCACTTGTTTCTATTGATGATCTAGAAGACCTTCGGAGGCAACTTGACGCTCTTAATTCTACGTAGTGTTCACCAATAGTTCTCCCCTTCCCCCAAAAAACTTAATTCCTTAGCAAGTCAGAGGTATTTATTACCTCCATTGTTCTAACAATACCCCTTTGTGGGTGTCAGGCGGGAAATAGTACTGATACTTTTACCATTTGAGATAGTGTTGTAGGTCCCATCCTCATCTGGTCGGGCACAGGGTCACATTTCTATCCGATAAGCAGGCTAGGTTGAAATTTTGGACTGGGCTAGGAGCTCCAAGATTTCTGGAGGAAAAGAAAGATGATTTAAAGGTTTCCTGGTTTTCACCTTTGACTCAAAACTCCTGTGCAGTCATTATGTTCTAGAAAATTACTCATTAAACAAAGGATGTGCAAGCAAAATCCAATTTTATAGCAATCGCAACCACAATCCAGAACGAAGAATTAATAAAATATATGTTGGTCCAGCCAGCAACAAGCTTAGTTGATCATTTCACTGACATTGCAAATACAAATAATTATTAGGTTTGACTAAAAATATTGAATGAAAACTGAAATCTAGGGCTCCTCAAACTTGATTAAGATTTGATTCATCTGTGGCTGATGTTTCCTGACCTGCAACTCGGAAAAGAGTTTCATATTAAAAGCTTAGTTAGAAAAAACAATACAACTATATCCCCAAGCCACTTAGCACTTTTGGACATGGCATACATGCAAGAAATCTGTCTTAACTGAGTCTAATTTCTTCACAGATTCGGAATTTGGAGAGTACTGCACAAGAAAAGAGGAAGGCTTACTTTTACACCGGCCATTGTTAGTAGTTTGTGAGATGCAATATATGCAATGTCTGAATCACTCAACCTCTTCTCCACAAAATATGTAACCTCGGACACACCCGCCTGTGAGGAAGAAGAAAGATGAATTAGACCTATTAAGCAGTTAACTATGAATAGTGGGAGCAAAGGGGAAAGGAAACAGATGTAGGAAGTCAATATATGCTAGGGCAGATCTCAATATTTAAGAAACAATTATCATGAACTAATTTGGACGAACACTAGCTCTAAAGAAGTCTATAAAAAAGTTTTAGTGAAACTATAGAACCTACGCGGGGAGTTTCAAAATCTAGATAGTTGTTGTACGTAGAAATGGCGGGCATTTGTTGTTTGATTAATGCTTTGGCAAAAAGAGTGGGGGGTGTTTCGTTTTGAAATTCATGGATGATGAATAAACAAAATTTAGTTGGGGGGGCATTTCAAACCTCAACTAATCAATTAATCATATTGTTATATAGACAGAAAGGGAACATTAAAACCAGACCTGAATAATTATCTTGGCACATTCATTGCAAGGAAACATTGTCACGTAAAGCCTCTGCAACAATCATAAAGAGACAAAACAGTCTTTAAGTATCATTAGTTCTCATATTTTAACAAAGTAGCAGGATCGTGAATCAAATCTGGAAACTATCTTTGGTAATATTTACGTTTTTTTTACTTCCCCTATTAATTTTAACTTCAAATAAAGAAAATTCAAGATATTTACATGCCGGAGGGACGAGGATCCCATAAAATTAAGTTTTCAGAATTTCATTGTAATTCGAACAGCCTAAGAGAAGAGGGCTACGTCGAGACCCACCTGCCCTGCACACCGTAGGCTGCCCTGGGCAGGTGGGCTCTACAACATGATGAAAATAAAGAATTCGAAGAAACTGAAATAGGGACAATGAGTGAAACTAAAATACATAATGTGTGAAACAAACCTGACCAGCAGCAGAAGCGTGATTTGTGTTTAGGATAGCATTGACTTCAGCATGACAAACATAACTGCAGCAGAAAATTTAGAATGTAAAGAGCAACAAAGGGATGAAAAAAGTTCATCTAAGCTAAGCTACAGAATAACTTGGTAAAGATTTTAGCGAAGTATCAAGCATTTGCACATATGATCTCATGGTGGTGGGAGCACAAGATTTGATGAAGAGTAACATTATACACCTCATTTTTATTCCACTATGTTGATGTGGCACAACCAATCGGCCTTTAATTTTTTATTTTTTATTTTTATTTTTATTTTTAAAATGATTGATTGGCAGTACCATATCAGCAATGTAGAATAAAAGTATGATTTATAACATTTCTCTTTAATAAATGCATTAGACTGTGAATCACAATAAAGTTGAGAACACACCTATGTAATTAATAAAACAAGTTTCAAAAGAAGAGAGGAGCTTATGAGATCACAGGACTTACGGATACTTTGTCTCTAAAGGATCCCCGTTTTTGGATTTCTGGAACATAAGAGGCAGATTTACTACTAGCTATTCCTTAATAATAAGAGGAATTTATTTGTTATAAAATGCTGACCTTCGCCCAAGGAAGCTTGTCATCAGAACAGCCTCTTGGAAATCCATTATAGCCGATGCCTAAACAACAAATTTACATCATGAAACTCTCATACAACATGCTATATATGACTTTCCCTCTAATTGTCAAACTCACAAGTAACAGAACCCATAAGACAAAATGGGCAGTTTGCTGGTGTTCTTGTAAATTGTTGAAGTGACATAGATGAATATGTTGCCACGTCATTTAAGAATTTTAAATGACATGACATCATATATGTACAACAAAACGAAATCTTAACCATGAAATGACTCATCTCTTTTTTACTTGAAATGGAGAGGTTCTTTGTCCCCATCCCCCAATCGAGTGTGAGAAAAAGTTAGTCCCTTCAACAATGTCCGACTCCAGCTACTGGAGTTTGCTAAAATGGTCGCAATGTTTTTATTCTTTTTCTTTTGGAATCTTTAAATGTCTTTCTTTCATGGCATATGTAAACAAGACACTCATAAAATACTTGAGACCTCACGTTGGGTACCATTTTTCAAACTTACCGAGAATAATACCATCCTGACTCACTAAGCATGCACCCACCTGCATCACCAAATATGAAACTCGCATTGGCTCGGAATCATCAGGTAAATTTGCAAAACAGCCACATCAGATGCAAAATCATGCATTTCAAAACATAAACAAAAACCTCCTGCAGTATTTTTGTTCACAAACATTATAAAGATGTAGCACCTCAAATTCTGTATATTAGGATTGTGAAGATATTGTGCAAAGGATAAATTTTCTTCTAAATTGTGTTGGAGGAATTTCTCCCAACTCAATCAATTAAACTGACATATGTTCAAAATGCATATGATTCTCACATTCTGGTTAAAGGAAATTCTTTCAACTCAATTTGAAAGAAAACTTTGTCTGATCTAATATTGTGCGAGGGATATATTTTCTTCCAAATTGGATTGGAGGAATTTCTTTCAACTCAATCTATTAAATTGACACGTGTCCAAAATTATATATGTTTCTCACATGCTGGTTGGAGGAAATTTTTTCAACCTAATTTAAAGGAAAACTTTGTCCGATCTGATATCGTGTGAGTGATAAATTTTCTTCCAAATTGGGTTGAAAGAATTTTTTCCAACTCAATCTATCAAACTTATATGTGTTCAAAATGCAGATGATTCTCACGTGATGGTTGGAGAAAATTCTTCCAACCAAATTTGAAGGAAAACTTTATCTGATCTGAGCTATATAAGCATCCATACAAAAATTTTCACAATCCTGATCTACAATATCATACTCTTTTTTAGTTACAAACACCCAGACGCATTGGCTCAGACCTAGCTAGCATATTAGAAATGAATGTATGACCTGCCTGTTAGGGTCTTTGGATCTTTCAGCTGATAAAAATGCAATTGCCATAAAATAATCATCCCATGACAAATATCTGCATCCAAAATTCACATAAACGAATCAAAAAACCCTAATATTTTTTTTTAGAAATAAAGTCAAAAATCAAAGTAATCAATACGCAAAATACAACAAAGTACAGTAGAGGAAATTCATTCATGTACACTTTAAACCCTAACAATGTCCATCCAATAACTTAATCTGTTACTGAAACAGAACAACCTGAGAGACTAATAATCAGAACATATATACTGACCCTGTGCGCTTGGAGGGATCGAAGGGGCTTCGAGAAGAGCGGTTCTGGGAGACGACGCCGTTCTGCGATGGATTGGTTTTGGGGAAGTGCTTCTTGGGGCTGAGGAAGAAGCGGAAAGCGAGGGCGGAGGCTAAAGCGCCGAAAACTGTGGCCGTGGAGACCAGAGCGAGCTCGCGAGAGTTCATGGAGTTCGATCTCGAAGGGAGTGGGTGACTGACACTCACTTTCCCGAGAAAATTTTGTTTTGTCTGGTTCGGGTGCTGAGAAAAAAAGTAGCGGGAAAGTTAAAGTGGAAAATTGGACATTGAAGATCACGCGCGCCAGGAAATTTAAGAACGAAATTATGAAACATGCATATTAAGAGAAAGTTAATTTTTTCAGGCATTCTTGTGGAGATGGCCGAGTTGGTCTAAGGCGCCAGATTAAGGTTCTGGTCCGAAAGGGCGTGGGTTCAAATCCCACTCTCCACATTTTTTTCCTTCTAAAGATATAAGAAAATTAATGCACCACATTTGTGTATCGCTACAGTTTTATTAGAGCTACTCTAATTAATTTTTTAATTATTTTTTAAAACATAAATATTAATCTACTTTTCATATTCCATAAATATATGAGAAAATTAATGCACCATAAATATTTAACAGAGAATACAATCGTGAGGCTGATAAGGTTGCACATGAGATGGCTAAATTGGTCATTTATCAGTCTTTTGACTCTACGTGGATAGGTGAATGCCCTTCATCAATTCAACACTTTGTAAACGCCGATTCTGGCTCTTACGTTTCTTGAATGAAAGTCTAATGTTATTAAAAAAAAAAAAAGAGAGAATAAAACCAAGTGAGTCATTCTATACGTGAGACTTTTATCCGTCTCTTCTCCGTCCCTTTCCACGTGGCATGTAATTTTTTTAAAGAAAATTTGAAACCAGGAAGACAAAATCGTGGGTTGGATGAGCACAAACCATTTCCCCCAAACATTTCCCCCCCTTTCTCTTTCCTCAAAAATCTCCCCCCATTTCCAGCCGATTTTCCCCCATTTTCGTTGTTTGCAATCTCTTTTTAATGGGCAAGGTTGGTTATTTCATTTATCAAAGCGTTTCTTTTAAGCTAACTTGATTAATATGACAATGAAGAAGCATTCAAGGTAATGTGATGATATTATTTATCTATTTTTTCTAATCAATTCAAAGGAAAAAGAAGGGAAAGATTACATGAAATAAAATAAAAACAAAAGAGTAGGCAATCTAACAAAGGATCCAAAACAACTAAAAACAATACAATAAAACTTAAAATTATTGAGAATATATCAAATAAATGGTCCAACTCATTAGATTGGTCATCACAAAAGGCGGTTTAAACTTTAAAGTGGTAATTCCGAAACGAAATTACCTAACCAACACTTATTACATCAATGGAAAAAAAAAACATTAAAAAAACACACGCACACACTGGAGTTGGCTAGATTAGAGCCATCTAATAGAAGCTCCACCTAGTACTATTCACCTATTTGGTGAAAGAAATGATATTCAACAGGACAAGCTTCATCAACACCAAAACAAAAGAAACCAACCGTGTTGATATAACTTCCCGTATGAATATTAGACATCTAAATACTTTTGTTTATAATTTAATTATAAACTGATGTGTCACAATCTCACGAGATCTATCATTTTGAAAAGTGTGCAATAATCTCATAGGATTGTGATACTTTGAACCAAATTTTGAAAAAAAATGTTAGAATGTCTGGCATTTCTCAACTCCCGATGAGCTTGTTTGGTAAACCATTTTCACTCTATCTATTTCTTTTTTCACTTATTCCAAAAATATCAAATCAAAAGTATTCTAATTTTTTTACACTTTTTATATCATATTACTATTCAAATGAAAACACTCACTACAAAACAATTTTTTTTTACTTTTCTATAAAACATTCTCAAATCTTATATCACATCAATCACTTATTATTATTATTCAAACAAATATTTCACAATACACATACTTACCAAACAATTATTATTTTTAGATGAATAATGATCTTATCTTATTTAATTTTATTTAAAGTTTCCCAAGAGATAAGATGGAATAATATAATGAACACAAATATTGTCCGTGCAGTTTGTCTTTGACCTTTACAGTCACATCACAATTATCAGAAAACATACTCGACTTCAAAATTTAAAGAGTTAGTACGCAAACCTTAACAAAAAAGAATTATTTGAAAAGACTAGCACCTATTCTTGCCAAAATACATGACATGTTATACGTAGGTTAGAAAATTTGTATTGAGATCCCTGCAATTTTGAAGGCTTACAGGACTCGTAATTGGGCATAAAAATGATTTAAATGAACCACGCCATCATAAAGAAAAAAATAAAAAAAGTTAAATGAGTGGTCAGTTACCCTCTCAAAATGTAAAGATAGTCAACCACCTCTAATAAGTTCATAAGTGGTCAGATCACTTCAAAAAGATACTTTGAAGATAGTCTAATTCTCTCTCATCTTAAGGGGTAGTTTGATTGAGATGGCCGTTTGGAGGTGGTCAAACCACATTCTTCTCTTCTCCCCCCTAAAAAAGAACAATTTAAAGGTGGGTGGACTATCTTCCAAAATCTTGTTTTAAGAGCAATCCAATTACTCTAAAATAGTTAATAAGGTGGCTGGTCGGACTACCAAACTCTTTTCTTTTCTTTTTTGGATTCTTTTTCTTTTATGCTTACGAAGGCGAGTGGCTCATTCTCAATTGTTCATCACAAATCTCAATCTTGTTCAGCCTCCTCATTCTTTGAATCCTCTAAATCATTCTTATTTCTTGCTGTTTTCATTAAATCCATTTAGCAATTACATATTATAAAAAACGAGGATTCAAAAAGTGCAAGAAATTCCTGTGGTGAACTCAACATCATTTTATTAAGATTATCAAAGTAAGTCAGGTTTTGTATGCTTCACAAAAGATGGTAGTCTCAAATTTTTTGTGATACTATGGGGAGCAATGCTGTGTTATGCATCATAATCTACACTACAGAAATGCATTGCTATGATGAGGAAAACTCGATCAAGATACTTCAGAATTACGTTTCCATTTTAAAGACACGTTTTGAATGAAAATTGGAATGATTCTCGTGAAACAATGAAACTAACAAATGGTAATTAGGGATGCAAAACTGACCCTTGAACCGATCCACCATCAGCTCTGAGGTTTTTTGTCAACTTCCGATCCTGACATGGCAGAGCTGACCGAATTTGATCAATTTCGATTGGCTAGAGCAAATGGTCGACTATTTTGAACCGCTCTAATGATAATGACCATTTTGTTTTTCCACTTCTCTTATTTAAGAAAATGAAATCAAGAAAAACATTTTTCAACCAAACCGTAGTTTGTTAGAATATTAATTAAGTGATTAAATTCATATATTTTTTTATAAGATTAAGTTTTGAAGATAATTGATTACCAATAATTTAACATAATATAAAAGTAGAGATTGCTATTTCAATCAAATATTTCATTTACTGAGAAAAAATTTAAACCTGTATGCAAAGAGAGAGTTTAAACGGTGAGAGAACACAATCCATCAAATCTGCTGTACATACGAATGCACAAACAAATCTGCTAAAAACTTTCGACCCACATGATGTGAGAGTGAGACGCAGAAAGGTCTTGCAAGAAGGGACCCCACAAGTCCCCACCGATGAAGGGTCCAAGTGGCAGAGGCAGTAACCCACAATCATGGTCAGCCTCACTAGTGTGACCATACCACGTGCCGACCTGCCTGTAGCATGGGCTGCTGAAGAGAAAGTGAGAGGCTTTTCGTACTGGGGGCCGACAACCTAGGCCTACCATAAAGCAATTAACCCCTCTCAAAGGAGGAAAAAACATTACCCTTAACCACAAAAACCCTCCACGCACGTGCGACTGTAATTATTACACACCCACACCCCCTCCCCATCCAATATAATGAATATATATCCATCCTCATCTCCCACAGCCACAAAAAGGAAAAGTCAAGTAAATTTATAAACAAGTAAAAAAGAGAAACAAACACTGCACAAGAACACGAAAAAGCCACTCATAACCTAATAACGTGATCCGTTATGTTCCCTCGACTTTGCCTCTTCTATAACGGAATTTCACATCTGTTCATATCTTCCAACTCCGTCTTTACCAAAATCTCCTTTGTTTACTAATTATTATATTTATTTTATATTAATTAACGTTATTTATTTTAAGTAATTTCTTTTAACATGTCAAGTCAACCGATATGAAATTATGTTCTCCCGACTTGCCTCTTTTATAACGGAATTTCACATCTGTTCATATCTTCCAATCCCGTGTTTACCAAAATTTCCTTTGTTTACTAATTATCATATTTATCTTATATTAATTAACGTTATCTATTTTAAGTAATTTCTTTTGACACGTCATATCAATCAATATAAAATAAATGTGATAAATAAGTGTGAAGCTTAATTTTATTGTTTTAGGGATAAATGTATGAAGTCTTGATGTGAAATTTTGATATAAAATGCAAGGATATTATTTAATTTAAAAATTATATATTAATATAGCATATGAAAAAAAAAGGCCATATACAAGATATTATTTAGTATAAAATTTTGAAGTTTTTAAGTGGGAGATTGATATTACATGTAAAGAAATTATAATCCAAAAGGTCTACCTATATAAATCTTGACAAATAATATTTTTAATATAATACTATATTAATTACTTACGAAATAATGTAAAGAAAAATGTTTGAGTACTACAATTTTTTTACGAATTCATGTGCAGTTCATATATAATTGGTGAATTGAAACAATCACTAACTAATTAAATTGACAAGTTAAATTTTTTACTTCATCATTTTATCAATTATGAACTTTCGTATTGCCTAAAACTAAATTATTATCTTTAACGTTGAATTTAAATTAGAGAATAAAGATGGATAAGGGTAGGCAGTTAATTTTATGGTTTTACAAGGTGTTTAAGTCATTTTACATGGAAACCACGGGTATAGAAGTAAATTGCGCATGTTAAGCTTGGTTATATATAGCCACAAGTTTTTGCCACCCCCACAAGACCAAACTCCCTCACCACCACCTTAGTGATCATTTCCGCTGTACTTTGCAGCCTTTTTTTCTTTTCTTTTTTCTTTCAATGGAAGAGGAAGATCATCAAAAGGAGCTGCAGCTACTCCCTAATTCACAGCCCGTACCTTCTTCATCACACATGCCATCTCGGCCGTCGGCTTCTTCTTCGCTAAGGTGTCGGTCAACAATGTCTGATTCCTTTGCAGGCCCAGCGCTAGACCTGCAGTTGTCAATCAGCGTAAGGCCAATCCAGCCACCTTCGGACTGTGTTCTAGCCGGACCCATTTGCGGCTACGATGATGCCAAGTCCGAGACGAGCTGTGTCGAGGCGTTGAAATGGCAGGCCGCGGAGCAGATTCGGCTGGCGGCGATGGAGAAGGCGTACGCGGAGCGGGTGAGGGAGCTGACGAGGAGAGAAATGGAGTTGGCGCAGTCGGAGTTTTCAAGAGCAAGGCACATGTGGGAGAGGGCTAGGGAAGAGGTGGAGAAGGCTGAGAGAATGAAGGAGAGGGCGACCCGCCAGATAGACTCCACGTGCATGGAGATTACTTGCCAGTCTTGCAGGCAAAGGTTCCGCAGGCCTTAATGCTCAATACAATAGAATTGAGTGTTCAAGCTCTTCAAGGTGATGTGTATCCAAATTAAAGTCTGGGTTTATTGGGTTTCTGCAATTTGCTTTGACACAAAATAAAGGTATAAAAGATAAAGCACACAATAAAAAGTGGCTGGAGGCGAACTTCGCGATGCCCTGTTTTTAATTTAATTTTATCACATCGTGATTTGTATGCTGAATATATAATTAACACAATGATCATCTTTTTATTTGGTCCAGGGCGTGAATATATAAATGTCTCCACAAATTTTAAATTCAGGTTTCCACAGTTTAGAAAGACATATATACTCCTATGTATTTGATTAGAATTGTATGTAGCTTAATTAGCTGATGCTTGAAGACTTGTTTTTGACGACGAGATAAGGATCGGCTTTTCATCTTTATCTAATGTTAAAATATTAATTAAATTCATCATTTTTATTAACTTAAAGTTTTAGAATATTCTGTAATTTTACATAATATATATTAAAACAAAAGTCTTGAATTTATCTCAATTAAACCTTTTCTATGTGCTTAAACTTTTGGTATGACTGGAGTAATCAATGATTAGTTCTTTCATAATAAAGCGATTCAGGGAAAAAAAAAAGAAAAAGAAAAAGAAAAAAAGAGCCATCTCTTCTCAGGTCTTGATGATAGATAGCTAGGCACACTCAAAAAAGCTGTTCTCGGTGATGTTGATTCTTGAGTCACGACTCAGATATTCAGTTGATCATTTCATGATACTGTTTAGCAGCCTGAGTCATTGATAATTGTGTTGTAGTTTCCTTTTCACCTTTTATGTATTTGTCAATCATATCATATGATCTTGTTGGCGAGATAAACAAAACTGGCCGGAGGTGCAACAGATACGCAAAGTCTGAGTTATGAAATTCTTTGAATGTCGATTGTTAATTTTCTAAATCAATTAATAGCCTGGCTATGTACCCAGATCGATTGAATTAACCTATTAGATTTTCGTCAGAATAAATATACATATATAGAAGACATGCATTAGCACAAGGAGCTTGAATGGATATCGGATAATCGGAAGTATATAGGTTTTTGAGAATGTCTAGCTAGGTACTTGAAAATTGCCTTATAGTTAATCAGCTGCTTAATTTTTCTGATCTGTGAGCATATATATGCTGATATGAGTATCCTATATATATATATATATATTTGCATATTAAACAACAATTATATACATAAAAACTGAGAAATATATAGAGAGAGAGAGTTTAGATCAGAACCTTTAACAGGAAAAAGAAGGGAAATTAGCCGTTAAAGAAAGAAATCATCACATCCCAATGAAGCATGATTAAAGAGCTGAAACTGCTTAATGCTACTGAAACTCTAGGCTTTTAATAAGTCAAACCTGATGCAAGCAGGGGTCAAGTTCGGAACCTTGATGTTGATAGAAAGGCAAATGAATCAGAACAAAAAGCGAGTAATTCATCAAGAACAAGACAGGATAGCTGTATCCACTTGTATGCAACTTCTTAACTTTTGCTCATAAGAACCCGAACACCCACTATCCATGTCTGGGATCCAACACAAAAGAAACATTTTTGGATAGGATGACTCTACTGACTATACTAAAAGCATCAATCAAAACAGTGAGTGCAGTGCTCCTTTTCAAGATGTCGCGGCAATGGCATTAGCTTGATTTGTCAGCGACCTCCAAACATATTACTCAAATACAGTTAATCAGTCTAGAGTGGCTTCAATAATACACTTGCTTGATTCTTTGATGAGATCCTGACATGATGTAGTGGGGGCAAATGATCATAAAGTTTCAACATTAGGTCCTTCTCTGAAAAGTACATTTGGAACAGCTAGGAGAGCATGGGAAGAGAAAAAAAGAAGAAGATGATCCTAATCCAATTAAATATTATAGCCCTATGATCCTTAATTAATGTGGTTGCCAGAATCTTCTTTAACTGCCAAATCTAATTGAGGAATATTTAAAAGAGTAGTAAATGTTTCACCTCCTAACCACTTGTTTCTTGCTTTCCCCACCCAACTTCGATCTGCTAACATAACTTCAAAAAGACGTTAAGATCACCACAAATTCACTTCAGTTGTTGAATTAACGCTTGAACTTTCATCAAGTTCAATCCCTTCATTTTAAATTTGATAAATATGGTCCTTCTCTTTATCCAGGGTATAAGCAATTGATATACCATATCCACCATGCCAGCCTAATTAATTAAGTTGAGAATGCGGACCGGGAGCTCACGGTTGAGTTGGGGTAATCAAGCCCAAACCGCAAACCCTAATCGAACCATAAGAGCTAATGTGTCGGTACATTGCTTAGATAACAAGTGACGGTGCGACGCATAGGATAACCGTCCCACAATTTCATCATACGTGTCCCATTATTCTTGGCTGGGAGCCTAGCAATTAACATTAGTAGCTAGCCTGCCAATTAATAAGCATGAAATTTGGTACGCACCAACTAACGACAATAGTCTATCGGCATGCAAAGAACTAGGCACCATACTTGGCCAGAGTCGTATCCCATCATCAAGAAATACTTGGCTAAAAGTGTACCTCAATAGAAGATAAAGATTCGACGCCATGCCTGTCGACGAGTAGTGTTTTAACCTATCAATGGGCGACACTTGACCAAGGTTGCACTTGTTAGTAAGCACGCACCCTACATATATAAGGAATGATTTGCAACCAATTTCGATCAAGTACATAAATCCGTGTAGTTTTCACTTTTTAAGCGATTCACCCTTGCTAACTTAAGCATTAAAATTTTTTTTGCTGCCATTCTCAATAAGTCTCTGACCGTTCTCTCTCCTATAGGCGTCCATATATTGTTCGAGATCCATTGAGCAATCAACTGCATCATGAGCAATATTCATTGCATCCTAGTCCATCGTATGTCCTTGTTAGCTTTAAACTTTACTTTTTTCGGATCAAAATCTTCAAAAAGATGCAATGAAGAAAACAATTTCTGAGAAAATGAGTGCAGTACTTGTCCTATATATATGAAAGCTAGCTAGCTAATTTATAACTGTCTACATGATGCTCGATCGATCTCCACCGAAAAGTTGGATGCCATTGATAGTATAGAAACTTACACGTACGCTTGGACTGGAAGCTTAACAGAAAATGCTTTGTGGTTGTGTTCTAATGGACTCTCGATCACAACTCCGTCAGATATAATCTAGTTCGTGAAAAGCCGTACTCCGACATATGACCACTTGAATTATAGATACTTTGTCTTTTATCTTTTATTTGGTTACAATCATAGAAATGCGAGAATCATCAATTATTTCAGAAAGTTGAAGAGCGGGATAAAGATGTAGGGCATGCTCCCCGAGTTATCAGAGTTGTCATTATGACAAAACCTTAAACTTTGTCTTTTTTCACGCTGTCCGCATTCGATTGTCAAGTGATACTGTTTGCATTCTAATTTCAATCGCAAAGAATAATTGTAGAGAAGAATTAGAATTAAATTGTGATTGTAAATTAACAAGTGTCGACCTGTTATATAATTAATTACCTTTACTGTTATCGACAAACAAATCTTTGACAAATTCACAAAGTTTAATTACATGCAGTAGGGACATCCGTGCACTTCCGGACCTCACGTATCTAAGACGAGAATAAACTGTAAAAATCTCTGCTTTAATATATATAATATTAAATTATCATTTATCATTTTATCATAAAGCTAGTTGCTGAACAGCTAGGAAATTAAGGTAAAATATTTCTTTTTAATAAGTAACGATTTTTGTTTGTTTGGCATATGACTCGTATATATCTTTCTAGCTAGGTACAAAAGAAAGAAATAAAGATAATGAATGATTGAAAGTGTTGGATTAATTAAGCCATTTCTAAACCAATCAAAAGAAAAAATCTGCTGACTTTTGAAGCCAGCAGGAAACTTCCGATCATGGTGGGACTAAACTCTTTCGGTCACACCATGTGATCAGAACGTGTATCACATTAATTAGTAGATCACTAGCTTAATTAATTAGTAGACGTAGATGTCCTTATGAGTGCTTAATGTTCTCATAAAATACTAGAATTAATGATTAAAGAGAGCCATATTAACGTACAGGTTTCATATTTCAATATTTGACATCAACAGATAAGGAAGCCTATGCCGAAGCATTAATTAATCCCACGTTTTCGGCCTGCTGCTTAATACCATTAATTGCACCATCTGCAAATAAAGATTAATAGGCAGATAGATATTGCGAAATATTTACTACTACTAAAAGATAGTGAAAACAAGAAAGCTTTATACTAAAAAGATAGTGATGGGATTAATATTCTTCCTATATGTTCATTCCTAGCTACCATTCATATCTCCAAGGTGAACCCCTTTGGCTCTGTGATTTCGCAAGCCAAATGTACGTGTGTTTTAGACAAAATCGTGAAAATTATTCTGTTTGAAAGTGCGTTTTTAAAAACGCGTAATGTTAAAGGCTGTACCGTGATTTTAACAAACATTAACTATGTTTTTAAAAATTACGTTTTCATTAAGTACGTTTTGAAATCGCTAAATCAAACATACCGGATCAAGTATTTTTTTTATTTTTGAAAAAATATTTTGATTTTAAGATAAATGTGGACAGTGTTTTTTTAGTTGGCCTACATTTGAGAAAATGAATTATGTGGTTTACACTTGTTTATTTTGGGGAAAAAAAAACAAATAGACGTAGAGCTGATTCTTTACTTATATATATGTATATAAAGGTTGTCACGCAGGGAGTACCCCTCTCTTCCGCTAAGGGTGGCCACACTACCACTCTATTTTATTTTTATTTTCTTAAAATAATGAATTAGGTTTTAACTCTGTAAAAGTTAAGCCCCTGTTTCTATTAAAATATTTTTTTGGATGAATTTCTATTAAAATATTCTTACAAAAAGATGTGAAAAGTTTTATAAAAATTGTTTTGCGTTTTGAAAAATGGTTGTATTTTGAGTTACATATTAATGTATTTGAGAAAAGTATATTTTTCAAAATTCAAATTGAAATAAAAAATATGAGAAAGAATATGGTAGCAAACATATATATATAGCCAAGTATTCTAAAATTCATACATTGTCATACTTTATATAATTTTTTACATCAAAATTATTTTTTAAAACTAAATAATTAAAATTTATCATATGGATATTTGTTAATTTTAAAATATAATTATTATTAACTAATAAAATATTAACTTCATAAAAATAACGAACTTTAAAAACAATGAATTAAATTAAAAAAAATCAAATATATAATAAACGAATCAATAAGAGGAAAGCATGTAATTGCAACGAGTATCGTTCTATTACTCAGACAAGTGTCAGTTTGTTTAGTTATCTTTTCAGCCGTTTTCAAAAACTGCAAACAACAAATTAAATAACTGTTTCTAAACACTACTTCTTCTTTCTTTTTGAAAATTTCTAAACACTACTTGAAATTTGATTCAACCACTCTTTCCGAATACAAGAGCAGTTAATGTGTTTTATAATTCTTTTTAAAATAAGTTTTGGGCTGTGTTTTTTATGCTTCTCTATCTATACTGTACTTCTCGGCGAGTATGTAGATATTCAAACTGTTGTGTTACTGTTGTTGTTCCAGATCCCGATAAGCAGTGAGTCACCATGTTATGCAGAAACATGCATTAGCATTAAGGAAAATGCTAAAATTACAATTCCTACCCAACTATTGCACAACCCCAAGGCACATTGGGGTGGAGTCCGGGAAGTGATTCCTGTACACCAAGTGTACAACAAATGTACAACATTCCTTCACATGGGGTGGGCCCTACAGTGTGTGGAGCCCACCCCATATGAAGGGGTGTTGTACATTTGTTGTAGGGGTGATGTACAACTATCATTATTCGGTGGAGTCCACACAATGGGCCCCACCTCAATGTGCCTTTGGGTTGTGCAATAGTTGTGTGAGAGTTGTATGTGTATCAAGGCCCCTCAATTATCAACGATGTCCCGAGATTCTCTAACAAATTCTTGGGTCTAAAAAACTTATGCAATACTTATTTATGTCTTTATAAGACTATAAAAAGCCCTTTCTTTATTTTAGGGTTTGCGGTTTGAAAAAGTGCGATATAAAAATAGTGATACTAAAATGTGTGACTTGAAAAAGTAATTTTTAAAAATGCAGTTAAGCGTTTGACAAAATCGTAGTTTGGCCTTTAAAAAAACAGTTTTATGCGTTTTCAAATAATAATTTTTTAAAAATGCAATTGCCAAGCAATTTATTATTTTGTGATTTGTTTTAAAATCACACTTTTTGTTTACGAAATTGCAATCTCAAATACACCCTTATGTAAAGATTGAAAAATCATTATAAAAAGTTATGGAGACATACTAGCAGTTTTATACATGCAAAGATGGTTGAAAGAAAAAAATTCTAGTCGATGAGACTTCTTTTTGTACTTATAAATTTATTTGGAACAGGAAAAAGTAAACATAAAAAAGATAGTTCTTTTCTATTGTATTAGTATTTTTTATTTTCTTTTTTTGTTCTTCCGTTTTTGTTTTTTTTTTTTTTGTCCTTATTTTATGTTCTATTGTATATATTATTTTTTATTCAAATTGCTTATTTTTTCTTTTGTACATTTTTCACTGAATTCAGGACAATAACGACGAGAGAGAGAATTTTATATTGTTTTTTGTTTAAGGTATGACGATTTTTTAGCTTATGTTGTTGTTTATTGAGTATTTTTTTCTTTTTTGTAATACAAATTGTTTATGGTCTTAATTAATGTACGGCATTGGCTTTCAAGCTTTTATTGGGAAAAAAAAGTATACAAAAAAAACAGTTATTTTTTATTATATTATCACTTTTTTTTCCTTATTTTTTTTAATTTATATTTTTTTAATTCAAATGAATTATTTTTTCTTTTGTAAAAGTTATGTTTGAGTTTAGAAAAATGTTAGTTTTTTACGGACATAAATTTCCTGCAAACTAGTTTGTAAGAAATTTCTTACAACCCACATATAACAAGGACATGCGTATTTTAAACATGTGAGAAATACATTTTTTTTATTAATGCTATTAAAAAAACATGTAAGAAGCACATGCTATTTAAATAACATGTGCTTCTTACATGCCAATTGATACATGTCAATTTTATATGTAAGTTGTAGAAAATTTTCTACAAACCGGTTTGTAATAAATTTTTATCCATTTTTTACGCTGTTTTCATTAAGTAGTTTTTTAATTTTTTTGTAACACACTTATTTTTTGTGCATAATTAATGAGCGACATTGGCTTTAAAGCTTTCATAACGAAAAAAGTATAGAGAGCATACAATTCTTTTCTACTATATTACTATTTTTTATTTGACTTTTTTGTCTTTATCTTATGTCAATATATTTTTCTATTTCCTTTTTTGCTCTTATTCTCTGTTTTAATTTATATTATTTTTAATTCAATTTTTTTTTTTTTTACCTTTTGTAAGTGTTGCATTAAATTCAGAAAAATTATTATCATAGAGAGTTTCATATAGTTGTTTTTATACAAGGTATGATGATTTTTTTAGCTGTAGTTTTTTTTTTTTTTTTTAATTTTTAAATACACATTGTTTATGTGCTTAATTAGTGGATGACATTGGCTTTCAGGCTTTCATTGGATCTGGAAAAAGTGTAAGGGAAGAAAAGTTATTTTGTTTTTGTTTTTTTTTATCTATTATATTACTATTTTTCATTTGCCATTTTTGGTCGGTATATATATATGTTTTCCAATTTTTCATTTTTTGCCCTTATTCTCTAGTCTTAATTTATATTATTTTTAATTCAAAATGATTATATTTTTCTTTTGTAAATATTACATTGAATTCAGGAAAATAATTGTCATATAGAGAGTTTCTTATAGTTATTTATGGTATAAGGCATGATGATTTTTTAGTTTACGTTGTTGTTCTTTGAGTATGTTTTTGTTTTTAATACGCATTGTTTACGTGCTTAATTAATAGTCGGCAATGGCTTTCAAGCTTTTATTGAAACTTGGAAAAGTATACAGAAAAAATAGTTCTTTTATATTATATTACTATTTTTCATTTTTCATTTGCTGTTTTTTGTCTTTATTTTTGGTTGATATGTTTTTTGCCCTTATTCTCTATTCTAATTTATATTATTTTTAATTTAAAATGATTATTTTTGAAAAAACTTCATTTATAACTCTTGATTTTTCATCACGTTTGCAATTATAGCCTTAAACTTTAAAAAATGTTAATTTAGTGTATTCATTTTTTTTTTCTTTTCAATTTCAACTATCCGTCAGAATTTTCAGTTAAATTCTGTCAAAAATTTTAAAATACCCATATTTTTTTTTAAAAAAAAAATTATAAAATTTTCGAATATTCAGACATCATTAAATTTTTTAAAATACTCCTAATTTTTTTTTTAAAAAAAATTTATAAAATTTTCAAATATTCATGCTTCCATGGGTATCTTTTGTACCCGATTCGTGAATAACCCGCGAAGCGACCCGCTGTCTTCTTCTTCTTCAAAATTTTTCTTCAACTTCTTCGAATTTCCCATCTTTCTTCGGAGACAGGCCGTATCCTCCGTACGATAATGGAGGAAAAAACACAGACTCAGAAACCACGCCCTGATCCGAACCCTAAAACCAATACCGCGAAATATAATAATGAAAATAACAACAACAATAAGAAGCAGAAGACGAAGAAGAAGAAGAGAGACTACGAATTCTGCAAGGTGTGCAATCTGAACCACGATCAGGGCGAGCGCCACAAGTACTTCCCGAGCCACAAGAACTCTCTCTCAACCTTCCTCTCTCGGTTCCAAGCCAAGCTCTCGGACGTTCGTTTCTTCCTCGGGAACCCTAGCCCTCTCCGCCCCGAGCTCGCCTCTCGCAACCGCTTTTGGTGCGTCTTCTGCGACTTCGACATCGACGAGCTCGGTAGCTTCTTCGCTTGGTAACGGCATTCTATGTAGCCGATCCTTTTGAGTTATCTTGTTTAATTTCTTAGAAAATGCGAGGAACAAAGAAAAAAAAGTTAAATTTTTTGATATTCTATGCTTTAATGTTTTGTTGAGTTCCAAAATTAAAGAAAAATTTACGGAAGACGAGTAATACATTTTCCTTTTCCAAAATATAGCAACAATATGCTCAACAGTGGTATATAATTGTATTGGAGCTTTTGATTTTTTGAGGTTCTTTTGTACGTTTCGGATTGCGGTTTGAAACGTGCGGATTCAAAAAATTGCGATTTCAAAACACAATTTATGGAAACACGATTTTTAAAATCGCAATTAATAGTGAAGAATACGAGACTTATAGAATTCACGTTGAATTATATTGATTTTTTAGAGCAACCAAAACTGTTGAATATGGTTTAAGAGCTCTGCTTCTTCTTCTTTTTTAAGTACATGCTTCGTATTTTGTGAACAGTTATAATGCGATTAATCATCTAGCTAGTGCGGATCATCTGAAGAATTTGAAGCATTTTCTGTGGAAATATGGTGGTGGGATGGATGGCTTGGATACTCTTAGGATTTCAGAGGCTGATGTAGCTAAGGTACTTTGTTATAGCATTTATAATCAAGGTTATTGAATATTTTAGATTTCCATGGGATTTCAGATTCATAGCATTCAATAATATGGTGGTTGAGTAATCAAGGAAAGAAACCTAATACTCGTTTCGTGACTGCAGTGGGAGAAAAAGTGCAAATCGTTGGAGAGCAATGCTGTATCGTCGAGTGAAGGACCTATTGGGCCATTATTTGGACCTTCGAATGATATCCACAATGAACTCAACTATGGAAATATTGATAGTTTTGAAAATAGTAGTATCCAATCTGTTAAATCAAGTCTTTCAAATGGTGTTATGCCTTTACATTATTATACGAATGAGTATCAGGTATCCCATTCAGATCTCTCTGAAGTCGCAAATTTTGGCACATTTGCCCATGATGTTAGCTCTGGTACAAATTTATGTGATTTCAAGGATTTACAAGGTATGTATATTCTATTTAATATATTACCTCCTTTTACTTTTTTAATCATTTATTAATTCAAGTTATTCTGTTTATGTTATGGTGGACTTTTCTCTCACAAATGAGAACGCTTATGGTAGTTTTATCTGCTATGTGCTTACATTGTGACTCAGTTAGCAGGGATAGCCAACATGCTCTCCTTTTTAACAGTGCAAAATGCTCAGCTGATGGCTATTTCAGTAATGAAAGGGTAAGTTCTGTCATCTGCATAGAGATTATAATTTTTTTTTTTGGGTAATTTTGTCCATCATTATGCATAATTTTATAAAGTATGCTTGTCCTAATGTTTAAAAATTGCTTGGGACCCTTAAGTGAAATGTCATTGTCAGGTTCCTATCCTGGATATTTTAGGGTAGTCCATTCTATAGAAATGAACAAAAGAAAGGTTTGAGAAAGTGAAGGAAAACATTTTGATTGAAGGTGGCAGTAGCATCTGATTAGTTATTTTTTACAGGAGACTATCCACCACTGCATTAATTTTCAGAGAGAAATTAGTACTATCTGTACATGGGAGTATCATTCTTGTTTACTTATGCAACTAATTGATGATTTTGTACCATTCGTGTATTATAATATTTGTTGGGTTCTTGTATTAACAGTATTTTATGCTCCACAAAAGTTGTGCTAACAATAGGGCTAGTCATTTGAACCAATTGTTGTGATAAACTAAGCTCTTAATGCATGCAAAATCTAAATATCAGCATGCTGCTGGGCAGGGTGGCTCTACATAGTGCTTGTATGTTCAGGTATAAGATTTATATTACATTTTGGTAGTCATCTGGTAGCCCCATGTTTGGCATGATCAGTAGTGTTGTATTTTTCCACAATTTATTTGTATTTTATGCTAATGTTCGAACAGTGAAAAAGTCAACTTTTGACGGCTTTCATGGCCTGCCTGTGGATCCATACTTTTTTTTTTTGGCACATTCTTATGTACTTATAATACCTTCAAACATTCAATGTATTTGGATATAGATGTACCAGGTGCATGAGGATGAAGGAATTGTAAAAGGAGAGAGCATTTCTCAGGGTATCAATCTTTAACTATGTATATTTTTTTTTCCTTATTATATTTTTTTTCATGCATCTAGATCCCATATGAATTCATCATTTGAGTGGCATGTGTACTTAGGATTGAAGTTATTGAAATTATTTGCAGTAAATTCACATATAGATATTGGTTAGCTTAGTGCACAAGGAGTTTGGTGGAGTGGTGCTTTTTTTTGTCCTGTCCTCATCTTGTGATTTTTTTCTTTAGGTTTGCAAAATCTCACCCGAATTTCTACCTCAAGCAATGAAGAGGCTAGAGGCAATGTGCATTCTGGAGCACCTCCTCCATGGTTTGAAGCGACTGCAGGAAGTCAGATCAATGTTCAACTAACACCAGCAACAGAAAGCCTCGTGTTTCCTAATAAGTCAGGGAAGTCCAAACATTTGAACCCGAAACGAGTTGGAGCTGCTTGGGCAGAAAAGAGAAAGATTGAGCTGGAGATGGAGAAGAGGGGAGAGATTGTCAACGGTGATTGCGCTGCTAATTGGCTTCCTAATTTTGGTAGAGTTTGGCAATCTGGTAGCCGGAAAGAATCTAGAAAAGAATTTGAGATGGAGAAACAAAATTTTCTTGAGCTTGGAAGTAAATCCGAGATGCCAGTTAAGATACAACCTTACATCAGCAAGAGAATGGTGAGCTCCACACTCTCAAATACCACATTGTAGGTTTCAAAATTCTTTAGTCTGGTTCTTTTTTTTGATAAGTAAAAAGTTTTATTAAAACGCGTAAGACGTCCCTAAGTACACTGAGAGTATACAAAAGAACAATCAAAGCCAACCAAAGAAAACAAACAAGCTCAAAAAAGCTAAACCCCAAAACCCGAAAAGAACACCGAAGAAGCAGACCACAAAATAAACCCAACTAAACCCACAAGGAAACAAACCCAAAACCCGAGAACAAAACACCTCAAGACCCGCAAAGGTTCTGTCTAGCCTTTGGCCTACTGGCAAGCCATCATCTCTTCCAATTTAGCCAAGAACTTCTCACGGCGACCCGCATCCTTCGCCTGCTCAACGGGCAACCTGTTCCAAAACTCAAGTTAATATAAGGTTAATATTCAAGTTTGTGGGTTCTTATAAGGTTAATATTCAAGTTTGTGTATATATGTGAGTGCATCTTTAAAATCAAGGTTTAGTTTTTAAAATCATGGGTTTTTTAAAATGCACCTTTGTTTGTTATTTGAAAATGCGGATTTTTCTACGTTTTAAACCCTAATTTTTAAAAAAGAACTCCTAAAAGATACATTTTTCGTGATTTTGTTTAAAATTGCACTTTTGGCCTACAAAATCACATGGCCAAACAGAATTTTAATGTGTAGAAAAACAGCTTCATAGATATGATTTGATAAATGTCTGTATGTTCTGGAGTGGACTAGAACTGATGTTTAGCTCTGGCATTAATTGTTTCAAACTTACATTAGAGCTTGTTTGGGGTAGCGTTAAGGAGCTTAAAAAGTGCTTTTAATACATAAAATACATAAAAAATTGTTGCAAGAAAAAAATGCTCTATTTGGTAAAAATCTTAAAAAGCAAATTTTTTTTTTTTTAACTTTTTTGCTTTAAAATAGGCCAAAAACTGTATTTTGTTAGAAGCTTGAAAATGAGGCGCTTTTTTTTTTTTTTTTTTCGAAAAAGCTATTTCAGACAAAAGTTTTATTCTCGAAGTAATCCCAAATAGTATGGTAGTTTGGGTGATTTTATGCATATAATAATAATAATAATAATGGAAGCAGTTCCTTACCGAAAATAATAATAATGATGACAGTTAGTTGCACCATAGTTGGTGTTTTGTGAATGGACTTCCCAAGGCTTATACTCTTCTCTCTTTTGGTCATCCTTGCAGCGAAGAGAAGGAGCTGAATGATCATTTCGGAGACAAAAATGCGAAGAGTATTATTGTTCTTCCTTTTGGGTCTCATGGTAGAGAATCACTATGTATATATATCTTATTCATTCCTGCCCCATGCCGAGTTTTGATTAGAAATTAAATGGAGCCAGAGTCTCGTAGGAAAGGGGGGAAGCAGTTTTGGTGCAATTCACAGCCCAAAATGGGTTGTGTAGTTTCTTAGGCTATTGTACATAAACCACAAATAAGAAGATTGCTGTCCGTTGAAATGTCTTTTGTAATCAATGATATTGGAGAAATGCTTCTTTGCATTTTGGAGTTTATCCGACTTACATTTTTGCTGAATTAGCATGTTCTATTCACCCTAAAAAAAAAAAAAAAAAAAAAAAAACGTAGGATGGATTGAACATGCTAACTCAATAGAGATATAAGCGAGATGGATACCAGAATGCAAAGAAGCATGTTTCATGACATTGTGTGATGTGTTAAACGCATCAACATTCACAATTTTGCGTGTACCAGCCTAGAGCATGCCAGTCATGGCTGTCCTTTTGAATTAGCAATTTCAAAACGTGGGCATCATGTTTCATATTTTCGCAATTGCACATGTTTTTTTGGTTTAGAAAGGAAAAAAAAAAAAGGCATGTAATTAAATGTATATCATTACTCTTTGCTCTCAGCTCTGAGAAAAAGAATACTGCTACTCTATCACAACAGGTCTAGCAGAGCAAAATGTTGTAGAATTTAATTGACCCTTGATCCTGAAAATCCATAGTTTCCCTTTGGAAGAAACCAAGTTCTCATCACACAGAAGCTCCCAAGAAAACCACTTTTCAATCATTCGATGGACGTCATGAATGGCTACATATGTTGTATTTCCAGCTCTTGCTATTATACTAGCAGTATAGATTGTTGCCATCCTACCTGCTGCTTCTGGTGCATCTCCGCTCGGTCCATCCACCACTATCACATCCCATTTTTGCTGATATACTTCTTGTGGTAAATTTGTCAGTGTGAGCCTGCATTTCGATGCTTGCAGCGGCCCGGAGCTGGGTTCACAGGCCGGGTTCTGCCTGACATGCTTGAGCAGCTTGTAAGCCTCTTTTCCAGGCATCTGGTATTCAACCTTGTATGTTCGAGTGCTGTTTGAATTGGCTTTGATTGTGCTTAGCTTGCTGATATCGTCCTCTAGAAAGATGGTGGTGCCACCTGCATTGATTTGTGAGAGGTGGAGGTATTTGGGTTCGAGCCCAAAAATAAGGAGGTTGCAGGGGGATTTTTGAGCTACAAGATTTGATAGGAGTTGAAATTCCTTTTCTGTGATGGCATTAGCAGAGGCTTTTGGATGATTTGTTGAGGAGCCCCCCGGCTCATGTGATGGAATGTGCTGAAAAATAGTGGAAAAAGTAGGGAGCCTAGTGGAACTGGATGAAGTAGTGATGTTGATAAAAATAAATCTGATGATGGAGAAGCTTGATAGAATCAGGACGAGTGCCGGGAGAAGTTTCTTTATGGTGATGTTCATCCTTTTCCGTCCTCGGCAATATTTGTAATCAATTGGTAGATTTTGTGGAGGAGAAAATTGAACCAGAGGAGTTACAAGAGGGCGGCAATGAGGCACTTCTGGGGGCATTGTTTCTTTCAGCAGTAGCACAACTACAAGCACATCCTCTTTACAGTGGGGGGGGGCTCTTTGGTTTTTGATGATGCGAGTTGTTAATCTGATGGTGCCCCCTTTGGTATCCTCTTAGAGTGACAAGGAAGGAAACGGTTTGCTTTTGTTTCAAGTGTTTTCTTTTTCTATTATTTGAGTTGTCACCTAATTGCTGTGGTTGTAATTTTGCTTATGAGATATCAAAACAGCCTATGTGTATGTATCTCTTTGGGATAGAACAACAGAAAGGGTTGGTGTTTCAATCATTTTGGAGGGATGCTGACATGGGTCTCTACGAGATTGGAGATTAGTTCATTAATCCACTCTTTCTTTTTCTTTTTGGGTTTATCACGTTTGGTAGTTATGAGTGAAGTTGAAGAAGGCTATTCAGTAGTTGCAGGGCCACTTTCAATCAAAGACTTTCTCCAATATGTTATTCATTTTATATAGGAGTCGATCTGTCTATTACACATTTCAAGGGCCAGTGGATTCATTCATCTTCTTCAATTGTGAAGGGGATTTCTCTCCTTCTGCCTATTAATAATAATCCATACTCATGGTAGTAAATTCTCAAACAAAGCAAATCAGAAAGGAGAGAGCTGTCAAAAAGGCTTGTTTAAGCTTCATAGTCCTTTTCAAGAGGAGCTTCCCGGAAAGTCCCTTAGCCGAAGGAAGCAAGTTGTTCAGGCTGGATTATAGGAAGAGCAAATAGACCGAATGGCTGATTATTTTCTGGAAGCTTCGCTTACTCTTAAATTGTTATGACTTTTGCAATGTCGCATCCAAAGTTAAAAAGTTTGAAATATGAGTGTCCAATGTTTCAACCCTTTTCAATCACCCCCTAATGTTAGGGTTTTTCGTCAACTCAAACGACTAACAAGTAAAATACCCATTATACCCCCTTGTAAAATTTATAAAAATATAAATAAAATAAAATAAACAGATGACCCACGGACATGCTGTGGGTCATAATTTTTTTTTGTTTTTCAATTTTTTTGTTTTTTTTCAATTTTATAAACGGAGTATTATGGTCATTTTTGCTTCTTTCGTTAGGATTTAACAAAAAATCCTAACAAGGGGGGTACGGGTGATAGAACTGGGTTGAAACATCGGACATTCACATTACAAACTTTTAAACTTTAAAGGCAACATTGCAAAAGCCACGCCAGTTTGAAGACAAGTGAAATTTTTCCTTATTTTCCAATGAACCACAACTAATATTTTTGCTCCGTTTGTTTGGGTGTAAAATATTTTTGGAAAAATCAATATTTATTGGTGATGATGGTCAGCAGAAATTATTTTCAGATTGGCCGAAAAAGCCTCTTTAATTTTTAGAAAATGATGTACGGTTTTAAAAACCGTAAATCGTTTTATGAATTTAAACTCTTCATTCTCTTGCACGGACGTTTGTGGGAATTCGCTACTGTTGGACATTGGAGTTTGTTGGCGGCCCAAATTTGCACTGAAGGTTTCTAAATTTTGGGATTCGGGCACCAGAATCTGGCGACACTGGCTGTTGGTGTCGCAAGAATCCGACGAATCTGGCTAGCTGGTGCCGGAATTTGGCCATTTGCACCACAATCCAGCAATAGTAGAGGTTTCTGGCAATTCTAGTTGGAATCTGGCAACAGTAGCCGGATTCCAAACAGTTTTGCTGGAATCGGGCTGCACTGTGCCAGATTCCGGTGAAACTTACTGAAATTTTGCCGGTCAGCGACAGAATATAGCCAGTGCTGCTGGATTCCAGCCACAATCGCTAGAATTTCGTCACCGGTGATTTTCGTTGTTGGTAATTTTTACGCACGAGCCAAATACCGAAAAATGTTTTTAGAAAAATCAAGTTTTCTTAAAAAATGATTTTGTTGAAATATTTTACAACGGAAAACATTTTACATTGAAACAAACGGAGCATTAGGGTTATAATAATCGAATTGCGCAGTTAGGGTCAAATGAAATGTACATCTGTGCGTATGAATGCAGGATATGCTGTTCCTGATCTGGAATCTTAACATTTTCCACGAACTGTTTTAATTATATTATTATAAGCACTGAGGCATATATTTTAACTGAAATGTCTATTTCCCATAATTAAAAATTTGTTCTAGTGACCTTGTCTATATGTAAGCTGGTGTTTCAGGCATCTCAACACAGCATATACTCTCCCGTCTCTCTCTGAACATTGTTTGTGCCGAATCAAAAGCAATTGTTTTTGGTTTCTTCTGCACACAGACAAAACTAAAGTCGTGCCTAATTGACCCCCCATTTAACATATTCTTTTGCCAAGAGTGGGTAAGTGCCTATTGGCCATTGCAAATAGCAAGCGTATGGCAGGGGGAAGCGAAAATTTGGGTGGTTTTTTGGAAAATATTTGCTTTTCTTTTCTTTAGTAATGGGCTGCAACTATTTGGCAGGATAACTTATTATTATAAAAGTTTTGTTTTCAATATGAATAAAAGTCAATATTTTGACAAGTGAGATTGTAACTATTTGATGCCAAAAATGAACTATGTTACATATTCTTTGCATCAATTCTAAATACATAGACCTGACCTTAACACTAAAGATAATACCGAACAATATGGATAAAATTGTCCTCCAAACTTCCGCCAACCCAGTTTGGAGTAAAACTTTGTTTGAACGGTATAGGTATAATAATTTGCCCATTCATACACGGATGTAATGTTCCCTAGCTAGTTGTTACATGTCGAACCATTAATCCTCTAAGTTTTCCCCTAATGCAGGTGGCAACCAGATCCCAGATTCCTTAAAATCAATTCAACATCAATTTCTGAGCACATTTCATACTCACTTCTAGCAGCTACTGGAAATAATTCTGCCTTGAAGTCATTACTCGACCATTTTTTCTTCTCACAGAAATAGCAATTCAATCGCCTTACCCCATTATGATGTATGATAGGCTGACCCCAAGCCTAAACTCAATAAAAAGATTTCAATTTCCCTCCAATTTTCCATAGAAAAAAAATTTACCAACAAATCAGTCCATTGCCTCCCACCAAACGCCTCAAAGGGTCATCTTCTATCCAAAATTTAAAATTCAGTGGGTGACAATTCATCTTCAATTAAATATGTTTTGTTTTGTTATCAATTCATAATTTTTTCATTTAAAATTCAACTCTGTATCATCTATCCTTTAAGTGGGTGGGTATTCCGGCCAGACCAAAGGTTTAATCTCATATTAAACTTAACCAATGATCAAGTTACACATACTTGGATACTAATCTAGAAGACATAATCTAAATTCTAAACCATGGTTATGGTTACAAAAGTGGTATTACTGTATACTGTTTCAAAACATTGCTGTTGTCATTCTCGACGTAGTGTCCTCAGTCTTATAATATCTTTAATACCCCACCATTCAGAACCTCATCTGCAATAACCAATGCTTTAGTGAGTTTGGCTCAGTCTTCTCTACACATCTGCCTTTGTTTCTTCCTCCATATCCTCTTTTTTTTTTTTCCTCTCTTCCTAGTTGTTTCTTTTGGTTTATCTAGCACACCAATCCATATCAGCAACAAGAGGTTTTGATCAGTTTGGCTTGTTCTTCTCTACTCTCTCTTCTTCTTTCTTCTGTCCACTCTGCCATAGATTCTATTATTTCCTAAATCTTCCAGCCTAAACCCAATTCCACAGCAAGAGAGTGTTTTCGCAAGTAAATTTGTATTACCACTCTTTTTTCTCCTGATACTTTGACTTCTTCCTAAAATCTTCCTAAGTCTTGTATATTTGGCCCATGAACAAAGCTTAGTGGCGGAGAGAGTACATACTATGGGAAGGAACACTGAAGAACAGGTTGTTTCACTTGCAGGATCAGAGGTGAGTGCTTATAATTCAAAACCATATTCTTTGTTGTTATATTCAATTCTGTCATACAAATTTCTCATAGCATAAAATTTTCAAAGATTCTCATAAAAAAAAATTGACAACAAATCAGGAAGGTGATAATAAACATTCCCTCTTTGCTTCTATACACAAACCACCTGCAGAAAATAGCAAAACAAGCAGTTTGATTGTTAAGGTACTATTCATATTCTTATCTCCTGTTATGTAGAAAGTTTGAAGGGTTCCTAATATAATGTCCATCTGATTGGGGTTTTGATTTTTTCTTTTTTGCAATAAAATAGAAAGCGCGTACCGTGATACCTGCTCACATCGTAGCTGAAGCCATATCAACATTGCACGATCTTGATCTCAGATGGTCAGGCCCGATCACGCCAACAGAAAGGCTATATGTTGAACAGTATGTTTTAGCAAAGTACCCGCAATATGCCGGGCTAGTTGAAGGAGAAAAGATAGATCTCTCTAGCCTATGCATCAATGAGGAGCCCTCAGAACCCATGTTTGATGATAGGGGGAAGTCCCCAAGAGGTACTTTCAGAGAGCCTTCCACACCCTCTTTTGGAAGCAGGCATCCTGACTTGGATAGGATCCAGTTGGAGCCATCAAGATTGCTTGATATTCTCACCAAGAAATCCACCTTTCCTGGAAGTTTTATCTCAATCCCCGAAATCCAAGCTCGAAACAAGGCTTTGAAGCACTGTGGATTATCTGATGATGACTACCTTGTTCTCTTCACTCCAAGCTACCAGGATGCCATGAAGTTAGTTGGGGAGAGCTACCCCTTCATCAAGGGAAACTTCTACATGACCATTATCGGGGAAGAAGAAGAAGACTGCATAAGGGAGTTTGCTACTTTCAAGGAATCCAAAGTCATATCAGCACCAGAGACTTGGCTGGATTTGAGGATCAAGGGATCACAGCTTAGTCATTATTTTAGGAGGAAGTGTAAACACAGCCCAAAAGGATTATTCTCTTATCCAGTCGATGTAAAAGGGACTCGTTATTCAATGCATTGGGTTTCAGAAGCCCATCGGAACTCGTGGCATGTTCTGCTTGATGCAACTGCACTGGTTGTAGGGGAGGATAGGTTGAATCTCGCACTACACCGGCCAGACTTTGTGTTGTGTAGTCTTGATAATACACATGCTAATCCTTCAAGGATCACTTGCCTCTTGGTCAGAAAGAACTCCTTTGACGCTACGACTGCTTCATCGCAGGCCAATGAGTGAGAGGAAAGTACTTTGATGCTATCACGACTTCAAATCAGGGCAACGAGTTAATGAGGTTTGATCGACAATGTTTTTAAATATGTTTAAACCAGACTAGTAATATCAATACATTTTAGCAATATATATGGACATTAAATTTTCCTTAGATTTCTGTAGATAAATAACCTTTTATTAGAGCGAATTCCATGGAGACATTTGAAGGATCATTACTGACGGGGATTTCTGCACCCGCAGGATTCCCAGTCCCAGTAGCAATTGAGGTACTATGAAAACCCAGTGACTGCTCTTTAACTAATTCTTTGGAAAACTTTTATATGACAGCCTTGGCATTCATCTCTTTCCACTCATCATTGTCCATCTTCCGGAGTTTTTTCGTCTTTTCCAATAACGCCTTGTAGACTCTTGGCTGAATCAAAAGATCTTTCATCCTTCTTTGTTAAAGAGAGAAATTGTACTTGCCAAAAACACTTCCCAACTTCATATTTGGAGCTCGCTATATTTACTCTAATCGTCAATTCAAATACCGAACCTGACTTTTATACCACTTGTTGTGTAAAAGACCACAATTATGGTAAATAAAACAAAACAATCACACAAAAGAACACTAGGATTTACGTGGTTCCCTCAATGTGAGGTACATGCAGAGGCAATCATGAATGAATTCACTATCAAAAATGAAATACAAAATAGTGAAGAAAAAATTACTCAGAACCCAAAGCCCCAATATACCAAAATCTCACTGCCACATAAAAAGATATTATTTCCCAAAAGAAAAAAAAGAAGAAGGATAAACTTCTCTTTTGCTAGGAACAAATGGCGGCTGGTTTCTCTCTATTTCGCTCACACTGGCTCACACTCACTCTTAGTTTTCTCTTGTTGCGACGCCTCCAACAAGAAACAAAGACGTTTTCTCTTGTGTGATCCCCACAACCCAAAGAAAAAAAGTTAAGCGGCACTCTTCTCTACCGCTAAAATCAAAATGACCAAAATCATATTCATTATAAGGACCAAAAACATGCTTTTACTAGCATGAAAGCCGGTGCGAATTGAGAAAAGAAAGCCAACATCGGTTAAAGACTCCTAAACCAAAAAGAATAGTGAGTGAGACCCATTGACTTGATGTTCAAGTCACAAAGGTCCAACAGAACCAAATGGTTAGTCGACTAGAAATTAACCAATTTGAAGAGAAGAGCAAGAGAATTCCATTTCCATAATACATAACATCTACATATATAGGCAACTTCAGTCGTATATATTGACAAACAGATATGTAGAACACTAGCTTAGGCTGCACACAGGGTGACAGAAATTTTCTGAAAGATATAGCAAACTCTAATGCAGTCAAATATATCTGTTCAGAATAATGTATGAGCAGATATGAAAATGAGCAAAAAGCTACTACCTCTTCCTTTGAATTTGAAAAAGTTCACAATATGATCTCAACAAAGCAGCCATTCAAATGTATAATAACATTAGAAAGCATCTAATACATATACAGTACGGACAACTATAGTTGCATCCATAACACATTGAAACCCTTAATTTTGCAAAAGAAAGCTCAATTTGTATTGAGCGTCGTATCCAAGTGCTTATGTAGATTTCAAATACAATAATCTCATCAGTGAATCAATTAAATTCTGTACACTGGTTCCAGCGCTAGACTTGGACCCCATTTAACATTGGAGTACTATAATGGAGGCCCTAAAAGAACTTCTCCAAATATCTCCATACAACAACTGGGGATGCCAGCCATTCAAGGCCGACAGAATTTTCTAAGATGGGGCTAATAATCCCCAATTCCGAACACTAAAAATGGAACTTCGTTATAGATGACTAATCCATTCATCAAACCAAATTCTTGGCTTTCTCCCATGAGCCCAGCAAGGACATAAACTCAACAAAGCCATTGTTAAATCTCCAGCTATCCTAATTATTTCAAAAGCTTAACTTAATAAGAAATGGTAAATTTAATCATTCAATTAATAATTCATCAGCCATATCTCAGCTTGACTCCTGAAAACTCTCGAATTAAAACTGCACTTACAAAACTCCTTCCCAAGAGCCCAGAAAGAAGATAATTTAAAGAGAAAATAAAATGGTCATTATGGCCAAAGTTCTTAATCTGCGCTTTACAACATAACCCAGTAAGAAAATTGGATCAACAAACTTAAATTCTATTGAACACTAACCTCGTCATTGGCATACATTGTACAATCAAAAAGTAGGAATAAATAGAAAAAAAAAAAAAATTAAAAAAAAAAGAAAAGAGGAAGAACATACCGACTTATGTCCAAGCTAGTAATCTGTCATGAAAAGCTGGGGGGACAAAGCTCCTTGGTTCCTAACCCATTATGGCTTGTCCAACGGTATGGCTGGATTTGCAGATAAGAGCATCACTGTTAGAATATATTATTGTAATTACATCCGCGTAGCAAATTTGTTATCTAATTTAGTTAAATAAATTATTATTTTAATTATCTACTTTTTCAAAGCATTTATATCAAAGCTTTATTCATTTAAAAAAAAAAATTAATGATTTTTTATTGATAGGAGAAATAATGTTAGTGAACAAAAAAGACTAATGCTCAAACTAAATTTTCACATAAGATAAAATGACTTGTTTTAAGTGGTTAACAATATTTTTTGACCGACATGATTAGCTATTTAAAACAAGCCACATAAGTAACATTATTAATTAAAAAATATTTTGTTTTTACATTTGATGAATGAGCACCTCACCAAATGAACCAAATGTTTATTTAAATTGCTGAGATAGATGCATTTCATTTTGTTCATATTTTAGCATATTTTGGCTAAGAGCCTAGGCAGATGAGAATGCTTTAACAAAGGATTCCTCCACTTTATTGCATTTAAAGTAATGGAAATTCAGATGCCATGAGTATCTGAATTCTCCAAACTTGGAAATGAATTTCTTTGTAAAGAGATGGGTATCCGTATCTCACCTTGGGAATGTAAGAATGAGTGTTACTTTTTTTTCTTTCTTTTTTTGTCAAGGTAAAGGTAGGCCACTCAGACAAGTATTCGGAAGCGAATTAGAAGTTGTCACCACCCTAAATAAGCCATCTTGAGCATCCATAAATGCTTTGAGAACCCCTCAGATACCCGTATATATTGCATAAAGTCCACTTCCCACTGCAATGGCTTGAACAGGAAGATCAGTTTCTAACATATCCATGCATCACCATCGTAAACCAGAACAAAATTGGAACCTTAAATACGTGGGCTTTTGTTTGTTAAAATTATTATTTTCTCTTCTCAAAATGAAAACAAAAAAAACAATTTTTACATTTTTACTGCATCAAAACACTTTTTCAAACTAAAAACACATTAACAAACATAGTCCAATTTCGTGGGAATGCTGGAAACCTTCTTTAGATTCATAATATAGCAGCAAAAGAAAAAATAATTAATAAAGTAACTGCTACAAATTGTCCGAGCAAAATACAACAAAGCTCCTAACTCAAGAACAAATAAACTTGCCACAACTTCAAAGCGTGCCTGAGCTAAACACAAAACATACATACAGATACAGAGCAGAAAACGAAAGATAGATGAAATCAGTAGGCAGATCTCCCATCACCCTCCGTGATTATATCCTTAAATGCCCCACCACTTGGAATCATAGGAAGAACATGTTCTTGATGCGGTACAATCACATCCAGCAAGTACGGCCCAGGAGTGTCCAGCATCTTCTGAATTGCCGCCCTGAGATCTTCCTTCTTTGTGACACGGGCTGCAGGTACATCACATGCTTCTGCGAACTTCAACATATTGGGAAAAATTTCAGACTCCCTAGACGGGTCTCCAAGAAAAGTGTGAGCCCTGTTAGCCTTGTAGAACCGGTCCTCCCACTGCACCACCATACCCAAATGCTGATTATTCAGTATCATTATCTTAACAGGAAGTTTCTCCGCCCGAACAGTTGCCAACTCTTGGACATTCATGATAAAACTTCCGTCGCCATCAATATCCACAACAACAGTATTGGGATTTGCAACAGCGGCTCCCATGGCAGCAGGCAATCCAAAACCCATCGCCCCTAAGCCCCCCGACGTCAACCATTGTCGGGGCCTCTTGTACTTGTAAAACTGAGCAGCCCACATTTGATGCTGCCCAACACCAGTGCTTATGATCGCATTCCCATCAGTCAACTCATCAAGAATCTGGATTGCATATTGAGGAGGAATAGCATCTTCAAAAGTCTTGAAAGCCAACGGATGCTTCACTTTCTGCTCCTTCAATTCCTCCCTCCACGCAGAAAAATCAAGCTTAAGCTTACTTCCTTTCCCCTCCAATATCCTGTTCATCCCCTCCAATGCCAACTTCACATCTGCACACACCGACACATGGGGCTGCTTATTCTTCCCAATCTCCGCCGAATCAATATCGATGTGAACGATCTTCGCTCGGCTCGCAAATGCCTCAAGCTTTCCCGTCACGCGGTCATCGAACCTAACCCCAAACGCAAGCAACAAATCACTCTTATCCACGGCGTAATTGGCATAGACAGTGCCGTGCATCCCAAGCATCTGGAGTGACAAGTCGTCCGTCAAGGGAAATGCGCCGAGACCCATTAGAGTACTCGCCACGGGGATCCCGGTCAGCCCAACAAACCGCCTCAGCTCTTCGCTCGAATTCAAACACCCACCACCAACATACAACACGGGTTTCTTCGACTCTGACACTAGCCTAACAATCTGCTCCAAATGCACCTCGCTCGGCGCTTTTGGCAACCTAGCATTGTACCCAGGTAATCTCATGGGTTGGTCCCAATCGGGAACCACCAGTTGCTGCTGTATATCTTTGGGCATATCGATCAGAACCGGGCCGGGTCGGCCCGATTGGGCTAAATAGAAAGCTTCCTTCACGATTCTAGGAATGTCTTCCACATCGAGAACGAGATAATTGTGCTTGGTGATAGAGCGTGTTACCTCCACGATTGGGGTCTCCTGGAATGCGTCGGTGCCGATCATGCGGCGGGGCACTTGGCCGGTAATGGCGACGAGCGGAACACTGTCAAGCAAGGCGTCTGCAAGACCACTGACGAGATTGGTGGCGCCGGGGCCCGAGGTGGCGATGCAGACGCCGGGGAGCCCAGACGCACGCGCGTAACCCTCGGCCGCAAAGACTCCGCCTTGTTCATGGCGGGGGAGGACGTTGCGAATGATGGAGGAGCGCGTGAGGGCCTGGTGGATCTCCAGAGACGCGCCGCCCGGATAGGCAAAGACGTTGGTCACGCCCTGGCGCTCCAGGGCCTCCACGAGGACGTCAGATCCCTTTCGCGGTTGGTCGGTAGCAAATCGAGAAATGAAATCTTCTGGGGCTGCGGGAGTTTTGGGAATTTTGGTGGTGATTGCTTTGGTGGAATTGGAGATGCGGAGGGAGGAGGAGCGGCGGGGAGAGGGGTGGCTTTGGGGAATGCAGGAGAAGGGAAGGGTATATCTGGAAATGAGGGATTTGGAAGAGAGAGGAGAGGAGGGTTTGGAGAAGGTAGTGGTCGTGGTGCTAGTAGCGGCGGCGGCGGCGGCGACGGCTGCTGCCATTGTGGAAAACTGAGAGGCGGCTATGTGAAAAGCTGGTGTGGCGAGCAGAGGAAGAGAAATGGTGTCCACGGAAAAAAGGGTTTGTACTATATATCAAGAGGTGTCGTGTGTGTCCCGTATTCCTTCATTTATGTGTGGGTAAAATAGGAAATGGCACTTTTTCTCTAATTTCCTCTGTTTTTTTAGTGGTATTTTTGCCATTTTCCTGTTCTTTTTATTTATTTATTGGTTAACTAAAAAAAAAAAAAAAAAAAGGATTTTACTCCTTTTCAAAGGGAAACGACAGGAGAAATTGTTGGAGGTTTGAGAGGTGCAGCTCCGAATAGGAGCTCCCCACCCCTTGGAATCTTGGATGGAATTCTTAAATTACATTCTCAATATTTGATTCGTTCATTCTTTTTTACATTTCAATCTTTTATCCTCACTTTTCTTTTGTGAAAGGTTAAATATCATATTTTTATCATATAATTATTTCACAATATTTTAATCAATTCTTAAATATTCTTTTTAACGATGACTAATTCATAAATTTGTTAAAATTATCACGTTAATATTTTAAGATAAAAATATAATATAAAGCATTAGTCTCCTAAAATTAGGTTTTGAATTTTTCGTCTCGGCATTTACACTTTTAGAGACTTTTAAATATTTTATTATATTAATTTATTAAATTACATAGTAAGTTAACAACACAAGAATCGTTTCATTGAAAGTGATTGTTGTTATTTTAACAATTCTATCTTAAAGAAAACTTAAAAAATCTATAGGATTGTGATCTACATTTTCAAATGATATGTTTTAGGATGAGATGTTTGATGTATCCTTAAACCAAAAAAAAAACTATTCAAAAAAAGTATTCTAATCAGTTTGATTGCTAGATATCATTTAGCTAGACATGATGAGTGCTTGTTTAACGGTTGACGGTTGAATTCAATGTAAAAGTTAGTAAAATGGTTAATGTAGTAGTTCATGCCTCATGGGCTAGTCGGTGGGAAAGAAGACAAAGTTTTCCTTCAAATTAGTTGTGATTTTATTTTTTATTTTTTTAAAAAAATTAATCCATTAAACTAGTATTTGTTTTTAGAGCTAGAATCGTGTAATTACATTTAGAGGTATAATTTTGGACCGGTTATAACCGGCTAGAAAATTGGTTTTGGGTAACTAGAAAACCGAAAAACCAGTTTAGTACCTGGTTATTTATAATTGAGTAACCGGGTACCCAGAGTTGGAGCCGAGTATTAATTTTTTAAACACCCGATTATAACCGATTAACCAGCTCCGGGTGCATTAAATGATGAATAACCTCAATTTATTTTTTTATTTTTTGGATGAATAACCTCAGTTTAATTTTATGATGGCCTCTGTCTTCGATGATGCTAAAGAATCATTGCTTCAAGATATGAAAGATCGTTCTCATCTCAATGAAAAGAATGCCCTCCACAGAAGAAGAATAAATGGAGTGGAATCTCCTTTGCCTTTTGAATCTATATCTGTGAAACAGCAATTTAGCATCAAGCATGTGGTCTTTTTGTTGGCTGCCTACCTAGGTGGGGGCACCCTTTGTTTCTTCCTCATTAGAAATCATATCAAGGGTCAAAAAACAAATAGGATTCTTGATTCCATTTACTTCTGTGTTGTTACAATGACTACGTAGGATATGGGGACCTTGTTCCAAATAGCATACTGGCAAAACTACTTGCATGCGTTTATGTATTCACAGGCATGGCTCTTGTGGGGCTATTTCTCAGTCAGGCAGCGGATTACATGGTAGAGAAGCAGGAAATCCTTGTAGTTAGAGACATTTCCATGAGTGGAAAACTCAGTCCAGATGAAATTCTTAAGGAGGTCGAAACCAACAAAGTTAGATACAAATTCATTATGGTGGGGTTCTTCTTCTGGTGCTTATTGTTGTAGGAATTGTCTTCTTGTTTTTTGTTGAAAAATTGAACTTTATGGACGCATTTTATTGTATTTGTTCAACCATCGACCTAAAATAGGCCCAATTTTTTTTTTTTTTTTTTTTTTAAATTTTCACTACCCATTCCGGATAACCGGTTTCACTTAGATAACCCCGGTTAACCAGTGTACCCAATTACGAAGCTGGTTATTGAAATTCAATAATTGAAGACCCCGGAGTCGATTCCTGGTTATTGGCCAATAACCGGGAACCGGCTCCAGGTTTACACCCCTAATCACATTACGGCTAGCAAAAATCACTAACAACATATTAATACATGTTCTAAGCATCAGCATCCGTAAGTACGCATGTTTCGATAAGCATGTTTGCATGTGATTTATGCATTTGAAAATCACATGCTCTAAAGATCAATTTAATAGATTAAGTTTTTTTTTTTTAAAAAAAAAAAAATTGTCTCGAACTCGGTTTAAGAAAAAACTTTATCCTTTATTATAGCAAAAAAATTTAGGAATAAATGCAAAATTGGTCTATATGGTTGGAATTTTGACAAATAGCTCCATAGAGTTAAAAAAAAAAATGATTAAACACTACATAGGGTAAGCCAAAAAAAAAACAAATAGGTCGTATTATAAAAGTCGACAAGAATCCGTTAATTTGTTACATTAGCACCAATCATATTATGACACGTCACCTACAATAAAAAAAAAAAAAAAAAAGCCCAATATTATAGAAGATAACCAAAATAATAATAATAAAAAAAAAAAGAAATCGGAGGTTAGTCGTCTAATTAAAATGTAAACCTTTTACTCATCCAAAAAATTAAAAAGTTGCCACATCCTTTTAAAAAAAAAAAAAAAAATGTTGCCACATCACTCATCTCAGAAAAGAATCTCATGAGAAGAGAAATTCAAGAATTTGATCGAATCTGTCCGCTCAAAATCTTATATTTTGTCATACCGGTTAGTAGCGTAGAGAATTGCAGCACTGCACCACACGCGGGAAGAGAAATGCAAATACCTAATGTGCTGTTTGGTTGCCTGGAAAGCGCTGGAAATAGAGAGGAAAAATTGAAAAAAATATTAACAGATTCTGCCAACTTTTTTATAAGTAAAATTTTTTTTTTGGCTTACTCCAGAAAACATTTAATCACTTTTTAAACCCTAAAAAGCTATTTGTCAAAAAAAAATAAAAAAAAATACCAATTTTGCATTTATCACAAAACTTTAAAAGCCCAAAACGCAAGCAATTCAATCTGACCAGGCAAAGCAAGGCTAAGATTTAGTCAAATTCAGCTCATAACAGAGTTACAGAAAACATGTCTGACAAAAAGACCAATAAACTTCGAGCCAGGTCAATAAGGATTAGCAAACGAAAAGGTCAAATTCAAACAGAGCTCGGCAAAGCCCTAGCTCAAGCCCAAAAGGCTCATTGAGTTGACCAAGCTCAATTCTACCCGGGCTCAAGTGACGCCAAGACAATCTAACTTAGGGGAGAATAATCAGGCTTTGGTTTTATACTTTTATTTGTTCTTATGCTCAATGAATTTTTAAAGGGGGCAACCAATGTACTACGAAATTGAAAGACTAAAACAAAGAGTTCAAACATCGTTGTTTACTGGCATACATATCAAAAAAGAGCATCCTGGAAACTACATGCAAAGCAATCCTCTTAAAACATTAACTCGCACTTGCCCCGTTTGCCTTCCGCCTCTAGCAACTTAACGTTTCACGTTACCTGTATTTATATATGAACACAAAGTCAGGCCTCGTATTCATTTTTGACAAAGAAGAAATAAATACAAAATTTAAGACACTCCCAAAAATCCAGCAAATCTATGCTCTACATCATCAAGTAGCAAGACAAGACTAAAATCCATAAACTATAATTACAAACACAGAAAGCATCTAATCAACAGCCTGTCAACAAATTACTTTTGAACATCAATATGAGCAACAATATTGACTCGCATGAGCATTATATCAGAGACATTCTCAAAAATTTGAGTGAGCACAGAGCTATCCGAATGTAGCTTATAGAAAATATAACACTACATTCTCGAACAATGTCTCAAAAGCGATCAAACAATAACTTTTATTAGCAGCAATATAGATTGCTGATACTGATGGTTATCAGCAAGTACATTACATGATTAAAGAATATACATCAAGTTCCACATTGTGAAATCAACAATAGAGACGAAACGGTATTTAGAAAGCAGAAAGCTAATTTATATAATATCATTTATCATCATCTTCTTGTGACTAATTAATTAATTATCCAAATAAGAAACCAACGAAAAAGTTTAGGTTAAAGTATATACTATTTTGGTTATTCTCTAAGTTGGCCTTGATATTTAGATTCTAAGTTAACACTGGTGATACATGGAAATGGTAGTTCACGAGCAGAACCAATATTTTGCAATTAACCTGATGTGCTCTTTTATATATTTATTATAACCAGTTGTACATTAAGTTGCACCACAACATGTTGAGTTTTCCACCTATACCAAGACGCACTGCCAATGCATACCAAAACCGAAAATATTTGATTCTGAGACTAAAAGCTACCAAAAGACTATCCCAAAGAGATACGAAGATCATAGTGGAGACCAATTCAAATGAATGGAGAACAAAAAAATATACCAAAGAGTCCGACAACATTTACTTTTACTGCAGAATGTCACAATGGGAGTTCAACATAAATTATGGCTCCATCATATAGAACAGGGCAATAAAAGAGTCCGTATGCTGATTTTTTACTTTCTTGTTCGTTTCGGTCCTTTAATTAGGGGCTCCTTTGTATACTTCATGTATACTAGGGTTGCGGCCCTCTGCGCTTTTTAATGAATTCTTACTTATCAAAAAAAAAATCATATAGAACAGGGCAATAAAAGAAAGCCAAAACTACCACCACAATTGGTAGCATGGACTCAATTCCACAACTTCTCAAAATGCTTTTGTCTCAAACCATCACTATTATATTTAAATCTGACCAACATTTTCTATACGGCCATTCATGTCAAGTCATATATCAATTTATATATGATGAAACACAATGACTGAAAATGTTGAGTGGATAAACACCTGAGAAACTCTAATTGAGTCTCGATATAACATGTTCATACACCACTTTTACCCAGAAGCTTAAGCCTATTGGTTTTGTCCACTCATGTTATATCAACCGCTCTTTGTGATTACTACCTGATATGTCCAATAGATGATTCTAAAGACTGATCTGAATCATCCAAATAATTAATTAATTTGATCAAAGAATTTCATGCAGCTACTACTGATCGGTCCGTAGACATCTTATAGGGTAATTGCAATAAAGTTGGCAACGAGACGGACAGTTAATTCAAATAAATGTAATCCTCTAATTAACAAAGCAAATCGAAGTTAGTCGATCCATTTCATAATCAGACAAGATTGTCTAATATAATTAAATAAAAGAAATACAGAAAAATCAAGTGCATGTCGATTTGACAAACATCCATACAAAACCAAACCTAAAAAAAGAAAAAAACAAGAATACAGAGATCGAATCCGAAGCTTTACCTAAGAAGACCCAACGATGATGTTGTTGATCGGAATGAAGATCAGCTTCACGAAGAAGCCGACGAATCCCATCACCACGAAACCGATCGCCGTACGGAACGCCACCTTCGTGAATTCTACACCACCAAAAAGTTAAACCCTAATTTCACAACCCGATCCACCACACAGATCCGAAAAAATCACAAATACGTATATGCATGCATGTATATATGTATGTATGGATGGATGCGATACCTTTGCTATCGGGCTTGTGGCAGCGCTTGACGAGGCGGACGCTGTCCTTGGCAAACTCTCTGAGGGGATCGACGACTGAGTCTACGGCGTCCATTTCTCTGAGGCTTGTTAAGAGAGAAAACCCTAGATCTGAAATTGAAAACTGAGGCTCTGAGAGAGAGGGAGAGATTTTGAAGGAGAAGACCTGTTGGGACACGTTTGGGAACGGGGCTGACTTGTGTGGTTGTATTGGTCAAAAATAGAAGGAACCCTTTTGACGATTCTACCCTTTAAGAACTGGTGCTTGGACAATAATGTCCCTTTCACTCAAAACGACACCGTAGGATAAACAGTCCGTTTCACCTTGCGGTTTCGTAAGTAAAAAATACATTTTTAAACTAAATTGCGAAAGGTATTTTGAGAGTGGGTTTTTAAAAAATGACAGTTAAATTTATGTTTTTAAAATCACAAGTAAACGGGTGAATTTTAAAAAATGCACGATTTTAAAGGTTTGAATCGACTAAACACTTAACTGTTTTTTTTTTAAATCACGTTTTCAAATCGCAATTTTTAAATCCTACGTTTTCAAACCGCAAAACCAAATGGTATTTGTAATTTTTATTAAAACCTTAGGAAGATACAAATTATTCATCACATATAATGTCTCATATAAAATTAGGAGCTTCTTCAATCCAAACATGTTCCAAAGCAGTGGCGGACACAGCCTTGTAAATATGGGGGGCCAAATTGAAAGAAATTTTTTTTGGAAGGACAAAACTAAAAAAATAAACAAAATTTAGGGTAAAATTTAATCTCCTGGCTCCGTATAGGTCCGCCTCTGTTCCAAAGATTGATGCACTGTTGCTTTGCAAGACTATGAGTTGCGAAGTTTGCTTTGCTTATGATATGATCAACAAACCATCCTTGCAAACAGTTTTTAGCATAGCTTTGATATCTTTAATCAGTTGCCCATTTGACACCAGTTTACTCAACGCCATCTGGCCCATCTCCAAAGTACGTTGCTGATGCTTCAGCCACTGTCAGGTACGTTATACGGGGGTTTTGAAAAACAAATGGACGCCATTACGCAACCTTCATGCTTTCGAATTATCACTCCAATGCCCATCATCTTCTCTATTATATACATCACCACATCTTAGTTTACCTTGGCAATGCCCAAGGGAGGAGCTAGTTTTCCATAACTGATCTCGAGCAACCTGAGATTAATCATTTTATTATTAATATAAGAGTGAACACATTAATATTTACATATATTCTTATGTTTGGACATAAATCCTCTTTATTTTAAGTGAGATTGAAAAGATTCATTTCATAGTGTAGATTAAATTTCATAAATCTAATGGTGTGTATATTGTTACATCAGAGAAAAAATGAATTGCACCCAACCTCTTGGTCGATGCTATCTCCAACACTTGTGCAAGGGTGGTCATACTACCTAGATTTCAAAAGTTCGGTTGAAATGACCGACCACCTCGAAGAGGTTGGAATATATATATATATTTTTAGTTGATGTGGCAGTAAAATGTTTTTGTAGTATTAACGTGATAGTGCGATATAAGGGAGTTGTAAGACTTTAATTCATAAAATAAGAGAAATAAAAGCAAGGAAGTTGTAAATCATGTGTATTTATTATTGAAATTACGCATGATCAGTATTTAATATTGTTAGATTATATCACATGATAAATATGTGACACGTTGTTTAAAAAATTCAAATAATATGATATCATTTATACTAATAAATTGTATCCGCTCCGAAAAATGGAGAGAAATCTTTTAGGATCCTTTTAGTTAATTTCAGCTTAATATTTATTTAATAAAAACATTCAATTACTCATCACGTAGGCGTGCCCTTGTGGTGTGCATGCATGTTCCTCGTAGTAGATCCTTATAAATAAGTATTCTTCAATCTTCACATATATTCTTCGTCGATTTCGACAGCCCAACACAATTTCTGTAACAACATGAACTTCCCAAAAGATTTTTGTCTTCCGAGTCTCTTTGCGTTTCTCATTTTTTCATCCACACGTGCTAATACTAGCTTTAATAACGATTACCATGTCACTTGGGGACGTGATCACGTCTTACTACTAAACCAAGAAACTCAAGAAACTGAAATTCAGCTTTCTCTAGACCAAATTTCAGGTTGTGTTTCCCATTTTATAATTTTCTTCCATTTTTTTTTTCAATGCATAAATCCATGGTTCAAGACAGAATCAAAATTTTTTTATCGGGAGGTTAAAGAATGAGAGACCAAATTTTAACTGGAGCAAAGCCTAATTTTCGAGGCCTATATATAAATATTTTAAGGGAAAATTTAAAACCCGATAGGGTCAACCCCTCACGTCCCTAGTTCCGTCCCAAGACACGTCAGTGATCAGTCCATTAATTTCCACCATGGCCCTTGTTTTGTAATTTTTTTCTTAAAATCTTTATATATGTATACAAAAATACATATTTTTGGGCCTCAAAATTATGTTTAGCCCCTCATTTATGCTCTAACTACCAAATGAAAATTTTAGTTACATCTAAGGCTATAATTTTTTTTTACGTGACCTACAAACCCAATATAAAATTAGTGAATTAAAGTTGACCTATATAATCTTATACCCATGTATCGATACGACTCAAACCTAATACGGGTTGTCAATTTTTATATGATCTACAAACGCGATATGATCCCAAAACGAAATTAGAGGATTATGATTGACTTATATAATCTTATATACGTGCATTGACATTATCCGAATCTGATACGCAAAAACAATTGCTACCCCTAATTTCGTCCCTCCACGTGGATGTGTTTGTGCGCGTAGGAGTGGATGCAATCTAATGATTTTCTTGTGCATCTTTTAGGGGCTGGATTTGAGTCCAAGGTGCATTATGGATCGGGCTTCTTTCATACGATGATAAAATTACCGGATAAGAACTCCATTGGAGTTGTTACAGCTTTCTATGTAAGGTTTTATATATTGCTTCTCGTCGATTATCTTCTATTACTAGCTTTTCCTCGCCAGAGGCCATTATTTTGCTATTGCTGCTGCCTTCCATGAATGAAAAACGAGGATGGAAACTAATAACATGGTGCTTATTGCAGCTGTTTTCACATTTACCAAATCATGATGAGCTCGACTATGAGTTCTTGGGTAATAATGGACCACCTTATACATTACAGACCAATGTGTTTGCCAATGGCCAAGGAGGTCGTGAACAACGGATTCAACTTTGGTTTGATCCCACAAAAGACTTCCATTCTTACAAAATTCTTTGGAATCAACATCAAATAGTGTGTGTACATTCATTCATTCTCTCTCTCTCTCTCTTAAGCTGGACTAGCACGAAATATAGCCGATTAAAGTTGAAGGGTCTGACTTGGTTAATTAAATGGGTCATGTTAAGATTAACCTATATAGTCTTATACACATGCCTCAGCAACATCCGAACTCAATATGCGAACACGAATTGCCACCCCATAATTAAAATGTAATGGTTTTTTCAGGTTTTATGTGGATGACATCCCTATCAGAGTGTTTAAGAACAACACAAAAATTGGAGTAAGTTACCTATCACAGCCAATGCAGGTAGAAGGAAGCCTATGGAATGGAGAGGGTTGGGCATCTAATGGGAGGAAAATTGATTGGAGTCAAGCGCCCTTTAAAGCCGACTTTCAGAGATTCAACGTTGATGGCTGCGTTCTACAAACACTCGACACTATGCAATGTTATTCTTCAAACTTCTGGTGGAACAGTGAGAAATATCAGACTCTAGACGTTAATGAGCAAAGAGAATATGAAAATGCAAGGAACAAGTACATGAATTATGATTATTGTTCTGATAGGACAAGGTACCCTCAAACACCACCGGAATGCCAAAGTAACCAATATTAGATAGGACAAAAAATTTGCTACAAAGCTTAAAAAAATGAAGTTTCTTTTTAAAAAGTTCTATCTAACTTTAAAATTTTTATTCCACAACGCAATCCCAACAAACAGGCTCTTAAGAGGGTGTTTCAAAATTATTGAGGAAGTGAATCAAATATCAAAACAGTTAGCAAAGATCTACTCAAGGCATGAAGTATGAATATATTATGAGACAACCACATGCATTCAAATCAGCAACATGAGGATCCTAGATTTCAAGACTGCACAGTAAATATCAATAATTCATAGCAGCAGTTGTTTAACTGCACCGGATCAAGTTAAAGTTTTAACAAGTTCTAAAGGCGTCTCATAAAAAAATAAGAGCTGGCAAGTGCTCTTTTAATTCAGAAGCAATCAACCAAGTGCATAAGCTAAGCTCGACATGTTTCCATTGCGCCACGCAGCAAATCATCTTCGAATAAGTTACTTTAACTGCCGAAACAATAAGAAAGAAAATTTGGTATCAGAACCTTTTTTTTAATTTTTTTTTATTTTGAATAATTAATCATGCTCCAACTTAGGCAAACCACATATTCTTTTCACTTTGGCAACAAGTTAGTCGACTTAAACAGGAATTCAAGTGTCTAGCATCTAAAGTTCAATTCGTAAGTCTAAACAAGACTGGGAAAAAAAATGTGCAAGAATTAGAAAAGATAATAATCAGGTTCTTTCAAATGCCATTAAGAAAGTAAAACCATTCACAAAAATAATACCTAGTCAGCAATGTGAATTTCTTATAAAATGAAGTATTAGGAAAGATAGCAAAACATGCTTCTGTCAGAAAGGGAAAGGAAGACCAGCAAAGCATTTTAAATTCAGCATAAAGTCCCAAAACAACAATATTCATATGAAATTAACTGCACAATTTTTGGGGTGCTGAACTTGTATGATAATGGAAAAGAGTGACTACAGTCATTTTTTTGAAAAAATGCAAAGGAACAGATTTCTATTAATTAATGAACACCACCAACATCAGCAATGAAACACAAGAACAACATATGAGACTTTTCCTCCTCACATTGAGAGAAATCTCACTCAGTTAACCACCCAACTAAACAAGCCTTAACTTTTCTCCATTTCTAGATGGAAAACTATAAGTTAAAAAATGCCTGATTAACACATTAGATACCACTACAAATACCCATTCTTTCACCCCCAATGTAAGGCTTACATATGCCACAAGGAGAGAGGAGGACATTCTCACTTTTTCTTTGAACCTAACAGTTTTTTTTTTCTTTTTTTTTCTTTTTCAATAACAAATTATTAATAGAAGTGTTTTAGCCTAAAAGCTATCCACCATAACAAGAAACAGATGTTCATTCTTTTAATAGAAATTGTTTCTTACTGAAGACATCAAGAACTACAAGTTGTTTACTTTCTAAACTATAACTATCCCAGCATTTTTTTTAAAAATACATAGTCAAATTTTAAAGGGGATGCAACCCAAGTACACAGCGACTAGACAATATCTACCTCACAAGATTTCATTGTAAATTGATAAAGACTTTGTGTATTTCCATTTCTTACCAAAAATAACTTGTCTCACTTATGTCAAAGGTATTTTATTATAATTATGCTTTGCTATGATGTGATAAAAATAATTAAACATTAATGGAAGCCACTCTAATGTAGTCAAATTTGAACCAAGAAATATTTTTACGAGAGAGCAAAAGAAATATTTCAAAGTGATTCTTAAAAAAAATAAGTTAATTTTTAGTAAGAAACTTTAAGCAATCCAGCAACTTTTTTCCTAATCCCATTATGCTAAGTTATATAAAAAGGTTTATAAAAATCGGAGATCCACTGCTAAATAAGAAACTTCTAGCAATCTCTATTCTACTACTCCAGCTATGACTATGAGACCCAAAACAACAATTAGAAGAACAAGATCTCTAGAACCATGAATAAGTCTAATTGGCTTTCCAAATTCTACTGCAAGATGATCTTGATACGTACAATCTTGACTCACATACTTAAGTACCCCACCCCTATGGAAAAAAGGTTGTGAAAAGTTCTCTCTCTCTCTTTGATGAAGGTTGCATAAGATCATATAAGTCAAGCTCATTTCTCAAATTAAGAATTCTATCAGATAAAAGCTTACAAACAGTCTCTACTAGGCTTATGGTCATAAGGCAACCAAGGCCTACGTCTGTAAATTCTAGAACTATAAATTTTTCTGTCCATTACTTCCAATCTTCTATCTTTTAGAAATGAAACCGAGTATTCAAGCATTAATTCTTTCATGCGTAAGAGCCGGCAACAAACCACCACAAGACAACTTTACTACAAAGTGAACGTGTGCCAAAGTCAACATCAAATACATCAACAAAATCTTCTTCTTAAGGCCCTGTCATGTCCATCATATGGTACTTCCCCTTATTCTATCATCATCCTCCAATACTTCCATATGTACATCCACTCAAGTTTCAAATTACCAATTTTGAACACCCTAATCGGATAAAAATTCTTTCTTCTTTCTTTCTTTCTTTCTTTCTTTTTTAATTTTTAATTTTTTAATAAGTAAATGAAACGCTAGTATTAATATCCAATTGCATCAATGCAACAATTGGCTCTATTTCAAAGGTTTAAATAAAAGGCGTAAGGTACCTTAGGTACACAAGAAGTATACAAGAGAACAAATAGCTCTATTTTCCCAAGTATTGAGAGAACAAAATCTCAAGCAAAACTCACCAACAAGAAATAACACTAGTAAGAAAGAACAAGAGAAAAGGACGCTTCAATCCCCACGATCTAAACAAAGCCAAAAACCAAATCTTCTTCGTATAAAAAGAAAAGTGAAAAGGAAAGCATATCCCAAAAGAAGAAAAAGGAAATTGTGACCTAAAAAGCCATAAGTTATGTCGCAAAATCACAACACCATTACAAACCTAGAAACAAAATAGCTGTTCAGTGGCCAACATACGGCTACATATGTGGGAGGGCCAGGGAGGCCAACGTTCGGAATACTAGCCCACCATCAACAACCAACAGCAAGCACCATTTTACTAAGAACAGGCAATCAAAATATGAAAAAACACCCAAAAACGAAGACACACTAATCACTCAAATCATAACTAAAAACGCACAAACATAATATTTAAGAAAGAGAGCAAAACGAACCCAGCTTACCTCTGGCCATCAAGATTGCCCTGCCCAGCGCTCCCTCCGCTCCCATACGACCCGTCGTCAGCGGCGTGGCCCTGCCACACCGACTGCCACGCGTTCGACGGCGGCTGGACGTACACCCCAGAGGGGTCCACCGCCGTTGCAGGCCGGCCGATCATCATCCCGCCGTGAGGCCCACCCGCTGGCTGGCCCATCGGCGGGTAGTAGTAGGGGACCCCACTGGCGGTGGCCCCCACAATGCCTCCGAGCCCGGCGGCCTCGTCCTTGATCTCGTCCCTGGGCACGATGTCCACCAAGAAATCAAAAATATCGGTCCTCGTGATCGCCGCTGCGATGTCGTTTTTCTGGAGGGTGCGGCGCTTGTTTTCCTCGGCGTGGAGCCAGGAGCGAATGGTGAGCTCGAGGATGAAGAGCTCGCAGGCCTTGGCGAAGAGGATGGGCGCCTCGGCGGAGATCATGCGCACGTCCTCGTCCGCCTTCATGATCTTCTTGATGCGCGCGAGGGGGAGCTGGTGGTTCTTGAAGTCGTTAACCTGCTCGATCTCCTGGCGCTGGTAGGTCCAGAACATCTGGAGCTGTTGCTGTTGCTGCTGGAGGAGGTGGTGGAATGGAGCTGGAGGAGGAGGGGTGGGCTGGGGAGGGTACGAGGCGGACTGGGTGGCCTGGTTGTTGTTCTCCATTGATTGGTTGGGGGGTTTGTGGGTGTGATCGAAAGGTACTCGATGATGGGTCTGTGAGAAATGGTGCCAAATGGGAGCTCTGAGGTGAGTCTGTGTGCGTGTGGTTTTTTGGGGATGATGGGTGGGTGGGATTTGAGGGATTTGTGGGGTGTGAGGGGAATGTGGGGTGGGGATTTTGAGATGGGATAAGGCACAGCTTATTTTATCGTGACTCCTAGTTTGACCTTTTTTTCTTTTTCTTTTTCTTTTTTAAAAAAAATCTTATATGTTTTATTATAGAACAATTTTTTAATCATTAATATTTCTTAAGTTTTATTTCTGTTTTCTTCTTCTTCTTTTTTGAAAAAAATTAAAACCAATTCCTTTGTAATTGCATTAGATTACAAATACGTTGACCAGTTTGTTTGATAACAGTTTTGAAAATATTTTTTATTTTTTAAATTAAAAATCTATTTTTTCAAAACTATTAATAAATATTTTTTTAAAAAAAAAAATCAAGACACAAAACACTTTTCAATTGTAATCTCCTAAAAAAAAAAGAAAATTATTTTTACATTTATATCACATCAAAAAATTATTTTAAACCAAAATAAAAAAACACATTTCAAAACTAAGACACTTTTAGATTGGCTAACAATCTTGAAATCTTAAGTATTATCTTTAAATTAATAATTCAAATTTATCACTAAGTAAGATGTAATAAATAAAAATTTTAAAATGTTTAAATATAGTAAATATTAAGAAAGAAAATTTTAAATTATTTAATCCAAACATTTTTTTTTTAAAAAAAAAAAAATCACGTCTTAAAAAAATTTAGAGCATCCTAATCTCCATCTCATTATCCTGACAAACAATGGCAAATTTAATGAATTTAAAACCTTTTATGAGTAATATCTCTTGTTCAAGATGTTCTTTTTCAACAAAAAGAATAATTGTGATTTTTTTTTTCACATTTTGTTTTATTTGTTATAGGTTCAATAGGAAAATGATACTTTTTATACCTAGTTAAAAGTTGATGTTACTTATTTTAAGTAACTTTTCATGTCAATCATTTAAAAAGATCAATCATCAGGGACAGAGCTACATGGTAACTTGAAGGTTAAAATTTTACCCCATAATTTATTTATTTTTTTGTTGTACTCTCTAATATTTTTTTTTGTCACTTTTACCATCTAAATTTTAAATGCTAGCTCCGAATTGTTCGATCAATATTGAGAGGAACATTGGCCTTTGTTTAGTATTAATTATGTCACATCACTGAATATAGTCTCCTTTTTATAGAAATACTTGTTCCCAAAAGAGAGCCTTGACAATGACAAAGTAAAAAACGATTGGCCAGTGTTTAGTGTTTACAAAGGGAAATGTTCATTTGAAGAGATCATATGACTACCATAACCATACCATGTGTGATATTGAAAGAATTACCTTTAAAGAATCTTGATACTTCTAATGTGGAAGTCTTTTGATAAGAGACCCATGTTTAGAATAGTCTATCAATATTTTCACTCCTTAGTCATCAAAATTATACAACAATGAAAAAAAGAAAAGAAAAGAAAAAGGACAAGAATAGGAATAACTTTTCTGTTAACTATCTTTTCAGACAAACCTAAAGTATCTAACATCGTATCTAACATCATGTCAAAGACAAAATGCTGACCCTTTTTAAATGAAAAATGTTAGTTTTACTACATGTGCACACGTTGTGTTGTGCACTTCTGTAGTGCAACAATCAAATTCTTTTTCAATTTTTTTCTCTTGACTTTGGCCCATTATAAGTTATTCGTTTAAAAATGCGTTAAAAAAAATATAAATTATGATTTGAAATATAGTAGAGGAAGTGGTCCGTTTTAAAAAATGAACAACTTTAGAAGGTGAAATCATGTTTTTGATTTTAAAAACACTCGATTTTTACATGTTTTTATCAAACACATAATTGTGTTTTTCAACACCAATTTTTGAGTGAAAGGGTGGGCCTGCCTTATAAACATGTCCATGTATTGGTTCCAACCAAAGCCACTTTTCACATGTAATGCCAGGGCAATTGATGGCATAAAGCACGGACCACCTCATGTATAATTTATCACATTAAATTATGCTTATAGTTGAAAAAAAAAAAAAAAAAAAAAAAAAAGAAGAAGAAGAAGAAGAAAGAAAAGATAGTTGAAACTTGAAAGCATATTTCCTTGTAAACTATGTTCCTCATCTTCTTTTGGTCATCATGTTCTTCTTACAGCATCATTCTAGTGTATGTTCCATAATTTGCACAAGCCGGATTCTAAGATGCCTCTAGATCCAAATTTCGTTGATATTTTCTCCACTTTAAAACTGCACTTTGTTATAGAAAATATACTAAAATAAATTATATGAGAAAGTAGACCCCAAAAAAAAGAAAAGAAGGTGATTCTTTAGAATAGAGGCCACAAGGGTTCTCAATGTGCAGCGTCCATTAGCTTGAAATGTTTGAGTAAAGAATAAAAATGTCTACTCACGTTCAGATACTCGGCTCAAATAGATAAGACCATAAAAGTAATATTATATATCAAATTAATATCTCACAAATATCTCATTATACTGAAGTGATAGGATATAGTAATTTTTGGATCGTCCCTTATTAATATATATATATATATATATATATATAATGGCTATTAGATTTTGTCATGTTAGCTAGCATAGTAGAATTAAAGTGTGGTATATAGCATAAAATTCATTTCCTTCCACCATTTTCAGATAACTAAACTAATGGCGAGCATTAAACTAAAATGGAAAAAACTCTCCCTTGTAACCATTCCCTCGTTTAAAAAGAAAAAGTACAAAATAATAATAATAATAATAATAATAATAATTAGGTAAGTGCTAAAAAGAAATTCACTTGAACTTTTGCATTCTCCCCACATAAGAGCAGTTACGTTTGTATAGCGTTTACCTCACTTCTGCCGGACAAGGATCCTCTCCATTTGAAATGGAGAGAATTCTCTCCATTTAGTTAAATAGGGAGGATATAGTTGTCTTTTCACATTTTTACAAAAAGTGAAAAGACAGTTATACTCTCATTTTTTCACTAAATGGAGAGGATTCTCTCTATTTAATCCTCTCCATTTCAAATGGAGAGGATCCAAATTCACTTCTGCCACCGGGCAAAAGAAAAGATGTTCGGTTGTAGATGGAAGTAAAAAGGAAGAAAACCACAAATTACATGAAAGCCCCATGTTTCATGAGCCATTGTTCAAAGGTAAGATTCCAATTTTAATTCCTAACGAGGAATGATACATTATGCACTCATTTATAACTCATATTTCTCACTAGTTGATATAGTGTGTTTTAAATAACTTTTCATGTCAGACACTTGAAAAAAAAATACGTTACGTCAATCGATGTAAAATATATGTGATAAATAGATATAAAGAGTAGCATTAATCATTCTGATGAGTTTTCTGTAGCAAACAAACCAGGTGTGTAGTAGATTCTCAAATAATAATTACAATTATCATAATAATAACAAAAAAATCAAAAGAATATGATAAAAAGCACAGTTCTAGCACGGCAGTATCAATCGAACTGCATAATTCAAACAAGAAACAAAATTCAAAGGTACTAACAAAAATTGAAAAAAGGGAAGTGACCGGTTTGAGTAAACAAGAACTAAAGAAGAAAAACTGGTGGTGAAACTTCATTCACATTAATGACAAAAAAAAACATTGCAAGGTATTGTGAGGTGTATCAAAAAAATATGCAGCTCATGGTACACAAATTCCAGCAGCTGCAAACAATTAGTCCTTTTGGAGGTATTAAAATTGAAAAGTAAAAAACAGCTCTTGCAGCAAATAACAAGCTAGCCTTTCGGATAATGAATTATCACCTCCCAAGAATCATCTAAGTCAGGAATACTGCCCTTCCAAGTTCCAAGCAGCCTTCATATTCTGAATTAATCTTGAGGGAATCCTAAAACTTCCAACAAAACTGTAGTTCCACCAATATACAGCAAATAAATATCAAAGCCGCTGAATCTGCCTCAGTATAATGACTGATCGTAATTAATTGCCAAATGAGTAGAGGAAAAGAAAACTTCAAACCAAACACCAACTTGGGTTGGAATGGTGAGCCTTAAGTTTTTTAATTTGCAAACTCATTTCTGCCATTTTCTTGGCCATTAGTATAACTTCAAAATAGAATCTGTACTATATAGGTCAGTGCCCATGGCTTTGACATTCACTTGGCACTTTCCATCATTTTCCCTTCCCTCAACCGTCTCCGGTTATATACTAATACCTTTTCTTCCATCATCTCCTTTCCCTTAATCTTCATTTCTGCCACAAATTTTCTTTCAATATCCCCTACCAGACCCTTTTCCTTGCTTGTTTTGCCATTCTCCACCCTCTCTTCTTCCTTGGGTTTTTCCATGCCCCCTAATGGATCTTCTCCCCTAGCATTTTCAGCATTATCCAGCATTTCTTCCTTCTGAGCATCTGTCACTGCATGAAGAAGTTCCAAAGGCGTAGCTGCAGGATCAAGCTCCCAGCAATCTTTAGGGGCATTTTGACCCTCTTGACCTGTAAGCAAGTAAGAAGGGACCTGGTGTGAGAACCGAAACATCTCTGCTCTCGGAATCGTCCTGATTTTACCAGGGTCCAAATTACGGCGGAACACTCCCCTGAATCCAGCAACTTTAACAAATGGAACAACAGGCACACCTCGCTCCTCATTGTAATCTTCAAGCACTTCCACCATGTCATATTTGTGTATCACTTCGTCTGGGGTAAGCTCATTCCAATCAGGGGACCAGTTCCTATATAGAGCCCAAACATCCCCCTTTACAGGATATATTTGAATGGCACCTCTTATGCCCTTTGTCCACTTGACCTTATGTGAGAAAGAATTAAGAGAGCGATTGATTTCATGCTTGCCAATCCGGAAATCCCCACTAGTCTTGTAAAAGCCAGAACCAATCCAATTCAGAGGAGCCAATTCATCATTGCTTTTGGAATTAAGCCAGCTAATCCGCATTTTAAATGGTTTCCTAGATATCACGCTATGAATCATAGCATAATAACGGGGCATTCCATCATCATCATCATAAGCAGCCCAAACCTGGTTATCACCAAATGATTTTTCTGTACGATCCTTGTCAAAGTCATGAAAATCTGGATCCGGCACACTCATTGACATTGGATCAGCACTGTCTGTATCAAAATTAACACTAGAATTGGCAGGGGAAGACTTTTTGGTATTAACTGTGGTATTGGTTTGCACAAACTCTCTACATTTATCAGCTTTTAACCCATTTACAGCAGGTTTCCTCTCTCCTGTACCCTTCTCTCCAACCTCCTCTTGTGAAGTCTTTAACTTGTGCAAAGGCTTTGATACAGAAGCCGAGCTCCACTCATTGAGCTTCTTGCAGATCTCTTTCTTAGCCTTCTCCATCAACATTTTTCGCATTTGCAGTTGAGAAAGGTCCCTAGTAACAATAGGTCTATGGCTTCCTGCAGCCTTCATCCTCCCTGTTTCAAAACTACCCTTCTGAGATCCAGATGCACTCTCCAGATGAACTCCTTTTTCCATTGCCATTTGATTTGCCATCTCTCTTCCTTTATTATCCATCCTATATTCATCCATGCGCCGCTTTTTCTTAGGCCTGTCTCCTTTCTGAACAGAACTAGAACCTACATTAAAAGACCCAAAACCAGCCCCTGTTTTCTTAGTAGTGTGATTTTTCCCCTGATAAGCCTCCTCTCTCATGGCAGCTGCTGCTGCATCATCACACCCTCTCTTCAATTGTTCAGATGTTGTCTGAAAAACACCAGTGGCTTGGGCAGCAGAGGAAGCTGACAGTGGCACACTAGCAACACCACCTGATTTAGAGAATGCACCCGGTTTAAAGGTTCTCTTTGATGAGACAGAAGCAGAAAATCCTGCTGGTCCTGCATTTGTAGCAGAAGTTGGTATATTTCCTGAAGCAAATTGGTTCTTGACCATTGTTTGTGGACAAGAATTCTGACGCTGCATGTAAGAATTCCTTGAAGGGGAAGAACCGCTGCCATTAAAAGGTATAGGTGGTGGCGATTCATAAGCCTTAAAGGGCTTATGGCAGTTGGGGCAAACAAGATTGTAGTTGAGATAAGTTCTAAGGTACTCAAAATGCATCTTGCAAGAGTTGCACACAGTCCAAAATGTGGGTTTTAAAGGCTCAGGAGCACAAGCATGATTGGGATTAGTAGCCCCCTTCTGATTCTTTGCATTGAAATTATTACTGTTAGAGAGATTAGTAAAACCATTCTGACTAGCTGGCGCTGAAGATTTCCTATCTGGAACATTTTCACATATATCCCTTAAATTCCGCTTCTGGTCATACACAATTCTCTTGGCTTTGTCAGACAAAAAACTCCAGGCTTGAGATAGTATTTTAAAGGCCCCATCTGCACCAACAGATTTGTTTTTATCTGGATGAAGAATAAGAGCCAGTTTCCTGTAATGCTTCCGGATCGTGTCATCATCAGCAAAAGGTTCCACTCCAAGGACCCCGTACCAATCAAGTTCTCCATTTATTCTTTTCTCAGCACAAATGTACACATCAAGAGTTTGAAGAAATTGAGGAAGACCATCAAGCCCAGGATATAAGCTTTGGGCCTTCAAAGCATATCTTTTTGCCCCATAAATGTCCATCTCCATAAACTTCTTCTCCGCAATTTCTTTAGACCTGACAGCCTCATCTTTATTGCATTCCATTCTCACTGTGTTTTTTTCACTCTCTGTTTCTAACCACGTATTAATTTTTTCTTTAGTTTTTCTATATAATGATAGGCCAGCGCTATATGCATTAAGAACTTAACTGCCAAGTTATGTATCTAGATCCCCGTTTTCCCAACATGAATCATTAAGGAGCTCCCTTCATTTGTCCAAGCTCTAATAAACTACAAGAATGAATCCAAAATAAGGAACCTATGTCAGCAAAAAAGGAAAAAAAAATGCGAAGTTCACGCCGAACCATAAGGATATGATTAGATATAAGACAACAATTACAAACAATAAACACTAATTAATTCTGCATCTGATCCATCAATTCCAAATATATTAACACCTCTTAAACCAAAAGCATTAAATGATCAAATGCAATACCCGCGGAAGAATTTAAGAAATTCAACAAATCTACAAAACTTTCAAAATAAGAAAAACAGTTTGTCAACAATACAAACTCGTGAGAAAAATACAATAGTAGTGCCATCTGCATTGCTCATTCATATCCAATACAGAAATCACCAAAAACAAAAAAAACAGCACTGGCGTTTTTCATTTTTCCCAAGGTCAAACCAAGAGTTCGTTATAGAAACAATATCTATTGGTCTGTTTGGTTAATAAGAACTCATTGGTAATAAAAAGAAAAATCAAAATCTTTCAAGAGGAAGCAGTTGAATAGCTTTCCTAAGAATTTTAAGTTTTCCCTCACTGTTCCTTAATTCACTGAAAACAAACAGCATAATTCTCTTTCAGCTAAAATCTCAGTTATTGCAAACTTCAGGTGAATAAACAATTCATAACAAAAAAAAAAAAATCCAAATCCAAAATTTTGAAACCGGAAAAAGAACAAATGCCCACTTCTCCGTTTGACTTTCATTCTTGTCAAAACTAACAAAACCCAACAATCCAACAGATACTGAAATCTTTACAGCTTCTAACAATAGCAAAAGATTTCACAATCAAAGTGCCGAATTTTAGTTGCTTTAACTTAAACCCTAGAAAGTCTCTATCACCAGTAACACAATCTAAAAAGAAGCAATGGGAAAAATTTATATTCCGTAGATGGCGCAATGAAATATTACATATTGATAGATTTTGAAACAAGGAAATTACCCATTCGGAGATTTGAATCGCAAAGATGCCAATGATGAATTTCCTTCAAAGTTTTGATTTTGCGCTCTTTAATATACGACCCAGATCAAATATAAAACAAACTCAGGCCTTTTTTGTGAAAATCTTCCAAAACGTGAAAAATACAGGCAAAAAGAATGAGATAAAATAAAATTCGAATGTACATGGGTTTTCCTTGTATTACTACTCTTTTTTCTTTTTCTTTTTCTTTCTTTTTTCGGCACTTGGTAAAACCCTAACTATAGTTAATTTTTAACTCTGGTTAATATGATAGTAACATTGACAATTTCCTAAATATGGTGAAATTAGGATTGGAGAATTTAAAGGAAACTGTATTTGTTATTTTCTTTTCTTATTTATTTCTCAAATTTTGATTTACTAAGAATTGGATTATTGCATGCATGGTTTTCTAATTTTTGAGTTGTTGTAGAAATTAGTTGGTTGGACAGAGAATGTGAACAAATAATCAAATTTACGTGTTGAATTTTGTATTTTGAAAATAGTTTTTGTAGAATAGTTGCTAATGTGTTTTATGTATAGTTATTATAAAAATAAAAAATAAAAAATAAAAAATCAATGTTTTGAATTTTTGGTCAAATTTACAAGAGGTTCAATGCTATTAAAAAAATAAAAAATATTATTTCTATAACTTTGATATATTCTAATTACTTGTATGCCGTGTAAATACTTAGGATATGTTTAGTAGAAATAATTTTATTCTCCAACCATAATGATAGTTACCTTATTACATTTGTGGACAGAGTTTATATGCATGTATTTGTATTATTTCCATCTAAATATGATTATGAGAATTTGTTTTAACAATGAAAATCCAGCTCATCTTAATGCTTAAGTGGAACCACACATGAGAGGCATGGGCACTTCCCCAGGGGTTAGGTTAAGAGTTTTAAATATGCACTAATATATAATTGAACTGGGATTTTTTGAATTTTTTTTTTCCAAATTTTAGGAAATTTAGACAGAAAACAAGAGAGGGGTGCAAGTTTCAAGTGTCCGAACAAGTGAGCCATACAATCTATGTAGCCTGAAGACCTATTTGGACAGCCAGAGACCCTCTCTCTCTCTCTCTCCTTTCGGAAAGAATTTCAAGTGGTCTAAATCCTATATAACTATGCTGAAATAAAAAAGTAAGAATTTCACAGTTAAATACCAGTAAATTAAACAAAAGATACCTTGATTATAAGAGTCATAATACATAGATAGGTGCCTTGTGTATGTGAGAGAGAATGATGGGACCTAGCTCTTTTACCTTTTCTTTTCCTTTTTCATTTTGGTTCCTGATTCTCCTAAACCGCCACAAACATTTCTCCAATTTGTGTTAAGAGTTCAATGAAAATATCAATAATATAGCAAGATTTAACATCATGTAAACCAGGCTAGCTCATTCAAAATTGTCTCACTGGATCTTACTGTCTTGTGTTCGTTTGCCACATCACAATTTCGTACACCCTTGTAAAGGGACTAAAGTATCTTCATGACTTGTGTTTGACGCCACTAAATTTAAGCAAGTTATTATTTCCATATGGGATATTCCACTTGAGTAGTTATTGGCACTTGGCAGGGCTATTTTGAGTATTTGGCAAAAAAGAAAATGAAAAAGAAGAAGATGATGATGAATGAAAGGATCATGTCTTTAGAGTTTAGATAGTCTTCTGTTGAGTAGTATTTTAGTAGGTCTTTTAAGTATTTTAATTTAGTAATTGTCAAATAAAGGTCATCTTTTGAAATGTTTGTGTGATTACAAGTAGGAGTCTTTGATTGTAAGCTGTCTTATTGTTGGATGTAAGTCTATTTAAAAATTGTTTCAATGCTAATAAAATCTTAGAGAAAAGTTTATTTCCAAACGTGAGTTTGAAGGAGGTCCAGGTGAAAAACAAAAACGTACTCCGTCTTTAGAAGATAGAAAAAGATACATGGAAAGCCAGAAACCATTCTGTAGATAATAAAAAATAATAATTTATTCACTGATACAAGAACAAGTGTTGAGAACTACACGCCCAAAACAAGCAAAGAATTCAACCAATGACTCGAGAAATAACCTTCATGGGTCTTGGTTTCCATAATAAACTGATGTAATTTAGGAGTATGACTGTATGAGCATGCTTGGTTGCTCGCCTCCCAGCTTATGTGTTATTATGCACTGCTAACATTTTTTGCTATATTGCTATTCCCCCTTAACATGATTTTCAGCCATATGGCAAGGAGGAGGAATTCTTGGTAATGGAAGATAATCTTCAGTTACCTCTTCTTGCAACTCAAGGAGCACGAGAATTTCCATAGAGTTGAGCATAAACCCTCTTAGTACGATAAACAACAATCAAACTCAAAGCTGTTGCAACAATGCAAAGTCCAGACAAGATACCAAATGTAATGGAATAGCATATGGAACCCTCACAAGAAGCCGAGTCGTCATCCTTAAGAGCTACTGCAACTGCAAGCATGGCTCCGGATTGCTTCGCTGCGTAATAGTCATATATACCACTAGCAATGACACCTGAGAATATTAGAGAACCTGCAGGACTGGCGAGTGTAAGAAAGTTGTACAAGGCTCCAAAACTCTTCAGGCCAAATAGCTCAGAAGCTGCAGCCGGCACAATTGCCCAGTGGGCGCCATACCCAAGCCCAATCAACACAGTGACAACATAAATTTCCCCGGGCCATCCCATGGTGTAGTAGAAAAGTCCAATAGCCATGATAACTTGAACCATAGCCATCACTACTGGTCTTGGGTACGCAAAATTTCTGGTAAAATAACAAAATGCAAACCAGGATTAAGAAATCATGTGCCAATAATTAATGAAGGAAAAATACTGAAGTAGTGGTTGCAAATTAAATAATTAGATTGTACCTTACGACAATCTCAGAGAAGTAGCCGCCACCAACACGGCCAAGAAAGTTCCAAATACTGATCAGAGATACATATATACTTGTATCACTATACCCCAGTGATTTAGAAATCTGACCCATGTTATCAATAACTGTCAAACCAGATCCAGAAGCCAGAACGAGGGATAAGAAGATAAGCCAAAAATCTGCCTTTTTTAATGCCTGCATTAAGGTGAAATCCTCTCCTCTACGTGGGCCTTTTCTCCCCTTGATTCTCACTGCTCCTTCTGCAGCTGCTTGGAACAGTTTAGCTTGCAACTGAGCAATTCGTTTTTGCCTTTCCGATGCTGGAAGTGAGTCTAACTCTGGAGGCTTCTCGTCTTCAACCTCACTGAGAATAACCTCATTTCCATCCAGCTCAGAGTTACCTGCTTCTTGTTTCTCTGGCACAGAGAGAAGGCTCTCCTTCGCTGGAGGTCTTGGTTCCGAAAAGAAAACCAACAGAACGGGAATTATGACTGGAAGCAGTACTAGAATAATTAAAACAACCGCAAATAATGTTATCAAAGTTTGACTCAAGTCGACCAGATCCTCAAGCAGCAACACTCCCAGCATATAAGCAGCCAGAACGAGGCAAACACTATAGGTAAATAAGAAGCCTGAACTATCAGATGGTCTAACTTGTTTGTGACCTCCCACAGGTCTAACAATGAACATCAGAGCCAATATAACCACTGATGGACAAACTGCAACCATGAAAATGAGTGATGCTTGATTGGAGAAATTGATCATAAGATAAATCTGAGTCAAAATTGCACCACTCAGTCCAGCAAATCCCTTCAATATCCCCACAACAGGACCCCGGCTTTTGGGGAAGTTTTGCACACATGAAACTAGAGCAGCTGTGTTGAAGTAGGTCTCACCATTTGTTCCGACAAATATACAAATGCACAACTGCACACTAAAACCTGGTTAACATTTTTGTCTGCACAAAGATTGTTTAAGAAAATCTTTGTTCTTTCAAACTTGTAAATTAATCAAGTTCAAAGCACATGCTCACTCAGCAGAATAGATTTTATATAGAGACATGTTACACACACTCCCACTTCTACACTTTCAAGTGCACACTCCCTGATAAGGCAATAAAAATCACAATTGAATCTTTGAATTCAATACTAATCCATCCAAAATCTAATGGTGATTTTTACTGCTACGTCAGAGTGTGCATTTGAGAGTATAAGAGTGAAAGTGTTTGTAGCATTTCTCTTTATGTAAAGAAATAATTGTCAATTTCTGGTAGTCAACTAAAGAGAACAATACTATGATTAATTTACACGGCCCTCTACTCCACTTCAATACAGATAAAGGGGTTATGTATGACCATTTCACAGCTATCCATGTGCAAAACATGTATGCATGCCATAAAAAATCAAGCATGGAGGAAGTACCAAAGTTTTAGTGGTTCCCAAAGTTAAAATGTGTGTTAGGCAAACTTCAATAGTTGGTTTCTAACCTCACAAGAAATTGTTACAGCAGCAAGTTGTATAATTGCCCAAGAAACCAGAGGCAAACTATAAGGAATCTAGCTTCAGGCAGAGGTTCACTTAAAAGACCAACAAGAAGAAACCCCACATCACTCAACACATTTATACTTTGTTTTGGACATCTAAAGTAGCATATTAAGAAAACTGGCTATTCTAACCAAGACGCGACAACTGATGATTTCTTTAAATATGCAAACCCTTTACTAGACAGAGGACCTATTGTGTTACTGATCAGGATAAATTTCAAACTCGCATTTTAATTGTCATATAAAGATTAATTGTGTAGTTATTTTCAGTAAGCAAAAGCAAATGGGTTCTATGCGGATCTTATTACCTAAAACTTGACATATCAGGTATCTGTTAAAATGTTGCCACTAAAGCAAGCCGTTTGATTCCTACCATCAGTCTAAACCAAATCTGGAAGGACCCATCCAGCATGATGATTAATCAGCAAGATTTATACTGAGAGACAAACAATGGTTCCGCAACCCAATGAGAAAGACCAGTCTCCTCAAGTTTGACCCCTTCTTTTTCTCATTTCAATCTATTTCCCTCTGGCATGGCAAATTAATGACAGAATTATCATGTTCATTTGTCCAATCTCCTCGGTTGAGGAATTTCAAGCTTCTTAAAATTTTGGTGGATTGGGAAAACAGTGACTAAGATTATCAGTTTCCGAAACAGCCTAATCTGGGAATGCACCTTCCAACTAAAAAACCAAACACCCGGGTTTTGACATTCATGCTGGATCATCACATTCACTCATCATCACTGTCAAGAAAGACCCAAAGACCGGCGGGAGATGATCATCATGACTATCTCTACCAACAAGAGAGAGACAGAGAGAGCGATTTAATCAAACATTTCACAAGACCCGATAGAAAAATAAATAAATAAATAAAAATTTAAAAGAAAAATAAAAATCAAACTCCTCCAGAGATCCAAAAGAGAATTTAAACTTTCCAAGGCAATTCCAGGCATAGATCACGTGATGAAAAAAGAAAAGAAAAGAAAAAAGAAGTAGATTAAACTCACCACCCACAACGGCAAAGCAGGCAATATACCGGCGACTACAAGCCAAACCAAGCCATACCCAACAAAGTTCTGTACTACCCCAATGAGCAAAATCACCCAGATGGGCAAGACCTCGCACAAGCTCCCCGCTATAAACCCAATACTATCACCCAAGTCCTTTGCCACACCCAGTATGGCCACCTGCCTCTGGTTGAATCCCATGGCGCTCTTTATCACTGGTGATATGCTCCCAAACAAGTACCCAATTCCAGCACACGACTGAATCCACATTGCACACACAAACACCAGCCATCTGTTGTTGATGAAAGCCTTGAACTTGTCATGTATCCGACGCATCCTCTCTTACACAATCTGTGTCCAAAGAGGTTCAATTTTGCATATAGCCCAGTTTGGTGGGAAGGATTGAAGAGCTTTTGAAGGTGAAGGGTGTGTTAGATGACAGATAAAGATGAGTAATCATACGACCTGCGGTAAAACAATCATTATCTGACCGACAAAGAGTCTTTATAATCACACACGGTGGTGTATCAGTTACATACGTCGCCTGCTCGCCATGTATGACTTTTCCACCACCTATCGGCAAACAGGTTTCTCCAGCGATATAGCTTCTATGCCTTTATCACCCCCTGCACTGAATCTAAACACCACCTGTCATATATATCTTTGTGAGTTGGAGAACTACCATCACACCAAGGCAAATTTAGTCAATATGCCATCACTGTCGTTGTGGTTCTCCCAATCTCGTAGGTTCATGTAGTATGTAGATTACACGGATGGTTAATATGTTTTGAGGATCTTTTTTTTTTTTAATCTGATTAAAAGAAAAAGTGTTATGAATATAACATGAATATAAAACTTTGTTTTTGTGTTTTTTTAAAAAATATCTTTAAGATGAAAATAAAAACCAAAAGACACAATTCTTGCGCTGAGAAGCATTCGCATGGCTCAACAAATTTGCTCTTCATTTTAGTTAAAATAAAAGAATATATATATATTTTGAATTACTCACTTTTATAAAGTTCTTACATTCAGCTCTATATTTTAACTATCTGTTTTTACTATTTTTTAAAATATTATTTCTTTTTTTTATTGGAATGAGAAAGAAGGTTATAGATTAAAAAATGCTTTGTTTTTATATTTGGTGAGCGAGCGAACACTGTTACAACTCGCCAAATATTTGTCTAAATTGTTGAACCGAATGCAACTTTTTCACTCCCATCTAGTCAAAATAATTGAAAAATAAATAAATAAATGCTCTCTTGACGAGCCAAATGGCTAAAAGGGGCTCTAGAAGCCTCTCTATCAAGCCCGAGTAAATAGATGGAAAATTTGCAGAGCATGAACAGTGATTAGTGCATTTGGTAAATACTGTTCACTCACCAAATAAGAAGAAGAAGAAAAAAATGACTATGAAAACATAAATTTCACAAAATATGATATTTTAAAAAATATAACGGTTAGGAAAAGGCAAATCTTCAAATATATAATTGTTGAATAAAGAATAAATAATTTTTTTTAAAAAAATATTTTAATAAAAATAGTAAAAATGAATAACTAAAATCTTGATGGTTTTGAAGAAAAAAAAAAGATATATATATATATATATATATATTTTTTTTTTTTTTTTTTTTTCTTGTGAAAGACATTTCAGTAAACTAAGATATGTCTTAGTTAGCACTCAAATCTCAATTAATCCTTTACCACTCGCATTCAGATTTGTCCAATTATTGACGTTAACAAAAGCCAACTTGGTGGAAACCGACAAAGCGGATGATATTGCCCGGGTCCACTTGAGGCTTGAGAGGATGTAATAATCACAATTCACAAGTACAAAAGGGGATTTATTTTAATCTAAATATTTACTTTTTCAGCATGTAATTAATATATGATCTAAAAACAAATGCCATTGATATACTAATTTAAGAGAATCTCCACCCAATTTAAATTTGAGAAAAAAAAATTATTTATTAAAAATATCTTTTAATTAATAAAAAAATAAAGTATTAGATTAAGTTGACTCAGGGTGTATTCCAACGAATCCAACGTGGGTTGACATTAAAAAATATGGAGTGAGTTTTATATTTAATAATACATGCTCTCTTGCATGTGACTATTTGTTATAATTTTTCTTGTGATATTTATAATCCTAAGGCATCTAAGCAAGAAGATGGCTGTTAGGTTCATTGGTCAATGGAATAAACTATTGGAGAAGATGTAATTTGGACCGGAGGATACGAGGCTGCCTGCCAATCACAATATGACATTAGGAAAGTAATTAACTTTGCCAACTTGGAGTTATGAATTATGATCAACTCAATCTCCATCAATAAAATCAAACTACAAGCAAGCTAGTACGTCAAAATTCTTTATTCTTGACGCATTAAACAAAACCATGATTGATTGACAGTAACGGAAACATAATTTTTTTTTTTTTTAATTTTTTTTTGTATTTAACTATATATATAATGGTACATAATTAAAAAAAAATGAAATGATAATATTTTTATTATCAAATTTATAATTTACTCTAGAATAATGCTAAACATCACGTCTATTTCAATTTCTCCACATGCCATGGTGACATGGTGTCATACAAATTTAATAATTCCATGTGATGTTGCGATATTGCATGTGGCCAACTATCCCTGTTCTATTAATCAAGGGCGGGGGTCACTGGGACCAAAGTATCACTTTAAAGGATCCTAGGATATATTGTACGAAGTGAAATACCTCTTTTTCTTTTTTCTTTTTTTTTTTCTTTTTTCTTTTTTTCCTCCTCCTTTTTTGTGAATTGTTCATTTAAAATTAAAGGCATGAGGCAGTGTTTGGTGGCTGAATCACCCATTTGGGGTACGGTGGTTCACCACCTAAAATGAATGGTTCAACTACCCTGCATTCGGCTGACAAGGTGGCTAAATTACTCTCAATTCCTTAGAGGTAGTTTGACCACCGATTTTGAGGGGGTCGAACCACCAAACATTTACCAAAAAAAAATCAAACAAGTAATTTCTTTTATTTTCTTTTCTTTCGGCATTGTTGTCAATATTTGAGCCATTCATTTTAAATCAACAGCCAAAAAAAAAAAAAAAAAGGAAAAAGATGTCCCTTTAAATAACCAAGTTGTCCCTCAATCTCACTTTAAATAACCAAGTTGTTCCTTGATCTAAAAAAACTGTTTTCCCTAACCATAGAAAATCAGAATCTTGTGACAAGGTTTAAATCTTCATCTGGATATTATTCGTCACCAAAATCAAGTGAACAAAGTAGACATGTCAAATGTTATATATTGGTTATGGCGACATGTTACTGTGTATATTGTTTTACTCATTTGTTGGCTTCAAAGAGAAAATTTATTCTCAGCCTCATAATTCACAAAGGTCCTTTCAACATCTTCTGAAGGTGATTGATTTTTAGCATTCCCCAGGGAAATAAAATAAAAATAAATAAAAAATAAAAAAGAAGAAAAAGTTGGCTTTGATGGGTGAAAAAGTATTTACGGTTAGTGGTTATTGTCTTTAATCGTAATTGTAACTGGCTTTGTCGGTTATTCTATCTATATAGTCGCAATTGCTTCGCCTTAGCCAGTTAGTAATTATTTAAAGTTAATAATTGCACTGCATAACCACTTTAAAATTTTGGCATTTTAAGACTATTTTTAGATATTGAACATTCGTTGAACTTATTTTTTGAGCTTATTTTAAATGTTTATTCATTCAATTTTGATATATATATATATATATATATATATATTTTAAAAAAAGGCTTTGATATAATTTTAATGTAACATTTATTTACATTTTTAAAAAATGAATGTGAGAATTACATGTTATGGACACATTTTTTTTCAAATTGGGTTAGAAGAACTTTTCTCTAACTCAGTCTATAAAATGTCATGTGTCCCTTAACATATGAAAGCCACAACATCAAGGAACACATGACATTTTTATAGAATAGGTTGAAGAAAGTTCCTCCAACCCAGTTTGGAGAAAATTCTATTATATTAAAAATACATTTGACAATCACATACATTTTTTACAACATTAGTTTAATCGACTAAATTTGAGAAAATGAGCAATGCCATACATCACACTTTTTATTCCATTTTGCTGATATGACATTGCCAATCAGCCATTTATTTTTTTTTAACAATGGCTAATAGGCAGTGCTACAATAAAAGTTGAATAAAAATGAGATTTCTACAATTTCTCGAAGAAAATTTATTCGACCCAATTTGAACGAAAACTTTATAGTTATTCAAAAAGATATTTGAATGTAAAGTATACTATAAGACTGATTAATTATTTAAAAGAGATAGAGAAAATGAAGATTTAATTCAACATATGGATCAACAACTGGCAGCACTTAGCTAGTATGCTATATTTTACTGTAGAATATAATTGTAATGATAGCTGCTTATGAATGGTTTTGTTGCTCTCTGTCATTTTTACTTGTATCAATCAAGGGGAGAAGGTAACTAAACCTCACACTAGATTAGACATTTTCTAGAGAGAAGCTCTCAACTTGCTATAGAGAGGAGAGAGAGAGAGAGAGAGAGAGAGAGAGGAGAGAGAGAGAGTGTGTGTGTTTTAGAGATTTGCTCGCCGGGGGAGGGAGGTCTCACAGTCTTTTGTCCTCCAAGCTCCTAGAGCTTTGGAGATTTTGTCCCTTCCTGGCTTAACTAGTGAATGATGGTTTTTCTCCTTACCACTAGGGTAGGGAGTTTTGTTTCCCCCAAACCAGATCTGATGAAGGCTTTTGTTTCCTGACTCTTCGGGGTTGTGGAGTTATTTCATTGTTTTTCTATGTTTTTTCTTTGGTTTTCTTTGTTTTCTCCGGCAGGAAAACTCTAGTGGCTTTGTTGGCTTTGTATCCAGATGTTTCCTCAAGTTTCCGGTGCTTTTCTTATTCTTTGGCAATGCTTGTAAAGTCTTTTATTTGAGAGCCAGATTTGAGCGTTTTCACCAAAGATCTCTTGACACTCGCCCCCTAGTTGTTTTCGCTGCCACTTTCCTATCCGACCGAATCAAGTTGTGGTCGTGTCGCTATTCCCTGACCGACTCGTGGCCTGCACGCGCCGGGGAACTTGTTTCCCAGATCGACGCGTGAGGGATATGGTTCGCTCCTTAGGCTTGGTTTGTGGCAGTTGGTGGTGGTTGGGTGTTGCTGAGGGTCTCAGGAGATGGCATGTGCCTTGCACGTGCCGACTCAGGCGATGGCCGGCTCTTTTCCGATGAGGGCAGTGAATGTCTTTTTCTGTTTGGATTTGTATATTCTTATCTTTTCACAGTGTATCTTTGCAATGGACTGATATTATATGGGCTTTTAAGTGACTTTTAGCTAAACCAGGCCTCTTATCATTAATTGGGTTGTGCTTTATTGTATTGAGATGCCAAAATGTATGTTCATGTAATGTTAGTATGCTGTATTTGATAGCTGCTTTAAATCAAGTTTTATCCTGACTTATTGAGTGAAGATTCTTTATCTCTAGTTATTGCGTTGGCCTACGGGCAGAGCTTTCACCTTTGGGTGGTGGAATCGCCTTCTGTTTTACTCTTGTAATTGTGTTGACCTTTGGTCACTTGTAATCCCCTTTTGATGCTTTTATCGTAATGAAGGTGATGTTAAAAAAAAAATAAAAAATAAAATTAAGGGGAGAAGGTATATTCTTTATTGGCCAGTAGCAAATTAGCAATAGCTGGGTAAGTATTTACAAAATTGAATTTGCACCCTAATAATCTTGTTCACTTTGACAACCTAATTAAAGGTGTCATGATATTGCGACGAAATATTCACCGTATAATTAGTGTAAAGTAAACGTATGAAGTAAGATATCTTGCCAAGTCACTTAAAAAAAGAAAAAAAATCCACCAAACTGTTTTAGGAAGCGTTTTCAATCTGGCAACAAGTTAATCATTTTAGTCGTTAGAATCATATATATATATATATATAAAAGCTGAGTTTTTTCTTAGAATGGCATAGAATAGTGATACGTGGCATGAACCCATACTTTTTAGTGTCTAAACCGGTCATTTAAATAAAATTGAACCGGTCATTTAAATAAAATTGAACCGGTCTATTTAATCTCTCTCTCTCTATTAATGATATAAGTAGCCTCTCTCTCTCTCTCTATTAATGATATAAGTAGCATCTCTCTCTCAATTAATGATATAAGTATGACTCTTTGGTATTTTTATTTTTTTGGTTGAAATCTAAATATAATATATATAAAAGCCGAGTTTTTCCTTAGAATGGCATAGAATAGTGACACGTGGCATGAACCCATACTTTTTAGTGTCTAAACCGGTCATTTAAATACTGAACCGGTCTTTTAAATAAAATTGAACCGGTCTATTTAATCTCTCTCTCTCTCTCTCTCTCTCTCTCTCTATCTATTAATGATACAAGTAACCTCTCTCTCTCAATTAATGATATAAGTATGACTCTTTGGTATTTTTATATTTTTGGTTGAAATCTAAATATAACCGGTCTATTTAATCTCTCTCTCTCTCTCTCTCTCTATTAATAATACAAGTAGTCTCTCTCTCTCAATTAATGATATAAGTATGACTCTTTGATATTTTTATTTTTTTGGTTGAAATCTAAATATGTTTCCATTTTGTTTGTGAAATTTGTGATTGAACAATTCTTCATTTGAATGTTTATGAGATTTTTTTTTGTTCATTTGCTTTTTCGAATGTTCAGAATTATATAGGATTGAAATATAATAGGTATCATACCAACATTAAAAAAAATTCCTACTAATTTTCTACTTTCTATTTTGATTATCAAAATCGTGGTTTTCTTCTTGCTATTTTTCTTCTTCTACTTATTTTCATTCTAAACTACACCTATGTGAATAAATATTTTAACATGTTTTAATTTATATGAATTAAACTAAAAATAAGAGTTTTATGTATTAATTGATTTAAATGTTTTATGGGATATTTGTTTTTCTTTTATGTGATTTTTATGATTTTCACTTATTTTTTGTAAGTGTTATTCTGCTTTTGAAAGTCAAAAAATGTAAAATTTTATTTGATTATTGTGCACAAAAGGAATATAAATGCTTTTAAAACACTAAAGAGTTAATTAAGCATTAAATTTGAAATGTTTTTTTTTTTTAATGTTCAAAATTATATGGATTTTATTTTTATTGAAAGAGTTCTAACTTAGAGTTGGCCTAGAATTAGTACACGTGGCATGAATCCATACTTTTAAATATTGAACCGGCCGTTTGAGTAAAAAACTGGTAATTTAAGTAAAACTAAACCGGTCTGTGTATTTCAAGTAAAATAAATGGTGCATTTAATATGACTAATTAACTATCTTATATTGAATAAAAAATGAATAGAAACGTCAAATTTTTTTTTGTCGTTAAATCCTCACTAATTTCTACCTCTTTTTCTTCCTTTAAGTAAAACTGAAAAAAAAAAAAAAAAAAAAAAAGTAAAATTGAACTGCTCTATGTATTTCAAGTGAAATAAACAGCGCGTTTAATATTCCTAATCAAATCTCTTCCATTGAATAGAAAATGAATAGAAACATTTAATTTTGATGTCATTAAATTCTCACTAATTTCTACATCTCTCTCTCTTCCTTTAAGTAAAATCTTTTACTCTAACACTGCTTCCCCTCCCATTAAATGTCCGTTACAAACTAAACATCAAATAGTCAAATGTCAGTTTTTTTTTTCTTTGGGAAATGTCAAAAGTCACTCCAGTATCTCTCACTTTCTCAAATAAATATATGGAGAAGTAATGGTTTGTGGCTATGCAAAACTGCAATGTTGTTTACATTACCGGAGAGTGGTGCTCAAAGCAAAGAGAGCGAAGTTTTTGCTATTGTTGGAACTTTTTTGTTTCTAATACTGCTATAGCCTTTTTTTTTTAGTCTGCCTTTCAAGTAAAATAAATGGTGCATTTAATATGACTAATTAACTATCTTATATTGAATAAAAAATGAATAGAAACGTCAAAAAAAAATTTTGTCATTAAATCCTCACTAATTTCTACATCTTTCTCTTCCTTTAAGTAAAACTGGGAAAAAAAAAAGAGGGTAAATTGAACTGCTCCATGTATTTCAAGTGAAATAAACGGTGCGTTTAATATTCCTAATCAAATCTCTTCCATTGAATAAAAATTGAATAGAAATATTTAATTTTGTTGTTATTAAATTCTCACTAATTTCTACATCTCTCTCTCTTCCTTTAAGTAAAATCTTTTACTCTAACACTGCTTCCCCTCCCACTAAATGTCCGTTACAAACTAAACCTCAAAGAGTAAAATGTCAGTTTTTTTTTCTTAAGAAAATGTCAAAAGTCACTCCAATATCTATCACTTTCTCAAATAAATATATGGAGAAGTAATGGGTTGCGGCTATGCAAAACTGCAATGTTGTTTACATTACCGGAGAGTGGTGCTCAAAGCAAAGAGAGCGAAGTTTTTGCTATTGTTGGAATCTTTTTGTTTGTAATACTGTTATAGCCTTTTTTTTTCTTTTTTTTTAGTTTGTTTTTCAAGTTTGTCAGGGTTGTGTTCAATAGAATTGTAAATAATATGTTTGTATTTATTTTATGTGCTTCTGTTTTTCTGATTTGATTTTCTATCCTTATTTTTGCATTGATAATTTATATATATATATATATATATATATATATATATATATATATATATATATATATATATATATTTGTTGAAAAAGTAGTTTCTTTTACGCTATATATAAGAAAGATGGTCGAATTAAAAAATATCTATCTGACCGTAGTTTCTTCCTATACCTACAAATTTCTTTGGAACTGAAAAAAGTATATAAAAAAATAGTTATTTTCTATTATATTAGTGATTATAATTTTACATTTTTTTTTTTACTTTATTTTCTATGATTTTGTTCTTTCTTTACATTTTTTTTTTGTCCCTATTTCCTAATTTATATTATTTTTTTGTTCAAATTGCTTCTTTTTTTTTTCTTTTTTCTTTTTTCTTTTTCTTTTTCTAAATTTTACATTGAATTCAAGGAAACCATGGAGAGAGAGAGTTTACAATAATTGTCGTTTGAGTACGAGGTATGACGATTTTTTAATTTACATTGTTCATTGATTTTTTTTTCCTGTATAATGCACATTGTTAACGTGCTTTGATAGACAATAATGATTTTCAAGATTTCATATGAACCGAAAAAGTATATAGAAAAGAAAACTCTAATTTATTCTATTAGTATTTTTTATTTTTCATTTTTTGTCTATATTTTCTATGGTTCTCTTATTTCATTTCCTCTCTTCTTCTTTTTTTCTTTATTTTTTATGTAATTAATATATTATTTTTCATTCAAATTACTTATTTTATATTTTGTAAATTTTACACTAAATTCAAGAAAATGATGGTGAGAGAGAGTTTCCTATGGTTGTTTTTTGTACGGGGTATGATGATTTTTTAGCGTATTATGTTTATTGAGTAGTTTTTTTATTACTTTGTGTAATACAAAAAAGATAACACTATTATATGGACAAAAATTTCCTACAAACCGGTTTGTAAGAAATTTCTTACAATCCACATATAAGATTGACATGTGTCATTTGACATGTGAGAAGCATATGTTATTTAAATAGCATGTACTAATAGCATTAATAAAAAAAACATGTGTTTCTCACATGTTTAAAGGATACATGTTTTTTTTAAATGTGAGTTATAGAAAATTTCCTATAAACCAGTTTATAAGAAATTTTTGTCCCTATTATATTATATTAGTGTTTTTCAGTTTTTATTTTTTATCTATATTTTCTATTCTTCTCTTCTTCCATTTTTTTTTTTATTATTATTATGAAACTAAATTATAAGGAAGAATCCCGTGCATAGCACGGGTTATGAGCTAGTATTAATTAAATGATTAAACCAACCATTTATTATTAACTTAAGTGTTTGGAACAATAAGTGAATTACCATGGTATGAGAGCAAATTAATCAAAGTTCGAAACTTATCACCGTCATTCATTTCTCGTTTCTTATCAATTTAAACTTTTAACTTTTAAGACAAACGATAATTTGACACTAATAAAATATCAACTGCCGACAATATAAGTTGAATTTGATCCTGAATTTGTAACTTGTAAAACATGATATGTACATTTATAAAAAAAAAAAAAAAAAAATGATATGTACGAATGAAGAAAAATTGGAAGTCTTCAATTTTAAGCTATCTCATGTCCAAATATTTCTGGTCCCATGAAAATCTGTCTTTTTACATGATTATAATCTGTCATGGGCCTTTGAACAAGTAAATTTCACATCCTCATTCTTTATAATAATGATTTTTTTTTTTTTTTTTTTTTTTAATGTTCTCAAGTTAAAGATATTAACAAATGATTTAAAATACAAAACTCTTCGAAATACAAAATCAATTTTTACATTTACATAACATCAAAACACTTTTTCAAACAAATAGTAATAAAAAGAAATCCCACCAAAACAACAAACCTATATGATCATTTTCGTCATAAGCTTAATTTGAATGAAATAATCTAAGGATCGGGTGTGATCAACTGATTCTTTAAGTTAAATTCTATCTATTCAAAAGTTTTGAAAATATGGAATTAGAGCCTGCCTTCTCTACCGAGTCAAAGCAATATTTAACAAGAAATCTATAATAAAACCTCAAATGTTTGACCATTTTTAGTAAACTCATCAAAATGATTAATTTTTATGAGCTAATTTGTTGAAATAATCCAAAATAAATTCCCAACGGCCTTACCAATTTGGTGAATTTTTTTTTAGTGAGTGAACCGTGCTCACCAACAATAGTGAGCACTGTTCACTTACCAAAACAATATAAAACTACTAAAATTTTATATCTCTTCCTTTTTTTATTTTTTACTTTTCTCTCTTATGCATCAAAAAGACAACCTCTCTTTTAAAAAAGATTATTTAAATAGAATAGTGATTATGGATAGCTAAAACGGTGAGGTTGCTCGGTGTGCTTTAAAAAAGTGGATGGTTAAAATAGAAAAACATGATTTTTAACTATTTTGACTAGTAAAACTTGTCGAGACAATTAAGAATGCTCTTAGATTTACAAGAATAAATAAAAAAAAAAATAAAAAATAAAAAAAAAGGGAGAGACATAAATAACATGTATGTATAGAATTACCACTTAATGCTAACGGAACAGTCTTAACTAACCCTCCAATCAATACTTGTGAAAAAAATAAATAAAAAAATCTCAATATTCCAAGTCCACCATTCCCATGCGCTATGACAAGCAAACTGTAAACCCTTGGGATGACTTATCAACAAAATTTGTTTACTCAACTGTATCCCTCGTGATTCAATTCACCAAAAAGTTTGCAGAGCTTTTATAACAGCCTCTGCGTACTTTCCCAGCCCCATTTTTCAAGGAAGTTCAGAATTATACCCTCCTAAAACATGGCTAATCAAAAAGGTTTATGTATATTAGGCTTGATGTTATCAAGAAAAGGCCGATGAAAATAGAGAAATGTTATTTAGTAGATTGTTATGCAACTGTGATGCTATTTTTGTAAAGTTTTTGTTGATCTAAGTACTGATTTTTACTAATATGTCATCCCAATTATATGACAGTCGTATACCAATTTATTAATTAACATGATTCATCAGAAATAATACGTATGCTAGAAAAACTGCATTCCTCTGCTATCTTATCCATAGGAAATGAACAGTAAAAAAATGACATTAAGAATATCATCCGGCCAATGAATAAATTAGGATAAACATGGTCTAGTACCAAATGCACTTTGTTTTTTGTATTGACAATATGAAATGATACTAATCCATTGAATCAAAACTCGGAGCATACCAGCCCAACTGATCAATAATCTTCTTCATTCTTTCTTCTTGTCCCTTTGAATCCCCAAAAGCCGTTGTGAAGGGATACACATACGTTACTTTTGTGGCCATAGCCCTATATACCACCACATCTCCTTTCACCAAAAACTCAAGCACATCCCGGCCGAACCCTCCATCAATCTCAGCTTGTAAATATTGCCCTGTACGTGTTCATCCTTATTATTAATAATGGCTCATACAAGGAGAAAAGAGACAAAAATAAAGAAAAAGGAAAACACGTACGCCAACAAACAGAAAATAACCCCGGCCTCCATCCACTCATATACTCCTACTGGTTCTTTTTTATAGTAGGAGAACTCGATCAGGTTTAAAACAAGAGTAGAAAAGGCCTAAACTGGTAGAAATTTCTCTTCTCCTCCCGACTTAATGCCTATGGTTTGAACGTGATTGATACTATTCATAACATTTCAAACAGATACCTCTTATCTATGTGAGTTGGCAATCATGTGTGGCTGCATGTAGAAATAGGATAGAGAAGGGCCAGAAGGCCGAAACATTTTAAACAATCCTCTTCTTTGTTACGATCCAAAGGTTACGTTTGGTATTCGGAATTACTATTCATTAGAAAAATGTAATAGCTTCTATTAGAAATCAAAGAAAGTGGAATAAAACAACCTTGGAATAGCAATTCCCATAGTCCATGAGGGAATAAATATTCCAAGTGTTAGAGTATATGCATACTTTAACACCAAGGCTATTCTATTCCACCTTTTATTCTTAATAAAACTATTTTTTTCTTCTTCTAAAAGAATAGTCATTTTGCGTACCAAATGTATCTTAAGTGTACAATATGGTTAAATGCAATCTTAATAATATGTATATAAACTCTTTAGCACCATTCCCTCGCAAAACGTTTTTCAATGGTGAATTCTACCCAAGATTTTGTATCTTTTGATATCAGAGCTAAGCACAACGTCTTGGGTTCGAGTAGAACAGTATGCGCTATCGTGGACGTTGAATTCGGTTCTTAAAGCCGGTTTTCAAGGGTGAGTTATACTCAAGGTTTGTATAACTCTCCTCTTTCCTATTCAAGGGCCCTTTCTTTAAATACAATCCCCACTATCTATGACAGTTAGAAATCTACTTGTTTGGTGCATGAATATATCCGAAAGCCTATGCAAAAACAGGAATTAGAAAAGCCTGAATTGGCTCTTCATAATTTTTCTTCCTATCCCCATTTTATGACTTTAGTTCGAATGTCATGAATTTGTTGTGAACTAGTGAAATAGTTGAGCTCAGTCTAGTACTTACCATTTGGTGTATCTTCCACAACCTGAATTTTTGCGTTTTTCTGTGTTTTCAGGATTGCTTCTTGCAATTTCTGCAAAAAGGTTTTGAAAAAAGAAAGTTTCAGCTTATGCTCAGTTTAACTCAAAATACAAAAAGAAATTGTTATCAAAAGATTTCCAACCAAGCAGGGTCTCATATCATGCAACATTATATGATCAACTTGAAATGCCTCAAAGTGAATGCAAATAGCTTTAGAACCTGAATCGCATTGTCTGAAGAATTTTCAGGAATTCTCAACGGGAATGCAAATGATGACGATTTGGGATTTGTGGATACACAACCCGGATTTGTTGACGGGCAAGGTCTGATTTTCCTGCAAGAACAAACCATTTTGTAAAATGATGGACAACAAACCATGAAAGGGTCATATTTGGACTATTGAGCATGTTAGAGTTTTGACAAAATTGAACTATTAATATAACATCGTTGGACCCAAATCCATAAACTTAGATTTCTCCCCAACAAACTCAACTAGTCAGCCGATGGATTTGGACTAACAATGTTAACATTGTTATGAGGTGAGATTTTATCACACCAGCAACTCTAATAGAGCAAAAAGAGCACAATCAGTCAGTCACCAAAGGGAAAAATGAAAATCAAGTAAAAGCCATTTTCTAATCCTATCGGGAAATTCGTAAAATTGCAAACAAATTATGGAAGTTAGGCACATATGGGATGTTGTAAGTGGGCAAAAGGAACAAAACATAGATGCATAATATAGTACAGTATGGAACCAAAACATAGAATGCTGGACACATTTGGCTCTTATTTTAAAATAAATAAATAAAAATTATGAAAAAGAAAGCAAAACCCTTTATAGAACAAAAAAAATTCAACACGTACCCATTTTCGAGTCCAAGCTCCAAATTCTTGGATTGGGAGAATGGAGTGGTGGGAGGGAGCAGAGAGGACTGGGAGTTGAGAGAAGGGATTGCGAGAGCAGGTAATGGGGAGCTCAAGGTTGCAGCCAGAGCTAAAGAGAGTAGTTTAGATAGGAATATGGGTTTGGGGTTTGGATTTTGTAAAGTGGCTTCTGGGATTTGAAGGCAAAGAGAGGTCTTCGTGGTTGATGAGAGCTTGGAGGTTGAAGGAAATGGAGGGAGAATATGACCAATCAAACTCATGTTTGTCAGAGTCGTTATCCCCTCTAAACACCAGCCATATCTGGTTTTTATGTCCCTTTCAACGACACCGTTTCTTGCCCTTTCTGAATAAGACTGTTTTTTTCTTTCTTTTTTTTTTTTTTTTTTTTTAATGCCAGTAACCGTATCAGTTAACAATATCACATTAGTTGATATGGCCGTGTTAATTCATCATTGTTAAAAAAAAAAAAAAAAAAAAAAAAAAAAGGAAAAAAAAAAGTGATGGACACTGTCACGTCATCTTAGTGTGATAAGAGAGTGTAGTATTTAACATTAATTTTGTTAAAAAAAAAAAAGAATAATGTTATATTCTACACCATTATCGTACTATACTATGTAGTATTGCTAATTCATGTCAATCTATCATTGAATTTTTTTTTTTTTCAACAAGAGTTGATTTAAGGGATTAAGGGTGGATTGACAATGTCACATTTATATTGTAAGATAGTGGTGTAGTATATAACATTAATTAAAAAGAAAAATCCAAAAATAAATTGAGTGAGATAAAAATATGATATATAAGTAATATATCATTTTTTTTTTTAGTCACAATACTGTGCTGAGACAAATTAATACATACGATTTGGTGGACAAAGCCACAAAGGGACTATTTAAAAAATCAAAGTTATTTAATCATTTCATATTAAGCACAATTGAAAACCAATAAAATATCCTAGAGACCTAAAAGAGAAAAACAAGAACTCAAAGGATTTTTAGGATTATTTTGCTAGATATAAGAGGGTACTTTTATTTAATGATAAGAGTATAACAAATCAATTTGAGGTGTTAGATACATAAATATGAATATCAATTGTCTCCCATAAAGAACTATCTACAAAAAAGTGAAAAATAATGTAAGGGCTTATGGATTTAGGGTGAGTTTGGGATTGCGATTTCGTAAACGATAAGTGCGATTTTAAACCAAATCACAAAACATAAATCGTTTGGGAACTGCATTTTTAAAAATTGCGATTTGAAAACGCAAAAAATCTGCTTTTTCAAATCGGAGATAAGATTGTGCTTTTTTAAAAACGCAGAATTTTAAAGGTAAATTCGTGATTTTAAAGGATAAACTGCGATTTTGCAAAATGCTTAACTGCAAATTCGTTTTTTAGAGTTTAAATTTATCAAATTGTTTTTTTTTTTCTTTTTCTTTTTTTAAGGTATGTTTCGTTATCAAACACCTTTTTTCATACACTTGTCATTAAATATTTTCATGATGAACAATAATAGGTAGGCTGATTGCCCATAATTTATTGACACGTGTACGTATAGTAACTCAACACCAATTAACTTCATCAAATTATTTTAAAAATGTAAAAAATTAAAAACAAAAAGAGAAAACCAAGGAAACAAAAGGTGGTGGGTACGTAGTCCAAGCATATTTATAATGAGGTACTAAAGCAAATTACAACATTTTTAACGCGAATGAGTAGCACGCTAGCACCCAATACAAAATCCAAATATTTAGTAATACAAATATATAGATAGATCTTTGGCACAAGCGTCGATATGTCCGAGTGGTTAAGGAGACAGACTTGAAATCTGTTGGGCTACGCCCGCGCAGGTTCGAACCCTGCTGTCGACGTTTTCATATTTTTACGAAACCTCTGTTTGGGAGTTGAGAAATCGGTGGAAAATTTGTTGAATTATATTTCTTTTTGCTCCCAAACTTTCTCAGCAACCAAACTGTAATAACCAAAATTAAATAAGGGATTTTTTGTAATAAAAAAAATATATTTGACACGTGGTGAGGGGGATGACTCACCACACCTCGCCACGAGTCCACGACATTGTAGCTTCAAAACACACTTGACGCTAGAACACAAAACCACATTCTAAAAGAAAAACAAAAGAAAAGGTAGAGAAGAGAAGAGATGAGAAGTGAGGCGAGAGGGAGAGAAAGGAACCGTAGAGGGAAATGGTTACACGCATGGAAGTTAGAAGGAAATCTGGCAGTTCTGGAGTATGCGGCGCAAAATGTGGATTCCAAATGGAGTAGGTGGATTCCAGTTGGAAGTCAGTAGTTCGGTATTGCACGTGCATGAAGTTGTAATGTCGTTTTACTTGTAAAAGTATGTGTTTTAATTCTGTTTTACAATAGGAGTTCAATAGCAATATATTGAGCAGAGTTGAGTTGTAGAATTACGTTTTGACATTTGTATAGTTCTGTTGAACTAAGGAGATTAGCTTTCTCGAAATAGCTCAAGATTGGCGCTCTCAAACGTTGACAGGTCAATAAAATTCAGAATTCTTCTTCAATTCTCATTCTTTTCTTTCTTATTCCTTTCTTTCTTTCTTTCATTCTTTCGCTGAAATAGTGAAATTACAGTAGCAGTTGAAGATAACTGCTACAAAAAGGGTGAGAAAGAGTTGATATGAGAGAGAGACTCATAGATTGAAAGAAGAAGATGGTGAAGCCAAGAGGGGTTTCATTCATGAGTTGTTGAGAGGTAAATCTCTAGCAGTTTTCTCTATGTTTTCATTATACCTGTTAAAACTAGAGCTCGATTATTGGGTCTCTGGTATTTGAACCAATTATGAAAATTAATTTCAGGTTTTTATTTGACAGTTGATTTTTTGGGGCTTCGATAGGGGATAACCGGATGGGTTCATTGAGTTTTGATCAGTTTATGTTTGATAAATCTCAAACTTGTGAATTGGGTATGACCGATTAAAATTAAAAGATTGATTTGATTATTTGAGTTTTGGGTTGAGTTACGGAATTGAGGTTTTGTTTTGGACGTGTTTTGTAATAATTTGGAATGGGTTTTATATAGGATTGAGGTTCTCTTGGATTTTTGAGTGAACAATTGATTGGGGATGTTTATGTTTTTAGTATCTTAAGCTTGCGATTTAATTATGAGTTCCTTGGATTTAGTTTTGTGGAGGTTTGAGTTTAGGTTCATTGATTTTTGTATAGAGAAGTGATATTTGTGTTAAGAGGTTGGAATTATTATAATGGCCGAATGCTTATTGGGTTTATTAGGAAAAATTGTAAATTGCAATTGTTATCCTTGTGTTATGTGGCTTTAGTATCTAAGGCTAATGAACTTGATTTGAGAAAGATTATGAGGTAAGTTGTGATTCGGTGTTTGGGGTATTGAATTGGTTTTCTTTATAAAGGCTGATTGTTATGTTTATGGGTTTGTTGATTGAAAATCTTAGATGGCTGTTTAAAGAAAGATGATTTACTTGGAGTCTTTATTTTTGGCTTTGGTGAAAGGAAAGAGAAATAGAGTGGTGAGAGAGAGAACTTGGGAGTGAATGAGTTAGCAAGAGAATGGGATAATGCCAAAGTTGCAATTGCAAAAAGATATAAGAGAATCTTTATTTTATGTTTATGATAGTCTCTCACATATAGGAGATTTAGAGTTCGATTGTAAACACTCTTTTTCGTAGACTTTCTCTTTGGTTCTTTGAGCTGAACTTAAAAGACAAAGGATAACAATAGAAAATGAGAAGATATGAAACAAAAAAAAAAAAAAACAAAAAAAAGATGAAGAAGAAGAAGAAGATTTAATAAGAAGACAAAAGTGGGAAGACTGAATTCTAGGAATCTTATGATTTAAAGAAGGTGAACTTTGATTGTAGGTATTAATCTTTAATTATTTTGCTTTAAGGATGAAGTTACAGGCTAAGGCATGGTAAACTCCAGCGGTAGTGGTAGTGGTGCAGGAGCTTAAGGTAAGTAGAACTGATTAATTAAGAATTTTATGAAAATAATATGCCCAATGTAAATATTTTCAAAATAAAATGTATTTGTGTGTATATACATGTGCATATGTTTTATTGTCATTGATTCTCAAAGTAAATGAGAAATTTTGAATAAATTATGCAAATAGTGAGTCAAGCTATATTTTGATACTGATGATGCATAATATAATATTTGATATAGTAGTGCCATTGTGGAATTTATATGTAAAATTTTATAAATGCAAATTGCATTGATTAATGTGGAAAGGCATTGAGTTACCAATGTGACAGATGAAATTTTTCTGATGAGATATGACATTTTGTTTTTCAGAAAATGGTAATTAGCACTTTACGTATAATTTTCTAAATGATTCAGTTATCTGTGAGTGGGTTGATTATGATTTGAAAACTCCCTATGGCGTAGTGAGAAATTTATAAGTTCGGTATTAAAGCTAGTCCTTGTATGAGAACGTCGAGTATTTGGATCCTAAATGTTGGGATCGTGCAACAATGTGTGCTTTGGTGGGAGAGGCAACATAGTAATCGGTTATGGGTGAATTCCTCAGAAACTGTATAGATAGTCCCATGGCTAGAGACTCCATGGAGGGTCGTTTCTTCTTGCCCAATAAGAGGTCTCAATCCCAATATGGGGACCGCACAACCCAGTCAGACGAAGCGAAAATGTTTGACGACAAGTGTATGACATTTGAGAGATGGTTTTAATATATTTGAATCATTGCATTATTTTATTGCTCACAGTAAGAATGGTTACTCATGTGTACAATTCATTTTCATGGTTATTGAACGCTACAAAAAGTAATGTTTCGTATCTTGTTTTGAAAATATCTAGCAATGTTCTATAAAGTTATGTGCATAATTTCAACTAGTAAATGGCTCGATATCATTCACTTGATTAATTATTTCTATTTACTAAAGTTGTTCATTATATTTTATTTACGCTTTTTTAGAGGTATCAAAGACTCTTCATGTTAGTCATACCAGAGAAAATTTGAGAATCTTGGAGTTTAACAAGAGACTTATCTTGTGAAGTATTTTTGGTAAAACGTTAGTATGGGAAAACCTTATGTGGTTTATTATGATGTATTGATACTAAATTTATATTTTGTTAACTTGGGATATGTTGTTAGTGTGGTCATTAAGAAGTAATTGATGTTATTAGGGTGAATTAGAGTATTATAATTTTATCATGTGAAGATAAAATTCTTAGTTGACTATTTTGATAATTTATAAAACATATTAAAGAGTATAGATGCTCAGTTTAACCTGTGAGAATTCTTAAAGGCGGATATTTATGTAAATTTTTGTATAGAGAAATATATGCTTTGTGCCGTTTAAGATTTGGGATGTTTCACAAACAGACTCCGAAAATGGAAGAGAAAACTGCGATTGCGATAACGAGCCCGAAGACGACGCAAGTGCTGGCAATGGAGGGCCAGAAGCTTCTAGAAGAAACCATAGAGTCCGCCTTCCAGATTCTCTCCTCCATGAACGACGAGCTCTGCAACCCAGCCTTGTGGTCCACCACGTCCTCTTCTTCTTCATCTGCTACTACTACGACTTCGATTGCCAATGGTCCTTCGCATTCCTCAAACGGCGTCTTCAACGGCGAGGCGGCCTCTTCCGATGCGCACCACGCGGAGAGTGGCGGTGGCGGTGGCGCTGGCAGTGGAGGAGCGCTCGAAGAGGCTCGGTTCCGGTACAAGAACTCAGTGAACTCGCTCCGGGCAGTTCTCGCCGCAATCCCTAGCTCTCAGAGGGTACAGAATTTCAAAACCCTAGCTCGCTGTTTCGGCATTTTGGTATTTTTGTGAGCCTTTTGGTTGATAAATTTTGGTTTCTGAGTTCTTTGTTTGGCTGGGAAATTTTATTAGAAAGTTTAATTTGAGGAAAAATATTGGGAATTATTTCAATTTTTGTGGTAGTGTTTCTATAAAGTTTTCAATTTTGTTATGTGGGTAAGCTCAGTATTGAAGACAATCATGTATTATAGACATAATTTGCTAGATCTTAGAGAAATTAAGAACTTTTTTATGGGTTAGTTTGAAGTTGGGGGTGAGAGGGGTCGTTGTTGATTATCTGCTAGAGCTTGGCACAAACTTCATTTCAAGAGACGGAAGAAAGCACGCATAGAGGTCGGAAATGCGGAATGCCTTGAAAATCATAGAGCTGGATTCTGCTTTGAGTAAGAGAGCAGTTATCACTATAGTGAAAAGCTATGCTAAATGTTCTTCCTTTGTTATCCTTACTGTTTGAATAATGAGATAGTGCAAAATAAAAATGGCCATTGTCCTATTATTGGTATTCATTCGAAAGGAAATTGTATTTCCTCTTGGGGTTTTATTTCTTGGTAACGAAGCTAATGAATCATATTCGGATGTCATTTTCCTTTCCCATGAGATGTGTTGGCCGCAATAGGGATGTGGAGTTTGCTTTGTGTAACCTGTTGAGCTAACTCAGTTTTGGATGTTAAAATAGGCAAAAGCATTCGAAATGGGTTCAACCCCAAGTGGTCCGGTATCCCCAGCAGATCAGGTCGAAATTGAAAAGTTAGAAGAGCGAGCCTCTAATCTAAAAAAGGTAGTTTTGCATTGAGTTGCGAATTCATATTGGTGAATCTTTCAAGTGTTTGGGCTATGTTCTATCAAATTTTCCATTCTTGGTACTAGGTCTATGCTTTCGCTGAAATTGTTACCTTTTAAAGCTCATCTTTTCATAACCTGACTTTAAATTTCAATTTGAATCCTTGTGTTTCTTAATGTAGGAGCTTGCAAACAAGAACAGGTACCTCAAGCTTCTCATAGATCAGCTGCGAGATCTTATTACTGACATATCTACATGGCAAAGCCCTTGTTCCGTCTGAAGTTGTGGATAGATATCTTTGTCTTGAGTTACGGTTCCTGAGAATAGAGACTTTAGTCCATATTTTAACATGAGGTGATGATGCTTCCGTCCCGACTTTCTTGCTCCTTCTGTTTAAACTTTGACATATATTCATTTTAGAGGTTAAAAGCAGGGTGACCAGGTTCCACAGGGGGAAACAATTATTTTGGAGAAATTTTGAATGAAAAATAGAGCAGTGAAGGATTTTGTATATCCTGATATATTTTACATTATGGATAAAAAGGATTTCAGGTCTGAATAACCTAGTTTGTTCATGATAGTCATTCGTGTGATGAGATTGTTCATCTGATTGATGTATGAAATGACATCAGACAGATATTAATGTTAATTTGGCGTGTAAGTTTCAGGAGTTTGAGCTAATAGGTCTGCAACTTGAGGATCGAGTTGTTCCTCAAGATAGCAGCTACGGAAAATAATAACTCTTATCACCAGTATGTTTTGCTTGAATAAGCCAAGTGGTTGGTTTAACATCGCTTTAATTGTTGCCAACTCTGTCACCACAGAGCTCCGTGAAGGTAGCAATGCTGTTAGGAGACTGAGTTACTGCTTTTTAGGCCATTCCTTGATCCTCAATTTAGGAGACTGAGTCTCTCTCTCTCTCTCTTCCAAATATTTCATTTTTTACTGGGGCTGGTGATGTATATGTACGATGCATGCGTTGCTATTAGCCTATTATGTATAGAATTATGGCTAACTAAATAGAACATATCCTTTGTTTTCTTAGAACTGAATCGTGGAATTGGTTTCATGTAGGCAATCACAAGCAGTTAATTTTGAGGCTTGTTCAGCTGATTTGAGTTTTAAGAAAGTTATGTCGAGTTGAGTACATTCTAGTTAAATATATGTGGACCTTATATATATATACAAAATTCATCTTGATTGTTATCTCGTTTTATTTCACCTTTTAGAATCTTGCTTTGGCCATTGGAATCCTTGGCTATTATTGTAGGATGTAGGCCAATGTGTTAGGGTGCCATGAATGCTAGGAATTCCAGGTGCTTGCATATCTTTTTCCCTGAAAGATTCTCTCCACTTAGCCTAGTCTTGCTTGCCAACTAACAGACAAGTTGACCCATCTGCATTCCTCACCCTTGCATTCAAGCCCCATCCTACGTTTGGTGAGCAAAGCTAAAAATTATATTTTTATCCCATAATTATTTCACAATGTTGATGCCGATACGGCAGTTTTAATCAACTCTTAGATCAATCATTATTAAATAAAAATAATAATAATAAGGGTTGGTTGAGGTTGTTTTGTTGTCAATATTGTGGAATAATTGTGAAATAAAAATATGGTACATAACTTTACTAATATTTGGTACCATGTGTATATATGCACCGCAAGTGCATTGGTGAAGCCTATGGAATCACTCTGATAACGGAGAATTTTTATTTGAAATGGAAAGGATCCTATTTGGTTCTTTACAGGTTCTATTGGTTGCCTCCATAACCACTTAAAAGCAAATGAGAGACAAAGGAGATAGCCAAATCACTCTAGAAATTTCTGCTTCCCCTTGTTTTCATTGAATTATACTTTGACAAAATCAATAAGAATAGACCCTTTCTTAGACATTTATAAGCAAGACATGGATTTTTGACATATAACTATATTAAGATAAGATATGACTTGGGAGGATTCTTTTAGTTATGAATTGAGGATCTGGTTGTGAGGGATGATCTCATATCAACAATGGCAGACTGATCTGCGCCTAACTTGATGGCTTCTTTGCTGGCTCTTACGAACCTTGCGACAGCACGCCTCACATACGCATGGGCTTCTTTCACATTCATTTTGTTGCTCATTTCATTTGGAAAGCTGCTCAAGAAGTGGTCGCCATTAAGAACGGCTGCTAGTTGAACCACCTCACTCTGAAATTCGGAGAGCCCACCATCTTCCTTTGCTCCTGTGCTCCTCAAAGGAGCCACATCTGGCAGGGTCTCTGCAATAAAAATTTATGTAATATGTTAGAGCATTCTCTTCCAGTTTTGCTAGCGGGGATGCTAAAAGGAGAGCAACAAGAACTGTATTTGGCTCAGCAATTTGGAGAAACATTTGGTGAGCACCGTTCACTCACCAAATGTAAAAACAAAGCATTTTTTTTTTTTTTTAAATACAGAGCCAGATGTTGATGTTTTGAAAAAGTAGATAATTAAAATAGAAAAACGTAATGTTTTAGCTAAAATAAAAAGCAAATTTGTTGAGCCCGATGTAAATGATTTTTCACCGCCTAGTTTCTTATGGTACGTAATTGTTACAATGGGCCTGCAATGATACGATAGATATACCTGGGCAGTCAGTTCTAGGAGAGGTAAGTTCCCCGACAACCTGCTCAAATGTTCCAGCCCATGCATCCCTGTGAGTCAAGAAGTTAGAGGAGAGGTTGAACATCTTCTTTATGGTGGCAGGGATTGAAGAGTGCTCGAACTCGGAGTTTGGAGCAGGCCCTTTTGCGCCACTTATCACTGTAAAAACAGATGCAGATCAGTACAATAAAAGACGAAAGTGATACATCAACATGTAAATTCAAGTTTGAGGTTGCCTTCAATGAAAAAATAATTGGACTTCTCCCCCGATCTTGTTTTCACAGGAGATCTCTAATGTAATGCTACTCTTCACATTCATTTCACACTGGTTGACATAACGTGTTTTAAGTAATTGACACGTTAGCTAATGTAAAATGATTACGAAGAGTAGCCTTACTCGTTCAAAAATCAATTGCCAGCTTGTCAAATAAGTTGACACCAAACCCGTGACCAAGCTCCCCAACCTAATCCACTCGACCATTACTCCATTAGACACGAGTGTGTACAGAAGATATGCACTTGGAAAATTAACCACCACCACCTAATCCAACTTAAATCTCAGCAATAACAAATGGAATTATACTGCAATAACTACAGAAAAGGCCAGCATTTATGATATAATTATGTAGTTCCCAATCAATTCAATACCAAACAGAATTATTTGCCTCTTCAAATTAAAGCATTTCCAACATGAACACATGCAAACAGCTTTAACTGGACAGACATATTTAACAAATGCAAAAATAAGAAAAAATTTGAGCTTACCAGTCCCTTTTTTGATCCAGGGAGAGATCATAATTGTCGGCACCCGAACACCAAGCCTATCAAACTTGAAGAAATATGGAGCAGGGCCGGTGTTCCCATCTGGATTAGGAACATTAACATAAGGAGTCTCGACATGATCATAGAACCCACCATGCTCATCATAGGTGATCACCAAAAGGGTCTCATTCCACTGAGGACTTGCTCTCAATGTCTCATAAACTTCCTTAACTAGTTTTTGCCCATTAGCCACATCATGAGAAGGGTGATCATCATTTGCAGGAATTCCCTTCAGATCAAAATATCTCGGCTCGATTACTGTCAAGCTTGGAAGCTTACCATTTGTAGCATCTTTCTTGAACTTCAAATCATACTGGTGGAACTTTGATATGTACTTTAACTTCCTCATATTTCTGTAAAAGAAAGTTGTGGGTATGTTTTGGAAGTAAATCCCAAAGTCCATGCCATTCTCATGAAGAGAATCAAAAATGGTTTTTTGTGGATACCCAAGAAGCAGCTGCTTCTTAACATGGCTTGTTGAGCCATGAGAAGTTGCAGAGTACACAAACAGCCTATTGGGTTGGGTCGGGCCTGGAATTGAAGAGAACCACCTATCAAAGACAGCAAATTCGCGAATCAAAGCCGCGTAGACTGGCACAGATTCAGGTCTAAAGCCCTTCATGACAGTTTCTGATAGATTTGGGGACATTGACAGTGCTTGTTCCACAAAACCAGACATGGAAGGAATGGGGCCTGAGCCAAATACCTGTTGCGCCACCGCTTCAAAGGAGTGGCCCGGATCCGGATCCACGAACTCGGCATCATCCGTGAAACAAATGGATTCTGGGTCTGTGTGGTTGGTGGATACCGGGTTGCATTCTTCGCCCGTGACTCCATTGATCAATGGGTTGATGGATTTCTTCATCCATCCAAGCATGTGGTCAAAGGACCGGTTTTCCATGACCAAAACCACAATGGTTTTGATGGGCTGCTGGGGTGGTGGGATAGCTGAGACAACATGGGTGGGTGGGGAAACATGTGAGAGAGTGAGAAAGAGCAAGAAAACGGAGGCAAATGAAGGTACTGGACCTGGTGGCCTGGCTTTGGAACCTCCCATACTGGCTTTCTGAAGTGATGGGTGTTTCTCTGTTTTGGGTCTTTGGATTCAATTCAAGCACTCGATAGTGGAGCAAATGGTATGTAGACCAGTAGAGGAGAATCTAATCCTAAAATATACCATATCTCATATCACTGTGTTTGTCAGATATGTTTCACAGAGAGAGAGAGAGAGAGAGTTACAGTAGTTGTTGATATGGAGTGGAAAGCAAGTAGAGAGGAGAAGAAGCTTCTGGTTTTTAAGAAAAGTGAAGCAATGGAGAAAAAGAGAGATGCTGTGTCTGTTTTTGGTAACTTTTTTGGAGTTGGAAACTTGGAAGGCAATCTGTCACATGGTCACTGTACGTAGTTAGGGAGTGTGCCTTTCACCAGTTTCAAGCAAAACACGGGGCAAAAACAGCGCGTCTCTTTCGCCAGTTTCAGTTACCAGAATTAGATTACGCAACATGGTACACAATTCTAGGATCATGAACACATAAAACTAAGCTGACCGTCCAGATAGTGTGAGACTGTATACGTGGAAAATGTTGGAAATAAAGACAGTGGAGCTACAAAAAAGCAAAAAAATAAAAACTGTATGAAAAGTTATTGAACTGACGAATATTAATATGTTTCTTAAATAAATATTACCTCTCACTTAAACAATAAATTTTACAAAAAATAATGTAACAATTTTGTCCTCATAATATAATACAGCTCGTATGTAATGTGTAATTTGTAAATCTCGTGTGCGACGATGCACACGTACTAAGTGTGTCTAAAGCAACTAAAAGGCAAGCGTGCGTGTGACGACCGGTATAGGTTGACACAATTAGCACATGTGTACTCAAAATCTTATCTAATATAAGAGTAAGACAAATGCTTATAAAATACACAAAAAATTTATAGCTTTTTAATGTGAGAGAAAGAGTAATTAAAAAGATAGAGGAAAAATTAAAATTTTCATGAAATAATTTTCAACATAAAATGCTTGCCGCAACTTTTATTAGGACTTTTTTTTTTATTATTATTTTAACTGTGAGTTATTTCTAGTATTTCTCAATTTTAATGGAAACATATTACAAAAAGCATAAAATTTAGAAGAGTGTGAATAGTTTCTCATGAGTATACGTGACACTTACTAAATCAGCCGTAATATAATTTAATTGTTTAATGGCTGATTTGGTAGAAGATTTATAGTAAAAGTTGTAGCATTCCTAACAACACTTGTGCAAATGGATCGTCTCCGTTATATAAATTTTAATCTTTTTTTTTTTTTTAATAATTAAATGTTTCAAATTTGGCATTTTTAAACAATAAATAGCTTTATATATATATACAGATAACATTATTATTTTTTAATTAGATGGTTCAAAATTTTCCATCTAAATATACTATTTAATGAAATACAATGAATTGATGAAAAATTTAACATCCTTTACACGTGGTAAATGGTAAATATATAAATGATAAATTTTGAATCATTTAAGTAAACAAAATATTTTAGGTACTTCACTGCAAGATTTTATTTATGTATTTATTTTTATCCGTATCAGAATATGGGCTGCAAGTGTTCAATAATGATCATGCATCTTTCCTTCTTTTATTCCCAAGTCAATTGGACAAAGTTTTTCCTTTAAATTTAGTTGGTGGAAATTATTTTTCAGTCTTTTAAACTTATATGTATACAAAATGCATGCAATTTTCACATCCATTCTTCATAAAATATGTTCAGACACATGATAATTTAATAGGCTGAGATGTAATTTTTTTAATTTTTTTTTTCTAATTTAAACGAAAACTTAGCCTAAATCAATAATGTGAAAGCCTCAAAGGCATGATGGAAAAGGTAAGTTGTTTTATTCCCCTTCCTTGTTTTGAAACAAATTGATTTTGCTGGCATTTTAAGACTTTGGTGGCGCATGAAGTTCTTTATCAATAAAAACAAAAGGCTTTTAATATTGAGATTTGATTATTACACTACACAATCACAACAACCCCTCACATGAGGGTGGGTCCCAGTGTGTAGGGTCCACCCTCATGTGAGGGGTTGTTATGCAGTTGTTATATTGGTGTTGTAAATCTAATATTTTCCTTTAATATTAGAATGGAGTTACCACCGCCAGGTGTGAAATGAAACAACATTGAGAGGCATAATAAGGTAATATAACACATTAAGGACAGGTTGTCCAGAAAAACGCTAAAATTAGTCAGAAATTTGATGATAATCATGATTGCTTCACACAAAGAAATAACTGGCCTTTTGTACTAATTGTGTTCTTCTTTTGCTTGTTATACTGCGAAAAAGGACAGTTTTCTTTGGGTTCTAAGAAATTTTTTCAGCCATGCTGTCAAATCTTAGATCAGCCATTTTTTTTTTCTTTAGATTAGGGGTTGTTTTTCATTTTTCATCAAATTAGAGAATTCTTAAACACATTAGGTGTTGTTTAACAACGCGTTTTATGTGCAATTTTTTTTTGTTTATCAATTTGAATTCTATTTTTTAGTGTTCTCTGACTTACAACACTTCAAAACCTAAGTTTGCAGCTACCCAATAAAAAACACAATTCCTCCACATTCTGTTTAAACCTACATTTATTTCACTTCTACATTAATTTTTTGTGTTGATGTCAACGCTTCTTATAAAGTTAAGCGAAAATACTTGTGTAAGTGAAAGTAAAAGAATAAGATAACTTCACAAAAAGATACTAAAATACTGCACGTTTTGACGGAAATGTATCAAATTAGTAAACGTTTTGAATTGGGATATCAAACTATCAAAACATCTCATGGAAGGGTATTCCATCAGGATTCGTTGTTAAATCCTGGCGGAGTCCGCAACATATGCCTGTCATGTAATTTTTGAAGGGCGAAGTACCCGTTTTGCCTCTCGAGGCCAGGTCCTTTATTTGTTTAGATGAGGAGCAAAACGAGTACTTCGTCCTTAAAAAAATCACGTGACAAGTACGTATTGCGAGCTCTGTCAGAATTTAACAACGAATTCTGACAAAATACCGTTTACCTAGCTTTTGGATAAAAAGTAAAAATACGCCCATTAATCGTTTGCAAACAAGCCCATAATCTCTTCACCCAATCACCTATAACAGTAAATCCAAACATTCTACTTTTGAAAGATTGAAAACTACCACTAAATTAAAAAGTTGATTGCTAGATATTAAGCATTTGATCAATTCCCAAAAATAAAAGAAAATAAAAGAAAGTAGAGTGTAAAAGAAGAAAAAAAGAGATTTGTTGAAAGAGGCATCAGACATGGATGTAATCAACACCAATACCTTTAATGCTCCTGTGACATCACTCTCGACCCTCTTTCTCTGCCCACTATCATGTGTACCTCTTTTGCCATGTGGACGGTGGACCGCCCTACTTTGCATACTTTAATCGCATGCCCGCGGGCAATAGCCAATAGGGGTTGGGGTCACTGGTCAGGAGTGTATTAATTAAGGGTAATACTTGAGTGTAGCAAAATTTCCGGAATTCATCCGGAAATTTTGCTTATCAATGGCATTATTGTAAATATTTATATTTACAATAATGCCATTGATAAGCAAAATTTCCGGATGAATTCTAGAAATTTTGCTACATCGTAGCACTGCTCATTAATTAATTAAGCCTCACACTAAGCCCAAATATTGCGCCTCCCATAATTTTATTATTAAATTCTCATATGATGCAATGCACGTGAAGCATGTAACATATTGCATATCTTTCCATTTTGGCCTCATTTGGGATTCATATCATGGACCTTATAGTGCTTCATTCTTAAAACATTAAAGAATTTTTTTTTCTTTTTAAAAAAAAAATTGTTACACTAATTACAATCCTTTAACAATTGTCTTGATGTGATACTGAAATGTCAAATGTGTGATTGCCATGTCAGTTCTCCCAAAGAAATTTACTGATATCATGGTCAGAGTAGGGATAGAACTAGGTTTTAGTGAGGACCATAAAACTTTTTTTTTTTTTTTTTTTTATAAAAAAAATGAGTAAAAAATCAATTTTGGAGTTCATCTCATAAAAAACATGAAAATTTGAGGGATTTTATTTATTTATTTATTTTTAAAAAAAGTGAGGACCTTTTTAAAAACTTTGGGGGAAGGGGGGGGGGGGGGTCACGGTTGTGGAGGGCATATAAAGAGTGGCTTCATCCTTGATCACACGATGTAGCACTATCACAACAGTTTAAAAAAGAAAAATTGTCCAGCCTCTACCTAATGCACTATTGGGAATGATCGCAATCACTCCCATGAGTCCATGACTCGAGAGTGGTCGTGGCCATTAGATCCGACTAATCTGGAGTAGTCTTATCATCTCTACGCAATGGCCGGAAGTGAAGCTGATCAAGAGGAGGGAGGGGCGTAGATTTTATCTCTCTAATGTGACAGTACCACGTAAGAAAATTAAGGAAAAAATTGTAAAAAATAAAAATAGAAAATAAATTGTTGGTGGGGGCATTATTCAACGCTAATAATACAATGCGAATGTGGGACTGCAAGAGGTATCTCTTACCATTTTATCTAATCTATGGAGGGGTACGCGATAACCGTGATTTAAGGTGATTTTGCTAATAAATCATAATCATATTAAATAAAGGCATAGAGACTGTTTTGATTCTTTTGTCAACAGGGCCAAGGCAATAAAAGTATAGTGACATTAGTGGGGAACAAAAAAGTCAAAAGTTTCTACTACAAAATGTCAAAAAGAAAGATAACATGGAATAGGCGAATAGAGCCAAATGGGCCCCATGCACCGGCAATGTATTACCCGGAATTACAATTCAACCTTGATGGGCTGGAAGGCCTAGGCCCAGGCCCAGTCCCCGGCTGTTCTGTAGATACCATTTGAAAACCCGCCGAGGTCCTCAACTCCCAATTTTCCCTTAAAGGCCACAATCTAAACCCACTCCTCCGATTATATTATTAAAAAGTGAAAGAAAAACTTTGAAGGGGTAGGAAATGGGCCAACACGTGAAATAAAAAACCCTCTTCAATGGCTTCGGTCCAATCGTTATCAATGTTATCTTTCTCATCGTGGCTACCAAGATCTCTTGCCATCACAGTAGCAGTTTCTTAAGGCAATTTATCCACTTAACTGCCTAAAAAACTGTTGTTTTCGACTATTCCTTTCTTGACCTATGTGCCATCAAACCATTGGACTATCCCTTTCTTGACCTATGTGTCATCAAACCATTGGATCGGACCTTCTGTTCAGGCCATTCTCAGATTTTTTTTAGATTTTTTTTTATTACACTGTAATGTCTGTTCATGTTGTCTTTGTTAGGGTACCACTATCTTTTTTCTTTTTTCCTTTACTGATGCAATCCTGTTAGGGGAAAAAAAAGGAAGGTGAGGGGGCTAGAAAGTGAGTTCGGTGCCCCCAACCCCCACCAAACAAGGGATAGAAGATGTTTTGACAGTTCGGTTCTTTTTCGTCGGAGGAGATACCGTCTGTGATCCATGTATCTCCGATCGGAAACCGTATCTAAGTTCCGTAGCTTGTCTGTGCTCTTTGGACTTTTAGAACTTAGCCAACTTAATTAGAGCCATGATAATTTATGTAGGTAATTGGAATTTCAGAAACCTGAAACAAATTGTAGATTCCACGTGTCATCATTTGTTTTTACACAATCTCAAGGTCCACGACCCTTTTAGTGGACGAGAGTATACATGGTACGAAAAAGTCACGCATGCAAGCAGTGGCAGACAAACCAATGCAACCACCAGTGCAGTATCCAGTGCCCACAAAATTGATTTTCGTTCTATATGATTTATACGTAAACAGATATCAACCACAAGACATGCCCACCGGACCAATTCCAATTTGGGCTCTCAGTTCTGTCAGTCTTGAACTCGTTTACTGACTGAAAAAAATGATTCACAATATTAGGTCCCGGCTCTTCTCAAGTAAGCTAATACGCCTAACCCAGCCACAAGTGCAGCTCCTGCTGCAACGGCGCTATATGCGGAAGCCCATGCATCTGAATTAGCATATGCCAAATCTCCTGAACTGGAAGCTTTTCTACGACCATCTGTTCCTGAATATTCTAAATGCAATCTCAAACCCTGCAAAGTTCAAATAAATCACTCAAATGTCAAACTTTAGTTCAATTGCTGTGAGAAAACAAAGGCTCCTTTCCATGGAAAATAGTTCAGGATGCCTTTTCCAAAATCCTCCTAGAGTCCTAGGTATCCGTATTTTAAACTTTCTTATAATGTTCCACATTAAACTGTCCTTTAATTATACAGGACAGTACCCTATGTTTCCTCTTCTAAAATAAGCATTAAGAAGCAACAGAAAGATTAATCGTACCTTTAAACCAGCTGACCTTGCATGTTCAACAGCAGCTGCAAGATCATTATCTGATGCTAGTACAACTTTATCGTGGTCTTCATCTTCATACTACAGCATGTGGCCAACAATTAGCATATAGTCGGGGGTCTAGATAAATCAATAACCCAACTGAATGCTGATGAAACATGATGATCTTAAGATATACCAGAATCTGAGGCAGGTTGTTGCGGTCGATGTCATCTCCCACCCTCTGAAGAATCCCAGCTAGAAGATCTGTCATACTCTGGGTTTCTGAAGTCAAGCAACAACACAAAAACCCAATCAACCACCAAATATAAGTTCATTGCTATATTTGGATGCTGGAGCTGAATCCAGATGTAAATGGCTAATCGAGATAATCTCTTAATTGAAAGGCCTTATCCATTGTTCAAAACAAACAAAACTAGATAATAAGTAACCAGTATCCTTCATCTAGACAACCATAGTGTTACCAGTGCAGTTTACTAGCTTCACAATCACAAAATAAACAAAACATATAGTGGTGGACTGCTAAGTTCAGAACTCAGGCAAACAAAGAGCTAAAAGTGAGTCACCCAGATGGATCAAACATGGAGCTACATGTATTAAGAACGGAATACCATAAATTATAGCCATTTTATGAGTGCCATATGTGATAAGCAGAAAAATGTAGCATACCACAAGTAAACCTGTGCATCCTGCCCTTCTTATCTTCGATCTTAAAAGCAAATGTATTAGAAAGTTTTGATAAAGTATAGGGAAGCAATCTCCCTGTCTCCGTTGCATCTGAAGCCAATTTGAAGGAACCTTCACTGAGACACCACAAATATTTGTAAATACATATTAATGGCAAAGTCAGAAAAATACTATATTGTATAACCAATGAATATAAATACCTTTGCGTATCCTCATCATCATCATTGGTACTTAAGGCCATGGCAGAATCCCAGAACTTTTGCATCATAGTGTTTGTGGCTTCATTAGTTATGCCAGAAGTATTTCCAGCCTAGATAGTGAAGGAAATGATGAAACCATATTATCCTCCAAAACCATAATATTTTGAAGGTAGAATAAGAAAAAAAAAAAAATCATATGCTTCTTCAAAATGAAAATCTCCATCGCAAATTTTGGTATTTATTTTTGCCAAGTAATTTTCTATAGGTGCCTACTAACTCATGTCTTCTGTATACAATGATTAAACCTCACCTAAATCCCAAATATTTTGCAAAAATTTCAATTCAAATAAATAAAGGATGCTCATACAAAAAAGAAAAGAAAAAAAGCCAAGGGGGAGGAACAGGTTTTTAGTTTATCATTACTTTATGAATTTCTTAACCACCCAAGTCTGAAATTAGATGAGACAACAGAAGAATGGAGAAAAGGTTCAGTCTCGAAGTAAAGGAAAAGTAGTTTCCAAAATTACAAAGACATGCTTTAAGTGAAAGTAACATATAAGATGAAAATATAAATTGCCAACTAGTGCCTTGTATATGTTTTTTGACAGAATGAAGGAGTTATATAACTTGCGACCATGATGAATCACATAACATGCCACCTTCCCTTTTTCTCTTGCTTCTAGTTTCCCACTTCCCCCGCACCAAAATAGATGATGTGACTTCAAATGAAAAGATTAAGACTTGCACTTTTTAAAGTTAAATCTAATAATCAAATAGCAACTACAATTAAGACATGAGTGCTACTAAAGAATAGGTTATCCATTCGAAAATACATAAAACATGATGGCATGCATATATTGGGCCTCTAATCCTGTTAAATTCATGTAAGATTAACACATTGTATGAACTCGACATTATTGAGCAGTATATAGTCTCAGAAAGGTATAGTCTTGACTTACTGTTGCCACAGCAGCATGTGTGATATGTATTACATCCACGAGAGCAACTACAATTCCATCTGTATTCAACCATCAATATTTATCAGAAACTACCACGACTTATGAGCAACATTTTCTCCCATTAGTGTATTACCTCTATCTACTACGGGAAGGTGCAAAAACTTCCCGTCATGCATACTATGCAGTGCATCAACAATCGGTGTATCTACCGTTGCGCATTCTGGATTTGGAGTCATGACCTGTAAATCAAATCAATAGCACGGTGCATCAAGAATCAAGTTATTTTTCTTTTATTAATTATACAAATCAAAATTGTGCTGCCTCTTTGCGGTAGCTAATATTCCAACTTCTAGCAAGGAAAAAATCTAAAGGAAGTTTTTAAGACAGTAGGCCAAACATAAATTCCCAGATGAAAGAGAAAATACCTTATCCACCAAAGTGGACTCTGGAGGAAGATTTTGTGCTATTACCCGCATCAAGATATCCTTTGATCTGACAATATTAAGATGCAAAAATCATGAATATGTTTGTCATAAAATAAAGATGCAGCACAACAATAAAAATTAAAGATCATTCTCTTAGAATTAGAAAAATTATGGGCAATGTTAACTTTTTCTCTGGGAGTTCATAGATGCTCAGGGGTAAGGTGCAGCAATCAATAAGAGACTTACGTAAGAATTCCCCGTGGTTTGTTATCAATTGTCACAACTGCACAACTTAATCGAAGTTCAAGCATCTTCTTTGTTGCCACTAAAACTGTTTCCGTTGGGGAAATTGTTACAATCCTGAAAGATGCCACTATCTGTTTAATAAAGCAATTTTTTTTAACTAATCATTTTATGACTTATATAGTATTATTATCAAATAGCCATGTACACATAAAAATTTACAAAAGAAATATTACCTACTTTGAATTCTCTGGAATGATTGTAGACAGAGATGGCCTAAACATCCGCTCTCGAAGCGTCTCAATGAAGGTATTGGGGCCTGCACATCAACCAAAACAGCATAGAATAAAATGTTGTTTTTTTTTTGGAGACACACCTAAATATATATTAGCAACGAATAAAATAATAAGGTATTCCAAATAACTCCAACCAGAAATTGATGCCCCCCAATGTTTTTCGACACCTTCAACAGCTGCAGCAATAGCCTTTCCCTTTTCAGCTGCCCTTTCCATACGAGCAATAGCATCATATAAACACTTTGCTATATCAAGTAAAGCAATGACCTCCCCGTTCTCCACCACAGGCAAATGTCTGAATTTTCCTGCACAGACAGGCATCAGGCTCATGTTCAAAAATCAAGATACAAAAAGTTTTATTTTTCAAAAAAATAAAAGAAAAGGTAAACAAAATTGGATGTGCCCCTAAACCTTGCACCATCTTTTGGAGGGCTTCCACAGCAAGAGTGTCAGAGATAACAAATATTGGGTTTTTTGTCATAACTTTAGAAACAGGTGTATCCTCAAGGTTAACCTCACGGGCAATAACCCTAGTTGCTATATCCTTCATCCACAAAAAGGAATAGTTAAATGAAAATGTATCACTACAGTTGTTAAAATCCAGGAAATGTAGCATTTAAGACCATTATTTTCATGGCAATTTGATCACATGAAGAATTCAAGTCAAACCTTGTCCGTAAGGATTCCAGAAAGTAATGCATTGGAGTCAGTTAGCAATAAAGCATCAACTCTACGAGCAGCCATCCGACGGCAAGCCTCAAGAATAGTTGTATTTTCAGGTATTGTTAGGGCCTTTGACAGCCGCAGCCGTTTTACAGTACGTTCTCCACTTAGCCCACTGTTCCAGATGCAAGTAGACAGGGAGATTCATTACTATAGTTTCATTTAACAAAAAATAAATTGAGTTAGCCTATTAGCCACCTGGCTTTTATAGCAGTTTGTAGAGCTGGTGTGGATATAGCTGTGTGTCTATAGGTGTGATTCTGATAATGTTGTGTAAGGTTCAGAGAGCATCTCGTTTGACAAAGAAAAGCGAATGCTCCAGTTTTTTATCAAGCTGTCAGAGAACAACTGATTCAACTCTTGAGGCCAAAAGAAGTAAAAGATTTAGGCCATCAAGAAGTTGCAACCCAAATGTACAGATATTTGCAGAAAGTAAAAACTCCCATGATAAATAAATCTTTTTACCCCTCAACCAGCCTTCGCAGAATTAGGCGGGGAGGGGGGCATCCCCCACCCTGTTTAAAAAAATTGTTAAGGAAACAAGAATCTATGATTGGTAACCCAAAAGTACAGATATTTGCAGAAAAGTTAGGAGATGAGGAGGCATATATAAGTGTCTAATTTAATACACTTGCTGTTATGCCTCTTAAACCCCTGCATCAAAGTAGCTAAAGATGGAATCATAACCTAAATGCAGAAACAGGACTGTGTTCTAAGTATCCTGGTGCTAAGTTATAGCATCTCTAAGGAACAGCTGATGGCCAATGAGAATCTCAAATACTATGCACATCCCAATTGAGTCAGAAGTATAGAAATCACTATAATGTCTCCTAATCTAAGAGTTGCTAAAAAAACTGACACTCACGCATAGGCAAAAAAACCATAAAAGACAGGATCCCCCTGTTGCATAACTATTAAAATTCAACTATGACTTTTCAATCAATTAACATTCATCTTCTTCTTCTTCTTCTTTTGAGTAACTATTCTTTTGTATGTGTGATATTAAACATCCAAATTAAATGCCAAATATGCACCTCTGATCTGACGGACCTTTTTCAGACACTCCAGTTAATAGCTAAGTTATCATAGGTAAAGTACTAAGACTCTTGAAGCAGGTTCAGATTAAATAAATAACGTTCTCAAAATTTTCTTCCACGACTCATAAAATAACAATCAAACAAACAAATATGTACCGATTCACTTCCCACTTACAAAACAGATAACCCAGATCCAATACCTAACACATTTGCTCTGAGACAACATAAAGCAGAAGCTCAAGCACCAAAAGCTAAAACCCTTTGATAAAGGACTAAATAAGTTTCTAATATTGACATCTTTTCACAATTCACACGAGAACACAACCAACGGACAAAACAAAAAACGAGAAATGTCTACAGAAAAAAAAAATAATAATAATCTAGCGTACTCAGGACATACATGGATCGCGAAGATGAAAGAGATTTTCGCGCCGCAGACTCAGGGCCTCCATTCTCCGAAGTCTTCTTCTTGTTTGTCAGCGACAGACTTCTCCTTGAAGAGCCGCCTTGACCAGTCATCTTCACCGATAAATCAATTCCAGAATACCTGCAATAGTATCCCCATCAGTATTACGCATAATGAAAATAAAACATCCAACGGCTCTGTGTTGGTTGCTGAGAAAATTGGAAATAATTAATTTTTTTCCAAAAAAAAAAAAAAAAAAAAGCTCGAAGAGTTTTTCATTTCCAGTTTTCTTTGCTCTTAGGCTTAGATTATTTCATTTCTTTTTCTTTTTAAATAGTTTCTGAAACCAAGGAAACAAAAACAAGAACACGAAATATGAGTTCTCAAATTATCCTCGTGGCGGTTACCTTAATTTTTCTCTGTTTTCTAACCAACCAATCAGAGCGTCAATTCAAAAATTCGAAAGTTCTTCGCAAAAAAAAAAGAGTAACTCACCGAAGCTAAACCCTCCCTCCGCAACGAAGATTGTTGATGATATCCGAGTCAGCGATTTCAATGAGAACTTGAAATCTAATTCCGATTAATCATAGCTAAATCATGACAAGAACGAAATTGGAAATCAGACGGTTAAGGACCACCGAATATTCTTCGCGTCAAGGAACGCGAGAAAAGGTTTGGATATTGGACAGATGTAGAAGAATTTGAGATTTTCTTGGGAAAATAGAACAAGAGCGGTCGGGGAATCTTGTCGGAAAATATGGATTTTCCGGGGAAATGCACCGACCGGTGAGAAAGAGTAAGACAGGTCAAAGACGGAGCCCCAATAAATGGGAGGATGAGAAACTCAATTCGATGCGATGAGAGAAGAGGGGCCACTACGATTCGTGCACGTCAACGAAACCTTTAACAGAAATACCTCCAATTTCAGAGGACGTTTTGTCAATTGTGAATTGTGAGGCCCCCAAATTTTTCGTTGAACGGTAGAAGGTTGAGCTTTTAATTAAAGGTAAGGAAAAAAAAAAAAGGATTGATTTACGTTTTTGGCCTTTGGACACAGAAGGTAATACTAATTAATTACTTCTCAAACCGAAAATTGTAGTAAATTCGAGCTAACGAGGTTTTTAATAGAATTTAAAGTTAAATACGTTATTGGTACATGAGTTTTAAGCATTTTTTAATTTAATACTTGAATTTTCATTTGTATTATAGGTGGTATCTGAGTTAGGAATAAAAATCTATTTGGTACTTATGTTAAATTTTTCATCCAAATTTTAACGTCTCACCACAGGTTAACTTCTTGACACGTGGCAATATATAAAAAAATAAAATAAAAATCTTTAAAAAATAATAAAATTTGGAAAGAAAAAAAAAGAAAAAAGAATAAGAAGAAGAGGGGTGGCTGAGCCACCTCTTTGGCCGGTTTGAGTGGCCGAACCACCCCTCACCCCATGGCAGGAAAAAAAAAAATTGATGAGTTTTGGCCCATATGGGTGGTTTGGCATGTGGCGAGCCGTTAAAATTTGGATGAAAAATCTAACAGAGGTGCCAAATTGATTTTTATCCTTAACTCAAGTACTACCTATGATACAAATAAAAATTCAAGTACTAAATTTAAAAACGTTTCAAACTCAAGTATAAATGAAGTATTTAACCCTAGAGTTTATCTGTTTGAATAAATGAGTCCTCTATCTTAAAGTTTGAGCATTTGCTCGAATATACAAGTAGAGTTGGTAATCTTTGACGCGAACTCAATATGAAATTAATAAATTATGGTTAAAGAATTTGATATGTTTAATTAAATGAGTTGAATTGTGATTAATTTGTATAATGTTATGTTCATATCTTGACATGATCTAAACCCAATACGTAAATACAACTTGTCATCCCTACAAACAAATAGACTCGATTAACTACCAAGACCCTCTTTTATTAACTGCTCGGACAAACTTCAATTTGACCAACAAATTACATCCAATTTCGATCTCATTATCTTATCCTGAACTCTATATTTTTTCTTTTGGTTTCATCAAAGAGCAAGACTTAGGCAAGGCAGAGTTTAATCTAGGTTGGGTTTGTTGGGTTTTTTTCTAGCAATAAGTAAATTAATTATCAAACTTCACTATTTATTAAGTTTTGTTGAGTAAATCAAATATGACGACTCTATTTTATAATTTAATAAAAAACTTCTGACATGATATGAACGGTTCAAAACTGACTAAGATATTATGGGGAGCTGGGGACTATCCTGTCATTTTAAATGGAATCGAAGAAAGGTTGTTTAAAAGGCAAGACTTTCTGATATTGATGTATAATTGCTGGATTATAGACCGTCCTTGTAGGCTTGTAATGTAAGCATAATATTTGAAATAAAATGCTATAAAATAAATAAGCAGCGGAATTATAAATACCTCCAGCCATATTTTGTTCAAGCTTGATGAAGAACGAAGAACGAAGAAGTTTTCTACAACACCAAAATCTGTAAAAACAAAATTCAGAGAGTTCTTCTGGCCTATGCCTATGAGTGTGCCAATAGATGGATACACAGGGCTCTATATATAGGTAGGCTAGGGACCCTCATCATCAATAGATAGCTGATTATTCTCCTCCCATCAAGGAGAATAAATCAGAAAATTTAATATAAAAACCGTTATTTTCATGAACCATAATGTGGAATATAAAAACCGTTTAAATCATATTGAATACATTTATTATAATTACCGTTACAGTAATTAAAAGCCGTAACCGTTACATCAAATTAAATATGACATAAGGGACATTTATGTAATTTCTTACATTCTCCCACTTGGCCCTTATGACACATATAATTCCTTATGATGTTCGGTTCTTCAATATGACAATTACTTTATTTATTCCAACAATTCATGAAATCCTCCCAATCACATAAGGAATACTACACATGAATCATGGCGGTAAAACTTTATATAATAAGTCGTCCCTTCCATGTATTACATATAAAATATTCCTTGAATGAGTACTATATGGGCAATCAAACTTTATGAATAAACTTCCTATAAGTTATTCGGGTCCAACTTTAATTTTATCCCCATGGATAATGTAACAAATGTGCACAAACTTTATTAATAATAACTTGATGTCTATAGACAAATTAGAAAGAACTAAGTACAAAATGAATCAATGAGTCCCATATGCTCTACATGACTTTTAAACAGCTTTACCGGTAAACCTTTAGTCATAGGATCCGCAATCATCAATTCAGTACTAATATGCTCAATGAGCACTTCATTTCTTTTGATGTTCTCTCTCACACGAAGATACTTGATGTCGATATGCTTACTTCTGCTTCCACTTTTATTATTCTTAGAAAAGAATATGGCAGCACGATTATCGCAGAAGATCTTGATTGGTCTCGCTATAGAATCGACAATTTTGAGACCACCAACAAAATTTCTTAACCATAGCGCCTGTGTAGTGGCTTCATAGCACGCAATAAATTCTGCTTCCATTGTAGATGTAGCAACTATAGTTTGCTTGTTACTTCTCCAGGATATAGCCCCTCCAGCCAAGAGAAAGATATACCCTGAAGTAGATTTTCTACTATCTACACATCCAGCAAAATCTGAATCTGAATACCCAACCACCTCCAAATGGTCAGTGTGTCTGAATGTTAAACCGTAGTCCTTTGTTCCTTGCAAATACCGCATGACTTTCTTTGCAGCTTTCCAATGTTCCATCCCTGGGTTGCTTTGATATCGACCCAACATTCCAACTGCCATCGCAATGTCAGGTCTAGTGCAAACTTGTGCATACAATAGACTGCCAATTGCAGATGCATATGGAATGTTCTTCATCTGCTCCTGTTCCAATGCATTTCGGGGACACTGATCATTACTGAATTTGTCTCCTTTAATGATAGGTGCTACAGAAGCCGAACAGTTCTTCATTCTGAATCTTTCCAAAACTTTTTCAATGTAGGCCTTTTGAGACAGTTTTAATATTTTCTGTTTTCTGTCTCTGTGAATCTCTATGCCAATGACATAAGAGGCTTCACCCAAATCCTTCATTTCAAAATTTTGAGAAAGAAACTGTTTGGTTTCATGTAGCAAACCTAAATCATTACTTGCAAGTAAAATATCATCTACATATAGGACTAAAAATATGACTTTACTCCCACTGACCTTATGGTATATACATTGATCAACAAAGTTCTCAATAAAACCAAATGAGGTAATAACTTTGTGAAATTTAATATACCATTGACGGGAGGCTTGTTTTAGTCCATAAATAGATTTATTTAGTTTGCAAGCTTTCTGAGTGTTATCATCAAAACCTTCAGGTTGTTTCATGTAAACCTCTTCTTCAAGATCCCCATTCAAAAAGGCTGTTTTCACATCCATTTGATGTAGCTCTAGATCAAAATGAGCTACTAATGCCATGATTATCCTAAATGAATCCTTCTTGGATACTGGAGAGAAGGTTTCATGATAATCAATACCTTCTTTTTGTGTGAAACCCTTGGCCACAAGTCTAGCTTTATATCGTTCAACATTACCAGAAGCATCCCTTTTGGTTTTGTAAACCCATTTGCAGCCTATGGTACAGCTTTCTCTGGTAAGTCAACAAGATCCCAGACTTGATTTTTAGCCATGGATTCCATTTCTTCCTTCATGGCATTTAACCATAATGTGGAGTGTTCCCCACTCATGGCTTGTGAAAATGAATTTGGATCATCTTTAGGCCCAACATCAAAATCGGACTCTTGGAGGTATACAATATAATCACTAGAGATTGCTGGTCTAATTATTCTAGAAGATCTTCTTAATCCTACCTCCTCCTCATTTTGAGGGGGTTGAGTAGGTTCAATATGAACTTGTTCCTCATGAGTTGACTGTTCTGAAATTGATTGTGGTTCAAGGCAATCTGTTTGGATTTCCTTAAACATAATCAAACGTCCTTTAGATAAAGGAGCATCAGTCAACTCTTGTGCTTCCTCTAATTCAATCCTTTGAGGATAAGCACTACCACTATGTTCAAGATCCTCTAAGAATTTTGCATTCATAGATTCAACAATTCTAGTATTATTAGAAGGACAATAAAACCTAAATCCTTTGGAGTTGACTGCATAGCCGATAAAATGACCGCTGGTTGTCCTTGGGTCTAATTTCTTTATATTTGGATTGTAAATCCTCACTTCAGCAGGACAACCCCATATGTGTAAGTGATTTAAACTTGGTTTCCATCCATTCCATAATTCAAAAGGTGTCTTAGGGACAGCCTTGGATGGTACCCGATTTAATACATACACAGCAGTTTTTAATGCTTCACTCCATAGAAATAAAGGTAACTCAGAATTACTGAGCATGCTCCTTACCATGTCCATAAGTGTGCGATTTCTCCTTTCTGCAACACCATTTTGTTGTGGTGTGCCAGGCATTGTGTATTGAGCAACAATGCCTTCTTCTTCAAGAAATTGCGCAAATGGACCTATCATTTGTCCCTTTTCTGTGTACCTTCCATAGTACTCTCCGCCTCTATCAGATCTCACGATCTTGATTTTCTTGTCCGTTTGTTTCTCTACTTCTACCTTATAGGTCTTGAAAGCATTGAGTGCTTCAGCCTTATCATTTAGAAAGTAGAGATACATGTACCGTGTATGGTCATCAATAAAAGATATAAAATATCTTTGACCATTTAGGCAGGGAGTAGGAAAAGGTCCACAGATATCTGTATGTATGATTTCAAGAATCTCAGAACTCCTTCTGGCACCTTTAGTGGTCTTGTTGGTTTGCTTTCCTTTTATGCAATCCACACAAGTACCAAAATCAGTAAAATCAAGAGTTTTTAAGACTCCATCATTTACTAATCTTTTGATTCTTTCTATGGAGATATGTCCCAATCTCCTGTGCCATAACAAAGCGGAGTTTTCATTCACAAGGCTCCTCTTTATGCCAACACTAGAATGCAATGATAAATGATTGTTTTCAAAGTCGGGATCTAGATCAATTTTGAATAAACCATCAATTTTGGTTCCACCACCAATAAAATTTTCACCTTTAAAAATACTAAAGGTAGAGTTTATAAACCAAAAACTAAAACCAATAACATCAAGTTTAGAAACCGAAATTAAGTTTCTAGAGAAACATGGAATAAAAAATACATTTTCCAAATCTAAAATATAACCAGTTTTCAAAATTAATCTAAAGGTCCCAACCGCTTCCACATGTGAAAACAACTTATTTCCGGAATAGACCCGTTGCTCATTGCTTGCCGGTTTCCTTGTGTTGAGAAAACCCTGCATTGTATTAACAATATGGATTGTAGAACCAGAATCAATCCACCATGTATTACAAGGAGCCTCAACAAAAAAAGATTCATGACATACTAGAGATATGATATTACCTTTCTTTTCAAGCCATCTTTTGTACTTTTGGCAATCCTTCTTCATATGCCCCCCTTTCTTGCAGAAGAAACAAGTATCCTTATTGTCATTTTTCTTGATTGACAACTTGTTATCTTTCTTGAGATGCGGAGCACTTTTGCCTCTTTTACTCTTTCCCTTATCATGAGTAGCCACAAAGTGAACACTCTGTGGTTTCTCCTGCTTTAACCTTTCCTCCTCCTGAACACACATGGTCAGAAGTTCATTCACTGACCATTTATCCTTATGTGTGTTATAGGATATCTTAAAAGGAGAGTACTCAGTCGGGAGTGAGTTCAAGATGAAATGAACTAAGAAGGAATCAGAAATATCAACCTCTAGGGACTTCAGTTGAGCTGCCATGTCCCTCATTTCCATAATGTGCTCTCGCACACTTCTGGATCTGTCAAAGGTTTTGCTTGAGAGTTTCTTCATTAGGGTGCTTGCCAATGCCTTATCGGAACTTACAAATTGTTCCTCAACAGCCCGCATGAACTCTGTTGCCTTTTTGCATTCAGGGATAGAACCCCTAATGCCCTTAGTTACGTGAGACTTCATAAACATGAGACTTAGGCGATTAGATCGCTCCCACCTCTCATGCTTCGTAACTTCTAATGGCGTACTAGTATCCGTGAGGGCAGGTGGTTCGTCCTCACGGAGCGCCAAATCAAGTTCTAAGCACCCCAAATAGAAAAGTAAATTTTCTTTCCACTCAGAAAAATTGTTCCCATTAAGCATTGGAACAGTACTTTCTAGAATAGCAGTAGTAGAAATAGCTGCAATAATCAAGGAAAATTTTTTAATGCTATGAAACTTTATTTTAAATTAACCAATGCTAATTTAATAGTAAATAGTAAATTTCAACCTACCTGTGGGCAAAGGTTGCATCACGCATGAAATTTACCCTTTATTAATAAGACTAATAAATTTAAATATTAATAAATAAAATTCTCCGTACCTGTGGGCCTAAGAGAAATTTTATTTTTAACATTAAATTTATTATCTTATTCTAATTAAGTCATAAAAATAAAAACTTCCCTGTGGGGATTAGCAATTAAATTTATGAATTAATTACATAGTCGATGTTAATTTTTCTATATGAAGTTCATGTGTATAACCTTGATGTAATTATTATTCTAAAATTGGGATGCTGTGGCCCTCCCAAAAATATTATAATAATTACTACTTCATTAACATCTATTAACTGTATAGATGCTCATAAAGTCCCAAGAATATAACAAACCAACACCTAAATGGGGTAAACAGTAATTTTCCAAGGTGCAACCAGGTGAGTTCCCAGGAAAGTGAGGGGGGTCACAACGGACACACTTAAATCCCAAGACTTTCCTTAGCCAGAACTTTTCTAGACATTGCATTCTTGGATATTACTGTAAACACTCCAGCATGTATGATATTGTTAATTATTCTTAGGTCTAGGCATCAAACCAATTATATTTAAACAATATAATTTAAAAAATTAATTCTATTCCTAAGTTCAAGTATTAAATAAGCAATAATTAAATAATATTGAATAATGGAAATATAAGACAAATAAAATTGCAATATAAAAAAAAAAAAAAAAAAAAATTAATAAAACTTATGACCCAATGGTCTTAGTAGTTTTAGACCCTTTAGAGAGCCCAAGATCTAACCCCACACCACATAAGCACATAATTTTTTTTTTTTTTAATCTGGATGGGCGGGCTATAAGAAATGGGCTAGTTTTTTTTTTTTTTTTTTTAACTGCATTTTGGGCTGACCCATTCGGGTCAAACCATATCCAAACCACATTAAAAGTACCAGCCCGACCCGAATTCACTAAATGGATCAAAAACCCACCCGGATTCCTAAACCCATTAACCCGACTCCTCTGCACCTCCTTCTTCTTCCTCAGATTTTTTTTTTTTTTTAAATCCGGACGCCGCCCGTCGGCTTGCTGCCGCCTTATGCAGCAGCCACAATGGGCTGCTGCTTGGCAGCAACGGCGACCCAGAGGGGTCACCGTTTGCCCAGGAAATAGGTGGCCCTTACGGGCCACTAGTTCCAGTGACGGAGAGGCCGGCCTTACAGGCCGATGCCTTCTGCATGCGGCGAAAACCCGCTCAGCCTTATGCGGGTTTTCGCCAGCGAATGGCTGCTGAGGATCGGCCGGTGACTGAGGAAGGGCTATGGATCCGAACAGTGGAGGCAGTGGGTTTCGGCCCGTTCGTGTTTTTGCAGCAAATTTCATAATGGCAAAAACTGTAAATATGAATTAAAAATTTTCATGATTTTTCATGCTTTACAATGCAATTATCCAGACAAAACAGTGTGGGTTTCTGTGCACAATATGGTAGTTTTATTGCTTTACAGTGTTCACGCTTTTCTTAAGCATTTTTAGGCACATATGTAAAACAGTAAAACAATACAAATAATAAACAAGAAACAGAGATAATTTTATGCACAGAAAATTTACATAATCTAAAACTAGAAGCTGAACAAATTGGCATAGAGGCTAGCTCTGATACCACATGTAAGCATAATATTTGAAATAAAATGCTATAAAATAAATAAGCAGCGGAATTATAAATACCTCCAGCCATATTTTGTTCAAGCTTGATGAAGAACGAAGAACGAAGAAGTTTTCTACAACACCAAAATCTGTAAAAACAAAATTCAGAGAGTTCTTCTGGCCTATGCCTATGAGTGTGCCAATAGATGGATACACAGGGCTCTATATATAGGTAGGCTAGGGACCCTCATCATCAATAGATAGCTGATTATTCTCCTCCCATCAAGGAGAATAAATCAGAAAATTTAATATTGAAACCGTTATTTTCATGAACCATAATGTGGAATATAAAAACCGTTTAAATCATATTGAATACATTTATTATAATTACCGTTACAGTAATTAAAAGCCGTAACCGTTACATCAAATTAAATATGACATAAGGGACATTTATGTAATTTCTTACATGTAATGCTTAGCAAAGGTTTCAAGGAAAACGCGCTGAAAAATGAAATGTAAAGTCAATGCCTCTGAGTTTGTACACGTGTTAGGGCATCACAAGTCCAGGGTCCACTTTGAGTCACCACCTACGTGAGAGCCACCGACCATGGATCGGAAGACCTGAGCGCGCGCCACTGCAGCCTTGACCAACTCGTTTCCATGAAGGAGAAAAGAAGCTTTTCTAGCCATTCTTGTTGCCTCTGCACTGCTCTCTTGTCAACTGATCTGAAGCTAACATTCACCACTCGGTGGCACGTGGTTCTCACGTGCCGTCAATACCGGTTCCCACTCCACCTTCTTCTACTGCTTCTGTTTATATGTTATTTATGTTTTTTGTTTATGTGTTTGTTTTTGGACTTTTCTGTTGCTACTTCTCATTGTTTATCTATGTTTTGGTGTTCGGATCTTTGTGATCCTCTATACTTCAAATCATTTTTACTGGTGACCCCGACTTTTTGGCATCCGTACCACAAACCAATGGACTCGCATCTTCGAAAGTATTGTCCTCGCGTACTTTCGTTCTTAGTTTAACTTTTGGGTTGCTTAGCCCTTGTAATGTAATTTATTTCTTTTATAATTTTGTTTCATGTATCTAAAAAAAAAAAAAAAAAAAACATTCACCACCCTCTTTTGAGAATCAAGATATTACCTTCCCTTTTTTTTCCCGTCTTTCTAAATTATCTATTACGGATTGCATTTTCAATTAATAGTTATAATTAAGGCTCACGTTTTGTGTTCGCATGTTGAATTAAACGAATTAGACCCCTTAATCATAATTCGCTAATTTTGTATTGAATTCGTGTCAAGTTCGCAGATCTTGTAAAAAATTGTTAACCATAAATATCATATGTCGAATTCGGGTTGTGTCGAGACATGTATTAAGACTATAAGTCAACCCTAATCTGAACCATTTAATTTAACGAATAAAAGTCATCAACCCTAATCTATTAATTTAATATTAAATTCGTGTGAAAATCCTAAATTTTGTAAAAAACTAACAGCTTGATCAAGCTATAATTCCTTTAAACACGCGTCCAAGTGGCCACGTGTACTTTAAACACGCGTCCAAGTGGCCACGTGTATTTTATACACGCGTCTATTTGGCCACGTGTATTTTATACACGTGGCTAACTGTTTTTGGAAATTTGTACACTATAAATTAAATATATTTAAACTATACCATCAGGAATTTGGCCACGTTGCCTTAAGCAACGTGGCCAATTTGTGCAGGTAGGCGCGCAGGACAATTCCCGCGCACCCACTTGCCCATTACTTTGAAATATAATATATATATATATATATATATATATATTATACTTGGTTTATTGGTTTAGAAAGACATGCATCGATTTGTGCAGGAGGATATCCTCCGTCTTCATTTTCCTATTTCTCTAAGTGTTCTCTCTCTCTCTCTCCCTCTCTCTCTCTCTCTATCTCTCCAAACTTCGGCCAGCCAGTACATCATTGGCTGGTAAGACAACGGTAGTACGGTACCCTCTCACTCTCTCTCTCTCTCTCTTTCTCTCTATCTCTCCAAACTCCGGCCGGCCATGTCCATGTCCGTTTGTCCAACTAAAAAAAGAATTTAACAAAAACAAGAAACAAGAAAAAAAAAATTAAAAAGGAATTTAACAAAAAAAATTAATTAAATGAAAAAGAAATTAACAAAATAAAAAAAATAAAAAATAATTAATTAATTAATTTAAAAAAAATTAAATTTCTAAAATTTGCACGTGACTGACAATTAACCACGTGTATTTATAACTGTCAGTCACGTGTATATAAATACATGTGACTGACTGTCAGCCACGTGTTTTACTATACACATGGCTTTGTAGCCACGTGTTTTACTGTACACATGGCTAATTGTACAATTAGCTACACCCGGATCTAACAAGCACCGAACACGTGGCCATTTACACGTGTCTAACTGTTTGCCACGTGTATAGTGTCCGTACTCGTGGCGAAATGCAAGTGGCAAATCACAAAAATTTTTGTAGTGGTATTTTGAGAATTTTAACAGGATTTAACAGTAAATTCTAACAGAATATTCTTAAGTAAGACGTTTGGAAATGTGGATACCTCAATTTGAGACGTTTACTAATTTAATACCCTTATTTTAAAACGGTGTATAATTCGACATCCTTTTAAGAAGTTATCTCTTATACATATAAAAGAGCGCCGAAGAATCTACCTTTTCTTTCACCGATGTTCTATAAAATTCCAAACCATTAATGTTGGCTGTGACTGTTCAATCGAAGGCTACCAAATCCAAAGCAGCAATGGTTGACTGGGCGCCCGTTTTACTTGGGTTACTGCTATTCCCCTGGCCTCCTATTCCAATTACCCGGGAACAGCCGCCACATCGAATTTGGCAGCCTCACCACCAATGGGAAGGCCATACTCGTCCACACCCTCCTTTTCTTCGTCATCTTCACTATCGATCCTCATATTGGCGGTTGGCGTGCACATTTTCACTGGCTGATTTCATGTTACTCACCATCACAATCTTATGTACGTGAATGTGGCTTCATATCCAATGCAATTTTTGCTCCATTAGATTTTACTAACCCTTGGGAGACTTTGTCGATCAGTCACTGTTTTTTTGCACTGGCCTGGCGTGCGTGGTTGGTTTGTTGTTTTTTTTTTTTTTTTTTAAAAAAAAAATGGTTGGTTTGTTGTTTTGGATCTAACTTAAGTGGTGTAAAAAGAAAAAAAAAAAAAAAATTACAGTCTTTGCAACGGTCCAAATTTAATTTTACTATTTATAGAACCCAGCTGAAGGCAGGCATTTTATAACTTTTATTAAATATATTTTGAAAAAAATTCCAGTGGAGGCAGGTTGGAATTTTGTCAGAAACGAGGAGTAACTCCGCCCTTGCCTTTGACTTTCATCGGAAACGGAAATGGACCTCTGCCCCTGCCTCCGCCTGTGTTGGAAGCCGGCCCATGCTGGTCTGAACTGGATCAGTGGTCGGAATTGCAGAATTATGCACAGCCCTAGAGAAATAGGTTGGATAGAGAGGGGACTAATTGGGTAGTAGATTGTCCCTTTAACACAGAAAGAGTGTAACTGTAAGTGAAAATAATTTATTGGCATAAATGTGAGTCATCAAATTTTGAGTCACTTCTAATATCAGGAAGGTACAAATTATGGTTTTGCTTGTTTAAAAGAAAGGAGAGATTATAAATAGGATGATGATGATAATTGATAAGTATGAGGATGAGGAGAGGAGCATCACATAATTATATAAATTAAGTCATGTTTGCTCTCTCTTTCTTTCTTTTTTTCAAAGAAAACATCCAAACATAAGGGCAATGTTTCTAGGTGATTGTTCGGAAGGGAGCAATCTGACACTTGTGATTGAAAATCGGCAAGTGATATGTAAGTATGCATTATATAAAGGTGGAATACGATAGTGCTTTTAATAATTCATGAAACCCAAGAGCTTATCTCTTACTAATTATATAAATAAAATTCTGAGTCTCCTAACTTTGGACTGCGGTCATGCATGTGTCCAAGTTGGGATTCAGGTGTCACCAAGAGATGAAGATGCTATTACTATCTTAGATGTCTCATATGATTACCAGTCAGATAGATGTGAAAAAATATCAAGTCAATAAATGAACCAGTTGGATCTATAAATGTAAAATTTACATTATCGCTAATTCAATAATGGTTGTTTTTTTTGTTGGAACTTGTAACTCTATTTTATTTTTTATTTTTTATTTTTTTTTATTTTTTTTAAAAATGAACTGTCACAGTATTGGCACTTCACTTCAACAACCCTTTGCTTTTTGATGTGCCCTGGTTGCTTGCACATCAGTTAGGGTATACAAATTGAATTGGTCAGCACGACAACCCATATGGTTAGACCTAGTTTCCTCTGATGTAGTGGTACATTGGCATTCACTCCTCAAGGTTATCTATGTGTGTCACCTTGGTCATGATTTTACTTTATGCTATTATGTTTCTTACTTATTGCATTCCAGTTGGTCTTGTCATGTTAAGTTTACATCTACATGCAGGTGGGAGCTACTCTAGATTCTGTAGAGCAACTTGTGGAAGAACAAGGTCTGGACCCATTGTTTTTGAATAAGTAGGTATCTTCTAATTTCTGATGGATGTGCATTCAAATATATGGTTGGTTGGCTGGTGAAATTGCTGGGAACAACTAGGTAGATATTATTATTATTTGATCATGTACTATTTGTTGTAATTACTAATTAGACTTCGGCCCTTCCTCTCAATTTGGATGTCTGTGGAACCTTGGAGCATATTTATGGGTACATACAATGATAAGTAATGAAAATTCTATTAGAACTATGAGTAACCATAGATATTTTTGTGTGCCAGAAATGAATTTTTCTTTTTCTTTTTTGTCATTTCGAATTGTGTGCTATGGGATATGTGTATGGCAGAGACTTGTTTATCCTTTATATATTTATTTATTTTGTTGTTGTTTTGTTTGCAAAACTCCTAAATCCCTTACTGCAATGAAGCAATAATGTACATCAAAAGATGATTTTGATCGGTTATGTACCCGACTATTGTGGGACTAATCATGACAAATAATTGGATTTCTTTATTTTTATTAAAATTTTAGTGTAATATGGATAATGCTCTTGTGCATAAGACCAATGGTTTGAATTGATTACGTACTCACCTATCGTGAGACTAATCATGATAAATTGGGATGATTATTTTGTGAACTGCAATTTTACTGATGTCCATACAGATAATTGATTTGCCAATATGGCAAATCATTATTTTGGTAGGATGCTTAGGACGGTAGAGAAATTATTAAATGCTCTACACTTGATGACTAAGTCTTATCCTCTTGATAGCGGGTCATCTTAAGTCGTTGTATTTAATTATTTTGCTTTATCATGTGTATGAGTTCATTATGTGTGGAACTCTAGCATTAAATTTTGAGATAAACAATTTCCGTAAGAGTTTATTGTGCATATGACTCTAGCATGAAAAATATGATGACTATATGAGTGCATGTTTTTGTTTTTACATGCAGAATAAAGTCTTGTGGTGATGTTCTTAGCTTTGGAAAATCAAGATCTGTCTCTCCCATTATCAGCCATCAAAATTCTAACAGGGACTAAATTGGTGCAAGTGTGTTTTGAGTCTAATATGGTTGATGTGCCCTTTCACACTTGGTGGTTGGATACTGGTGCAAATATTCATGTTACAAATTTCTTGCACGAATTACAAAATAGCAAAAAGTCGAGTAATGAGGAGTTGAAGGTGAACATGGGAAACAGTGTGAAGGTTGAAGTTGAATACATTTGTACCGCAAAGCTTGTTTTGGCTTCTGGGCATTTTTTGGATCTAAAAGGTATGGCTTTTGTACCTTCTATTAGGAGAAACCTATCTCTATTTCTGTTTTGGACAAGTGTGGATACAATTTTGAGATTGAAAATGGAATGATTATCATTTATCATAATTCTGTTGTGGTTGGTTCTGGCACATTATGTGATGGTTTATACAAGATTGACTTGATGCCTTCTTTATATCATTTCTCTTCTAGTGCTCCTTCTGTGAATGTTGTACTTGGTTCCAAGCGTAGTATGGACATTGAGACTTCCTCTATTTTGTGGCACTGACGTTTGTGACATATTTCTAGGCCAGAATGGAAAAGTTGATTAAAAATGGTATTCTTGTTAACCTAGATTTTTCTAATTTTGATATGTGTGTTGATTGTGTTAAAGGGAAGCTTACTTCTAAAACTAGAAGACAAAAGGATGGGAGAAGTAAGAATGTCCTAGAACTGATACACACTGATATATGTGGACCCATTACTCTTGCTACTTTGGGAAATTATAGGTACTTCATCACTTTTATTGATGATTATTCACGTTATGGTCACATTGAGCTTATTCGTGAAAAGTCGGAATCTTTAGATGCTTTTAAAATTTTTAAGGCTTCTGTTGAAATTCAGAGAAATAAAAATGTTAAAGTTGTAAGATCATATAGAAGTGGTGAGTATTATGGGAGATATGATGAAACTAGGCAAAATGCAGGACCTTTTGCAAGATTTCTTCAAGCGTGTGGGATTGAGGCACAATATACAATGCCTGGAACTCCTGAGAAAAATGGGGTTGCAGAATGAAGAAATCATACTTTGATGGAGATGGTGAGATGTATGCTTAGTCATTCTTCCCTACCTGAATTCTTATGGGGAGAGGCCTTAAAAACTGCAACTTACATTTTAAATCAAGTACCTAGTAAGTCAGTTCCTAAAACCCCTTATGAGTTGTGGTCAGGAAAAAGGCCTAGTTTGCTCCATTTTCATGTTTGGGGTTGTAGGGCGGAAGTGAGAATTCATAATCCACAGTTGAAGAAACTCGATCCTAAGACCATTTCTAGATTTTACTGCCCATTTCATGTGACTAGAATCATCGAGTCAAATCATGCCATTTATTTTGAAAATGATTTTCAGAGTGGGTGTTCTATACCTCGTGAGATCTCTTTTAGGGAGGAGCATGCTGTTATCCCAGTGCCTCTTATTTCACCTCTTTTGTCTGCACCTCTTTCTATAGAGCAATCTGTTGTTGTTGCTCAAAAACTTGTTACTAACACTGAACCCATTGTGGATGAGGGGACAACTGATAATGTTTGTTTGAGAAAATCGCAAAGGACACGTAGGCCAGTGGTTTCTGATGACTATGTGGTCTATTTGCAGGAGCATGAGTTTAGTGTTGGAATGTCTGTTGATCCAACTACTCTCCAGGAGGCCATTGATGGTCCACAGTCTTCGCATTGGTTAGAGGCTATGCATGATGAGATGACATCCATGTGTAATTTGGTTGTATTACCAAATAGTTGCAGACTAATTGGCTGCAAATGGGTGTTCAAGACAAAACATGATTCTAAAGGCTTGGTAGAAAGGTATAAGGCTAGACTTGTGGTAAGGGTTTTAAGCAAAGGGAGGGCATTGACTATAAAGACACTTTTTCACCTGTTTCTACCGAGGATTCTTTTCGGATAATCATGGCACTAGTAGCTTATTACGACTTGGAGGTAAATCAAATGGATGTCAAAACAGCTTTTTTCAATTGGGATCTATTCAAAGATGTCTATATGGAGCAACCATATAGTTTTCAGGTGAATGGTAAATAACATATGGTGTTCAAGCTTAAAAGGTCTATTTATGGGCTTAAACAAGCTTCAAGACAGTGGTACTTGAAATTTGATGAAATTATCACCTCTTGTAGTTTCAAGGAAAATGTCATTGATCAATGTATGTATCTAAAGGTCAGTGGGAGCAGATATATTTTTCTTGTGCTTTATGTGGATGATATATTGCTTGTAGCAAATGATAATGGGTTCCTGTTTGAAATTAAGCGCATGAAAGACCTTGGTGAAGCCTCTTATGTATTAGGTGTACAGATTCTTCGTGACCAAACTAATAGTGTTCTTGGGTTGTCTTAAAAAGCCTATATTGACTGAGTTTTGAGTAGGTTTCATATGCAGTCATGCTCTCCTAGGAAGGCACCAATTGTGAAAGGTGATGTATTTTTAAAGTCTCAATGTCCCCAGAATGATAATGAAAGAACTCAGATGCAAGCAGTTCCATATGCATCAGTTGTGGGCAGCTTAATGTATGCTCAAGTATGTACACGACCTGACATTTCTTATGTTGTAGTATACTTGGGAGATACTTGAGTGATCTAGGTTTAAGTCACTGGACAGCTGCAAAGAAAGAACTGAGATACTTGAAGGGAACCAAAGATTTTATGCTGACATATCGACGATCTGACATTCTTGATGTAGTTGGATATTCCGATGCGGGCTTTGCAGGTTGTTCAGATGATAGGAGATCCACTTCTGGATATATTTTTATGATGGCAGGAGGAGCTGTTTCGTGGAAAAATGTCGAACAAACGCTTACAGCTTCCTCAACTATGGAGGCAAAGTATATAGCTTGTTACCAAGCTACATGTCAAGCTATATGGCTACAGAATTTTATCTCAGGGCTGGATATTATGGATACCATTGTGAAGCCACTGACGATATTTTGTGATAATTCTGCAGCTGTTTCTTCCTCTTAGAACACTGGAAGCTCCTCGCGATCCAAACATATTGTTATAAAAATTTTGTTTGTTAGAGAGAAAGTAGTTGAGTCTCACATATGTGTAGTGCATATTCCCACAGAACATATGTTAGCGGATCCGCTAACTAAGGGGTTGTCTCCTAAAGTGTTTCAAAAGCATGTGACTCATATGGGTTTGTTAGAGTCTTCAGTTCTATTGAGCTAGTGGGAGTTATGTGTGGTTTATTGTTGTGTATCGTGAGTACTCATTTTGTGTTGTCATGTATTGTACGTTCTGCACGCATTTGAATGAACTATGACATTAGTGTTGTGATACAAGACATTGTTTATGAGTCTCGGTTGATTTCATATGAATATATATATATATAGTGATCACTATTGTGCTATTTGTGTTTTACACTTGGATTCTATGTTTTGATCACGTGATTGTAAGTGCTTGTTGTATGTTATGTATCCTCTCGATGTATTATAACTTATCACTTGCAAACACTTTTGGATCATACGGTGTTTTGAAATGCATATTTGCGTTTGTTTTGTGCTTAAGTGACTTATGTTGTCCAAGTGGGAGATTGTTATATTTACTCTTGTTGGGTGCACTAGCATAGTCCCTTTTTATTTTGGGCCTATAATGGGTTAGGCCTATTATGTAAGCACTTGAGGAAACCATGTACTCTTACCCTATAAATAAATGGAGTTGGTACATTAGACTTCATTAGGTCATCTAAAAATTAGGGTTGAGAAACTAGACTCCTTCACACACACTACAAACAGGACGACGGTTGGAAAATCAGAGATGACAAACTCATCATCAAACAATAAAGGTACGTTTATATCTTGTTTCTTCACATGTTATGAAGTAAGACAGATTAATATGGGTTATTTCTAACATATAAAACTTCTGTTGTGGTTTTGAAGTATGTCCAGGTGACCCTTTTTGGCTTGATATTGAATTTAACTTGCAGGTCATGAGTCCCGATAATAAATTTAGCTTGTTGTTCTAAACTATAATAGGGATAGAGATGGTTATGTACAAAGGTGAATACAGTTTTAGATATGGATACCGCATGTGGGAGTAATTCCCAGTAAAATAGAAACCATGGGCCAATAAAGAGATGAGGTAAGTTTATTTGAAGGGAAGTGACATGTTATTTCATGACAATTAAGTACCAAACAGAGCAATTCGTTATAACCCTACTGGCTAGCTACTGCCGTTTTCTGTATCTATCTGCCTACTGCCGTTGAGACTGCTGGTTGAATTAGAATAAATGGTTTTTTTGTCCTTTAATTATACGAAAAATTGCAGAGTGGCTTTGGGCCTCTTGAGACCTTAAAAGGCTTGGATTAGCAAATGGTAGCAGAGGGTGTGGGCTTTGTAGACCAAGAGGGTCACCAGGCACCGACACCTAGGTAACCAGGTACTCCATATTGTGATAATATTGTTACTTGTCATACTTCAAATGGCTTATTCTTGGTTAGAATCTTTGGATGAAGATGAGGTGGTGAAGTAGAAACAAATTTCTTGCATGTTGGCGAAGTCAAAGGGTTGAATAAGTGAAACGCTGTGTTTGGATTATAAAACGTGTTTGAGTCAATAATGGGCTTTCAGGTCCTACGTGGTTTCTGTGTAATAACTGATTGTAATTGGTTACTTTGTAGTTAATTAGGGGCTCACCTGTCTATAAAAAGCCCATATATATACGAAGAAAGTTTACCCAAAATTGTTTCTTGTAAATGGAGAGGTCATTTTTTATTCAACTTTCATCTATTTCACGGCATTAATTCCTTCTATTTCCATAATCTTTCCTTTACAGTTTACGTCTCAAGAACCATTTCTATCCAATCCGAATACAAAAAGAAGAAAATACATTGCATGCACCCCATCATACGGAACTAGTTTGGGGCAGGTTCTAAAAGGGACTAGCCTCCAAACAACGAGTTTGGAGATTCAAAATTCGATCAGGATCCGTTTTTATTAATCAGACGGTGCCTAGATACTAAATAGGCCTACAATATTCTAGAAAGATAACAATTAATGATCCCAAACTAACGTGCCACATCTACAAACGTAAAAGAGATAAAACATAACAATTGCTAAACATTATCAATGACGACTTGGCCGGGTACACTTTGAGGTCTAATTAAGCATTTCAAATGCTTTCGTAGAGGCCGTTCCGGAATGGGCTTCTCTTCCTCCTCTGGCCGCAATGTGGATCTCTGCGCGTCTTCACTGTTTTTTTTTTTTTTTTTTTTTAACGTAAAAACCTTATTCATTACTGGAAAAGCATACCCCAAAGGGTTACAAAGACTAGATAGCCAAATACACAATCGAGAGCATCGAAGGCAATTACAGCGCCCGTAGGTGAAACTAACAACGCCCAAAGGATAAGGTAGTGACTAGAGGTAAAGAACCTCTACCCACTAAGTCAGGAAAATCCTAGCTTAAAGCAGCTGCCAAAACGGTAGGCTGTGAAACAAGATAAGAATATACATCAAACAACCAGAAAACCCAGGAATACAAGCATCGGAAAAAAACCGCCGGAAACCAGCGCGTGTAGAACACGCGCCTTCTCCAGGAACCCCCCCAACGTCAGACGACCTTCAGAAGTCCAGATCGGCACCTTCCGAAGTCGGTAAAGCAAGCCGTAACCCACACACGCGAGGACAAGAAGGAAGACCCCCGGCATGTGCTGGTCACGCGCCGAATAGGAGCAAGCTACACAGTCTCGCCGGGTGACCATCGTGACCGGAGAGGGTCGAAGACCGCATCATGAAGGTTCTTATCAAAGAAAAACCAACCAAGGTTAATAGATCTAGCTTTGAACAACATCTCCATCAGCAATCCTCCAACACCCGCCTTTCTCCATGAGCCAGAACTTGAAGTCCTCTGCTTGCACCAATAAAGACAAAGCAAAACAAAGAAAAGGAAAACAACAGCCTTCACCAGTGCTAACACTGGGAGGAAAAACTCCAACAGCCCTAGAGGCTTGGAGAAAACAGCCATCACTGGAAACTAGCTAGGGGGAACAAAATACCCTAGCCCTAGCGACCAAGGGGAACAAAAAACTAAACCAAAGCCAAGAGGAGGAGGCGCGAGGCCTCCCCCCCGGCAAACAAGTTTCACCCTTTCCTCTCTCTCTCTAGAAAACTCTCGGACGTTCTCTCTCATCTAGGCCCTCCCAAGGAGTCATTTCGCGCGTCTTGACTGTTATTTCATTCTAAAGTTAGTTTTTTCATACATGTGTGATAAGCTTGCATGGTGTACACGTGTGATTTTTAATAAAGATCATCTTAGCACATACAGATAACGCCATCTTTGCTCAAGACGTAAATGCCTAAGACAAGAACACTGAGAATCACATAATATATATTGCGGTGATGCCATATATGTATATATAAATATAAATGCAATGGCACGATGAAATATCTAGGATTTTTTTTTTTTTTTTTTCAATGCAATTCACCTTTTGAACTTGATAACTTATATATTAAGATCGTTACAACATCGATCAAACACTACTAAATACCAAACTCTCCACAGATTTGAACTCTTGCGCTTTACTTAGAAGGTAGCTCTCAGCCACTACGTACACACGTCATTATTAGATGTGCTCATTCAATTTGTATGTACGTACCAATTCATTTTGCAGTTTCTTGTTTCTTATATAGTTTTATATTCTATTTCTAAGCCAATGAAATATGGATTAAGAAAAATGAACCTTTGTCCTTACCTTTATAGCAGATCTAGGAAGGATGACCATCAGGCTTACATTGTCACACATGCATGGTTCCATCCGGCTGATATAGACCATAATTCCTTTCTGATGTTGGCCTAGGCTTCAAATCTTCGTTGAACAAAGCAAATAAATAAACTTCAAGCGTCATATCAGGCCTCAAAGGTGTTCCTTCATTTTTAAATTGTCGTCTCACCAGATTCCATAGTAAGCGGCGGCATTTTCTAAAGTTGCACCAATTAATTTCATTGGGGTCTCCTTTTGACTGCCAACCAGTCTCAAAAATCCGAACTTTTATTCCACTAAAGCCCATCCTAACAATAGAGCAGATATTGTTAAAGTATTAATTAAGTGATTAAGTTTACCTCTTCCTATCAGCTTAAATTTTTGGAATAAGTGGTAATCTAACATAGTATCAGAGCCAAAGGTCATGAGTTCGAACCTTGAGTCCGTCATTTACCTCCCGTTTCAATAAAATATTTCACGTGTTTGGCCTCACCTATCAAAAGGAAGTCTCAGCCCACACGTGAGGGAGAGTGTTAAAGTATTAATTAAGTGATTAAATTTACCTTTTCCTATCAGCTTAAGCTTTTGGGATAAGTGGTAATCTAATAGATATAATTGCATCTGCTTGAGCATACAAAATATTATCATAATTTAGGTTGGTGTACGTGTGGGTTCATGCCTCTTGTTTTAAAACCAAATAGAACATAATCCAAAAAAAAATACTATTTCGATTGTCTTTGTAAACAAACATGTATTTCTCACGTGTTATATTTAATAAAACGTGTATTTTTCACATGTTAAAAAATACATGAAATGGGTCATCTTCCTCCGCCGTGTCTTCTGTGAGATTTGGTTGAATTTTGAGTCGAAATCTTTGAATCTAAATCTACGCTCATTCGTTAAGTTTTGCGCGACACGTACCTCTTCAGTAGGTTCACCGGCGTTTTCTGCGTCTACCGATGCTCTGGGCGTTTTTGTTAAACCTTTGTGTTCATCTTCTCCATGTTTATCTTTGGAATTGTGTTTTGGTCCTATAGACTTTTAATACACATTTAACAACCTTTACTGGTGGCCCAATTTTTTGGCATCAGCGTACTTATTTTCTTAGGTTTTCTTTGTTGGGTTGTCCAACATTAAATTGTTGTATTTTTTTTTAACTGTTTGTAATTTTTTTCGTGTATCTATAAAAAGTAATAATAATAATTAATTATCAGAAGAAACTCTAGCAATGAGAACAATAAATGCTTCATAATTAATTATCAGAAATTGTCAGATGAAAATTAATAGTCATCTAGAGCAACCAATTGGCTACGATGTACAATACATAAAATCCAACAAGGATTCGGCTCCTATGCAGTACAATGAAAGTACTGCATATTTGCGATTATAAAATGGATGGAGAAGATTGATGGCAAAAATTTTAAAACACATGACGTCATTTTTAAAAAGGAAGAAAAAGATTCATTTAAACAGTACAAACGTCAAATTTCAAAGACAAACATGTTAAGACAAGTTTTTGATTTGGTCACACAAGCTTTTATAAAATGCTTTTGTCTTTCCCTTCAAAATAATAAGCTTGGTAAGGATGCTTGATGGGTACCAACTGATCCCCCACTTCAATGCATAAGTTAACTCTTTGAATAATCTGTATAAATGCCTTAATAACAATACTTTCAGCTAGAGAGAAATACCTAAAGGTAGGCATGTATTTATACTAAAGGATGGAATCGATTTTCCTCGGAAACGGTGGAAATCGGCTCTCTAATCGTAGGTCTCTATTTTCAAAACGCGAGTATTCATGCGGTCTGAAACGTGGGTCTTCGTATCTTCCAGGACGTAGGTTGCCACTTGTCGGATAGGCGCATCTACTTGTATCTAGATCATTCGGCTTTCTCATGGCTTTCTATGAGTTTGCTTCCGACTGGGCTTGGTTGGGTCATGTGATGGATCATGAGGCCCATCTCTTGGGCCCGGGGCGAGGCGCCCGGTCAATGGGCTCGGTAAACGGTCTTCCTTGGACTAGTTAGCAAATGGGCCGAGTTGAGCTCCCAGACCCATTTACTAACTACTAGGAATAATTGCCAACACGTGAACTTCTTACCATTCATAAAGCGGTTCAAACACGAAAAAAATAAAAAATAAAAAATAAAATAAAAAAATCCAAGGCACTATTTTCTCTCGCTTCCTTGTCATACTCACGAGCAAACCAGCAAGAGCTTCAAGGACCACCTAGGGGTGTAAACGAGCCTATCTTGAGCAGGTATTGGTTGTTCGGGATCGGCTCGTCTAATTTTTTCTTGAGTTCGAGCTCGAGCTTAACACGAGCCTCATTTTTGTGTTCGAGCTTGGCTCGCAAGGGGGGATCTCTGTGCGAACTCGAGCTCGATCATACTGGCTGATCTCAAGTTCGAATGCTCGACTCGAGTTGGAGCATTTTAAGCTTTGAAAAAAATCAAGTACAAAAATAAACAAATCTTATTAATTGATTTCTCCAAACAACATAACATAAATTTGCTTCATGAAATCACGATGTGGCGCTCCTTGATGGGTAGTGAGTAGAGGTAGATCTACTCCAATGACTTTATTTTGATGGCTTTCACGTGACGCCCCCGCTTCGTCACCAGCACCCACTTCTGTATTGAAATCCATACGCATTCAATAATAGAGATCTTAGTAGCTATGCAAGGGCCAATGAATTATGAGTAAGGAGAAATTTTTCATCAAAAAAAGTAAGGAGAAATTCATGAGGTGTTTGTGCGAATGAAATATTAGATACAAAAGCGAGATAAGGGGAGAGGGAAGAACATAAGAATGAGACATGAAAATGGGAAATTGTTGTACGTTCTGGAGCGGATTGAAAGCATCCCTAAAACAAGTGAGTCTGTGACTGTTTGGGACGCATGGCTGATGGATGGTTGCATAAATGAGGGGAATTGATTATAGCTGTATGCAATTATCTTGCAACGAACGGCTCAGATTCATCAACATAAGATCGCACGACCTATAAAATTAAGGAAATGAAACGTTTTTTTATGGAGCAGCCTGTGTGAATTATGAGCGTGGTTTACCGTGCCGACTGCCGAGCTGTAGTCAGCTTCACTACATCAGTACGTCAGGTTGTCAAGACTCAAAAGACTAAAAACCTTGGGAAAGCAAACAGGTCAGGCACGCGTGAGTCGCGACGCTGCAGTGAGGAAAAGATTCAAACGTTTTGAACTTTTGTCGGGCTTGTTTGGTACCATTCCCCTTCCTCACTTATCCCAAAAATAACTAACTTCAAAACATTCCAACTTTACATCACATCAATAATTTTTTATTATTATTTAAATAAAAAAATTCACTACAATACAAAAAATTTTCACTTTTCTATACAAATTCTTTTTACTTTTTATCACATCTATCAATTCTAACTCCCACTACCAATCCCCCTTCCCTTCCCCTTCCCTTACCAAACAAGCCCGTCATGTTTGATAAGAATTTTTTTTTTTTATTGGGCAGGTGAGAATTTGAGTCGGTCAGAATACAAATAAAAAATAAAGTGAGAATTTGAGTCTCCTTGTTTTGAAAAAAGCTAAAATAAAATAAAATAAAAATACCATCAACACATTCATTACGGGGTGGATTCATCACATGTAGACTCCATTTCATGTGAGAGGAATATGTAATGGGTGTGTTGGCGGTGTTTTTTTTCAACACCCTTCTTAATAAAAAAAATTGAAAACTCATAAAAACACACCATTTCATTCTTGAAAAGTTGCTTTATTTGCTTACAAAACACACCGTTTCAACTTTAAAACAAAACAAAAAAAAATGTTTATATAATTAGTAAACTAGACCCCTAATAATAAATTTAATAAATATATAATTTAATAAAAAAAATTGAAGATTCATAAAAACCCACCGACCACCGTTTCAACTTAAAAAAAAAAAAAAAAAAAAAAGAAGAAGAAGAAGAAGAAAGAAAGAAAGAAATTGTTTATATAATTAGCACTTAATAATAAATTAAAGTGATGTATATTATTTGCACGCAAGTTGCACACACAATGCCTTTTTTGGTCGTATTTTTTATTTTTTTAAAAAAGCAAAAAGGCATTGCGTGTATAATATGTATGCAAATAACATAAGAATTAGTAAGAACATGCTATGCAACTAGGAGAAAAAAATAAATTTTGGTTTATTAGGTAAATTTGGTCAATTTCATTTCCATATTTGCATTTTTCAAGACCTTTTATGATATTAAGATTCCAATACTTATATGTAGATTTGGTCAATACTTACATACTTAATATAGATAGATATAATGATCGTATCATATGATCTAAGCATGATCATATAAGCTCATACTAAAAGGTATTATCATTTGATTTTGGGCACTAAAAAAAATAAAACAATAGTCAATATAAATGCTAACTAACATATATTAAGTAAAAACATTAACAATGATAATTATTATATTATGATATGATTCATATGGTCAATGGTCCTATATATATTAATGTAATGATAATACTTTTTTTTTTTAAGTTTATTTATAATACTAATTATATCATATCTAACGGTTATATAGCACAATGTTAGATCATATAATATAGATTCTAATGATAAATACGGTTAATACCTAACTTGTTATTATAATTAATATATTGGCTATTACAATCCTAATAACTTAATTTTGGATTATATAATATTCACATTGTCATTATATATGAATAATATGATTAAGTTTCAAAAGTATCGTTATATGATTAATGTGAATTCATACTTACTAACTTATGTATGTATGTAATCTATATATCTAGTCGTGGTATCTAAATATTACTAATAATTATTAAATATTTAAAATCTTAAATCATATTTAATCAGGGTATTAGTGTATGAGTGTATCTAAGCATCTAAATACTTAACCATTGTATTTGTATGAATTTATATATTTATATGACATTATGTAGCTATAATTTATACTTATAACTTAATTTATAATTATATATATATATATATATTTATGACTATGAATTATGAATTATATCATATCACTTTATTTATGAGATTATTTATGAATCTATGATAAGTATTATCATTATGAGTTATAAATCATAATTATCATAATTCATAAACTATCTACTAATAAGTATTATCATTATAGTATTATCATATGATAACATATTAACATGATCTAACAATTCGTACAATCTTAGATCTTGGATCCCGTGATGTAATGATTATTAAATATCTAATGATAATACATATAACAGATAATAAAGTGATTCATGTCATATGTCACAATGTTATATTATTATACAGTCATATAGTCATATTATATGATATGAATAATATGATTAAGTATCTAGATTGTCATTATATCATATGACTAACAATTAATATTATTCACTTTTACTATTTTATATACATATAACCAATTAGCATATACTGACCAATGACCATTGCTTTTGTTACTTAATTTATGCTTACTTATAGTACATTGTTTATTAATATACTATATTATAACTTATTTTTTTAATATATATATACACACGAGTCAATCCTTATACGAGCGGGTTCACGAGTTTTAATCGAGTCGAACCAAGTTTATACGAGTTTGTATCATTTAATAATCGGCTTTAATTTCGTGTTTACAAGTAGCTCATTTAATAATCAATTTGAACACAAGTCGAGTTTATTATAGCCGATCTCGAGTAAGCTCACGAGTAGCTCAACTTGTTTACACCCCTAATTGCAGCCTTGACCAACTCGTTTCCATGAAGGAGAAAATAAGCTTTTATAGCCATTCTGGTTGCCTTCTGCATTGCTCTCTTGTCGACTGATCTGAAGCTAACATTCACCATCCTCTTTCTTCTCCCCCCCACCCCCACCCCTTTTTGTTGGGTGCCTTTCTAAAAGAACAACAAAAAAATTAACTTAAGGTGTTATCTATTATGGATTGCATTTTCAGTTAATAGTTATAATTACGGCTCACGATTTGTGTTTGTGTGTTGAATTCAGATAGTATTGAAGAATGTGTAGAAGATTACATAGGTTAATCTTAATCTGACCTAGCTATTTAATTAAACGTGTCAGACCCTTGAACCGTAATCCGCTAATTTCGTATTGAGTTCATGTTGGATTCGCAGATCTTGTAAAAATGGTCAGCCATAAATATTACATGTCGAATTCTGGTTGTGTCTAGACATGTATTAAGATGACTATAGGTCAATCATAATCCGAACCATTTAATTTAACGAATAAGAGTCATCAACCCTAATCTATTAATTAAATATTAAATTCGTGCCAAATTCATAAATTTTGTAAAAAACTATCAGCTCAAGCTATAATTCCTTCACGGTTGCAGCTAAAATGTCATATGAGACTCATATCCTACTAATCACAAGGATTTCCTGGATGCCAACGTTTGGACTTTGGAGCATGCAACACTAGTGCCTATCAAACAGCCATCAAACTCACAGGAAGCTTATCTTGAGACTCAAAAGTCAAAACCGTATGAATTAACCAGCCAAAATTTTATTCCTATTCTTGTGCTCCTCCCCAATGACAGCCTCTCCATTAACATATGGATATATGTCCAAGTTGCCCAAAGAGTTTTGCCATTGAGTGTGAGGGTAGATCATGTTATAATCCGATCACCAAATCTGGGGTATACGAAGATTTAGTATATTTGATGCTTCATATGGATCTTAAAAATTCTGCACAAAATTCGGACGCAGAACGAAAGAAAATACCCTGGTGCCGAGGTGTCCAGCCAAGTGATGAGCCCAACATCCTAGACTATCTCACGAGCATTATTGAAAAGAAAGACATTTAGCCAGAGTGATTAAGTAAGTAGAAGATCGTCAAAGTGTCTGACATTGTCAAAAGATACATGATCTGAAGACTTTATAAGTCATGAACACCCCTCATCTTTTAATCATTTTTTAAAAGTGAATAAGGCTCATAAACTTATAAAAAATGAGATGCAAAACTCAACAATTGGGTCTCGTTGTGATGCATTTCTTTACCGGAAAGAAAGAGGCATTAAACGGATAAAGTGAGAGATGCTCAAATCAATCAAATCTTTAGATGCATGCTGTGATATATAATACATTTCTTGAAAGAAAAGAATAAATTTTTAAAGTGACCCCTTTGTTTTCAATCTTCCAACTATATTCAAAATACAAACACAGTTTTCTTTTGAACATAAAAGACAGCTGAAGAATCCACCTTTTCTTTCACCAATGTTCTATAAAATTCCAAACCATTGTTGGCTGTGACTGTTCAATCGAAGGCTACCAAATCCAAAGCAGCAATGGTTGACTGGGCTCCCGTTTTAATTGGGTTACTGCTATTCATACTCCTCTCCCCTGGCCTCCTATTCCAGTTACCCGGGAACAGCCGCCACATCGAATTTGGCAGCCGCACCACCAATGGGAAGGCCATGATCGTCCACACCCTCCTTTTCTTCGTCATCTTCACTATCCTCATATTGGCGGTGGGTGTCCACATTTTCACTGGCTGATTTCATTTTACTCACCATGACCGTCTTATGTGAATGTGGCTTTCATATACCATGCATGTAATTTTTGCTCCATATCTGGGGTATACGAAGATTTAGTATATCACTTAAAATATGTCAGTATCAAAATTGATAAGAAGAGTAACATTGCTTTTGTTATCAAATGTTTCACAGTTGAAGAAATTCTCTTTATCACCTATAGGCCTAATTCGGGCTGTTCATCGATCCAAATTAAGACAACACAGAAAAGAGAGAGAACGAATTGCTGGTTTTAGGGGATTGAGAATCTGAGATAACGTGCAATCTAGAGTGTTGGTTCAAATCCTATACTTTATACCAATTGGGCTAGGTCATGCTACCTTTGACGCACATCCAATTGGGCTAGATGGGCTAACAATTGGGCATTCACAAGTAAGAGGCTGGAGGAGAGGACCCGGACGGATAGAAATTTCATTTAAACTGATGTGTTTTTTATTTTTTATTTCTTTTTTCTTTTTTCATTTACTTTTTTAACCATAAAATCACATATATTTTTTCCAGAACCTTTTAAAATATTTGTTCTTCAATTTAATTTAAAGTGAATTTACGTGAATAATATTATATACTATATTTTTATTTTATATTTTTAAATTAATTTTTAGATTTTATTTTTTTTAATATGACTAATCAAAGATTAATTAGACTGTTATAATAGTATTGAAATAATTATGAAATAAAAATAAGATATTTAATATTAAATTATTTTGATAAGTTAATTTGTTAAAATATCTAAAATAAGGTTTTAAAAGCTTTTCTAATTTGGTGAGTAAACAGTATTTCTCAACAATAAATAAGCATGGTTCACTCATTAAAATAATAAAAAAAATTATTCATTTTTTTTAATAAACAACTAAAATAGAAAAAAAATAATTTTTAACTCCCTTGAGCTAAAAATTTTTGTGAAGCGAATGCTGTAACTTATATAAGAATTTTTTGTTTTAATTTTTTTTTTTGAAAAAAAAAATTTGAAGGGAACTTTTATACAAGAAGTTAACGCAAAAGAAGCCACCCCAGATAAACCTAGTTTATCAGATCTTTATCCCAAGAAGATCGCAGCCGTTGAAAGCACAAAAAATAAATAAATAAATAAATAAACAAACAAAAGTACTGGCACGTTGAATCGTGCAATGAGTCATTTGTCACGAGAAGCATCGATACCAATGCACCTGTCTCCTTTTTTTTGACCCTTATCTCGATCTCCTTTTTCCCACTGGAACCCCACTGCTTTTTCTCAGATCTCGCTGCTTTTGCTCTGTTTTTCTCTGCAACTCTGCAAGTGATAATTTAGAAGGCATGGCGGACTGGGGGCCAGTGATAATAGCAGTGGTGCTGTTTGTGCTGTTAACTCCTGGGTTGTTGTTTCAGATACCGGCGAAGGCCAGGGTGGTCGAGTTTGGGAACATGCACACCAGTGGCGTTTCTATTTTGGTGCACGCCATCCTTTTCTTTGGCCTCATCACCATCTTCCTTATTGCCATTGGTGTTCACGTCTACGCTGGCTAATCTCTCTGTGATTAATTAATGCCCTCATTTTCTGCTTTGCTTATCATAGATCTGTTGTTTTAGGCACATCTTGTTTTTTCTCTTCTTTTCTTTGTTTGTATCAAAGCTGTTAAACGCTTCTTGCTCTGTATTTGATGGATCTCATGAACTTATGAATAGTCTTCACAAAATGGATCAGATTTCTAACTCTTATATTTTCTGTTGATCGTGTCAAAACGAAAATGAACAAATCGATTGATCCAAAATAAAACATAACAAAATTAACCATACCTGATACCTTCACACCGGTCTTCGGTCTTGGTCGAGTGAGTATACAAAAAGTCTGGCATAAAATTAATCGTGAAAAATCTTTTCCCTTTTCCTCTTTGCTCAAATCTGATGATCATAAATTTTGATAATATATCCTTAACTTAGCTTCTTCTCACGACCAAAGACGTTCGTGCGAAGCAGCTAAGTGAAGGAGATATTATCAGAATTCATGAGCACGAGACAAGGGAAGAAGAAGAACAGGGGAAAGATTCCTCATGATTAGTTTTACCATAACCAGCAGGTCGAGCGAGCTGAGTCGGAGGGTTTTCTTCTCTCTTTTTTTTTACTCTTTCTTCTCTTCTGAGATCGGGGGGTCCTTTTAAAGCCCAGTTACGGCAGAGCATCTGTCATATGAAAGATGCGCTCTCTCTCTCATTCACGTGAATTGTCAGCCACTGCGTATGGCCCATGGGCTAAATGGGCTTATTTGTCTAGGCAAATTTTGGGGTGTATACAAATTTGAATAAACTTCACTTATCCGTTTATCTTTTATCACTTTATAATAATATTTTTAAACTTTAAAAAGTATGAATAGACGGTTACCATCCTTTAGAAATTCGCAATATTAATCTTTCCATTCAATTTTACTGTTAAATCCTAATGGACGAACTGAAATCTCCAAAATATTCTCATTCAAATTTAAGTTATTTTTGTAATTTTATAAACGTCTTAGGGGTATTTTGGAGATTTCACTCTTCGACCGTTTGATTTAATGAATAACTTTGACGGAAAAGTTGATATTGCAAACTTCTGAAAAATTGTAATCATAAATTTATACTTTTAAAAGTTTAAAAGTACGATTACAAGAGTGATAAAAAATATTAGAAGTGGTAAGTGAAGTTTTTTTAAAATTTTTTTACTATTTTTTACTCAAAAATAGGGGGGATCCGAATTTGTGCCGCCTACGGTAATTTTTATACAATTAATGTGATCGTCTATAATTAATAAAAATAATTAAGGGAAAAAGTTTGGTTTTCGTAAGAGACGGTCAAATCCACAATTAAATATGTGAAGCTTATATGTGGATTCTATAAACTTAATAGTGAATTTGAAAAAAAAAAATTAAAAAAATTGGGCAAGAGATATATAGGAGAATGAAACCAAGCACATTTCATAAATTAAGAGTATATGGTTGATAAGTTAGACGCTAAGGGTGCGTTTGAGATTATGATTTCGTAGACAATAAGTGCGATTTTAAACCAAATGGCATAACATAAATCGTTTGGGAACTACGTTTTAAAAAATTGCGATTTGAAAACACAGAAAATCTGCTTTTTCAAATCTCAGGTAAGATGGGGCTTTTTTGAAAACGCATAATTTTAAATGTTAAACTGCGATTTTGCCAAACGCTTAACTGCGTTTTTAAAAATCACTTTTTTCAAATCGTACATTTTAAAATCGTGATTTTAAATCGCACTTTTTGAAATCGCAAACCCAAACGGACCTTAACTAATTAATTTTTTTTGCTTAAGTGTTTTATCAATTATAAACTGCTATATATATCAATTTATAAAAAGACTTGTAATAAAAGTTTCGGTCTCTAATAACATTCTAATTCAAATTCCTAAACCTCACACTTCTCCTTGTTAAATGTATATATAATCATAAGGGATATTATTAAGAAGAAGAATACCATACGATTGAGACAAATATTATTGTACACACCATCCAAATTCCATTTGTTACTTTTATGTCAATAATCTAGTAATAATACTACATATTTCAACATCATTTAAATTGAAAATATAGGGAACAATTGTTAGTTTTCTGTCCAATAAGCTTCTCTCAAAAAATAAAAATAAAACGTATCCAATAAGTTCCATTTTTAGCTAAAATATATCATTTAAAAATAAAAATATGAGATGTACATGTCACATTTATATTAATAACTTACTATAAACTGATTTTTTTTTTTTAAAAAAAAATAAAATAAAATTATAAGCAGAATACAACTGGAGAATTTAATTTTTATAATGCTCTAAATTGGAAGTGAGTCACTCCCTACTATTTAAGTTTGATTCCTTCACATTATTGACGAACTAAAACTTTTTCATAAATTAATCAGAATTCTAAGAATATTTCAAAATTTAATAATTGAGGCTTTTAATTGGATAACTAGGAGAGGGTTTGAGATCCCCTATAAATTAATTTTCTCGACTGCTGAATAACTTTGAAACAATTATTGATTCAAAGGAAGTCTCGTATGGTGAAATGTTAGCGCAATATAAATCAAATGCTAATTTAATAACATAAAGAAGCAACGAAATGATTTAATAAAATAAATACCTTCGGTCAAGCTTTGCTCAAATGAATATGATGAAACCTTGTTAGAAACAATTAGAGATTTTGAAAAAATAATTTTAAAGAGGTTATTATGATCTATGCATACTGAATGCATTATTGATGAAATATACATACTGTTTATTTATATGCTATATCAGAGACTCATTCAATAAAAAACCGAAGAGTATGGCTGATTTTGCTCCTCCCATTAAGGAGAAAAATCAGCACACTCACACACTATCAGGAAATGGTCTATCATGATCAGATGGTTAATGAAATAAGTCATATCATAATTATTGATGTGCCATTAGGGACATATATGAATAATGTGTTTGAGATTGTGATTTCGTAGATAAAAAAATGCGATTTTAAACCAAATCGCAGAAAATAAACCGTTTAGGAATTACGTTTTTTAAAAATTACAATTTGAAAACCCAGAAAACTGTTTTTCAAATTGTAGGCATTGGATGTTTTTTTTTAAAGGTTAACTTGTGATTCTACCAAACGCTTAGCTGCATTTTTAAAAATTACTTTTTTTTAAATCGCACATTTAATTTTTAAATTATACTTTTTGAAATCGTAAACTCAAATGTAACACCAATGTCTCTCTTATTGCTGGAAGTAAAGGATATAATTTCTTTTTAAAAATTATTATTTTTTTGGCCTTACTAAGATCAGGCTATACTCGAGTTAGATTAAAATTGGAATAAAGGCAGAGTAAGCTTGTAACCAAACACTTCAACTCTAACAACATAAACTGGAATAAGCTATTCTTGAGCTGGAATAGAAGCAAACCCGTATGATAAAAAGGCACCCAAACACCACTGTCTTCTCTATTTTTACACACGCAGAGTCTAGAAACTTGAGAAAATTTTGCAACGCCAAGCACGGTTACCTCCCACAGCCGCACACCTCCGCGTCCGCCGGGCACTGGAGTACCGGATAATCAGCAGCCACCGCACCACCGAAGCACACAGCACGTCGCTCGGATCTTCACCAGCACCCACCGGAGCAGCGCCGTCTTCCACCGCACACTTCGACGACGATCCACACACGCTCAAAAGCAACCCAACCACAACACGCAGCACTACAGGTAACGGATGAGCAATAGCCCACTGCCGCACAATCAGCACAGCACACGGCACCGCATTCTCACCCTAGCTCAACTTTCATATACTTTTGAGATTTTGGGTTTCTGTTACAGTACTGAGTCGTGCATGTTTCTAATCAGAATCACGTACAGAGAGATTGTATGGGTTCCGAAGTTGAAACACTTGAGGCGAGCTTAACGTCTATGCTTGGTCAGCTCCAAGTAGAGTGCGGCATTCTTGAAAGAATGGTGTACAAGAACAAGAACCAGCATAGGCGTTGCTCCTATTTCCAGTATCTTTTGAAGGTTCATATTCCTTACTTTCCTTTTAAGTTTTAAGAAGCTTACTCTCTGTTTGGTTTGTTTGGTCTGTGAGATTACTGATGAAAAGACAAGAAAAGAGAAGAAGTTTGTCATTATGATGCGCTAAATATGCAAAAATATTTTCTTCTAGTTTGCCCAATAGCTGTAAATTGGCTAAGTTTACTGGTAGTTTTTATTGGGTAGCACATAATTAGCAGTGTAGGAATTTTTTTTTTTTTAAAAAAAAAAACTTCTTTTTGGTTGCTACATTATTACGTTTGATAAGTAGTTCCTACATTATTACTTATGGCCAAATACAGCACTAGGTTGTACATGTCACGGATTTTTTATGTGTTTCTGCACTTCACATTACCTGTTTGGGATGTTAGGTGAGGAGGGATTTAAGGCTGCTGCAATCAGCTAAGTTGGAGGAGTTAGTAGATTCTTGCTTTTTAGTTATCACTGGGAAGAGAGCTAAACAAAAGGTGCATCTTTTAGAAAGGTAAAATTTCTCATGCCTCGTGTAGGGCATAATCATTAAATTGATGGATTGTGCACTATGAATGTTTAAATACTTGCATGTGAATGTGAAGCGAGCTTACCATAGAAAATCAAGAATGGCTGACACACAGGTTTTACATTATGGGATGGCATGATTAATTTTATGTTATGGATTCTTACTAAATTTAACAGAGAAAGTCTTACGCTTGTTGCAGAATCTGCTGTAAGATTAGTTCTTTAATTTGAATGCTAACTTTTGATGCAGGTTTGGCAATATTGTTGTTGCTATTTGACTTGAGTATCATGAGCTTGCTTGTGCATATTCCTTGACAAGTGTTTATTTCCTGTGGAAACACAATGCATGTGTACATGATTTTATATGGTTTTATTGGCCTTAGAATTGGGATGTCTGTCAAAAAACCATAGGCAGAGACCAAATGTGGTGTGCTGTCTGCTGAAACTTAGTCTTATAGTGCTTTCTTCAGGTGGGTTAATGGCATTTGTAGTTTATACTGAAACTAAAGCATCATTGTGTGTTTGGGAGTTCCTTTCAAATACAGTACTACATGGTAATAAGAAGTCCATAAAAGCTTATAGGGGCTTGATGAGCATGTATGAAATGTTGGGTCTGGTACTGATATGTACGATGGCTCTGGGATGAGAGACACAGATATGTACTGATATGAAATGTTCTCCGACAAGGGTGGCGTTCTTTGTATGGTCTGCAGCTTTAGGAAAAATATTGACCCATGACAATCTGCGAAAGAGGAATATTGTGGTTATTGAGTGGTGTTGTATGTGTAAAAAGAAGGGGGAGTCTATTGATCATCTGTTACTTCATTGCGATGCCGCCCGTGAGCTTTGGAGTTTTATGTTTTCTTTATTTGGAGTTGAGTGGGTCATGCCACAAACGGTGCTGGATTTGTTGACTACATGGGGTGCGTTTTTTGGGCATGGCCTAGCTAAAAAAGTTTGGCGGTTAGTTCCTCATTGTGTTTTGTGGAGCATTTGGCGGGAGTGGAATGCGAGGCTTTTTGAAGATGTCGAGACTGTAATGGTAGTGTTAAGGAAGCGTGTACTTAACACGCTATATCTTTGGATAGCGTCCTGTCTTTGCCACCTAGGTGTTTCTACTTTTGTAGACTTTCTAAATTTATTAGCTGTTCCTCCCGTTTAGGGGCACTCTTGTATACTTCCCGTGTATTAGGGTTGCACCCCTCTGCACTTTTTTATTGAATTTGAAATTACTTATAAAAAAAAAATTGCAAACAAATGAAATTATTGATGTCTGTATCTAAGACAGTATTAACAGGCGACCAGAAGAAATTGAGGTACTGATAAAGCATTTAGAGTAGTAATTTTTGGCTTGTGTACTTTTGTTAATGGTGGGGAAGGATAGGACAAAAATTGGACAGTCTCTTTTAAAAGTAGAGGGATGCTTTGGTGATAAAGAGGTATGGATAGGAAAGAGTCAGGCTTTACCATCAACAAGGAATAAATAAGTTGGATATAGATGAGGTTTAGAAAGCCTAAACAGGCAGTTCATCTTGTTATTTATTTCTTTATTTTCTGAGAATTCATCTTGTTATTGTTTTGCCATGTCCTTGGCCCACTAGCTACCTTCCTGTGCCTCATGATATTGTATAAATCAGACCTGAACAACTACTCCTACATGTTAGTCATGTAAATGGAAGAAGAAGAAAAAAAAAAACTACATTCTCTGCCATCTTAACTATAATTGCCTTTTCAATTTGTTATGGCCAATATGTTTTAAAGTTGGGGAAGGGGAATAATGAGATGAGCTTTGACTCTCTTTCTATCTGGATATGTTATGCATGACCCCATTTTCCCGAGTATTTATGTGATACCCTCATTTTTAAATTTTGAATATGTACTTTGCAATGAAAATTGTTCATATGCTTGCTCATATAGGTAATATGTTTAGTTTCTAGTTATTGACTAATTTTTTCACAGTTTAAAGAGGAGAAAATGTGATAGTGGAAAACATAATTTTACAGAGCGACTTTTGGGAGCTGCACGCCTACTATCACAGGTTTGATCTTGCGTTTCACTTGTAATTCCTCTTCTCAGTGTTTATTGCTGTTATTGTTCATGCCAGCAGGGTTATTTTGACTCAACATGGTTAAAAATCTCTCTCTTCTATCTCTCTGAGCTACTGAAATATTGATTTCATGCCAGATGTTTGTTCTTCATTTTTAATAAAATGCCCAATCTGATACTATTTTTTTGTTTGGAAATATCTAACTTATTTTCCTTCTTTTTAACTGATAAAGATGTGTGATCTTTATTAGTCCATGCAATTTAATAGATAAGCAACTCTACTAAGAAGTAAAATCATAGTCCTCCGAGCTGGGCACTTTACATTAAATTTTAGACTGGTAAAAAAAAAAAAAATTATGATGTAGCCCTTGTCAAAGTAATTATGGTGTCTAATAGAAGTTTTGAATGGCAAGTAACTGTTTCAACATGCCGAATCTGAAAGACTCAACTTACTCAAATCCGAAGTCAATTGAGGTCTGCTCCATGGCTTTCTAACTAGGAGGCAGCCAAATTGAATAATGCTTCTACAGGACTTCATGTTGCAATGAGCCATATGATTTTGTTGATGGCATCACCGAACCATTTTTTAGCACGGATTACTTGTGTTTGATATAGTAATATGTGCTGTGTTTCTCTTGCAGATGGTTGAGCCCATGTTGATGGCAGCTACGTATCCTTTATTTATTTGTTAAATACTTAGTTGTCCATATTATTTATAAATAGAAAATATATTTTTGGAAGTGGGCCATTTTTATATGTGGTCGGGCCTTTTTGGATGTTATTTCAAGCTCATATTTTTCTGTTATCAAGCATCTACACAAACACAAAACTCTCTTTCTTATACTTGGCACAAATATTTTCCCTTTCTTATGTTTTACCACCTTCACCATTGTTGTGTGGATGCACCCTGTGGCTTTTCTACGTATAAGAAAGATAAACATGTTCCCTCTCTTATATTTGGATGATGCAAGAATAGATTTTCAAAATTGCATCATGTGATATTTATAAAAAGAAAAATAAAAAGCATCATTCAATGTTTTCACCCTTGACTATTCCACAGTGAGATATCTATCTTGCTTGCTCGATCCTTTTTCATGGGATTTTCTCTGACAATTTTGGGTCTGCTCGCACGCCTTCGAGTTTTGGTTCAACAGGTAATTTTTTATTCTTCTTCTAAGAGTTGACATTCCTACTGTAGATTTCACACCAAGTTGTGCTGGTTTGAGCCATATGACCACGTTAATTGAGTTGGTCTATGTAATAGTCCCATCTTAAATACCCATATTCCTAAAGGATGAAATTTGGATGTTATATGTCAAGAACAAAGATATAGATGCATGACATGGGTACACAGAGCATCTTCCAGCGGCATTTTTTTTTATTGGTAAGTTCACACGCACCTAGTGGGACTTGAACCCACGGCCTGCCCTCCACCTTGCTATAAAGGGAGGAAGTGCCATTTGAGCATACCTTCCAGCAACATTTAGAAAATGAAATCAAATGAAACTAGGTTGGAATGTCAGGAAAGGATCTCAGTGGCCCAACCAAGAATGAACATTTGTACTTTAGGCATAAATGTTAACCCCAATGGGTAGCTTAATCGGCTAGGACCAAGCCTCATGAAGAGGAGGTCAATAGTTTGAATTTCCCATTCCCCTCCTCTTGGGGTCAATTACTTAAAAAAACCTTTAGACATAAATGTTACCAATAATCTTTTAAATTAATGGGTTGTTATTAAGGAGTCTTAAGTTGTTAGATTTGTATTGGAGCTGCCAGCTAAAGAATGGAACTAAGCTGTTTCTTCTGATTAAACTTTTATTTGTGTTTCTTGTACAGATATTACTTGATGTTGTTTCAGTATTCAACATGGTTTCTTATCTCTCCCAGAAGAAGCAATGTATAAAGATAAACCGGGAAGGAATTGAGGTTGGTCTGCAACTCTTTGGGTTCTACTAATTCTCCTGGTCAATATTTTACTCTTTTAGATGCCTTTTTGCTTATAAGTTCTTTTCTTCTTGTTTTATTCTATTTTCATTTTTTCACCCTCTTGTCTTGCTATGACCCATGCAGGTCTTCAGGGAGTTTTATCCAAACAATGACGAATTTGTCACCCTAGAGTGTGTATGGAAATCAGATAAGTTTGTATTACTTGAGAGGATGCATGAGAGCAAGACTGGAAGTCAAGAGGGGGATCTTAAAGAAGATGCTTCTTTAGGAGCATTGGCTGTAAAGTATCAAAGTATTGAGTCCTTTCTTGGAGGTACGCATTTTCATGGCCTTCTTCTCGTCCTCACCCCTCCTCCCTCAACTCCCCCCACCTCCTCTTTCCCCCTTTATTTTCTAGAAAAATCAGCTTCAGGTGTTATTGCACGTTCCACACGTCTTTCAACTACCCATGGGGCAAATAGTATCCTGGTTCATCCATATGCTTTTCGTATTCTGATGTAGTAAGTTTGATATTGCTGTCTATTTTGTTCATCAAGTCATGACTAAACGGTGGCTGTCTATGCCACACATGAATGTGGATATTCATTTGGTGAAATGTGGCTTTATTGAATAATTTAACATCCGGTGCTTCCTTTTAGATAATATGGATCTGCACGACAAACATTAAAATTATGCTTGTAGATCTGAGTTCAAGACTAGTAATCCCCATCCATATTATATAACCCTGCCCAATTTTGTTGCTGAAGAGTGAGTTCACGGATCTGATAACTTGTGTGCAAGAGTCAAAGGAATTCCTTATGCCCTAGGGTTACAATTCCTTATCCCCCCACACACGGGTTTATTTGGTTTAGGCCTTGATTGGGTTCGATTGGATTTTTAACAGATTGAAAACTCTATCTCCATGTATGTCTATCCATTTGGGAGGATAAGAACCACATAAATAAAGTAGTACATGGTAAACATGCCTTATAATCACTGCCTTAACCACTGGTTTCCTCCTGTCTGCTGTTTTATGGGGTCTTGGCTATCATATTTTACCAAGTGATGACTCTTTTATAGATGATGAACTTGTTCCCAAGATAGTGGATGCAGACCAAATGGCTGAGAAAGGTTCATCTCACATCAAGGAGGACAAGACTGATTTGCTGGCAGGCCCTTCCATGGAGGGTGGCAATGGGGAGGCAGCAGTCGTAGGTTGTACAGAAGTAGGAGATGGTTCGGTGGATGCAACTATCCCTAGCACGAAACTCCTGGAGAAAGGTGGTTTGGTTGCAGACTCAGAGTTGTCTCCAAGTTCAAATTCTTTGAAAATTACGTCTGGACCAAGAAAAGTAGCTTTTGTCTCGGTGAAAAATCCTCCACTATCAGCCACAAACGTTATGGCCAGCTTCAGGGAAAATGAAACCAATGGTGGTGCCAAGGACGATCCATTTTTCAGTTTGCTTACTGGTGGAAATGTAAACAACAGTCTCTTCTAGTTACTGATCGGTTTAACAGGCATTTTTTTTTTTTTTTAAGTAATAATATAATATTCTTAAGCTTTCATCGACCAATTGAATTAATGGATAAATTCACATGGGACTCTTGAACATCGTAGATTACTAGATTTTAACCTCATCCTTGTCCAAGAAGGGGTAAAGGAACAAAATCTTAGATGAGCAAATTTTCCTAAAGATTTCTCTTTGATCAAAAAGGACATCGCTATAATATTTACAAATGATGGCTTCCTTTGTGTGGAAAGCAGCTTAGCGGAACTTTGTAATGGCTCCTTTGATTAAATTTTTCCCATATCAACATTAACAACCTTTTGTTACTATTGGGTATGACGTGTCATCCCGTCATAAAATTTAGATTTGATAATAAATTAAATCTTCAGAGTTGATTTGATTTTAAACCCCAGAGAGTGATTTAATAAAGGCCAAACATTCATGATTGATCGGCTTATTAATGAAAGTCGTTGGCATAAAATATTAAAGGTATCTTGATTTTAACTATTTTTGAAGCTTTTAAGAAGCTCATAGAGCATTATTTTAGGAATTTGGCTTAGGTTCTGTAAATTAAAAAAAAATGAACATATTTAAAGTAATTATTGAGTGTAACAAATTGGGGTGTACTTTTGTAAGAGCAATAGAATATGCCAGATTATTTTTCCTATAAATAGTAATTGTTTGTTATAGAGTCGTTTAGATGGGTGAAAGAATGAATTTATGATTATGTCAAGTTATGGCTTCCTCTGTAGATCAAGTTTGGAATAATGATAGACTTCCAACTCTTTGACACGTGATCGAATATGTTTAGAGGGTGTTAAATTTTTTTTAGTAGCTAATATGATTTCAATCACATATTAACACGTGTCAACAAGTTGTATACCAATTTTAGATTGATTGATTTTTTTTTTAATTTTTTTGTGTGTGAGAAATGTGTGTGAGCATTACAACAGCTCACTAATTTTTAGACTAAAATAACTAGGTAAATTCAGCTACATTTTTACATAAATTTATATAGAAGGGCCAAAACAACCTTAGCAAGTGATTTTAACCAATAAAATAAGTCAATGATAAGGGGCAAAACAGGAAGTCAATTAATTGCAATGACATCACAAGATGGGAGTAGGATAGACGTAACTATAAAACAGTCACTTCACGACCAAATATGAATAAGATATTTAGGTACATAAAATTTAATGGGCTTCCTTTTTGTGTCACTTCATTACAAAGCCCCTTTTGTGTTACTCTACTACAATAGCCTTTTGAAAATGCCTATTCAGGTTGAAATGTCTCGTCACAATCCTGGAAAGTTGGTGTTTTTTTTTTTTTTTTTTTTTTTTAATAATAATAATAATATTATTAATTTTATGTGACACAAATATTAAAATAATTTGTGAATATGTTATGTTTTTAATTGTTTGTTAATACTTGTTTTATTTTTTATTTTTAAAAAAAAACAAAAAATTAAACGGGCCCATTTGGCAAAGATTTCTCCAACAATAATAATAATAATAATAAATCAACTTCCTTTATTCATATTACCAAATAATTTTTCTTTTCCAGTTAACTCTTACAAAAATTTAAATCTTCTCTCAAATTTAAATCTTCTCTCACCTTTATATTATATCAACCAATTCTTATTACTGTTCAAACAAAATTTCCATGTCAAAAGTCTCACAAGTTAACAAACCTTAATTATCAATCAAGCTTTCTAATTACCTAACAAGGCTGATCACGTTTCAACCATTTTTTAAATATATATTTCTAACCGTGATTAATCTAAAAATTAATTGAAATTAATGTGTTATTATTATAAAATAATTGTAAGATAAAAATATTAATCTTTTATAGAAATCTTTTCCATTAAAGCGGACTTATAGAAAGGGATTCCCCGTGCAAAGTCAAGAAAAAGTGATCTACCCATCTGAAAATATATGCCCAAGTAATGAACATGTCAATGCCTCTTTGAGGATGGGTCACCCAACTCAACTTAGCATGACTTAAAAGAGTAAGCTTTAAAAATAAAAATAAATAAATAAAAGAGTAAGCTTGAGCAAAAAATTTGGTTCAGGAGCAAAGTCACCTTAATTATGATAGGAACCAATTTATATCATATAATTAAATGATATTTGAAATAGTTATAATATTAACTAATTAATTAAATTTATAATTTATAATTAGTTTAAACTTTTAGAATAACATATGACTTAACATAGTATATATCCGAACAAAAATCATGAATGAGAGCCTTAACTCTCACAATTTATTCTATATTTCACGTGTTGTCTAATCTCATATGGAAGATGAATTAAAATATTAATTAAATTTACAATTTCTTATCAATTTAACGTTTTAGAATGATGAATATCATCATCTTTATTTTAAGTTAAATAAAAATAAATTATTTTATGATCGAGTTTTTATTTCACATATTTAATGATATAAATGTTACCATGCCATTAAACTACCACTAATATATTTGGTAGCTTCGTAGTGGCTGTCAGTGAAACTTAGTGGACTAAGCTACCAGATCCTTAAAAAAAAGCAACCAAATCTATTAGTGGCTACCAGACGGCGGCGGCCGCCGTCGTCCCAACTTTAAAAAAGTTGACCAAACAAACCCCCCCTTCCCTATTCACGTCTTCTCAATGGACTGAGGTAGGGTTTTGAGAAACGGTGAGAGGATAGGGATCATGATGATTCATGTGAAGAGGGATTGGTTGTCCGAGGTTGAGTCCATCATAGAATGGTGGGCCCACGATGCGTGGCGTTATCATGTCCCCACGATGGTGGGGGGTGGGGAACATATATTTAGACGACTGTTGTCTGTTGCCCCATTTTCTCAAAAAGGCGAGCAAGACTTTGAAGGATTCTCAGAAAGACATTATGGAGATTCACAAATCCGCGAAACGTGTCGATCTCTCGTAGGATCTTAGATAACACTTCCATGTTCCTTAATCTTTGCGTGTCGGCTTCTCATGGATGCTATTTAATTTTCCAAATCGTGCTTCTCATAGTAACTTTCCACTAAATGCATATTTATTAGGAATGGCGAATATCGTGTTCGCCCGGTTTGAATTTAGATTATGTTAAAGTATAAGGATTAAATTATATAAGTTAATTTTAATTTAATTTATTGAATTAAACGGATCAAATTCTTTAATTATAATTCTTTAATTTTGTATTAAGTTTGTGGTCATGTCAAAAATTACATGTCACTATGTTGTTTGTTAGGTTTGAGTTGTGTTGTATAAGACTATATAAGTCAACTCTAAATCGGTCCATTTAATTAAACGGATCAGACTTCTTAACATTAACGTACCCTTTAATTTCGTATCGAGTTTGTGGGTCGTGTTAAAAATTTTAAACACTGATATTTATAATTTTTTTTTCTTTTCTTTTGAAGATGTGAAATGTACGAACAAAATTATTAATAAAAATTAGTTGTATGAAATATAGGTGATTCTATACATTTGTTGATTAAATCTTTATTTCTCAAATCATCCTACATGATATATAGTAATTATCATGCAATTTTTTTTTTTTTAAAAAAAGGAGCATGGCTATGGCCTATGGAGAGGAGGCGTGAAACAACCAGATTCAAGGCATATTTGAGCATCGTGAACCCAAATCCAAAAAAAAATGTAAACTTTTAAACCATGGTGGTGGTGGTGGTGATCAGAGCAGGACACGCTGAACATGCATATCCAATGCAATTAATTTATATTAGTCTTCCAAATAATAATGAAAGAATATGATCATATCAAAAGTAGATTGATCAGTAGTGCCGTCATGTCACACTGTAGAGTACTGTAGACCAATCTCCTAAATTTTCTTTCATTTTTTATATTGAGATATATTGCCATTTCAAAAACATAAGTTGTAACAACTTTTATTCACGTGATAACTTTTATTTTTCTTTTTAAAAAGAAAATCTTAAAATTAGCTAGAAGACCATCTTATGTACCCATGTGGCAAGGTGATCAAAAATTTTATCTTTAGATGACAAATGATCATATCCCTTCCATCATACTTCATTATTAAATAGAAAAGTTTAGCACATTTCATTATATATATATAGAGAGAGAGAGAGAGCAAATCTACCGTTAAATATGTAAAATTAACCACATTTTGTTATATATAGAGCAAATCCACATTTTGTTTAGAGTGCATTTGACCCTACGATTTTGTAGGTCAAAAATACGTTTTTAAACAAAATCGTGAAAAATGTCCTATTAGGGAATCCATTTGAAAAAAAAAAAATGATACATTTTCGAACTTTAGGCAATTGAATGACTTTTTAAAAACGTACAATTTTAAATATGAAATCACAATTTAAAAGTTCAAATTGTATTTTTACCAAACGTATAATTGCATTTTTATTAACTCAAATCTTCTTTTGTGAGAATTAAGCATTATATATATGTAAGAGACTTGCAACTTGATATTCTCTTGTCATTCTTCTATTTTTATGCTGATGTGACATTGTCAATTCTCCTTTAAATCGATTAATCTTTATTAAAAAGAAAAATAAATTCAATGGTCAATTAATTGATAATGCCACACCAGCAAAATAGAATAAGAGAAAATAAAATAGCATTTCTCTATATGTAATTAAGCATTGTGTGTGGCTGCGCGAGCTGTTTAGCTTAATTACCATATGGCATATGGTGCAGTACTATTAAAAGGTAGCATTCCTTAACGTTGAAATTACGTTGTTGGGGATAAAGAAATGGGGAGAGGCAAAGTGGAGCTGAAGAGAATAGAGAACACAACAAGTAGGCAGGTGACCTTCTCAAAGAGGAGAAATGGGCTTTTGAAGAAGGCTCTTGAATTGTCCATCTTATGTGATGCTGAAGTTGCACTGCTCGTCTTCTCTCCCTCTGGAAAGGCTCATCAGTTTGCTAGCCATGAGTTAGTCAATCTATACCCTCTTCCTCTGATCTTTCTGGTATCATTATTTTTCTGTGAAATGCTTCTCTTTTTGGTGCATGTAAAACAAGTTTTAATCATATATTTTGTATTTGTGATGATCATGTTATAAACGGATGCAGCATGCACAGGACCATTGCCAAGTATCGCTGTGAAAGAGGATTGCCTCAATCAATTGACCAACGCTGTAGATCAATGGAGGTATTATCTTGGGCTTGTTATATATATATATATATATGTTTCTGTTTGTGGTTGAAACAGTAAATTAATTCTATCTTTGGATTGAATGAAATGAAAGTGAGATGTTACTTGTTAGAGTACTACTGTCACAGTTAACCTTGAAGTTAAATACAGTGACCAAGACTGCGTACGTATGCTAATTATACCATGCTCTTCCTAATCATTTTTTTCCTTAAAAAAGAAAAAAAAGAAAAAAAAAAAGAAGGCCAAAAAAGGCAGGTTAATTTGATGGTGATTACAATCAATCCTAGATCAAGATAATTATTCTATAAAAAATATATACCATATCATATATTAATTCTAACACTGTGATCATAGAGATCTTCTTTATTAATTGAGATAATTAATTAATGAACATGACTTTGATTTATAATAGCTGTTAATCTATCTCTATCTGTCTCTTTTCTTCAACCAATTATATATATATAGGTCACACAGAATTATTATAGGACCTAAAAATGATCTTTAATTGGGTCTAAATTGGATTAGCATGTGAGATGATAGGATATGATGCAGCTAATTATGACTGAAGACTGAAGTTATAAGTTTGGAATCGCCATTAAGATTTTATTAATTTGCTTGCTTCAAACTAAATCCTGAGCCCCACGACAAGCTTGCAACTTTTCTTCAATTCATTGATATATATCTGTCACTTAGCCACCATCTGACTCTGAATTAAACCTTCTATATTTGTCTGAATATATACATAAATCATGCTGCATAAATCCCCTTTTCACAAATAAACCCTCAAAAATTAAGCTGATGGTTTCATCTTTAAATAGTTTTTTATTTGTGGATCGAGTTCAATCATTTGATCAGTGACTGGTGCTAAATCCTTTGCTGCTTCCAATTTTCTACCAATAACAGTTTTGGAGGACTGAAGTTGAAGAGTTAAAGAGAACAATAGACGTACTGGAGACAAGACTCAAGTATGTATAAAAGCTATATGCATTATTATATTATCCACTCTCAATCATCAACTAATTAATTACTCTTATGGTTAATTTTTAGGCACTTGGCTGGAGAAGATCTATCAATGTTGGGCATGAAGGAGTTAAAACAGATAGAGCGACAGATAAAGATTGGGGTTGAACGCATCCATTCTAAAAAGGTAAATTATTCGTAGGAAAAAAAATATATACTCAAACATCATCCTATCATATGATAGGATGATGTTTGATATGATAGGATAAGGGAAAAAAAGAAAAAATTATAGCTTAATGAACAGATCTCGACCATGTACGTAATCCGCTAAAAAAACTTTTTATCCATCATATTAAATTATCACTTGTCCTAAGAGTTTAAACGTTTTGAAAATAGTTTATTTAATTATTTAATTTATATTTTAACACTTCTCTTAATTTGTATGCATGGGTTCAAACGCACTCTTAATTAATAAGTGAGACCCAACACTTGAATTAAATATTTAATTGAAATGAAGGGGTGAATAACGAAGCCAATGTTTGAATTAATGACTTTTGGTTCTGATACCATGTTAAATTATTAATTGTCCCAATAACTTAATTAAGCTTATAAAAAAAGATGAATTTAGTAATTTAATTTATATTTTAACACACCATGCATAATATTAATTAATTACATCGATTTTTTTTTTTGTGACTAATTTTTTTTTATTCTAATTATTAATCAACAGAGACGTATCATTTCAGAGCACAGCACCTTGATGAAAAGGAAGGTGAGATATGTACTAATTAATTAATTTGGAACCATTGTGTTGTTCGAGGCTTAACTTAACTAAATGCCCTCTCAAAAAAAAAAAAAAAAAAAAAAACTTAACTAAATGCTGCCCAAAAAAAAAAAAAGGACAGAAATAGTGGACTAATTAACTTCATCTCTAGGAATCTTGATCCTACATTCTATTTATTGAAGTGGTTCTTGAAGTTTGACATGCTAGGCCTGACTTGAAATCCCATGGACTTAGGGTGTGTCTGACAATTATAAAAGTTAAATTATGATTTTAAAGATAAATTATTATTTTGTCAAATGTTTAAATATTTTATAAAAAATTATGTTTTCAAATTACACATTTTTAAATTATCATTTTTAAATCATGCTTTTTTAAAATTGCAAACACAAATCGATCCTTAATCAGTTTAATAATAATAATAAATAAACTGTTTTATATTTTAACACCCACCATCTCTTACCACCTCACACACGACGCTTAATTTTGAAATTCGAATTCTTATGTCTTATATTTGGAAGTAAAATCAGTTTTGTTGTTATTTAAACGCAGCACAGAGTCCTGCAAGAGGAAAACTCTCGCCTGCAGAAAAGAGTGAGATTTTCAAAGACTATTATCTTATATATATATATATATATACACATGCAAAAAGTTGTTGTAATTCACTGGATATTACAGTCTGACACGTATTTTAATGTTCTCTTTGAGGTGATCGAAGTTGCATGAGCTGCATGATGTTTACTTAAGGTCAAGAATTTCGGCAGAGAATGCGTGCAACGCATACCCAAGGTAATATCACCTCGATTTATTTAGCGATCGATGTTGAAATATTCATGTCATAAAGTCTAAATTAAAAGTTTTGTTTGGAATTTCTTTGTAAGGAAATTGTTTGGAGTAGTTAAAATTTTACTACAAATTTATACAAATTGATGTGCCAATCTATGAGACACTTGCCACAAACGGACCAGTTGTAGGGTAGCTTTTTCCGACACGAAAAGCATGCACCCTTGTTGAATTTTTATTTGCCAAATTAAAAGCATTTTCCTTTTAGCAAATATTCTTTTACCCATGCCACCCAGCCCATAAGGATCAAGCATTTGCAAACAGATTAATTCCATATATGCCTAATCATAGGTGCCTTGTTTCAATCCTCCCTCCCTCCTAGGGACACAAATAAGCTCCCAACTGATCACCTTTGCCTGAGCTTTTACGGCATCAGTTCCAGACCAAAGGAATCTAATCAATCTATTTAACTTTTGTTCCAATAGTCTAATGATCTTTTTAGGCAGGATAAAATTGAAAGACTAGTACACTTGGACACTAAATAACAATATTCTTCGTCCCTAGCTTTAGGTTTAGTCATGAATTTCATAAGCTGTTTCTCCAACATAAATTCGTCTTTTGCAACTTTGCATTCCTAACCCTTTCAAATAATGCCCGACAATGGCGTACGTGTAAATATATACTACATGCTCTTCGATCTATAGAATAAAGTATTTATCTGGCCATATATATGTATATTGATTGAGTATTATACATTGGATTTTGAAGTGCAGGGTTCTTCAGCATGGAGTTAATTACCATTAAGCGCCAGATGATCTCCCACCAGTTACATTGAAGGATCTTCAATTACTTCAATAATAGTTATCGTAATCATATAATTGTTCAGCAACGACAAATTACTAAGCTTTTCGGCTTTTGTTTGGTTCTTAATTTACTGCCTTTTCTTTTTCTTTTTCTTTTTGAATTTTATATTTGGTGTTTTGTGTCTCAATCTCCCTTTTTATCTCTGTATATAGCTTGTGTTTGAAGTATATTGTGTATAAAGTTTAATTTTAACGTATTAATTAAATCATTAAATTCATATATTAACTTAAGATTTTGTTATTTGGTGATTTAACAAAAGTTTGTAGACGTTGAGATCTAGAGTCACTTTTCTATATGACAAGTACGTGTGCAAATATAGCTAGCCAAATTGCTTGATCTATCCAATAAATATTCCATCTCAAAGAAGACCTTTCAAAAAGTTTAGTGCGCAAGTCAAGAATTATTGGAGATCGAGCCTCATTACTTTTCTGAAGATTGATAATATATAAGTGCAGCTCAAGCATATATGCCTTTGAATTTAATTGTTGAAAATGTGGTCTATATATCGACCTTTACCTCAAATGCATGTTCTTGTGGACAACATATTTTAGGTTTCTTGGATATATATAAAAGTTGTTATAAACTCGTGAAGATGTTTCAATTTTTTGTGTTATGGCTGCATTTAATTAAGGTTTTGGATTCGCAATGCGGAATTGTTAGAATTGTTAAGTACTCTCACTTATCTTAAAAACTTAAATTAATTCAAAAAATTATTGATTTAATTGTTTAATTAATATTTTAACTTTCTCCTTAATAAGTGATCAAGTTAAGCATGCGAAACATTATTTGATTAAAATGAAAAGTGAACGACAAAAACAAGTTTAAAATTCAATAACTTTGCTTTAATGTTAATTCATATCATGTCCGAATCCTTATTGATTTCTTCCCCGGCCGGTGACCGTGCTTATTTGTGAAAGCATATTTTGGAGTATGAAATAAAGACATGCATCATTAATTAGATCTCACAAGAAAAGTGATCACAACATTCTTTTTTTCATGGTCTTTATTAATATGGTGGTGGTTTACACACTCCTGAGAAGTCTCTAGACTTTCTCGTTAATTACACATACACCATAAGAGAAGACATTTTATCCTAAGACGTACAAGTGGGATCTTTACATTTTTAACCAGATAAAAATGAAAAGAAGAATAGGGAAGATGGATATTGTCGCTTATCTCCGGCCAGTGAACTTCGCCGATACAAAGCTATATGATTGGCCGGCCGTCAGGAACAAATACCACATTCCGCTCATTGTAAACTCTTTAGATCAAACAAGAAAAAAGCAAATTCACTTCTATATCTATATATATATATATATCTATAGTTCAATCGATCAGCCCTTACAAGCCTGAAAACTTGCTCGAACGCTTAAGATGTAACTCGTAGCTCTGGCATCAACGCCTGGATCATCGAAGGCGTTGAGATTGACAACATGGTTATATGAATCATTACCAGTATTCTCAGAAACACCTTGAAATAAACTTACAGAAGCAGTTGAAGCAGATGGGTGAATTTTCATGACGTTATATGATGATGACGGCTTGGGTGCTTGACAGAAAGTTGCGACCGTCTTGCCTTTGGGGAACCGCTCTTGCTTGTAACTCAACTCCATTAATTATCTATACGTAGGGTTTTGTAGCTTACAATTGATGGTAAGAAATAAGGAAATTCTGGTCTCTATTTATAGCGCCAAATTGCCTGCTTAAGCTGTTCAAATCTATTGAGATAAGAAAAACGGGCCAGCGGTACTGGTCCTTACAAAAATATCTTATGAGATCGATCTGCTAAAAGATAGATACAATTGCAGATAAATTGGAAAGTATATACGAGTCAGCACTAGTCTTCAAGATATATTCCCACAAGTTGATATGCTTTAACTGGCCTTTTTTTTTCTTTTCTTTTTTTTTTTTCTTTTTTTTTTGTTTCTATTTTTGTATTTAGTTCTTGAGACAAATGTATTAACAAATAATTCAAAGCACAAAACGTTTTTAAAATTATAAAAAAAAAAAAAAAAATTAATTTACCTTTATGTCATGCATGCCAAAATACTTGTTCAAACAAAAAACAATAAATACATCCTCAAAACATGTAAACAAGTGTATGCTTTTTTTTTTTTTTTTTTTTTTTTTACATGTCCACACAACGGGAGAGGAGAGATTCAAACTAGTGATCTCCGCTTTATGAGGCGTGGTCCTAGCCAATTGAGTTACTCTTTGGGGACGTGTGTAATGCTTCTTAATTTGAAGCGCAAAAAAAAAAAAAAACAAAATCGGAGCTTAATTATGATTTGTATTCCTCGGTCATAAAATGATCATCAATTATAAATGTTTCCATTTTTTCGGTGTTTGCTGTACCGAAACACATATTTGGCTTTGGTTATATATATAATTGTTTAAATAATACTAATTAAATAATTAAAATTTTAGAGTATTAATTAAGTGCATAATTAAATCAATCATTTTTTACTCGCCTAAATTTTTAGAAAATTATTGATATTCTAACAATAAATGTAGTAAGAAATATGATCTTTAGAAAATTATTGATATTCTAACAATAAATGTAGTAAGAAATATGATCTAATCCTTTACTATATTCCTTTTGAATCCTGTATTGAAACAAAATCTTGGTGCAAAGATTATATTCCCTCTTTAAATGGTTTATGCTCTCTTAATTTACTCAATCATAACATTTTCTTTAAAAATAAGAGTAGTGCTATTTAGTAGACAGTTATACAATTATTATATAATTGTCATATATTTTGATGATGTAGCAACGAAAATCAGTCATTAATTTTTATAATTGATGATCAAATGACTAATTTTTATTACTACATCATCATAATTATATGACAGTCATATAATTGTCTACTAAATAGCATTACTCTAAAAAGAATGAGCATCTGCCTTCTAATGGATTCACTTAATCCAAAATGCTTTCTATCCTGAGAACTTAATTAAATCCAATTGTATTTTAAGTGGCTTTAATTCCACGCATGTTTCATCCAGATATTTATAAAATAGTACTAAAGTAGTACGAGTGGATAAGTGTTAAGTAGTGTATTTTTCAATCATCTTTCTGCTGGGAATTGGAATCTGCGAAAGGAAAGCAAGAATCTATACGCTTTTGGCAAACCCTTGCTCTTGGCTTCATATGCCTTACTTTTTCTTTAAGTAATATTAGAATATTAGAAGAGAAGATCATTTTTTTTTTTTATAATTTTTTTTTATCCTATCAAAATTAAATTTAGATTTTAAAAAATTATAATTAAATCAGAATTTTATGTTAATTTTAAAAGTCACATGAGTATTTTTTTTTTCTAACAGTACTCTCATCGGTTAATTATAAAATATAATTCATAATCGAAGGTGTACGTACAATGATATATATAACATTTCCTTTTAAATATATAGTAAATTCATCACTTTATGTGAGGTGAGCTTAACCTTTTAGGATAAATGGTAATTTAAGATAATATCATAGCTAAAAGTTTTGAGTTCGACCTTAAGTATTAAAATATTAATTAAATAAATAAATTTATCATTTAAGATGACAGGTACGTAGTATAACAAAAGGTTTATATATGGACAACTAGACATGGTGTTCTAACATATATAATATCATGATCTTAATTGAAAGTGGCCCATATATTAATATATATATATATATAGGATAGTGGATTTATATGGTTGATCACTCCCATGAGATTTGCTGATGCAGATTTTTGGACGGGACCGGGACACTCCGATGAGTATTTTTTTCCTGTTTTGCAAGAATTCCGTCGCCGGTCCAACCTTGGCTGTGTTAATTTGGTCTCCTCCTTTTTCTATCTTCTCCGTATTCATGGCGGGTCTGCGTTTGTTTGCAGCAAATATGAGGTCTTGGGTTCTTTTTTCTTTCTAATTTACGTATATAGATATTTGTGTTAAATTTAATTGTTCACAAAATCAAAAGTTGGTTGTGTGGTGGGTCTTTGTACATGACGTCCAACACTTCGTCCTCGATATCTGGCAGCTTCAAATGAGTAGGCCATTAAAATGGGAGGATTACTATTTTTTTTTTTTTTTTTTGATGGAAAGATAAACTTTCATTAAAAACAACCAACATTACAACATCAAACACCACGAAGGTGAACATAATCAGACATCTTAAAGGTGTACATGCATCTTAAATCAATATTGACAGTTGCTACTAAAAATACCCGGCCAATAAAATGATGCCTCTACGTTGACATACACTTTTGGGAGGATTACTATTGAGAATGAAAATTACAAGTACATCCCACTCAAGCAGCTTCTACATAGAAGATAATTAGGCCATCAAATCACATAATCTCGTAAGAAAAACAAATCAAACCACTCTTAAGATCCTCTCCACATGGAAACTATACATCTTCATATCCATTAATGCGATCCACATGGTAATCCCAACCTACAAGGCAAGGAAAATCACACCTTATTGGTATCAATGTTAACGTACTTCTTAAGCAATAAGCCTCCCCATTAAAAGGGGTATACTCCTCTCTTATGTTCTTTATTCAATTTTTCAGAGAATCTTTAATGACTTAAGCATCGGTCTGTTTGGATATCGACAGACTTTCGGTGACTATGTTCTCTATTTTGCAAGAGCCCTATCATCAATCCGACCATCCAAAAATCTGCATCAACAAGATTCCTAATTCTAATTTTCCTTCAACCACAAAAATGTTTTTGGTTAACTCATATTTTTTATATTACATTAAAAACCAAAAGAGCATGAAAAAAGCATTTAAGAAATGGTCAAATGTAAGTAAAAAAAAAAAAAACTGGACCTCAAGAACACAAACCCATTATAACATGACATACGGCTCAAATTGAGCCCACAAATAATTACTCCAACGCTAAGAACAGCAACAGAGCCCGCAAACTACAAAGCCCACCTGCCGGCCCAAACGCATACATTTCCCCATCCATCCACTCACTCCTCCTCCATTTCCAGCTCCTCCCCATTGAAGCCAAAGCCATGGCAGCGGCTCTAGCTCGCATCTCGAGGAAGGCCCTGAGCTCCTCCCACCTCAACCTGGTCCTCCAGCGCCCGCTGGCCACCGAAGCAGCGTCGAAGAGCATCACGGAGTCGGCAGATCGCGTGAGGTGGGACTACAGAGGGCAGAGGAAGATCATACCGTTGGGGCAGTGGCTTCCGAAGATCGCCGTGGACGCCTACGTGGCCCCGAACGTGGTGCTCGCTGGCCAGGTCACTGTATACGACGGAGCCTCCGTCTGGGCCGGCTCGGTCCTCCGCGGCGACCTCAACAAGATCACCGTCGGATTCTGCTCCAACGTTCAGGAACGCTGCGTGCTCCACGCCGCATGGTCCTCACCAACAGGTTCCATTTCAATCACTTTTATTGTTTTTGTGTTTTCTTATTCCTAAAAAGATTGTTGTAATTCGCGCTGTTTGGTTGCTGAGGAAGTGTTGAGGGAGAAAAGTGCTTCTTGATTATGTTTTGTGTTGAATTTTGAGTTAAGAATGTGTATTTGTTGAGTTTTTCGGTACTTTGTTAATGGGCCATGGCATATATTTATGAAATTAACTGAACTTAGGCTACAGGTCCAATGTGGTTCACGATCTCATGCCTTTCCTGACAATTGAGTTTGGGATTGTATATATGGATGTTGAAAGCCTGGAACTTATATACTGGACGAAGTTCGTGGACTTTGTATTGCAAATGGTGCATCGTTGATGGGATTGAAAAGAAAAGGAAATTGCAATTTGCTTTGAACTTTTTGTCTAATTTCATGATTGGTCGCCAGGAATAGATAGAGAAAGAAAAGGAAGTATGATTTTCTGTTGAATTTTGAGGTTAAGGATATATTTGTCGAGTTTTGCAGCATTTTGCTAATGAGTTATGGCTGTAAGTACAATGTGGTTTAGGATTTCATACCCTGCTGACAATTGAGTTAGGGCTTATATATGTGTATGTTGAAAGACTGAAACTTTATATTGAATTATGAGATGAGATGCAGATTGTTATTATTCGATTCGTCACTTTTTTTTTTTGCTCTAGGGGTTGCTAGATGGTAGGTTATATATTAAGAAATGTGTATTGTGTATAACATATTAGAGGAACACTTTGTTGAGCCATCCACTAATTATTTTGCCATTCCTTTCCCTTTGCCTCTTTGAGTTTCTTAGTGGCCATGTTCGGTTTGTTGCTTGAACCATAATCAGATGGAGATGCGGGGCATTTGTCTCAAATGAAAAATAATGTTGAAATTGTTTCTTCATGATCCGTATGGAATAACCATAATTAGTTGATTTTGACGGACATGAATGGAGATCTATTATTTTTTCCTTTTTCTGTTTTTTCTTTCTCTTTCTTTCTTTTTTTCAATGAAGTTCTGCACATCATATACATTTTTCTTTGGATGCTTTTCCACACATGGATAGATTAGAACATTATTACGTGCTGTTCTGGTTCGGCTGATTAGCTTTGCTTATTGAAATATATCTGACACCCAAAAGAAATTTGCTTATATTGTATGGATGGGATGGAAATGATTATTCTCTCTCTATCTCTCTCTCATTTATGCTGCCACTCATCTTCATGGATTGGTCAGTTGTTGACACTTTAACCTAGTATTTATGTGATAGATCTCACCACTATGAAGCCAAGGGGTGTGGGTTTATGGAGTTTTATATATGTTTTTGGAACTGGTAAGTAATAATGTTGTTTCCATTTTCAGATTCCAGGGGTTTGGGTTTCTGGCGTTCTATGCATGTTTGGAGCTTCTGAGTAATGATGTTGTTTGCATTTCCAAATTATGTTTAGTGTCATCCTTTTGCATTTTTCATTTGCCAAATCTATGTTTCAAGTGATTTTAATTCATTTTAGGCTTTTATTTCCAGAAAGTGTGAGAGTTTAGGTGCTTGATTGCTACTTAGCACTTGATGTAATCTGTGCTAGGCCCATGAGTTCGGGGAGTTGACACATAATTGCCTCCTGGTTTGGATTTCTTGATGCACATCACAAGCACAAAACTATTTAAGTTCTCCTTTGTTTGCCCTGTTGTTTTATCTTTAGTTGTCACCTGCCTTTGAACCTGGTACCCGTGGCTGCTTTTTTAAGTTTAATCTAGCAAAGGTGAACTGTTTAAGTTGTGGAAATATGTATACGTGCTTTGGTGAGATTCTTATCTATGAACAGGTCCGAAGAGACTTTACCAGCAGGTCAGCTGGCACCTTCAGTTGACCTCCTGATTTTGTTGCCCTCATTATCAATTTCCTTCTATCTCTAATTATATGTTGACCCTTTTTTTCTGACATCAAAGATTTTGCAGCACCTTTTCTTTTTTTTCTTTTTTTTCTTTGGCTTACTTTTCCTTTGCTTTCTGGCTATTATCAGCTGGGCTTTTGAGTTAGTTCTCTATATTCTTTTCCAGGTCCAACCTAGGGACTGACTCAGAATTATTACCTAATAGGAATCACTATGACAAGTTAATTTGCTCATAGCTTGTAAATAGGGAGGGGAAAAAGACAACGGGTTCGTTTGACAAAGCTTTTTAGAGGGTGCTTTTTTGCTTTTTGGATGTGATATGATATAAAGGCGAAAATAGTTTTGAGTGTTTTGTGTTTTGAGCTGTTTGTTAATGTTTTTGCTTTCTTGCCAAACGAGCCCAACATCCTTGTGTAAAATATGAGATGTAATTAAACTTGCCTGGCAATATGGACTGTTTCATGTGTCAGTGTTTTCCTGTTTCTAATTTTTGTATTAATATGTACTACAGTTTTTCCAATTGGACCAAGTATTCTGAAGAAATGCAAATAGTAAATTCCTTATCGTACTGCCAAATATCTTTTAATTTAATACCGCATCCAACTCTTTTCCATTTATCAGGCCTGCCTGCTGATACATCTATTGAGAGATATGTGACTGTTGGCGCATACAGTCTCCTGCGGTCCTGCACAATTGAACCAGAGTGCATTATTGGGCAGCACTCCATTCTTATGGAAGGTTCCTTGGTGGAGACCCAAGCTATCCTTGAAGCTGGGTCTGTGGTTCCCCCAGGCAGAAGAATACCAACTGGTGAACTTTGGGCAGGAAATCCGGCAAGGTTTGTCAGGACTCTGACCCATGAAGAGACCTTAGAAATCCCTAAACTTGCTGTTGCGATTAACGATCTGAGCAAAGAACATTTCACAGAGTTCCTTCCATACTCCACGGTGTATTTGGAGGTTGAGAAGTTCAAGAAGTCTTTGGGGATACCTATTTGATTATCCTTCTTGTCATTTTTTTTTTTCCTTTCATGTATCAGATAGTGGGAAGTTTCCCTGTAAGGAAAATAAGCAGGTCTAAGACGTGAATCAAGTGTTTGAGTTCCTTTTCTGTGTATTTGGTTTTGCTGTCTGTTTAAAGAATTGTTTGGAAGTATCACTCCAAAATATCTTACGGTAATGACTGAAGGCAATTGTCAAGAAATTCCTATTATATGATTGAAGACATTCTTTCTACATAGTTGAAATGGCATAGCGGGATTGATATTAATCCCGGAATTCAAACGGATAATGGGTTGATGGACTGATTGGCTGTGATTGGCTGTCATTACTCTTCAGTAATGATATTAACTACACTTTTAATCTTTGCTGATGTGGCACTGTGAACCGGTTCTTAAATATTTTTTTTAAGAGTACTAATGCTACATATTACCCTTATGTCTTTTTTTTGTCCTCTCAAAATTGATGCGACTCTTAAAATCACCATTCGATCAAAATTCAATAGTAGTCTATCATAAATTCAATGATAATTTTAAGAGCCACATCAATTTTGAGGGGAAAAAAGGGAGACATAAGGGTAATATGTAGCATTACTCATTTTTTAACAATGGCTGATCCAATGATTGATTGGCAGCGTTATATCAATAAAATGGGATAAAAGTGTAATTTCTAGAATTTACTTTCTTTTAACTCAAGATCTCTATAGAAATTATATAAGAGGCACTTTCACTTTTTTCAAAAGATGGTTCCAATTACACGAACAAATAAAGCTCTCATATCGCATTAGAACATCTAATTGAAGGTAGTACAACTTCCTTGCAAATTTACTTGACAATCTATATTTTAGTAATTGACATGGTAAGTGTCACGTGAACTATCACGTCAGTTTGTTAATGTGGTAAATACCATTTCTAAAGAATCTGTAGTAAAAGGCTAAAAGTTATATGATGCATAATGAGACAAGAATAAATTGGTCATTTAGTTTTATTTAAATTTGATTATGGGCTTGACAAAGTTTTATGTTATTTGTAATTCAATAATGTACTTGGCTCAAAATCAGTCACATTAGGATTAGAGTTAGAGTTTAACTTATGAGGCTATTTAAGCATAATGTTCTATTGTAATAGATAGATCATAATTTATAGAAAATGCATTTTTTTTTTAGGTATGATTCTTCTGTTCCTTTGGTAGTGAGATTCTGTCAAGGGCAGTGAAACTCTAGTTCAATCTATTATATTCGTTAATTTAGAATTTAGTGAAGTTCTAAATTAACGTAAAATTTATATTTATTTTATGTTATTTTCCTATTCTGCTGAGTCACTATACTACCTTTAACACCACTGAATTCAAAATTTTAAATTAATCGATGAAGAGATCCAACAAATACATATATTTATAATGGACTAGATTGATTCCATTCCATCCATGCCTCTGCTTCCATTTATTTTTCGATTAGAAAACATGATTGGAGTGAGAGAGAAGAATAAGAAGTTTCTATTTTATAAGTCATTATCCCATCAAACATATCACAAGTTGAACTTAAGAAATGACAATGAACTCAGGAAAAAAAAAAAAAAAGAGGTAGAGGAATGCTAATGAATTGGTTGCAAAAATATCTATGTTCATCCAAGTACGTTGAATTACCATAGGAAATGGTTAATAAGGGAGAACTTTGTTGTAGCATATATAAACCAAGGTGGTTCCAACATGTAAAATACTTAAATAAAATGAGAAGTGAATGACGAAATTAAACAAAGTTTGAACTCAAGATCTTAATTTGTTCTGATACTATGTTAAATCACAATTTATCTTTAAAACTTAAGTTTATAAGAAATTGTTGATTTTAATCGTTTAATTATATTCCAAGAACTGGCTCAATCCATCTCAATTTACACTATGAGTATTTTCTTGCTCCCTAAGACATTACTTAGGGAGATTAATTTCATGATGCAGCAGTATCGGTGAGGACAACATGAGCAGGAATCGAAGATCCAATGGATTAAGTGGGAGAAAATGGGTACCCCTAAAAATCAAGGTGGCATAGGATTTCGTGATCTGGAAAGCTTCAACAAAGCGTTTCTAGCAAAGCAGTGTTGGAGAGTCCTTCAAAATCAGGAGACAATATTGTCTGCAAAAAATTTAAAAGCTTAGTACTTCCCACATGGTATGATCCTCGATGCTAAATTGGGTTGGCGACCATCTTATGTATGGAGCAGTTGGTCAACGAGAGATCTCCTCAAGGAGGGGGCTTATGTGGAGAGTTGGGAATGGTGAACAAACAAAAATATGGAAGGATAATGACTGCCTCAAACTCTAGCACATTGAGTCCTAACTTCGAGGAAAGGGCTCAATGAAGAAGTCGCAGATATTATTGATAAGGAAACTAGCTGTTGGAAAACAAATATGATTCAAGAGATGCTTGGTGAGGAAAATGCCCTTATCATATGGCAATTCCCTATTGGCTCCAATAATGATAGTGATAGGCAGGTTTGGAGTGCCACAACAAATTGGGAGTTCATAGTGAGAAGTGCCTACCATTTACATAAGGAGATATTAGCAAATGTTCATGTACAAGACAACACAGTCGTTTGCTATGGAAAAGAATTTGGAAGATGAACAGTACTCCTCATGCCTTTAAGATGTTTACGTGGATGGCTTCGTTACAATATTGCTTTGCTTATTAAAGCAAATCTCGTCAGAAGGAAAATTACTGAGGATCCACTATATCCATTAATGCGTGGAATAGAGGCGGAGGCTACGGGGCATGTTTTGTGGGGTTGTCCGGCTACAAAGGATGCTTGGAACATATGCGGTAGTAAGATTCAAAAAAAGGTGCATCAAGCATGAGGAGTTTGCGTACATTGCGGAGGATCTCCATAAAAAATTGGAAAATGATGACTTAGAGTTCCTGGCTGTCGTGGCAAGGAACTTAATTGGGACTGCAACGAAATGCAGTGATCCATAGCAGGTAAAGCCTTCAACCACCCTACCATAATTGTAAGTAAAGCCTCAGACTCATTAGTGGCTTTTAGAAGTGCCAATACTCGGTAGTATACAAGGGAAGAAGTGAGCAATAAAAGGAACCTTTGGAGGTGGCAAGCTCCTATAGGTGGGTTTTTTTTTTTTTTTTTTTTTAAGGTAAATTGGGATATATGTGGATGTGGATAAATGCAACAAGAAGATAGGCATATGCGCGATTGTTAGAGATAGCATGGTGGAGGTGTTGGCAACGTTGTCTGCTCTAAAAGACTACATCCTCAAACCTGTTGTTGCAGAAGCCATGACGGCTTTGAGGGCCGTTGTCTTTAGTAGAGAATTGGGGATGCAAAAAGTGGAACTAGAAAGTGATTCTCTCCAGCTAGGTGGTGGTCCTGATGGAGATGCTGTGGAAAGACTAAAGGAATTTGAGCATGTATGGCCATCTTTGATTGAGGATGCTAGAGGTGCAATGAACTGTTTGCAAAAATGGAAGGCCAGTCATGTTAGGTAAAATGCAAATGGAGCAACCCACCGTCTTGCGAAAAAAGTGTTTTTTCTCAGCGAGGAACATGTTTTTATTCCGAAAGTCCCCCAATGTATTTACAATATTGTTTCTGTTGAACGTTGTGGTTAAAATGATTCATTAATAAAAGTTATACTCGACTGCTTTCCAAAAAAAAAAAAAAAAAAAAAAAAAATTATGTTCTAACAATGGCTTGGCAAATCTCAAAGGGTCAAACGGCTGAGCTTGTATTCAATTCTGGGGTCAAAACTAATTTCATTTTCAAAGAGGTATATATTCATTTTTCTTAATTAAACTATAGCAATAAGGTGGAGTAGACAGGACAAAAATTAGGTATTTGATCAATGGTGGGTCGATTGTTCTTTGTGTCTTTAGTGGAGAGAATGGATGAACCATCAAGAGCCCTCCCCACCCACAATCTAAGGAAATAATTATTATATAATTTTAAAGTATTTTCTCCTTATTACCTGTTGGATTTCTTTTCAAACGCATTTTATGACTTAATTATATGATATTAACCGCTTTTCAACTACCCTCTTTTTTATGAAACAACCAACAACATTTTTTTTTAGGACAATTCAGAGGAAGGCAATAGCCTATTATATATTAATAATAATAATAATAATAATTATTATTATTATTATAACCCTAATTATTTTGGGACCAGTCCCCCCACAATATGATGTGGAAAATGCTATCAGCCCACTCTGTAAGCATCATTGTCATGCGGCAGCAAAATATACTAATTTTGATAAACTGGAAAACTGGCCGGCCAATTCATGCCTTCATGGGTTGGTTGTTTTTAATCTCCCAGTCTTCTCATTTCTTAATTAAGACGAATATACCATAGGGATTTAGCATATGATTATGATAATAATAATTTGCTATCGAGGATGATTTTTTTTCTTTTTTTTTAATAATTGGGGATGATAATTGATGTGGGACAAGATGAGTTTTTTTTTTTTTTTTTTTTAGTTTTTTTTAGTTGATAATCTTTAATTTTATGTTTTATTTAATTTTTAAGTGTTTGTTATTTTGTAATTTAATCATAGGCCTAGCCCAAAGTCAGTAAATTTGGGATGAGGCTATTTAAATAGCAAACTATTGTTATTTTAATGGAGAGAGAATAAATGAATAAACAAATTTTGTTATGTTGAAGTGTAACTCCTCTTTCCCTTCTCTCTCATAGCTTCTTCCGGGTAATGAGTATCCACTAAATTCTCCTCCTCCTTGAATTACGTGACTCAATCTATTTTCTTTTTGATCTTTTCGATTTCCCTTTATATTCTTCTTCAAAATTCTTCCTTCCTACATCAATAATTGTTAAAATTTTATTTTAAATAATTAAATTTCACAATTTTTATCGGCTTAAGCTTTTGAAGTACATAGTGATTTAATATGATATCAATGTGTTAAAATATTAATTTAAATAATTAAATTCATCATTTTTATCAACTTAAACTTTTATGATAATTAAGTGGTCGGTGATTAAACAATAAAGTAATACTATATATATAAACCATACTTTTATTTCATTTTGACGATGTGTCACTATCAATCAGACCTTGTTAATTTTTTTAACAGTAACACATAAGCAAAATGAAATAAAAATGTGGTGTATAACATTACTCTTCACCAATACTAATTATGCATAATTAAGTGGCCGGAATAATAATTTAATACCATTAGAAACCCTTGTAGAAATGAAATTGGAGTCTTGGAGATACTTGTGAGAGGAAAGGAATTCTTCTCGTGCAATATTTGACAATGTCATCAACCACCATGCGGAAGACCTAATCAGAAAACTTTATATAAACATAATCTCTCCGAGTTGAATTAAGCAAAGATTTGACATCTCAACCATCCAAATTTTCTTTCTAATCCCGGCCCCCCTATATTTTCTCCCACTCTCTCTTCTTTTCTCTCTTATATAGTATTCATCCATCGATACCACAGCACAGCAATTGCTACCAATAGTTGCTAGCTATCTTGTAGGTCTGGTTTTCCTTTTTCCTCCTCCAATCTGTTGTCATGGCCATGCAAGAGTAATAAGTTTGAACATGCATCAACAAGTTCAAAACATATATGATAGAGGTTACCGATCAACACGCTGATTGTTGGGATAATTTGTGATTTAACATCGATCATCTTTTCGCGTGCTTAGCAGGTAAGTAAAGAAAAAACTGAACTGAGATCGATGTTGGAACGGCTCAATCAAATGAAATCTCCCAAGGGTTTTTGGGTCCTTTAATCTGATTGAGCCGTGCCAATATCATATTTACTTCCATATATATATATGAACTTGATTAATTTCATTCCTGCATGTTGACTTCTTCCATAACTCTCTTATAGGAGTTTTGTCAATTAGAATGAGATTCAGAGGAAAGCGGGTCTAGCTAATGGCCTCTAGAACTTGCTGGCCATATGATTTTATGAGTCATCATTATCATTCATCACCATATATACAGAATATATGGATATCATAGTTTATCATGATTTGTGTTAGAATATATTATGAGATATGATATTATGAGAGTTAATTTATGCATTAATTGTAATTGATTATAATCAAATCAGATTTGAATACATTTAATTTTAATTTGATTTGATCTTCCATACCCTTTTGTATTCTCTCTACATCCCTATAACTAGGGATAATTTGTATTGTAAATGATTAAGGAATAAAAGCAAGATGTAGTTCTTTGAACTTTATCCTGTGGACGTAAGTCATAGACCGAACCATATAAAATTCTTTGTTCTTATTTTATTATTTTCGCATTTTATCTTTAGTTTTCCATTCAATTATGTTATCTATCAATTTGTAGGAAAAGCTTGGGCCATGGCCAGTTCTTTTGAGCAAGTCTGAATGTTGCAATATCACTGGTATTTTCAAGGTATGAAATATTAAGTTCCAATAGTACTGTATGCATGGGAGATGGTTGTTGAAATTTTTGTTTTTCTTTTCTAAAAAATAAATACATTAACAAACAATTCAAACCATAAAATACTTTTCTTTTTTTTAAAAAAAAAAAAAATTGTTATCACATTAGAACACTTTTTTCAAACAAAAAACAAAAACACCTCCCAAACATATTAATAAACATACTTATAGTACAAACTTCACGACCACTTGGCATGGCACTGGGTTCTTCTGCTTTCTTATTTCATGGTGCATAGAATAGAGTACACGGATTGTTTGGGCTCCCACCTCTTTGTGGTTGTTCAATTCCATGTAATCCTTTCCTGTTGTTGAAAAAAAAAATTAAATAAATAAATAACAAGCACTCGTTTTTACTATTGTCTTCAATTTTTATTTTTATTTTTAATGGGTTAGATGCTTCTTACTAACGTTCTTGGGTTTTCAAATGCCCCCCTTGTTCACCACAGTTGATGAAACAAGAGCTACTCTGATGACCATCTCAAACCCCAACACCTTAAGTTTGGACCATGTCATTTTTAAAGATGGATCATTACTTAAAAGAAAACAGTGATTTAATTAGTGTCGATTGTACAAAACGACGCTAAATAGTATCATTTAACTGTTCGAACGACACTAAATCTAAGTGTCTAATGTTCTCCTTAAAATTTGTATCATAAAGTATCAAAGCCTGCCATCACGACGAGTATGAGAATATCGAACGCAGTTCATCGAGTATGAGATTGAATGGATTGCAATTACTTTGTGGTTCAGTCACGAATGATATAACCTATAGGCAGTATTAAAATTTTGTCAATAGAGTGAATCGCCGTAAACGTTAGCCATAGAACGTTGTGTTATGTTACGATCTTAAGTGTCCTGTTTTCAAATATGAATTTTACTTAGAAGTTTGTATAAATCCCATCTCCGAAGCTGTGATAGAAGCCATCTAAAACAGCACACAGGTTAACTGGGGGCACCCATACCATTATAGCACATGTTCATAAGATCCTACCAACTTCAAAATTTAGAATGTGAAAGAAGAAAAAACATAAAAGCGCAAGTACCTCATAACTAGCCAAAGGGCTTCTGGCAAAAGTGTATATGCCCCATACTTTGACTCGGATATCTTGAATTCTTGATGCATTCTCCTCTTCTTGTTTAATATATTATTCAAACTTCTTCCGAAAAAAAAAAAAGAGTTAGTGACTTGCGTTGTCAAGAAGGTGAAGCAGCTTTCCGACTATAAAACATTATTAGGTTGGGCGGTTGAGATCGAAATCAATTGATGTGATAGTGTGCCATTATGTTAAGGAGGTGATACCTTTTCCAACCATCAAACTTTAATGTTTTATTTCTAGATGCTTGAAACCCTAAAAACGTGCTTAATTAGTAAGGTTAGATATCACATTTTTCTTCAACAACTATTTTATAATATTGACGTGTCAGTCTCAATCAACTATTTGATCAGTCCTAGTTAGAAAGAAAGATAAAAAAAAAAAAAAAAAACCTCATTAATTTGTGTCCATGTATTATTTGGTTGCATATAACTATCTATAAACTGTTTTGGAAAGTTAGCTTTAATTTCCTACATACATACCTAACACTAAATTTCATGGTATCAAAGCAAGGAGTTTGATACACTAATTCGGGTAAATGCAACATTTTACGCTATCATCTTATTATGATGATGTGACAATACCTAATAAAGGTGTAGTATGTACCATTTTTCAGCAGGTATATAGATCTCGTATCTGTGATTGTTGAGCCGCAACTCCAAGCCTGAGAATTTGTCCTAAACTAATCTTTTTCATTGATTTAGTTTATGGTCCACCAAGAGAGGAAAGTAGGCTTCCTTAATTTTCAAGCTGTTGACTTGTTTATCGGTAACTTTATAAAGCTTATCATATCACTGGAAGAACTCAAGACTCGCGATCAATGCAGCAGCCGCCGCAGCAATTCTTGCAACTGAAGAAACGTGAAAACAAACAGGAATTCGTGTAGAAAGTCTTATATAGCGGTAATTCAGATACTTTTAATCTTATGCCGTTTGAATCTTTAATGGATGAGGGAAGGTGGGTGCCGTTCCATTATGATATTGATAGCTAGGGAAAGCAGTCGAAGTGACACTCTGAACAGAACGTATTTTGTACTTAAAATTTTTTATTTTAATTTTAGTGATTTGTTTTTTTAAAAAAAAAAAAAAAAAAATTGTTCTTAGAGGCAGGAACTACACAGGCTCCAAGTTGCCACTTTTCTAGACATGGATCGGACTTCAATGGTAAATGAAGTCTGTTCAACAACGACAATAGCAAAAGGAGAAGGTTAAATAACTAAATTTTGAAAATAATTTTATTTATAACAATGATTTTAGTCCCCATGAACTATCCACAAAATCTAATGCTCTAGGATGACATCACTAGATAAACAGAGCTATAGACATGCAGACAGCAGCGAGCAGAGCTCTCTCTTTTGTTTTCTCCAATCAGGCCTGAAGAGGCACGTCCAATTTCCCCTCCACAAAATATTCCTGCCAATGGAACACTAGGAAAGTTTTCCGTAAATGGAGAGCTATCAACATTGCGGCGACCAAAGAAAGACTCACCACGGCCGTAACATGAGAAAATAAACCCTCCAAAAACCTCCTTCTTTATAACATTAACAGCAACATCCCTCATGTCATGACCATTGTTGGCATTTCCATATAGCTTCAAATTTTTGAGGTTTACAGAGGCATCACTACATGAGGATATTGCAGCATTGGGATCTGAGTGGTAGAATTGGAAACAATCACCAGTCTTGATGTTAACACCATTGACATAAAGGTACTCTTCGTCTCCTCTGTTGATAACCAAAAGACTTCAGATGTTATTTTGGAAACAAAAGAAATGCAACAAAGAACTAGTCAACAAAAGAAACCCGAATATAACAATTATTCTTTTAAGAAAATATTTCAGATAGTTACCCTATAACTCCATGTAATGCCAACGATGTTATCCACCCCGGTTTCTCGAACCCAACACAGCATTTTCTTCGTTTCGTAACCCCAATGTACAGATCAGGAGATTCAACACGATTTTCCAACTGTAACATATTTGACTCTATCAGAAGCAAGGATATAAGGCAAATTTAATTGTTTGTTCTATATAAATTATAATACACTGCTACATTTTATAATAACTTTGTGTCTTTGGGCCATGAAACATGTCCGCTTCTATTATAACTTGCATAAATGAATAGTTGAAGAAACCAGTTTTCTGTGTGTGTGGGCATGGGTGTCGGTCTTTGAGTCATAAAACATGTTCACTTTTATTATAACCAATATAAACAAATAACTGAAAAAACCAATAATATCTACATGAGACAATGAGCTCATGATGTATCACAACCTTTTAAAAAAAAAAAAGTTCTCTAACAAATCATTCATAAGCATTTTAGTGCATCTAAACAATCAATATAGCCTCCATGTTTGTTTAAGTATCAAGAAGAAGAAATAATAAAAGTATTGAAGTTCATCATCTCCTGGTCCCATGAATTACAAAATAATTTATATGAAGCAATATTATGGTTCAACCACAAATCTATTATTTGAAAGTATAAGTGTACCTCATCGTTGATATCATTTAGCATTCTTTGACCATCAAGAATCTCAAATTGTCCTTCCTTTCTAGAAGTAAGCCACGTAGTATTATCAGAGTTGTTCAATCTAACAGAAACTGCCTTGTGTATCGGACCTACCACTGATACACCATTTGACAATGCAACATGGAACTGAATATCCCCTGTAACTTATCATTTACAACAGAAAGAGAAAGAGAGATAAGTGAAACAATAGATTACAAACAAAATATCTATGGCAATGCTAAAAGGTAGAATCACATAAAAATATATTCTATAATTAAAGTGAGAAGGGGGTACATGAAGCACTCTCCCCTCTTCTAATTATACGTATTCTTACATTTATATTTCCCAATATTAACCATATTCTTTTGTGTATCTATGAACAAGAAGTCATTATAACGTAAATGACAAAGGCACTCTTGTAAACAAAATTTGTGCATGTAAGCAATTGTTTTGTTAATTCGTATTGGACATACAAGAAAAACAAAGTACGGTATAAATAAGTATAAAAATAAATACCACTAGACGTGTCTCTATCCCTTGCAAAGACTAGAGCTACAGCATCTGATAAGTATTTTCTACTCCCACAGACATTTCTAGATTCATCCAAACTTCTGTATAGAAAGCGGCCTCTCTCATCGCCTACAATGACTGTTTCCATTGGCATAGCATAATCTGCGAAGCCATAATCAACAACTGATCAAGCACGCGCTTGCCATATAATCATTTATCCAAGTCATTTGTAATAGTAAAAAACTTTCAAACAATGATTTTATTTCATTTTCCTCTCAAAGAAAGTCTATTACAAGAGAAAAAAAAAACTAGAAAATTAAAAATACAGATCAATACTCACCCAAGACATCGATGACAAGTTTCATGTCGGCAAGCCCTTCCTGTAACATCATCCGCATAGCAAGTTAGCGACGCAACAAGGGTGAACTGCTCTAAATATATAGAAGAATGAGAAAGCTACCAAAAACTAACTCACTCCAAATATTATAATCCCAACTGGGGATGTGCAACCCGAAACAGAGGCTGTGTAGTCTTTAATATCCATCACAAACTTGTCAAGCATTGCAACTTGAGGTTCCTGATATCAGTGAAAAATTTCACAATGTCAACGTCCTTAAATAATTCAAACTGCACAAGAGCTCATAAAAATTACTATGATGTCCTTAAAGACGAAAAGTATACATCATAAGTCAACACATCTTAAAGTAATCTAAAACGATATACTTGTTCACTTTCCCAATTTTGTCCCAAAAAATGAACATCATATCCCTGTGATCTTGCGCCATTTTCATATCTATCTACGATGGCATTTGAGATGGATTGAGGTCCCTTGCAATTCCAATGATGCAGGTCGGTCATTTAAAATGAACAGCTTGGATTAAGCCACGTTGGCTACCCAAGGGTGTGGTTTGGATAGGCCGAACACTGTGGTCGGCCACCCCCTTGGGTGTTGTGGGCCCACCCCCATAGGGAGTGGCCGACCACTTTAAGGGGTGGTCCGGCAACCCATTAACTTCTTTTTATTTTTTTAAAAATTATTTTATTGCTGACGGGGCTTAATCCAAGCTGTTCATTTTAAATGAACGACCTGCATCATTGGAATTGCGAGGGACCTCAATCCATTTGAGACACATTCATAGTTTTAACATAACAATTTCCACAATAAAACCCCTCTTGTTAAGAGAAAATCAGCATTTTAATGAGTAACAAAATCCCTGCTAGAGAACATCAGAATTTGATGTTTCAGTGCCAAAATTTTCACCTTACCGATCGTAAAAGCGGGATAGCATCAACTTTCAATCCCGGTACAAAACCAACTGTCAAAACAATGCCATTGTTTATAACCTCTGCGGGTAAATAGCCACCTTCATCAGCCGAATCACCACCAATATCTCCCCACTTAACCTACATCAACATATTTTTTAATTGTCAAAATGACAACTTACCAATAATAAATATAAACCCAACACAAAAAAAAAAAAAAAAAAAAAAGATGGAAAGATTCAAACCTCCTTAAGTTCATTGGTAAGAGCATCCCTTCCAATAATTCCACTAGCAGTAGAAATAATAAACGGAGTACCAGAACCCAATCTTTTCGATATCTGCATTACAAGCAAGTAATCAGAGTTCCATAAATAATAATAACAATCACAATAATAATAATAATAATAATAAATTACTGAAACTATGAATGCATACAAGCTGAAAAGCCCCAATCAAGCTGAACCCACTGCCGATGTTTGCAACGGCAAAATGCGGCCGAATTGGCTCCGACAGCACCTTTTCAAGAACCTCTTCTACAGCAATCTATTAATCTCGAACATAAAATTCAAAAATTTCAGACAAATTATATGGAATAGCAAATACCAATAAAAATCCTAATTCAGCTAGCGCCATAAAAATTCTACTTAAACCTAATTCAATCACTTTTAGCTTAATCAATCACACAATTTCTCATTTTCCTGTAATAGAAGTGAGCATAGGGAGGGTTTGCGAAATAGGGGGCAACGTGGGGTAGAAAGGCAACTTTACATGTGGAGAGGGATTGAGAGAGAGAGCGGAGGCGAGCTTCGGGCGAGAGAGGATGCGATTGCAGAGAAGATTCCAGAGTTTGCTAACGCACGCCGCGGATGCGAAGGATGAGGCAGGTAGCCTCAAGAGAATGTTGTGGAGAAGGTCATCGTTGATCAGGGCCACCCCTATGCGCACCGTCTTGGGCTCGCTCTTGGCCTTGGACAACTCGTCGTCCATTGCTTCTTTGCGTGCCTTTCTTTTTCTCTGTACCGCTTCTTTGTCTGCTCTTGGGTTTTCCAAACAACTACTTGCAGACCAAACGCGTTTCCCGTCTGTTTGGTAAGCGGGTTAACGGGAATCCAGTTACGTGTGCCTTCCGGGTTCAAGTTTGGGTGCGTTTGAGATTACGATTTCGTAGAGAAAAAATGCGATTTTAAACCAAACCGCAGAAAATAAACCGTTTGAAAACTTCATTTTTAAAAAATTTCAATTTGAAAACGCAAAAAAGTGTTTATTCAAATCCTAAGCAATGTGGTGCTTTTTTGAAAACGCAGTATTTTAAAAGGCTAACCTGCGATTTTAAATGTCAAACTGTAATTTTGCCAAACGCTTAATTGTGTTTTTAAAAAATCGTTTTTTTAAATTGTACATTTTTAAATCGCAAATAACCGCTCTCATCGAAATTATTTTTGTTAGAGATGTATTTAATGTCTTTCTCTTGTATAATTTTTTTACAAATTTACCATTAAATTTACGGAATCTATATTTGAATTCTACATATTTAATGATAAATTTGCTCATCTCTTATACATAAATGGGCAAAAGAATAAGGATCAATTTGGGTTTGCGATTTCAAAAAATGTGATTTTAAAATAACGATTTTAAAATGTGCGATTTAAAAAAGTGATTTTTAAAAACTCAGTTAAGCGTTTGGCAAAATCGCAGTTTAACATTTAAAATCCCAGGTTAGCCTTTTAAAATACTGCGTTTTCAAAAAAGCACTACATTGCCTTTGATTTGAATAAGCACTTTTCTGCGTTTTCAAATCACAATTTTTTAAAAACGCAGTTTCCAAACGATTCATTTTCTGGGATTTGATTTAAAATCGCACTTTTTCTCTATGAAATCGCAATCCCAAATGCACCCTAAAACTAAATATTTCTCATTTTGACTTTGTTATTATAGAAAGCGATCATTTCTTATCATCTTGTTCAAACTTGAAAAGATTTCTAAAGTTTGAACAAATTTATAAATAGACGCTACGAAAGATTACATAATACTGCATAACAATAACATGATAGTTGACGAGCTGACATATTGACAATGGCTATTGGCTCTTGAACAAACTATATATAACAGCTAATCATGGTTGCTTGGTCCCGGAGTTATTTTGCAGCCTCTAATTGTGGAAGTGCATGCGTAAAAGATAGCTGCTTGAACAGAACAAGGCTGAACATGCGTAAAAGACCAGAATATGGGATATTCAAACTCGTTACCTTAACTGAGGTCTCTAGTTCAATCTCTAGGATTTCCAATTTTTTTTTTTTTTTGAGTTTCATGGTTACTTACTAAGAATTAGAAGAAGAATTTTCTCTAAGCTGCAATTCAAAACATGGATAAGTCTCATTAACGTCCTTAGATTGGGGCAAAGAAATATTGAGAATAAAATAGCACATCAGAAAGGACTACCACATGAATGTGATTATGGCATATATACACCCACTTTGAATGGCTAGAAAAGAGTTCTCTGGAAGATCATGGTGCGATGAACACCATGCATGCTAAGCATAATAGACGAGAAGTTTCACATCACTAAAGAATAACACATCTAAAAGGTTCCAAAACTATTGTACCTAAATTGTGGTTCAAATACAACAACATAATTAGAATTTTCTTTTTTCGCTTATCTTGTTTTGTAAGTGATTCTAATAATTTAGAAGGTAAAGAAATTACGGTATTGGATAGCTCAACAAAATCGGGTTTATATGCTTTTATACCAGCAATTTTTCTTTTGCCTATGGCAATTCCATGTACTTTACTTTTATTGATAGTATGATAATTATTAGGAATCAACATTGTTGTCGAAGTATTTATGTTGTCTTACTATTTCAAAGCACTTATTTGAATCCATATTGACAAATTAATTTTTTTACTCATGTTGTGCCACGTGACACTTACATAGATTGTCACGTTAGCTTGTAAAAGAGTTGTAATAAAAGCCGTAGTATTCCAAGTTAAGCGGGATTAGGGAGATGTAGAAGTACAAACTAATCGGCTTTTGTCAAATATGTTGCTTTGATGGAGGGCTGAACACAGAACTAAAAGGGAAAGGAAACTTGAGAGCTTTCCTTATAATAATTAAAACATTACAGTAGTTACTGTTAGAAACAATAAGATTTTATAATTATGTCCTTGGAAGAAAGAAATTTAATAACAAACATCTTAGCTTTAGAAAGAAAAGAATTCCAACAAATCGTCAACAAGTGAATCCAGAATCATTGCAACAAGGTAAAACCCAAGTAATATCTTTACTCCCAGTGAAATGGAAGTGTTTGAGGGGTTCCGTTTGCCTGTGATCCATCAGACCCCATGTGAAACATTGCCTGGCAATGGACGTTACTGTCACTGCCACTGGAAACCAGAACTGAATCCATTGGCTCTAAGCTGTTACCATGTAGGCTTGGACCTAATGGCTGCACCAGGGAGACTGAGTTAGGATGAGCTATGTGGGTAAAACCGAGCCTGGATGTCTGTGACTGAGGTGATGACAGAAGAGAGAGAGCACAATCCGAGTCCTGGACTTGAGTTGTTAACCTGTCACAATACATTTTAGTCCTAGCCCCGCCACTTTCTGTCAAAGCAATGGACCTCAGAAGTGGCCGGCAGACAGGAGCTTCAAGGGATGATTGGTTGTTGAGAGTGGTGCTACCACCTTGCAAGAATGGGAGTTGCTTGCCTCCTATAAAGCTGCTAGTGCTCGGGGAGGATCGGAGAAACAGTTTCTGTTCATCGATTAATTGTAATTGTTGCTGCTGGTTATGAAGCCTAGCATCTGCTGCAGAATTGAGAACTCCAGCCCAGGAAGCGCTCACCACATTGGTCGAGGGATAGACATGTGAACTAGAGAATGGTATCAATTGGGTACCTGAAAGAATAAGAAAATATATTTCCTGAACGAAGTTGACAATGTTAAGAGCATTTACAGTCTTTTGGTGTTCTTCTCAACAATATTATTGCCTAAAATGGAGGCTGCTTCAAATAAGCCATAATCTGATACTGTTTGCAACCAGTCAGAATTAGTTTGGGGATTAGAACTACCAGGGTTTGTAAGCTGATTTTGAAATAACTTTGAAGAGAATTTAACTACATATTAAAGTTATATGCTAAAAATCCATGCAAGTTTGTAGGTCATGTTGGATTCAACTCTTTCAATAAAATTTGCAGTTGAAATGGTTTCCAAAAGAAGGAAACTCTTTCCATTTAGAAGTAGTTCAAAAGAGAGATTATGGAGTTGGAAAATTGTTTTGGTTATCATAATTTTCTCTAGCAGACAGGAAAAGGATTAACAATATCAGACATTGAAATGGGCCTCTAGAACTGACTGGTGGCCACTACATCATCAAAACTTACCATCAATTAGAGCAAACAATGAAGCACTCCCCGGCTAAGTAGATTTCAAGATTAAGAGTTTTAGAGGAACCATTTACTAAAGCTTAATTTGTGTGTGTATGCAGGGATGCAGAAATGCACATCCTACTTCAGACCTGACAATAAGTTCAATCAGTCATTGTCAAAGCTAACCTTGGTAATTGGACAAAAAGTTCCCAGATCGAGAGAGGGGTTCTGGCTGAGGCTTCCTTCGCCTTCGATTGTGTCCATCAAGACGTTTCCTGCAGCTTCTCTTTCCTTCATCAAATTCCTCCAGCGAATGGAACCTATGAAAAGAGTGACAGAACTGTTGAGGAACTAGGCTTGCCAGGAAAAAAATAGTGCAGTATAAAAGCAATTGAACTTCCACAGCTCCGGATGGAGGGACTGCTATTTCAGAATCAACTTTGGAGGTGATGATTGTAATGCGCTGTTGGGGGGGTTATAATGATATTCTGATATGAGGGCGAGTGACGGGTCAAAAAGTTGAGACTAAGAGGAATGTATAAACCAATGCACGTTATTTGCTTGTTTACACTTGGATTGGTGTGGTTGATGCATTACCAATACCCCGATGAATTGTTTCCAAACTGACCCTAATTTAATTGACCGTCATCATAGCAGGGAAAAGAGTCAAGTCGATCCGGATCGACGACCGAGAGAAGCAAAAACAAATTCTATGCATATGAAATTAAGAAGCAACCTTTTGATAGAGATATCAGTTAAATCTAAATTTAAATGCATCCTATTTACATGAGAAGAACAATGTGAGGAGGAATCCAATCTAGTCATCAGCAAAGACTTTATGAAGAATTGAATATAGAAGTTTCCATTTCCTAACTGTCTTTCAGCTTCCGTTGTCATTGCCTCAACTATTGAGAATATAAAACTAAAAAATAGTTTATATTAGAAGGACTTCAAGGACATGTGAGATGCTCCTAGACATGGCATTCAGATACAAAATTTCAGCTCCTCAATAGTTCTCTCTTTCATATGATATCATACATTTCTCTTTATTACTTAAAGTTCTCTGTATGCTAAGCTACTCCTTATCAAGCTATTGTACACATAATGGATGCTTAAGATTATACCCTTTAAACAAAGGAACACCAGAGATCCCTCATGGCAAGAGACAGCCAAGTGATGAAATTAGATTAGTTCAGACACTTTTAATCGAAGTCTCTGAATGATAGACAAGGACCAAAAAGAAGGTACCAAGATGGAACATAACTGAGAAACAGCAGATTATTATTGCATAAGCAAAAGGACTACAAATTCCTATAGCAAAATTCAAGTAATCAACAGCACAGCTGATATGACTTACACAAGCTGGAAACCACAATTACCACCACTCATATAATACCTGCTGCATTGCTGGCAGAACCGTTGCTTCTGGCCACAAATAGTTACTTGTGGAGTCTTCGAATGGAGCTCGCAGACCTTGTGGCGCCTATGGTAGTCCCTACAATTACTAAGGTCTGAAGTGCAGCCATCAACTAGGCATGAAACTGGCTGAGTTCCATTATTAGCTGCTCTTGCCCTTTTCGATGACCCGGAAGGTGATGATGCCATTTTTGAGACTCCTGGCTCCTTCCATTTATTCACAGATTCAGGGCCTGAATAACCCAACTGACCAAGCTTCAAATCAACTGAAAAATCCCCTTTATTGGTCCTAAGATCTCTAAGGCTACTTGACCCACCAACTGTTTCTATGTTGGGAAAGGCTTCTTGTTCTAATTCTGTCAAATCCCAAGAAGCTGCTTTCAAGTGCCAGTCCATACAAACTCTTCACTTCTAGATTTCTTCTACTTTTCCACACACCTTATCAACCCCGATCTTCGAAGCTTCTCTCTTCACTACGGAATTGAGTCAACCTTAAAGAAAGATTATTTCACAACAGCATCAAATCAAAACAAAAGCATCAAGTTAAGAATTGCAAAGTCTGTGGGAGTAAGCACTGCTTTAGAAACCCAAACAATTAAAAAAATTATAACAATAATTAATTCACACAAAGCTTTGCTGGGTAGCTTGAATTGTCAAATTTCAAACAAAGCAGCAGTAGAAAGTTCAAAATAAATAACTATAAATAAAGCGGCAAAGCTAGAAATGCACAATAGGAATCTTTAAACCACATCACAAATTTTTCTTGAAATAAAAGGCAAAAATAGTAATAATGTAAGAAACCAAACCAGAAAGTAACGTTTTTTACATTAAAAAGAAAAAAAAAATTGCCAAGCAGGGGGGTAGCAGAGACTTCCAAGGACTTTGGAAGCTACAAATGAGAAAGGTACTGACTAGAAATAAACAAGTAAAAAAACAAATAAAGAAACAAGAGAAAGACTCAAAGAGGTGGGAGAGTACTTACAGACAATTACAGCAAAAGAAAGAAGAATGGATTGCTCTTTCCAGCCACTCATTCCCTGACAAGGATTGCAATACAAAACCAATAAAGTGGCTAGTAAAAGCCTGGGGGTGTGTAAGGTTAAGGAGGATCACCCAGTACTGTACCTGTTTAGCAAAATGCAACTGGAAAGGACTGTACACAGAAAGAGAATGGATAATGTATTCCAATGGAGGGTTAGAATATTGAGAGAGAAGGATAGAGGAACTGGGTTAGCTCCAGTGAGGGCAAAAAAGAGCTTAGATTTGTTTTGCACTTGAGTTTTTTTTTTTTTTTTTTTTTTTTTTTTTTTTTTAGTATTTTCTTTCCCTTTTTAGGGTTTGTTTGAAGTGTATTGGTTCATAAAGGAAGCATAATAGGGACAGCTAGTTTGTAGCTATCAACTTTTGTGAGCCAAGAAAAAGAAGTACAAAGGATGGATGCTTGAGGCAAACCATGTGGCATTGTGTTTCACATTTCATGGCATGTCTTTCTTTTAGGTTTCTTTTGCACGCAGCTTGGATTTTGCATAGCCCACGCTCCTTCGGAAGAGAGTGGGCAGCAACCCTTCAAATTTTAAAGCTCAATTTGAATGGGGAATCTAATTACTTGCCCAAGACTTTTGCTGGAGAGTATGCCCACCCTAATCATTATTTCTGCAAGGGGGGCCCCATATTGTACGCTGATTATTTCGCTGTTTAGTCTCTTTGATTCCTACTGATAGCTGCTTGGGACAGATGCACATCAAAGAATGGCTGCCTGGGACAGATTACAAAAAAAATTAGGAATTATGAATCAACAAACCAATAGTTTTTTTCTTTTTCTTTTTCTTTTGTATCTTTCCTTTTTTATAATAATAAATGGATAAACATACATCATTGTTTTATTAATGCTTTCTAGATTCAATATATATATATATATATATTTTTTGATGCGACATAAATATGAAAGTAATTATAAATATTTTATATTTTAGTTGTTTGTTAACTTTTTATTTTTATAAAAATAAAACAAAAGAGATAGTGAAAAAGTACTATAAAACAAAGAAATTCCTCGTACTGCAAAACACATTTTATAAATCTGTTATTTTCTTTTATTATAGGAATATTTTGACCAAACGTATGTTTAATTTTTTGCTTATATCCACTAACCATTATTTAAGTTACCCATATCTAACTAGTATCTTGGGCATGTTTGAGTAACAATTGTTTTTTATTATTATTATTATTTAAAAACATGTTTGAATTTTTTTTAATTAAAATTCTCCTTAAATTTTATCCAACTTTTTTTTAATTTGTCTCAGATTCTCTAAATCATCTAAACATAATTTCAAAAAACAAATTTTCTCGGTATTCACAATTTTAAATATAATAAAGAATAATAAAATATAATACAAAAAAATCACACACCCAAATAAGCCCTTATAATTCCGTCTGCTGTATTCTTAAAACATATAATGTAATTCAAATGATTAATATCCTAAATCCTTCATAAAAATGATTATTTTTAAGGGAGACTCTCAGGTTGTGGTAGAAGCTTTGAAGGGAGAAAGGGGTGTTAGGGGTGATTTTGTTAATATCACGACAGACACCAGGTGTTTATTGGATTTCTTCACGAACTGGCAGGTGCAACATGTTAGGCGCACAGAAAATGTTGCGGCTCATAGGTTGGCTAGAATGGGGGTTATTCAAAATGTAACTAAGGTTTGGTTTGATAGTTTTTCGAACTCTGTTTCAGGTGTTGTTTGTCAGGATCTTGTATCTTTCTTTGTTTTGGTATGAATGTCCTATTTGCCTTAAAAATAAATAAATAAATAAAATAAAATTCATAAAAATTCGAATTCAATCTATACTTATCATATTTAATTGCTTCCACCCGTACAACATGATACGACAAAATTGAATTATATTATATGTCCCCAAAACAAAACCACATGCAGTTATGTAGCCAATAGAATTAAAGTAATAAACAAACAGAAAACTGGCAAGGATAGCGACCTCTGCTCAAGTTTCACTGATTCAATAGATTTTTTTTCTTTAGAGCGATTTTAAAAGTCATTTTTTAAGTATTATTTTTGTGTCCCTTCAAAAATGATTTAACTTTTAAAATTATTACTTGAATAAAATTTAATTATAATCAATCACAAGTTTAACGGTAATTTTAAAAACTATATCATTTTTAGAAAAATACAAAAATGACAAAATAATAACTTTTAGCATTATTCGATTGTAAGGGGTTATAAAGAGATTATTTTCACTATCAGATGATGATTTTTTTAAAAAAAATACAAGGATCATGGCCAAAGTGTCACCTTCAAAGATGTTGTCAATCTTGAAATCAGCCTAAATATGCTGCAAGCTAGCATGGCTGCCCAAGTTTCACCATATTCAAAAGACAAGGGGGGTTGACCTTTGTACTTGCCAAAATGATAGTGCATCTAAATTTGAACGTACAACAATACAAATGCAGAAATTGTCCCTAATTACAACATCAAAGTTCAGTTTAATGATAGATTCAATGGATGTGATTGTCCCCGTGGCTTGGCAGAATCTCGCACCGACATAAATTTATTATAAATCGAGTTAGAGAGATTTCCTTCAATTCAGTTTGACCGTCTATAAATTGTTATGTATCTCTTGAATGTGTAAGAGACATGTATTTTAATATTTTTATTAAAAAATTAAAAAATTATCGCATGTTAATTAAAAAAATATATACATACTTCTTACATAATAAAAGACACGTGATGGTTTATAGGCTTAGTTGGAAAAAAAAAAAATCATTAAATCCGGTTTAGTAATGCTTTATTTCCCCCCCCCCCCCCCCCCCCCCCCCTTTTTTTTTATTGAGTTGTATTGCCGAACATCTGATGGGTCACATATACTTTTCTTTCAAATTCCATGAGTTGCATGCATATGAAGGAACTGCTTTATAACGAGGAGCCACATCCTTTGAATTATTCCTAAGAAGTTTCCTTAAAGACTGTCTGTTGCACTTCTCCACTCTAAAACGACCCCTATACTTTTCCCTTGCACATGTGAGATCGGAACCAGGGAAAGAACTCAAAGTCGACCAAGATCATGACAGGAAATGCAAAGCAAGATAAACATCAAGATCCAGGTAATCATTGAGTCAGTGTCTCGAACAAAGTTTTTAACTGATATATGTCCTTAGAACATGTTTTAAAATACGGGTTTTGAAAATAAATTTCAATTTAATATACTGAATTAAAGTAATTTTTTTCAACCCCAGTTTAAGGAAGCGACGCATCTACCCAAATTGTTGCTAGAAATTACTTTTTATATGGTTGGTACTATTCGGGCCTTTTACTGGTAAAAGTTGGTGCAGGACTAAAGGAACTACTGTGGATCGTCCAGGAGGCAAAGACCCAGGTTTTTTCAATGTTTTCTAGGTAAGTTAAAAGGCTCTCATATTCTGGATCGTTTTCAGTAGTAAAGTAAAGAAAGAACATAAGGCACACAAATATCATCATGATTCATGGATTATACGACTTTGTGGACCACGTGGATTTCGTCCCTGTTCTAGTGTTCTCTGACAACAACATAATTAAGGTCCCAGGTAAGTACAATTATTTTGCGTTGTCCACGATTGACAGCCTGTTTGGTAAGGGGGAAAATTTGGAGGAACGGAAATGAAGGGAAGGAAAGGGGCCGGGGAGTCCAATTCTCGTGTTTGGAAACCTTTTTAAGTTTGAGCGACGCTCTTGCAAATTAACGTGACAATTTTTATAGTATTTGTCATGTTCGTCCCTAAACAATTGAGGTATTACAATATGTGTGGCTCAATACGTAAAACATTTTATTGAAATAAAAATTGAATGACGGAGACAAGATTCGAACTCATGAACCTTGGACTCTAATACCATATTAAATTATTACTTATCTTAAAAGTTTAAGTCGAAAGAAATTTGTAAATTTAATTATTTTAATTAATATTTTAACATTCTTCTTAAAGTGTGGGCACAAACTTCACATAAAATATTTATGTTCTGACACCATATTAAATCACAACTTATTCAAAAAATTTAAACTGATAAGAAATTGTAACTTTAATTAATTTAATTAACATTCTAATACTCACGTGCCAGTATTTTAATGGAAAAAAAAAATTAAGCAATAAAATTTAACACGTAAATTTAATTGTTTAGTAGCTGACGTGATAAGTGTCATGTGCATTGTTGTCTGTTGCGTTAGTTTGTAAGTGACTCGTAGTAAAAAATTGTAGTACTCCCAACAACACATAACAATTAAATTTGAAGAATACTTGAAGTAGTATAATTTTTACTACAATTCTCTTATAATCTGATACAATAGTTTATAGTTTGTAAAATAATTATGAGTGCATTGTTGATAAGTCGGCCATTAAAATTATCAAATCGATAGGTGAGATTTTTTACTTTATTATTTAACCAATTATAGATTTTTATGTCAGTTTGTAAGGTGACATGTATTAAATGCCCTAGCAATACTCATTAAATTTATTTGTCATATCTGTTACTTAATTTTTTTTCACCCATATGGTACAATGAGACATTTATGTGGGCTGTTACATTAGTTTATAAATAAATTATAATAAAAGTTGCAATTTATAGGATGAATGAAATAAATAGAAGTCTAGTATTTAAATTAAATTATTTATTATTTATTTCTCTTTTCATATGAGCATCCAAAAAAATAATAATAATAACAATAACAATCATTTCATTTCTATTATATTCCCTCTTAATTTACCATTTGTTTCCATTATTTTCACATATAAACTCCCGAATGCACAACACTCAGTTTGTTTCATGAAATAGATTATTGAAATGAAATTACTATTCATATGGAATAATCATTCTTTTATTTGATAGGAATTTATTCATAAGAATAACTATTTCCTTACGAAAATGAATATTTAATCCTTTCAAAATCAAAAGGAATACACAACATTTTTTTTAAAATAAAAATTACCCATATTATTTTCTATTTTCTTTTAAATCTAAAATAAAAATATTGATTTCAGCGGGTGGGAGTGGTCAGCCACCGACCCCAAGACATGGGGTGGACCCCAAGGTTCGCTAGAGGTTGTGCGACCACCTATGGGTAATGGGGCTATTATAGTGGGTTTTTTCTTTTATAAAAAAAATAGAGAAATAATTTTTTTTTTTTTTTTTTATAATTTTGGTTCAATTATAATTAAAACATATGTATTCGTACATAACTAAAGAATTTGAATAACTATTTCATTCCACGTTTCTCAATTTTTAATAATAATAATTATTTTTCAGTGAATTTGAATAACTATTTCATTTCACGTTTCTCAATTTTTAATAATAATAATTATTTTTCAGTGAAGTACTTTTACAGTTTTACCGCATACAATACAAGGACTAAAAGATAAGAGGCGGACAACCTCAATCTCTTGTTTTTAGTTTGACCTTTTTGTCATTTTTTTTAAAAAAAATTAAAAAGAAAAACATGAAAGTACAATAATTAGCAAATGCCTGGGCTACCCATATGGCCTACGGGCCAATGTCATGGACAATTGGGTTGGAGCTGATAAGGCCCAAGACGCAGCGCTTCGAGCTTGGTTTTAAGTTTCCTTTTAAAAACAAAATCCTAAGCTCGTCTTGTTTCTTCTTGTCATTCAAAACGCAACGCTTCGAGCTTTTTCTAGGTCAAACGCACACGCATACAGACACTCGCTCACTCAATTGCTTCGAGCTTTTTCTAGGGTTTCACGCACACCCATACAGACACTTGCTCACTCAATTTCTCTCTCTCTCTCTCTCTCTCTCTCTCTCTCTCTCCCTATTTGTGGAGCAGTTTGCAGTTAGGAATGGACGGTGAGGAGTTAACGGAGCAGGAGACCGCTCTCTACGACCGTCAGATTAGGGTTTGGGGCGCCGATGCACAAAGAAGGTCAAATTCTATATATATATATATGCGTGGGTTTTTGTGTTCAAGTTTTGTTCTTTTATTCATTGATATAATTTTTAGTCCAAATCCAATTTAGCTCTGCTAATTTATTTTATTTCTACTCAATAATGCAATTTGTAAAATGCACGAGTTAGTTTTTCTGATTCATACGTATAGTATCAATTTTGCTTATTTATCATCTTCAATTTAGAAATGTTTAATCCCAAGTTTTCTTTTTTCTTTTCTTGGTTTAGACTGAGCAAAGCTCACATATTAGCATGTGGAATGAAAGGGACTGTTGCTGAGGTAAATCTGAATTTCCATAGTAATTTTCATTGAACTCGTCTTTGATGTAATTGGTATATTGAACCCCATCTTTGATATTTTTGTACGTAGTTTTGCAAGAACATTGTTCTAGCAGGAGTTAGTAGTTTGACATTGGTGGATGACCGGGTAGTGACCGAAGAAGCGCTCTCTGCAAACTTTTTGATACCTCCTGCTGAGAATGTGTATGGTGGGAAAACAGTTGCCGAGCTTTGTTGTGACTCCTTGAAAGACTTCAATCCGATGGTTCGTGTTTCGGTAGAAAAAGGTTTACCCCTTTTGTTCTGTTTAACTTGCTAATGTTATAGTTGAAGACTGCTTTCATGTGTATAATTTCTGTGTCAAAACTGGCCATGTTAACAAATTTTACGCATTCTGATACCATTATGTTACTTCAGTTAAGTAATTATCTATTTTTGTAAGTGCAAGTAAATGAAAGGATTTGATTAAATCCAAATTTTCAATCGTACAGGTGATGTGTCAAGCTTTGGTGAGGAGTTCTTTGCTAAATATGATGTCGTGGTTGTCAGTTGTTGCTCCCTTGCGACAAAAGTACAGCACAAACTTGTTTGCATTAATAAGTTTACAACTTGTAAACGGTTCACTTTCTATGTAAGTTTCTTTTGACATGTTCAATTTTCTTGGCTGCAGAAATTGATCAGTGAGAAATGCCGAAAGCTGTCAAAGCGCGTAGCATTCTATGCAGTCGACTGTAGAGACTCCTGTGGTGAAATTTTTGTAGATCTGCTACACCATAGATATTCAAAAGTGATTATCTTACTCAATCTAAATGTTCACATTTCTCTGTTGTCAGGGTTATTTGTTCTCTGATTTGTCCTTTTCAGTTTATGATTGTGTTATGTTAGCTGCACTTTGTTGTGCCACTATTCTCTAGTTAGGCTTTTCCTTTTGTATACTCCCAGTGTATGAAGGGGCGCCTTACGCTTTTTATGAGATTGGGTTATTACTTATTCGAAAAAACTTTGTTGTGGCTCTATTAGATGTCAAACGGTCGGTAGATGATGGAAAGACTTGGCAAATACCAAGTTTTGTTTCATAGAGGGGGGTCAATTATTTACTTAATTTTTCTTGCTTTAATATTCATGTTCATTTTTACTTATCAAAAAAAAATATTCATGTTCATTTTTCTTGATTTGCTTGAAAAATGACATTAGTATTAGTGTTATATGTACTCAACCAGACATTTACCTCATGTTAAACATTGCAGTCATTCTAATTTCTGTCACCAATCGAAATCTCACTGTGAGCATGTTAACTTTCTCTTGAAACTATTCCACATTTTTATTGAAAATGCTTTTGCACGTAGATTGTATAATGTTTTAGATTAGCGACCAATTCCTCAGCTGAAAATTTGTCTAGTCAAGCCCTAAGAGTTAAATGCAAAGTGATTCTTGATTTTCTTAAGTAATCTCAAGAGTCTCTACTGAACTGTTACGGCTAGCTCATCTAAGGGTTCTGGAATGTTTCTGCTTTGCCTCTTGCCTTAAGAAGTTGTGACTAATATTCATATCTTTTAGCTTTGAAAACATCTTGGTTTTTTATAATATTCAGATATAATGATCGATGACAGAAGCAGTAATTATCTAATTGCTGTTGCTTTTATTTGTTGGCAGAAAAAACTTGATGAGACCATTGAATGCCTACTGCAATATCCAAGTTTTGAGGTATGGCTTGGTTTGTCGCAGTTCTTTCTAATGACATTGAGTTAATTACTCCATACATTCCTTTTCTTCTACAAGCCACTACTCCAATGAGCTTTATTTGCCCATTTATTTAGTTTGGAGGTGGGGATGGACTGATGGAGTCTATTGAAAGAAATGAATCCTAACCCCAACCTTCCCTTTTGCCTTGCCAGCACAACTGTACTGCAACAACTTTGGTCTGACTGCAGCTGATATGCACTTTGGTGCTTATGTTTTCTTTGATAATAACGTGTGTAATTCTTTCATTGCAGGAAGCAATTTTAGTACCTTGGAGATCGCTTCCTAGGAAAGTGTCAAAGCTATACTTCGCTATGAGAGGTCTGCTAAATTATAGTGTTGTAGCTTCTGTGGGGGGACTTTGTGTTACTTGTCAAAATGCTACCGATTTATCTGCTATAGCTTGTCTTTCTACTATTACTTGTGTTGAAACTGTATGGATGGGAAGCTAGAGGCTGCTTTTGGCATTTTTCCAGTGAAAAGTTTATTATCCCTTTTCTATTTTCATGACACTTTTTGGGATTGGGTTTAATTGGTTTCAAATCATTTATGGAACAATAACTAAATTATCGTCAATCTTGTTCCAGTGATAGAAAGGTTTGAGGAGGCTGAGGGGCGTAGTCCTGGAGATGTTTCAATTGTGGACCTTCCTGGTGTTCTGAAGCTGAAAAAGGAACTTTGTGAAGCAAATGTATGTACTTGGAATTTGTTGCTTATGTTTCAATAATAGTGTTTTTCATCTTCTAACCCTTGCTTAAATAATACCTTGCAGTCACTGGGTGATTCTCATATCCCTGATGGACTTCTTGAAAGACTGGTAACGGGTACAAGAGAATTCCCTCCGGTTTGTGCCATCATTGGAGGAATTCTTGGACAGGTGCCATGCTGAACCATTTTGTTATTATGTTTTTGGAGCATTTAGTACGTTATTTTGACATGGTTAAGTATGAACTTCTCAGGAGGTTATCAAAGCGATCTCAGGCAAAGGGGAACCCCTCAAAAATTTCTTCTTCTTTGATGCTATGGATGGGAAAGGCATAATAGAGGACATTTCAAACCCTAATAGTGGAAGCTGAGCACAGCCTTTCTGAGGGAAGCTTCTGAAGTAGATGTATGATAAGAAAAATCAGTCTATTTCTATGTAGGGGATTAGAGAAATTTGGTCACGGAAATCTAGTAGAAACTGACCTCTTATTGTGGATAGATTATTGTTACCAACACTGAAGCTTCAGACAGACTGATAATTCTGCAGTTCTTAGACTTGACTTGCATTACTAATGAAATCTCAAGTTTTGACACTTGATGGTTGGAATTATCATGTTCTTGTTGATGTGCACATTTAAGTTTATGCCTGCAATGCATTGTTCATTGTGTATCCAAGTATTATTATTATTATGATGATTTTTTTGTAAGCATTGCCAATCTAAGTATTAAGGTGTATATGTTTTCAACTTTATTATTAAGAACTGGAAAATGGATTATTTCAGGCGTGTTGGTAGGCTTGTGGCAAGTTAAAAGGGCATATTCTTTTGAATGAGGTGGGAGGCCTTGACTTCAATTTTACTTGCGATAATGCTCTTGATTTTGGGTTTCATGATAATGCTGTTATTTTGAAGTACAAAGTTCCAAAGAAGAATAAACTTCTGGTACCAAAGAAAGGAAAACTTCAAACAAGAACTAAGAAAGAAGACTATAGTCCTTATTTAGGCCCATAATACTCTCTCGAGGTGGGAGGCTTTGACTTCAATTTTACTTGCGATAATGCTCTTGATTTTGGGTTTCATGATAATGCTGTTATTTTGAAGTACAAAGTTCCAAAGAAGAATAAACTTTTAGAACCAAAGAAAGGAAAACTTCAGACAAGAACTAAGAAAGAAGACTATGGTCCTTATTTAGGCCCATAATGCTCTTTCGAGGATGGTCATGTTTGTTGTAAGCCTTAATTGTTACCATAAGCTATGGGCCTATGATAGTATGTCACTGGGAACCCACAATGTGCAGTTCCCATCATTTGCTGCATGGCTATCTCTACATCTGAGCCAATACTCTGCCAAGATATGTGATGGTTTCATTAATTTAATTTCAGTATCCCATCTTGATCCACTTCAGGATTTGATTGTCAAAGATGATATGATTTAGATGCTAGAGATTACTCTCTAGTGATCATGGGTGGTAGGGGATAACCAATTAGTTTGTCTGATAAAGTGAAAGAAAAAAGGAGATAAAAAGGAAGACAGCCATTATAGACGCTCGTGACCTTTCTAGACACAAAGGATTTCAATTTTTAGGATGAGATGCGCTCGCCTATGCGTACACGTACTACAATGTTCTATTAATTCTATTCAAAATGCTTGTGAAAATCACATAGAATACGAGAAAAAAGATATTACTAGAAGCAAAAGTGAAACATGGGAAACCTTAGATTGCTTAATCAAGCTTTTCATGATCTTAGAGCGTTCCTAGTAGCCTCACCAAAATAGTTTTTTAACTATTTTGGTGAGCCGATTTGATAAAAACACTGAAAAACCACTCTCAGCAGTCTCACCATTTTAACCAAAAAATACTCACCAAATTAGATGAGGCATTTTCACTCACCAACATACTCACCAATTTTGTTTCACTTTTCTCTTTCACATGATTAGCACATTTTTTTTCATTTTTTCTCTCATTTTCTTCTCTCATCTCTCTCACACGATAATGTCCTTATTTCATGGACATGGAGGATTCTTTGTAAAAAGATTAAATAGAGAAAGAATAAAGAAATATTAAAAAAATATTATTTAAATGGAATAGTGATAGTAAATAGTTAAAAATGTGAGGCTGCTGGGAGAATTTTAAAAAAATGACTCACCAGAATAGAAATAAGTAATTTTTAGCTACTTTAATGAGTAAAATTTGATGGGGCTACTATGAATGCTCTTATCTCTGAAAATTAAGACCTGATTGAGGGTCCAGATTTCTCCCATGGGCCATTACTATAAAAGAAAAAAGAAAAAGAAAAAGAAAAGAGCGTATAGAACAAGGTTCAAAAATATAAAATCTGAACGTGGGTTGTTCATATCCCGCTATATCCCCATATTCAAATCAAAATTAGCCAAACTTTCTCTCTCTTTCTCATTCAAAAGCCCCACGATACACAAGCCATGATAGAATGATGACCCCACCATGAAAGGCGATATAAAAGAGAAAGCAACTGAAGACAAGCTGCAGCAGAAGTTCAAGGCTTTGCAACAAGATTGGGACTCCTACAAGCAGTCTAACCCGAGAACCCTCCGCAGATATTCAACAGATTCCAAGGCCATGGCTAAAGCTCTTCAACTGCTGGACTGCTCTCCAAGAAACCTCATGTCTTCGCTTCAGAGGTTGTCTCCTTCAGAAGGAGGATGGAAGATAAGGACCAATGATTTGGCAAAGGAAGAGATACAACGAGAGCGAATGGCGATCATTGAGAGCGGTGGGTTAAAGGGGCGGCGTCGTCTTTTTGAGGCTCCGGAGGGTGAAACTGAGATGGCTTTTGGAGGGAGGGAGAAGATATGTAATGGTTGGAATGGTTTGGTTCAAGAGAGTGAAGTGAGATCAGTACTGTCTTTTTATAATTCTGAGGATGATCGTGAAAATGAATCCGGTGGAAGCAATGATTTGCGTGTATGTAATTTTCAGTTTTCTTCTTCATCTTCTCTTTCCTCTTTGTCTGGTGAAAGAGTGAAAGAAGTCTCGGAGTACGAGGAAGAAAAGAAGGTGGTGGCAAGTGTGGAAACGAGGAGAGTGGCTTATGGTGGAAGTGGTAATGGGAGAAGCTGGATGGTAATTGTCATGGGTTGGCTTGCTATTGCTTCAATTGTATATGCAATTTGCCTTGTCCAAATGAGGAGCCTCGGTGGATATGGAGATGAACGTGAGATGCTTTTAGTTCCAACATGAAACACCTCTCTCTCTCTCTCTCTCTCTCTCTCTCAATTTAATCATTATGATCATTTTTGATCCTTTGTTCTTTGGAGAGTGATGCTTGGACAATTGTCTCTATATATTATGCTTCTTCTTTTTTTCCCTATATATGGATGTTCATGACTTGATCATATTTCTTGTTCAGAAGTTCGCTTTCAATTTCATATATATATATATAGTATGTTATGTACAAAGAAGATGATTGTCCTCCATTCATTCATCTCATATCTGATGCTTTAATTTGCATATATTTGAAAATTACATTAATTAATTAGTACAATATTAGATTAATTAAGAACTGCGTGCTTTGAGACACTCGGGCAATGGCTTATGACACATGGCTTACTTCAGAGAGGTGCATACATTTATATCGATCTGTCTAAAGATTTGTTCAAAGCTATCAGCAGAAGTCTTCTGTAGAGGATGTGTGTGCATCCCTTCATAGGTCGTTACCACAATCTCTTCATCTTTTGTAAGGCGTTGTACATGCATGTATTTGCTTCTTAACTTTGCGTACAGTACTTATAGTAACTTTTGCAAACAGAATGAAATTAACAAAATCAATTCTTTTCTGCTGCATATATTACTTATATTTTTGAACTTGTGTTTCATAATTTTGGGATACATTGAAGTTAATTAGGTGCCATTTTGTTATGCGTTATAATGGTTAATTAAAGCATGAAAAAGATTTAGCTAGAGAGGAGAATTCAAGAATGAATGGCAATAATCCAAGAGGTAAGGAATGGTTCGGGAAACACACTTTTCTCGTTTGGTTCGCGGAATAAGTCCTTAGAATGAAATGACTATTATATTAAAATATCTATTCCTTTATTTGGTAGGAATTTATTCTTTGGAATAGCTATTCCATGAGAATAAGTATTCCCTAACGAAGAGGAACAACTATTCATTTTATTTTTTAGATTAATAGCTATTTCTAAGGGAATAGACAACTTGTTTTTTTTTTTTTTTTTTTAAATGTCTTACTTTAATTTTTCTAAACTAAACTTTAAAAAAAACAAACAAACAATTTAGATCAGATTTGTGGCTGGTCAGCCACCCACATATCTAAGGTCCAATATATATGTTAAGATTTGAGTTTTTTAGAAAAATAAGAAATTATGTGGGTTTTTTTTAGTAATTCTGAGTCAGTTCCAATTGTGGTATATGTGTTGTCCCCAAACTAAAGAATTAGAATAATTATTCCATTCCACTTTTCTTTATTCCCAATAATAACTATTTTTTTAAGGGTACATAAGGTATGTGGAATAGCTCCTTGCATGGCTAGCCTACATTCTATGTGGCCTGTGATTAGCTAGATGGGAGACCTTAACTTGGCGCCTGAGGTGACGAGTAAATGGAGAACTTGAGTTAGGGGCTTGGGTAGTAATTAACGTACATTACACTAAAATTTGTATGTGTATTGAGTTTAGATATACACTTTTTTGTAAGAAAATTTCACCGTAACATGTACTTCATACTACATGTGCTTATTTGACCGACAATGAAGGGGAGTGAATCGATCCCTGCTTACTCATTGTGTGAGTTGTCATCCCATAGGTCATTGTTAATGATTTTAGTTATGCCTTATATGATCTTTGACAATATCACGCGGTTGAGGTTTTAGTATTTGCTATTCTACCATGTTGCCTATCATGACCATGTATGATGCGGTCTAAAGGGGCGAAGAGAAGACTATTTAGTAACACATCTATATTGTATTTGCACTCACTGTGGGTACATCATGTTTTTATGGAAGTTATACAATGCTATGAGATATTGGATTCAAGAGGAATTATAAATGCTTAATCTGATATGACCAAATGAGTCGGGACATAATGAGACACTTATATAGATGTTACTATGCTGATCTTTACAAGATTTGGTATAGTGCTCCAAACTTTTTATGTAAATGTGCTCGGTTGTCACAGTTTATTTGCCATTATACCCCAAAAAAAAAAGAAAAAAAAAAGACATTGAGAGATCGATGCATGGTCCCTTCATGCCCATTGTGTGCGAATGAAAAATATTAGTGGAGGGTGTCCCTCTTTACAAGGCAATTGGAGTAATGCAAGAGCCATTACTCCAAAGCTAGTAACAGGTGATCGTGAGTAATGTTTGGGGCATTACTCTATGGTTGTTTTTCGGCCTCCCCATCAGTGGGGTGTTGGCTAGCCCCCGGTCCCCCCTCCTCTTCTTGAGACATCGAAAAAAGAAAAGAAAAAAAAGATCGTGAGGCAAACAAAAAACTTCTCTCTCAATGTGATATTCTTGTGCTCTAAGATTGTGAATAATATTGTAGTTATCGTTCTAGTAGCATGCTTTACCGACGGGAAAATAAATTGTTGGAGATCGACGTAAGAGTCAAAGAACGTGGATTAACAACTGAGTAAGATCCAATTTTAGTGCAGGAAAGGTACCGAAAATTTTATTCCGCTACTTATTATATTTCTAGCACGTACAATTAATAAAAACGGGCTGAAGATAATAAATTCTGGCCATTGATGTCAATTGAACAAAAGATGACAAATTAATTAATAAAGTTCCTCAAGGAGTAGGAATTCAAGTTCTTCTAGGAGTAGGAATGAGCTATGCACCGACTTAATTAGCCCCCTTCCCTTTCTATATATATATTCGGTTGATTTTCAAAGACATGTACAGTAAGACCTTTTCTTCTTTGGTTGACGTGCCGCACAACAAATTAGAAGAGAGTTTTCTTGTTTTGTCCCGCCATGGAAGGCTCTCATATAAAAGAGAAAGCAACTGATCAAGACAAACTGCAGCAGAAGTTCAAGGCTTTGCAACAAGATTGGGACTCCTACAAGCAGTCTAACCCCAGAACCCTCCGCAGATATTCAACAGATAATTCCAAGGCCATGGCTAAAGCTCTTCAACTGCTGGACTGCTCTCCAAGAAACCTCGTGTCTTCGCTTCAGCACAGGTTGTCTCCTTCAGAAGGAGGATGGAAGATAAGGACCAATGATTTGGCAATAGAAGAGATACCTCGAGAGCGAATGGCGGTAGTTGAGAGCGGTAGGCTAAAGGGTCGGCGTCGTCTTTTTGATCAGGCTCCGGAGGGTGAAACTGAGATGGCTTTTGGAGGGAGAGAGAAGATATGTAATAGTTGGAATGGTTTGGTTCAAGAGACTGAAGTGAGATCTGTGTCGTCTTTTTATAATTCTGAGGATGATCATGAAAATAATGAATCCGGTGGAAGCAAGGATTTGCCTGTTTCTTCATCTTCTTCTTCATCTCTTTCTTCTTTGTCTGGTGAAAAAGTGGGAGGAGGAGTATTGGAGGAAGAAGATAAGGTGGTGGCAAGGGTGGAAACGAGGAGAGTAGCCTATGGTGGACGTGGTAAAATTAATGGGAGAAGCTGGATGGTAATTGTCATGGGTTTGCTTGCTATTGCTTCAATTGTATACGCAATTTGCATTAATGTCCCATTGAGGAGCTTCGGTGGATATGGAGATGATCGTGAGATGCTTTTAGTTCCAACATGAAATCTCTCTTTGATCCTTTGTTCTTTGGAGAGTACTGATGCTTGGACAATTGTTTCAATTTCATATATATATATATATATATATATTAGACTTGAAAATTACATTACACTAGTACAATATTACATTAATTAAGAACTGTGTGCTTTGAGACAGTCGGGAATGGTTTATATCATGGGTTTGTTTCTTCATAGAGGAGCATATGTTTGGATCTGTCTGAAGATTTGTTCAAAGCTATCAGCAGTCTTCTGTAGAGGATGTGTGTGCATCCCTTCATAGGTCGTTACCACAATCTCTTCATCTTTTGTAAGGCGTTGTATTTGCTTTTTAACATTGCACCCTTTATGCGTACACTTATAGTAACTTCTGTAAACAAAATGAAACTCACAAAACCAATTCTTTCCGAAAATATAATGCAACACCAAAAATATGTAGAATCGAGAAAAAGAAAAAAAAAGAGACGTTGAATACGACCTTAGTAAATTAATACTCACATGAAACGCTGTTATGTTATTTTAACCATAATTCAATGAGTATAACAATCAAGACAACAACCAACAAAAATTGCCGAGTAAATTTGCAATGAAAATGTCTAAATAAACAATACAGCCCTCCAGCTCCAATATTTCCCATGTCAGGTATCTGGGTAATTACTCAGTGCCAACATTAACACTGCAGCCAACACTAGCTTAGCAGCTACTTAATAGAAATAACTAGCAAATATTAAAAAAAAAATATATATAAATTATAAATTCAACAAACATAAAATCTATATATATTACAAATGCAAAACATAAAAAACATAATGAGAGTTTTAGATATGAGAGAATCGGAGATGACAAGCAAGAGAAAGAAGACAGCTTTGGGCTCTAGCATCATATGAATGTGATCGGTGAAGTGAGGAGAAGAAAAAAAACCTAAAACTTAAAACACTAAACATAACCTATACGATGTCATTTTGGTATATATATATATATATATGTATATATAAAAAGGGTATATAGATGTGGTCTAAATTAAACAGCATCTGTATCCTCATACAGGTAACAAATGCGGGCGGTTAATATCCATCCACATATATATATGTACATTCCTACCTTAAATCATATATATATATAAAGGGTATATAGATGTGGCCTAAATTAAACAGTATCTACATCCTCATACGGATAGCGAATGTGGGCGGTTAATATCCATCCACATATATATATATATATATATATATATGTACATCCTTACCTTAAATCACTTATAAAGTTAAGTTTCAATTAATAAGAAATTAATGTGAAACACAACAATGAAACAATGAACACAATCCATTAACTTAATACAGACAAGCCACCTATCCAACGTGGGATCTGCTTTCTGCATCTTCTATTTTGTAGCCTTTTTCTAGCTTGTTTGACTTGTAGTGTGATGGACATTTTTAACCTTGAAAGTGCATGTTGAATTTTCTTCCTTTTTGAATGAAATACTGGAGTTTAGAGATATTAGGCGTGATCTACTCTGAAGAAGACAACAAACAAAACAATGTAGATCTGGTATATATACTAGCTAGTGTACAATCCTGTGAGCTTCAGTTGAAAATGAGGCCGTATAATAGAAACGGGATGAAGATAAATAAATTATGGCCGTTGATGTCAATTGACCAAAAGATGACAAATTAATAAAGTCCCTCAAGCAGAATAATCAAGTATGTCTTCTGCAGGCTGCAGCAGTCAGTGTCGATGAATCGGGATGTCAAGTTAGAGGAGTAGAAAGCTATAAAAATAAAAATAAGAAGGGATAAATATATATACTTTGCCCCTCAATTAATAGTTATTTTTTATTTACCCTATGAACCGATCGATAGGTGCACTTAAATATATTAAACTACAATTTTATTGCAATTAAGCCTTCCGTTAGGGTTGACCGTTAGAGTAGATGGAAAAACCATATTTGATTAAATTCTTCTAAAACTACCCTTGTTTTGACTCTTGAAAAACCAAATTTTCCCCTTATATTTATTAAGGACAGAAATTTCTTATAAATTGGTTTGTCAGAAATTTCATACAACCCACGTATAAGATTGACATGTGTCCCTTGGCATGTGAGAATCATATGTTTTTTTATTAATGTTATTAAAAAAGCATGTGAAAAACACATGCTATTAAAAAAATATGTGATTCTGATCACATGTTAAGGGACACATGTTAATCTTATATGTGGGTTGTATAAAATTTCATACAAACCGATTTGTAAGAAATTTTTATGCATTTATTAATCAATAAAGAAGCCTAATCATTTTTATTTTTTTTAAAAAAAAATGAAAATAGGGGACTACCCCATATTGATTGGGGGTGGTTGAGAACAACCCCCAGCCACTTCAGGGGTGGCTCATTGAACACCCATGGCCACCTTAATTTTGGGTGATTGAACCACCCTAAATCATTGTCCGTTTTATTTTTTTAAAAAAAAAATACATTTTATTTTATCTTTTTGGTTTTAATTATTTTTTATTTTGATTTGTGGAACATCATAAAAAAAAAATAGCCGTTGTTTGAGAAGGTTAAAGTATATTTTAACCCAAATAAGAATTAGAGAGCATAATTCCCGTTTGATTTGACAAGTGAAACTAATTGAAATTATAAAGCATAAGCATGGGACACTAATCATGAGGTTTCACCTTTTATTATGTGAATGAAGACCTTAGACAGACTTGGTGGAGTTATGTAGTTTCAGGCAAAGTTGAAATTACAGGGAGACTTACCCCCCCCCCCCCCCCCCAAAAAAAAAATTACAGAAGGTCTTGGTGAAATAATTCAGGCGTGTTAATGTTACAGGGTTTTGTTTGGAGTTTATACCAGGTACTATCCCAAGATCAACAAGTACCAGCATCTGCCTATAATGAATCATTGAATCTCTCAATAAATTTAAAAATCAGTCAAGGTATAGGTTCTCACTTTTAATGGCATCTGGACTCCCTTGCATGAATCCTGATTTGTTCCGAAGAGCTTATTACGTAGAAGTAGAAGTGACAATTCGTGTTCTCTTAGCTTGTTAATTAGATTCAAAACATGTATGGATATAAAATTATTTTGGTCAATTCTAATCCAACTCATTTAATTAAACGGATCAGACCTCTCAACTCTAACTCGTTAATTATATGTTGGGTTTGTGTCGGGTTTACAAGTTGTGTAAAAATTGCTAGTCCTAAATGTCGTGTATTGGCTTCGCCAATCCTAAATGTCGTGTGTTGGCTTCGAGTAGTGTTGAAGCATGGATATAAGACTATATATATAAGCCAATTCTAGCTCGAATTATTTAATTAAACGGGTTATATTCCTCTACCTTAATTAACCCGTTAATTTTGTATTAGATTTGTATCCGGTTTACAAATTGTGAGCTCTACATAGAAACTAGATACTTGCCATATTGGATGCACAAAGCAACTTAGACATCCAAGGTTGAACCACTGTTTTCAAATCCAAACTACTCCCTAATCCCCGTGCATAACAGACCAGCCAAGGATGGATCCTAAATACTACTGCAAGAAAATATGAAGAAAGACTCATCAAACATGAGAGCTATCCCCTTTAGACTACCATTAAAGAAACGATTATGAGTGCATATATATAGAGGGGTGTATAGTTGCTACAAGCATAACGCATGCAACATACGAGAGTTGCATTGGTTCTACATGGTTATCCTAACAATCGTGCCAACTTCTGATCGGAAAAGGAGCAACTTCTGATCGGAAAACGATATGATTATGACTAATGATAAGATTTGCAACGTATTCATCCAAAAAAAACAAAGATTTGCAACGTGTCAATACTCATGTATAACAAAAATTTAAAGCCAAAGTGATTCAAAAGATGATCAGAAAAAGATACTAACCTCGGGAATTTACTGTTCTTCACCCCCTTTTGCCCATATTTTCTCCATCGGTACCCGTCATCAAGTATATCAACCTGGCTCCTCGTTTGAAATGCAACCCTGTGCTTTTTGATCTGCTTGTCTCCTTTCTGTCCTGATTTAACCTTGCTCTCGGACCCAGAAGACCCTCCACCCTCAGCTCTCAATGGTTGAGTTTTGGTTTCAACTTTCATCGTGTCTGTGATGTCACCATGGAAGTATGTTTGAGGATTTTCCACGTTTAATGAGGAAGTAGAAACTGAAGGCCTTGAAGAACCTGGTAAAAATATTTGGTTTTTCTGCATTGGAGGGATCAAGAAAAACTCCAAAAGCTTCAACTCACTCAACTTGTGATGGACTACCGGCCTGTTGAAGGAAAAGGAGAATGGGGTCGATTTATGTATGCAAGAGAAAAAGGCAGCACATGTGGAAAATAGGTGGGCGGCGTCTGGACCAGTGTCCAATCACGATGGCTACGGAGAAATTTGAGGCATAGTGGCTAGTGTACAAGGACGCGTCCATCATGCACAGATTAGATAAGGTATATCGTAAACGGCACGCAAATGACTAGACATGAGACGTAATCTTAATCTTAACCCTTCGATAGACGTTTGGATTGAGATTTCCTGTTATTAAGTTGACCGAATAACATAAAAATTAAGCACCCTTAAAAGGGAGGATTCTGAGATAGGTACCTATAACACATAAATTCGATATATAGTTTAAGAGAGAAATTATGAGGCCTACATGTCCCAAGTATATGAGTTTGGATTTGACTTAGGTGCTTTAAAAAAAACTACAGTATAAGTACCGTAATTTTTTCAGTAGTTAAGATCTAACTTCATTTTTTTTCTCTTTTTTATAAAACACTTAAAACTAAATATTGACTATTGAAAAAATTACAGTACTTAAACATAATCCAGTTTCACATCTTAAGTTACTCTGAGCATGTAGGCCCTCCAGTACTTCTCTCTTAGGCTACCCAACATGGCAAACTTAATAAATTTTGAAGCACGGTGACAAATTTAAATGATGCATTTTTTTATATTTAAATATTAAATAAATAATATTTATTTTAATTTTATAATATATATTTATTTTAAAATGACATTATGAATAATTGTTCATTTCTTTATTTGTGTGCCTTGAAAAGGCCAAGTAGCAAAAGTCATTTAAAGTATATTTAAGTTTGACTTTACAAAGTAATTAATGTTTTTTTTTATCATTAATTAGAATATTGATATTTTTAATCTATAAAAAAAAAATTAAAAAAAGAAAAGGGTGGGGTTTATTTCTCAATAGGCCTTTTTAATACTATTTTTAAGAGATTTTATTTCTTAAAAAGACCTACTTATATCCGCTTGAGATTAATTAATTAAGGTTGTATTTAACTGCTCAACCTTTCAAAAGAAAAGGAATATGCTATTCTTCACCAAATCCTCCATTTAAAGCCGTGTCAAACTATACGTGACTATGACAATGACATTATTTGAAGTAGAGAAGAGGATCGTATTGAAATGAAATGGAAAAGATAGTTTGATGGACAGAATTGCTCTGAGAAGATAAAGGAGAATAAATATGATCGATCTTTCGGTGAAATTGTAGCAGACTTTAATTCTCATGCTTTGCTCCTGGGTCAAAAGTTGGGGGAGTTAAAACGACAACTTGATTAGCATAAAACCCACAGTTTAGCTTAGCCATAAATTGTGTTTTTCTTGCTCCATATATAATATTCCTTTGCCACGTGTAAATCGTTTTTTAAGCAAGGAAATATTTGGGATCATATAACTCTTATTGTCATCGATCCTCTTTACAAAATGATTTAGCAGTCAATAATCAATAAAATATTAAGAATTATGGTTGACAAGTTAGTCACTAACTAATTAAATTATAAAATCAAATCTTTTGCTTAATTATTTTTTTAATTATAGAATTTCACATTAATTTATAAAAAAAATAATTACACTAAAAGTTGTAAAGCCTCTAACAACTCAATGAACAACTTGATTTATGGCCACCGAAAGAGATAACCATTCATGCAGCCGTGCGTTCAAATCTCTTCCCGTCAATTTAATGTCTCCCCCCACCCCCATAAAAAGAAAAAAAAAAAAAAAAAAAAAGAGAAAGAGAAAAAGAAGATGGCAACAAGAAGTCAATTGATCTCCGACATCTTGTTTTATATATTTATCCAAAAAGCAATTGTAAGATTAAAGGATCTGCTTCAAATTAAATCAAACGATAAGACAATTTCTGCCAAATTTCCATTTGGGAAGGATGAAAATACGCTTATTCATACTGAAAAATATAGGACCAAAGGGGTAACTCAACGATAGTGATAAGCAAAAACATGAACAATGAAAGGGAACTAAAAGGGGGTGTCTACTTTGATTTGGAAGAGGGCTCAGCCTTCTTCACACCGGCGGGCTGAGATGTAGCTGTTGCTTGTGCTGGCGGGTTGAGCTCCTCCCAGGCTTCAATCCAGGTAACCATGGCATCCCCAAGCTTCTGAAAGTAAGGATCAATAGGGCCAAGCTTTTCCTTGACCTTCTTTGAGAGCTCCAGGTAGCAATTCTGCACAGTCGTGCACTCTTTGGGGAGGACAACAGACTGGAAGAATGGAATGATCTCCTCCTGCCAGAATATGCCCTTGTATTCCTTCTTCAAATTCACAAATGGGTTGCTTGCCTTGCTGTGCCAAAGGTATGGCAACCCTGTCTTCACCCCAAGACTCAAATGGTCACAGATCACCTGAAAACCAAGCACCAAAATCTATGAGAAAGCTATCAGATTTACACTAAAATCTGGGAAATGCTGTAATTGAATAGGAGTCTGCTCCAGCCATAAGATGGCATGTTATGAAGAATCAACAAATGAATTAGAGATACCTTGGCACACCAACCAGCCCACATATCATCATATCTGCCAATTGGTTGGCCATCGCCCATGAGCCCAAAATACATGGCAGGTCCTATCAGTTCCCTGTTGAAAGCAAGGTTCATCCCACACATTGGGAAAAGGGTGCCTTTGGGAATTGTCAGAACAGCATCCACATACCTGTGCGAGCTAATGTTAATGCATAATTAGGCAACGTTAAGCTGAAGACAGGCCTAGCTCCCATCTCAAAGCTTCAAAGATACAATTTTAGCAAATTACATAGAGAAGTCAATTTACAATAAGACCTCACACACAACACACACACACCATTATAAAAAAAGTAGTCACTAGTCAGCAATACTAAGAAAGCAATATTCCATACATTTTCTATTGTAAAGTCAGATAATAATCTTAACATCTGTTTGGCAGGGAAGAAAAGGGACAAAATGAAACCGTCAAATAGTTTTCCAAGGAAAAGAATAACATTAGGTAACCAGGCACAGTACCGAACGCATGACAAAAGAACCATTTGTGAGATGATAACAATGCCAACAAGGAAAAGACAAACAGTTGAGCAACGGAAGCCCAAGAACATAGCAAAGGTAAGCACTAGTGATTAAGGAGTGTGAGATAAGCAACTTAACCTGGTGTTGCGCTCGCGAGGCTTGACAAGCTGAGTGGGGGCATCATAATCGGGAATGTTGAGCCAGAGCCCATGAGAGATGGCGGTGGGCACTCCTTCTCTCAAGCTGAATGGGTATCCACGAACGAAGTCAGCCCCTTCCCTATACGGATCATAGAGGGTATTGAAGAAAAACGGCGTGGATGGTGTCAGCACGTTCTGTATGTGCTGTGCCAGCGCATTGATCTCTTTCCCACTCGGATCCTTCGCCACCTTTTTTCACATTTATTCATATATATGAGAGACAGAAATATTGGTACCTTACATTCAACCATAGGCTGCAATTTACAGTTCTCCGGGGTCTGACTTATCCAATAATTGATTTTTTTTTTTTTAAAAAAAAAAAATTATTAGAATTGTACAAAAATTATATAGAAGTTATAAACGTATCATATCTCTACGGAGATTTCAATATTAGATCGGGTGGTGCTGCTTACATGCACCAAATAAATTAGGTGCCACACCTCGAGCTGCCTAAGACAGGTCGCTCCCATCCCTTCTCTATAAATTTTTCCAATTCCGTGCAATTGAACCCCCCCATTGCAAAGGATCCTTGTCGTGGGGTTTTACATATCAAAATACGACAAGAAAGATTGGCGAATGTTAACATCACTTGCACTTTGGTGGCTAAGCCTCAAGGTGTGATGTAACACGCAAAATTAATATGACATTAACAAGTAATTCTTGCAACAAATTGTTGAGATACCATTTCAAAATGTAATACCGATGGGTAGGAATAAATTTAATAATTTAATTAATATTTAAATATTTTTCCTGTATGTAGAATTCAACTCATTTTTAATAGGTGAGACTCAATACGTAAAATATTTAATTGAGTAAAATAACCTGACAAAAACATGATTAAATCTTAAAACCTATGCTTTGATATCATATTAAATCACCGATTATCGGATAAGCTTTAATCTAATCCAAAAGCTTCTTAAAACCTATGTTTAACAAAATGATTACTAAAGTCGAACAACTGGGGGTCCCACCTTAGGACAACTACAGCCCATCTAGGGACTGAAGTCCCTAACCAGATTGGACAGATGTTATGGATTCGAAGCTGGTGGACACAGCCCACCGGTGCACTCTCCTACACAATGAAAAATACTCTACTTCACAGAGATTCTTCCTAAGAATATGCTCTCAAGTACTGTTCACTTTTCAACATTGCAAGAAAGTCTAGCCCTCCAGACTAACTCGTCAACCAAACTCAGCCCACTTGACCATCGCATCACAAGACTCAGCAGAGTCCAGACAACAACAAAAAATTTAAAATTTAAAATTAAATAAATAAAAGAATTAATCCCATTTATCCCAAAAACGTAAAAAGAGAAATTAAAAGATGAACTTCATTAGCAAAAAATGAATTTAATCATTTGTGGATATTGCAAGAAAACTTACAAAGCAATCGTCGTCAATGGTGAAGATGTACTTCTTCTTGGAAACCAGGAAGCCAAAGCAGCGACAGGCCGAGTCCTTGAAGGAGATGCAGCTAGCCTTGGGGCCCAGAACCCGGTTCACGTCGTTGCGGTTGTACAGCTCGTAGTCGAACCCATCTGGGACCTTGATGGTCTTGGTGGGGTCACCGTCCTGGACGATGATGAGGTGGTAGGCTTGGAAGAATGGCCTCCACATCTCCAGGAAATCCAGGTTCCTGATCGTGGGGATCACTATGTCCAGCTCGTCTTTCAACGGCGGCGATACTGGGGTCACTGGGTGGGCCATGGTGGTGTTGGTGGTGGTGATGAGGGAGTGAAGGGTGTGTGATGGGGTTCTTATAGTGGGGAAAGGGAGCGTAGGATTCGTGGGTTTGCAACGAGGAAGGAGAGGGAGAGAGAGGGCGGTGACTGAGGGAGTCACATTAGGTGGCACATGTGGGCAGGGTTGTTTGGATTGATGGAAAAGTATGATCATTGACTTGCATAATCTACAAAATACGTATATGCTGTCCAAGACTTCAAGGATCCAATGAATGATAAAATTACATTGAAATTGTTGCATCATTTTCAAAATTAATACGTATATATATTTATTTTGTGTTTTGAAAATGTTTTAAAATAAAAGCATTATATGAAAATAGTTTCACATTGATAAAAAATAAAGTGTAGTTAACATTTATAAGGCCCAACACAATTTAAGCATTTAAATCCGTATGAACTTATATGTATACTCTAATACTGTGCGCAAGTGTGGCTGCAGGGTGCTAGTGGCGCCTTGATGGCACTTAACACGAAACATCAGAGGTCGAACTGATCTAATCTTGACTTTTCAATTTTGGATGGTCATGATCATTTGATCTGGTGGTTTGATTTAGACCATATAATGCTTCTTTGATAGATTTAGTTATTGGATTTACTAGACCATCATTAAAGTAAACTGTAAGGTCAATTCATCTTTGATCTAACGATTGAAATTAAATAATAACAATCTAATAATTATGATTAAATAACCATGATAGTTATTTGATTTGATGGTTATAATTAAGTATCTGTTAAAATAGTAGTTTATGATGGTTACTTTAGCGGTTTATGGGTTGTTTAATTATTTATTTGTTTATTTAGTCAGATATGTCTTATTATAAATAGTATCTTGTAATCACATGCTTAAATTCTTTTAAATTCAAATAAATAATTAAAGAATATCGTAATTCCGTTAAGAACTCTATGCGACAATTTTTTATACAGCGAAACAAACCAAACACTGAATTTTAGAAAGAATAAATGAGGATTATAGAGACAGCCAACGTTTGGTGAAAAACGTGAGAAGTTGCCCGCCCACTCGGAGCGTCTTGCGGCTCTTGCCCTTGGTTTGTGCTGTTCCACGTTTTGCCACATTCATTTCCCGTGACGAAGTACAACAGCGTAAGGCCAATCAGGAGCTCCAGAGTACACGTGGCAGACAGTGATGAAGGAAGATCCACCTAGGGATGGCCCACAGATGTTGCATTTAATGGGCCTCTGCTTTTAATTAGGCCCAAAATCTGACCTATCAGCCTATAAGCCCAGCTTGATCTTTCATACATGGGAATTTGCTTTAAGTAGGATAAGAGCTTAGGGGGCTATTGGTAAGCAACATATCCCATTAGGGGGGGGGGGGGGGGGATTGGTAAGCAACGTATCATCTTCCTCATTTATTTTCACTTTCTTTAAAAATAATCAACTTCAAAATATTTTAATTTTTTTTTTTTTTTTTATATTAGATAAATAATTTTTTATTACTATTTAAATAAATAAATTCACTACAATACAATTTTTTTTTTTTTACTTTTTCATACAAATTCTTCTATTTTATATCACATTAATCACTTATTATTACTAAAAAAAAAAAAATCAGCTCAACAATTTTTACCGAACACTATATATTTTATAGCATATAACAATGTATATACTATATATTATGCACATTGTCATATCATTTAAATTTTTTAAATATTATACATTATGTACATAATTAAATACTATAAAATTTAATCCGGAAGATCAAGCAAACTGCATTAATTTGTAGATGCAAAGGAACACCTAAGAAGTTTGAAGGTGTTATAAAAAGAAAGCTCTCAAAAGTCAAATGCGCACCAAACCTACGTCATTACTCATTAGTCTCCACAAACTAGGAAGAAGAGGTCCATCTACGATTCTACGGTACTTGCTACAAGAGGAGAGGTTTCTTTATGCCACAATCACCTTCTTCTTCTTCTTCTTCTTCTTCTTTTCTTTTCTTTTTTTACATGCACACGTAAAAGAGGAAGAGAAAATTCAAACTAGTAACCTGCGTTTCATGAGGCATGGTTTCCAACCGAATAACAAAAATTATGTCAATCAAAATCAGCCGATAATTTTGATTGATAAAAAAAAAAAAAAAAAACCAAAAATTAAAGTATTGGCCATATCCCCCAAAAATTTATAGTGCTATTCAAATTTTGTATCAATTTTTTTTTCTAATTGAATAAAGAAAAGGGATAATTGCAACTTATCTGCACCGCCCTTGAAAACAGCAACAACAAACAGAAGATGGCTGAAGCAATAAAAACACTGTTAAAATTTGAAAATGAGACTGCAAGAAAGAGAGATACCAACATAAATCCAAATACAAGAGTCTCTCCCGAAGAGAAACAATAACCCAAGTACCATAAAAAAAAAAGAAAAAAAAAAGAAGAAGAAGCAAATAAGCAGCAAAAAGGCCCAAGGACCAGAGACTCGATGCCAGCACGTGAGAACTGCATTCCAGCGTGTGGGAGCCACTCTCTGATGGGTGGAAGGTTGAAGAAGACACGGCCAGTGGCGTCGAGTATTTGGAACGCTAGTGAGGGAGGTGGAGAGGTGTGTGGGAGGTAGGGCCATCGAAAGAACGTAGATCTAGCTTTTAAAAAATCAGATCTAAGAACTTTGACAAAACCGGCAACCAACGAGGGGAGGACGGCAGCGAACGTGAACGGCGTGATGGAGAAGTCAAAACATTGAGGTTGCAATTCCATGCGGGATAAGTCATACAAGACAATGAATAAAACCTCGTCAAGGTGATGATAACTAGAGAAACTTCTAGCCAAACAACAACAAAAGTAATAATAAAATAAAAAATAAAAAATGAAAAAGGAAGAGAAGGAGAGGAGGGAAGAGCTCCTCCCTGAACCAACTGAAGCAAGAGGGAGATGGCTACTCTTTGGGTCATGGTTGCCTTCTCTGTAACAAGGGAAAAAAAGAAAAGAAAAAGTAGAAGTCAACTTGAGTGATGTTGACAATTTGTTTCAGTTAGTGTTGTAATAATTGTGCTGTTTTCAGTTATTTTAGTTGATGAAATTTAATCAATCCTTTTAGTATTGTGATAAACTACTGATATAGGAAGAAAACTCTTATTATTTTCTCCTTTCATGTATGGGAAGATCATATGACTTGTGAGACTCAACAATTTGTAAAAATATAACCCTCAGGGGAAGGAAAAAAAAAAATGTATGCAAGAAAGTTGAGTGAGAATTGGAGAAATTTTTGTATCCTGTGTTTCAGTTTTAGGATAGGAATTAAAATTTGTGTTTTTCTTTTTCCCATATTTTCGCATGACAAAGTTTTAGGATTTCTTGATTTTTATTTGTTTTTTTGGTGGACAGTTTTTTTTTTTATATATTAGTGTCCTATGAGGTTCAAAACCTGACTCTGGCTACCACTATTCATAATTATAAAGTCCCCATGTGAATGAAATTTTAGCGATGCGGAACACTTTAATATGCCCCCTCGCGTATGGCAACTAATGACCAAACATGTGGACAACAACGAGAGAGAAATGCCAATCATCTCAAGAAACTTGACTTTGATATCATGTTAAATTACTACTTGTCCTAAAAGCTAAAACTGATAGAAATAAATAAATTCAATCATTTAATCAATACTTTAAAATCTCTTACCATATGAAAATCAAAGGATTTGTTTGTTTGCATGTGGAATCAAATGCTTTTTTATTTTATTTTAATAAAACTATTAAAAAAAAAAACCGATTTTCACATGCTCAAACGAGTATAGATTACAAATTTTTTATTGACTTGGATGAAGAAAGTTCCTCCCAGCAGTTTAGAAGAAATTTATGTTCAATCTAAAGATATACATGTAAGATCATTTAAAATTTTTAGATATTATAACATCATATACACCATTAAGTATAACAAAACAAAATTTACACCATAAAATTTGTCATTCTTTTCATTTCAAGTAAATGAAAAGAAATCGCAATTGTGCATGCTTGGTGGGCTTGAGGGACTCATCGACATGCATGATTGGGGTTGAGCCACCCATTTGGCATTTGTTGAATTAATGGTGGTGACCCTGACGGCATGTTTGGGTGAGAAAAAAAATTTAAATATTAATTTTTAAATATTAAATTCTATTCAGATTTTATCTAATTTTTTTTTTAATTTTGTCTCAAATTTTCTAAACCATCTAAACATAATTTCAAAAACAAATTCTCTTGATATTCACAATTTTTCAAAAAATCAAACACCCAAACAAACCATTCATCTTCGCTTCAAATGAATAAGAGAGTATCCACTTAGCATAATGTGGTAAAATATTTTGCAAAAATGTGAAAAAATAATTTTATCCTTCACATTATATTAACTATATCCTGGAGTAAACTGGAGATGATCCAAATCCAAATCCAAATATTGCAGCTACGCTATCTTCGCAACAAGAACCCAAATGGGGAATCTTTATTGCCATTTTTTTATTAATCAAATCAATGGCCAAATGAGAAAAACAAAGACAAAGATTAAAGTAGATCAAATTCCAAACTCGACGTATTGATTGCCTTTGATATCAAATTATACAAATTTTAGTTAGAATTCACTTATAAAAATCTACTTGTAAGGAAATAGTGCTCAAGAACTTACACACATAGTTAAGATTGTATTTAAACCATTACGAGACACTTTAAAATCATAACAAAAACTTTATTATTTTTCAAATAAGCAATTTCAACATGTTATGGATCTTGGCCTTCCACAATGGTTTTCAGTTATAATTGGGCCCATTTGAAGGACACGTGTTTGAGCCCAACTGAGTTGAAGACCTGCAACACAAAGAAGTTCTGGAAATAACTGTTTTCAAGGATTGGCCCATCCGAACTGCTAGCAATTATCACCAACCAAAAGGCCACTTAGAGCTCTCATGTTGGGCTTTTCTTCTCATCTGGGTCACCTAAACCCACTAACCCATGCAGTAATGAATGTTTTGAGCATTTTGGAGTTTGAGAAACGCCAAACATTTTTTTTTCAGAATTTGGTTTCAACACGTTCTTAGATCCCTTGTTCTATTCTATCCTTCGTGCGTGACTCGGAGCAGGTGGATTGACTATAAATCTAACTCTTCTTTATGTATGATGTGTCAAAACAAGAGATCTCATGAGATCGTGACACATCAGGTTAGAACCAAATACTGGAAAAAAATGTTTGGATGTCTAGCATTATACTTGGAGTTTCTACCCAACATGGATTTCATTAAAAAAAAAAAAAAATTAAAGATAAAAAAATTAAAACTGAATTTTTGGACATAATCAATTCCTAAAGAAATATAGTTGGGAACATGATATTGAAGAAACAAGTAAGCAGTAGCCATCGTCCTCAAAGCAGGTACTCATGTAGGCCCCAACCCCATTACAACATAACTGCAAAATTGGGACCAGGCACGTTCAGTGGTGCAACTCCTACATCTATTATCCATATTGGCCCCCGGACCGTGCATAATTGAAGACAAAATATGAACCTATAATTACAACTTTTCTTCCAATGTAAAATTTGGTGATCACAACAGATTTCACTTACTTTTCACCAAACTTTTTTTTTCTCGAAGAAAGGAAAAATGTACGGACTATTATAGTTTTTATTTATTTTAAGAAACAAATTTAATTGTTTATTGACCGACGTGATAACTATCGTATCAATTTGTAATAAAAGTTGTAATTCTCCTTAAGGTCTAAAACTCTAGCTTATGTGCTAACACCTCTTCAGTAAATTAAAGTTTAATAACTAAATACCCCAATCATTCTTGGGTACAGGGCCGGATCAATCATAAGGCGAGTTAGGCGATCGCCTAAGGACCCCAAGTGGAATAAGGCTCCAAAGAACAATATTTTTTTTTTAGTGGAATAAGACCCCAAAACAAGTTCGTTTGAAAAAAAAAAAAAAAAAAAAAAACTTAATCATAAGCTGAAACGGTTTTGTCCCAATGGAATAAGGTCCCCAAAGATAGGTTTGTTTAAAACAAAAAAAAGTCCAATCATAATCTGGAATGGTTTTAAAAAAAATAAAAAAAGAAGCATGATCTCTTATTTGGAGACTCTTTAACTTCAATAGAAAAATAAATAGTTAAAGGCCCAAGAATACAATAATTAATATAAAAAAAAAATACATTTTCTCTCCTAGTAGGAGACTCAACTCAAGAAAGCCAATAAAGAGAATGGAGCTCACGGCAAAAGACTCGTTGAAATGCAAATCATAACTCTACATAAACAACAATTACTAATACTAGGGCCCGTGAAAAAAGGCTTTCTTAAAAATTATTGCCTTAAACTCTAAAATATATTAAGCCGACCTGCACGAGTACCATGCCAAATTGGGTTGCAAGTATAAAAGGATTTTCATAGAGCATACCTATCCAAACAAGTGCTTAGACTTCTCAAAACCTACTCTAACAATCAATTGGGTCGTATAAGGAGTCCTCTCACAGTTAGCAATTAGAAAGAGTTAATTATTAGGGATTCGGATCCGAATTCGTAAGCATTGGTGGGTGTACAAACAAGTGTCAAATCTCCTAATCTTTCTTGTGATCAAGTACTTTCAAAAGATGTAAAAAAAAAAAAAAAAAAAAAGGTACTTTCAAAAGGGTGAAAATATACATGGGCCTTAAATAAAAAATCATTTACAATCAGTCAATCTTTTGATCAATATTTGGGTTGGTGCAGGTACCTTTCAAGTATGAGGGGGCCCAAATGGGCTCCACAAGACATCATCAGATGCATGGCCTATCAAATAATTACCATAATATGCTATGCTTTTGTAGGACATGACTGACATTTCATTCTCTATGAGTACGGCTCAAGCAACAATCATATGGCTCGTTTACACTCATTTTTATTTATTTTTTGGTGAATATAAGAAGTTGCCAAGAATGCTATCAATAATACTGGACAGATGATGTACTACAAAGAAGGTGATGTCTCTTCCATGCATATATAAAATATTTTTACCATATTGTCACTTTGTAATCAAATCTTTTCTCTCTTTAAAAAATAATAAAATTATTTCTTAACTTTATTTAACCTACCTCAATTTTATATTAAAGGTAATAAGATCAAGATGTTTTAATATTTTATATAAGTAATAAGTAATAATTATATCATTATATCTTTATTTAAGATCAAGATATAACTGATAACTTTATTCTTTTATGTTTTAATATTTTATATAAGTAATAATTGCTCATTAGAAAATCAAATTTCGATAAATGATTAATTAAAGTGATGCTTGCCTTTGTACTGTCATGGTAGAATACTAGAATTGGAGAACTATATGTCAACTTTTCTTATCCATGTGGTAAGTTAAGTTTACTTAAGTTTATGTTGATAAATATGATTTTTCTTATATTATACTAAAACCTCCTATTTTCTTTCTAAGCATATAGTTATGCTGTGTTTGTTTCGGCATAAAATAATTTCTAAAAAATATTTATCTGTATTTTTAAATGTTTGGTGCGACAAAAAATAATCGTCAACCAAAAATATTTTTCCTGTTTTAAAATCATAAACAATTTTTTGAGTTTGAACTTCTCATTCTTCAATCGTTGAACCATTGCTAGAACTCAAATTTTTAGGTTAATTGTTTTTAAAAAAAAGTTATATTTATGTTGTGAATAAAACTAACTTTTATAGGTTAATATAATTGAATGAAAATATATATATAAAAAAAATATTTATGATTTTTCGTTCGTGCCAAACGCAGAAAAATGTTTTCAGTGAAAAATATTTTCTTGAAAAAAGATTTCTCTGAAAACATTTTTCGACGGAAAACATTTTATGCCGAAATAAACAGAGACTCTAAAATCTTTACATAATTGATTTTAGACTCAAATTAAGCCCTTTTACACGAAGCAATAAGATAGTGGTTTCTTGTAATCTGCTTTGAGATTTTAAAAGACTGTTTGTGATACCCTAAAAAATTAGTCTCAAATTGGGAAAATGGATTGCCTACATTGACTGAGTAAATTATAAAAATGCTTATAGGTATTAAGTAAAACATCGGTTCCATAATTACCAAGTAAGATTGGGTTTTATAAGTGATTATAGGGAATTCCATTTGTAGGGGTGAAATCACGTTGGAGTTTGGGGAGCAGTACTAGTCCTATAAAAAAATTTTAAAAAAATTATACAAATTCTTCCAAAATAAACTTTTTACCTCTCCAATTTTTTTTTTGTTTTGTCCCCTAAAATCTAAAACTTTAGTTCTACCTCTATCAATTGTAATTTAATTAGCCTTTTTTAAAGTTTCAGCGGACATATAATTTGCGTTTTTTCGACTTACAAAGTTTGGTAAATTTAAGTTGGTGCGGAAATGATTTGTGAGAGACGGGAAACCATTCCCTGTGTATCAGTTCTCTAAGTTTGTGTGAATTTTGTAGTAGTGCCACCAGGCCAACAACTGCAATATCATTACACGTGGGCCATTGCCTTTTGTTGAAAGCCATGCATGTGTACGTTGCTTGCTACCATAATTAACTCATTTTACAAATCCTTCGAAAGTTAGCATTTGTTCCCTCTTTAGTAGTATTGCAAAGTGCATAATCAACTCAACAAAATCTTATAAGTTCAAGTTTTTATAGTTTTATACTCCGAAAGCTAAGGTGACGTGTAATGAAGTCATGTGGGACCATGATTACTTTTGCCAAATGTCATGAATTTAGTGAAAGATTCGGACATGTCATCGCCATGTGGCATCCGAAGCAACCATTATGAATATTGGTTTGCCTTTTTCAAAAGAGTTTCAAGCTCTAGCTGGAGAATTCAAATTAAGGGGAAAAGGCAATGGTGACGTCTAAAACCTTCATAATTGGACATTAGACAAACTCGTATATATATGGAGAAGGGAGGCCTCTCTCGCACGTGGATTTAGATTCATTTAAATTCTCTATTTGAAATTTAGAGAATTTGAACAGAAAATGAGAACGGAGACACTTCCTCAGATACCTTGAGGCTTGCACCCCTTCTCTCAGATAATATTTTTTTAAACAAAGAAAATACAGATCCCTCACATGCATGGGCGCGTTCCGCCCTTGGCCTTGGGGGATAATTAATTTTAAAAATCCTTTCTAAATTTTATGTTTTTTAATGAGTTCATCCCCCCAAAATTTAAATTTTTATTTTAATGATTTCGCCTCTAATTAGATACAGGAATTGGGCTGGCTACAATCTGAGAAAGGGATTGCAGCCAATCCCGATCCAATGACATTGCCAATAAGATTTGCTTCTATGAGTGCGTGCAGGGGGCTCCATCTTGATCCTTAACCATTATCTCATAAAAAAGGCAGGGAATTATGGTGATTTGTGACACTATTCATACCTCATATTGCAGAGAGTCACTTCATACTCCAACTAGACAGTTGCTGAAAAGTAACACAGAAATGAAATATTTATAATTATAGGTTATATTTTTCCAGAAAATACAGGATTTGTGACTCATTCACACATAATTAATTCATCCAACTAACATTGTTAGCCTTATCCTTCTCTTAAATACAATAATAAAGTAACCTCAGTCATTTTGTTTGTTTTGGTAGGGTATTACTACATGCAATTTGATTAGAACTTAATGGTATTGAAATTTCCTTGTTTAAGTAAATAAGATTAACAATTTGATTAGAACTTAATTAATGGTCTTTTAAGTTGTGCTATCAGAAAAGTAATCATGTCGCAACTGTTTTCAGAGCCTTATCAAGCTACCAGTCCATGCATGGGAGATGGCTGGCTCATTTGCTCTGCAGTAGAAACTACAACTTAAGTTCAATATGTTAATTAGTTGGATTAGTTAGGATGCTTAGCAATCTTGATGAGCAACTGAAGAAGAATCTTGCTTCAAGGTGCAATCATTGTTGTCTGAACTGATGTGTAACTTACCTAATTACCAAACATTTGGTTCGTTTGAACTAACGGTTGAATGCATCTAGATTTAATTTAATTTTCTCTTTTTTCCTCATAAAAAAATTTTGAAATTAAATCTTGAGCGTTGAAAACACCGCAACACATATACTGTAGTTTTTTTAGGGCATGTGTTCTCATGTTGATACTACGTACCAAGAAAATAAAAACCAATTATAGGGTCTTTATAGAGCTAAACGATTCAAGAAAATCGATCAGCACAATATGAAAGGCCAAATAGACAGATATGCTACCGTCTATCACCCACCTCGGCCCACGAGCCCCTTCACCGCCATCAATCCCGAGCCTCTTCCCTGCCTCCTCCACCCTTGCTCAACACACATGCGTGCACGTCACGCACCGCCCTTAAGTACTAGTAGATCTTCATCATCTATGTATATCTCCTCCTTGCTACAATTCTCTCTCTCTCTCTCTCTCTCCTTATGAAAGCGGGCCCCTACTCTCAACGTCGAGAACCCTCCTATCAATTATCATACTCTGGAGGATGTTCATTTGATTCGATGAACAAAGCTAAAAGAAAAAAAAGTTGATGCTATGCAAAAAGATGTTAATTGGAAGAGCTTATCCCTAAATGACCTGTTCCCTTAAAATTCCACTACATCTCTCTTTCAGCATATTGGAGACAATAATTCGATATTGATCATGTTTTGATTTTTAAACATTTCCTCCAATCTTAGAGCTTAATGTACACAAGGCGTAATCTTTTAAACTTTTCTTCTGCATAACACAAAACTACATCAAATCAAAGAGTCATATCAGATTGGCCACGATACACATCACAGCTTATCTGGTACGTGAATCAGACCCAACAATGTCTCTCTTCAATTCCATATAATTCCCCTCTTAAGGCTATTATCCCATTTATCACTCCTCACGGAATTAAAGTCAGCACCATTAGCCGTCCATTGAAATTTCGGAGACCTCCTTTGTCTTGTACTGTATAATAATGGTACTAGAAAACCGTATTAACAAAGCAATTAAACCCTTTAAACACGGTTTTGCTTTGTAGGTTAAACACTCGTTTTAGACAAAAATTGCGGAAAAGTGTCGGTTTAAAGTAAAAAGTTATTTGAAAACGTAAAAAATAATTAAAGTTTTCGTATGCATGTTTTGAAACTATTAAACCAAACAAATATTAAATTAAGTCCGATTTTTCCCGCTCTAACTGCACGCGCACGCACACGCACACATATATATACATATTTAATTAGTTCTTTTTTGTCGAATTATTTTCTCAATTACCAACAACATCATCTGGGTTTCATTCGGAGTCTATTTTTGTAAGAAAATGATTCATGCACTTTTAGTGCCCTATGAGTATTTTTAACATTTCCCATTTTTGTATAATGTTTTGTTACATTATGAGCTTTTTGGTGGGCGGTTGATTCATGCCTAACATGCCCATCTAACTGAGAGAGGTGTCGGAAACTTTGGGCCGGACAAGCACTTAATATTCGTCGTACGATCTCCTATGTTAATCATGGCACTGAAGGCTTTAATTCAGAGTAGGTTTATCACTAAATCATGGATAAAAACAAACTAATATCATTATAATAGTTACTTATTATTATAATACAAAAAAAATTGTACACATCCCCTACAAAAGTTTGGTGCTAATATAATTAAAATATGGACTCTTAATGGGATGTTTGGGTGCATTGTTTTTTAAAAATAAATTTTATTGAGAAAACTTCAATTTACCCCATGAAGTTGTCACCGATTTGCAATTTTACCACCAATGTTTCAATTTTGTTAATTGCACCCCATTAAGTTTCAAAAAAATTTCAATTTAGAGAATCTGTCCAAATCAACTGTCTAACTTAGCGAATTTTGCTTCATGTGCCGCGCATGTGCCCTTTTTGACAAAATTGCCCTCTTTAAAACGGCACCGTTTTGGACATGGAAACCAAAATTTTGTTATTCAAAACAGTGTCATTTTGTAAGTCTTCTCCAAGCTTCAAAACGGTGCCGTTTTGAGGACAAGCTCTAAAACATCCTTCGGCCTCATCGAGGAAGACGACCATGATCATCTTCCAGACACACTTCAATTTCGGCCGAGAGGAACTGCCGGTAATTGATTCGTCGATTTCGGCTGATAGGAACTGCCGGTATTTGTTTTGTCAGCGTCCAGTGACAAGGCTGTGTTGTTGAACAACTCAGCCGAAATCGACGAAACAAAGTACCGTTGATTTCTGTCGATGGCAGGAGGCATCCGCGCTGGCATCCGCCGCACAGTTCATCTCCTTCAAGGACGACTCGCTTGCCGCCCCCTGACGAGGCCGTCTCCCCGATCGTTGTTTTAGGGCAATAACGTTTTGTAGAGGGAAATTTTGATTTTTGTGTTTCACAAAACGGCATTGTTTTGTAAAGGGTATTCTTGTCAGTTTTCATCACTAATAAGCACATGAACGGCACGTGAGGCAAAATTCGTTAAGTCAGATGGATGATTTGGACGGAATTCCTAAATTGAAAATTTCTGAAATTTAATGAGGTGCGATTAACAAAATTGAAACATTGGTGATATAATTGCAAATCAGTGACAACTTCATGGGGGTAAATTGAAGTTTTCTCAATTTTATTGGTATTTGCAATTTTTTAAAAACAAATAAAATTTTATCCAACTTTTTTTAATTTTGTCTCAAGAAGTCAAATCATCCAAACATTTGTTTCAACTTTATTTTGCCTCAGAATTTGCATAGTAAATTATAGTTGTATTTAGATTTCAAAAAATCGAACACTCAAACGTGCCATTAAGTTTCATAACTATGTTTCTCCGTTCTCATTCATTTTGTTTTTTCCTTCTCTCGAATGAGAATCCCTTATTATTTATTAGGTTACTCGAATTTTACAAAATTTTGAGCAAATTACAAATTAAAAAGGGACTGCAAAATCCACCTGTTTCACACCAACTTAAAATACGAGATTCACCTACTCAAGACAGATGTTCCTCACAACCCCTTTTCATGTCCATTAAACTGTCTTACAATCTAATAATAAAAAAGTAATGTATCTTTAAGGATGTGAAAAATACGTATTTTTTTAATTAGCATGCGTAAATGTTGGATTTGCTTCTCACAAGCCACTTTATATAACTATTAAAAAATTAAGTACGTATTTCACATATGTTTAAAAAATACATTATAATTTTATTGATTAGATTGTAAGCCTAGAAATTGATTGGTCGATAATGGCAATATACACATGCATCGGTGGAACGATGATCCCATAATCATCCGGTTCTTGTTAATCATGCACTCAATGTGACACTTACTTGTCCACCCAATGTATTTAATACACGAGCAAAGCACAGAAAAAGTTGTATTTAATACACGCCAGCGCAGATATATTCTACATTAAAGTTATTTCATTTATAGTTCTCCTAACTTGGTCAGTCACACCCAAGTAATAAAGAAGAAATTTAAGACCTACCAAAGCACTGCAAAAATTGTAACTCATGCACCATTCAAGCCTTGATACGATAAATATACCAAAAGGCAACTTAAATAACCCCAACACACAACAAAAACTCATAGGAATAAAAAAACTCGTCATGTGACAGACATTCAGAAACTATATCAAGCTCTCATTCATTCTTTTCGTTCAATTTTTCCTTAAATTTTTTTTTTTTTTTTATTTTATAGAAACTTATTGCCACTCCGACCGTCCAAATAACCCTAACACACAATAAAAAGTTAGAGACGGAAGCTCACCATGTGACAGACATTCAAGAACAATATCAAGCTCTTTTTCATTCTTTCCGTTTGGTTTTTCATTAAATACTTTATTGATTTAAACATCGTGAGCTCTTTTAATCTTCAAGACAAAACAATTTTTCAATAATCATTCACTCTATTTTATAGAACTTGTTGTCACTCCGACGGTCCAAAATATTTTCTTAAGAAATAACATGCACTGTCGAATAATGGAACTTACTGTTGAGAAAATTTGACCCAACAATGGAACAGCACGCACACTGTACGATTGTGACACCACTTAATTCGCGCTCAAAGTGTTTGTTGGATTATTTGTCCCCGATGTTCTTTAATTAACAGCCAACCGTTGGATGTAACAATGAAAGCAAGCCTAGCTAACAGTTTTACATTAGTATGGAAGGGTTGTACTGAATTTTAGAACAGTGACTAAATTTAGTGCTTTTATTGCAAATATTTTATAAATTAATGCAATAGTCTACAATATATATATATAAGTTCATGTAACACTTATTACGTTAGTCGTTAGACAATTAAAATTGATTATAGTTGATATATATGGCAATACCATATGAACTGTCATCGTTTGTGAAGAATTATAGTCTAAGATGTAGTATTTCAAACATTTTCTTTGATTAAGCTTCAAATAATGTTAATTTTGTTTTCTAATTAAATTGAATTATATTAGGGGTATTACAATTTTTACAAAATAGAGGTGACAGTTCGTAATTTGTAAAATAATTAAGTAAAAAATCTGGCCAGTTACATATTCTTAATTATTATTCCAATTATAAACTATCACATCAGTTTGTAAATAAAATTTGTAAAAGCCATTAACTTTGAGAGAATGTTTAAACTTTAAATTAAAAGTATTTATATAAGGGACTCTCATATTCAGCAATTACTTGCCCAAGTTAGTGGGCAGCAATTATTAGAGAGCATATATGGAAACTTGGGTTGTTAAACAACATATCTAGACAGGTGCCTCCCATATATACTCTGATAATTACTGCCCTCATTTAATTCACTAATTCTCGTGGATCCCAGTCTATTTATGCAGTATAGTTTTCAAGAGTGACAGTTGAAAGGCGTTCAGTAAAATACCAACCTTAAAACCTAGGGCTATAATCAAGCCGAATATTGAATATTCAAGTTCAATTTATTTAATATTTTTTTTTTCTCTAACACGAGCCGAACTCGAGCTTGTCACTGAACTAGATAATATGTTCAAGCTCTATTAATTTATTTTTCGAACGAGATCAAACTTGTTCACGAGTTACACAATTAATTTAGTCATTCCATATATAAAGTAATTAAATGTTGTGACAATTTAATTTTTTTTTAAAATAAAATAATTAATGCTAATTATTTGTTATTTAATTATGATTATAATTTTTTGTTTGAGTAATTAAAGAAATTGACTTAAATCTTAAATAATGTTATCTCAATTTTATATGTTTATCTTATAGTATATATATAATTTTATATACACACACATATATATATATATATACACACACATAAACTCTCTCATAAACACACAAAGTCACATATATCTATATCCAAGTTTAAAATTATAATAATTCAACTTATATCTATAACATTAGGAAGAATATTTCTTTTTATTTTTTAAATACTTTAAATATTCTCAGTACAAAATTACAAATAATATTACAAAAATAAAATTAAACAACCCTATACGAATCGAACCAAGCTTATAGATGACGATCTTAAATTAATACCTGCGTGAATTTTTTTGTTCATTTAATAAAGTCCGAATCAAACTAATTCCAACCAAACCCAAACCTCTTTGTGAGCAGCTATGTTCATTTACCTCCTTGTTGAAACCCATATGATTTAGATCTCAAATCCGATTTCTACATTTTCACTAAAATATATATATATATATATATATATATATATATATATATGAAAGGTGATCATGATTTTCTGTTCATCGAGAAAGAGTCGAATTTATCCCTAGTAAAACTAATTTTTGGTGAATTCCCAAAATGTCCATAAAAAAGAAAAAAGAAAAAGAAAAAAGAGCATGAAACCTTTGAGCACCATTTGTCTCAAGCATGTCGCTCCCCTTGCACGTGCCCCCTTATAAAAAGCCACGTCAAGTGTTGTTGATGATGATGATAGAGCGAGTGGGGCTTCAGATCTAAAGGTCCATAACCTACAGTGCCACGAAGCTTAACTTACAGAGGAAAGGAGAACCAAACCTACAGAGTGTAAAAAAAAAACACACAGAGAAAGAAGCGCCTTCAAAGCTTATCTCTCCACAGCCCAAGAGAGGAGTAAACTAATGGGGGAGGTCTTGAAGCCCTATAATCTCTTTTATCATTATCTTAATCTGAATCGTTCTTTGGTTTTCTTTTTCATTATTTTTAGCTGTTTTTCTCGGGGTTCTGATATAGGGTCGTGTTTGTTTAGGAGGAAAAGAAACCTGCAGAAGAGAAGAAGATGGAGGAGAAGAAACCAGAGGAGAAGAAAGAGGAAAAGAAAGAAGAGAAACCGGCTGCAGAGAAGCCGGCGGAGGAAAAAAAAGTGGAAAAGAAAGCAGAGGAAGCAAAGGATGGAAAAGAATCCAAGGAAGCCAAAGAGCAATCTCAGCCGCCGCCACCTCAAGAGATCGTGCTCAGAGTATACATGCATTGCGAAGGTTGTGCTCGCAAGGTCCGGCGGTGTCTCAAAGGATTTGAAGGTTAGGGCGTCGCAGCTTCTTTGATCCCACTCAGAGAAACAGAGTTTCTTTTTGTTCTGCTTTTGTAAGTCTATGGTTGTTTGAAACATGTGTCTTTGTGTGTATTTATAGGGGTTGAGGATATTACAACCGATTGCAAGAGTTCTAAGGTGGTCGTGAAGGGTGAAAAAGCCGATCCACTCAAAGTTCTGGAGAGAGTTCAAAGGAAGAGCCACAGGCAGGTCGAGCTCATCTCTCCCATCCCCAAACCAAAAGCCGAGGAGAAGAAGCCTGAGGAGAAAGAGAAGCCCAAGCCTGAAGAGAAGAAAGAAGAGGTTCTTTCTCTCTTTTTTTTCTTCTTCTCATTTTTCTTTGAAACAAACTTTTCAGTGTTTTCCTTTTCTTTTTTTCTTTTTGTTTTTTGATTTTTTGGCTGGTGATTCATCTGGGTCTTTTTGGATTCATCGAGTAATTGCATGATACACAGCTTCAGATTGTCATAGTGGTCCTGAAGGTTCACATGCATTGCGATGCCTGTGCACAAGAAATCAAGAAACGCATACTGAGAATGAAAGGTAGGTAGCTATTTTTTTTAGCTTTTGTGGCTAATGCAATTTTGGCTTTTACTCAATGAGTATGAATCAACCCGTTGGCAACTAACGGTTTTGTCCATTCTTAATTGTTGAAAGCTTTTGAATCTCTTTAAAAAAAATAAAAAATTATAGAGCTAGACTTTATTTTCTCACTATTATTTCAAAACTAGCCACATTCTTTTGTTCAACAAATATTAATTTTAAATCCTTTGGATTCCATTCTATTTGGTCCAATCAACTATATTTCATCCTTAAATCCCAAAATCGTTAGCTTTGAATGGGGCTTTAAATTCTCGACCAAAGTTAAAAATGTTCACTTTTTGTTGCTGGGGTAGGAGTGGAGTCAGCTGAGCCAGATCTAAAGAGCTCGCAGGTTGTGGTGAAGGGCGCGTTTGACCCAGCACAGCTGGCGGAGTACGTGTATAAGCGGACCGGGAAGCATGCGGTGATAGTGAAGCAAGAACCGGAGAAGAAGGAGAAAGAGGAGGCTAAAGATGGCAACAAGGAAGAGAAGAAAGGCGAGAGTGGCGGCGACAAAGGGAGCAAAGGAGGAGACGAAGAGAAAAAAGAAAAGAAAGAAGGAAGCGAGGCCAAGACAGAGGCAGCAGCCGCAGCACCGACGGAGGAGGAGGTGAACAAGGTAGTGGAGCTTCAGAAAAATGCGTATTATCACTTACCACATATGCATGCCATGGAATATAGCTACACTAATCCTCAGATCTTCAACTATGAGCACCCAACAAATGCCTACGCACCTCAGATCTTCAGCGATGAGAACCCAAATGCCTGTTCTGTCATGTAAAAAACAAGTTAGGAATAATGGTGAGAGGGTGTGATGGGAATGGTGAAATTTGTTGATAAAGGACGGTGAGTGTGAATGGCAGTGTCATTGCCCTGTACTGCTCTACATGTGCTCTGTGTAGTTCGTGCTATAAAATATATGATCTACAGTAAAGCTGTAGAATTTTGTGAGGGGCTTGTACTTTCTATTTCTTCTTTCCTTTCCTTTTCTTTTTCTTTTTCTTTTTTTTTTTTTTAAAAAAAAAAGTTTTTGTCGTTGTTATATATACATAAAAAATGTATAAATAACTTCATATTAGAATAAAGACACTTCGATCAATCGGAGACCTTGCACTTTTCGTTTTGTTTATTCTGCCTTTATTTCTTGGATGGTTGATTCTTAATATTTATCCTGGTGGGAAAAAAAATAAAATAAAATTAGTATACAGTATTAAATATGTTTGGTGGTCATTCTCCTCACAAGAGAATAAAAACAAACATTTTTCAACCAATGTAATGTTGGGTAATCTTTGTTATGCACTTCGAATAACACACGAGTTCCGGTAACTCAAGCGAAAATTATTATACAAAAATTTGGACAATTTAAGAGAAAGGATGCGCGTTCACGAGTTTTAATACCATTTAAATATTTTTTTTATTCTTTAACCCAAACAGCAAAAAAGAAAAAGAAATAAGAGGGAGATACAAATAATAATAAAAATAAAAATGATATAAATGACATGTTCCCACTCCTATCTCATTAAGATGATACAATAATGCCTATTAAATCTTGAATTTATTTTTTTCTAGTAGCAACTGGGTAGGTTTACATTTTGGAGTACTGCTTGAGGCATGAGCTAGGTTGGAGCGCGTACTTATTTGTGTGTTTGAGAATTGTGATAGTCAACTTGTTCCTTTTTTTTTCTTTTTCTTTTTTCTTTAGATTGCTTCAATTAATGAAGTGAAAGAGACGCATGAATTGGGAGTAGAGGGAATGTTGTTTGCGGTGTCGTTTGGCAAAGAAATGGGGGCCGGTAGCTGGTGGTGCTGAGCGGAAGAAATTAAAGGGCAATGTCATTCGATTGTCTTGAATAAATATCAAGAATTTTGTTGCTGAGTTGAAGATAATAACAAAAACTTTAATGTTTTCGAGTAAATAAATACAAGATACTATAATTCTATTCAACATTCATCAAACAAGGTTAACGTAACATTCTTTACTAACCTTTAAATTAATCATTATTAAATAAATTAAAAAAAAAAAAAAAATCAGTACTCGATTTCGATTTTAACTTCAACTTCACTGTTGTTAAATAATTATATATTAAAAATATAATATCTAACTTTATTTTTTCGAGTTTATTTTAGCGTTCCACGCTGATGTGTAGTGTTATGGTGGAAGGGTTAAAAAAACCCTTACAAAGGTTATTCTGTTGCTTAAATACATAATACATAATCCCCTCTTATTATATAGTTATTTTGCTGGATATCTGAAAATTTGAACAAAATTTGGGGCAACCTCGTCCCTACATTTGTGCTCTTTGAAGAAGATCGAGGGGAGAAGTTTAATTATATGCAGCGTAATTGCGTCAATGAAACGAATGGAACATTGACTTTGAGGCTTCCAAGTACATTAGCACTTGCACTGGCTGTGACGTTAGCACCCATCAAAAATAGCAAATAATAAATGTTTTTCATGGGCCATCAAGATTCAAAGAATAAGAGATATGAGTTTAACTGACGTGGCAATGAGACTTTTTTTTTTTTTTTTTTTTTGAAATAATGACACTTTTGATTTAACTCTTGAAATACGTGGCATAATTACGAATGCCGCCTGCCGGGTGATAAGATATGGTACTTTTATTTTAGAATATGAGAAGATTAGGAGATTATTAATTGAAAAGGAATGGACACATTGATTGGATATCAAATGTCCGCATCATTATACATTTATTGAATACAAAAATTTGGCATCTAAATAATTGTGATGATGGTAAGTACTATTTTAGTTGAAGCTTAGGAAATTTTAATTTATTTATTTATTATTATTTCCTTTGAGTGAAGTAAAAAATTTGGCAAAGTTTGTTAAAAAAAAATTATGTCTTCTTGTTTCTATTCTCAAAACAAAATTTTTTAACAAATAATGAAAAATATAAAACACTCAAAACTATTTTCACATTTATGTTACATTTGAACAATCTTCAAACTAAAAACAAAAAATGTAACATAAATGTGAAAATAGATATAACTTTTGACTATGGGGGAATAAGTCTCCCTGAAATTTTTAAATTGACCTTGAAATTTATGATTTTTTATTATTATTATTAGAAGTTTATCCCCAACATTTAAATGGCTAGTTTTGCATTTTGTGCTATTATTTTGGATTAGAGATTTGGATGCAAGTATTACACAAAAAAACAAATAGGAGGCAAAAATGGTTTACGAAAAAGGTTTTAAAATGCATATAAGAATCAAATGTATTTTTGACACTCGTAAGTTTAATAGATTATGTAGAAGAAATTTCGGTCAACCCAATTTAAATGAAAATTTTGTCCAGTTTAAATTAGACATTAATGATTTCTCAAAAGATATAAGAAAAGCATGCACAAAGAGATTCTAAAATTACAGTTTTGTATTAACTGCATTGTGCTGGTGCAACTTCAAATGACGGTTATCTATTGCATGAAGTAATTAACTTCTTTTTTTTTTCTTTTTTTTTTTTAAGAAATCCCTTTCAATATATTAAAATAAACTAACAAGTCAAATGTGCATGGTTACAATGAATCTCTAATACACCAATTAAGTCAGAGACCGCGGTGAGAATTTCCTCCACCCAGGCCAAATAGACGAAGACCATTACGAAATACAGCTGCTCAAAAACCTAGACAAACAGAAAGAAACCTCTACGTTAACATAAACATCTGCTAGATTTAGGAGAGGGCTTTTGTAGACTAGGTTTTGATCTTAAACAAATAACACAACAGCTGCATTAACAACAACCAGTCAGAAACAAAGAAAAAGAAAAAAAACTACAAATGCACAAGCCGGTCCATTTCCCTCACTTCCTCGATTTGCTCGACGGTTTGCAAACTCCAGAAGATCCGGAAACCGCTCCTAGAAGATCGCCCTGATTACCCCTAAAACCACACCCAAAAAAAGCATCAAAATCACCGTTATAGCACCGTCGAAAACGGAGAATCAAAAACACCGAAACCGCCAATCCCTTTTTGCCCTAAACCGTCGTTCCAATGGAAATCCTAAGATCGACACTGCGGCAAACAACCATGAAAAACATCAAATCGAGAGATTTCGTCTCCAGCGTGGTCATCCAAACCAGCAGAGGTAGATCGAAGCCTCTTATTCAAAATCAACACCGTCAGGCTCGAATATCCATAAAAGAAACTAAAAACTCGGACCAATGCAATTTTGTCACTGGCGTAGCCATTCAAAAAAGTAACGGCTTATCACGAACTCCTCTAAAAAATCATACACCATGCGCCACGAATCGGGAGAAAACATCTGCCTTTACACCCTACCAAACGAAAAAAAAAAACATGCCTCCATCCCTAACCAGAACAAGACAAAAAAAAAAAAAAAAACCCTTCACCTCTTTAATTGCCGACAACCCCCAAGGAGAGAAGGAAAATTATTTATAAACAAAAACTACCACAGCCTACTGGAGAAGGTTTCCCTCCTCTATTTTTACAGTCAAAAAAATCTTTTCTCAAAGAGGGAAAAATAATTAACTTATAGTCTGGTAAACCATATGCAATATATACGTGGTTAGATTTAATAAAACTTAATTGAACCATAAAATGATTCTATCTCAATACTTTTTCTATTTTTTGAGACAAGTAAATAAACTCATTATATGGATTTTTTTTTGGGTGACATATTTATTTATTTATTGGTGTAGTCCGGTTTTCGATAATGATTTTTCTGCATCAACCTTTCTGTAGCATTTTCCTAAAAATTATGCTTGTTGAGACCTTTTTCCCCTTTTCTGCTTTCGATTATATTTACTCAAAATTCCAACTTTCCACCTAAATCATGAAAACTCCAACTTTTCAAAGACCACACCTTCCTCAAATTTTCTATCCTCAATTTATTTCACGTATGGTTTATATAAGAGACCGTTTTCCCATGAACGGTTTCAGGGGGAGTAGTGATCGATATGTTACCACCCATTACATAATTATTATTATTTTTTTTTATTAAATAAAAAATCACAAAATCATTTAAATGGGTTAGGGTTTGGTTTTGTAGTTTTATTTTTTATTTTAAAACAAAAAAAACCAAAAACAATTCAAAAAAAATAAAAAATAATTGTATCAATAGTTGTGTCTTTGAGTGATAAAATATGATTTCTCTTCTGAGGGAGGCTTCTCTGTCATCCTTGATTTTGTCAATACTTTGTAGGAAATCATGCTGTCAAGACTAGCACGGTTTTAATAGTTGTGTCCTTGGGTAGCAAAATATCATTTCTCTTAAAGGGAGGCTTTTCTGCCATCCTAGCTTGATTTTGTCACTAGCTCCTTTGTGGTAAATCATGCTGCCAAGATTAGCAAGGTTTCACTAATAAGGTTCAGTACTGATAACATGGTTTTAGTTTCACTAATAAGGTTAGATTCCTGAACAAGGAAAAGTGGCTAGGGTATTAGCACATGCTTTGCCTCTTGGGATGTCGAGGGTTGTGCTAGCAATTAACGTTAAAACAAACTTAATCATGCCTACGTGACGTACGTATTAATTAGTTTATGGGAATTAAGTTCACTCAATTACCTCGATCTTAAGAACTTGTGGTGGCTGCTTCCTCTTGAGATTCGATTCCTCACATGCTAATTTCATCATTCCAGCCAGAGGTTTTTGTTTATGTTTCTTTAGTTGGGATCGATCAAATATGCAATAGAAGCTTTTGTAAGCCAATATTTTATATATGACTTCCCAACCTAAGCATGCATGCATGTCCTAATTCACTAATAAAAATAGGGTTTTTTACCCGCGCAATTTTTCACTGCATCCAAAATAAGCACAGACATAAAGTGGTATTTTTTTTTGGCGCTTTTTATGGTCGCCGATAAATCATGAGTTCGTGTCGTTCAATCAATGGTGTTAGAAATGTGAAATGTTTATCAGCGTTTTACAAAACACCGATAATTTTACAAATTAACCACCGGTATTTTAATGACACGATCATCAAATAAAAAAATTAAAAAATAAAAAAACTGGTAAATTATTCCTAAAATGATTCCATTTGCTAAAGAACAAAATTTTCATAAAAACTTTTGTGAATTAAAAAAATTTGTGATTCTTACCTGCAACAGATACATGTGATTATTAAAAGTTTGTTTGTAATAAATTATCTACAAATTAACCAGTAATTGTAAGAAATTTTTGTCCTTTGATCCATGCATGCCCTAATAAACGGATAGATGAACATGGACGAAATCAGAATTTCTTATCAAAAGTTAAAATAAAAAAAAAGGGCCGGAGTCAAACCTAATTTTTAGGCCTAATACAAATTTATTTTTTTTTAAAAAAAAAATCAAGGCCATAGTGTTAAAGCACCACTTATGTCAAAAGCTTAAGCTGATAGAAATATGTAAATTTAATTATTTAATCAATGTTTTAACACATAGGCCCAGGCCCGGGCCCGGGCCCCCAATGTACACGAACCTTTTATTTTTGTTGTTTATTTTTCTTTTTCGGGGAAAATAAAAGAGTGACAAACTTAATTTACTCCCGTGATTTTTCATAATATATATATTGTAAGATAAATAATCAGCTCCAAAGACACGTGGGCCTAAGGTAATATAAGGGCTGAGCCCGTCGGGCCGGTCTGGTCAGATCAGACCTAAATACAAGATCATTCGTTATCTCCAAAAAGACGCATATCCCGAGTATATCAAGATAGACTTTTTTCTCATCAAATATGGGATAAGGTAGCTAATAGTATGGCATCAATTGAAAATGTAGTGTCCTATCTAGTTTGGACTCTACTACACAATTTGAATTCTATGAAGATAAGATTAAAGACTATGTAATCTAAGACTTAGGCTCCAAATCAGATTATGCTCCAAGCATTCCAGTAATTTCATAACTGTGAACTGTGAGCCTATAAATAAGACTGCTACGCCAGGTATTTTTTTTACACATGCAGATTATCTAAGCTCTGAGATTATTGATACTTTCCAAAAAATAAATAGTTTGAATTGACTTAGGCATCGGAGTAGATGTAATCGGGGCCGACTAGTTGTTTACTATTTTGTAGATTATGAGGAGAACGAATACCAAGAAAGGTGACGAATCAAAAAGCAACACATCGCCATACCGAAAACTGTATCAACATATATGATCTTTCCCAGTAGTTTACGGTGCATCTCCAAAGCGCAATGCTAAATTTTCTTTTTGGCATTTTCCCTGGAGTCTTTCACCGACAAATCGAGTCGATCGGGACACAGCGTAAACAGTTCTTTTTTCTTTTTGATTTTCCCTGCTCCATCTCTTCGATCATCTTAACAAAATGAACCTTTGCCCCTCTTGTTGGTTGAGTGGAATTTATGGATTTTGCTCTGTCGCTAGCTACCTCTTTGCTTACGTTACGTACCATCATACTTTAGTTGAGTCATCAATATGCCGACATGTTCTTTTGTTTTGTATTTTAAAACTCAAAATTTGTTAACAAAAGAAAATAACAGAAGTGCCAACCTCAAAGAAAGGTCAAAGATTAAATCATCTATTTGTTTAGCTGACGATCGACAATTTATTGTTTTGGAAGGCAAATTCAACGGAATGGTACGGGTTTTTATGGCATGTTTGGGTAAGTTGCTATTTTTCAAATATCAAATTCTACTCAAAAGTATATTCTAACTTTTTTCTAAATATCAAATTCTAAACATAATTTCAAAAAATAAATTCTCTTAATATTCACAATTTTTAAAAAAATCGAACACCCAAACATGTCTTTAAAAAGATTAGGTGTGTTTTAATAAATATTAACAAAGAAACCAAACATAAAAAAAACACTTCTCCAAACTACGAAAACTGTTCCACGTGAAAATCCAAAAAAAAAAAAATTGGTAACAAAGGATAGGACACAGTAAAACGGAAAACGCACACAATATTAACGAATGAAGAATCTTAAAGCATCTCCTTGTGTTCTTCTGAAATGACATAAATGTAATTATTTTTGATTAAAAAAATTATATCTATGTCATTCAAAATGATATAGATATAATTTTTTAATTATATTTATGTCATTGCAAGAGAACACCAAAAAATATTTTAACATTTCTCTTTAACGAATAATAGGGGAATTTATGTTAGAATAATGTATTAGGTTCATGCATATTCATATTATATTATTATATTGTTTTGGAGACAGCTCTCGACGTTGTTGAGATTCGTCATATTCTTAGTGCATTTTACGAAGTAGGACCTGTTGTTTTGTTTAAGGAGAGGAGGCGGAGTGAAGTGAGATACGGAGACTTGGGAAAGCAAAAGTGAAAAGCCTTTTACTTTTTTCGTTTTATTTTTTCTTTTTAAAACAAAAATATAAAAACCATTTAAAATTATATTTATTTTTATGTCGCATCATAATATGCTGCAATTTTAAATGTCTCACGTGGCTTGGATACAATTTTGTATCATTTGGTGCTGGGCACCCTCATTTTTCTAGCTGGTTTTCAATGATTAGTTCTATTCAAAGTTTGTATTATTTGGTATCAAAGTCAGCCACTAAAAATAAAAATGTGAGTATATAATAACCGCTAGATTTCGCTATTTGCACATGTAAGTGAATGCGGATAGCAGTCTTAGGATATGCGAATGTGGTTAATAACCGCACTTGCATTCCCTTTATATATAATGTATCTAATATTAAATTCACTAAAACGACATCGTTTTTAATGTTATTAGATTTCATTGCTAGAAAACTCTTATGATTTATTTTGATTTAATTGCCTTATATATTCTTCCTTTATTATTATTATTATTATTATTTTGTTAAATATTTTTTTTTTCTTTCACCAATTATAGATAGATGATGCAGGAAACTAAATAATGTATGAGATGAAAATTTCATGGGAAAAATGATTAGCAAGTGTGATCTAAATAATAGTGTTCAACTATAAATAATGCATTTTTGTATTTACTAGAAGTAGGAATTACAACTTCAAAGCTCAAAACGTCCATTTTACCTCATATGCGGATAACATATATTAACCGCAATAACCGTGTAGATATAAATAGTGATTGCATAATGTGGACGCGGATACTGAAAAGTGATAACTGCATTATGCGAATGTTGCTAATATTGCATCCGCATTTTCACCCATACCAAACACCACATCGAGTATGGGATCGAATGAATTGCAACTTTGTTGTTGAGTTAAGAAGATGACGACCTATAGGCGGTATTAAAAATACCTATAGGTAGAGCTCCCAAAAGAAAAATAACTATCATTGGATCAATGTTTATAGACCGGACAGACAACAAAAATTTGGGATACATATCTTATAATAGAATACAAAGAACATATATATAAATCTCAATGAATTTAATTCTATTTAAAATTTGAAATTAAACTTAAACCAAATCCAAAACAAGATACTAATTCTAACTAAAATAATTGAAATTAAACCTAAACCGAATCCAAAACGAGATAATATTATTAAACTTCTCGCATATGCACCAAATATATATATATATATATATATATATATATATATATATATATATATATATATATATATATATATATATATAGTCAATGTTATTTGCATTTAACAAAGAAAAAAAAAGTTGTACATAAGATCCATTTTTACCAATTATTTCCTAGAATTGGGCTGAGATAAAAGCTGATGTACCATGTATATGTGGGGTTCTATCTTTTTCAATATTTTTATAAGCCTGGCCACCCCTTAAATTCACTTTTATTCATTACCCAAAACTTTTACCCATATCGAAGAGAGAGAGAGAGAGTGGGGCGTCGACTCTGAGTCAGTGATGGGGGGCTAAACTGCTAAAGTAGTAGCTCGCATTTTAATGAACAACTTTATATATATTTTTCTCTCTTTTCAGTTATAACGATGAAGATGATTCAAAACGCCGCAAACTCAGCACTTTTTTGTCTCTTATTCGAGCCTCTGCTAGTTATCTCAATCAGCATTGGGAGTGATTAAGCAAGCACATAGCACCCGTGTCAGCAACAGGGCACAACCGGAGAATAGACCCATTCTCGCCTCACACATTGATTGGGAACTAGGGATTATAGCCGGAGTTAAGCCATGCACCTTTTATTAGTGATCGATTCTATTGATATGGTAAATCTGCTAATTAAAAAAAGAGTGTAACATTATTATACGAGTAATCATATCCATTAGTTATCAAAATTTACTTGATCCAATTGCATACATTGAAACTCATAGCCTTAATTACTTGAAGGGCATCACCTTATAATAGAACATTTTTTTTTTGTAAGCCTAATTCTTTGTAAAAGGAAGAGGCATGGAAAAATGCTAATGTCTCTGTGCCAGTTTTAAGTGATGAATTTCAATTTACCGTATAATATAACTTGGCAGGTGCTTTTCACTTGGGTTGAATTATGCTTCTGTTCTCTGTTAGTGGTATAGTCTTTGGCAAATTTTTTTTTTTTTTTGTAACTAAACACAAAATTAACATATTAAGATTAATATGTCTAATGTGTTTAATTAAATTAATTAAATTAAATTTTATATAATTTTATATTCATGAATTCACATGATTGAAACCTAATACATAATATAAGAACCAACAATTTTTAAAGCGGTTAACGAATTTAGCGTAAAATTAATAGGTTAATATTAAAAAAAATTAACTCAATTAATAAAAATTAAAATGAACTTACGTAATCTTCTAACCATGCTTCCACCATAAGGAATCCAAACAGACAGCACGAATTGCAATCCTATCCGCAATCTTTAATCTATCCAATCGAAAACAAGCCCATCTGATCAGGTCTATTGCGTCATACCACGTCAGACTATTTTTCGTTTTTTTCCTTTTGGGGTCTGAACATGGGATTCCATCCATCACATCATGGGTGTCATCGGACATGGCAAGATTTGAACCCATCACGACAACGTGGGTGTCATCTGACGTGGAATGATTTGGACCCTAAGTATTTAAAGTATGAGAAATGATATTACTTGAAACGGAAAAATAGTATACAGGGACTTGCTTGTTCACTCCTACAGTCCTACTACTCTTAACAGTCTCTGGTGACTTCAATGGAATATTCTTTTCCCAGTGTTATATATTATTTTCTTATTCGTAGGGTCAGACCAGTGCTGTGTATCTCTCGTACCATTACAATTTCATTGATACAAAACGGGCAACGAGATTCACAATAATTATTGGACGGGTCATCATGGGTGAATCGTATATACAATCTCTTACATCACGGTTGAATCTTGTATAGAATTTCTTATATTACTTAACAATTTAAACAAGTAATTACTGTAAATTTTAATTCATAAAGATGAGTGTACTATTCATTTCAATAGAGTATGTAAGTGTAGAAAATGGTCTATCATTCGGGTTGATACTTGGATAGTTCGAGTAAGTTAAGCCCTCTCTTGCCTCCTGTGTGTGTGTTTGTGTGAGAAGTTGTAGAAGGCCAAGAGAGGAGGCTTGCCTAGAGTTGGCAAAATGGATTACTATGTCGAGTTTGGATCATCCTAGTTGACTAGCCAACCAATTTAGATCAACTCGAACTCGATCAACACGATTAGTTAAACAAGTTAAGACAAGAAACTCAAACACGACACGTTTATAAGGGTTATAAACAGATTGACGTGTCATAAACGGGTCAACCTACTTATGACTTAAACCGTTTAGTATAAACTCAAACTCTATAACTCTATATCGTGTTTGTGTCGGATTCGTGAGTCGTGTCAAAAGTTACTAACCCTAAACTTGTCTAAGCGGGGATCTTTTGACTATGTAAGACCCTTACTTGTACGAATTTTCTGCTCGAGAATGAGAGTCCCCTCTCAAATATCTCAACCCTAGCTAAAAAAAAGAGAGACATGAGAGTAATAACAAGGATCTCTAATCATAAGAAATCTTAATCCGTATCACAGTCTACAAATGACAATTTTTGCCAAATTGATCTTTTAATTCAGTTTGGTAAATTATATATCTTTCGAATCTAATGTATTTGGAAAAGAACATGTAAAATTTTACATTTATTTTGTCACTACATGAATGGGTAGATCTTCAATTTTGGAACATGCAAAGATGGATGGGTTGGTAGGAAACGGTTGTCCACATGATGGGTCCAGAATACCTCAATGGGCCCAACCCACGTGACCCCACCCCCGAGAAACCTCTATTCAATTCTTTAAAGCAATTTTCGTACTTGTCGGCTTTGATGTTTCCCTTCGCTCGCTCTCTAAATAAATGGGGGACGCCTCGGGAGTCGCCAGTGGCAAAGGCCGACTCCGTGGGATTGTCTGAACTCTGAAGATGAGTGCTGCGTGCGGTGCAAGTAGCCGAATGTTGTGTCAGCAAACTCAGCACGGCTCCAAGGGAAATGGTAATGTTCTGCATGGGAGTGCAGGAATCACTCTCCTTTCTCCAGAGGAATTTAGATTCACCGAATGGTAAAGCTGTGCAAGGCTATTCACTCATGGACTGGTTATAATTATTAAGTAATGCTAGGCATCTAATCAATCTTTTTTAGAATTTAGTTTTAATATTACTTGTCACAATTTTATTAGATTTATTATTTTATGAGATTCAGCAAATAAAAATTGATTGCCAAATTATTTATCCGATCAAATAAATTTTATAAGGGAAAATTATAGTTTAGCCCCCTAAACTGGCAGTCATTTTGCAAGTAGCTCCACGAACTGTCAACGCTTGGACTTTGGCCCCCAAACTATCAAAACATTTCAAAAATGCTCATTTTGTTGAAATATGTCTATAATACCCCTGCCACGTGTCATTTTTCAATTAAAAAAAATAGAAAAAAAACTAAAATTTATTTATTTTAAAAAAAGAATTTGGTGTTTGGGAGATGGTTGTCACGGCAAATAAAATTTCAGTTTTTTAATTTTTTTTTTTTTAGGTTTTAATTTTTTTTAATTGAAAAATGACATATGATCGGGGTATTATAGGCATATTTTGACAAAATAAACATTTTTGAAACATTTTGGTAGTTTAGAGGTCAGAATCCAAGCGTTGACAGTTCGTAAGACTACTTACAATACGCCTAACAATTTGAAAGATTAAATTGTAATTTTTTAATTTTATAAATAATCTCTCAGAACTAAATTCTTTTGATTTTGAACAAATAATTATAAATTACCCTATTTCTTTCGCTGTATAAGAGAAAAGGAGAAGAGGGGTTTAACTTTGGTGGGTGGCGGTTTGTGCCAAGCCTTTCCGCAAATAAGTACGGCCACTGAGGACGGGTTGCGGTCATCACGTGGCGCCACTAATTGGTAACTTGTCGTGTCTGCTTAGCCAGCCTACGGTTTTGGACCATTTCACGTCACTACATAAAACGGAAAATACATAACAATTTTGGACCTACAAATAGGGTTGTGATACATGTAGTATAAGCACACAATTCTAAGGTATACGTGGATCTCATCTCAATATGTTTGAAAATTGTGTACTTATTGTAATTTTAACATTTTTTCTATAAATATAAAATACAAAAATACCGAGGATTCATCAAACGGACGGGGAGAGATTTTTTTGTAATGATTTGTCCGGATAGTTTTTAACATTATTAGTAGATTAGATTTGAGGAATTTGATTTATTTAATTAAATAAATTGAATTAGAGTTAACCTATATAATATTATATTTATGTCTCAATACGATTCGAACTTTATATGATCACGTTTAATCCCTTTCAATTGAACAAATAACTGAGAAAAGAAAGGCTTTCAATGGGCTCACATCTCTTCATCACTTGCTCAAATAAGTTAGACCCATGAAGTCCGTGCAGTAAAACAAATCACTTCTCTCAGTTGGATGCCCTTAAGATTCTGCCACTGTGGTTTCCTTTTGAAGTTATAGACTAGTGGGTTATACATTTTAAGGTACAAAAAGGTGAAAGAATATATAGGACCAAAACATCAATTAGTTCAGGATAGGCAAGGTTGAGCTTGAGATTATATGGTCATTCCTCAACAGTTGAATTGTCACTGCATTGATGAAGCAATAAGCTCACGTGAGTGAAAGACACTAGCTCAGCAAAGCAAAAGTAAAAAGTAAAAGTACAAGGTAGAAAAAGAAAAGAATGAATTTTGGTGATGTGTACATATCAATCAATTTTTGAATTAGTTTTCATTAAAAAAAATTAAAAATTAATTAGTACAACCACGTCAATATGGCGTAATAATAGTGGATAAGAGTATAATTCCTCTAATTATTAAGAAAAATGAGTAGGGCAAACCTATCATTCAAGGGGACATTAGAGCTTGGTGCGGCTCACAAGCAACGGACGAAAAGAAAAATACATTATACATTTTATTATTATTTTATAGTTTTATTGAAGTATTAATTAAATAATTGAATTAACCTTCTTTTCCTTTTATTTTTTTTTTTTATCAATTTAAGCATTTAAGATGAGTAGTATTTTAACATGATATCAAAACAAATGTCAAGAGTTCGAATTTTGTCTTTATCATTTACTTTTCATTTTAATTAAATATTTCATGTATTTTTTTTTTTAACAAAATATCTTAGTATTTCATTGATCAAAGGCCACAGGCATAAACTATGCAAAATCATAGTCATATGTAACGAGGTTATAAAGTCATAGATACAAACAAAATTCTTACACTGAAGTGCTTTTTATGACTTTCATTTTCCGTTAACCCATGTACAATAATAGTTAAAGAGCAGATCTGCTCCGAGCAGACTAAATCTAAGATAATGGTAGCCAAATATCCTAAAAAAATTATTTAAACTGGCCATGAGAAATAACTCCTCACATCGAACTATCCAGGCCGTGAAAGATAATCCATCACACCGAACTATCCAAACCGTGACAGATAACCCCTCACATCTGACTAATATTCATCCTATAGATCGTATATGAGGGCAGATCTATGGAAAATAAAACTCTTATTCAAAACAAAAACACAACCAGCAAGCAGCAGCAGTGACCATGGAAGAGATGAACGACACAACACGAAAGTAGATGGACGTATGTATAGCGAAGATGCCAAAATTGCTAATCTAGTCGGAGAACACCTAAAAACAAAAGAAAAAAACCAGAATAGAAGAGGGTAGGAGCAGGGAGTAGAAAAGGGAAAATGAGAGGATGAGGGATTAGATCTGCTCCCTCCTCTTTTCAAATTTGTTTTCTGAGAGTTTTTCTTATAGGACCGACTATTTTTTTTTTATGCATTAAACCTCACTTATTAGTGAAAAATTTGAGTTTACACGTAAGGAAAAATATTAATAATTTCTACCGGCTTATATTTTTGGTATAAATAATAATTTAATAATGTACATATGTAAATGAAAAATTGATGCTCAAATTTCCTTCTTGGAGTAAGGCATTAATTATTGAATGCAAAATACTACGAAGATCAAACCACTATTGGATCAAACAAAAACACTTGTACCAATGAAGAGTAATTGTGTCTCGCACTCCCACTTTCAAAAACTTAGAAAACACTTTTATTGTCATAGAAATGGGAGCACCTTCCATTTTACTAATGATTTTGAGACAAAAAGTAGTGATCGAGACCATAAACTTAGTGCAATCTGTAGATCCTCTGACTGAAACTCTTGTTTTACTAATTTTTTTTTTCTTAGGGTTGGGAGGGATATTTCGGAATAAGTGCAACACTAAGATGGGAATAATATTATGTAAATATGTCAATAATTTATCCCTTGTAACCTTTTTCATATTCAATTAAAAAAAAAAAATGTCAATAATTTCTTACTTATCTCTGTTTGCTGTATAAGAAATAAAAAATTCATTCCATCCAACTTGATCCACACCTCCACTAGGTGTGTTTCAAAGGGGGAATATTAGATATAAAATTATTTCAAGTCAATAAAAAAATTATTTATTATTGTTATGTGCAGGGACAAAACTAGAAATTTAACTCAGGCTTAAAATATATTATTTAACCATTTGTTTTGTTTGGCTTTTTACATTTTCTCTCCTAAACTACCGCTCATTTATACATTGTTCTCATGAATTACAACTTGTCACACTCAACCGTCTTAAACTACCATTTCTTAACAAAAAAAAGTTCTTCTTGTAATCAAGATCGTTAAATCATACGGAATATGCATTATTTGTATACGTAAAAGAATTGGAATACCCTAAAATAAAAATATTAAAATGAAGTAAATATTAAATTAAATTTGCCCCCATTTTTTTTTTCTTTTTAACTTTAAGGGTGGTCTTTTCACCATTTCATTTTTTTGAAACGATTTTGACTAATGACTAGTAGTTCGTGAAATTGCAGATTCTAAAATTTTAAAATTATGGCAGTTTGACGCATCAAATGACCTCTACAAAGCCACTTATTAAATGGGTGGCGTGTTACTATGGCAGCCAAAAAGAATTTATTTCTCGTAAGGCTTTTTTTCTTCATCCTCACATACACGTTTCTTCTTAAAAAAAAAAACAAAAGATAGCTTTTAGCTTAAAGGGTGTTTTTTTTTTTTTAGATTTCACAATTGTTTAATTAAAATTGTCGAAAATCCTTATATGTTGTTCACGAGGACAATGTATATATAAATTTTGTATAATTTAGAAGAACAAAAAATAAGATAATTACCCTTTTTTTTTTTGTGGAGGGGGGGTGGACCGGACGGGGAGCTGTGGTACCGTATTGGTATTACATGAATTTAGACATCGTATAACGAAGTGTAGTCTTGTATATGAGGTAGTTCGGGTTGTTCTTGTTAAGATTGAGCAGATATTCGGACAGCTTAAACTCCACCTATTTGGATTACGACCGGACACCTAATTGAGCAAGTGAAGGATCTATCGAACAAACAAGTTCACACGAGGCTGTCCTATTACAATCATTGCACGGAATTAATTCCGGAATTTATTTATATCATGAGAGGACGAAAAGGGAGAATATTGGGATGTAATTCTGAAGCCATTTTGGGTCACGTACAGGTCTCCCCACAATTAATCAATATGGTTGGATGAGAATGGGAGGGAAGGAGAATGGGTCAGGATGTGATAATTAATAATGACTTTTATTTTTTATTTTATTTTTCTATTCAATTAATAATGATATTATCTTGCGTTTGCTGCATTGTTTGTGAGAGTTTTTCTTCATTCATTGCAATTCGCACTCATTGATTATTGATTACGGTCTTTGACTGGATATTCGCGTCAAAATCCTCTCAATTTTCGTTGACGAAAAAAGAAATTTGGTGGAAGATCTCGAAAGCCCACAATGGACGGTGTGTGTCGGACATTAAGCATAAAATAATGGATTTAGGTGGCCGGGTTCATCGTCCGTCCTGTGGACTTACCTCCATTATATTCTTTTTCCAAACTTTCTCATACTTGAATATCAAACCCTATTTTCCAATAGTTGCAACTTGTAAGGCTTACACACAAGGAAAGCGAAAGGTTTTACTCGAAAGGGCTCGACTTGTCTCCTGTGATTTACTAACAGAAGATTTTAGCCTTCGTATTGACGTATACTCAAAAGGATTTGACTAAGGGTGTACATGCAGATGGATATTAACCGCTCGCATTTGCTATTAACACCTATCTATTATCTGTATACGCGGATGCTGACAACAAAAATCACTACCTGCATTTTACGGATACAAATATCGCAAATAACTACACGAATATCCACATGTGCACCCCTACATTCGACTTAACTGTAATGGTTTACTAATATGAGAACTCATGTTATGCTTATCAAATACTAACACATCACTTCCTTTTCAAATAAAACGGTGAAGACTAGAGGTAGAACCACCTTAATGGGTGGGGGGATTGGGCAACCCTAAAATTTTAAAAAGGTTCTCAAAATATATGTTTTTACGAGCATTCTCTTTACAAATTTTTTTTTGTACCCTCTATTTTTCTTTTTTTAAATAAAAAAACCTTTCGTTATTATGCTTCGTTTTGATTAAGTCATGTCACATTCATTTTAGTCCTTGCAATATCTCATTCTCAAATGAGAAATGCTAAAAAATACATCATTATTTCACCTTTATCTAACTGGACTAATATAATAGGATTATGAACTAATGTTTTTTTTTTTTCAACAATAACTAATCTAATGCTCTGTTTGTTTCGGCGTAAAATGTTTTATAGAAAATGTTTTCGGCATTTTCCAGTGTTTGGTGAGGGCAAAAATAATTGTCAACGGAAATCATTTTCAATTTGACCGTAAAATTTCCTTTAATTTTTGAAAAATGATTTACCGTAAATCGTTTTCTGATTTAAACTCTTCATTCTTGCATGCATGTTTTTGGGAATCCACCACCATCAGACATTGGAGTCTGTTAGTAACCCGACTTTACTGTCGAAGATCCCTGAATTTTAGTATCGAATTGCCGAAATCCTACAGCATTGGTCGGATTCCAGCAATGGTCGCCGGAATCTGGTAACATCGCTCGATTCTGGAGGACCAGATTTCAACCAGTTCAATTCGAATCTAGAAATTTATGCCGGAATTCCGCGAAATTAGATTCCAGCCAAACTGCCGAAATATGACCAGTACAGTTGGATTCCACCTAGTTTGGCCGGAACTTGAAAATTTACGCCGGAATATGGTGACTTCGCTGGATTTCGTCCGATCATATTCCGTCCCTGGAATCTAACCAGTACTGCCAGAATTTGTCCAATATAGACGAAATTTTTGTCAGTTTGTTCGGAATCTGAAAATATATGCCAGAATCTGGCCAACACAGTCGAATTCCAGCCAGTTTAGCCGGAATCTTGAAATTTCTTCCGGAATCCGGCGACATCGACTAGGCGTCGCCGGATTCCGGTGACAATTGCCGAATTCAATTTTATGCCGTTGGTTTTTTTTGTACGAGCTAAACGCTGAAAAATATTTTCAAAAAAATTATATTTTATGAAAAATTATTTTTTATGAAAAATAATTTCATTGAAAATATTTTATGATAATAAATATTTTAGGTCGAATCAAACGGAGATAAGTACCAAGTAAAAGGAGAGTTAAAATATATCTTACCCGGTCGTTCGAACGCAATATTGGGCTTAATTACCCATTAACTGGTAGGTAAAAAGTCGATTGACTTCAAACCAACCGAGTTGGCAAAGTGCTTTTTGCCTATAAATGTTGGGCAGGCCTTGATACAAAATCACCGCTAGTACAAATTGCCGGATTTGGCTTTTATTTTTGTTTGAATTAGATTTGTTGGGATTAGAAATATGTCTTCTGTGTCCAGTTGTGAGACATATAATATAATTTTAATGGGTCTAATTCTAACTGAAATTAGGCCAAAATCAAACCCATTTTGGTGTACCTAAATCTTGTTGGAAAAACTGCTTGGCATTATGCTTAATTTGGTCACCTTGGTACGAGGTCAGTTCGATTACGTTTCCTTCAAACAAATTTCTATTAAAAAAAAAAAAAAAAAAACACAAAAATAACATATTAGAAAACCAATCAATATTCTCTGAAAAATGGAATTATTTTTGTATATGTTTAAACAAAATTCGATTTATTTTCTGTCCCGATTCCCCTTTGCATTACAGTGTAATAATACAATTTCATTTCTTAATTTGGGGCAAGTTCCAGTTAATATGGGCCGCCCCCGTTTGTTTGACGATTGAGGCCTACATTAGACATTGTAGATCTCCAGGCCCAATCCAACTCCATTCTTGTAAACCTCAAAGTCCCATGATCTGCATATTAAATTTGCGTACAGAACTGGGAAATAGGAGTAATTTCAGAAGCAATGATTGCATCTGGTAGCAGAAACAACTCTTAACATGAACAAACATCGATCTCCCATGGGAGATTATGGTCATGTGTGAAGGAACACACGATTATCGTATGATCAACCATCACAGACCTTCAGTACTCCTCCAAGTGTAGCAAGATCTTCGTAAAATGTTACATGCCTAGAAGATCAGTACTTGTAATCTTTTTTCACTAATGTACGTGCATTATCCAGATGGGAATCTTTATTTGTGAGCCAAAAGTATCAACCCGATCAAATGGAAAAAAATTGAACCCAGAAAATGTAAAAGAAAGGGGACAAAAAAAAAAAAAACACGAAATAAACCAATAAACAGAGGAAGAAAGAGTGGGTGCACAGCTTCTTCAGACATGTCTTTGCTTAGAGTGCCACTCTGTTCTTGCCCTTACTATCTCTGCCTTATCAGCAAGCATGCGAAGCAGGTGTGTGTATTCTAAGTCGGGTCTGATATTGATGTAATTGTTCCAATCTTCAGTCACACTTGCTGCTGTTGAACTAGTCAACGATTCTAGCAAATTTGATTGCCGGCATTCACGCCGGTACTCCAGAGTCATGCTTGTGAGAGCATAATTTCCTAAGACATTCATTGGCACACTCTGCAGGCAACAATTCACTTTATAATTAAATTAAATATACTACGTGTGTGTTGGGTTGGAAAGTTTTGAGCCCACGGAAAGTGTTAGAATGTTAATTAAATGATTAAATTCACCGATTCTTATAAGGGCGTTTTAACAATGTTTTTATAGTTTGATAGTTGTGTTGGTGGGACTTGAGTAGTACCTCCAGAATCCATCCAATATATTTCACGTTGTTTACATGCTGATTTGCATCCATGTCGCTCCATCTTGGCTGGAACTCATTGAGAGAAACGAAAGAAGCAGTTTATGAAGAAAAACAAGTAATGTCCTACTAACTTCTATTGTTCTAGATAAGAAGAACATAATTTGAAGCTGAATATTGTTGACAGACTCAAATGTATACACTTACAGCTAAACCTGATCGAATTCTCTCTGCAGTTGCATCAGTAAGCTTGTCAATTTTTTCACTGTCATTTTTTTCAGTGGCAACTGCAACTCTGTTCAGGTAGAATGGTAGCACCTCTTGTCTCACTTGTGCAGGTATTTTTGACAGCCTTCTTGTTTCTTGGTTCATGATAACCCAAGTGCTGCATCCATGCATGGAGATCAGAATAAGATTAAGGAGGTAATTAATTATGAGTAAAAAACATTTAGTGGCTCTAGCTTGAAAGTTGAAACCTAAAGAAGCTGTACCTCGTTGCTCTAGTTATGATCTCTTGGGTGTGGTAATCTCGGATTATCCAGTCCCTGCGCATTCCATTTTTCCCAGCTGCATCCACCCAAGTATCAATCTCAACAACATCTCCCCTGTCAAAATTCCAAATTTTTTTAACATCAGCTTGTCTGCAAGATTGAACTGGAAGTCTGGAATACTGATCGATATATATATATTTATATATCTGAAAAAAAAAATGATGTGGAGCTCCTTCAAAGTAAAGTCACTTCGTTACTCATCTCTCTCAGGTAAATACCGGGTACACAATCCCGCCTACAAGAACCGTGTATCAATTTAGTGAAGACTCGAAGAACCGATCTCGTGATATTAACCAAACGAGTCGGCCATTTGAGTTGAGCCTTGGAGGCTAACTAGAATATATACTTTTTGCAAAGAAAACAATGTTAAAAATCTCTAATGAATGAGCCAGTGCTACAATTTTCCTTTAAATCGCTTCTTTATTGAGAAGATATATACAGAGAAGCCCAAAATAAATTAGACATTGATTCTGTAAGATTTGAGAACTACATATCTCTCCCCATGAATATTATGGGATTATTGTATTGATATTTATAACAACTACACAACCTTTTAACTTTTACTACAATTATGAATTATTACAACTATTTACCTCCTATCTCACTATACATCTTCCAACGCTTTATATTCAATGTATCTTGAGATATTTTCAATTGTCTAGTTATTATTAACTTCAACTATGAACAATGGCAGACCTAGGTTTATAAAAATGGAGGGGCCAAATTGAAAAGAAAAAAAATAGAGGGGCAAAACTATAAAATTAAAAAATTAAGGGGTAAAATTTTAATTTTTTTTTTTTTTTTTTTGGGAATTTTTTTTTTAGGGGAAAATTTTGGGGCTTGGGGGGGCCAGGGCCCCCCCCTAGCCTCCATGTAGGACCGCCCTTGACTATGAATAACTCTTCATTGTCTTCATTGATATGTTTATCATTACTGATGTGAGCTGTATCTTTAACAGATTCAATCATAACTTTATGGATGGAACCAAGATTTTGCATGGGACCAAAAGTATGAATGATGGACCAACCTAATTTTTAGGACCAATATATATATATTTCAAAACCGGGCTACATTAGGGAACTAACTGTCTATGGCCGGTTTATATAGAAAGGAAAGTAAAAGAGTTTATATAGGGTTCACCTGTCTAGATAGATGGTTGGATCGATAGTCCAAAATTTATTTAGGCATATAGGTTTTATAAGAGTTCTCACATATTATTAGTCCAAATTATTAGCAATTCGGATAAATAATTATTGTGAATCCTAATCCGATTGAGAGAGATAGATTTTCAGTAATTTTATAATTCAGACAGCAAATGTGAGAGAGCTTCCATGAGATGAGACCTATTTGTCTGAGTAAGTCTTGTTCAGTCTACCCACTTATTTTGGCAAGTGAGTCTCATAAAGTCTCTTATATTTGCCGTCCGGATTAACATGTTACTGAAGTTCTGAATTGGATTGAGAGTGTTTGTGTAATGTGACTTGCAGGAAATTGAGTGAACACGCGTAAACAAAGGCAGCGTGACTGAGAGTGTTTAAGCAACGTGCCTCGCAGAAATTTGAATGAACATATGAAGGTATGAAGTGCAACTACTATCTAATCCTATATATATAATTGTTTGACTAATTACTTCAATGTAAATCTATTCCAATGTAATGTCATATTTCCAGAGCGGTTGGAGATATAAATTGTTGGTGTGGAGTAGGAGATCGAATACATACCAACGGCTATATCTCTGTACTTGAATGTGGACGCGCGTGACAACCCAAATGAGTTTCCGGAGGCTCATCTCACGGGTAGCACCAAACCCATTTCCAGCAAGCCCTGAGCTTGTCACATGATTCAGAGCTGTCTCCTGTACTCATTGCATATATACCATAGCAATTCATTAAGCACATGCATAATTCAAAACAACTATCATTCAGAGAAAGATGCTTTCTATGATTACAATTCCAGTTGATCAATTTATTTATTCCAGAGATGATCGAAAAGGGAACTCTTTTGACCGTTGGATTGAAATGATAGACAGAGTTTCATGAGGACAATCATGAACCAACCTGAAGGAGATTCATCAGTGTTTCCATGGTGGCAGTTTTGTCCGGTCCAATCTCATAAGAACGGATAATGAATGTCTGTCTATAAACAAACCGGTCCTCCACAAACCGTCCAAGCAAAACTGCGTGAAATGGTGCATCAACGCCGCTTTCTTTTGCAGACTCACTATTCTTATTGCCCCAAAATGGAGCCTGATGATCTCCCCCGTTAATCCCAATATTAATCTTCTTTCCATTGATAGTATCTATGCTCCCAGGAGTACTACTAGCACTTGCTATCACTGATAAGCTTCGGTTTTTCAGCTTTCTTAAAGGAAAACAACCCACCTTCCCCGTGGCCACATTCTTCTTCTCCACCGCCTTGTAAAAAGCCTCTCCAAAGTATGGTCTAGCATTTCCCGTTGCAGCCATTGATGTTATCGCGCGCTAATCTAAGTTTATACGAGCAAAATTTAAGTTTGGAAATATAAGGTGGTGTGGCTTCTACCTCATGTTGCCTGCTTGTTTAAGAGATGGATACAAGTTTCAAATATTGGTTGGTCTAACAAATTTAGAAAGAGGTAGGAGAAACAGCTGGTCTAAGTCAAAGAATGACAGAAAGGGAAATCTTCAATCTCTTAACAACATGATTGTGAAGAAGAACTACTAAAGGGAATAGATTTGCAGCTCAACTACTTCATAGGGTGGGGGAGAAATGAAGAGGTCTTTTTTCTTTAGCTAGCTTACACGCAAATACATGCAGAGATCTGAACGGCTTGGTTGCATGGTTTTTTACGGGAGTGTTTACCTGTAGTCTGTAGGTAACTTGTGTAGTGATGATAATGACAAATAGTTAAGTGTACGTACCATTCGTTGTGCTAGGAAAAAGGCAGGCCTCTAGACAATAAACAATGGAGTGGTTCAGATGTGAGAGAAAATAAGATATTGTAAATGTCATTATAGGTCATCTGTCTCCCAACTATATAATATATATAACCCGTTTACTTTGTATATTCGACATTAATTTCCTGATATTAGACCAGTGCTAATTCCAGCTATGACTGCCCATATCTATTATGTAAGCATATATAGGGGACGAGCGGGCCGGTTTTAACTGGCCCATTGGGCCGTAAGAGTAATGGGCAGATTTTTCCCTTGTTATTCTGGGCGAGTGGATGGGCTTTTTTTCTGTCCGCCCATTTAGCAGTATTTGGGCATGCGAGGCGGATAATATCCGTCCACCCACATTCCCATTATATATATAATATGATTTTTTTTTTAACACTTTACTCTTTTACGAAAGGCAAAAGCACCCTCCCACTTTTGGATTTATGGTTTTACTATTTGCTATCGTCCCTTTCTCTCTCGATCTTAATTTTCACTGCTCTCAGCCTCTCGTCCCTTACTCCTTAATTTTCGCTCGCTCCACTCTCAGGCAACCTCCTCTCAATTTTTTTTTACACTAAGGCTTTGAGTCCTCTCTCCGCTCTCTTCGTTTCGACGTTGTTGTCTTTGAGAGCCACTAAGAGCATTCTTAGTAACCTTATCAAATTTTACTAGTTAAAATAGTTAAAAAAAAATCACTTTTTTAAAGCATTCCTATTAGCTCCTCCATAGGAAGCGGTGGTCACCCTTATCTAAGAACAAGCCTTTGATAAAATTTGTGGGCCTGCTGGCCATTGGATGAAGTAGATTATTGCCCACAGCTGATAGGCGTATGGCTTTGTAGATGGGCCAGCCTACTAGTCACCCAATTCAGTATGGGTGGTTTGGGACACTTTTAAGTTGTTTGGGCTAATCTTTGGGCTTTAAAGTAGGATCGTATTGAATCATTGTTGGGGTTGGAACCATATGGGCCTAACACATTGATGGTATTATAAATATCATATTGAAATGCATTTGAGAAAAACATAATATAAGAATAGATGATAATTTAATAGATTGTATTTAATAAATTTTCTCCAATTCAATTTAGAAAAAAACTTTGTCCAATACATTTTACTTCTTTTGTTTGGAAACAAATAATATTTCGAAACCCTATGTAGTAAAGAAAAGTGGAATGCTGTATTTTCATGATTAGATTTTATATACAAATGAACCTCATAATCCTAATAAATAATTAAAATATTAATTAAATAATTAAATTCATCTTTTTTTTTATCAAGCGTTTGAAATAATTGATGATTTAACTCCTTAATTCTTTTATTCCAAAAATCAATCTCACATCTATAGTGGGTCAGTCTTATACCTTAGAAACCTTAAACCCTATGAGAGTTGGACATCAATATGCATGACGTTTGCTCACCACCACGGCAGGTTTATCCCATAATAAAATTTGGAGCCTTGATCTGGTGCCACGTGCGACCGACCTTTGCACGCCGAAATGAACACGTGGCTTGTGGTCGGGGAAAAGAACCAAGCTGTCGTTAAGGTAGATCAAATGTTAATTAAACAATAGCAAGGCGGCAAGGCCCAACAGGCAACAACTTTAGTGTAGATTACTTCTGTCCGAGAGCTAGCACCTGGACGGTGACAGATCTAGCTCGACGCTCTAAGGCAGAATCCGATACTTTCTCCCATCACGCCACGTGGCTCCATCTCTTTTCTTGTATTATAAGTAAACCCTTCAATTTTCCCACCTCTCGTCTTCATAGCACCGAACCACTTCCTCGTTAGACTCACCAACTTGTTCACTTTACCCATCGAAACCAGTTTCTGTGTTCACTTTCACTTTCCTCTCTTGTTTTGTTTTCTTCTGGAAAAACCCACGAAGACACTCGATCGGGTAAGGATAATGGGGAAACTCTGGACATTCATCACCCAAGTTCATTCACTTTCAGGGTAATTAAGCGCGCATTTAATTTATGTGACAATCTGTTATAATGAATCAACTTGAAGCTTCCTTTCACAGTTAATTATTTCCAATATTTTTTATGGTTGATGCAGGCCAGGGTTATCGTTGCTGTACCCCTTGTGAGCATTTATGTTTTTGAAAATTGAAACTAGCTAGCTTAGCTTTCTGTTTTGTGTTTTATATATAAGAAAATGGGTTTTTTTTTTTCTTCCTTCAATTACAGATATGCATCTGTGATAGCCATTGAGAGCACATCAAAACTGGGTGACGAACAGTGGCTTGCTTATTGGATCTTGTACTCATTCCTCTCTCTCACGGAGATGCTTCTCCAACCCATTTTGGAGTGGTATAAAAGAAAAGTTTTGTATTTAAATAGCAAAATACCCTTCTTTAGATAAATTTAGTGTAATGTGAAGCTTAATTCTTTTGTGCGGTTGAATTGCAGGATACCAATCTGGTATGATGTGAAGCTTCTCTTTGTGGCATGGCTAGTACTACCACAGTTCCAAGGGGCAGCTTTCTTATATGAAAGATTCGTGAGAGAGCAAATCAAGAAATATAGAGGTACTGTGAGAGATGATCATCATGATCAACACAAGTCCCCCAATGGCAACAAGGGCAAGACCAAGTTCGTGCATTTCATCGTCCCAAAGAAAGTGGGTGACTCATTTACCATTTGAAACACTTAATACCAATATATTTTTATTTTCAGAAAGCATGTTTGTTCATACTTTGGATTTTGTCTATGTGAATGGACAGGGGGATCATGAGGCATCTTGAAGAGAAAGGACTATGTGGGACATATACATTTTCCTTTCTAGCTGGTTGGGTGGATCTTCTCCTTCAACGTGTAGCTAGCTTTTCTGGTTTTTCTTCTTCTGGTGTACGTTGTGGTATATTTGGCGGATATTGTACTTAAGTTCTAACTTCAAAAGACATTTAATTTTCTGTTACTACGTAATCAGATGGCCTTCTAATCTTGAAACCTTTGATTCTGTGATGTTTGAAACGTGTACAATGGGCATACAAATTTCATTTTTTCCTGATAGCAAGTTCTAAAGAGAACTCCACAGTCCACAATAGAGCTTTGATTTCATTTACCAAAAGTAATTGATCCTTTCGTGCTCAGCTAATATGGAATCTCAGCGGGTGCCTTCGAGTATAATTAGTAATTTTTGACATGATTTGGATTCTCACAATCACGAAATTAGCAAGTTAAATACTTATATGGTTAAACCTCGATACGTGGTATTTAAGTTCGACAATTTTTAAGTCGACCTCCCAACTTGATATGAACTCAATATAAAATTAATAAGTTAAAAGTTGATAGGTTTAACTTGTTTAATTAAATGAGTCAATAAATATATATATATATGATGATTAATAAATATTATCTTTATATTTATGTTTCTACATGATTGGAATTGTGCTTCCGTTTATCAATAAGAATGTATAGCCCAAATTTAATTCTATCCGAGACTGGTGATTTCTGCATTTTGGGTGGCCCGAGGCAGACCCGCAACCCCTTTTACAAGAGTTCTTAGCTGGGCTATGCGAGTTGAAAACCAATGTGCGACAATTACTCACAACCAGGCCTGCTTAATTAATTAGATACTTCAAACGCGATCGCTTGTGCTTGAAAAATAAAGCTCAAAGCCATTATGAGGGTGGCAGTCTAGAAGTTAATTACAAATAGCACGTCGATCCTGCATTAATGTATATATATATATATATATATAACCTTTCAAGATGATTTGTGTTCATAGCACTGAACCATTTTCTCTGTTAAGTTTCACTTACTTGGTGGTTTTGTGGAAAAAACCACGAAGTTACTGGCCGGGTGGATTATAATGGGGATGCTGTGGATGTTGTTCTTCTTTGTTCGTTCACTTTTTGGGTAAGCTTTTATGTGATAATTTGTCAATCAATTAATTTTCTTTTTTCCTTGTTTATTTATTTTTTTATTAAATTATCAAATGTCCCAAAAACTTAAATTCATAAGAAATTATTCTTTTTAATTAATATTCTAACTATCTTCTTTACGTTTAGGTTCAAACTTTTTCTAAATAAATGATTCTTAACATATAAAATACTTAATTGAAAAAAAAAAAAAAAACATTTCCTCTCATAATATCTTTAATTAATGTTTATTTTTCAACATCTTTTAATTGGATGAATTCATGCAGGCCGATGTTGACGCTAGTATACCCCTTGTAAGCGTAAACACTTTCGATATATGCTTCTTTTAATTAGCTTAAATATTTCTATCTGTTTTATTTTTTCTTTGTTCTATGTTGATTTGTTCAAACAAACTTGTCCATATATATATATATATATATAACGACATGAATTTCCATTTTTTTACTCTTTTTTTTCGGGTGGGGGGAATCGGCATGCATCATGCATGCATGGTTCGATTACAGACATGAAACAGTGATGGCCATAGAGAGCAAATCAAAAGTGGATGACGAGCAGTGGCTTGCTTATTGGATCCTATACTCATTACTCACTCTCCTCGAGATGCTTCTCCTACCCGTTCTACAGTTGTAAGAATTTCAATATATCACTGTTAAATGTGTCATGTTTACCGTTAAATTACTATTTATCTAAAAAATAACGTATTTAATCATTTAATTAATATTTTAACACACTCTTTTACGCGTGGACTCAAACCTCCTCCCAGCATGTAAAATATTTAATTGAATTGTAAAGCTAGCAGAATTCAAACTAATGACTTTTCGATCTGATATCATCTTAAATTACTATTTCTCCTAAAGCCATGATAGGGAAAAAAATAAATTTGATCATTTAATTAATATTCTAACATTTATATCTATGAAATTAAGTATGCTTTCTTCTTCTTTTTTTCCTGGGGTACGGTTGAATTGCAGGATACCAATATGGTACGAAGTGAAGCTACTATTTGTGGCATGGCTAGTTCTACCTCAGTCCAAAGGGGCAGCTTTCTTGTATGAGAGATTCGTGAGGGAGCAAATTAAGAAAAATGGATGGTTTAGAGATCGTCAAGACTAGCTCGTGGAGTTCATCACCCCGGCCCATGAACAACGTTGGTGATCAATTTTCCTGTTCATACCCGACTTGCAGTCTCTCTTCCCCCAGTCAACTCTCGGTGATGATGGGCATATATACTATCTTTTATTTTGTTTTCCCTGGTCTAGAATCGAGCTTTTCAGATGTCTTTGTTGTAATATAAGAATAATTTCCATCTACATTTCACTTTGGAAAAGGAGGAAATTTGAGAGAGAGCCAACGATTTGAGATGGAATCCGCTGAAATTCCTGCCCAAATTGCATGTAATTCTGGCGTTTCTATGGAAGAGCCAGGCTCATATGCTCTGGGCAGTTCGAGTTATGAGTCTCAAGTTAAAACTTACAACTAACAATTTGGATAATAAATATGTGAAAGCTTTTATGGGATTTACTTGTTGTCTGTTTGGGTAAATGAGTTTCATAAAAGCTCTTTCATATTTATTGTTTAAATTGTTAGCAATTTGAATAACAAAATTACTGAAATTTCTATCCGCGAAAGCCCACCTATCTAGAGCAGATGGGTTTCCAAATAATCGCTACAAGAAAAATGTTACGCTTCCCAAAAATTCTACCCCAAATTTGCTCTCCAAATTATGTGTTTCATAGGATTGTGACACATAATTTAGGGAGCAAATTTGGGAGAAAATTTTTAGAAAGTGTAGTATTTCTCAATTAAAAATGTGGTCTCAATATAAAAAGCGCGAAAATATGAGAGGATTGTAACGTAATTTTGCTAAAATATATGAGGAACATAAAGGCTAAGCAACGAGCAAAATGAAAACTATCTAGAGTGGTGATTCAATGGCCTAAGCAAATTCTCAAAGTGGTTAGGTACACATTAGGGCATGGATTCGAATTAATTAATCCTGCAATGGGAATCTCTATACCTAATTAGTGTAAATCACCTTGGTTCTCGTTAATGCCCTAATGAGATTGAGTCAAGCTATAACTCAAGTCAGCCTCAAAGGAGCGCTTGCAGTTTCTATTGTCTAGGCCCCTCCTGTTCGGCTCTCGGTAGGTAGGTACTACTATAGTCATGTTTGGATAGAATAGCCGCAATTAATCTCCATGGCCTGCCCTTCTAATTAGGGGAAGAAAGAAAAAAATCGAGGAAAATGAAAAGGGGCAAATTACCGATTGAAAAGCAATTTGGCTTATATTTATATATAAAGGCATTAGATTCCAATTGCTTTCACAGTTTTAAAATATACAGGCATTAGTCTCCCTGGCCTGCCATTTTAATTAGAAAAAAAAAAATATGAAAGGAGGAAAATGAAAAGGGCAAACTACTGGATGAAATGCAATTTCGCTTTCATTTTTTTTTTTTTTTTGAAATGCAATTTGGCTTATATTTAAATAAAGGCATTAAGATTCCAATTCCTTTCACAGAAATTGCATATATATATATATAACTATAAGCAAAATTGGAATTGGAATATATATAATGCCTGTATAATATTTTAAAACTGTGAAAGGAATTGGAATATAATGCCTTTATATATATAAATATAAGCCAAATTGCATTTCAACCAGTAATTTGCCCTTTTCATTTTGCTCGTTCCTCGTACATTTTAGCAAAATTACATTACAATCCTCTCGTGTTCCTCATACATTTTAGCAAAATTACGTTAGCCAAATATCGTCTATAAAAATTCTAAGTAATTCATATAACAATTATGACCTACGTGGCCGAATAAGTCTCGGACAGTCCACTCTACGTGCGAGGATAGATAAATCATGCAAGGATTTTCTCGCAATAATTTAGACAACATTATTGTTTAGACATGGCCTTAATTTTAGCCACCTTTTCTTTTGGATCACAAGAAGTTGGATCGAGATCTTTGCAATTGACAATTCTTTACAATTATTTGTGATTGTAATCGGATACTTAATTGTGAGAGATCTTTTGATAAAGGCTATACGCTCAAATAGAAAGTTCATTTGTCTTAACAAGACAGATAGAACTTACCCATCAAAACTTTTAACAATTATAAAGAATTTCTTGCAATTCAAACACGATGATCAGACGAAGTTTCATGTATTTTAGGAATTAATTGACACACCTTTGGAAGGGTGTATTATTAATCTAGTAAAAGCTACTTTCTCACTCGATCGATATATGTGGACCGCCTGCCAACTTGCTGATAAATTACTAAAAAGAAATAGCACAACAAAATACTAAGCAAATAAATAAAACAAAGTGTCCAGGAAAAAAAGAATTGAATAAAACCAACATATCTTGAATGACGAGGCGTTTAGATTCATTGAATTTTTAGGTAAAAAAAGATAACACAACAAAACCAAGGGCAGCATAAATTTAATTTTCAATTTCCGATACTAATATTTTGCGAAATTATTTTGATATCAACGGCATAGATTAGGATTCTCTCAAATTATTTGTTCGAATTTGAGAGAATTTAAGTAGGTTATTGTGAGAGACCATTTATAGGACCCACATGACCAAATAAAAATTGGACTGCCCAACCACTTATCCGATCATATAGGTTCTGTAAATGGTTTCTCACAATCACCTACCCGAATCCTCTCAAATTCAAACAAATAATTTGAAAAGATGTTATGAAGTCCCGGCAATTCGATCTCTCTCTCTTTTTTACGAATCTCTGGATCTTCAATAATTTATTGTTTTGATTGAATAAGGACAACAAATATGAGAAATTTCTATGGAATTTACCAAACCAAACAGATAGGTCGGTAGCCCAAAATTTGTTTGGGTACGTGGTAGCAGGCTAACCGGCTATGTGGATTTTACATTTATAAGTTTACCACTCGCAATAGTACGAATCAATTGTACTATAGTAAGGGTGATCGAACCACATAGATTATTGGTTGTTTTGCGTAATGGAATATTAAAGAGCGTATCTAACTTAACTTAAAGATAAAAATAAAAGTAAGGGTTGTAGAATTGAAGCTACAACAATAAAGTGAAGGAATGAAAGCGAAAAATGAAAACAAACTAAGAGAAAACTTAGGGTGTTGATCTTTATCTAATCTTCAACCAATGAAATGCTTAAAGTCGATATGGTTCTTCCTAACATGCATGATATGAGCGCGTAATGGGCGTCAACCATTACGACGATCTCGACGTGAAAACACTTTCGTTAAGACGTAGTTATCAAGCACCTAGTTTTACATTAATCTACTCCACATAAAGATTAGTCTATAATTGAAAAACGTTTACAGTACTACGAAAGGTGTAGAGTGATTAATGCTCCATAGCTTACTACTCTACAACACATCCTAATAAGTATACAAGATATACGAAAACCTTAATTAGGCCACAATGATAAAATATCTAGTTCACACCAAACCATTTCACATAAAGTTTAAACTACAATTGAAAAACATTTTAGACTACCGAAGGTGTGAAATGATTGGTGTTCCCTAGCATACCCTATAAGGTGACTCTAATGAGAAATCACACATCATGTCAAATAGAACCATTGCACAAGACATCATTCTCTTTCAAAAATGTTGATTTTATTCATGAATCTAAGAAAACTCATAGACAAACCTAACTCTTTTTCATGAATAATTAGATTGGAATCTTGAAGACAAAACCTTTTAGCATGAGTTTTGAAATCCTCTAGCCTAACACAATCATCAAACATATCAAGAAAAACTCAAGAACATCAAGAACACTTCATGGTTTTTGGAGAGGATTTGGATCAAACCCTAAGAACTAATTTAGCTATGCATAATTGAATCCAATCTAAGCATGAAACTAAAGGAAAACAGTAAAGAAACAAGAAGAAAATGGATCAAAAACAACTATATTAAACTAAGGAAATTCGGATTACAAAATGGAAGGAAAACTTAAGCTAGAACATGAAGAACAAAGAGGAAAAAGAAGAAGAAATTTGCTCTCTGGAATTAAACCCAAAAAACGTGCATCAAAGTAAACTAAAACATGAGAAATTAAAGTGATACACCTGAGAAAATCCAAACAAACCCCAAAAGATGCATCCATAAACTTAAATCCATAATCTCATATATATAGAGAATTGGATTTACAAAAGACCATCAAGAATTAATTCTAGCCAAGTATTCAGAGCTGGTCGGCGTCTATTTTTGTCCACAAAATCTAACTTATGATTTGAATTGCATAAAGAATTCAAAAGATCTTGAAATATCCGATCTTCTGGAAGACGGAAAATTTGATCGATCGATTATAAAGTTGATCGATCTAACTTTCGATCGATCTAATTGCCTTAACCAATTCTTCAGCTCCTAGGAACAATCTCGAACCCTGAAAATGACTAAAATACCCTTGATGTATTTCCAAGTCTAATTCAAGTGTTTTGAATTAGATTTCAATTAAGACCTGAAAATAAGACAAAACACAAAAACTACAACAACACGTTATATATACAACAAGAACTAGGTCTAACAAATGCAAATTAAGGGGTCTTGAATCGAATAATTCAAGACTTATCAGTACGTGACTCTCATATTAGCTATCACATTAAATTGCGAAAGGTCTCTTTAGAGAGAATCTAGAAATTTCCCTTTTCCAAAAGCAAATTGCCCATTCTCATCTCTCTCTATCTTTATAATCATGGGGGGAGGCTGCCCAACTAGTAATTCATTGTAAACTTGTTGGTAATAATTTGTAAATGTTTTTTTATCAAGCATTAATATTCAAGTATATATTACCAATTACCTCATGGAAAGCCGATTGAGATTTCCTATAATTTTTTGTCTGAATTTTAGAGAATTTAGACAAGGAAAGCCCGCATCCCTTCTTCTCATTCCCTGTCCAAAATCCCAGAAATTGAAACAAAAAATTCTAGGGAATCCTCTAAGTGTGAAATTGCATGTTAGATCAGTTCTATCAAGGATGAAACTTGCAATTCATTACTGTAGCTATCTATTTCTATGGCAAACAAATGTAAGTAGTGTGAACAGGAATTTGGATGAGACTGCAAAATTATTGTGATTGTGATACTGCTAACCACTATTATTGACTAATCAATTTGCAAAAAATCTGAAATGAAAAAGGTGGGATTGTCTAGCTAGACCCGTTCCCTTAAAGTGCATCTGAAACCGAACAAAAGGCTACTTATATTATCTATAATTAATAGAGTTTAGAGCTGCTAAGTAGCCATGTTTTTCTTCATGCTCTCTGGGATCTGCTAAACCATAACCAAAGCAACTCATTTTCTTTTCTACTCAATAATTAATCTGCCTTTTACTGGTAAGAATTATTAAAGGAAAAGCAAGCTAAGCAACTCCTTTAACCAACCCCCCCACTTCTCTTCCATTGAGCATCACAGAAAGTAAAAAGATGATACAAATGCTTTTTAAGTGGAATTCTCCTTTAATGGGTTAAGTGTAGGCCTTAAGATACATAACTTTTTTTTTGGAGAATATAGAATATACCTCCCCGGCCCCCAACAGCGCCAGATCAATGCAATAACACAATCAGTGAAGGGAAATTTCAAGTTCACACCAAAATATATCTACATGTGATGCAAGCCAGTTTTTGAGCAGACCGATCACAATATTAAGTTTAACTCCACAATTGAAATAGAAGAAAAAATATTTAATTCTTGTCACCCTTATAGTGATTGTATTGAGATCCCGTGAAATACCTTAGGTATTGCAATACCTAAAGGTGTAATAGTTCTAATCCAGGATGAACGGCTCAAAATCTATCACATCATTGTTGCATATTAAGAACTAAATTATTCTGTCCTTTTAGCCGCCGACTCTTACGTTGAACATGATCGCTATATCTCCGCTGCCATTACCAATCTACTACCATATCACCACAAAAAGATTCTCTCCCTCTCCGTTTCGATATTAATGGCGACCCTGTTTTGGATGGCCGAACCATCTTACGTGATCATTAAAGCATGAAATTTGGTATTTTATAGTGGCCAACCGGCCTACTTTAGCGGGTTGTTTAGCCGCTCTCAAATATCAAGTTGAGGGTGGCTGAATCACCCCTTTAAACACAACTATAATTTGATCACCCGGTAATCATGGTATAGATTTTAAACCGTTTATTAATTAAGATTAGAGCTACTGCACTCGTGCAAAGAATCTCAATCCCAGACTTACTAACTATAGGATTTGCAACACTTAAACAAAAAAAAACTATAGGATTTGCAACAGTAAAAGTATCAAAAGTAGTGGAAAGCTAATATAAAAAGAAAAGTACCCAATAATTAAACACTGATAAATCTCTCGTGGACCCATAGCTTTATAATTAAAAGTCATCTCATAAAAAAAAAAATAGGAATAAAGTAACATGTGAGGAATCGTACCAAACTAACCCCCTTTCCCTACTATATAATCCTGAGTTTGAGATGCTCCATGTTCAGTCAGATGGAAATCCTCTATCTTCTTCTTTCTTCTGTTGGTCCCAGAACTCTTCGCCAAAATTGCCTCTATTCCTTTCACCAAGTAGAATAAAGACCCCTAAACCTACCTTAAAACCCAAGTTAACTCTTCTTTCTATACTTTTAACTCCACAATGGATCCTATAAATTTAGAAAAGCTCAGAGCCATCAAGAAGTATAAGAGCAATCAACTTCTGGGCAACCAATTCCTTTATTATTTGACAGTATTAACCTGCGGCCTATTTTGTTGCAGCCCTTTTTGGTATCCCTCTCTTTCTTCTTCCATGAAGGTCTTTCTCTTCAGCTTTCTCCCAAACACCTGTTCGGCCCTTTTCAGCTACAAGTTTGCCTTTATAATAGGCAATCTCATCGTTGCTGTCCTCATAGGACAATCGAAAATCTTTTCCTCAAAGCCTTCTCAAGCTAGTGATGTCCTATATCATGAGTATATTAACAGGAGTCGGAGCCTTCAAAGTTCTTCAACCATTGACGTCAAGAGTCGGGGAAAAACATTGATATGCGTTGAAGAAAATGTGAAAAGGACTGAAAAAGATGGAGAGGACACTGGAGCCATCAGATGGGCTGAAGCAAAAGAGGATTTAGATGGAAACAATGGCTTTGCTTTGCCTGCCGAGGAATTGTTTAGAAGGGCTGATGATCTCATTGCAAGGGTCAAAAGAAACAGGAAGCTTGAAGCTAGAATTCTCCTCTGATCTGTACGTAGTACTGAATAGAAGGTAAGAGAATTACCTGATGAATATAAGGGCGCGCGGAGAAGAGACATATCTCTCCTGTATAAGTAAGAATAACATCATTTCTTAGTACTCGAGTTGGTTTAACACTTTACTTTAACATATCACCTTATAATTAACCTTCCTTGTTCATTGAATTGAAAGAGAATCAAAATAATTATGGGAAAGAATATTTCGGAGAAGGAAGAAAAAATTAGCATAAATGCATTTTTAGTTAATGTGATTTGAGGTTTTGACAAATTAATTCATAAGTTTAAATAAATTAGTCTCTACGGTAAGAAAATTAATAATATTCGTTAAACTGACCTGTCAGCACTAATTAAATAAGGACACGTGTCCGATTTGCTTAAACACTACAAAAATAACACGGTGGACTTGACAGCAAGGCAAATTAAATAGAATGGATCGGAGTACTTCACGTTAGATCCCTCCCTCCATGTCGCTCATGTCAATTTCAGGTATAGAAAAATTAAAACCAAAAAGAGTAAAATAAAAACCAGTTAATTAACTTGGTGCTAATATTTTTCTTAGACCGATTTGTTTTTATAACTAACTCGAGAGAGTGATTAATCACGTACATTTTAAAAAAAATTCTTAGACCAAAAATGCATTTATTATTTGAATTAAATTTGGTTGTTGTAATCTCTTTAATTACTTATAATTTCTAACAATATATCAATCCATTCATTAATATTCTAATATATATGATAAATGAATCATATATATATATATATATGTCAAGACTTCCCTCAAGTGATCGAAGAGATTGAAGCAAAGTTGGATCGACCAACTCTTATAATTAAGGTGAGGATAGAAATCACCAAGAAGAGGAAAATGAAGTGATCAGTACGTGACTGAAGTTAATTGGATTGATTTCCATATATCCACCATCAAATTGAAGAAAAGAAATTGAAGTGATGAATTTGGACCAAAACCCACCAACAAGGGGAAAGAGATTGAGACAAATTAAATCAAGTAGATCGACCTCTCACCTCTTCAAATACCATATTAAAATAAAAATAAATATGCAGAAAAATATATTAAAGTATCACGGCCTTTATCCACAAACATGTTTCGTACTCTATCACGACTCTTAACATGAAAACACAAAACCCACCGTTTGCAAGCAAGCGGCAAAAGATGATAACGAAGAAAAGAAAAGTAAGTTTAAGCTACGTGTCGTATAGTTACCATGCAACGTTGCCACCACTTTCTCCTCTGTAACGTTCTAGCATACTATAAGAATTCCAAATGGTTTAATTAATTACCATCGCTGCTCATTTCAGAATTCAGATCGTTTGTTTGTGATCTTCTCCACAATATAACAAAGTGAAAAAAAAATGGATTTTATTCACAAGTTCCTCAACATAGTAGCTCCTCCTTTCACCTTCCTTTCCCTCTGCCTTTTCCTACCACCCTTTTTCTTTTACAAGTTCTTTCTCTCCATATTAAACTATATTTTCAGAGAAAATCTCACCGGAAAGGTCGTCATCATAACCGGTGCCTCCTCCGGCATAGGCGAGGTAATCACCCTGGCCTACTTATAAACTTCTTTCCATATATTTAATTTCTAAATTAAAATTAGTAGTTGATGAAAGACGTTGATTAAATTTAATTTGGACAGTGATGTTAGAATATTAATTATGATTAAATTAAAATATTGCTTAAATGATTAAGTCGGAATATTACTTAAATGTCAAATACAATTTCTTGTGGGTACATATATATTTCAATTACTTATTATTATGGAGTCACAGTACATATATATATCTTTGGGAAGATTTTAATCTAATTGGTTATATATTGTGGATGCGCAGCATTTGGCTTATGAATATGCTAAGAGAGGGGCTCGTTTAGCCCTCGCTGGCCGGAGGGAAAAATCACTCCAGGAAGTTGCTGATCGAGCGCGCGAGTACGGCTCCCCTGATGTTCTTGTGATTCCTGCCGATGTATCCAAGGTTGAGGACTGCAAGCGAATTGTTGGCCAAACCATGGATCACTTTGGGAGATGTAAGTGCAAAAAATGGTACTTTTGTTGCATCGATCGATCTAACGATGTATATCATGCCATGTGATGAATATATATGTCGCCACCAATTTTAAATGATGTAGTAGTCTGTACACTTTTGGATGCAATAAAATAATTTTTATTGCGGATTTCATTAATTTATTGTGGTAATTTTTAGTAACAACAATATGATGAGTGTTTGATTATAATATGATGCAGTGGATCATCTAGTGAATAATGCTGGGATCAATGCCGTCTGCATGTTTGAAGATGCAACCGATATTACAGTCTTTAGAGCTGTTATGGTAATTGACCGTTATACGGTTCTAAGCACATATGTCAATTTAATAAACCGATCGAGTCGAAAGAATTTCCTCTAATTTTACCGATGTGAATTTAATTCTTCAACTTAATTTGCAGGAAAACTAAACCGTTCTCACTTAACGATTGTAGCACAGAATTTTTAACAAAACTACTTTCTGTAAAGTATATATCAGATCAAAATTTTGTTATTAAACAAAGTTTTTAAGCAGTTTGAAGGATGGCTGAGAGAATGAGAGGAGATTTCTTATTGTCTGAATCAAGCAATGATTTGGAGTTGCAATGTCTGATGATCGATGTATTGTCGTCGCAGGATATAAACTTCTGGGGCTCAGTATATACAACCCGTTTTGCAGTTCCACACCTCAGAAATAGTAGAGGCAAGATAATAGCCCTTGCTTCCTCTGCTTCATGGCTGCCTGCGCCTAGAATGAGCTTCTACAATGTAAGCAATGTATTTACTATCTTTTTAGCTGTTGGGAACGAATTCTTATGCATGTCCTGCCATCTCAGGCAAGCAAAGCAGCAATGGTGACCTTCTTCGAGACCTTGAGCATTGAGGTTGGGCCTGAGATCAAAATAACAATTGTGACACCCGGGTTCATCGAGTCTGAAATGACCCAGGGCAAGTTCTTAGTGAAGGAAGGGAAAATGGAAGTTGATCAGGACTTGAGAGATGTAAGTTCTTCCCCTATCGCCAGTGTTTTTTCAGTGTATGCTTCTGCCAGAGTGCCAATTTATACTTGTATCCATAACAAATCAGGTTCAAGTAAGCATGATTCCAGTTGCGACAGTACGAGAGTGCGCGGAGGCGATAGTGAACAGTGCCTGCCGGGGAGAGAGATACTTGACACATCCAGCGTGGTTCAAGGTCACCTATTTCTGGAAGGTGTTTTGCCCTGAGGTGATCGAAAGGTGTTACAGGTTGATGTATATCAGTAGGCCAGGGACTTCAGACAGGGAAGCGCCCAGCAAGAAGATATTGGATCTCACGGGAGCCAAGAACACCCTCTATCCATCTACACTCCACACCCCTGACATTAAGACTGATTAAAAACGGGGCGGAATTTGTGTGTTCTAGGACTAGTAGGTTCATAGTACTGGTGATCAGTTCCTTCAGTTTTGTGTACGTGTTCCGTTTGCTATCAGCTTTGTGTGTTCTATTTCCTCCTTTTTTGGTGTATGGAAGATAGGAGGATGTTTTGTAATGGGTCTGTACCTACGCAATAAGGGTATGTGAAGTTATGTACAAAAATGTCGTCGCAAGATGTTGAGGTTGGGAGCCTCCTTTTGATAATCCAATGTGATTTCTTGATTTCTCGAGCCGTATGCATGATGGTGATCTATGCCTGTTGTGTAGGGCCAGCAAATTTTGATATCATCTGAGTAACCGATGCGTAATTAGCATATCATGATTAAGGGTCTAATTCATTTAATTAAATAGGTCGAATTATGATTGATTTATATAATTTTATACACATGTATTGAATTTAACATAAAATTAACAGATTGAAGGATCTAACCTGTTTAATTAAATGAGTCGGATTAAAGTTGACTAATATAATTTTATTCTCATCTCGACACGATACAAATTCAACACGCAAACAATTCGAGTCACTCCTACTGTCATGGAACCTCACAAAGAGTGCAAAATAAACTTGTTCAGGCAAGAAGATGTTGCACTCAACCAAACTCCAGAACTCGAGGCTGATGATTGACTAAAATCATCAAACATAGAATAGAAAATCGCTGGCTATTATTGGGTTGTAACCTATTTCTGACTGTTTTCTGCACATGAAACCTAAGGGCAGAACATCGGTAATGAACAACATAAATATATTAATTTCTTCATGTAATAATTTTGGGATTCTACGATATCAAAGGATTTCCAGTCTGCATAGAGAAGAATCGGAAAGAGTGAAGGAATTGAACATTTTACATCGGCTGATTTAGCATATTTTAAGTGTTTTTTTTTTTTTTTTTAAGTGGTTAACATGGGACACGCTATGTCAGTCAGTGTAAAATATATATGCTAAATAAGTTAAATATGTTAATTGGTATAAAATGAATGTAATAAATAAGCGAAAAGAATACTACCAAATCTTAGTCAAATAAGAAATCTAATCATGTTGCATTTCGAGTGGGGGTTAAAAAACCGAATGGCCCCGTTTGAAATCTTTTTTTCCCTCCCTCTCCTTCTTTTCATTTCTCCCAAAAAAAACATAAATTTTAAAACATTCTTAATTTTTTTCATTTTTTATATCATATCAACAATTTTTTATTACTTTTTAAATAAAAAACTCACTACAATACAAATTTTTCTCATTTTTTAATATAAATTATTTCAACTTTATATCACTATTAATCCTATTTTTCGATCGTAAAAAAAATTTCAAAGGAGAGGAAAGGAGAGGGAAAAAGGGATTTCAAACATAAATATCTCCTGGGCACCAAGTGGCGAAATAGAACAACACCATGCAGTCCTAATCACTGACACATGGAGAGCCTTTTCGCAGATTGCTGGAAAGGTGTCTACGTGTTGCATCTCCAAAGTTATGTCCAGTCCTTAGTACGTCGTAGACAACCAAACTTTCAATCCATTTATTAAAACTCTCTCTCTCTCTCTCTCTCTCTCTCGCTCTCCTCTGCAGAGAAGCCATGGATATCATTCACAAAATCATGAATATCATAATCCCTCCCATAGCCCTAACCATGTTAGTCACCTTTCTACCAGCATATCTGTTCTTCAAGCTTCTCCTCTCCATCAAAAGATCCATATTCAAAGAAGATGTGGCTGGAAAAGTAATACTCATTACTGGGGCGTACTCTGGCATTGGCGAGGTTTGTTCAAAAGAATCAAAACCTCACTTCTCTTTTGCGTGCTTCTCTTGTTTTCCTGTTCACGTGCTTGTATATATACTGTGGTTTTGAAGCATCTTGCGTACGAGTACGCTAGATGGGGAGCTTGCCTAGCCCTCGTTGCCAGCAGACAGAACCGTCTCCGAGAGTCGCCGGCACGGCTTATCAGCTCGGCTCCCCTGAAGTTATCGTGATTCGTGCAGACGTCTCCAGGGTTGCAGACTGTAAGCGGTTTGTTGATGAAACAGTCGAGCACTTTGGGCGGTGTAAGAGAAATGAAAACAGTTCCATTTTTGCACTTGGTCTTTCTTTTTCTTTTTTTTAACTTCGTATATTAAAAAATAATGTTTTGTGGGTTTTCATGCTGGCAGTAGATCATCTGGTGAACAATGCTGGAGTTGCTCCGGTCTGCTTGTTTGAGAACATCACCGATATTACTAATTTTGCACCGGCTATGGTAATTACTTCATCGTCATGGCCATCTTTTCTTGCATTCTTATATACTTAAGACTTAATTTAGGAGGAAAAATAAATACGACAGTGTGAAGTATGAACTTTTATATGTTAATGAAATTTTTGTATAATTAGTACACCTTGATGAGTAATTACTTGTATGAGTGCTGCAGTCAAATAATCAAGTTCCAATAGGAAATCCCTAGAATCAGAAAGCCCGTCTCAATAGAACTAAGGTGGGGCTTCACACTCGTGGCTCCACCCACTCCCTAGTCCCTACCCATTGATTGTCACACCTTTTGTCCGAACCTCCCAAATTTGCAAGGTGAACTGATCATCTGACCGAGTTACGAAGCTTGAACTATAACATCCCATTCTCAGTTCTCTCCTATATTTGATAGGACATAAACTTCTGGGGTTCAGTAAATGCCACCCATTTTGCAGTACCACACCTTAAAAAGAGAAAAGGGAAGATCATACCAATCGCATCCGCTGCTGGACGGTAACCCGCACCAAGACTAAGCTTCTACAATGTAAGAAGACTCATCAGCATCCTTTACTCAATTCTCCATTGTTTTTCATAAGTATTCTTTACTTAATTCTCTTATTGCATTGAGATCAAACTCAATTCAGGCAAGCAAAGCAGCAGTGATAAGCTTCTACGAGACCCTGAAGATTGAATTTGGGAGCGACATTGGAATAACAATTGTGACTCCAGGCTTCATTGAGTCAGAAATGACCCAAGGAAAATTCCTATCGAAAGAAGGCCACATGGTACTTGATCCAGATATGAGAGATGTAAGCTTCTCTGCATAATGATGTTAATCCATTTTATTCCCCCAGATTGTTAACTCAAATGCTATTGCTATTAGGTTTTAGTAAGTATAATGCCGATAGCACCCGTTAGAGAGTGCACCAAAGCAATTGTGGATGGTGCATGCCGTGGAGAGAAATACTTGACGGAACCAGCTTGGGTCAGGGTGACATTTTTCTGGAAGGCGTTTTGCCCTGAGATATTGGAGTGGTGCAACCGCTCGCTACTCCCCGGACCTGGAGCTTCAGAAAGAGATACACCTAGCAAGAAGCTCCTCGAACTAACCGGCTTAAAGAAATACATATACCCAGATACGGTTCGATTTCCCGAGCACAAGGACACTTAAGATGACCGGCGTGCATAACTAGTTCTAGGTTGTGTAATGTCAATACAAGAATAGACCGCTCTTTGTGAGTGTAAATGAATAAAGATTATGGAGTTGTCAGGCATAAGACAATAAAGAAGTCATATTGTTGTTCCAGTTCAATTTCTATGTACTTTTCCAGGCCGATTGTCCATATTTCCAGGTTCATCGGCAAAAAACTACATTTTGCTACATTTCACAAGGGAAAGTAATGCTACTTTTGATGCACCTGCATAAGTGATAGCATAAAAAAATGTTGATGGATATAATTAATTCTTCAATTTGGAATTTGTGGAACAAATACCTGGTGCAACTCACTTCAGAAGATGCAATAGAAGTCTCCAGCTCTTCCCAGCATTCTCAGGCCTGGTCTTTTTTTCCCGATAGCTGATTGGCTTGGCATTTCTCACCGTAGAGATCATATACTTCACATGGAAGACTCCAATTGACGGATGACTTTCCTTAAACTAAGAGAGCTTAATCAGTCTAACAACATTTCTTCATTGAAGTTCAGTCTAAACCAGTGTGATGCGCAATAAATTCCCGCAAACTAATCAGTTTCTCCTAACAGAGCTTGTACATCCGGAGAATCAGCTCAAACCACAGACGAATAAACAAATATGGCCGTCAAATGGACTCGGCATGATCCATGAACATCTTTTCATGTCCGTCCAAAATGCTTGTCAAACACAGTTTATGGATGAAGGAGCTCTCCTGCACCAAAGATGGACTCGGCATGAACACCACCCTGTCAATTTTGACAGCCTAATTTCTTTCCAGAGTGGTAAACCGCATAGCCAATCAAGGGGATACATCAATGGGTTCTAAGGGGGAATGATGTGGTGTTTGGGAATGAATAATGGACTTAAGTCTTCTCAGGAGCAACCATGCATCAGATTCGGGACAGCCCTGGTTCATCTCAATGGCAATTGGGAGCGAAGAATTTTTATTCATCTCTATAAGCATTGTGCCCTGGTACAAAACATTCCCAACTGAAGAAGTGATTGATCGATCAACTAATCTTAAAAACTAATTCTCACATCTCAAGAACCATAACGACATTATAAGAGAAGTGTTCAACTCATAAAACAGGCCCATTGATCTTTCAGTCAATCTGAGGGAGAGAGAGAGAGAGAGAGAGAATACAAGGGCAAATAATTTTTCTTCTTTTAAAAAAAAAAAAGATGAAAGATATTACCTCAAAATTCGCTAAGAAAATCTGGAACTGTTTGAGAGTATCCTTCATATCACTAACTTTTTTCTTGTCCAAAGAAGAAAGAGCAGCTGTGACCTCGTCTGGAGAATGACCTATTCCTTTCTGTACAACCTGAAGTGCATAAACAAATGATCAACAACTCAAAAGTTCTATAAGCCCATATCATGAACAGGTGAAGGTCCAAGTTTAACTCACATCATGATCAATGAGGATCTCAGAAATAAGGCTACCATCATCAACATATACCCGGAGTTCATATGTTGGCCGCTGCTTATATTGAAATCCCTTTACGCCAGTCAAAAAGCACTACAAAATTTGGGTTCACATTTCAGCAAAATGTAATAACAAAGGGTGGAGTAATTGTAGGTGAATACTTTTACCAGGACAATAAATATAGGCCAATTTGAAAATACCTCGCAATAAAATTAGAAGTGAAAACTATAAGTATAACATTAAGCACAATGTGACTCGGGTATATATGTATTATTGGATTACATTGTAATGTTTTCCATGCTCCTCCTTCAACAATAAAAAAGTGAAATTGCATATGCATATCTTAGATTTGAAGATATATATATATATATTAGATTTGAAGAGTGCAAATCCATCTAAAATTGAAGACTTTACACAAGTAACATTAATTCAAAAAGAGCAAGTTGTCGAAGGTTTTTTGACTAATGTTGATCAATAGATCACATTGGGTTTAATTGAGCTAGATAAGAGCCAAAAGAAGCAAGCGTATATAGTTGATCCAAAAGAAGAGATAACTAAACAAAGAAAAGAACCAACAATGATCAAGATTGTATGATTGTGTAGAACCATGTTTTTTAAGATAATGACAATTAAGATGCTGTTAGCGGCACTAGAGGAGCCTAAGTACTAGAATTTCTAAAAATTTCCCACAATATCTCAATCGAAGTAATGAGCCTCCCAATATGACGTTAACATTTGCCACATGATTAGTGACAAAGGAAGGTTGCTTAGGATGTTAGCATAATGTCCCAGAGAAGGTTCGTATACTGTTTGGTGAGAAAAGTGTGGGAAGTGAAAATTTAAATGCTTTAACATTTTTACAGTTTGACACTCAAATTGGTATAGACAAAAGAGGAAAGTTCAACAATCAATTTGCAAGGGGAGTAAATAAATTATCTAGTTATTGAAAACCACTTGGTTCCTTTACGGCATGGAAAAATAGAAGAGCAAATCAAATATATAATTCATAGAGCATCAATGGTGTGAATTATGGTGGAAAAGGGAATGACATGCACGTAAGTCTGATCTTTGAAATTATTAAAGATATTAGAGGTTTTTCGTTCGTAACAAATGGACTATCTGATTAGTTAGCCAACTGCGGATCAATAAGGCCAGGCTTTGATGAGGAGTCAAGTGGAGCTGAACTTAATCTGATTTACAATATGTTTTGAAGGTTCAATGCAGGTTCAATAGACAAAAGACTCCGATTATCTTATTGATAGAGCAAACAGAATATATACCTTAATTTTTCCCTGAACAGAATGTGATTTTTCCTTCATTGCTGCCATCTTGGCTGACAAACTAGCCAAGTATGTGAATGGGATCTCCCGGTCTCCAGATAGCATGACAGGGTGGTCCACCTCATCAACCATTTGAATATCCTCAACCTCCGAAACAATATTATAGGATGGGTTAGGCACTGTATTTCCCCTGCTAAAGGGAACAGTATCTATATGCATCTCCTCAAAACCCATAATAACAGAAGATGATGTGCTAGAAGCAGCATTTTCTACAGTAACCGGAGCTCTGGATTCTTCTGTAGTCCTTTGGTTGTTATTACTGCCAGATGGGACCCAAGTAGCACCTACAGAACACAAAATCAGACAAAAAATAACAAGGCAATACAGGCATGTACCAATTCCTGCTTTAACGACTTATAATTCCAGCATATACCATTTAGCAAATTTCTTCTCAGCATATACTGATTACTGATTTGATGTCTAATGTGACAATACATGCACGCAATGGAATTACAGGTCCTAGCTTATATGTCTTGAAGATGGAAACTGCCAGTGGTACAACACCCCCCCCCCCACCCCAATGGTGAGAAGAAGGAAACTAATTATTAAAAAAAAAAAAAAAAAAAAAAGAAGAAGAAGAAGAAGAAGAAGAAGAAGAAGAAGAAAAGAAAACAGAGAGAATGAAAGAGGGAGAGAAATGGGAACAGCTTGTTTTTCCTACAAGCTCTCACATTTATACACCATTGTATAGATAGTACCATAAAAGTCCAAAACAAAAAATAAAAACATTGCATGAGGTGTTATTTACTCTCAACATCCCTAGTTGCCACAACTAGAAGAAATATAGTACACACAAATTTAAGTGCCATTATATACAAGGTCTTACTCTGTATTGGTGAAACTCAAATGAATCCCCACCCCCCACACCCCCAAAAAAATATTTAAATAAATAAAAGATGTACCTTGGTTATTTGGTTGAGAGGCAGTTGCGTCTTGCAATGTGGAACTATTGTGGTGCCCGGCACCATTAGCACCATTTGATGGCCATGCAGCAAGAGTTGCTCTAGTTGCTAAAGGAGGAATAACTCCTGTCCTCGTTCTGGATAAGAATAGTGAAAACGATGTCAGATTGTCAACATAGCAACTGTTAAAGGTGTAAACAGCTGGGTTTTTAGAGACCTTTTCCCCCTTGGTGGCTTATTTATTTCATCAACAAGTCGTTGGTGTGCTGCTTCCAACTCCTCAACCGATCCCCCTAGAACTTCAAACGCTTCAGGGACCAGCATTAGAAGTCCATGACGTATATGTACATTACAGATGGCAACCTACAAGTCAAAAAGATGATCTGTCTAGGTCAGAACATGAATAATCTTAACAAGCAGGAAAGATATACTAGATATTTCTCTTTTGATTTTAGTTGGCATATGAAAATGTTCAAGCAACAAGTTCAGATAATGAAACACATATATATGGAAACAGCTGGCCTCTTACACAAAATTTGACTAAGAGTAATACGTTCTTAATCCCTCACTTCAACAATTTTTTTAAATCAATTGCATTATTTTCTAGTTTAATGACACAAAGGCATAGGGTCACACCAAAAGCAGTCACAATCTCATGCCAACTTATCAAAAGATCTCTATTTTGCAGACTTTGTTTTTGTGCCAAACCACCAACATATACGCATGACAGACACAGTTTTAGGCAAAGAAATCAGCGTCATAATTCGTTATGTCTTGAGGAAGCCAGTTTAACACCTCACTCCCTCATCAAACACCATGAAAATGTGAATCCGTTTGGTTTGTGGGATAATATATTCAAGTGACCCTGACATATTACTTACCTATTTCCCAATTGTAAATGCGAATACTAGACAGTTATTCCATGAGAATAAGCAATTGTGAGCATGCCTGTGCAAGAGCATTAAGCGCCTATGCCTACATATCACTTGTAAACAGAGAACCCCTCAAACTCTATCAATCCGTGAACCTAAAGAGTAACCGTGACAAGATAGAAGATATAAAAACCATATACAGTTTTCTTGTACCTTCAATCCAGCTGGAGCCAAAACTTCAAGAGCTTGAATAGGCCTGTACTCCATGCCAAACACACGTTGAACACCGTCCGTCATTGATAACTTGAGGCACCTTTTGATTCCTGGAGGCGCTTTCTCATACCTTCCCTTCAGAGGGCAAGTGATATTTACTATCTCGTCAACCTTTGGATTCCAAAACCAACTTAGATTAGTTCAAGAACAATAATTTTTTTCGTAATTACTAATTATTGACCTAAAGAAGCATCAAACAGCTAAGCCTCCATGATTTCGAAGCAAAATGCAGCGATTTTATAAAGCATTCGCTAAACCTATTCAATCAAATAGATTCAAAGCGAGATTCGGACCTGACCTGCAACACGTACGGCCCGGGCAGGTCGACCAGGTGCATTGAGTCCACGTTCGGAGGAAGCACACCGTTTCCGCAGAGATTCATGTCCGAAGCCAAGAACCGCTCGAAGCATAGCTTGGCCTTCGCCGCGACGTCGAGGCTCGCGAAGCCCGGAACCGAGCTCTGGAGCACGTTCAAACACGCGTCCAGCCACTCCGTCTTCAAGCTCAGCCCGAGCCTTATAAGAGAATCCCCAACTGGACAACCCGAGCGAGATTCTGATCCTTGGCCGGTGGAGTTCACCGGAGGTGGTTGTGCCGAGAAGTCGGACGCCGACGCCGGCCCCGGAGGAGGAGAGGGCGGGGTGAGATTGTCGGAGAAGTTGATGAAGTCGCCGTTTTCTTCGTTGTCGGAGACTGCAACGGATTCATATGCCGGAGCCGGAGGAGGAGAGGACGGGATGAGGTTGTCGGAGACGTCGATGAAGTCGCCGTTTTCGTCGTCGTCTGAGATTGCAACGGGCTCAGATGGATCCGGAACCGGATTCAGGTTAGGGTTAGGGTTTTCGTCTTCATCGTCGGAGGAGCAGGTTAGTCTGAGGCGTCGTCTGGGCATTTGGGAATTTGGGAGGGTAACAAGGGTTTGGGTTTTGGTGCGGGCTTGTGTTTCCCTCCAGTCGTATTATGCTGTGTTTGAAGTTTTGGAGGGGTTTTGGAGGGGAGGGAAAGTGGATACGTGGATACGTGGAGCGCGTATGAAACGGACCCGTATGTATTCTTAACCCGTGGCCCGAGGAGCCTGAAATAGGAAAGCCTTGGGCTAGAATCCAGATCAGCAATGAGCAAGAGATCTTGGGCTGGATCAGGAGCATGATCGATGAACATTGGATTGCATAATGTGACTTTGGTTACTCATCCAAACTATGATTTAAGATTGTTTTTTAATGAACTTTATTAGAATGTTGATTATGGTGGGATTCAAACTGAGAGGAATTTGAATTTCATCAATTTAAATCTATATTGTTTGGATAAGTATATAAATTAGTAAGATATCTAAGTATTATGGTAGTTACATTTTTTTAGCTTTTAAATTTGTTAAAAAAATAAATTAAAAAAAAAAAACACATTTTAGGTCTTATGTTTCAACTTTTGCCTCTTAAGAAAATTTTACTACAATCTGACCCCCTTAAAATCAACTTTATAGTTTTGTCTCTAGGTCACTTACATCGATCATGATCGTAACAGTGACAACGCTAATTTAGTGATAATAATGGTATAATATTATGGTATTGAATCTATTGATAGTGGTGACACCGACGGGTGATGGTAGTGATAATTGTTGCACATGTGGACTCGATATTCAATACATTGACCAATTAACTAAATAACAACCGCATGATACCATATTGGATCCCCCATTTTGGGATGCCAGTAATTGTCTTTATAATCTAGGAGTGAGATGATCACCTACAAGAGTCATAGGACCTAGGGAAACATAATAATAGGGGAGTCGATATCTAATGAGAGTGTACAACGTAGCCAATAGTTACAGCAAATTTGCTATTAAAGGTGGCAGACGTCAAGTAAAAAATAACTTTCATCTCTCTCTTATTTTTTGACGGTACTTTTGCTTTCCTTAGATTGTTCTCTTTGAATTATATAGACTTAAGCATCAAAACTATCATTGTCAGAATGCTCCAATAAGCTCGTATTCTCTTTAATTTGATGATTCATTAAATTTTCATCATTAAAGAAATTGCCTAAAATCAAACATTTACACGTGGAAAACAAAAAGTGCAGGGCTTTGACCACAAGGCAGTCTCTTATTGGTTCCAATCCACTAATGTTGGAGAAAACAGGCCAAAGCCATGGTTGGTGGAAGCAGCTGTAAGCATAAAACACTCATTTATAATGGGATATATAGCCCAACTTCCATAATTTAGCCCCATTATCACACCGTTGGTGAGGCTTTCATGTAATCTTTAATTTTTTTTTATATGCTTTAATCTTATGGGAGAAGCATTCAAGAGTGTTTGTTCTCTCTATAAATGTAGCCAACGCGGTTTTCCTTTTCAAGACACTAAAATCTGCAGAGTCATAAAGTTGTACGTTCAGGCCGGGCAAAGCATTACTTTCAATGGAAACAATAGCAATGAAGAAATTTGCTCTGGTGTTGGTAGCCATGGTGCTTGGATTCTTGGTTCTGGGTCTGGACTCAGTGGAGTGTGCATTTGGGATCCAACTCAACCCATGCACACTTCCTCAATGCATGCAAGAAAAATTTCTCAGTGCAACCTGTACAATTAACGGGGCCTCAGGGGAAATTTTGCATCTGTTTAGGTTGAAAGCGCCCTTACCCGAACTTCTAAGAATTCTAGCAGGGAATGAGAGAAGGGGTGTGAAGCTTGGGATGTTTAGCCCACCTACCCGAACACCTCAGTTCCCGTATCATTCTCTATCATTCCATGTCCAATATTCCTAGAATTCGGCCAAAGAATTTCAAAAAAATCCCGATCCTTTGAAAACAACATATAAAAGTTGGTATTAATTATATGTGATTCACGTAATTAACCTCTAGTTGTAGTACTTCATTGTACTAGCCAATAAGAATGGTGTGTTTGTATTCATGCTGTGAATTCTGAAAGCAATATATAGCCGATAGCTATTAATTAGGATATGTGCTGTTGATGAGAAAAAAACAGCTAAATCACTAAAAGGAGGCCTAGCTAGCAAGGTAAGCAAATATTGATGGGTAACGTGTGAACTAAAAATGATTTACAAACTAATCATTTATGAGCTAAAAATGATTTGCAAACTAATCATTTATGAGCTAAAAATCAATTATGAGAAGTTTTGACTTTAAATTCATATGTTTGCTGTTTGCATCGATCCCATCCGTATAAATAATCACAGCAGATATGCTGTACTAAAAATCCATTCTTATGAGGTTTATGTATAAGAACAATCAGAACAAAAGAATTATTGGGGATCGACTTATATGAGATTTTCTTTGTTTCTAGTTTTGTTGAATAAAGAATTCATGTGCGAAATATCGATACACAGGTGGATGTGAGGTGGATCAACGATGTTGATGATCCAATCTACGAGAGTATCGTTAAATCACAACATATAACTTGACAGTTGACATGTTCCTAAAAAACGTACAACATTAAACGATGCTGGAGTACCCTTTACTTTCGAACAAGTGAAAGAACTATAACCACGTACGTCGTTCAGCTTGGGTTCTGCTCGACAACTAGTTAGTTTTGTGCAGCACCAATACTGAATAAATTTAAAACATGACCTATATATATACACGCAATTATGCCCAACGTAGTTGCGCGCAGCTACACATGGCGGTGTGCCTCTAACCTCTTAATTAGTCATTTATGAGCTAAAAAAATGAGGAATTCATCTTGAGGCTCAGATCTTCATCTTGGAGGATGGTTCAATACTGTGGTATATATTTTAGCTCTATCATCATCTTAGTAAAAATTTTGTGATCCCTTTTCAACTTTTTTGGAGGGTGATTCCCTATATACTTAATTACCTTTCATTCTTTGTTGTTTTACTGTTAAGTTTTGGAAAAACTTCACTTACCACTTTTAATCTTTCATCACTTTTGTAATCGTACCCTTAAACTATAAAAAGTGTCGATTTAGTGTATATATCCATCTTTTAATTTTTTGTTTTCAATTTCACTCATTCCTTAGGATTTTCCGTTAAATCCGGTTAAAAATTTCAAAATATCTATATTTTTTTTATTAAAAAAAATCAAATATTCAGGTATGGGTATTTTTGCAAATTTCGTTAAATTTTGACCGACACTTAAGTCATTGCAATTTTTTTTTTTTACTAAAAAAAATGAAGAGTATTTTAAAATTTTTGACCCCCTTCAATATATAAGATTTAAGGAAAAAATTCTAACAAAGTAGTAAAATTAAAACAAATTGAAAGATTAATACATTAAATTAATACTTTTTTAAAATTTATGAATATTATTGCAAAAATGTTTGAAAGGTGAAAGTCATAAGGGACCTTTTCACATAAATTTTTCTTATGAGAAAAGAAATCCCCTAACCTAATACAGAAATATTAGTGGTATCACTGGTATGGAAAGTTTCACACGTACGGCAAACCGCAATATCCATAAGACCAGAACCTTTGTTGGGCTTACATTTGCCACGTTTATGGTTTTATGATCACTCTAGTTATTATAACAGTTCTATTCATGAAAAAAACAAAAACTAGGTTTTTTTTTTTTTTTTAAAAAAAAAAAAAAAGAGTTGAACAGTCTACATGATCAAGTTAACATATATATCAATATATCATTGAGCGTAGGAAAAAAAAAATCTAAATATATATCGTTGTTCTTCCTCCACCACAAATGTAAAATATCATGTAAGATATCGTATTCGATCGATAGCCTTATCCATTCCTTAGAATTTGAAAATCTAGTTATGGTTTGTAATTAAGATAATTATATTAAATAATCCAATGATAAAACTCCTCTCTCTAGACTATATTAAACAATCCCATGGTCTCACACTCGCCTATATAGCATCTTTTTCTTTGAAATTTTTGAGTTTATTTATATTATTAGATTTGCCGTATTTAACGAAAAAAAAGTGTGAGGAGCAAGTGAGGTATATTGAGATTATATATAATGTTTGCGTTTTAATTGGGGACAATATATATATATATAAGTCTTAATCCTATTCTTTGTTAATATAAGTCAAAATTAGACGCTAAACGTAAGCAAACTGCCTAATCACATAAATTTCTATGTATTGTTTTTTCTCTTTTTTTTTTTTTAACTAAATCCCATAGTCTTAATAATCCCTAACATTTGTTGTTGTAATTTCCTTTTATGTATCTATTAAAAAAAAAAAAAAAATCCCCAGCATGAATTATCAATAAAAAATAAAACTCCATGATCATAGTTTAACATCTCATCACTGGACTAAAGGGACCAAAAGAAACATCTCAATTTGCTTCATTTTTTATTTATTTATTTATTTTCTAATCACGTCTCTTGCTTCAACTAAGACATTGAAATGATAGCATCAAATTTTGTTTTTTAATTAAAAAAAAAAAAAGAGACTAAATCTTATGTGGATTTTGAACACACGTGGTATCAATTTCCAACCAGGTCGTACATGGCACGTGACATACCGGAATGCCAGTCACGTGATTTCAAATTCCCGCGCTCGGTACGGACCCCAATAGCTATCTTCACCAAAGAATTAACAATCCAAGTCGGCAGCTTTAACTGTTCCCGACAACATCTTAACTGTTACTCTAACTAATGACAACTTGACACGTTGTCACTGCTGCTCTGTATGTTAGCTTTTGGTTCCTTATTTGAACGGTCATCCCCCTTCACTTTGCTTCAGCCCTCTCTCTCTCTCTCTCTTTCTCTCAACTGTGGTTTTTGCTTAGTTTTTGAGCCTGGGTTTTGTGGAGGTTTTGAGAATTTCATCAATGGATGACGTGTATGCAAAGTTTATTAAGAGAATGAACCCCACAAGGTATGGAACTCTCTCTCTCTCTCTCTCTTGTAAACGTAGTTTCTGGCTTTTTTGTTCTACACAAAACGGAAAATGGTTTCTGATGCTGCTTGTGTTTTTCTCTCCTAAACTTTTGGAGTTGTGGGTCATGTACTTAACCATTGGAAATGAAATGAAACGCATTTTGGCGTTGTGGAAGTTGTTGCTACTTCTTATAAGCACCTCTGAACTTGCTTCATTCATTTTTCATATGATGGTTGTGTTGGGTATATGCTAATTAAGGCTTTGGTGGTTTTGGATTAAGCCAGCAGCTTCAATTTGAATTTTGGACTCCTCTTGCTGTCAAAGTTTTGAAGCTTTATGGGACCATTGACATTACTTTTGTGGTTGCAGAGTTGTGATTGACAATGAATCTTGTGAACATGCCACCATTATAGAGGTAAACTATGCTGTTCCTCATTGTCTTCTTTGCAAACTGAACCGTTGAGTAAATAATGTTTCTAATTAAGTTGGGTTTTTTGCTTAGGTTGTTAGTGATAATAGGCACGGATTACTCCTTGAAGTTGTCCAAGTTCTTGCAGACTTGAACTTCATCATAACAAAAGCATACATCTCCTATGATGGAGGATGGTTCATGGATGGTAATGCTCTCTCTCTCTCTCTCTCTCTCTCTCTCCCCTGCAGGAAGCTATGTTTACAATTTTAACTGCTTAGAAGCATCAATTTATTTTTCCCTAATTTCTCATTCTCAAACTCAATTTCCAGTGTTTAATGTGACCGACTGTGATGGGAACAAAATTAGAGATGAAGGGATTCTCAATTATATACAGAAGGTAAGTGATCATAGCAATGGTATTCTTCACTTTCCTTCTCTTCACTTGGTTTGTATTTTTTAAGTTCTTTCCATTTCAAGATTACCTTTATTTTCATGTGAACCATTGTTTTCCTTCCACCATGAGTGTCAACACAATAGCATGGAATTAGAATTTCATTCTCATAGAAGATGAGATGAGACTCTCACAGAACTTCTATTTTCTCCTGTTTCATCCTTGAATTTGTTGATCAATTTTGCAGACTCTTGAAAATGATGCCTGCTGCTTAAAGTCATTTAGAGGGTCAATTGGGGGAATGCCCTCTAAGGAGCATACATCAATAGAACTATGTGGCACTGACAGGCCTGGATTGTTGTCTGAAGTATCTGCAGTACTAACAGACCTTAGATGCAATGTTGTAAGTGGTGAAATCTGGACACACAATTCTAGGGCTGCAGCTGTTATTTATGTGACAGACCAGTCGACCGGAAGAGCAATCGAAGATCCGAAACGGCTCTCCATGATCAAGGAACTGCTTTGCAATATCCTCAAAGGAAACAGCAATTTTAGGAAACCTAGATTGACAATATCCTCCTCTGGGTTAGCGCACAGACAAAGGAGATTACATCAGATGATGTTTGCTGATAGAGATTTTGAAAGGATTGAAGGTGTCAAGCATTGTTCAAGAATCCACGCTTGTGTATTGGATTGCCATGATAGAGACTATACCATTGTCACTGTTAGATCCAAAGACCGGCCCAAGCTTTTATTTGACACTCTGTGTTCTCTAACAGATATGCAATATGTGGTGTTCCATGGAACAGTCATCACAGGAAGGATGGAAGCTTACCAGGTAAGATCAGAACTCGAAATTTTTTTGAGTAGATTAGTTATGAAATTCCATTATATCTAGCATGGGAACTGAAATGGCTCCAGTTATTTCTATAACATTTTAGTTTATTCCATTACAAACTTAGGATCACATTTAGGATTGGAAGATTTGGTCATCATTTTTTGAAGGGTTTGAGAGATTTGATATTGTTTCATCGCTCAGCTTATGAATTTTTTGACAATTATAAAGAGAATCTTGGCTTTGAATGTACTCTGAATGTGCTACTTGTTAAATTACCGATTATTCCAAAAATTTAAGCCGATAGAAAATGATAAATTTAATCATTTTATTTAATACTTTAACACTTCTCTTCACGTGTGGGCACAGACAACACGTGGACTATTTTAATTGAAATTAGGGTAAATTATGAGACAAGGTTCGAACTCAAGACATTTGCTCTGATCTTATATTAAATCACTATCTATTCCAAAAGTTGATCGGTGGTGATTTAACACTACTAATGTCTGGTTCTGCAAATTTCTTTAGTTTAATCCTGTCACTGTGTCACACCCATATCTGCTTGTAGGAATACTACATTAGACATGTTGATGGGCTTCCTGTAAGTTCAGAAGCTGAGCGACAACGTGTTATGGAATGCCTTGAAGCAGCCATTGAGAGGAGAACCTCTGAGGTAGACTATGCGCTTCAGATAATGAGTTTAGAGCAGGCATCCTTTCATAGTTTTCTAAAGAATTGCTTTCTCTGGTGCAGGGACTGGAACTAGAACTGTGTACTGATGACAGGCTTGGCCTACTTTCCGATATTACCAGGATATTTCGTGAAAACGGTTTGTGCATCAGACAAGCAGAGGTCTCAACAAAGGGTGGGAAAGCAAAAGATACTTTCTTTGTCACTGATGTGTCTGGCAAACCTGTTGACCCTAAAATCGTTGATTTGATTAGGCAACAGATAGGACAAAACATATTACATGTGAGAGGGAACTTAAATATGTCTCCGAAACTTCCTCAGGAGATGGCAAGAAGTTTCCTCTTTAAAAACCTTTTCAAAAGTCGAAAATAGATTTTTCAAGCTCATCAAATCCTGCCCAATAGTTTGCTCATGTTATTTCTTGGATGGAACAATGAAGCGACATTGAGTGCTGCCTTCAGAAGAATACAAGGGAGAGAATAGAATTGAGAAAGCCACCATATATGGTGAAATGATTGTAAATTATTTATTCGGAACATGCGTATAAAGAGTAATATTACTTTTCACACTCATTTCGTAACGGTTGACGTTGTGTATTTTAAGTAACTTTTCTTTTGTTTTTTAAAATAATTATGACAAGCCACTTAAAATACGACACATCACATCAGTTGGTGTGAAATGAATGTAAAAAAATATAATTACTTGTATATGAACTGTGATGAGTTGAGTGTGAATGAAATAGATTGTACAAATACAAGGTAAAAAAAATTAAAAATAAAATAAAAAATAAAAAATTGATGAATACAAATACATGGTAAAATCATATTAACAAAATTGATGAAGGAATTGTTGTATAAAATGCAATCATGGTATTGACATTGCTAGATATTCAAATGTAAAATCAAGGAGACGCCTACAGATTAGTACAAGGATAGAAGAATACAAAAAGTAAATAGTATTGAACTTTGGGCCATGAGCATTTCTAAATGTGTTCATAGAAAACTAATGGCAGTACAAGTGATTTCTGCTTAGAACTAAACACAAAAGCATGATTTAGAATCCTTGAGATGCATCTTGAATCTCATCTTTTCTTTTTCTTCTTCTTCTCCTTCTGTGGATGATATGAACTAAAAAACGCCATCTAAACACACAACCAGCCTCAAGATTTTACAGCAGAATGATCCCTCCATCTTGAGATACCAGCATTAACTGCCCCTTGTATGACTTCAATTCGCTCTGCTAAAAGAGAACTTTTTAGTTCTTCCATTTCATCAAATTCCTTCTCCATGATCATCCCCAGATCTTCAAAATGCTTGGCTTTGTGGTGCAATTTTTTCATCTACATTTGCATTCAAGCAAAGAATAAATGATTAGGCAAGTTAATGCTTCACCTTAAAAGGTAAGTTTTCAACAAGTGGGAGAAAAAAGTTGCAAAGCATATGGACCATTAACAGAAATCGAAAGCTATGAGCACCTGTGTCTCAATTATGATCGCCACTAAATTTTCAATCTCTCTGTCTTCTTGATCAGCTAATAATTTAGCACGAGAAGCAGCTGCCCCAAGAGCTGTTGCGATGGAAGCTCTAATTCGCAGAGTTAGAGGTATATCATCTTTCTTTAGGGATGTATCCTGAGTTTCTGTAACAAGTAAAGATCCATATCAATGCAAAGACTTGTGGATGTGGGTGATAATATCAGGCAGCCACCGAGAACTGAAACACAACAAAAATAACAAAAGACTAGGATTCTTCAAGTTGACATTATGTTATGACCAAATTAAAATTCTTGTAAACAAAAACATGCTTTGGATTAAAGAAAAAGAGTACAGAAAAATCAATGCATTTCAGAAGCCAACATCTATAATATTACCAAGAGCTAGACGTCATTACTATAACATAGGTACTAAGCCCAGAACTTTTGAAACCATTTGCTGCACTTAACAACACATACCTGCTTTAGTGGACCTTTCCTTCATCTCAGAATCTTCTTCCTGAGGGACTCTGAAACAATTTTAAAACCATCATGTCAATAGAAGAGCCAAATAGTGCTTCTATTGGCATCAATCTTAAATAAATAAATGAATCAATAACCTCTCTGACTTGTAACTTGTAGTGGGAGAACATAATCCATTAGAAACATAATCCTCTTCAACATCAAAGATCTCTCTTGGAAATGAGTTCTCGTCACAAATTGCTGTGACAGCAGCCTCAGCTGCAGCAGACGTAATACGAGGACCAACCATGGTTGATATGAGAGCTACCTAATGAAAACACAATTAGCTTCTTGTTGAGCATAATAAGAGTGGGGGAAAAAGCCTGAAAATTCTAAGATAAATGTTACATAACACCATTACTTCTTTTTTCAGCCAATTGTATGCCAAAGCATTGCAAAAAAACCATAAAGCACATTTCACAGTATTTTTAGTCTTTCAAACACTTCTACATAATTATAATTTGGATATAATACACTCTTGACCAACTATAAAACAGCGTAAAAACCAGATTAAACAATAATAATGCGTCCCAAAAGAACAGCTTGCTAGAAAGTTCTGAAAAATAAGATTTTTGTACTAATGTCTCCTACCTGTTTCATTAATGAACTACCAGCATCTGAAAGGGAAGTAATGCGCTGTCTTTTTGAAGGAGGACCTTGCTCCACAGCATCTCCGTTCTGCTCTCTTTCATCATTCTGTTCATGACATTGACCATCTGTTTTGATAGTCTCGTGATACTCAGATGAAGATAACTGAACTTGTTTTGCACTGTTCATGTTGCCATTGGGGCCACCAAAATTACCATACTTGTGGGCAGAACCAAGCATAAGCTCTCCAAATGGCAGTTCAATGAGTTTCAATACACAATCACGTTTATTTTTGGTTTGGACATTTTGAGCAACAAGCTCCCAGTCATCCCCATGCTTCAATACAGATTCTAAAAGAAGTAGGGTTTCTGCCTCAGTCCAGATAGCTCCACGATTACCACTGCCTTCATCACACTCATTGTGTTTGAATTCATCCATTGACCTGTTCTCGCCATAATTTTGATTTTTGAAACAGTTTATGCAAATAATGAATTCGCCCTGCTCATGTAATAATTCCAAGAATATAAAAATCAAAAAATTTCGAGCACAAAAAAAATTAGAGAGAGAGAGAGAGAGAGAGAGAGAGAGAGAGAACAAATGCAAAACTGATCATACCAAAAAAAGGGAGCAAAAGGATTTTATGATAAGTCTATTTACTGCCAAAAGTGCTGACTATCAATAAGTAAAATATTTAAATCAAGTTCAGAGAACTGTCTTGTTTGCATAATTAATCACCGGCAGTGTAGGCAAAGAATAATCTGCCCATCACCTGGTGCTGCTGGACCACCATGCAACCAGCCTGCTCAAGTCCTAAGGAGAGATACTAGTAACATTGTAATGAAGGCAAACAGAGATGATGCTCGTGCAAATAAGACAAAGGCATTGCACCCAACTATGTTGTCTAGCTACAATGATCCCTCTATGGTTTTAAGACACTTTTTCATGTAGAAAATTGAAGCTTTTGGCATTTGAGGTCATGAAACTTGTGTCCAACACTCAATTGTCCTTATAAAATAATTCGCCTTCATTAAATTAAAAACATGTAGAATCATGATGTTCTTCTGCATATATGTCCATAAACTTATATTATTATCATTTCGTATTATTCATCACAAAAAATATGTCAATAAACTTATACACAGCTGTTACTTTCATAATCTTTTCAATCCATACATTTTGTCCACATAACAGACTATTGAATCTGAGTATATGTCTAACATTATAAATACACTACGGTACACGTAATACAGCGAAATCCCTGCATTTGAATTTGTTATACTGAAGTCCAATCGAAAGGAAAATCACAAACTAACTCCCAGAAAGAGCTGACCAATAAGATTGTTTCATGAATAGAGTAAATGTAACTGGACCGTGCGAGGCATTTAATCAGTAGAACTAGCCAGCCCTTACTTCTTAACAATTTCTAAGAGACACGTAACCCAAGATCAAATGTAAACGCAAAACAGCAACAGCAGAGCAGTAGTAGAAAGCACAACTCATAAAATAACATACATTGTATGGTAAACAAATCGCCGATATCAAATACCCAATTTTACTCCACCAACCAATTTCATCACATAGTCACATATGAATTATAACACCAAAAAGCTAAGAACTAGCAATCTCCAACAAATTAACTCGCAAGAGCACACTTAAATACCTTGGTATATTTATAGTGACCAGAGTCACAATTTCCGCCACAATTCCCACAAACCAACCCCTTCGGCTTCACCAAATCACCAAAAACATCCGAATACGACGCCAAGGGTGGCAAATTGAATCCATTCCCAACTGCATTATGCCTCACACTTGGGGGCACCAAAATAGGCTTTGGTGAATTAGGCGACCCCCCTACCCGAACTGCATTTGGGACAACTCCCTCAATCTTAACCCTAGACATGTCCTCCTCATCCTCCACCACAACGAAACTACTACTATCGATACCCAAAGGCGCACCGAAATTGATCAACCCCCACTTCTCCAAGAACCTAAAGACCTTGTGGAGCAAACTAACATCACCCACCAGTGATTTTCGGACGTCGGTGAAGGTAAGCCGCCTCGAAGGCTCTTCTCTGTACTTATTGATGATAAAGTCCCTGTATTCCTTGTAAGTTTTAGGCGTCCTTGAGAAAGAGCTTCCATCGAAGAATTCTCTCAATTCGGTCTTCTCAGTTTCGTGGATTTCGTCCCACAAAAACCAACCTGAGAAAATTCGATTCAATCTCATGTTTTTAAGCTTCCACAAATTCAAGTTAAGTGTAGAAATAACAAAACAATAATAAGAATCATAATTTTCAATTTATTTTTTGGCTCCAAAGAAAAAATCTCTTTGGGCCTCAAATTTTCGCGGAAATTCGCGGCGAGTGTTTTCGAAGACTTTCACAAAGCGAAAAACTAAGTAAGAGAACGTATAATTAGCTGCTCCCAAAGCTTTCAGAGACAAAATTTCGATCTTTTAACTGAAAGTTACGGAATTTAGTCTCTTTCCCCATAAAATTTTCCGGAATTGGTTTCTGCGGAACCAGACGGAGAGATTAGGGTTTAAACGGAGAGCGAAGAGCCAGAGAAGTTGAAGTCTAGGGTTAGGGTTAGCATTTAGAGAGAGGAAGAGAGAGACTTACTAGAGTGGATTGGGATGGTGTAGAGGTCGAGCTCTGGTTCGTCGGGTCGGAGCAGTTTAGAAGTCGGGTCGTGTGGTGTGATTTCCATCTTCGGGACTGAATCGTTTAGAGTCCGGATCTAACTTTTTCTCTTAATCGCTTGCTCTGTAAACATTGCGGGGACTGTGCCTTTGTCAGGTGTAAACTTTCGTCACGGACCAATGGTATCTCAAGTCAAACTTTTCACTTTCGTTTACTATTGGAAAGGCTGCCGATTAATGTTACACTAACATAATCCTCGGGTGAAGTGAAAGTCATTAATGGATCTAAAATCTAATAGTAAGAAAGAAAGTAAAAGCATTTAAAAGTGTAAATTTTAGAATTTGTGTAACATTTCTCAAAGAGGCTAGAAAAATTTGAGTAATGACTAATGATAAGAGTTATTTAACTACGTTGCTGATGTGATAATTTCTAATCAATGTTTGTATAAGTATTTTTTTAAAAAAAATTAAAAAATTAAAAATTAGTTAGGACTGTCATGATAATATTTTGTGATTTATAAAACTACTAAAAAAATATACGAAGGTTAGTTAGAGGGATGGACAATGGATTTGGATTAGGTATTGGTCTAGATTTAATTTCACTCTCTCTCTCTCTTTCTTATAAAAAAAAAAATTAGCATTAAATATGGACCATTAAAAAAAGTACATCACATATGCTCTAGTCTTTTTCTTACCCCATCTAATACAAATCCATAGACAATTTGAGTCTCATTATCTGTCCAAATTAATGAAAAATGCTATAAATTGAAAGTGCATAGTAGGGAGTAGGGAACCCTTTTTCCAAAAAAAAAAAAAAAAATTATATTGAAAGGTAAGATTTTTAAGGTAAGATAAGACAGCGAATTATCATCTATAGAGGATTATAATGGTTTCAATTTATCATTTATCGTTAAGTTAAATACTTATGGACATAAATAGAAGTAAGGTGAGTCAAGCTAGTCCTCACTCTTTTATATTTTTCTTTTCGGATTGAAACTCCTTAACTGAATTATTTACAGGGAATGAGAGGCCTAAAGCTTGAGGTGTTCAGGCAGCTCTCCTCCAGACTCCAAGTAGCCCAAAGTGCAAAAACTACCTACACAGACAACCCAGATCATGCATCCTCTCTCATTCTCTACCCTTCAAATTCGGACATAAAATTACAAGGATTGGGATCCTTCTTTTTCTCATTTTCTAGTGCTCTCAGCAAGAGATGAAAGCCCTAAATTTACCCCTGATAGTTTTCTTTCTTGAATTTCTATGCATATCCTTAAGATGACGCATACCATATAAAAGAACTCCATGCATGAACACCGTTTCACATTTTGTGCTCGCATCAAGATCACGGACGGACTTAATTGTGGCCAAGAAAGAACATCAAATACATAATTGGAATGAAAAGGGGGAATGGCAGTGGTAATTGCACAAAGCCATTTACAATGAGGAGAAATAATGTTTTGCCACTCAAATATCAACTATTAACACAACTATCAATTTTATTTTAATTTTTTTAAAAAAATAAAAATAAAAAACACAAAACACAAAACTAGACCACAACCCATTTATATGGTTTTGTAATTTTTTGTTTAATAATTTTTAAAAGAAAAAAAAAAACCAATAGTTATGTCATGGAGACATGAAATAGTAACATATGACATCTCATTGATCAATGACCATAACGGGGATCCAATTCCAAACAACAAATGTCAAAAAATTCCTATAAAGCCCGCATCTCCAAGCTGGTGAGCAAACAACCCAAAACTTATTTTGGGTAAATAAACTTCATAGTAAGTCTTTCACATTTATTGCTCAAATTACTAGCAATCCAGACAACCAAAACGCTGAGATCACATACATTGGTCACCATGTAGCTCACAGACTCATGTGATGAAACTTAGTCTTATAGATCGTTCAAAAAACAAAAGAACAGTTCTTTATATGTAACCAAAAGAGAGCTAACAAGAGTGTCGAAAATTCTAAAAAAAAAAAAAAAACACAATGGAAGAACAGGTCATCTCTCCACGACACTCGATACTCTTAAGACATCCTTTGAGCAGCTTCCTTTGCTAGAAGTCTTTCCTTGGCCTTGGTTTTGGCCTGTGATTTGGAGCCCATGATCCCACCTCCCCACTTCTTTCTGTACTCCTCATACTTGTCATTGAAGTTAGCCTAAAAAGCAATTACAACCAACCATATATTAGTAAAACAACAATATATAATTTGCACACATGTAAAAAGAGATAATTACATAACGAAAACTGCAGTTCAAATCTACCTTGACGGCCTCCAGGATTTTGCTGAACTCCAACTTATCCTCATTCTTGACAGTGGTCAAACACAAGGCAGAAGCTGTTTTCTTGTGAACAATCTGTCAGCAAGTCATCATAAATAAATCATTCGCATGACATGGAATCCCTTGTTTGATAAAAAATTCAATAGCCAAACAAATGAAACATGAATTACCGCTCCCAAACGTGACTTCCCCTTCACAATGCAGTAAGGGATCTCCATCTTCCTGCACAAGGCAGGAAGCCAGACAACCAACTCTATTGGGTCCACGTCATGGGCAATAACTACCAACTGTGCCTTGTTCTGCAAAGAATAAAGTAATTACTGTCAATAGTTACAATGAACAGATTACATATGTAGATGGCAGAGTACAATGGGAAAACAGATTGCACATGCATAACAGCCAACTTCTTAAGCAACCTGCTCGATCAGGTAGGTAACATGGTTGAGTCCATATTTCACAACAATGGGCTTCTTAGCTTCAACAGTTTTTCCTTCAGACTCAGCTTGAGCCCTCTTCAAAAGGCGTTCCTTCTTTGCTGCTCTGTCCTCCGGCCGGTACTTAAGAAGTAACTTGAACAAATTTGTTGCTGCAAGTAATGACAATATTGTTATAGTAAAAAAAAAAAGCGATACAAGCATAGATACAGATCATCAAAAGTAGCACATGAACAGACTGCAGAACAATAAAATAACTAACACAGGTAAATCACAATTTTAAACAACTTAACCATAACCACATACGCCATAATCCCATATCTACTGAAATCCTATCATCTACCCCCACTCAAATGCCACAATTATTCTGATTTTATTTCCTCTTCTACGCTCCCCACATTTGTCTCATTTCTCAAAGTCACAAACCAAATTTACCACACGCTTCTCAAGAAAGATCATGCAATAGATCACTCAGCATAGCAGATATTTCTTAATAATAAAAACTAATTCATATAGATTGACACCTTCCATTATCAAAAAAAATAAATTATATTCCGTGCTTGTACCATGCAGTTGGAGAACTACAAATGTGATGGAGTGTATAGAGGCATAAAAATTGAACTCATTTCTTACATGAGATTCTTTTTCTAATACAAAGGGAGTGGGCTGGGAAAACAAAGGCTTCGCCGTTCTCTATTTATAAGTGCTTGTCTGTTTAACCAGCATATTCTGGTGGTGGTTAGATTTAAAATAACTGATATTAGCTATTGTCTAAACAATGCAACAAAAAGAATACATTAAGCAACTGCATAAGTGAGGCAATATGGTCCTTGCCGAGGTTTTTGTCCAGGGTCTTCGTGAACTGGTTCAATGCTGGTGGGACCTTCAAGCGCTGCCTAAGGATACGCTTCTTTCTCTGGATGCGAACAACCTTTGGCCACTTCACAAATCGGTGAAGATCTCTCTTTGGAGGCAAAGCACCACCTATACCAAACTGCTTTGGACGCTTCTCAAATAACGGGTTCACAACCTTCTCCTAGAAACCAAAAATGAAAAGAGTGAGAACCAACAGCAATTCATAATAAATAATGAACAAATAATTCTTTGTCCAACGGAGGAGAAACAAAAGAAATAGAAAGTACGGGTTTCTTCTTGGCTGGTGCTGCTGCCACTTTTACACCTCTTTTAGGGGCCTGCATAGAAATAACAACACCATTGAAATTGACCATCATAATAAAATAGCTACTCCAATGATTATGTCTCCTAAATCACAATTAGGGGAGCGAACAGATAACACTTCAACAAAGTCAAGTGAATCCCACACACCCCCCCCCCCCCAAAAAAAAAAAGACCCAAAAGATAATACCAAAAATAAATTGTTGTGGCATAATAAACACGATACAGAGTGACAAAACAATCATTTTCAGCATACTTCTCCACTCTAACAATGTTTACAAAACATACAAAACCTCTTGCTCAATTTCTACAAAGCAAAAAAAGAAAAAGAAAAAATCTCTAATTACAATATTCCCACAAAATCAAATAAACCCATGATTCTTCACTTAACATCACTGAAAAAAAAACACACACACAAAATCTCCCGTACTTGCCGCTAAACAAACATCAACGATTCAACAAAACACTCCCTTAACCCCAGAAAAAAAATAACATTATGGCTAAGCATCTGGAATTTACTGTTACATAAAAGTGCGTATACCATAACCCAATTTATACTAACAAGTGCATCAACCCAACAAAAGACATGTACATCCACATACATAAGTCACACAAACACATGCACAAACATGTATAAAAATACATGTTCGAAGACACGTATACGTATGCAGCAAAATCAAGCATGAAAGGGATGGTAGGTAGGGTTTCTGACGTACCATTTCGGGGTGGGGCTGGACCTGGACTCGCCTGGTGGGTTCGTTATAACGGCGAAGAAAACCCTAATACCAGACTAGTAGAGGCGGAGGTGCAGAGCAATGTGGGATTTTATATCGGTGGGCACTGGGTGGTCAGAGGAGCGAAATTATGTGGCTCTTTTGGTCATTGTCCAGCTCCATTAGCAATCCCCGGGTTCAACCCGCCCGACCAAATGCGCTTTTGGGCTTCAACATCTGAAAACCAGCTCCGCTCGGATTGCAATAAAAATAAAAAATAAAAATAAAAACTCAAATCTTTTGATATTGGGTCCCCTATTATGTTGAAGGAAAAATTATAGTTTATCCCTTTAAATTGAGAGCCGTTTTAGAAGTGGTTCTTTAAATTATTAATTTTTGGACTCTGGTCTTCAAACTATTAAAAAAATTCAAAAAGACTTATTTTGTCAAAATATGTCTATAATACCACAGTCACGTGTCATTTTTCAATTAAAAAACTACAAAAGGGGGGGGAGCTAATGGGGGTGGCCGACCACCCCCATTTTGGCCAATGGGGTGGCTGAGCTACCCTAGCATTCCTTCTTCATGACTACCTCTCGACGCCGACGAATGCTTCTTCTTGTTCGTCTCCTCTACCTCTATTGGAAATTGGGATTGACCCGAAACATAGGAACTCCTATTGCTCTCCCCGAAATTCAATATCTTGCCCAATTCGAGCTTCAATGTATGCAAATTCCCATTCTTTACAACACTACTACCTGTTAGAACAGTTTTCAGTCCAGTGACATGTAGATCTTTGATTCGCCGTATTCTTCATAATCTGCAAGGAAGAACAAACAATGCGTCAGAGGGGGGGGTCTCCCAACGTCCCCTCTCCGATGCCTAAGTCAGTGGGCCATTTTGGAGAGTATTGAGAGTCGAGAGTTTAGTATATTTTCAGCATATATTCAGAGTGTATTTTGTATCTGGGGTAGCAGCTTATTTATAAGCACATAATTCTCAACCGCATTGTTTCACCTTCATGTCATGGCTGAGTGGGACCCTTAGTGGGATGAGATAGAGGTTAAGTGGGAGAGTGGGAGAGTGGGACACCTACTCCTAATGGGATAATGTATTTATTCCATGTGTTCCAAACATAGCCTTCAAAGTGTTATAAGACTCTGTTAAGCCTTAGTGACTGAGCGGGTCAAGTTGGGCCAGCAATATCAACTGGGCCTTGGTTCGGGTATAGGCCCATTTGCCTAGGGGATGATAATTTCCCTAACAGATACCCCCCGATTCCCATTGGCTGATTTGTCCAACTGGTCGGGCATTGGGAATCTTCTTTTGTACTTGCAGATGAGGCTATTTTTGTTTGTTGATAATGAGGATTCAATGTTGATGGTCAGACGCTTGTGGAGACCATGGTTGTTGGAGTGTCTAGTAAGCGGCATAGCTTTTACCCCCTTGTGTTTGTGACTTTTTGCATGTGGTAGTAATTTTGAATGCTCGAAGCTGTTCGCAATTGACGCATTTCACTCGCCGTTGACAAATCGAAAGATTTCCTAGCTGTGTCAATATGGCAATCTTTTTCATTTGACAATGTTCTATTCGGGATACACGAGCTATCTCGGCCTCGGGATATTTTTGTCTCGGAATTTTTTAAACTTGGAAAATTTTTCATCTCGGAGACTTTTTTAGTCTTGGAAAATTTTTTATCTCGGAGACTTTTTTAGTCTCAAAATTTTTTTGTCTCGGAGACATTTTTAGACTAGAAAATTTTTTCGTCTTGGAGACTTTTTCATCTCGGAGACTTTTTTAGTCTCGGAAAATTTTTTATCTCGAAGACTTTTTGAGTCTTGGAAAATTTTTCATCTCGAAGACTTTTTTAGTCTAGGAAAATTTTTTGTCTCGGAGACTTCTTTAGTCTCGAAAATTTTGTCTCGGAGACTTCTTTAGTCTCGGAAAATGTTTTGTCTCGGAGACATTTCAGACTTGGAAAATTTTTCTTCTTGGAGACTTTTTTAGTCTCGGAAATTTTTTTGTCTCAGAGACATTTTCTTTTGTAAGGGTTGTCTCCCTGTTTGGTTTGTTGTGATGACTTTTGCCGAAGCAAGATCCCTGAAATCTATTAGAACATATGTATATATGCATCGAATAATGATTAGTTTGCATACCTGAGTTGATAGGTTGATTTCCAAGCAAATGTGGTTGTTGGCGTTTGATGATGTTTAGAGCCTTGGCTGAGGCTTTGGATGGTCTGGCTGGTGTCGAGGCTTTTTTGTGCCCAAATCGTGTCGAGTAATCTCGAGGCAGGATGAGGTTGTAGTGCTTGAATCCCCTCAACGTGATTCGAGTCATATAAGTTTTTCCGACTTGAATCCCCTCAACGTGATTCAAGTCTCAGCATTTGTCCAGTTTGAATCCCCTCAACGTGATTCAAATCTCGGAATTTTTTAGACTTGAATCCCCTCAACGTGATTCGAGTCTCGGCATTTCTGCGACTTGAATCCCCTCAACGTGATTCAAATCTCGGAATTTTTTTCGACTTGAATTCCCTCAACGTGATTCAAGTCTCGGCATTTGTCCGGTTCGAATCCCCTCAACGTGATTCGAGTTTCGACATTTTGAGACTTGAATCCCCTCAACGTGATCCAAGTCTCAGAGTTTGTTGTGATGGCTTTTTGCGTTTTAGTATGCAACACAGGGTCTTCTAGAAGCCACCTGTCTTCCAAAGAATATTCTTTTGTTGGTTGCCATCAAAATTCTCTCGACGGGCCCTCTTGACGAGCTCTTGACTTTTGTAGCCAAGGAAGACCTGCGTAGGAGAAGCTTGACAAAGCATGAGTATTTTTTTCAGAATTTTCCGATCTCGCTAGATAGAGACCTTTGGTATGAAATATTAGCCTTGCTTGTGTCTAAAAGGCATATAGGTATGCATATATGCAGCATAATCTAGCAATTAACAATTTATTAATGCAAAGTATGCAAAATTGCACTAAGATTCAATCATGCGATTTGATATAGTCTTCTGTTTCAGTTTTCTCTATTTCACCGAGTTGGTAGTTTTCTCTATTTTACCGAGTTGGTACCCCCCAACTTTTATACTTAGCTAATTGTTAGCTAAGTATGAAAGTTTATGATATTTGTTTTGTACTATCGGAGGAAAAGTTTGTGAGTACCCCCCAATTTTTAGACTCGATGTGTAATCATTTTTATATGTTGCGGTGAGAAGTTCATTTTAAACTTCACTGATCAATGCATGAGATATATTTGACTGTCTAAAAATTTATGAGTAGGCTAGCATAAATGAAAATGCAAAGAGTAAACTTATCTCAATATTCGATGAAGTTGTGCATTGAACCTCGATCGGATTGCTCCCTTGGCTTGAAATGTTTCCACAGGTCTGAATTTATTTTCGACTCGGATTTTTACCCTTGGGTCGGATTGGATCCTTGGCTAGGATTTCACTCTTGGGAAAATTGGAGCCTCGGTCGGATTGAAGCCTCGGTCGAATTTATCCTTGGCTCGGATTTTACCCTTGGTTCGGGATGGATCCTCGGCTCGGATTTCACTCTCGGAAAATTAGACCCTCGGTCGAATTTATCCTTGGCTCGGATTTTATCCTCGCCTCGGAGTTTTCTTCAGCTCGGATTTTCCCTCTTTGTCATTTCTGCAGAAGATATTAACAAAACACATTTCCGGTATTTTGGATGAGCACATGCCTTAACAGGAGCGATTAGTAATGATAATGGTGCAATTTCAAGCATTATAAGAAACTTTAAAATATTGTTTCAATGATGTAGCAGGCTGTTACACATGTGATTCAATCTACTTCTCTTATGAACATTGAAATGTGATTCAGATGTGTACAGGATTGCGTCCTTTGGCTTCTGTATATATATATTTTTTTTAAAGATGTCATCACTTCGACTAACAACAAAAGAGCATCAGGCACGTAGAGTGTCTTTTTTTTTCTTTTTCTTTTTTTTCTTTTTATAATAATGCCATGATAAGTATATTCAAAATGTTAAGCTAATTAACAAATGAACATGATAGACTTATCTTGCACTTGACGCCCTAATGTCAATCTGAGAGTCGGGAAATCCACTAGCAACATGGATTCCACTTCGGTTATGAGCCGATGGGTGAGTGCAGGACGAGACCGTCCCTAGTAGTTGAAATGCCAGGTTTGGAGCTCGGTAGTCCTCGTTGGTTAGGTTGGTGGACTTTGGTAGCTTTTTCAGAATATTTTGACCTCGACTAAGCTGATTTTCCTTCAACTATGGTGGTTCCAAAGGTCCCCAGCAATACCATTTTTATTTTTTATTTGAAAGGGGTGCTCAGTACCATGTTGAGTGGAGAGAGGTCTCGGTAACGGATCATCCTCTTTTTGTATGTGCAGACCCAGTATTTGTACAACCACCAAACTAGGAGCATTTTGATGCCTTTGTTTGCCTCGTTAATCTTGGCACTGATCCCGTGTATTTCTGGAGGGTAGGGCCTATCTGGCAGGGAGACTTCTTATAGTTATAAAAATTGATGGGTTTGTCGAAGAAGTACTGAGCAAGTCTGCTCGCCTTGTTAGGAAACTTCCGACCATTTCCGTAACTCCCGACCATCACAAACTTCTGATAATTTTTTGGCAAGCGAATAATCACCGAACTGTTTGTCAAGAAGCAAGTGCGCTCCTTTCAAGGTGGAGCTTCGGAACCCATTGAAGTGAAGAATAGTTCGGTAGGCCTCCTTTGGGGGGTGCGCGTAGCCCCTGGTCTCGGTCATATCTACAAGGGTCTTGCACCCGATCTTGGAGAAACTTTTGTGGGTTGGTTTCGTGAAATGCAAAAATGGGGAGCTTCTGGTTCTTTTAGTAGTGCTCCCACTTTTCAGTTTGGATATGCCGAGCAAATAGATTTGGTTTGCAAGTCTTCGGGCTTGCTTCTGCAAATATAGGTTCTGGAGATCACCCGAATTGCTTTTCTCTTTCGCAAGCCTCTTCTCGTTGCCTTCTTTTTCTAAGCACCTGCGTGAGTGATCTGATGAATTCATGGCTTTATGACCTTGGTTTTTGTAGGTTGAGAGATGTGGCCAAATAAAGGCCACATGTCAGTTCTCCTCGGCAGGTGATGCGCGTGGCTTAACATTTCCACCAGAACAAATAGGCTCCAGATGGATTGCAATCACGTCTACTGTCTTGTTCAATTTTACAGAAAGTATTTCCTGGTTCCAGTTTGTAGTCAACGTGGCACGTTAGGCTAGACTGTTTCTCCTCTTTGTACTTCTGTGAATCTGGCGAAGGTGATCTCTGGATCGTGAGTGACAGCATCACGCCTCAAGTTCCAGCTCCAGTCCCACTTTTTTGGGTTGTGAAGACTCCGAACTTTCCATAGTGGAGAAGAAACTCCTTTCGCCAGACTACATGGGTTCCACCCGAACGCTCGGCTGTGTGCTGGGGTCTGCTTGTCTGCCTTTTTGGCCTCTCTTCGCTGTCGTCGAGGTTCCTCATATTTGGTAGGGCGTGTCAGAGCTTGCTCCAACAGTCTTTGAAGCTGATCACGGACGGACTGGCCTCCTTGGGAGGGTGCACGTAGCCCATAGTCCGGGCTACATTCAGAAGAGCTTTCTACGTGACCACGAGAAGCACGTCTTCTGTGGGCGTCAACGCAGTTACGCAGGTAGGTGGAAACTTGGGAGATCCGGCAGTAGTGTGATCCCTCCTCATAAAGCTCATTTAGTCAATTTGCTTTCCTAGATTTGGATCACAATAGCAGAACTCAATTTCCTTTGGCAACTTTCTTTGCTACCTCGATAACAGACTCAGAGCGAGATAAGCAGCTTCGGAGTTCATAATCTCGATGGCTGGGGTGATGACCCGTTCGTGTACCCGTCGTGGTCTGGATCCAGGAATCGAAGTAGTTTTTGGATCTTTTCTAGGCCTTCAACGGTCTCTCAGTCTGTACATACAGTGGCCCAAGGACTTCGGTGGCCTAGATGAGCGTGGGACGTGGAGTGCTAGATCGAATATGGATCTGATGGCCTCGTCACGACTGTCGTTGTAACCAGGCGAGCCATTCACGGAATTGGCAGTTTTTGCTAATGTAGTGAAATCAAGTCTCACCAAACCTGTAGTCGATTGTTGCTAGAACTCGGCTTCAGTTACTTTTAATTTGGAGATTGTCACAGCACTAGGGGTAGGACCCCCCACCAACTGCTTTGATAGTGCAACCATCATATCATGGTCGAACCGAGCGCGCATCAAAGCTTTTGATCTAGAGTGAGATTTGATTTGTCAAAATTATCACATGTAGGCCTAGCATAGATTTGTTCTGTTGTTCGGATCCATTGCGCGTAAGCTCAGATCTGCATAAATCCGATGGAAGCCCATCCACGTCCTTCTTCACTGAGTCATTGCCGACTGGCAGTAGTACATGGGGTTGTAGTTATTACCGATGAACACTTGAGATTCATCCAAGCACAGGGTTCCTGTAATGACATTATACAAGAAGACAAGTATATATATACACATACAGAATCATGTACATTTGTGTACATTAACGACGATTGGTGTAAAAACACCATAATTTTCTCGTCATTTTTCATCATCTCTACATAGAAGTGTTAACAAAGCAACTTGTAGGTACTATAGATGAGTACATGCTTTGATGTTAACAATTAATTTTGGTGCTAGAAAATCAGATTTAGAGATATATTTTTATTGGCTCAAAAATCTGCTTTCAAGTTCAGCTTATATAGCAAAGTCTAGCAAATCTGTGTACACTAATGTGCCATTTTTTTTTTTTTTTTTTACTTCTGACAACCTAGGCTTAAAAGCAACGTATTGAGGTAAAAGGAGGGTTTGGACTTATCTCATATTTGATAAAGACGTGCGGCATAGCAGTTGTAAGGATATTTGCGTGACTTTGTGGAGCCAACGGGAATACTTCCAGAGCTACTAGCAGCCTCCACACGATCTAAAATCTCAGACGTGGGCTATGGTTCATATGTCTTCATCAGAACCTTTGAACCCACCGTGACCCACGATGAGTTGGAGCCCACCATGGCCACCCTCGGGTTTTATCAGCCTTCTGTCCTCCATCGACAACACCACTCATGTAAGAGTCATTTGCGGCAGTTTATCAGTCATAGCCATTATTTTTGAGACGAGAACTGTCTGATTACGAAGTCACCATTCTGAATTTATATTTTGTAAGAAACAATCTATCGTTCCCACAGACGGCGCCAAACTGTTAGAACAGTTTTCAGTCCGGTGACGTGTAGATCTTTGATTCGTCGTGTTCTTCATAATCTGCAAGGAAGAACAAACAATGCGTCAAAGGGAGGGTCTCCCGACGTCCCCTCTCCGATGCCTAAGTCAGTGGGCCATTTTGGAGAGTATTGAGAGTCGAGAGTTTAGTATATTTTCAGCATATATTTAGAGTGTATTCTGTACCTGGGATAACAGCTTATTTATAAGCACATAATTCTCAACCGCATTGTTCCACCTTCATGTCATGGCTGAGTGGGACTCTTAGTGGGATGAGATAGAAGTTAAGTGGGAGAGTGGGACACTTATTCCTCATGGGATAATGTATTTATTCCATGTGTTCCAAACATAACCTTCAAGGTGTTATAAGACTCTGTTAAGCCTTAGTGATTGAGCGGGTCAAGTTGGGCCAGCAATATCAACTAGGCCTTGGTTCGAGTATAGACCCATTTGCCCAAGGGATGATAATTTCCCTAACACTACCCTTGAATCCGTAGTCTGAAAAGTTCAATTCCCAAGTGAAGAAGTTATGGGTTTGCGATTGCTGACATGTGTGTCTCGTGGCTGCTCTGGGCATGAATCACGCTTGAGTTCTCGGCCAAGCTATTGGAGCTTGGGTTCTTAGACTGAATCAGCTTCAAAATTTGAATTGGGCACCTCGTTTGATGCGTAGTCCGAAAAGGGAAAGTTGAGCTTCACACGTGGCTCGCGGAAAAATTGATTGCTGCCTTGTCGTACGCATGTGTAGCCTCCTCGGCGATGTTGAATGTGTCGAGCCACACCCAGGCCTCCCTCTTTGAGTCTCAGATCTCAACGGCCCATTTGCCCCACGACCTCTGTCTAACCCATTTGTTGTTCTTCTTCACGCATCTCTTGGACACTCCTAATTTCAGTTTCTTCTTCTCTTCATCTTCCTCTTCTCGATGATCCTGGTGCGATGACGGGAAAAATAAGTTGCAGCCCAGATAGTCGTTGATCTTGCACACCTAACACGTGTCCAATTCGTAGGCGGGAACAGCGTAGTGTCCGCACAGTACTTAGAAGTGGAGGCCGTAGTACTGGTAGACCCTGAGATGATGTTGGTGAGTGCGACGACCATTACGGAGAGCTCTTGCTTGGACGTGAGGCGGCGAGGAGTTCTTTCGGTCATTGGAGCTCCGGTGAGTCTCGGTCTTTATTGCTGGCCACCCCCAATATTTTTTTTTTAGTTTTTTAATTTAATTTTATATTTTTAATTGAAGAATGACACATGGCAGGGATATTATCGGCATATTTCGATAAAATTGTATTTTTAAAACTTTTTAGTAGTTTGGGGGGCCAGAGTCTAAGGGTTGATAGTTTGGTGGGCTACTTTCAAAACAACGTGTAGTTTTGGGGCTAAATTTAATTTTTATATTTTTAATTATTTTTAGAATTAATGTTTGTCAACATTTTACACTCAACTCAAATTTTTTCAACCCAACTTTAAAAAAAAAAAAAAATGAAAATGGAAATGGAAAGGCAATCAAAAAAAATTCCAGACCTAGGGGGCCACCCCGAGTGTTTTTTGGAGGTGGCTCGACCACCTCCAAAACCTGGGGTGATTCAAAAACCACCCCTTCTATTTTTATTTCATTTAGTTTTAGGTTTTATTTATTTATTTATTTTTTTTTTCATTTAATTTTACTTTTCCTAATTAATTCAACTTGATTCACATTTCCAAACATATATTCTCAATTTTGTTTTCTATTCTCTAAACTTCATAACATAATTTTAAATATTTTTTTATAAAAAAATTTGCAAACCCAAATGTACAAAATAATATTGGTTTGGAAAATGCATGATACCGACATACATATAGGGTTTATTATAGTTTTTTTTTACAAATTCACGTAATAGTTTATGTGCTGCCACTAGGTAAACAAATTTAACATATAAATTTAATTATTTTATGTTTGACATGATAAGTATCACATTAATTGTTATGTCAATTTATAATAAATTTGTGATAAAAATTATATTATATATAGCAACACTTTATTGATTATAGTTCTTTTATTGTATAAAGAATTTGTAGTCTAATTACTTCAGCAATGACCAGGAACAGAAAAATTAAAAGAGGTAAATTAAAATTTATTCATAGTTTATGTCTTACAAACCTGTAATTTAAAAGACTCATTGTACTCTATCAATTTGAGGCCTAACTGTAATTAATTTTATTTTATAAACTCAACAAAAGCCAAAAAACCATTTTTGTATTCACAATTCTCTCTCCTCCAAAATATTATTCATTTCCTCTCAAATAATACTTTTTATTGCAATTTCTAGTTTGGCGGAGGTAATGGGTGCTTTATATGCGGTGCAATTTTGCAAAGAGATTGGTTTTTTTTACGTTTTGTTTGAAGGGGATGCTAATACAGTAGTAAAGGAAATTAATTTAGCCCCCCATTTTTTTATCTAAATTTGGCCATTTCATTGAAACTATCCATGATGAGATGCAAAGCTTTAAATTGGCAAATTTTCTTTTACACCTAGAGAATGTAATATGGCGGCGCACACTTTAGCAAATGAAGCAACCCGTAATAAGGTTTAGCAGATTTGGTTAGAAGACTTTCTGTTGAGTATTTTATCTATTGTAACTAGGAAACAATACTGTCCCTAGATCTTTTTTGTGGGATCAATTGTTTTTTCTGAGTATTAATTTATGTGATATTGAAATTTTCGTTCAAAAAAAAAAAAAAACTTTTTATTGAACAAATTGACTAATGTTTAAAGAGTTTAATATGAATGCTCTCAGTCATTCAACAAAGCAATATTCTCACACTATGAAGAAAATGTATAATATACTGTAGTAATATTTTTTTGAGACGTAAAAGTAAAAAAAAATAAAAATAAATAAATTTAGAAGCTAAGAAAAGTATTTTTAACCAAACAAATTTGCTAGAGGGGGCATGCCTATTTTGTTATAGTTATTGTCGATACGACATATCTCTCTCATTTTTTTATTTATTTTTTCAATTGTAAGTTAGGTGGAATTATATATTAAGATAGAAAAAAAAAATGTCAAATAACAATTATTGACAAACTAAAAAAAACTTTTTATATTACAAATAAAATCATTAGCTTCATAGTTTTAGATGATAATTTTTTATTTTTTCAAATGTATTCCACATCAAGCATAAACAATAAAATGTAACTAATTTCTCGAGAAACCCAAATAAATGGAAAAATGTTATGACACAAAAGTTATATAAATAACACGTCTTATTTGTCGATCATTTGGAGAATTTCATCTTCACCATAGTTTGAATGTTAGTTGTAGAGCGATAAAAAGGATACGGAATACAAACGAATTTAAGACTTGATAGCGTTTGTGTGATAAAAAATGTTAGGGGTATTACTATATTTATTACAAATTCACGTATAATCAATATTTTATATAAATGAGTGTCACGTAAATCATTGTATTAGTTTAACTGATATAATAAATATTATATGAATTATCAAATCAATATGTAAAAGACAAGTAGTAAAAAGTGTAATATCGCTAATGACTAATATTAATTATATTATAGATCCTCAAAAGTTTATGTGAGATAGTTCTTCAATTAAAAAAATAATTTTTTTTATTTAAAGTGTGCTGAGAAAACAAACTAAAAAATACTGTAAAAAAAAAAAAAAAAAAAAAAAAAACTAATGCTTACAATTATCCGAAAGTTCCATATTGGGTAACATGTTCAATGACAAATGACAATCCGTATTTTGGGTTTGCGGGACGAGACGAGACGAGAGAGGTTGTGTTGAAAAAAAAAGAAACAAAAAGAAAGAAAGAGAAAAAACCCTCCCAAGCCCGCCCACAAATTTGGCATCAAATTTTGAACCCCCGCTCTTACACAGCCCGCCCTAAAAATCCCCAATTTTTCTTTCATTTCCTCCAAATCCCCAAAATCAAACTCTCAGAGCCAGTAATTTTAGGGTTTCTTCCAAAACCCCAAACCCTAGGGTTTTAGCAATATCTCTGTGTCTCTCTTTGATTTTCGCTGTTTGGTGTTTCTGCGCTGTTGATTGGGTGTGCCCATGGCGTCGGAAACCCTAGAGGAGAAGAAGCCCGAGGACGAAGCTCCTCCTGCTGAGGGAGACAAAGCGGAGGTCAAGCCCGAAGCAGAGGAAGCTAAGGAAGAGAGCAAAGAAGAAGAAGAAGGAGAGGGAAAAGCCAAGAAAGAGCAAGAAGCTCCTGCTGAGAAAGAAGAAGAGCCCAAAGAAAAAGACGTTGAGGTTAAAGGCGAAGAAGAAAGCAAGGAGGAGAAGGAAGGCGAGGTGAGCAAGAAAGGGAAGAGAGGTCGGAGGGGGGGTTCGAAGAAGGACCAGAGCGAGCTGAGGAAGAAGAAGAAGCCGAGCGAGGAGTCAGCCGAGGAGGAGAGGAAGGAACCGGTTACGCCGGCAAGCGAGAGGCCGACGAGGGAGAGGAAAACGGTCGAAAGGTACTCAGTGCCGTCGTCCGGAAGGTCTGCAAGGTCTTCGGCGAGCAAAGTGTTGTCGATTGAGAAGGTATGGAGTGTAAAGTTGCAGTCTTTATGACACATTTTGATATGCTCTTGATTGATTTTTTGGGTTTGTGGGTTTGCAGGGTCGTGGTACGCAGCTTAAGGAAATTCCTAATGGTATGTTCTGGTTGCTTTCTTGGAGTGTTGAGCTTCTAATTGTTGTTGGGTGGTGTAGTTTTATGGTATTTGTGGTTGATGGATTGGGAAAGTTTATGACTTGGTGAAGCGGGTAGTTCTTTAAAACTTGAAAGATGAAAATGCCGCTATTATATTGGCCTCCATGGATAATTTAATTGGCGCTATTAAAAGGAGTTAGCCGAGATTTTATTTTAGAATTATACTTGGCCCCCATAGATAAACATTCTAGTTCTGTCCCTGGCTGCATATGTTGCATGCCTGTTGCTCTCATAAATTTATATGAATTTGGGGGCATGGGTAGGACCAGATATTTGAAATTCAAAATCTTTTTGCAAATAGTGCAAGTCTTGTGGCTTTTAGTGTGCTTCATCAGATATAGTGCTCTTATTTTTTATTTTCTAAAGCTTAAAACTATACTATTGCATAAATTCTCAGCATACAACTGCATGCCAACCTTGGAAGAATAGGGTAATCTTGGTTTGCAAGGGATAAATTATCACACGGACTTCATAGTGCTAAATGTGGAGTTGTAGTATACTACATCCTTTATGTGTAGTAGCACTTTAATTTTATATCTAGCATTGATACAAAAATTATATCATATTAATTATTATTTATCAACACAAAGTAGTATGAAGGTAAACCTTAATTTGAAAGTACTTATAAAAAAACAATTTTTAATAGGTGAAACTAGGGCAATTATGCTTTTATCTTCACTGCTTTTGTGTGGGTAAGAAATATTAGAGATTGATTCAGTTGCTGAGGGAAATCGAGCTGTTATCATGCCTTTAATGGTTACTGTTAGATAGTGCAAGCAGATCTATGTATATTGCCTTATTCTTCTTCCTGACTCACTTTTCTGTTTCTCAGGGAGTTCTCCCCCCCCCCCCTCTCCCTCCCTCCTAATGGTAATAGAAAAATAATTGCAGAGATTCATAACAATAGGATCTCAGAATCGGCTGGACAAGTTTCACGGACACACCACTCAATATTCCTTTTAGGTGTGGAGGTTTTATGGTGTCATCATAGTAGTTTTATGTCTTGGAAGATCTCTACAGAGGAGATGGTTTTCGTTTGTAGGGTCATACAGTGCCACACGTTGTAGGCTATATAGACTATTAAAAAATTAATTAGGTTATTGTAATCTATCAATGGGAATTGGAAGATAGTTCACTTGGTATGTTCTGTCCTTCCTAACACTAAGAATCATAATTCACATCTAATCTCTTTCCGTACTCATAATACACTTCATCATAACCACTCTGTTTGAATGGGGTCCTCCATGGTAACAAAAACTGTCACTAGGCTAGGGCCTTCGTTGCTATAATCCTTAACTTGCGGCTGGGGTGCAGCAGTGCAGTGGCTGCACTAAACTTATGTTATAAAAAAGTCATATTGAGAATGTATTTGTCAATTTAAGTGCACCAGTGAATAATCCAAGTGAAGCTAGGAAAGAGAAGTTTGTTTTTCTTTTCCCTTTTTAGGGGGTTGCTATTTGATAGAATATAAAAGAGAGTTTATTGTATTTTATGATTTTCTATTTCATTGTAAAACATTATTTTTGTCAACAAAAAAAAAATGCTAGTGATTCTTTCATTCATCAATGGAAAAACTATTGAGGCATTATAGCCTGAGGGAATGTCAGATGAACGATTACAATTTGGTAATCTAAATATGTGAGGTACTTTCTTTTGGAGTCTTAAATACCTGAATATGTGAGGATTTTTTGTTTTGTTTTGAGTCTTAATACTATGCCCTTGGGATTGGAGAATGCAGTGAGTAAATGCGAAGAATAATGAACTGAAGGCAGGTGTTATATTCATTATTGTTCTTAAGAAATTGTTATTTTTTTGTTTAATTTCATACGGCTCTGACATATCCAAGAATTATCCAAGAATTTTCTGCATGTTGAGAGGAAGAGGTTGTCAGCTATTGTTGTTCACAGATTACTATGCTTTGGGGCATGTAATTTACTTCTATTCAACTTTTTTGTTACAGAAGCCTGGCCTTTTTTTTTGTCTGATATTGTAAACTGTTTCAGTGGCTTTCAAGTTGTCCAAGAGAAAAACTGATGACAACCTGCAAATACTTCATACAATACTTTTTGGGAGGAAAGCTAAGGTGACCAACCAATATGTTTCTTGGTTTGGTTGTTTTGGTTTGTCATTCATCAGATGGTTGTTACCGGATTTTCTTTTGAGGTGTTAATTGTTGGCGTTGTTTTCTAGGCACAAATTTTGAAGAGAAATATAAGCCAGTTCTCAGGATACGTGTGGACGGAGAACGAGGTATTTTCTGTTTCATGCTGACATAATACTTGTTTCATCGTTCTTGCTGATTTCTGATTTACAATCTTCTTCTTGCTTTTTGATGCATAAAATCTTGTATATCTGTGCATATAGTTTTATGTTAATTTAGTACTGAGAAACTGGGCTTTTATTTGTTCTACTGCAGGAAAAGCAGAGGGCAAGGGTGAAGGAGAAGATCGACAAGTGTGTTAAGGAAAAATTGATGGATTTCTGCGACGTGCTTAATATTCCAATAAGTAGGTCTGGTGTGAAGAAGGTAAGTTGTGATTGAATGATACTTGTAACTGTATCTTACAATTTATCAGTTGCCTATCATTTTATTAGCTTGTCTGTGATTTCAGGAAGAACTCTCTGTGAAGTTACTGGAGTTTTTGGAATCCCCCCATGTGACAACTGACATTTTGCTTGCTGATAAGGAGCAGGTTTATTTTACATCATTGCTTTGTGTAGTATTGAACACTAGGTGATGTTAAGTAGCGATGGTAAGGTTGCTGAGTCTTGTTTCTGATATGAATTTCAGAAAGGTCAAAAGCGTAAGAGGAAGGTCACACCGAGCAAAACTGCTAGCTCTGGAGAAGCATCTGCAGAAGCAGAACCCAAGGTTTGTCTTCTTTTACTAGAATTCTACTCAACTTTTTAGTTGCTACATCTTAATGCTAGAACTTTAAATGGAGATATTTTTCTTTAATTCACTTATATCTGCTAAACACTTCTATTTCTGTGACCCTCTGTATTAATCATTATTTGATATGGTTGCTGTGGATATCTCACTTTAATAAAGGGAACGTCTAGTTTTTATGTGGTGACAATTTGCTGCTCATTTTATGATCAATATCTTGAGATTGCCATCTATAGTTGATAAGTTTGAACGTTTGGTTAATCAAAGAAAAGAGGAATCTTTTATAATACTGTTCTGCCAGGGGTTATACTTCTATGAATCATTTAGTGCAGCATTAAGTTTTCAAAGTAAAGAAGTTTGTTATGTTGTTTATGTGCGCCCAAGTTCCCTTTTGCTGTTAATTTTACCTTTAAGAGCGGGAATTCTCAACAAAATACGGTATGTTGGTGTAGGAGAGATTTAATTAATCGAAACACAAGGTGAGTGGGATGCCCTTCACTCTTAAATGGATTAGGGTGATCACTGATGGTCATGTCTCTATTGGCTACGTATTTGCTGCACTGTTTGTCCCCTTCATGCATTTGAAGTTAGGTGGAGACCACACTATTGGTTGACATTTTTCAATAAGATGTGTATGAATATTGAAGACACAGATAAAGAGGTTGTATGATTTTATTTTCTTATATGGTGTTGTATATTGTTTTGGTTGAAATGTGCAAAGAGGAAAGCAAATGCGTCTTAAGAAATGGGATCTTGGCACTGTATGAAGGTGTATAACATTACATGCTGCTATTTTTAGGAGAGTAATTGGGTGTGTGCTTTGCCTTTGATTGAGTTCTCTCTCTCTCTCTCTCAGCAATATGTATATGTATCCAACTTCTTTCTCCCTGAAAGAGACACCCCAAAAAAGGGAAAAGAGAATTAATTTATAATTCAGCTCATTGCATTGTACTTGATGATTTAGTTTGGTTTTATAACTTTTCCAGATTCTCATGAATAAGTGTTCACGACCGAGGATATTCTGCCAAGGCACTTAATGTAATTGATGATTGATGTAGTTTCTCTCTCTCTGTTAACCTTTATTTTTAATGGGTATCTTGTGTGCATGTCTATGCCTGTCTATCTCATTGCATGTTCTTGTCATTTGCTTTCTCCCATTTTGCCTTTAGAAACAGAAACAAACACCTCAAGTTGCAAAACAGCAAAAACAGTCATCTGAAGTTGAGGAAGAAGAAGACGTTGATGATAAAGTTGAATCTTCTGATGCAAAAGATGAATCTCATGACGATGATGACAATGAAACAATGCCAAATGAAGAAAGTGACCATGAAGAAAGTAGATCGGAGGAAGAAGAAGATAAACAAAAGGAGCAGATGTCAAAAAGCTCATCCAAAAAAGTTCAGAAGGATGGTTCTGTGAAAAAAGTGAAAGAGAAACCCATACCTGTCAAAAAGGCTACCCCCGCCAAAACTGTGAAAACTACTGCAAAATCTACAAAAAAAGCATCTAGTTCAACTTCGAAAAGAGGTGCTAGTGATGCTGATGGAACATCTGGCTCACATTCAAAGCCAAAGGGATCGACATCTAAAAAACAGAAAGTTGAAAAGGGAAGCCAGAAAGACGTTAAAGAGAAAGATACGAGTAAGAAACAGCGAACCAAGACTCCAGCCAAGGTCTCAAGCAAGGATCAAGGTTCGTTGCCCCCCTCCCTCACAAAATAAATGCTTGTTTTAATCCTCCAATGACTCTTATACATGGTTTTTGACACTTCAAAATTCTAATTTTGTTTAAAAACTTTTTTATTTTTTATTTTTATGAATTCTAGCTGTGGCTTGACGGTTTTTGTTCATATATTACTATTTGGGATTTTATCCACATCTTATAGCTGTATACTTTTTTGGGCAGATATGATCTATCAGAATTAATTTGTATTTATTTAAGAAAATCACAAGTCCCAGGAAAAAAATGGTTATTGTGAATTTTGGTTTTTTATTCAGTAAACTATGATGGTTTGAATGATTGAAGGTCAATGAGCAGATAATTTTTTTTTTAATAAATGCATCGTATCCTAGGACTAATTTCATTCCTTTGTGTTCAAAAAGCTTCCATAATTGATAGAACCTCTCACCTTCTGTTTTTCAAATTTGTCCTGGAACTAGGAAAGGGCCAAACTAGGAAGAAGGCAAAGGCAGAACCCAGCAGAGAGGAGATGCATGCTGTAGTTGTTGAAATTCTGAAGGAAGTGGACTTCAATACTGTAAGTAGCGCTTTTATGTAGCATCACATAGATTGATTTGTTTAAGTTTTGTCAAGTCATTCTAAAATATACTGTGTCACATGCAGGCTACTCTATCTGATATTCTCAGGCTACTTGGTATGGTTAGCTTTCGATTAATTTTGCCCCTCCTAAACCATAACAATAGTTTTTTTTTTTTTTTTCCCGTTTAACTTGGCTGACTTTGTTAATTGTGAATGTAACTTTTAGGTACCCACTTTGGTGTTGATTTAATGCATAGAAAGGCTGAGGTGAAGAAAATAATTACAGATGTGATAAATAACATGACTGATGAGGAAGAAGAAGGAGAGGAGGCTGAGGAGAATGCTGAGGCTGGTGATGATGCGGACAAAGATGGAGACAAGGATGAGGATGCTTAGTTTATTGGACTGGGCCAGAAAAAATTCTCTGGCGTTTGCATAATATTTGAGGCATGTAGTGCATTCTTCAGGTAGATCATCTTTCTACTGTGGGGATCCTTCAGTTTCTATGATTGACAAACTACAGTTGATGTCTAGATCTCGTGACCTTTTCCATATACATGTAGCCAACTGGGTTTCTTTGTACCATATAAATTAACCTCTCTTGTACTGATGATCTGTCTGAACTTTTATGTTTTTTTTTGTTTTTTTTGGTAGTTTCTCTTTCCTTCCGTAAAAATTGTGTTCTGACTTTTGACCTTTATCCTCTATAAATGTCTAGTGAATGGCTCATCCTGAGAATTCCCAAAATAATGTCAGTGTTTTAGCAGGAATGCTTCTGGAAACCACATGTTTGCTGTGCTGTAGATTACTTCAAGCACCTTATCAAATTGTATTCCGAAACTAGAAGAAAAATGCCGTTTCATATGAATACGAAACTGCAGATATTCTGTTTGTAACACACTAACAGGTTTCAGGTGAAGTTTTGTTTAGGGAAATTATGTTATGACCTTTCATATTTTTGTGCTTTTTTGACATCGAGACTTCATTTTTCAATTTTAATGAAATCAAGGCCCATGTTTTAGGCATTTGTAAACCAAAAGCCTTATTAAGTGTTTTTGTCAAATTGTTGATAAAAATGGAATGAAAATACAATTATGCCCTTAAAGTAAAAAATAAAATAAAAAGGATAGGTGGCTCCTTAGCCGCTTTGGTTTTTTTTTTTTTTTTTTTTTTTTTTTAAATAAAAAAAGAGAGTAGTATAATAGTATTTTAATATTATTTATTTGGTGGAAAACATTTATTGGTCTTGGTTTATAGATTCTTAAAGCTCAGGTCTCTCGATTTTATTAAATTGAAAATTGAGATCTCAATGTTAAAAAACCCGAAAACATGAGGGTTTGTAGTGGACGGAAAAATTTCTTACAAACCGGTTTGTAGATAATTTCGTGCAACTCACGTATAAGAGTGACGTGTTTTTTAAAGATGTGAGAAGTATATGTTTTTCTATCAATATTATTAAAATAGCATGTGAGAAGGACATTATATTAAGACGTGTTTTTCACATGTCAATCTTATATGTGGGTTGTATGAAATTTTCTACAAACCAATTTGTAAGAAATTTCTATCCGTTTGTAATATAAGTTCCCTTCTGTTCGTCTTCCATAGCAAAAGGGTTCTCAACAAGTTTTTAATATGATTGTTGTGTTATTAGTGCATGCATTGGATGAAGTGAAATATTTGATGGTGATGAGATCAGAAAACTCAATTTAGTATGCAGTAGTCATTCCTTTTTTACAACTGAAATTTAGGTGTTATTTTGGAATGGCCGAAACTCATATTGATAGGTGGATGAACGCGAGCTTGTGTGAAGTTAATGACGTTATCTTCTCCTTTTTATTGGTTTTGAGGCTTGATTTTGAGCCTGCTTGCTATTTGGCCTGAATTTTGAATCATTGAGGATATTTCCACGATTCCACCGCTCCACAAGTTTTTCAAGTTCCATACTTATCTACTCTCTTATTTCTCTGGGTTAATGTGATAGGTTTCATTGGTACTTAAATTAGATATTGTTAAAAAAATTAAATTCAAGGGCTTCATCAGCCCAGTGAAATGAGATATAACTACGCATTGAACTTTATGTGAGATGATTTATTTGATTGCAACAAAATATTAAGTGAAATATTTTGTTTTATTTTGTATTAAAAAAAAAAAGATTTTTTATTTTTATTTTGCTCTTTATTTTTTTTGAATGTTCAGATTTATATTATATGAGTTTTATTTATATTCAAAAATATCAAACCAACAATATTACACATTTCTACTAATTTTCTATTAATGCTTTAATAATCAGAATCTAAGTTTTCTTTTTGCTATTCTTTTTTTTTTTATGCTTCTTTTCATTTTAAATTAAATGTATGGAAACAAATATTTGAACATGTTTTAATTTGATTTAACATGTTCGGTAATGTACTAATCTATAACTTTTAATATGATATATTATTTTACTTGCATTTTTCAACCTATAATGAAAAATACGACATAAATGCATACAGTAAATTAGGTGATCTAAGTTAGTTTGTGTGAAAAAAATTATTTGGTTCGGGTAGAGTTATGAAGTGGTTAGACATTGGAGAATTGATAGAGATGGGACATTAATCGTCCTCTTTTCACCTTTTAATATTAAAAAAAGCAATTTCAATAAAAATAATAAAAAAAACAACACAAAAGTGTATTTTTATTTTTGAAATTATTTTTTTAATATTAAAAGGGAGAGAGGAGACGGTTAAACGTCCCTTCTCTATCCATTCTCTATACATTGATTATAAATTGTGTGGGTGGACAAGAGATTGCACCAAACAGTATAAAGACGGTGGTTGATGAATGTCTAAATAGAAAGAGGTTTTTGGAATGGCCGACATCAATCAAATTTGTGTTATGGAAAGTGACACGAGAGAATTAATGATACAACTTTTTTCTTTTTCTTTTTCATTATTTCTGTTGTTTACTATTAATCTAATCCAAAAGATTTTCATGGGTAGATTGGCGCAGGTTATAGGCTACTTCTTCATTTTGAGGTTGGAAAATATCTTGTGAATTCCATATAATTTGAATATAAATTAGCGTTGGGCACTTGGGTTCAATCCAAGTTGCGAGTACATTAATATATACAGATTTACAATCTTGATGATCAACTGGTAGATATGCGTAGTTTTCTAGCTGAGAGTCAATGAATGTCTGTGTCTTCATTACTCTCAGTCCCGACTCCCTCATCTATAATAGATATCCATCCTTTTCTAGAATAGAAAAATGAATCCCCCGGCCCGGCATTGCTCTCGGTTATCCGGAGATACGTTCGCGTGGTTGACGTGTTAAATGTTAATGTGACCATGCGAGTTTGCAATGAGGTTGTAGTTAGGGTCGGCTTAATGCCTAAGTAAATTAGACAATAGCCTAAGGCCCTAGATAATGAAAACATTATTATTATTATTATTTATATATATAAAAAAAAATTAAAACCCCAATTTTGACAAAACGAAAAATTATGTTATGACAAAAAAGTTAGTCACTGTACTTAATTAAGGCCTTAATTACAGTAAAAAATAAATATAAAGAATTGAATTCCAAGATATTAAAGAGGAAAAGAAAGAAAAATTAAAAGTTTATATTAATTGAACCCTTAAAAAGTTACTAAACTCATAATTTCATATGAACTTAAAATCAACATTTTGATTAAGTTCGTTCATTAAAATAATTTTTAGAATAAAGTAAACTTCATTTTGCGCAAATTAAATTATATATAAAAAGAATTATATGTAACTCAATGCAAAATATGACATGTTGAAATTAAATGTCTCCTAACATAATTGAATTTTGCAAGTTGTTTGGAAAAAAAAAAAAAAAAATTCAACTTTAAAAATAAAAAGGGTCCACCTAAATTTGTTGTCGGCCTTTGTCCTCAAAATTTATAAAGCCAGCCCCGGTTGTAGTAAAAGCTGTAGTAAAACCCCATCATTAAGGCGAACTTTGTGTTGAGAGAAAGAAAATCCATTCAAATAATTTACCCTCTATCTCTCATATTCTTCATCCGACCTGATCAGCCAATATATATATATATATATATATATATATATAATATATATATATACATTACAAATTTTTTATAAACTGACATGATAATCGACACGAATCCCAATATTAAGGCGAATTTTGTGTTGAGATATTAATGTATGTATGTGTAAAACCTCAAATTAAGGCAAACATTGTGTTAAGATATAGAAAACCCATTCAAATCATATACCCTCATGCTAGTAAAAGTTTGATTGAAATGTTTCAGCGAACTGGGCATAACTTCGTATTTAATATGGACAACTGGAAATGTTTGTTCCTTCTTGAGTAAACTGCGAGGCCTATCAGACCAAGAGAATGGAAAATAAAGACGAGAAGTCAGGGATCACTCCCACCCACCCTATGTTTTTTCTTGATAAAATATCCCATTTTGAAACGTACATTAATGTTTAATTTATCATTTTGCTGAATCTTCTACGCAAAAATTATATTTGTCCAGCCCACGGCACACAGATTTTGTCCTTTGACAGTTTGGTTTAACCCTTTCAAAACTGGGCAATTTAAAAAAATAACAATTTCAAAACACAATTAATGGAGACTTGACTTTTAAAACTAGTCTAAGAACTTGGCAAAATCTGTTATTCGGCCTTTAAAATCATGTTTTTTCGTGTTTTAAAACCATCATTATTTTTTTCAAATTTACTCTCAAATTAAATTCTTTTCGTACAAATTGGCTCTGGCCGTCCTTTTCAATAAAAAAAAGTAGGCCAAGTAACAAAGTTTTGGACGCCAAACTCCACCAAACAACTGCACTAGCTCTCCTCTCTCTCTCTCACGCTAGACTCCTTGGCTGGTAATGTTTTGGTTCACTGGCAAGTAGCCTACCACAACCCATATGACCTTAACACAATATGCCTAGAAAGAAAAAAAATCCAAAATAAGATTCAAAGAAACTGCCCTCTCTCTTGATAAGGCTTCTCCTTTAAAACATTTTTTGCATATGAACTTTCTCCAATTATCCATTACCACCTGTCCCTTTTATGCTGCAACCTATTGTTTACCCAAACTATCAATTTGTCAAATTCTTGGCCCACTTCTTTCTATATAATCCCTCTACCCACACAATTAAAAGGAAAAAAAGACAACTGATCAAGTTCATTCCAAATCTGTTCTTCTCACATCAAATATTCCTGTACCAGAGGTAATTCAAGAATATTTTGCAGTTCCCTTCTGTCTTTTCAGACAAGTTTGGCTTTCTGTACTGGCTATATATATATATAACTCATTGCTTGTAATGTCACACAATCATATGACCCATAGTGGGTTATGTTCCTTGATTAGCAATTTGCTCATGTTGTTTTTTTTTTTTTTCTTGATATGTTACATATATATACCTAGTGGATTATGTTCTTAATTATGAGGGCTTATACTATCATATCATAACCTTTTTTTTGGTGGGGGGGATTGTTTTGGTCAGGTTTAGGATCTAAAAGGGTGCTTCTGATGGAGAAAGTCAGTAATAACTCCTGTGAACTGAGTGTGAAGCACGAAGAGCCAACTCTGGTTCCTCCTGCACAGAAAACTGTGAAGGGTCCTTACATTCTATCGAACCTTGACCAGAACATTGCAGTTCCAGTTCGTACTATTTACTGCTTTAAATCTGATTCAAAAGGCAATAAGGACGCTGTGAAAGTCATCAAGGATGCCTTGTCAAAGGTTCTTGTTCACTACTATCCACTCGCAGGAAGGCTGACAATCAGCCCAGAAGGAAAGCTTATGGTGAACTGCACAGGGGAGGGTGCTGTTTTTGTTGGGGCAAAAGCAGACTGTGCGCTAGAGGAGATAGGAGACATAACAAAGCCTGATCCGATCACTCTTGGAAAGCTGGTTTATGACATTCCTGGCGCAAGAACCATACTTGAGATTCCTCCTCTGGTGGCTCAGGTTTGAGGATCTCATGTCTCATTATTTACATCTATGATATATATATCACATTGAAGGAGGTACTCCTGTATGGAAAATTCAAGGTCAAACTAACAAAACTGATATCTCTTGTATTTCACTTGTATAGATTTTCTAACTATTTAAGCAGTCTAACACAATTAGAGCATCCTCATAGAGCTCGGTAGTTCAAACTTTTCACCAAATTTTGCTTAAACTTCTCAAAATCTCTCGTGCATCAAACTCTTCATTCTTTCACCAAAATGGATCTTGTCAGATTCTATCACCAAATTTAACGCTCAAAATCTATACGCCATTCTTTTTTTTTTTTTTTTTCTTTTTTTTTTATTGTTTTATCTCATTCTCGCGCCTTCTTCCCATCTTCACTGTCATCTCCCTCTGGCCTTCCTCCCTTTCTTCACGCCCAAGCCCAAGATTTTGTTTTCCACACCTGGCAGAACCCTCGGCACCCATGGCTTCCTCAGCAACAACGGCGCCGGCGTGTCGTGCATCCAGAGAGAGACCGGCGCCAGAATCCACTGCGAGGCAGCGGCGCCCGGATCCGACCACCGGATCGTCCTCCTCGTCGGATCTGCGTTGAAAGCCGAGCTAGGTTTCTAGCTCCTCGTCATCGTCTTCGGAGAAAATCCCTTTTTTCTAGCTCCTCGTCGTCGGATCCGGGTTTCTAGCTCCTCTTCCCTCTGAAATTGGTAGAAAATCCGAGCTCCTCATCCCTCTGAAAGTCGTCCGATCTGGGTTGCCTTCAAATTGGTAGAAAAATAATTTTTTTTTTGGTGATTGTTGTGCTTTGGGATTTGATTTAAGAGAGTGGGATGAAAATTGGTAGAAAATCCTGCAACTTGATTTGAAGTTTTTGATTACGTGGGTAGCCGACTGTGGTGAAAGTGTTTTTGTTTGGAAAATTTGATGTTCATACAGTTAAATTGGTTAGTGTTCAAACTAATAAAAAATAATTTATAATTAAAATAGAGAAATGTTTAGAGAGTTTGATGTAGGAAGTGTTTCAAAAGTGAGATAAAATCAAAAAAGTAGATTGTTTAGGTTAAATTTGGAGAAAATTTTGGAGAGTTTGATGAAGATGCTCTATGAAGGAACATAAACAATTGGGGGTGTTTTTTATTTGAAAAAGTATTACGATGTGACGTAAAGGTAAAAAATAGTTTTTTTTTTTTCTTTTGAAGAATATTTTTTATTATTTGAGAACAAAAAACAAAGCCGTTAACAAACGGTTGCCGAACTGGAAAAAAAAGGGGTTGGAATTGAGTTGTATTTTCCATACCATTATTTGGCTATTTGAATAAAGGTGGATCACAGTGTTCAATTCAAAGTAGGTGGTTGTAATGCTATTTAGTAGACTATTATACGACTGTCATACAAATGAGATGATGTGGCAGTATTTTTTTTTTAGAAGTGTTGATTTTTTACTGTTACGTCATCTCAATTATATAGCAATTATATAAGTCTACTAAATAGCATTACTCTTAAATTTATATAATCTACTGTAATTAATTTTTTTTTTATCTAATAGTGCAATTTATTGAATGAAAAGAAAATGGAAATCAGACAGAACACTTGGCTCTGCTTCTTTCCTTCTTTCTCTTCTCCTCTTTGCTAACTTGAAACAAACATCCCGTTTTAAGACTTGTATTGCTAATTTAATCGTCCAGGTGACAAATTTCAAATGTGGAGGTTTTGTTCTTGGGTTATGCTTGAACCATTGTATGTTTGATGGAATTGGTGCCATGGAATTCGTGAACTCATGGGGTGAAACTGCAAGAGGCTTGCCCCTTAAAGTCCCTCCATTTCTCGACCGAAGCATATTCGAAGCCCGAAAACCACCTCGTATAGAGTTTCAGCACCAGGAATTTGCTCAGATTGAAGATATATCAGAAACCTTATATAAAGAAGAAATGCTTTATAGTACATTCTGTTTTGACCCTGAGAAGCTTGAACTGCTCAAGAAAAAAGCTAAGGAAGATGGGGTTCTGGAGAAGTGCACAACATTTGAAGCCCTCACAGCTTTTGTCTGGAGAGCTCGAACTCGGGCATTAGGGATGAAGCCCGAGCAACAGACAAAGCTTCTCTTTGCTGTTGATGGGCGGCCAAGATTTGAGCCATCAATACCAAAGGGGTACTCTGGAAATGCGATTGTGTTAACGAATTCGATATGCAGTGCAGGTGAGTTACTGGAGAACCCACTGTCCTTTGCAGTTGGACTAGTTCAGAAGGCAGTTAATATGGTTACAGATAGCTATATGAGATCAGCCATAGACTATTTCGAAGTAACAAGAGCTAGGCCTTCTCTTGCAGCAACCCTACTGGTCACAACTTGGTCTAGGCTATCTTTCCACACGACTGATTTTGGATGGGGAGATCCTATTTTTTCTGGGCCCGTGACTTTGCCTGAGAAGGAAGTAATTCTGTTCCTATCTCATGGGAAAGAGAGAAAAAGCATAAATGTTCTTCTGGGTTTGCCGGCTTCTGCCATGAAAATCTTTGAAGAACTGATGCAGATTTGATGGTATATTCCTGGGTTTAATTCTTTACTGAAGCATTTGTTATAGTTTGTGGTGTATTCCAGGAGATAAAAATGTAGTCCAGTTTAGTTCAAATAGTGACCACTGGATTGCTCTATTTAATTTGGAACAGAAAGGTTGTAGAAGGGCAAATTTATCTCATTTGTATCTATGGAAGTTCCCATGTTTGGGGTATCAAGTTCAGAGTCAATAATTCATTTGGAGGTCTGTGAAATTGTGAATCAGTTGTTAATTAGTTTATTAAGTTTGTTTGATCTCTTTGAAAAACATGTTTTTCTACCTAAAATAGCCTATAATTGTCGATACCTAAAGAAAAATTACATTTATATTTATTGTGCACAACAACTACACTCATACAAGACACATTGGGGTGGGATCCAGTGTGTGAACCCCACTCTAATATATCTTGTGTGAATGCAGTTGTTGTGAAGATGACGGGTAAGTATCGTATGGATATTCATCGTGTTAACAACGCATTCTTAAAACTCTTCACAGATATGAGATAGCGAGATATCAGCAAGCCACTTATTTTTAGCTTATTTTCAAATTATAAATGTACAACTACTTCCCACCTTCTGGGCCCACATTTGAGCTTATTCTTATTCCTTCATTCTTCGTCATCTTCTTGTCATTCAATTTCTGAAACAGAGAAAATCCTGCCCCACTTTTTCTTGAGACGTACGTCTCTCTCTCTCATAAGTGCTGTAGTTCTAGTAGTTGGAAGTTCATGACTAGCCTGAAAAGGTCGGACTTTCACTCGGAAAATTTCTGGGGATCGGGCTTACGAGCAGTTAATAAAATAACAGGTGAAAATTTGGACTTGGACGGTCAAGATTTAATTTACTTAGACGTGCCGGAGAAAATGAACGCCCAGTACAAAAAAAAAAACTGAGGCAATTTTCGCATTGCTTTTGTATATTCCAGTAAACAACAAACACAACTCAACTAAGAAGTACTCTAGATGCAATACTCATGTATTTTTCTAATGGTTTTCTGTGAATTATGAATGGAAATATGGATTGAATTGAAGAATTAAGAATGGAAGATATGAATGAACTGATATTGAAATAGGGAGACTGGTTCGAGCCCAATCATAAGCTCCAAAATGTAAAAGGTTACAAAATGATTTCATATATTTTCGTACTCACTTCTAGAAAGCCCACTTATATAGCATTATAATTGCTGGGCCTGGCCCACTTATTGGACGCCGACTCTAGCTGTCCCTCTAACGACCAAGTTTAGCTGGCCTAACAGATTACAAGTGGCTCAACTAATTACAGTTAGCCTAACAATTTCTATCACACGTGTGTTTATTACTTCGTCACAACAACACATGTTCTCTTATTTTTCTTATGTACACACCCTTTATATTTCTTCTTAGTTTTTCTAGTTTGTTATCACTAAAACTAGTGATCATTACACTAGATTCACCTAAAAGAGAAAGATAAAACACAAAAGACATTTCTTAAAAAAACTTGTTTATTTATTTATTATTATTATTTTTGAACAAATAGCATGTGCTATCATTGATTCTGGAAAGCCCGAAGGCATATAACTTGAAAATAGAGGGACATACCCCCCACACACTTTAAGCCAGAAGGATCCGACTTAAAAAACAGCTACATAGGCAGAATCATAAATCTCACTAGAATTACATTTAAGCCTCATTACAATAAAAATTCCAATAACATTTGAGCCATACATAAGCAGACTGTACATAGAAACAAAAGAATACACAAACACACATCTAACAGAAAATCAGCCAAAGCCGGCAGTAGAGTCATTGTCATTGCCAGAGCCCGGCACGTGTACGGCACGCGCCACGGAGCTTCCCAAACATTAAATTGGCCTCATTGTCTCCCGGCACCACCTTTGTAGGGCGAAAAAAGACAGAGCGTGACCGTCACGCGCAATTCAAGAAGAAAATCTCTCTGGCGCGTGACGGTCATGCGTCGGTCACCAGTAACCCCCATGGCCGCTGCAAACGACGGTAGGATCAGAAAACCACGGTGAACCCATTTGAGTGGCACATGTCTCTCAGAAGCCGATGGAAAAGCGAAGATCTAGCATCAAAAAATAAAGGAAAAATGAAGACCAGCCAAACGCTCCACCGGCGACACGAATGATAACAAGTTCCCCACTGAACGTCTCAAGATGAACCTTCCTGTTAGAGAACGACTAGAAGAAAAAACAAAGCAAAATAAAACAAACTCCATAACTTTAAAAATGAGGAAAAACACAGCCACCACCAGATCTAGTCGGGGGGAACAAAAGCTCCACAACCCTAATGGTTGAGAGAAAATTAACCCCATTGAAACAAGCCAGGGGGAACAAAAAACACGCTAGCTCACAAGGAGCCAGAGAGAAATCACCACTGGGAGGGGAGGCCACCCCCTCCCGATGAAAACCATGCTCACAAGAAAGGGGCTCTAGAGGAGAGAGAGAGAGTTTTGGTTCCTTAACTTATGTAGGTTTGAAAAAAGACCATAAAAAAAAAAAAAAAAACTTGTTTATTGGATACATAGTTCAATGGGGAAAGGAGCTTCTTCGAGATAATTCCTTTTTGCTTGTGTTTCTAATTCCGTTTTTTTATTTTTTTTATTTTTTTTATTTGCTGTTCAAATTTTGGAATTCATCTTCAAAATTTTCATTAATTTCATCAATTCATTAATTCATCTTTAAAATTTTCAGATCTAAACAATGACTCTGGTCCAATGGCTTTACTACGGACATCGTTTTCTTTGAAACGGAATTGAAAGAATATATATATATATATATATATATTTTTTTTTATTTCAATTTATAAAATTGACATTTAGTTTTTAATACATGATAAACACAATTTTTTTTTTAAATAATATTAATAGAGTTTGGAGAAAATTTTATGGTATAGCAGACTTTTCAAGTACCTTCTGTGGGCGTTGGTACGTTGTAACAATAGCCACCTAATTTGTTTAAACATGTATTTTTAAATATGGTGACATTTATACACACGTATTTAAATACAAACCAAAAACAAATTATGTGGCCCTGTTTTTTTTGTTTTTTTTTTTTTTTTTTTATAGAATAGGGGAAAGGGGAAATGGGATGATTCTAGATGTCTAATAATATTGAGATTTTTAAAATTAATTTTAGACTTGTGATTAATTATTATTAAATTTTGATCAAATTATGATTTTAAAAGTCACATGTAATAACTTCTCTTATAAACCATTATCTTTCTTTCATGACTTTTGAAATAAGGTACTCAAACTTTAAAAAATGTCAATTTAGGGTATCCATCTTTCAGTTTTTTTTAATTTCAACCATCCGTTAGAATTTTTTCGTTAAATCCTTTAAAAATTTCTAAAATACCCCTCATTTTTTTTTTTAGGAAAAAAAGAAAGAAAAAATCCAAAGATTTAGGTATTGGTCAGAATTTAACGGAATTTGTAAAAAAATACTCATGCCTGAATGTTTATTTTATTTTTATTTTTTAAAAAAAAAAATAAAATACAGGAGTATTTTGAAAATTTTGATAGGATTTAACGGAAAAGTTCTAAGGAGGGTTGAAATTGAAAAAAATCAAAAGATGGATTACGTTAAATTGATATTTTTTAAAGTTTGTGTATCAAAAGTTATGAAAAATTAAGAGTTATAAGTGAAGTTTTTTCAAAGCCACATATCATGAGTATAACTAGGGGTGGCCAGAGGTCGGGACGGGTCGGGTATTTGCCATTTTGGCACCCGGACCTGCACACTGCGGGTTTTAAAAATCCTACTTGTATTCCGGCTGTAGTGAGCAGTGGGTCTCAAGTTTTGCGAGTCGGATTGAACTCCCGCGGGGTGGGGGGGGAGGTGTTTTGTGCATGGGATTTTTGTAATTTTTTTTCAATTGGTTGGTTGGGCCGCAATGAGCTGGTAAACAAAAACAAGCATAACCCACGTATGATTTGAATCTATTTGCAGTCAACAACAGGCGCCCAACTTGACATCCCACAATTTATGAAAGCTTCAAACCGTAGGCATAGCCATTACAATCGCTAACCACCGCTAGTGTTGAAAAAATCATAATCAAACAAAGTATAAAAAAAATAGCATGGACCAATAAATGTAGAACATAGACGGATTCTAAATTCAAAGCAAGATTGGCTCATCCCAAAAGAAAGATCAAAAATTGAAATTACTTTTTAGAATAATCAACTTCTAGAGAGGGAGGGATAGCAAAGTAAGTAGGTACTTGGGGAAATTAAGAGACAAAACGAAAGCGAATCTGTGGGTAAACTGAAGAACTTAATTTGGGTGTAGAGGGGGTGAGCCGCGCAAGACTTAGGAGTGGGTAGTTTAGGGTTAGGGTGCGGGTACCCAATAGTTTAGAAATTTTATATATGTGACCCGCCCTGCACGGATAGTCTGATTTTGTATCTGAATCCGTGATTTCAAACTTAAAATTCGGACTTCATGTGGCAGGGCGGGTTTTGCCCACTTCTAAATATACTGTCTAGAATTACTATACAAAAGGTACTAGGGTGGGTCCCGGGCGCAAACATATAGACAATTTGGCTTTATATTCTTTTTACATCTGTTACATATCAGAAAGACCAGTGAGAGAGACTCTTTCAACCGGCCATAGAGAAAAAACTCTCAGAAAAAAGATTTGAGAGGAGGAGGGAGCAGATCTGCTTCCTCCTCCTGCTCCCTCCTCTCCATTTTCCTTTCTACTACTTGCTCCTACTCTCCCCCTCCCATTCTGGATTTTTCTTTTGTTTGTAGGTGTTCTCCAACCAGATCACCAATTTTGCATTTTTGCTATGCATCCGTCTATCTACCTCCGTATTATGCCATTCATGAGTTTTCTTCTTCATAGATCTGCTCTCATAGACGATCTATGAGATGTAGTTTAGTCAGGTGTGAGGAGTTATCCCTCACTGTTTGAATAGTTCGGTGTGAGGGTTATCTCTCACGGCCTGAATAGTTTTGTGTAAAGGATTATCTCTCACGACCGGTTTAAATAAATTTTTCTTGGATATTTGGCTACCATTGTCTTAGATTTAGTCTATTTGAAGCAGATTTGCTCTTTAATTATTTTTGTACATGGGTTAGCGAAATATGGAAGTCATAGATATCATTCTATTGTAAGAATTTTGTTTGTATCTATTATAATTTTGTAGAGTTTTATGCTTTGTGATGTAAGAACTTTATATTCGTGATATTTTATTAATAAAATTATAAGATCTAAAAATAAAAAAATAAAAAATAACAAAGGCTTTATTGCTAATTTGAAAAGTCTGCTGTACCCCTATCTCATCGTATATCATTGAGTGGTAGCTGCAATAAGAAAGCTATGTCATTCGAAATTAATGCAATTGTGTAATCCATCGTCATCGAATATTATCTATACCCATGTCAAAAAAAGAAGAAAAAAAAAGAAGAGAATATTATCTATACCATGTGATAAAACATAAAATAAGAAGAAAATGCAATGGGAAAGGATAGAAATTTTAAGATACAAGAGGGTTAAGGTTGTCTAGGTTTAGCCGTTCAGAGGTCAATATTTGTTGGTACACTAAACTGCACATTAATTGTAGTGTCGGGTGAGAATGCATGTAATGGAGATGAAAAGTAAACAAAGAAGTTTGTCAAATGTGTCGGCGGAGATGGAGATACCTTTAATGTTTAAGTTAATAGGAAGAATACACAGAAGAAAAAAGTCGAGAATATTCTGATAGAAATATAATACGTTTATAACTTTTATATAATTTTTGTATAACTCTATTTTAGATTCATATCTCATTCTCATATATCTCTATCCTAGATTCATTGTTGGAAATATTGGGACAATTATGGTAATGGCGGGAAGTAATCCCTTGCTATGCATCTCTTCCTAATTTACTAGTCAAAAATCGTATTTTTTTATTTTAGCAATTCACTTTTTTAAAGCACTCCTAGCAGCCTCACCAAATTTTTTTTTTTTCCATCAAATTGGCGAGGCTACTGAAAATCCATTTTGGATCATTTCAACAAATGAGCTCACCAAAATATATATATATAAAAAAAAAAAAAAAAAACCAATTTTAGTGAGCCTATTAAGAATGCTCTTACAATGCTATGAATTACCAAACGGTGTCGCAGGGTTTTAATCAGTAAACTTTTAGAGCCCATCTGGTGACAGGAAATGCGGACAAGTTTTGGCTTACGAGGAATGCTAGGCATTAAAACACTTGTTTCCAGAATTTAGTTTCAAAACTGATGTGTCACAATTCCATGAAATCTATCATTTTGGGAAGTGTGCCACAATCTCATAAGATTGTGACACATCAGTTTGGAACCAAATTCTAGAAAAAAGTGTTAGAATATTTAGCATTTCTCTTGGCCTATTGGTTGCTTGAGATGAGACAAGAAAAGCATGATCAATTATTTTTTTTCAGTTTTTTTCGTTGTTTTCTTTTTCTGTGTTGGCTGATGAATTAATTTTAAGGGAAGAACAAAAATTGAGAGAACTTAAAACGGGTCAAAAAATTTGATTAGAATCCTCTCAGATTATTTGTCTGAATTTGAGAGAATTCGAATAGGTGATTGTGAGAGACTACTTATAAAACTTACCTAACCAAATAAAAATTAGACTGTCAAAGTACTTATCCAATCAGGTGGGTCATATAAATAGTATCTCACAATCACTTATGAAAAACAAATATTCCATCAATCCTGGTCTTATAAACTCTACAAATCTTTATTCCATTGTTTCAAATTTGACTTGTTCTATTATTTTATTTTACTAACATGATAGTGTCCATTAGTTATTGTTAAAAAAAAATAAAAAAATAAATTCAAGCGTTGATTAACACTGCTATATCAACTAATTAAAATAAAAATAAAATAAAAATGTGATTTCATACAAATAAGGGTGACATATGTTTTTGGTGTTTGATTACAAATTAAATAAAGTAAAACAAAACAAAACAATCCAATACTTATATTAATATATTATTGTGCGAAGGGGTGGGGAGTAAAAGTGAGTAGTTCGAAGCCCAAAATGATTGATCAAATGGGCTACACATGCTTTGATTCATGACAATCATAGCTTGGTGGGGCAATTGCCATTCAGACATGTCCCTTCAAAATGGGCCTTTAGTGGTATGTTTGATTTTAACGATGTACTTATGTATATTTTTTAATAGAAATTATTATATATATATAATTCAAGAGTACGTAGTACTAGGTATTTCTCACCTATTCAAAAGATCAACGCATAATAATTTTATTGATTGAATTGTAAGAACTTTTTACCAATTTAGAATAAAGTTATGCCCTAAGGGGAGTTTTAGTGAGAGAACCTCCTGCTTATCTCTAGAAAAAGAACTCCTTTTTTGTGCTTTTGCTAGCTTCAGCTTCCCTCCCCCCTTTATTTTTCTTCACTACAGCCTCTTCTGAGGCCTTCTCCTCTCAACTCAGAGCTCACCGGTTGTCCCTCGATTTTACGGTATTTTTTGCCATTTTTGGAAGGGTTGTGGGTTGGTTTTTTTGGTTGTAGATCTAAGCTTCCCTCTCCTTTTTTGCATAACATGCGCCTCCCCAGTGGGTTCATCGTCGTACTCCATGTCCTTCGGTGGTCGGCGTGCCCCCAATTGTCCCTGTGCACGGGCGCGTGGTGGTCACGTGCCCAGCAACCGCCTTCACCACTCTTCAGCTAGCAGCAATTTTTGGCGGATCCGGTGTTCTCCTGCCGGAGGCTCTCCTAACCGGACCTCTAATGTTGGTTTTATTTTTTTTCGTTGCAATTTTCCAGCCATCTTCTGTGTCGTCAATGTGGTGTTTTTTTTCTGGCTGTGCAATCTTCTTCACATGCTTTGTTGATGCCAAATCTGTTGTCGGATATTTTTTTCTTTGGTTAGATCCATAGGATGCCTCTTTGATGCTTGGATATTATTGGTTTTTTTTGCTTTTTAGTGTAGATCAGCCATTTTTTAATTTTAGTAGTGGTGCATATTTGTTAAGAGTGACTTCCAATTTATGTTATTGTAATCTTTGGGTGTTTTTAGGTAATTTGCTCCCAAATTAAAAATTAGTTCTAATTTTATGTTTAGAGAGTCTTTATACACCTTAACCGCTATAATTGGACCTTTGGGTCCTTTTTTAAGGAATGCAGGTACTCTTTGTTCCCAAAAAAAAAAAAAAAAAAAAAAAAAAAAAAGAAGAAGAAGAAGAAGAAGAAGAAGAAGAAGAAGAAGAAGAAGAAAGCTCTGCCCATTGCAGCTGTGGTTAATTAATTAATATCTACTTTATTAGAAAAAGTCGAGGGTTCATGTATGCTGTAATTTGATTTACAAGAAGACTTTCAAAGCTAACACTAGTATCAGATATTAAATTAATTGCAATTTCGAGAAGAATTCAATGGAACTTACAAAGGAGTCCTTCCCACAGCCAATTTTTAATAATTTAATAATGCTGCTTCAATTCTAAGATTTCCTAATTTCTATAATCTATTTCGTGGACATTATTTAATGGGAAATGATCAAAATACTCACAATGTATAACAATGGTGTTTGGGTCTCACCCCAATATGTCTTGTTGTTGTACCATTGTTGTACCCCAAGAGTGTAAGTATCATTTCCCTTATTTAATATTATATCGATTAGGATGTCATTAAGAATTCTGATCACGTGTTTTTGGAGCCTATTTATGAATGAATATATATGGAGTTTCATTTAATTTGCTTCTTATCATGGATGTAATTAAGGTTAATATTTCGTTGGAAAACTTTCAAACGTTCTTCTTTATTTTAACTAGTTTTTCAAACAGTCAGTCTTTCACCTAAGAAAAGTCTAGAGCCTCTCTCTCTAAGAAAAGTCTTTCACCTTTGGCCTCTCTTGGCGGTGGAGGCTTTATGCCTCCCTCCCGGTTTTTGTTTTCTTCCTCTTAGCCTTGTTTAACTAAGTGGGTTTTGTTTCCTCTTTGGTTTTCTAGTGGAGGCTAGAATTCCCCAACCATTAGGGTTGTGTGGTGTTTTTGTCTCCCCCGGTTTAAATCCGGTGGTGGTAGTGCCCCTTTTAGCTAGTCTTTTTGGACTATGAGGGTTTTGTTTTGCTATTTTTTCTTTGGTTTATAGCAGGAAAACACCTAGTGAGGTACCAGAGGAGGAGTGGTGCTCCGCTAGTGCCGTCGATGGCAGGATTGGCCGTTCCTCAACGTTTTAAGCATGTCGTGAGGCCAGATCTGTGAAACTCCGATGTCCTCTGATCGACACGCGCCTCTCAGCTTTGGTCGCCGGGGTCATCTGGTCTAGCTGCTGATTACTATGGCTGAAAAGATGGTCAGTATTCGGCGCATAGCCCTCAAGCGCCAGGGTTTATTGTCATTCTGGGATGCGCGCGAGGGCCATGCTCTGTTCCTTTTGCTGTGGTTCGGTGGCGTCCAGTGGCTTTTGGTGGTTGATGTTGGCGGGGTGTCTTCCGAATATGGCATGTGTTACAGGCACCGTTTCGGGGGGTGTTCTTCTTCTCTGTTTGTAGCTCCGTTTGGGTGGTTTTTGTTGCTTGTTGATGTATTGGTTTGAGCCTGACTCAGCTTGGGGTACACACCTAAATGGTGTTGTTCTGTGTACACCGGTTGATGGTGATTTGTACTTATTCTGGATGATTAATGAAAGTTTAACTTTCCCTAAAAATAAACTAGTTTTTCAAGATCCAAATAAACCTTTACTCTTTAGTTTTGCTCATATAGTATCTTTAATTAAATGGACATGTATTGTTTTGCCATAAATAATTAAATAATAGGAAAAATTGTACTTATCACTTCTGATCTTTCATAACTTTTGCAATCACATTCTTAAACTTTAAAAAGTGTCAATTTAATGTATAAATTTTTTAATTATTTTCAATTTCGTCAATCCATTAAAATTTTCCGTTAAATCCTAACGAAAGGGTGTCAAAATTCTTAAATTTTTTCTCATTTTTTTTAGGAAAAGGAAAAAGAAAAAATTGCAGCGATTTAGGGTTGGTCAAGATTTAAATTTAATGGAATTTGAAAAAATATTCATGCTTGAATCTTTAATTTTTTTTTTTTTTATTTTTAATTTTTAAGAAAATGGTATTTTGAAAATTTTGACAAGATTTAACGGAAAATCCTAATAGATGGGTGAAATTGAAAAAAATTGAAATATCGATACACTAAATTAACACTTTTTAAAGTTTAAGAATATGATTACAAAAGTGATGGAAGATATTCAGAAGTTTTTTCTAAATTATATGTATTCTAGTAGTTATTATGATGTGACTTGATCGAATTTAATCAGTTGAATAAAGTGATACAATATTGTTTATTGTACAGCTAGTCACAGCTTCCACGCATTCTTTTAATTAAGGTTTATTTTCTATATTTGTGTTGATTTGTTTTATTAAGTATTTATCATATCTGTCTATTTAATGTTATATCGATTAGGATGTCATTAAGAACTTGATCACGTGTTTTAGGAGCCTATTTATGAATGAATAGAGTTTCATTCGCTTCTTTTTCTCATGGATGTAATTAAGATATATAGAATATATATTTCGTCTTCAAAACTTTCAAACATTCTTCTTTATTTTAACTAGTTTTCCATAAATAATTAAATTATATGTCTTGAATTTAATCAGTTGAATAAAGTGATCGATCATGCATTGTTTATTAATTGTACAGCTTCCACGCTTTCTTTTAATTAAGATATATTTTCTGTATTGTGTTGATTTTTTTTTTTATTAAATATTTATCATATCCGTCTATAATCTAGGATTTGATAATTACTTCTTCACTTCACCTATCCCTTTTTTCTGTAAATAGAATTATTTGTAAAATTAAGATCAAGTCAATAAAATTAAGATGTAGAGCTTTATATATAGGGCACTTCTTGGTGATGGACATAAGCCTAAGGTCAAACCACCCAAAATTCTCGTGTTGTTGATCGATCATCTGCCTTTCTTATATATTTTATATTTTAACATTAATTTATAATAGTATTTTTTATAATTTAACAGTACTGTTGGTTTAATTTACATATAAATTGTAAATTTAGAACACTCACAGTACGTAGTTTATGCGCGCGTTTTAGAGTTGTGTGTAAAATGACTAACTAAAAAGCTTAAAAACATGTCAGTCTGATTCTTTAAACGAAATGAATTTTACATTTGTTGTGAGCTACAGTGTTCTCTAAGCATTGTGAATCAATATTGCATAAGTATTCCATGCATTGATTCACGAAACAATGTGATATATATATATATATATATATATATATATATATATATATATATGTATGTATTTTTTAAAAAATAAGCATGATTTTGCTAGCTAAAACAAACGAAAAGATCGATTACAAGCATATATACATTCCAAACTTATTAACTTGAACTAATTAATTGCGTAAGAGCATCCTCAGTGAGCTCTCCAAATTTTAGTTAAAAAATATATTTGTTATTTTAACTACTATTTTTAACAAACTTCCTACATCAAACTCTTCAAATATTTCTTTATTTCAATGAGATATTAATTTTTTTATAGGTTTTAAGCAATCATTCTTAACAAATGAGGAGAGAGAAAAAGTGACGTAGAATGAGAGATAAATAATTAAATATTCAATAGTTCATGAAATTTGTGAGCCAAATTTGGAGTGAAATTATGACAATAACCAAAATAGAGAAATTATATATAGAGAGTTTGTTAAAGTGATTTTTTTTTTTTGGATTTTTGATAAAAAAAAATTGAAATAGAGAGCTGATCACTAAGGGTGCTCTAACAAGACAGCAACTCATTAACAAACACCTACAGCAAAATTCCATAGCTAGCTTACAAGTTCAACTGCTTGACAAACAAAACACCAGCCAGCAGCCTTTTACATCAAAACTCTTACTAACCGGATCAACTGCAGACAACAACAAAATCTACGTACATGGACATTATATTACAGATTATTACTATCAAAAACCATAACTGACGATCTTTTATTTACATATATATAATTATATATACTTTCTTGAATCCCCCACCTTATTAACTTCTGACTTAATTCTTGAACCTCCTAATTTAATCAATCCTCTTGAGAATCTGTTCTTCTGTTTTCAACAATATATCATGCCTTATATACAAAATAGTACTACAAATTAAAGTTTTTTAATTACAAACAAAATGTAAGCAAAAAATCTTGCTTATCAATTTAACTTGTTAGTGGCTGATCGATTTGTCAACTACACTAATACGTTTGTTCTTAATTATTGCATCAATTAATTATGGATTGAAAATGACTTTGTAGTAATATCGGAAGCATTTTCGAAAAAGAAAAAAGAAAAGAGGCCAGGAAAGCATGGCTGAATAGCTAGAGAATTTGATTAATTACATACTGTAAGTACGTGGAAATTAAGCGGCATACCAATATTACATGGCTAAAAATGATTCATCTTAAGCATTCGCGAAGGACTTAGCAGCCTATATGCGCCATACGCCTTGTTGCCGCTAGAATTCGAACGCCGATTAACCGGACTGCAAGGAAAGTTGCAACCAGCAGGGATGAACTGATCACGATCATCGCAGCCGTCCATCTCTGCCAAGACTTTATAGAACAAATCAACTTCACAGGGAAGCAAAATAGGGCCTTGACTATTATACCCATATTCCAATTCAGCGTCCTCTAGCAGCATCTTGAACAACGGATGGTTAGCAAACTCGGTCTTCACCACGAACCGCTGCTTCTCGGGTCCAACATAGACTGAGAAGCACCCTTCCGGAGCCCTTTTGGACTTGTGTTCTTGCTGATTAGCTGGCATGGTGGTGGTGCAGTTCCACGATTTGCTCTTTGTCATGAACGAGTTACTCTTGCTGCGGCCACCGCCTCCACGTGATCGGCAGCGGTCCCACGTCTTGACTATCAGATTTTTCTTCCACTTCTCCTTCACAATATCCATGAATCCTACTATATGTTGAAAAGTTGTAGGAAGTAATTATATTTATCAACAATATTATACGTTGAAGATCAGGATCATCCCTCTCTCAGGTTCGTCGATCCTCTCAAGTTCCTTTCCCGTTGAAGGATTGTTGTCTTATCTTATGAATCGTTTCGGATCGATCACTCTGATCATTCTTGACCTGCAGGTTGTATCTGAAACCCCAAAAAGCAGCAAGCTAAGAAGGGGGGGACAAAGAAATACTTTTTGCCCATACAAAAACACACAATTCCATTAACAGAAGTGTAGCTCAAGAAATAGAGCTGATCGAAAGAGAGATAGAGTTTTGTCCGTAGCAAGCTGGATATTAATATACAAATGTGTAAAAGGTAAAGTGTGGCCGAAAGCGATCGATGCAGAAGAGAACCACACGGGGTACACCTCATAGGGGAGGAGCGTTTATAACTGGGTAAACTCGGATTAGGAGAGGCAGGCACTACTGCCCATTATTCATGTATACTCCTAATAATATATGCATTTTGTCAACGCACTATCGCTGTTAGATTTTGAATTATTAGTTGCCCGGAGAAGAGGGCCACTTCTATGTGTCTTCAACGCTTACATAGTGGACAAAAAGATAGACGACATATATTTAACAAACAATTATTATAACACGTGTACATCCTATATGACTTGGTATATGTATATATATACGTAAAAGACAGCATGGCTAACATATATAACCTGATAGGTTCATTTAGAGGGAGAAAAAAAATGAAAACTTCTAAACTGGATAAGACAATCTAGCTAGTAGCTACCTAGCTAGCTAGGTTGGAACTCTACACAAGTTGGACGGGGATTTCCTGTAAGAGTATAACTTATGTTCGGTCGTGGCAGAAAGGAAGGGTTTTTTGCCAACCAATAAGAAATCGACACGTCAGCTAAAACTAAAAAAATGAAATGCTGCTGCCCAAGAAAATCACGATCCAGCCTGAAGAAAAACTCCCCCAAGGCCCCAACAGAAGAGCACCATACCGCCCCAAATCCGCAGCCCCAGGCCGGAAACCCGCCGCCATTGGGCCGCGCGGCCTCCCCATGGACCAGGGGTAGCCGCGTGTCCACCCCACAATGGCCAGGGGTGGCCGCGTAGCCCAGTGGCGGCAGCTTTCTGTCATGGGGCTGCGGATTTGGGGCGGGTTGGGCTGGGGATGGGGTTTCAGAGACTGCAGTCCTATTGTTGAGTTTTTTGTTCATTTTTTTTTTCATGAATTTGGTGTGATTGGGTGTTTTCACCCTATTGTGCTTTGGTGTGCTAAATTGACGTGTCAAGTGCTCATTGATGGGCAAAAAACTCTTGTTTTCTGCCGTGACCTTATAGAAGGGGCTCTCTTCCTATAATCGCCTGAATCGTAATGCAATCCAACAGACAATTAAAAGTGGCTTTTTCCAATGGCGCTAGCCGGAGGCTGAACTAGTAGTACGTAGTAACGAGTTTGGTCCAAAATGATCTTCAATTTTTTTTTTAAAAAAAAGGTTAAAGCCTCCTATATCTCTAAGAGATACATGATTTGGACCTTCTATAAGCGTCCATAGACACCCTTCCTCTTTCAAAATGTCTTTTGAGAAAGAGTAAGGCCCATCGACTTTTACATGGTATCAAAGTCAAGTTCCTTGAACGATGGTAGGTCTTTTCCTCTCGATGTGGAACACGTATTTGGCCAGAAATTACCACACGTGAGGAAGAGTGTTAAAGTGCCACACATCGCTAAAAAATATGACTTGAACACTTTATAGGCCATAAACACTAATTATCTCTCAATGCGTATTTTGAGAGTGAGTAAAGTTTATTAACTTTTACATAAATTGTCTTTATAATTTTTTTTAAATCACATTAATTATTTCCCCTTAAATTTTATTTTATTTTATTTTTTTAGTTTTGTTCCCACAACAAAAGTTTTAGTTCCACGTCCTTGAATGTCGACCCCTACGTGTCGGAGCAAATTTGGATGGAGAAATAATTACGGCCAATCATTGTCAAATTAGTCAAATAAGTCTATAGTAGTAGCTATTAGGATGGAGATCGACCAGTGACCACCTTGCAAGTGGCCATGGGAGTAGGTGTGAAAAACACCTTCTTTCGTCCATCATTTTTCTTTAATTTCGTTTTCTTCTTCTTCTTCTTTTTTTCCTCTTTTAATTCTGGCTTTCTTGGATTCTTCTGGTTCAAACTTATTTTAATTAACTACCTACAGGCCTACAATATACCAAACCCCAAAGCGTCCAAATTAGGAAAAAAAAATTGGAAGACTGAAATGGTCCACCGCAAGGCCAGGCCGCCATTGCGGAAGACATTATATTCCATGTATCTGGGCCCTTCAAACTCTATGATTTATTTTATCTTAAAGTTAAACCACATGTTGTACAAAAGACAGACATCTAATGTTTTCAACGTCTCGGTTCAGAGCATTCTCAATGGATTCTCTACTTCAAAAATTTCAATAAATTTTGGTGAAAATTGTCAAAACACCACATACATCAAACTCGATCTTTAAGGTTTTTCTAAAATGGTGAATGACAAAAACCCTCTCTATATTTAACCTCCCAAATTATTTCTTTATTCATTTTTTAATTATTTTCTTTCAGTTTCCCGCCAAATCCTTGCAAGGAGAATCGATCCCCTTCAATTTTTGATGTTTAAGTCGTAGTTAAAGTAGTTGCTCCAAAACCAATAAAAAAATAATATTTAGTTAAAATAGATAAATATTTAGAGAGTTTGATGTATGAAACTTTTTAAAAGTGATAATTAAACACAAAAAATTGAATTCTTTCACTAAAATTTAGTGAAATTTTAAAGAGTCCGTTGAAGATGCTCTAAACATTAGCATTAAAAAGGCTTATTTTTATTTTTATTTGTACTTTTGGTTTTGTTCCTTTGATCTGCTAGCCAGCTAGATGAGTCTGAATATGCCACACGTACGTACGTGTGGGTTAATGTTTCTTATATAAGATTTTTCCCTTTGGAATATTAATTAAGTTCTTAATTTGTGGAACTTCTAGCTAGATTAATTTATACATATTCTTACCTACTATTAGAGGATGGACATCTAGTGCTTCATGTGTTACGTACGGCACTAAATAAATTTCCTCAAATTCAATTTTCTGCAATTTTTATATATGGTCACTAATGATCAATTAATTAATCAGGATATATATGCATGCCACCCATAGGGTATAATAATTTTAGTACTGCACTACTAGTAAATGATATCTTCCCGCAACATTCGATCGATTTAGACACATGCATGCTAATTAGAACAATCGAAACCAAATTAGCAAAAATAGCGTCACCACTTACGTACATGCAAACTAGCTAGCTTGAAAGAAAACTAGAGCAAAACGATAAACTGCATATATGCTGTCTTCCACGATACGGAATAGCAGTACCAATGCATCGATCACGCGTCTACTATACGGCATGAATTAATGCATGCATGCACCACCACATTTTGTTGAACATGATGAAAAGTGAAAACTACTAATTAATTATGGGAAATAGGTGAGCTCTAAATCAATTGTTCGGGTTATATATCCGAGTAAGTGTCCAGGCAACCCGAGCAAGGTGTGGAGCCTGCCAAATCTTTCACGTTAACCGTCCGAATTAACGACCTGCTCCAAATGCAATTATGTGTACGTAAGGCCAGGTTTAATTTATACAGAATGCCCTCTTCCACGCGCGAAACTTTTTGGAATAGCAACTATATATATATCAAATCACGCGTGGAAGCTAGGCATGAATGCATGCTCCGCCACTTTTAATTTGTTCAACATGACAAATACTACTAATTATGGTTACGTAAGGTTTAATTTAACTATGAATTACTCATTAATAAATATATTTATTGATTTTTGCTGCAAAAAGTTTCAAGCAAGGTTTAAATTAATTAATTGTAGGGGGCTCTAAGCCTATATATATATATATATATGGAGGATGTCTAGGGGTTGTTGCAGGGAGAGGAAAATAAATGGAAGGGGTGGGAGAAGTGATCGATCGAGAAATAAGTACTGAAAATGATGTAATGGTGGTCAATGAAGATAATGGAAAAGTTGAACTGCAGGGAACTGGTTTAGAAATTGAGGCTCGCAGCGCAGGAGAAAAGGGAGGTAATGAAAGTAACATTCCTCAGGGCTTCAGCCTTGCAAGTACTTTTGATGGTCAGATGTATCTGTTAGACTTACTGCTGCAGCCGTAAAACTACAGATAATTAGGGGAAAGAGGAAGAAGAAGATTAGTACTCTTTGATTGAATTTGTCTAGGCAATAGTCTATTATTGTTTGCAATGTTTTCCATCTTTGTAATTTTCCAAAAAAAAGTTTGCATTTTTCAATTCGATCATTGATGTGGTTGGAGCCGATAGAGCCGAGCACTTCTCTCCAACAGTGCACTCTTGTATTTTTTTTTTTTTTGGATGGGTGTGGAGTACTAGTTCATCATGGCGAAAGCCAGCAACAGATCCATTTGTGCTTCCATGAATAGAAGGTTTGCTCTCTCCTTGTCATCAGAGCTTGGTGAGGCTCCACTCAGGAAGCTGGGCCACAACTGGCCAGCAACAAGCTAGTGGGGAGTCAACAGGAGCTCCGAGAAGTGCTCCAGCCTCGATCCAACGACGTTGTCTATCAAATACACAAGGATATGTGCACATGCAGTTTAGAGAAGTCTTCTACAAATTGTTATATATTTTTTCTTGGAGAAAATTAAAAATGTTCCAACCACACCAATTGAAAATGTCCATCTTTTTATTGACGATTATTGCTACGAAATTTGACTTAACTAGTTAGGTTGTTGTGTGAATTGTGATGACTTTTCATGTTAAGCTTATCGGAAGGGCCGGAAGGCTATGAGATTTTTGTGGGTCATTATGCATTTATGCGATCAGTCAAATCTAGATATCATCCATATTAATGAGTATTTTTTTTTTTTGTTTTGGCCGGTTTGAAAAAGTGTTTTTACGTGATATAAAGGTAAAAACTGTGGTAAATATTTTAAATTGTTTGTCAATATCTTTATGTTACAAACAAAAGAGTAAAGAAGACAGAAAAAATAATAATTAAAAAGCAAACTAGATTTCCAACTACACGTGAAAGAAATTCTTTTTTTAAGTAGAATTTCATTAAAAGAACAAAGCAAAAATTCAATCAAAGTTCAAATCAAGGAAAGGAAGGTGGATCTTTGCCACTACAAATGGGAAAAGAGGAAGAGGGTGAAAAATAAGTGAAAATGCAGTCAAAGTAAACATTAGCTGCGGCCCAATAAGCACATGGTGGGCGCAAAAATTTACACTTCTTTAACATATCTATTTCAGACTCCTTTCGATGCATCTTTTTGTCAACCATAGACCAACTAATATCATCATGTCTGAAATGCTCTTTCTCGCATCTCTGCAACTTGCAGCTTAAGAATTATCTGCTAGATGCGAAGCACCTTTACTATGCCCTATGGTCTACTTCCCTTTGACTTGTTTAAAAAATAGCATTGCACTAATTGCTGCTATGAAAGTTTCCTTTTTGGGGGGCACTGGGGTAGGGCGACAGCCGACACGCTACAAGACGGAATTTTTATCACTAATTTTACCAGAATAAAATGTGGATGCAATTTGTAAATTTGTTAATTGGACTGTGCATCCGCCGCAACCGCCCCATGGCCGTGATCGAAGTAGTCACCCCAAAGTCTGTAGGGGTGGTGTGACCGGCCACCTCCAAACCATCATTTAGAGGTGGCCGGCCGCCACCCCAATTATTACCACAAACCATCTGTCTCTTTCTTTTCTTTTCTTTTTTAAAATAATGTTTTTGTTACAATTTGGACCATCCAACCACTAATAACCACAAAACCATCACAATAACCAGCAACCACCGGATCTCGGTCCCCATTTTTATTATAATCTTTTGGAAAAAATACATTTTAACCCTTAAAGTTTGATCATTTTTTCACTTTTGCCGATGTTTAAAAAGTGACAATGTACCCCAACAAAGTTTTTTAATTTTCAATGTAAGCACTATGTTAGTCATTTTCTTAATGATTCTTTGACGAAAAATGGCTCACACGCACCATAGGTGTATTTTTTGGTACAAAATTTTTAAAATTGCCTCATATATATACACGTGTTCATTTTCAAAATGTCCCCTTAAGAAAAAAAAAAAAAAAAAAAAAAAAAAAGCGGCTGAGCCACCTCTAAAGGGTTTGGGGTGTTCGAACCATCCCAATTCCGGCAAACGGGGGTGGATTTTTTTTTTCTATTTCTTTTTTCTTTCTTTTTTTAAATTAGGGGCATTTAAGTCTTTTCAATAATTTTTGTTAAAGAAGAGAGAAAATTAACCGAGTGCTTACATTGAAAAATTTGAAATCTTTGTTGGGGTGCATTGTCACTTTTTAAACATATGATGCAAAAATGAAAAAGTTGTCAAATTTGGAGGGAGTAAAATGTATTTTTCCCTCTCTTTTTTTTAATTTTTTTTACAAATTGGTTTGACCATCCATAATTGATGAAATGATTAAACAAAAATTATAAATTATAAATTTAATTAGTTTGTAACCAACTTCTCAATCACGCACTTTTAATTATTTTATTAATTATGAACTGCCACGTTAGAAAAAAGAAGAGAAGTGTTTGAGGAGGAGGGAGGCGGGCCTCCCCCCAATGGTACTTCCCTCCTAGTCCTTCTAGGGCTATGGAGGTTTTTTTTTTTTTTTTTTTTTTCCTGGCTTAGATTCCATTGAGCTTTTGTTCTCCTATTCCTTATAGTGCTATGGAGCTTTGGGTCTCCTAGCCATTCTAGGGCTATGAAGCTTTGTGTTTTTTCTTTTTTTGGTTTTTTTAGGCAAGAAGGCTAATACAAGACGTCTTGTAGGGAAGTGGTCTCTCCGTCTCTGTCGCCGGTGAAAGTTTAGCTGAGCTTTTTTCTTCTACATCTACTTTTGATGCCAGATCTATGTTTTTCCACCGGTTCTTGCAAAACACGCGTAGTTTCTTTTCCGATATCGGCTTGTGTTGGATGCTTTCTGTAGTTTTTTTATTTTTTATTTATTATTATAATAGTTTTTGAAAGTCTGTCTGTTAAATTTGCAGATTTTACTAGACTTTTTATGGCTTGTTAGCTAGATCAGCCATCTTTTCTTTGTTAGGGATACTTTATTGTTAAAGAGTAGTTCAAATATCTGTCATTGTAATATTTGTTTATTTTTTATAGGCAGCACCCAAATTAGATTTTTCTGGCTTAATGTGTAGGGTGTCAATGTGCCTCTATTCACTATATTTACCCTCGGACATCTTCAGATTAATACATAGTAGCTCCGATTATTTTGTTAAAAAAAAAATTATGAACTGCCAATGGCATGTTAATCACACACTCCGAGCATTTTCCATTTTACATAACGTTTGACGTTTGTCATGGTTAATTTTGTGTTTTTTTGCAATCTTATTCAACGTGATAAGTTTATAAATTAAAAATATCTACAAACGTAATTAACATGCATTTGGTTATTAATTATTATCATTATTATCAAACGTTACTTACTTTTACTAAATATAATTTGGTTTAATATATAAATTAGTACATTATCTGCACGTGTATGTGGGATTTTGAAGACGTGGTCAATGACTCGATTAGCAGGTTAATTGCAAATTAAGCGCCTCTTGGAAAATTTCCACGTCTCTGTATCATACGTGTACGCGCGCGTTGCATGCATTTGCCCCATATTATTCATTATTCAAGGTCACCATGGCATTGGCTGCTATACTACCAGTTCATTAATTTTGGCTACGCAAGATAACACGAAAGGCTTTCGTATCCATAACTCCAACTGCTAAAGATTTGTACTCCCAATATATGCACATCAGATCATCCTTTCTGGGCTTTCATACTATATTTCTTAAAATATTAATTAACAATTTAAGCTTTTAGAATAAGTTATTTAACCCGTGCGCTGAAAAAGAGACGCGGAAGGTCTAGGAAATTTTTTTTTTGGGACAAAATTAATATTAATGTTGAGTTTTACAACCATAAGATCCTCTCTCTCTCTCTCTCTCTCTCTCTCTATAATTGCCCATATGGTCAAGACCAACCAAAAATATGCACACCCAACAGACATCCGCCCCATGCCTGACAATTAATTTGTCACCTTTAATTAGCAGCCTATAATGTACGTCATTGCTATACATTTACTTTAAATTAGATTTGTTAAAGTCTTTCAAAACAACAATTTTGGTTTCTTACTCATGTATGCCCACGAGCATTATTTTTGTTTATATATATATAATATGATCATCATTATTGACCGTCGTCATACCATGGATGTCACTGCTTAGTACTAGTTATAATATAACATGTGGGATATCGGAATTATTATCCATTATTATCCATTAGATGATATTATACCAACCACCAAAAACCCAATAGAAATTCTGCTAGTTAATTATACTGTTCACTTAATGAGGTTTAACTCTTTTGGAAGTCTAATTTTCTTAGGATGTTACTCAATTCAAAATCTCAAGTTAATGAAATACTTAATTACGATATATTTTCAATGAGGGATATACATAATTCTTTTTTCTCTCGTACGTGTACGTACATTTAACTACTCATCAGCTTTAATTTGGTACCCTTTGTTAAGAAACTAAGCTAACACCTTTGATGATCAGTCGTTGCTATCCCACGATAAAGTACTGTATATATATATATATACTAAAAGTAAAAGAAGTGCATAGCTTGTATGTTGCAAGCATGGACTCTTGGTAATGACACATGACACTTGATATTCCAGGAAAATTAAAGTGTAGTTGATGTAGCCAGACTCACACGTGTGGAAAATGTTATTAAATATATATAGATATGGCCCAAAAAAAAAAAAGAGTTTTAAAGGGCACATACAATGGGGTCATGAAGTGCGACGGAGTTGGGAATCTAACTCGATCTTCTTTGTCTTATCTTTAACTTTTAGTACGTACATCGAGTTACCGGCGGCCGGTTGATCAATAAGGAGTTTATGTTGGTGTTAGTTCTAAAGGAATAAGACTATTAGCAACAATTTTTCTATAACCTCGATCTTCTCTTCTTTAATAAAAAAAATCTTAAAAAAATTACAAAAAATCACATACAACAGCTTTTCTAAACATTGAGAATGATAGAGTTAGCTTCTCTATACATTATTTTAACATAAAATTTATCTCTTATCGCTCATCTTTTTGCCTTTCATTGAGGATTGTGCTGGGATTTTTCAAAAAATGTGAAAGTAGATAGGGAACTTGTATTTTGTAAAGAAATAATATTTTAATGGTGCGTATAAGAAAAGATAATGAAAACTATTATGAAATGCATGTATTTAGATAGAGAAGTAAAAAGTGATTTTGTTCGTTAAATTTAAGAAAAATCGAAGGGAACTGTTACTGATACTCTAAGAACTCTATCTCCAAGTCATCCCGGAGATGGTCTTGTAATCATATATACTTTATTTTAGTTGTTATGTTTTAGTGTATCTCTTATGTACGTAACTGTTATTGGGTAGGAATCTATAATCTCTTACGTGTGAGGATATTTAAGCCAAGGTAATTAACGATCTATATATGAATAAAAAGGCATGCAAAAGGTTTATCCCTCAAACCTAGCTTGTGTTTGGCAAGAGGCCTAGGATCATCTAATATCCTACAATTTTAATCTCTTTTCAGCAAATAGCTACAACAAAAAGTTAGATCCTGCGTCTTAATTTCCGTATTGAGAGGTAAGTAGTCAAATTCATTATGAATTCTCGTTACATTCTATATATAGTAGTTTATATATATAATAAATAAATAAATAAATAATTAATTAAGTCTCATATAATTGGGCTTAAACTTATTAGTTTAAACATTTAGGTTTGAATGATATTCCAACGTGCTATATTACAATAGATCAATAATGCTAACCACTTATCTAACATTTTTTCAAACTAATCATTAAATATGTTTTTCTACATGTAGGTCTTACATATCAAATAGTTAATTTTTTTAAGAAATAAAGTTGTTGTAATTGGATAGAAGTTAGATAAAGAGTTGAAAAAATAACATTTCCTCTTAAATTAAATAGTATAAATGTATTGTTTGGGAGTATGTTTTTAATAAATCGTGATTTTACATTTCAAATCGTAGGCAAATGGCGATTGTGTGAATTTAAAGGTCAAACTATAATTTTATCAAATGCTTAGATATTGTATTTTTAAAATCCCATTTAAAAATAATAAACCAAACTCCAAATAACACCTTTAAAAGAGATTTTATCAAATGCTTTGCAGACGAGATTGTTGACGATCGTCTTTGTGACTCTTTAGAAGAGTGTATATGTGACACTTAAGAAAATTAACTCTACATACGCACTACAGATGAGGTTGCAGGCTTTGTGGCTCTTTAAAAATAGCTCGTTTGGAATGGTAGACAAGGCAATTTCTCATACTTCAAATCACTTGGTCTCAAGAGCACAATTACACCAAGAAAATACCAGGAACCAAAATTATAAAAATAGAGAATTTTGATTATCGAATTTAGCCAACAAAAATACTAACAACATTTTCAAATTTTAATTTTAAATTCGCACGTTATAAAATTACAAACTTAAACGAATCTTTAAACCACATACACCACGTACATAAGCGTGATAAAAAATGAAAGAGTAAGATTAGTCATTACAACATCGTAAAAAGACTCGATCGATCTCCAATCGTGTTACTATCCTTAACATGCATAACAAAATTGGAAAGAAAATAGAACACATAAGAGATCACAGAAAGCTTGAGTAGTACCTTTTTTTTTCTACTTCTTTTTCTATATTATTACGTATATACAAGTATATAACAGATAAGTTGGACTTGGATATATACCATAAGAGCACAGCTGCACAAGGAAAGCTAGCTAGCTGGATTAAATGATCGATCGTATGAATCCTTAATTAGAGTTGAGTCATCGATATCCTCTGCAATGGAGATCGATCTGAGAATCCTATATATAGGCACCATGGCCGCCCTTGCTAATGCTAAAATTGGGACTACGAGCTGGACTGCGTGGGAATATCAGAGAGCCATAACCTTTAGCAAAGCCGCAACCAGGAGTACCGATCATGTCCTGGCTGCCGTCCATCTCCGCCAACACGTTGTGAAATAAATCAACGTCACAAGGGAGCAAGATAGGGCCTTCACTGTTGTACCCGTATTCCGATTCAGCGTCCTCCAGCAGCGTCACGAACAAAGGATGATTAGCGAACTTCGCCTTCACCACGAATCGTTGTCTTTGAGGTCCGACGTAGACTGGGAAACAACCTTCGGGAGCTACCTGGGACTTCTTTTGGCTCTTGTTGTCGTCCTCGGGCGATGTTGTGTTGCGTCTAGCTCCTAGTGATCGGCATCGCTCCCATGCCTTGAAAATCAGATTCTTCTTGCACTTACCCTTTACAGTATCCATTACTTCTAGCGAGGAAATTCCGGCCTATTTGTATTATTGCTCAAAACCCATCATTTGAGATGGGAAGCTCAAGAACTCATAGCCTAGCCTGACGGAAATAAAGATGGAAGAGATCGAAGAGGAAGGAGAGAAATTCAATTCACTAGGTTTGTATCATTTTATGCTTAGAAGATGCGTACGTATATATGCAACTGCGAAACCTTTGAAAGGAGATCGATATTGGCCCGTAAACGATCGGCACACTAATAATTCGGGATTTTGTCAACGCAAAAAAGCTGCTAGATTTTGAATATAAATTGTTTAAGTAATTAAGTCATAGAGTGGCAAGAGATAGAGGGCCACTAGCTTGTATTCGATCTGCCTCTTCGGCGCCTGGCCGGATGGTGGAAAAAAAGATGGAAGAAAATATTATTAAGTCTTATTGTATATCCGCATATGTTCAAGAATTTACGCTGTTAAATTAAAAGATCGATGACTTAAATAATAGAGAAGCATATTAATTCAAAGCAATGATCATTCCCCTATTAATTCAAAGCAATGATCGATGTAATTAATTAAACGTTTATTGGTAGTTGGATGGAATCAACATTATAAGTATAGGAGTACTAGGTTTAGTGAGTTTGGTGGAAGTTTTCTGTCACGTGCTCGAATTTCAAGTGTGTAAAGGGATTATTAATTTGAGTAGGGTTTTTTTAGAGGAAAGGGGTTTGTTGATAAAAATTTCCAACATACTTTATTGATCTCTCAAATGATCTAATTAAAAACAGATGACTAACAAATAAATGGAGACAAAATTAATCCCACTAACAAATTAATTAAACCCTATCGAGATCAAATAATCACCTTATAACTTGAATTATTTCTCTTAATCGATCTTATAACGGTGGCCCCTAATTGAATTAATAGGTTGCACCATTGGTACCTGAGATTAACCTAAATTACAAATCACTCCCTGTGATACAAAAAGTTCATGGAAGGTTCCTGTGGTAAACTACAATTACGAATCACTCCCTGAACTCGTTTTCTGTCCTCCTAATTAATAGATTCCGTTAATTTGTCACATCATACCCGATAAGAAATCGACACGTGTCAATTACAAAAAAAAAATGAATAAATAAAAATTAAAAAAAAATATATTTTTTTTAAAAAAAATAGAAAATAGCAAAGGGTGGCTACTAGGGGTGGCCCGGCTAGATCTGGGGGTGGCGCACGACCTCACCTAGGCCTGGGGTGGCCACGTGTCGATTTCCTATTAGGTATGATGTAGCAAACTAATAAAATCTGTTAACTTAGTTGACGGAAAATAAATTTAAAGAGTGATTCGTAATTATAGTTTATCACAGTGACCTTCCATGAACTTTTTATACCACATAAAGTGATTTGTAATTTACGCAAACCTTAAGAATCAATAATACAATTATCCCTTAATACCAATCCTAATCTTACCATCAGGCTAAGCTCATCTCTACTAAAATTAACGGGCCTCTTTAAGGTTGGTTTTAGCTAGTAATATATATATAACTACATGCCGTTGTTATCATAAATCCTGTTTGGGCTGCCTGCATGCACCTCTTCAATTATTATCGATCTTTCCACTTGCTTATATATAATAATAATTGCATCGTGATCTGGTCTAGTTTCCTATCACGAACGCCGATCGACATAAGAAACTCGTTTACAACATGTTGAGATCGACCGACGTACCCATGGAACACCGACGATCGACGACATTTGGGTGAAAACAAGGCCCACTTTCGTTGAGTTGGCATCATCGTACATTGTCATTTGTCATGAATGTGGAAGCATGGATATGTTGATTACCGACAAGACCCACGACCTACCAAGCCAAACCAAGACTTTTTGGAATCTATACACGAAATCAATATCCTATAGTCAATAGCTTTTTGTTTTGTGCAATCTCCATCAATAACTGCCTATATGTCGATCTATACACAAGCAGGCACGTATCCCAACCAGAAGGAAAAAACAAAGCAAGAATAAAAAAAATAAAGTATGAATTAATTAAAAAAAAACTTTGCATCAAGCATTAATGATCGATCCCCAAAAAAATAACCTTGGCAGAAACAAACATGCTCAACGTGGTGGCGCTACGAAGAGGATATATAGGTTGTTTTTAGTGAGAGGATATATAAAATAGGTCTTAGTGTTTGAAATATCACATAACAATAAATGAGTGGACAGGATAAAATACTTATTTCTCACCTGATCATCATATATTTATAGAAAAAAGATTTCGCTTATGCACGAAAAAAAATAAAAAATTACAGTATAGTGTTGTAGTTTCAGAGTTTCTTAATGATCTAGATATAGTTTGATTTTCTTTTAGAGAGTCTTTAAGAAAAGAATAAAAAAAATTCTGAAAGAATAATATTTTAATAAAATATAGAATCTGTTAGAGTGTTTATAAATTTTTTTTTAAAAAAAAAAAGAAAATAAAGTAATTAAAATAGAGAATTAGTTAAAATATTAGTTTGCTATAGATTGATGTGATAAATGTTGTGGGATGGGATCCTCTCAATTTTACTTTAAATGAAGAAAATCATTTCATTATCAAGATTTAATTTTATAATACGACCGCTTTTAATTACAAACCAAACCCCAAAGGATGTACATGATCTTCAAAGGACGCTCATAATTCTAGACTTCTAGTTCAAGCTATTATAAAAGCAAGCATCAAATGAATGGCCTAGATTTTTAGAAAATAATTTTAAAAAGAAAAAAAAGAGGACTTCTGATCTTCCATTGGATTCCAAGAAAACAAAAGAAATTAATATTTGTCATATAGAAATAATAAAGAAAAAAAAAAGGTACGCCGGCCTAAAAAGAATTAAAATTACCGTGTAGACTCTAAAGGTAAAAATTATATCAGTTAAGATGATAAAATCACCGTGATTTTTTTTTTTAAAAAAAAAAAAAAAAACTATTATTATCATTTGTTTTTTCTTTCTTCATTAATTATCAAAAAAATTTCAATAGTTATAGTTCCTGCTTGTCAGGCCTAGAAGGTTATTAAAGGATGGCGCAGGATTAGGTCAGATCCGAGAATTCAAGCTTTTGTCCAACCAAAATAAAAGAATGGAAGCAATAAAAAGAAAAAGAGCAGTCAACCATAACAGTACTCGTAACATCTGATTTCAAATTTTCGAGCTATAGATATACCTTCTGCAGAACAATTCTAACTCAATTATGAGCTCTAATAATGATATTGTTATGTCATCAGTGAGCTCACCAGGGAATAAACAACGCTGTCAAGGATTCTGAAACCTTAACATTAACGAACCCGGCCATTTTCGTATTCACGTGGTACCAACTCTGCAGACCAACCCTAATTATCTGCCATCAAAACGAGATTATTGACTTGGATTTTGTTCACTAAAACAAGGCTTTGAATAAATTATCCGATTAGCGACTACCAATTATCTGCCAACTACTTAAAAACAATTAGTAACAACAAACGCTCTGTTCTCTCTCCTCTATCCCATTCATATTTTCCCTGTGCAAACCGCCATGGGAGGAAGTGCTTCCCTCCCCAACACCCATCTTCGTTTTCATCCTTTCTCCTTCCACCCCAACATGCAATCACACCTCCTTCTCACTTACCATCATCTATCACTTCACCCTTCTAGTTTCTTTACAGTTTTTAAGACTTTGGAGATAAGGCATAAGCTCCATCTACTCACCTATCTTACTTGTTTTTTCCTTGTTTTTTCGTGGCTTGAGTCTATACACCGGTTGTTCATGATCCTTTCCTCCATCTTCCACCGAGATTTTTGTAATTTTTGGCAAGGGGTTTTGTTTCAATTTTTCGGATCTAGATAGCCTTAAAAACGGCTCAAACTGTTTGGAGCCGTTTTTTTTGAGCCGTTTTTGAAACGGAGGCTCACCTGCAGTATTAAAAACCCAGATTAATCCGTTTCTACATAAAACGGTTCAAATTTGAGCCGCTTTTATAAAAGCGTCTCAAACATGTTAGAGCCGCTTTTAAAAAGCGGCTCAAACATTTTGAGCCGGTTTTCAAAAGCGGCTCAAAATTTTTTGAGACGGTTTTGCAAAAGCGTCTCAAACATGTTTGAGTCACTTTTGAAAAGCGGCTCAAAATGTTTTGAGCCCCTTTTGTAAAGCGACTCTAACATGTTTGAGACGCTTTTATAAAAGCGGCTCAAAATGTTTTGAGCCCTTTTGTAAAGCGACTCTAAATATTAAAACGGCTCTAAATTAAAAAGAATAAAATTTAATTTTAAGCCGTTTTAAAACTTAAAACGGCTCTAAAATTAAAAATAAATTGAAATAAAATATTTTAATTTTTTTTTTTTTTTTAAAAAATACCTAATAGCAAAAATATTGTCCATATATATAAACTAATAAACATTTATACAAACTCATATATAACCCAAACTTTATATCAAGGCATTAAAATAAAAATAATGCCTTAATGTACACACTAAAACATTAAAACAATAACAAATACAACATATCACCATAAATAATTTCACTCATTCCAAACCAATCAAGTTTCCTACAATCTCATAAACAACATATCACCATAAAGTAATTTTTCAAAACATAATATATAAGTTACTTATGGTCACAAATCGATCAAGTCTAACCAATAACATAAAAGTTACCTACATTATTTACAAAATTCAATACTACATTCACAACTCAAGATTTCATTTTCACGATAGTTCCTTTCACATATAACCTAAACTTTATATCAAAGCATTTAAAACAAAAACAATGTCTTAATGTACACACTAAAACAATAACAAATACAACAACATATCACCATATATAATTTAAATCAATCCTAAACCGATCAAGTTACCTACAATCATAAACGACATATCACCATAAGTAATTCCAAAACATAATACATAAGTTTCCAATGATCACAAATCGATCAAACTCAACTGATAACACAAGTTACCTAAATCATTTACAAAATTCAATACTACATTCACAAAAACTTCACCTTAATGTACACACCAAGACATTAAAACAAAAACAATAACAAATACAATAACATATTACCATATATAATTTCATTCAACCATAAACCAATCAAGTTACTTACAATCATAAACGACATATCACTATAAGTAATTTTCAAAACATAACACATAAGTTATCTATGATCACAAGCCGATCAAGTCCAATTAACAACACAAAAGTTACCTACATCCATTACAAAATTCAATACTACACAACTCAAGATGTCTTTTTCACGATAGCTCCTTATATGTATCAACATCATCAAACGTCAAGAGCACTTCACCTACATTATTGATTCAAATGAAATGTGTTATGCATATGTGTGTGTATATATATATATATAGTAACAATACATGTAATATTTCCAACTTTATATACTAAAAAAAAAAAATTATAATTAATCATGTTTTGAGCTAACCTGGTGGACTAGTTACTGTGGATGTCACACTCACGATGAGCGTGACGCAGACGAAGAGTTGCCTAGAAGTAATGCATTGGTTCTAGCAAGATCATCAATCATCTTCTGCATTTTTTCCATCATTTGATCTTGTTTTGCAATTTTTTCATTAGTTTGTTTCCTCTCTTCATCCGCTCTTATCCTTTCTTCGTCCGCTCTTCTCCTCTCTTCCTCTGTCCTTCTCCTCTCTTCCTCCCATCGTTCATCTGATATTCTTTTTTCTTCCTCCCACTTTTTCATCATCTCATCCATTTGAGATTTAAACGCAGCTTCTTGAGTCAACCGTGATGCAGATAATCGAGAGGTGGGTTTAACTGGTAATGGGCTAATCCCTATAAATAAATGAAGATTAACTTCTTATAAGTTTCTACTTGACCCCCGAGTAACGAATACATCAAAACGTGGCATTCAAAATAAGCATGCTACTAAAGAAATTATGTATGATTATATTTTTTTCCCTTTTTCCTACACAAAATTGGGGAAGTGGGAAATGAAGAAACAACACTAATAGAATTGAGTAGGATAAATTTAACAAATATGCCGATAGATCATTGCTTTTATATATATATATATTCTCATTACCATCATAGTGATATAGACCAAATATGAAGATAATTGAATAAATTAACTCTAGGCATAACAAAATAAATTGAAAGTTATATTTATTTATTTTATTTATTTATTCCGTTAGTTATATTTTTTAATATTTTGAATTAATTTTTATTTACTTTATTTGTTTTTTAGTTTTTCTTTGCATACCAATTTTTTTTATTTCCTGAAAAGTTTTAGGTATGAATCAAATTTTCACATGAAATTATTTTTAGATTATTACACTGTTTAAACATGCTTTTATATTTAGATTGCTATTTTAAATAGTCTATGAATATATGGTTTTTGATAGTTTTTGATATGTATTTTAATTTTTTGAAATATCTAAATTTGAAGATAATAAAGCAGCAAATTTGAAATATCTAAATGTTAAAAATAAATAAATGACAAATAATAATAGTAAAAAAAATGTGAGGGAGCTGTGAGACACCTCTTGCTCTTCGCCGGTCGGAGCTGTGAGAGAGGGTGACCCAGCTTGTGCTTCGCCGGTCGGATCTGTGAGAGAGCGTGTTCTTCGCCGGGGGGAGCAGTGAGGGACACACCTGCAAGTAGTGGGGGAGAGAGAGAAAGCGTGAGGGAGAGAGAGAAAGCCGGAGGGAGAGAGAGAAAGCGTGAGGGAGAGAGAGAACTAAACAGAGAGATAGAGGGAGCTAGAGACCCGGACTTACCCGGCCTTCCGGCGGTACCTCGGCCGGTGGTGGGGGTTCCACTAAGAGAGTGACCGCTGAGGGAGACAGATGAGAGGGAGCACCGACGCAGGGCCGGAGAAGAGCCCGATCTAACAGCTGGTGGCCGGTGTCACTGAGAGAGAGAGAGAGAGAGAGAGAGAGAGAGAGAGAGAGTTCAGGCCGGCTAGCTGCTTCACATACAGGGGAGAGAGAGACCGGATAATACAGGGAGAGCCGTTGTTTTTTCAAAAAACCAACTTTCGCAATAAATGCGAAAAGACAAAGGACACTGGCGCGGGACAGATTTGTGACCCGCGCCAGACTCCTACTGGAGTCGTTTTCCAGAAAAACGACTCCAGTTGGAGTCGTTTTACTATAAAACGTCTCCAATAATTTTGCAATTTTTTTCATATATATAAGGAGACGTTTCAAAATTAAACGACTCTACTTAAAGTCGTTTTACCAAAAACGACTCCAAATGAAATATTTTGTAATAGAGCCATTTTAATAAAAACGACTCTATCTAGAGTCGTTTTTAACTAGAAGGGCTTCAACTAGAGCCGTTTTTAATAAAAACGACTCAAATTATTATAAATTTTTAATATATATAACATATTAATTATATATATAGTTAGTATATATATATATATATATATATATGTGTGTATATATAATCTGTTAGTTATTAATATATATGTTTAATTAGTATATAGATAACATATCATGTACATACACATGCATATATATATATATTATGTACAAATATATATATATATATTGTCATACTAACTAAATACTATACTTTTTCTCTAGAGAGAAAAACCTAAAAGCTTCGTTCGCGATAGGGAGAGGCTTCCTTTCTTGATCAAGATGGTCACTTAATGAGCCTGTGCAATTCATTTTTAGTTGGTGTATGATCCATGCACAAGCATCAGCGGTTTAGATCTTCTGTTTTATGCACATGTGGGCTATAACTCTTTTCTCTAGTCTCGGAAGGAGTTGACCTAAGCTCGTGAAGATTGTCTATCACTAAAGGGGTTTCCGAAGAAGGCGCATGCTTTACATATACGTTGACTCCGACAGTTGTTTCTTTCTCGGAGCCGGCATTTTAGGATGATAGGCTATTTGTTTGTATATTCTTGCTTGTGTTCGAAGTTTACCATTTTTTTACCTATTTTAAGCCAGGTTTTTTTTTTTTTTTTTTTTTTTTTTCGGTTTTGTGGGTGTGGATTCAATATAATCTCTAGTTCACTCCAATGGCGTTTGGTCAGTTGGGCTTTGTTTCTTGCCTTTGGGTGTTGTGAATATATATATATATATATATATATATATAAAAAAAAAAAAATATATAAAAAAATTACTTATTTATTTTTAGTATATATGGTTAGAATCATTATAAATTGTGTTATTTTAGATTTTTAAAATTGGAGACCTTTTTTGAAAAAAGGGCTGGAAATTAAAGCCGTTTTTTTAAAAACGGCTCTAAGTGGAGCCAATTTATATAAAGCGGCTGAACATTGAGCCGTTTCTAAAGTGAAAAAACGGCTCAAAATAGAGTCGTTTTTAAGAAAGGGCTGAAAATGGAGCCCTTTTTCATAAAAACGACTCTAATTAATATTGTGGGGAAATAGTCTTGGCTCAAATTAGAGCCGTTTTGGATAAAAGCGGCTCTAATTTGAGCCGTTTTTCATAAAGCGACTCCATTTTGAGACGTTTTAGTCGAAGTGGCTCGAAATTTATTTGAAGCCGTTTTTTAAAACGGCTCTAGTTTGAGTCGTTTTAATTATAAACGGCTCAAGTGGGAGCCGTTTTAAAAAAAGGGCTCAAATTGCATACCTTTTATAAAAACGGCTCCAATTGGAGCCGTTTTAATTGAAAACGTTTACAATTTGAGCCCTTTTTTTAAAAGGTGTCCAAAAGAAACGGCTCAAAAGTGCGTTTTTTTTGTAGTGTCTACACTCCTCCACAAACAATTACAAGACACGCACCTCACCAACGGGTTCACCGGCGTCTCCGGATTCCACCGACGGTCGTCGTTCTCTCCGCCGGCTTCTGCTCCCCCACGCGTGGCACACACGCTCCAGAGAACTCTCTACTCTCTTCGGCGCGTGGGTGCCATGGTTGCTCTCCCCGCTTTCCCCTTAGACTGCCTTCGGTGTTTCTGGGCTTCGCCGACTAATCCGGCTGCTGAGAGGCCTCCCCTTGGCGGCGCGTGGATCTCACGCGTCGTCACGAACGGCTCCCACTCCTCCTCCATCAACAGAACTTCTGCTGTATTTGCTGTTTTTGTGTTTGTTTGTTTTATACTTTTATTGGGCTTATTTGTTGTATCCATTTTCCCTAGTTTACCCATGTTTTGGTGTTTGGGTCCTTGTGACTCAATACACTTGTGAAATCACCTTTACTGGTGACCCCGACTTTGTGGTATCAGTGCCTCAAACCAATGAGCCCGCATCTTCGGAAGCATTGCCCCCGCGTACTTTCGTTATTAGATTATATTTTGGGTTGCCCAAGCCCTCCTATGTTTGTAATTTTAATTTTTTGTTGTAATCGTTTATGATGTACTTATAAAAAAGAAAAAAAAAATTATCCACCAACCGTCACCGAACCGATTTCGACCGCCCACTACTTAAATATTTAATCAAAATTCAGAATAAAAAAAAAAAATCGAATTTATGTCGGTTGATAATCGAAATAACGAGTTTTTCATCAGTAGCCGACCCAACTATGCTAAACAACGTCGTCTAGCGCTTTAGTTAAACGACGTCATTTTTCCCTTGTCAAAACGACTTCCTCTACGTATAAATTAAAACGGCGTCGTTTCGATTAGGATCCAAAACGACGCCGTTTTGAAAGACCTATATATTCATTCTTTGTGGAAACTGCTAGAAACCCTCAAAATCTCGAATCACTCCACTCACTCGACCCTCAGACCCACGGCACCGTCTACCCTAACCCTAGCCTGTTCGCCAATCGGCCCTCCGCCCGTTCGGCCGTTCGGCGTCCTCTCTCTCACAGTTTCACTCGTGTTCGGTGTTTTGGAGTCTCGTTGTCACTTGTCACGGACTCACGGTGTAACCCCCCCTCCCCCCATGTTCAACTCGTCCAATTTCTCAAGGCCCCGAGGTTAGTTTGTTTTATTTGTTAGTTTTTTTCAGTAGTTGTTAATGTCTGGTTGCATTTGTGATTTATTAATGTTTGGCTTAACAAATCCGTTTTGTTTTTCATAGTCACAGTGCTTTTTTCAGTGGTTGTTCGGATTTGGTGGTGCACTACTCGACTCTGCTGCTAAGTGGTAATTTACTATTATACATTTATACTAGTTCTTGATTGTTGAACTGATATGATATTAATTACGGGGATTCTGCTGTGTTGATGCATCCTTTGCTATATTTTTTGTTGTAATGATGGGTCTTGATTGTAAACTGTAGGTGTTGCTTGTTCTGGTAGAATGTAGCAGTGCTTATGTTGTTGCATTTGTTGTACTGGTGTTTAGAACTTTAGATAGTGTTGTATGCTTGTTTTACAGCTTTCATTGTTGTTCTACACCTATACTTGCTGCAATGCTGCTTAAACTGGTTGTTGTAATTAGTTTGGATGTGTTCCGGTTTTCAATAGAGTGATGTTTTGGTTGAGAATGTTATAAAAGTTTTAATTCATCCAAAAATAAAAAGAACTGGTATGATATTTTCATTTCAATTATGTTAATGATGTTGCTGGTCCACGTTTTTCTTTTTTGGGTCTTTTCCAATGTTTTCACTAAATGTAACATGTGTTGCATCTTATTGCAGTGAATAAAAATAAAGCAAAAAAATAATGAAAAAATAATCTTGATTCTTGTTGCAGATTTTATTTAAGTTTGGGAAACTTTATTTCTAACATGAATCCACCACTAGTATTAATGTATTATACATTTATACTAGTTTATGATGCTTATTGATCATGCCTTTTTTTTTTTTTCTACTTTGATTCTTAAAATCCCAAACCAATTTAATATTTTTCCATTTTGTTGATGTCAAGTGTTGCATTTTGTTGTCATTTTTTCAGATGGATGGACCTACATCTACTAGTGGTTCTAAAGGTGGTAGTGGTACACCTAAAGCTAAAGGTAGTAGTGGTACACCTAAAGCTAAAGGTGGTATTACACCTACTAGTCCTACACCTACACCACCACCTCCACAAGTAGTTACACCTACTCCTAGACCTCCTGGTCCGATAGGCACACCTACACCACCACCACCAGTACGCACACCTACATCTTCTGCATCAACCACTGCTTTTGTTATCACTATCCACCATCTCCTATTGATAATTTAATGGGTGGGGTAGATATGGATGAGGATGGTGATTCTGATGAGATGGAAACTGATAAATCTACTGGTTCTATGAAAGGTCGTGGTGGTCGTGGTGGACGACCACCACTCCCTAAGAAGAAAAAAACTAGAAAAATGGCGAAGCCATCTATAGTTTGGGAGCATTTCACTAAAGATTTAAATAGTCCTGAAGAAAATCCTGTGGCACACTGTAACTATTATGAGGCTCTGTATATGTGTCATGCAAAAAATTATGGGACCTCTAACATGTTGTATCATGTCAAGACTTGCCAAAAGTACATGAGTTTAAAAGCTAACCAAGATAGCTCTCAAACTAATTTTACTTTTTCTTCTGAGTAGACTCAAGGTAGTAAGAACCTAATGATTGCCAAGTATTCTGAAAGACTCATTAGGGATACACTCTGTAAGATGATCATTGTTGATGAGATTCCTTTCTCGACTATGGAGAGGATGGGGTTTAGGAAATTGTTTAGTGTTATTGAGCCTAGATTTAAGCTTCCTTCCCGATATACAGTGATGAAAGATTGTGTCAAGATGTTTGTGAATCTTAAGAATACAATGAAGACTGAGTTTTTGATGAGTGGCCAAAGGGTTTGTTTGAACACTGACACATGGCATTAAATTCAGAATATAAATTACATGTGCATCACTGGCCATTTCATTGACCAATCTTGGAAATATCACAAAATGATATTGTCATTTTGCCAAGTGTCGAATCACAATGGCCCAACAATTACAAGGGAAGTAGAGCAATATTTGGTAGATTGGGGAATTGGAAGGTTGTTGATAATATCCGTTGACAATGCAAGCGCTAATGATAGCGCAATTGACTTTTTCAAAAAAAGAAATTTGGGTAATAATGATGTTCTTTGTCGCTACAAGTTTATTCATGTAAGGTGTTGTGCCCATATTCTCAATCTTATTGTGCATGAGGGTTTGAAAGATATAGATGATTCAATAGTAAAGGTCTGAAACATGGTGAAGTATGTGAAGGGATCCCCTCATAGATTGGCCCAATTCAAGTCTTGTGCGGAAAGAAAAACAATTGCATGTAATGCTTCCTTGACCCTTGATATTCCCACTAGATGGAACTCCACTTATACCATGTTAGAGGTGCCGGTGAAATATGAAAGGGTCTTTGATCTAATGATAGACAAAGATTCAAATTTCGTAACATATTTGTGTGATGATGGGCCAGGGAAAAAGGGGTTGGGGCTTCCGAATGATGATAACTGGGCTAATGTTCGACACTTTATAAAACTTTTGAAAGTGTTTTATGATGTGACTGTGCATATATCAGGTTCCTTGTACTCAACTACTAACAAGTATTTCCCTAAACTGGAGAAAGTTTATAATTGTTGGATGGCGTATTGTGGTAGTGATGATGATATGTTGAGTGCCATGGCTTTTAGAATTAAATTTAAATATGATAAGTATTGGGAAGACTTTGAGAAAATTAATCCATTGTTGTTCATTGCTTATGTGCTTGATCCCCGTTACAAGTTGGAAGTATTGGAGTTTTGGTTCTTGAGTAATATAGGTGAAGCAAAAACATACCAAATTGTCTCCAAGTTGAAGGCTATTTTGGAACAGTTATATAGTCACTATGCTATGCATGATGGAGAAAGTAGGCCTAGTGGGGCAAGAATGTCAAATAAAGGTCGAAGTTGCTCAACTTCAACCTCATTGGGTGTGGAACTGAGTAGTGGTACTTATGATGATCTTGACTTGAATAAAGATGTTTTGACGGACTTCCATGCATTTCGGGCAAGGAGAAATTTGATGCTAGCTCTGACAGAGATAGAAAAATATTATGTGGAGGGTGTTGAGACACCAAGTCAAAGCTTTGATATCTTAATGTGGTGGAATGTAAACTCATCAAAGTATCCAGTTCTTTCTCGGATTGAGCGAGATTTCTTGGCTATTCCACTTACCACCGTTGCTTCCAAGTCTACATTTAGCACCGGAGGTCGCATCATAGATTGTTTTCGGAGTTTTTTAGCTTCAAAAATAGTGGAGGCTCTTATATGTACTCAAAATTGATTGAGATCTACTTGGAGTGAGCATGACGAGCCAGGCAGGACTTGCTTTTGTCTAGTGTTGAAGATGAAGAGAGCTACAAGCTTGACTTAGGTAATATACTAATATTTGTTATTTAACTTATTTGTTTCAATTGATTGAATTGATTTTTACTAATACTTTAAAAATTGCATTGTGGTAGAAATTTTGTCTAATTCCACAATTGACAATGAGTAAGGCTCGAGGGATGTACTTTGTCAAAAATGTTTGTTGAAAGTATTTGGTAAGTTTTTTGCATCTTTATATGGTCTTTTATTATTTTTATTTGATCACTAACATTTAACTATGTTTATTTGTTGGTTATTTTTTTTTATTATTGAAGAATGCAAATTGAAGGTTTATGAATTTCTGTTCGATGTGGCTCATGGTTTGGAATGGTTGATACAATGATTTTTGATTTTGAGATTTGAAATGATTGTAATCATTTAATTTACTTTGCTTTGCTTTTGATTTTGTTTAAGAATGGGTTGAATTGTTTTGCTTTGCTTTCCTTTTGAATTATGCTTTTGTTTGCTTGCTTTTAAGTTTTATGCTTGCTAGACCTTTAAATTTGCATTAACTTTGTATGTTGAGCACTTAAACGGTTGAACTTTCTAAGGTTTATTGCTGGGTTATTTAATATATGTATTTTGTTTTTGGATTTTTTGAATTTGGATATTAGAAAGTAGTTTGGAATGTGGTTATCAGGTTATGTAATTATGTTAGGTTTATTGTGAGTATTAGAAAGTAGTTTGGAATGTGGTGGTTATCAGGTTATGTAACTTATGTAAGTTATGTTGGTATGTTGGGTTTATTGTGAGTATTATAAAGTAGTTTGGAATGTGGTCATGTTGGTATATTTTGCTTCATTCACTTTATTTAGTTTATTGGAAATTTGGAATGTGGACCCTGTGGTAGTTTGGTTGTTGGAACTTGCAACTCTTGAATGTTGGTATGTAAGAATGTTGGTTGGGTTTATTGGAATGTGGTGGTTACATTTACTATAAATGATTTACATTCATTAAGAACCCATCAAACATTTTTATTAAAAAAAAGGAAAAAACCAACAAACTGATCAAATATTTAAAGTTAGAAAGTTGTAAGTTGTTAAGTTGGATCCAACGTCCAATTTGGCAATTTGAAAATTAGACATGTAGAATTGTGGGCCAATTTGGCAATTTAAAAGGCCTAGTCTGTAAAACTGAAACTTTTCAAATTAAAAAGCCTAATTTTTTTATTTTTTTTTTTAAAAAAAAACCAATTAAAAAGCCTAATTGGAAAAAGCCCATCTGCTACCGATTTACCCGACCGACTTTCCCGATTTATTCAACAATTTCAGAAATGAAGTTTGGCGGAAAGCTGTCGAGTGATTATCTGACTTTACCGACAAGGGCGGGTCGGTAATCGGATATGCTATTTCTGACACTGACTTACCCGATACTCACCCCTACTTCATATCATTTAGTACATAAGAAGTCGAGACGATTCCTACATCCTACAAGTACTCCTATGCAATCCGGGCTAGGGATGCCGCTATATTATTCGAGCCTTTCATAAGAACGCATAAACTAGAAAATAGATGAGAATAAAAAAAATATTAATAAAAAAAAACAAAGAATTAAGGTGGTTCGGCTTAAAATGTGGCGGATTTAATCCACATAAAGTTGGCCAGTTTTTAACTGCCAACACACTCTCTTGTGATAGGTATTTCCTTTCCACCACCGTTGGAACGTTTTTAGGAGACATGATCGTTCTTCTGCAAGAAAATATTTTTATTAGTCTTACTCCAAGAGATTCTCTATAGCTTCTAATTCCAGGCGAATCTTAATTAGATCCTTCATGTTCTATACCTCACTTGATTATAATCTATGCCATGGTTAATCTTAGATCATCCTTACTTTAATCATTAACCTCACACAGTTATGAGAAATGGTTCTCCAACTTGTAGAAAAACCTATAAATAGGAGCCCTTCCTTCGTTCATTTCTTTACACTATTTCATTCTCACCTTTCGAGATAAAAATTTGAGGAGCTTTGAGAGCTCTTGTGAGGGAGAAAAGCCCAAGCAACTCGGGAATAGTATTTTCAGAGCGAGTAATTATAGAAGTCACTTTGTGTCTTTTCTGTGTCCCTCCAAGAATGAGATGGCTTTTAAAATCACTATTTGATCAATATTCAATAGTGATCAATCACAAGCTCAATAGTGATTTTAAAAGCTAAATCATTATTGGAGGGACACAAAATGACAAAAGAGTAACTTCTAGCATTACTATTTCGGAGCCTAATAAACATTTTTCGTGAAATCAGTCGATCGGTATATTACTTTTTACCTTGGCTTTCGTAATTTCAAATTTTTGGGTTTAAATAGAAGCTCTTGTTTATTTGTTGATGCCAATATATAGTAATTAAAGCAAAAATTTATTATTGAATTTTCGCTGCGTTGTTTTAAGAGTAATGTCACATGAAAAACGATATATTTTTACTTTACACCCTTTATTTTAAAAATGCAGGGCGTTACAAGGATATTTGCCTCTCAACAAAAACTGAGACTGAAAATTAAAATAACTAAAATGCTTTTATTATTGTGTGAAGAGGACTGGGGATAGAGGTGTAAACTCAGAGCCGGTTCTCAGTTATTGGCCAAAACCAGGAATCGGCTCCGGGGTCTCCGACTATTAAAAACACCAACCGACTCTGGAACCGGGTAGTCGGTTAACCGGCTATAGCGATTGGTACCCGGTTTATTCGGACCGGGTACTGAAAAATCATTATCAACCAACAAAGGCCGCATCGGCCCGGTAACCTTCATCACCGTCGGTTCCTGAAATCAAGCCTTTTTTTAAGTCTTTATTTCTTAAGGGCTTGCGGTTCATTACACCAAAGGCTTTCAGTGAACTATTGAAGCTATCGTGAGAGTACCAAATGCTAACGGTGACGAAGGTTATCGACTTTGGATGGACGAGGAGCCAACGAGTTCAGTCGAACCCGGGCCCGGATAAAGAGCGAACCTCGAATTTCGCTCTTTTGTGTAGGAATTCAGGTGATATACTTGCTAAATAGATTGACCGATTGAAGACATCTAGCTAGGCAAATCCTTGCTCTGATACCAATTGACGCAGTGGGAAGGTGTGGGCTCCACATTTAAACACGTTAACTCCAAGGGTTTTGGAATCCACCAGCAAAAGATCTGGAATACACTAGGAAATATAGAGAAACTCTCTTGATAAATTTTATTCAATGACAAAAGATTATTAAAAACAAGCCCAAAGCATGCCTTAGCACAAGCGTTAAGCAATAATAATTCCTTTATAATCGGCTATATATACACCCCAATCGGCTATAAACATAAATAATTAACCAACAAAAAACACCCCAATCGGCTATAAGCATAAATAATCTACCAACAAAAAACACCAAAATCGACTATATATACATAAAAATCCAGCATAAATCAACCAAAAATTACAAAAGATTAAACTAATCAAGAATATACACCAAAATAGAGCAGCCTAGCAAATATAATAGATCAACAAAAAAACTCGGGGGCTAACATTCACGAATCGAAAGAAATAGAAAACCCTAAAACAGTAAAACCACCAAGATTACCTCAAAAATCGGCGAATCGCTCTTGAAAAACCGCTTCCCATTCTGCTGGCATTGTTGGTATGGCAGGCTGACGACGTTGGCTGATTTGGCTGAAGAGTTGAAGACAGTGAAGTAGGCCAGGGGTGAAGAACTGAAGAAGATCAACACTAGGGAAGACTGGAAGAGTGTAACGACCCGATTTTTACAAAAGGTGTAAGTAAAAATTTTGAATTTCCACGTATCATTACGACATCATCAGAGTTATAAATTGGCAGTGGAATATTTTTTTTTTTAACAATGACACGTCAGAGCTGACTGAAATTACTTCTAAATAAATAATATAACTTGATGTTCTTACATAATAAATACACCTTTAAAAGTAGTAACATATATGCCACAGATGACACTGTTATAAAATACCAACCAAATTGTAATAAATATTACAGCACTAAAGAAAATGAGTCTAACACATATAAATAAAAAATAGATTAAGCAGGCTAATCTATCACATCCAAGAGTCCACAAAATAGGAGGCAACCTAACCTCAAAAGACCGCCACTAGCATTCATCTAATCATCTGGATAGTCCTGATACTCTTCATCCTCAAATCCTGTATAGGTAAATAATACAGAGAGAGACAATAATACAAAAATACCTAAGTGAGTCCACTGTTTTCAATAATATAATGAATGCTGATTTATTTATGCAATGCAACACAATGTAATATAGATTATATGTATATGCAATTTATGGCCAATGGTAACTAATCTTAGTCATAGATTGAATATAAACATAATCATAAATAAGTAATATAACAGTTTTATATGTAAAGTCTTAATTATATATTTGTAGCACTCCTCTCGTAATGGATCCTACAGTCTGTATTAACGTGTTGATTGGGATCCTACGGTCCCCCTTTTACGAGTTACTTGGGATCCAACGGTCCCCTGGAGCCTACGGTCCAGTGTCACCTCACAAAGTTTTATTAATCTTTTACTGAAATCCTACGGTTCAAGCTTAACTGAAATCCTACAGTTTCAGTGGCTTGTTTATTATTCTTTTACTAGAATCCTACGGTTCCAGCGTAACTGAAATCCTACGGTTTTAGTGGCTTGTTAATCAGTTTAATTAAACATAGAAAAAATATGAAAATTCACATGCACAACCAAATAAATAAAACATTAAACACAATATCAAAGAAAATTTCACCAGTATCACCCTCAGTAAGTATAAAGATACTTACCGTCTTTTGCTTCCAAAAGGGTTTCCATACAACTGTTGACAAAGACTTCTAGAAAAATGGCTAAAACTGCACCCTGGCTGTAGCACACGAAACATAGAATTTTTCTGCTTCACTTTTAAAAGACATGCGATCCGTGAGAGCAACAAAATGTTTCTTTTCTTTGTTTTCTTCATTATTTTCTATTTTATTAACATCATAAACCGAATACACAAGAATACACTACAATACCATTCAATGCACACAATAGTGAATTAATATAATTTACTAATAATACGTTTTAATCCTATTCTCATTTTTTATTTCTTAATCCTATTACTATTTCGACATAGTAACGGCGTATAAAATTAGTTAAGTATAATGCCACATATTTTATTCTGGCATTATAACAGTATTTATTATAATGACCAAAATACCATTTTTCTTAAAATTACCAAAATACCTTGTTTACCAAAATGATTATTTTACACAAAGATTGTTTCAAAAACACTTTTACAATCTTGAACAAAATAGCGGCATTACTATATTAAATGCCTAATAGCTTTTAGAATCATTTGAGCGGCATAACGACGCTTTTATAAAATATATTATTTTTACTCAAGCATCACAACGGCATGATTTATATATCTTTTATGCCATATGAAAAATCTTATTTAAAAACATAACTTAAATCATTAAAGGATGGAATATTATCCAAAATATCTTTAAGATATTTTGTAAAGATCCAAAATATCTTTTGGGATATTTTGCAAAATATCTCAAAATATCTTTTAGATATTTTGTAAAACTTACTAAAAGCAATATCCATTTTCTCTTAATCTTTTCTTCTTATTCTCTTATCCTTAAAACATTATTTTCTTTTCTTATTCCATTCTACCACTTATCTCCTATTTATTCATCTTAACACATATTCTTCTCTTTTCTTTTCTAACACCAACCGAAAGAGAGTGAGAGAGCTTACCCATGGCTGCCGATCCGAGAGATTAGATAATAGATTCTTCTCTTCTCCTTGTAGAGAATCCGGAGAGATAGAGAAATGTTGAGGGAGAGAAAGAACTAAAATAGACAGGATCATTCTTGCTTCACTTCTTCTTCACCAAACAAACAAAGAGAGTATTAGAGAAAGAAGAAATGAATAGAACTTCTTCATCTTCTTTTTCTCTTTAGCTATTGGAATTGTTGAATAGAAGAGAAGAGACTCTCCTCTGCCCAGAGAACTAAACTGAGTAAGTAAGAAACATCAAACCAGAAAATCAAAGGAAGAAGGGAGAACTCACCAAGCTGCCAACCCATGATAGAGAGAAGAAGAATTTCTTTTTCTTTGATGCAACTCCAGCTAGAGAAAGAGCAAGAGAGCAAGAGAGCTTCCCTGCTCTTTCTATGATGCAACAGAATAGAGAGAAAATAAAGAGTTGCAAAAACAATAGAGAAATCAAGGGAATAGAGAGAGAAATGAGAAAGCATTGCGAAGAGCGGATGCCCATGTTTTTATATAGGATTTTGAACGGCTGAGATCGTTCCAATTTGATATGATCCAATGGATTAAAATCCGACTTGAAGAGCAAGTTTGTTAGAGATATTTCCACCAAAATATCAAAGAAAGAAGAAAGGAGAGAAGCCATACGTGGAGGTTTTATTTAAACATAGGTGACTCATCTAAAAGAATCTTAACTCCATGACTCATCTTATCTTCAAAGAATAATCATGATTGCACCATGACTCATCCTATCTTCAAAGAATAATCATGATTACTAACATAATATCTCCTATCCTCAAGTAACTAGAAATTGATTCATAACTAGATTTTAATAATTCTCTAATTAAGTTGTTTTGTAATTAAGTATTAATGGCTCAGATTGATCAATAATTGATGAGTGGCCGTAGAAATGTCAAGCTGGGCTATGAATCATCAAATGGAATGATGATTTATTTGATAAATATCAGAAGACAGGTGTTCTGACGAGAATGTGCATTTCTGAAGAAAATCAATCGATTTATTTTTTACATTGTACAATAATCGATCGATTGCATTGAACAATAAGTTGATCGATCGAATTTTTACACTATAAAATAATCGATCGATCTATTATACTTAGTCAGATTTCCATCCGTTTCAGCACCTATATAACTAAATCGCACGATCGATTATTTAATCGATCGATCGATTTTGGCTTCTAATAAGGGTTCGATTCCTTAATCGCACAATCGATTTTGGAACATTAAACAATCGCTCGATCAATTCTAATATCGATCGATCAATTTAGATTTAGTCTAATTTCTAATCCATTTTAACTCTCATACACTTGTACATATATTTATAATAAATATTTAATCTCTTAAATATTTATACCTATCTTAATGAATATTTATTCCACTAATATTCATATGTATGTTATTCTTAGGGTTAAATATATTTTAGCCCCCCAAACTACCACCCTTTCTCCGGATGGCCTCCCAAACTACCAATACTTAGATTCTGGCCCCCCAAACTACCACTTTCTAATTTTTTGGCCCCATCCGTCTATTTATGCCGTCAATTCTAACAGAAATTAGCCAAAAATCCGAAAATACCCCTCAATTAACCGTGAGAATTTCAAAGTGTAAAAGGGGTATTTTCGGATTTTTGTTTAAAATTGACGGCATAAATGGACGGATGGGGCCAAAAAATAAGAAAGTGGTAGTTTGGGGGGCCAGAATCTAAGCATTGGTAGTTTGGGGGGCCATCCGGAGAAAGGGTGGTAGTTTGGGGGGCTAAAATATATTTATCCCTTATTCTTATTATTAGGCCTTAAATCATATTTTAAAATATTTTATTCAATATCTTAATAAAATATCTTAAAATACGGGGTATTACAAAGAGTTTGGAAACTGAAGGGTGAAGGAAGACTGGAATAGAAAACTGAGAAAAGAAAAGAGAAAAGTCTGAACTTTCTAGTAGAGGCCGTATGTGAAATCGTGAATTAGGGTAAGGGGTAGTATAGGTAAATTGCTATTATATATATACCCGGAGGCGGTTATCCGTTTATAACTGGGTTTTTAAGAATGCAATAACCGGAACCGACTCCAGGTGCCCTGTTACTCGGTTATAAATAACCGGATACCAAATCGATTTTTCGATTACTCGGAGTCGGTTGGTACCCGGTTACTGGTTTTCGGCCGAATTTACACCCCTAACTGGGGAGTATAAAACTAGCTAGAATTTCAAAGCCCAAAATGATTGATCAAATGGGGTACGCATCCTCAGATTCATGATAATAATAATATTTTGAGATTTTTTTTTCCCTAAGCAATATGGGAAATGGATTAAAGGAAAGAAAAAATAATGGTCCGTTTGGGTTTGCGATTTTAAAACGTACGATTTTGAAATAACGATTTAAAAATGTAATTTCTAAAAATGCAGTTAAGCGTTTGGCAAAATTGTAATTAAGCCTTTAAAATTGTGTGTTTTCAAAAAAATATCCCTTGCCAACGATTTGAAAAAAACATATTTTATGCGTTTTCAAATCGCAATTTTGTAAAAACGCATTTCCAAACGATTCTTTTTTTTTTGCGATTTAGTTTAAAATCACACATTTTGCCTACAAAACCGCAATGTCAAACGTACCCTAAGAGATTGTGAGTTTCCTAGCAACGGGCTCAAATATAAATACAGTAGTTCCATTCAATTGTGTGTTATGAGCCTTGAGATATGATATGTTTACAACTTCTATACAATTTTTGTACAACTCCAACAACTTTTTTTAAAAACAATCATTGGATATGTGTAACACCCCAAATTTTAAATCCAGTACTAAGGTAGTCGTAAATTGGAATTTAAAACCAAATAACAATACAATGGTAAATCCGAAAAGAATATAAGGACTATATGAATATTTATAGGATTAAATGTTCAATGGTATTTGAGGTCGTAGATTTCATTTCCGGTATGTTTAAGGTAATAAAGAGTTAAGGTATTATTGAGGCTTATAAAGAATATTAAAACATGAATAAAATGATAATAAAGAATATTATCTCTTTTATTACTCATTATACGTAATAATGGTGTAACTCAGAAATAGAAGATCAATTCGAATGATATTTTCTCTAAAACAATTACCCCAAGACCTTATATATGTGAAGAACACGTGGTAAAAATTTAAAATCAATGGAGGCACGCTTATGGCTCCAATTTGATTGGATAAGCTTAATGGACTTGAAATTTTGGGCAGGTCAAAAATGGGTCAAACAAACTCCATTTTAATTGACTCAAAGACCAGAACGCTCTACTTGGAGTCATATATCTACCTGTAAAGTTTTATAGAAACCATTTTTTGTAGGTTTGTTGAAACTGTCTGTGAACCTACTGCACATGGACTAGATAGCATGCATGCATGGCACACCTAGGACTGCCATGTCACTGCCCATGTAGATAGCTAATTAGGGCATTAATCTTCCTACATTTAGGCCCTAATTAAAACTAGCTTCAATCACTTAATTATAATGCAAATGCAAGTGCAAATGCAACTTAAAATTGAAATGAAATTCAAATAGATATTTGTTAAGTAATCATTTGGTTCCTCTCCCCTTGTATGGTCGGCCACTAGAGCTCTTCTCCACCCTTGGATTACAAAGTTGAAGCTTGAATCTTGATCATCCATTAGCTTTATAAATAGAAGGCAAGGGTTAATTCACTATTCCTTTCACTTGATTTTTCTTTTTTTTTTTTTTTAAAAAAAAAATTAAAATTAAAATAAATTAAAATTCTCTCACATTCTCCACCTTGCACCCCCGACCAGCCCTTGTTTTTGTGCTTGGACTCCTTTTCAAGTATTCTAATATCATTTGAAAGGATCTTAGTAAGTTTCCAACCATTTATTTCATGAGTTTTATGCTTTGGAAGTCATTTACATTATTTTAAGCTTAATTACATCTATTATGTGCTCAAAAAATGCTTTGAAAGTTTTCATTCCTAAATTGTTTAAATATTTACTAAATATGCCATTATGATGCTCAAATTCAATTGAGTATTCCATAAATATGCCGTTACGCAGTTCAAAATTTTAAAAGGTTTTTAAGCATTAGTTACACTAATTAATGTTATTACTTTGCCAACTTTTACAAAGGGTATAATAAGAACTATCCATAATTATGTCGTTATGCCGTCCGTGTGTTTTTAATATTGTACCCATTATTTATACTAATGGGGTTACTATGTCCATTTTTATACAAAAGTATTAAGTTTTTAGAATACTAATGTTGTTATGCTGCTTGTTTTAGTTTAAAGGTATTTTAGACATTAACTATATAAATGTCGTAGTGATGCCCATGAAAATATGTTGTAATGTCATCTACCTATTTTTATACACTAACATAATGTCTAAATAACATTAAAAAGCTATGTTAAATTGTTTAGAAGTTATAAGTGACAAAAATGTTAAAATAAGCTTTTACGATTTTGTACTAATTCATTATCACATGTACACAATTGTGTTGCATTAATCACTTGTGTGGATACTCTCTGAAAGCTATGAAGTGTAAGTATAAATTACTTACTGAGATATGATACTGATTTACATAACATAATGAGTGCAGATTTGATTAAATGTATCTATGTGAGTTGAATATTACATATTGTGTATATTGTTATGACTAATGAATATGTTAATAACAAAGCTGGTGAGTAGCAAGGGGTGAAATGGCTACCAGTGAGACCTTAGGCTCTTGTGAAAGATCTAATAATAACAAGACTGGGACCATAGGCTTCCAGCAACAAACAAATAAGCTTTATATGGTAGGAGTGTCGGCTCCAAAAATATTTGTTAGCCGAGTGTGGAGTGAAAGAAAATAAATAAGATTATGCATACAAAATTGTCATTTCATCATATCATTGTTTTATTGCTTTTATATATATATATATATATATATATTCACTTAATGACTATTAACCACGAAATGTTTATATATATATAGACATGAGATTATATTATATAACCATAGGAGGATGATATTTTCTTATTATGTGTCATAAAGAAATTAGTGACCATTATAGTATTGAAATAGTTGACTCACTTAATTGCACATGTGATTTGTGGTAATGCCCACAATCGCATAGATGGATGTGCAGGTATGAAGGAGGAAGATTAGGTCGGCCAGGATTCATATATCGATCTTGATATCCATAGATAAGGATATATGTTGCCTTTTTATGAAAGACTACTATATATAGTTGGTCTTTTACTATGTATCTAATTTTCATTACTAGGCATTTGTTTGCTATACTGTGTCTGAACACTTTATTTGTATTTGCTATTGTGCCACCTGTGGCACTTATGTGTAATTAATGCTCTAGTATGTATTTATTTTGTAATAACTCATTTTTATATTTATTTATTTGAGGTCTATACACTAGCTCTGAAGTGTTATGTGAAGGTTATCTAATGTTTTAGATAATATTGCACTGCGTGATTTTATTTTCCTCCGATATAGTAATGCCACGTGGTTGATCAGATATCACTACTTACGCCTTTTGTAAAAGGCAGGGCGTTACAATATGTAGAACCCACATGTAGAAAAGAGATCCAATGGTTGATTTGAAGAAAAAAAAAATTTGTTAGAGTTGTATAGAAGTTGTAAACGTATCATATCTCTACGAGCTTTAGATGAAACTATGCTGAGATATGATACGTTTACAACTTCAACAATTTTTTTTAAAATCACCATTGGATATGTAGGACCCACATGTAGAAAAACAGATTCAATAGTTAGTTTGAAAAAAAGTTTTTGGAATTGTACAAGAGCTGTGTCAAGAGTTGTACAACAATCATTTCTCAAATAGGATAAGAGGTTTTAGAGGACCTCAATTCTAACTATGATTGTTGTACAACTCTTGACAGAACCCTTGTACAATTCCAACAACTTTTTTTTAAAATTAACCATTTGATATGTTTTCCTACATATAGTTTTACATATCCAATGGTTGATTTTTTTTAAAAAAAATTATTATAGTTGTACAAAAGTTCTTAAACTAAAGAAAAATCGTTGGGTATTTGTTGCCTGTGCTATAAGAAATGTTCATTGTTTATAGCAGACAATTGTTTTTCAATAAAATTGATATACGTATCCTTAATGAGAATACATTTTATAAGGATGGGCTGTAAATCCCTCCTCATTTTACATCAACCAATTATAAGTAGGCAAGTCATAAAAAACTAAAAAATACAATAAACATGAAAATACACAATCCTTTGAAACAAATTAAAGAATGACGATTTTTAGACAGTAGACCTCTCATTTCAAGACTCTTACCTTACTGATCTTCGAGCTCGCCGTGGAGTTCTCGTTCATACTATATTCTCTGCTCTCCGAACTGACAAATACAATGAAAAATATCATGCCGGACACAAAAGTAGTATACTTAAGTATACAAATTTTAGTAAAGCCAACAACAGATGCACATTTTCACCACCAACACAATTAATAAAGAATATCCAATCAATTCTTAAGAAGTAAAAACAATTTACTATACCATTATTCAATATACATTCACATCCGCATATATATTAAATTATTAAGCACAAACAACACAAGCAAAACGACATGCCCTCCCTACATCTACGGGCCTGTAGGACTGGAAACCTTAAAAGAACGAGTAATGAAAGAAGTCAAAAAAGAAATGGCTGCGATTTCTCACTATTAATTAGAAAATAGAAACGTGGAAACTGGTAAGAAAAACAACCCAAATAAAACACACACACACAAAGAGAGAGAGAGAGAGAGAGAGAGAGGAGAGAGAGAGAGAGTTCACCAGAATACGGTGGCTTTGGGTGGTGGTCTTTGGCAGATTCCAGCGTATCCACCAGATTCCTGCAGCTGGGTAGTTGTCTTTTTTCCATTTATTTTATCTTTTTCCTTAGTTTTATTGGGTAGATCTGGTGGGGGTTGTGGTTCATGAGAAGGGCTAGATCCTTTGTCCATTGGTTTTCATGTCTAATGTTTGGTGTTTTCATGTCTAATGTCAAGTGTGTATTTAGATGATGTGTCAATATTTTATTGGAGGCTGCAAAAGTTGAGTTTTACAGTCCATCATTATCAAATGGACTCTCATCCTTGATATTTATAATTTTTATGTACATTTTGTAAAGAGTAATGCTACATATCACATAGATATTCCATAAAGTTGATGTGGCAAAGTGTAGTAGTCATTGTTTTTTATTTAATATTTTTAACAATGACTGATTTCAAGCCCTGAAAAATGATCAAGAGTCTTGTGGAGGATATATACCATATTTTTATTCTACAATTATAACAAAATGCTGACGTGAATGTTAAAGTATCCCACATCGCTAAGATTTCTTTCACCTGGACACTTTTTAAGCCATGGTGTCCCATCCTCTCTCAAGGCGTCTTTTGAGAGTAAATAAGGTCCATGGACTTTTACATGGTGTTCCCTCCCGCTGCTGCTTTGATGCGATACACATGTTTAGACAATAGTACCACACGTGAGAGGGCATGTTAAGTGTTCCCATTTCCCAATGCGTCTTTTAAGAATGTCAATGAGTTCATAGATTATTTACATGGTATCAGAGTTACAGGTTTCTTGCGACGATGGATCTTTCCTTCCCGTTGTTATCCACGTTTTTGCCATTAGTTGCTACACGTGAGGGGGCGTATTAAAGTATCACACATCGCTAAGATTTCTTCACATAGGCACTTTATAAGCTATGGTGTCCCCTCATTTCTCAATGCGTCTTTTGAGAGTGAATAAGGCCTATGACTTTTACAATGACAATCATAATAAACCTTTAGATTCACTTTAACTTTTTTAAACTTCAATGGCATGTGCAATTATCCTTTGAAGTTCAAAATTCTCAACTTAATGTATCGAACTTTTAATTCTTTGCAATGTCACCAATTTTTGTTAGGGTTTTGGGTTAAATTAGACGGCAAAAAGGTGAAATGACTATTATACCTTAAAAAAATTATAAAATTTCAAATTTACCCATAATTAAAAAAAAAATTATTTATTATTATTTATAAAAAAAAAAAAAAAAAAGTGACCCACATTGAGTCACAACCATGTGTTTGCCGGTGACCCTAGGCCGTAGCCCGTGGTTTGTTAGATTCAATAATAATTTATAATGCTACGATAGAAAGTATATACTAAAAAAAAATATAAAAAATATATATATATATATATATATAAGAATAGGAATGTGTGTAGTGTGTATAGAGTAGTTATCCATAGAATACGCGTAAGTCTCACTTTGCGGCAGGAAGAAATATCTACGGCCACTCGTTTTTGAGACGAAGCGGAGAACAGGGGTCAAAATGGACCACGTTACTTGATTATGTTGCACCATGCTGTCTATCAAATCATCGGGTTTGATTTTGGTTCCCCAATAATACTCTTATACTCCATTGGTTCGTGAGGGACATTCCGACTTGTCGTCCAATGGAAGTGGCTTTCTTTTTTAAGTTGTCATTTGATGAAGGGAGTCCAAGATATTTAGTGCTCATAATTAATTAAGGTAACATTTGATCTGGATAATATTAATGGACTGTAAGACTCTTTTTACCCAATTTGGTTGACAGTTGTAATTAGAGCCACGTTGTTGTAAGATAAACGTGGTCAAGAAAGAAAAGTTCGGGTGATTTCGCGAATCCATACGAAACCATTTGATCCGACGGTGCACAGAGCTTGTCTGTACGAGCGTTACAGTGCACGTGCAGACAGTGTGGCAAAGTTATCGTCACTTTTCTGAAAAAGCACGCTTTAATACAAAACCAGAAAGGAGTTTGGGTCATTTGAATCTCTCGCATGCAAAGCCTCTTCTAAATCTCTTCTGTCTCTCTCTCTGTCTCTCTCTCTCTCTTTCTCTTTTGTTTCACTTCTTTGAAAAGCGCTATGGACGCTCGTGTAAAGCAGGAGTTGGTGGCGCCTTGGAGTGCGGCGGAGCGGGGGAGCAGAAACGGCGACGTTGCGACGGAACCCCTCCCGGTGATTGAACTCAGCGACTCCGACTCGAACGACAACAACGACACCGTTTCGAGGAAGAGAGCGAGGGTTTCGACGGTGAGGGACCTGAAAGAGTTGGGGGTGGTTGTGCCTACGGGATTCCTCCAAGCGCTTCCGGCAGCAGCGGATATGGCCCTCACGCGCCGGCAATCGGCCGCGACTCTCGCCGAGAGTTGGCAGAGCTCGTGCAAGCAATTCTGGAAAGCTGGTGACTATGAGGGAGGTTCTGGTGGTGACTGGGATTCGTCTTCTGGTAATACTCTGTTACTTTCTGTGTCTTTAGTGCATTTCTCTTTTTGGTTGCTGAGAAATTGAAGGAAAAGAGAAGGATGTTGATGTTGGCTTTGTTATACTAAAGTGGGCTTGATTTGGTAATTTGTGTTGGCTTGGACAACAGTATTGATTTCTGTTCTTAGTGTAAATGAAATATTCATGAGCATCTTCTGGTTCTTTTGACACATTCCAATGGATTTTTCTGTTGAACCCAATTAGAGTAAACTGTTAACCCAATTGCTCACACTGTTTCGTGTAATTCAATTTTGATCTAAAAATGAGGGATTATTTTTATTATTTTTATTTTTTGTTGGTAAAAATGAGGGATTTAAGATGCTCTGAACTTAGATTTCCTGTTGGGATCTAAGACTAATTTAAAAATATAATTAGTGAATTAATACTAGAAGCAAGTTGATATTCTAGTTGAGGATTGAACAGATAGATGTGTTTGGGGAAAGCATGGTTTGTCCTGAGTGAGTTTGTTGTTTTAAATCACCTGATTATGAAAGGTAGAGTGAATGGAGTGAAAGGAGCATATAATGCCTGTATTTTAGAAAAAATAAAAAGTTTTGAGCATAGGCATTACGGTGGTATCAAATATGTGTTGGATTTGTAGTGTACCGGGTGGTAAGCCTGTGATGGAGCCTTTAAGGAGGTCTATAGTATTCTTTAAAGACCTGAAAAGTACGCATAGATTATGGCGGTGGATGACGAAATGTGGAGCTTCGAGTTAAAACTTATCCGGGTTCAATATTGAGTTTTTTTTTTTTTTGGTTCTTCTTACGGATGAACTGAAGCTACTTTTGATTTCTCTTAAGTTCATATGAATTTTTTTATTATAAGATTTCATCTTGTATGGCATCATCAATGTATGCCACCCTCAAAAAAAAAAAAAAAAAAAAAAAAAAAAAAAAACCAAATACAAAAGGGAAGTTCATGTAAGCGTAATTTTTTTTATTTTTTTTTATGAGCACATTATTTCTGTCTGTTTAAGATTCTATGCCATGAATGAATAGCTGCCAAATCTAATGTTATTAGTTTATATGGCAAGGAACGGCTATCTAATATTTCTTTTAAAATTTTCAGTTGGCATGGATCATGTCAGGGTTCACCCTAAATTTCTACATTCCAATGCGACTAGTCATAAGTGGGCTCTTGGAGGTAAAGTTGTTCAACCAGTTCTGCAAATATGATTGTGTTTCTCTACAATCATGCGTGACAGTATGAGCCTTTTTCTTGGGTTCACTAATAGTTTCTAGTTCTTTAAGTTGCTTATTGAAATTCTGCATGCAGCTTTTGCAGAGCTTCTGGACAATTCGTTGGACGAGGTATCTTGCACGTAATATAGTGTAAATTATGCAGTACCATCACATGCATATATATCTCACTGCCGTCAACTTCTTCATTTTGATGTCAGGTCTGCAATGGGGCTACATATGTTAACATAGATATGCTTGTAAATAGGAAAGATGAGAGCAAGATGCTGCTGATCGAAGGTATTCTGTTTTGTCAAATTTTTTTTATATTATTTTTTTTTTTCGTTTTTCTTTTTTCTCTGCAGGATTTAGGATTCTCTTCTCCCTACCTCCCCCTGCCACTAAATATTGTTTGGGAACTAGATATTATGTTCACTTCAGTCATATTTTTGGATTTTGACTGAAGTTTATACCATCTCAACGATAATTGTGATTGGTGATATGAAACGGACGAAAAAAATACAATAGCTGGTAGGAAACGGTTTTATCAGTCTGCCTTGAACTTGTGTAAAATCTGTCCCCACAAGAAAAAGAAGAAAGCATAGATGATTGACTTTATATAATTCCGAGGGTGTGGTCCTCTGGAAAACTATTATATGTGAAAAGCAATGAGCAGCAAGTGAGAAGGTCCGGTCTGTTCACAAACTTTTACAAAGTGGTAAGAGTTTGCATCATCGGTGCTGCTACTTGAAATTGACAAGATTGATGCGGAAATTATGATTCTGACATGCCTTTGATGGTCTAGTTTAATTTTCTGTTATCTGACCTTACCTCTTGGAATCTAAATCTAACATTAGAAGCAGCTTACCTGTCACCATTTAACATTGCTTCTTTACATGCTTACTTTACTTTTACATGTCATGATGTTGTTTTTTATTCAATATATGTGGTCCAAGGAGTTTTTAAATTTGTACCCTCAAATTTGTCGTGAATTTACTAACAAATTTTCAACTCCTTAAACTTAAATATATATCTTTTCTTTCTTGTTTTAGAAGTTCAAAGACGAGAAAGTTGTTTGAGTCTCTGTTTTTCATAACTGCTAGATGTTGTATTTGTATGTTATTTCTTCTTGTAGTGCTTTAATGTCACAATTAATTTTCAAAATCTCACTTTATTTTAATTCTATTGCAGATGATGGTGGTGGGATGGATCCAGATAAAATGCGACAATGCATGTCGTTGGGGTATTCTGCAAAAAGCAAAATAGCAAATACTATTGGACAATGTAAACCACTAGTTCTGGAAGCATGCACAAATATGTTTATTGGTTGCGTATTTCAACTCTATAGGAGTATTAATTTCCTTTATATTTGGTTTATCAGATGGAAATGGGTTTAAGACAAGTACCATGAGGCTGGGGGCAGACGTAATTGTCTTCTCGCGTTGTTGTGGAAAAGATGGAAAAAGGTTTATACTTGTTTTATTGCTTATTGTACCTTCTTGTTGATTTTCCAATTATGGATGGTAAATATGATGCTTCTTTTGCTGATGTAAAAAAAATTTACTATCAATTGCTTGTTAAGTGGCTTGGAAGGTTGACAAAATTGTGGTTGCCTTTGTCGTTTGATCTGCTGTATAATTTACTCTGTGCTTATTTTTATTTTTGCTTCATTTGTGACTATACTTCTATGACTAATTGAGTCTGGTGTTTTTTTTAGCCCTACGCAAAGCATTGGGTTATTGTCCTATACATTCTTGAAGAGCACAGGGAAGGAAGATATTGTAGTTCCCATGGTAATTTCTTTTTAATTTTTTTTTTCAATTATTTTGGACTTCAACTTTTTTATGTAAGTGATATAACTGTGGTTCACATATTATCAACGTGGAACAATGAGGCAGAGTGATATACCTGTCTGATTGAGTTCTTTCAAACATGTACTATGAATCATTAAGGAACATGATATTGTAGTCACCATAGCAATTATGAGTTTCTGATGATCACTCTTCTTTAAATTAATTAATCATGTGTTGATTATATATATGGTTTGTATGTTTTTGCTATTACTGCTACGTATACGAAGCTTGACTACGAAAGAGAAGGACGAGAATGGAAAAAGATTATACGATCTTCTCCTGGTGATTGGAGCAAAAATGTAGAAACAATAGTTCAATGGTCTCCGTTTTCCAGTGAAGCAGACCTTCTATGTCAGGTGACTGTTTACACTTCTTGTGTAGGAATGGAAAGGCTTAGCATAATATCCATTTTTATTTTTGTGCATTGTTTCCCTGTCAGGTTTTCATTTTTTTTTTCTTGGTGAAACTGAAATATTTCTTTAGACATAAGCAAGAGAATTTGATGTAATGTTTGTAGGAAGCATCAAATGCCTAAGGAATAGGAATTTGCATGTCGGTGACCCTTGACAGTTATCTTGGGTTCCCATTTAAAAATAGGTGGGATATCATTGTTCATCTTGGCATCTAAAGAAATTGCCCAAGTTTAATATCTATTGTGATCTGTGAAGTGTCCATGACTGGGGCAAATCATATGTTACTGCTAAGTCCCCTCAACCACCGTTTGGGACATGGAACGTGCCTTTTAAGTTACTCTGGTTTGCAAAGTGAAATGATGCATGTACTTTTACCTAATTTGTGTCCAGCATCACTTAGAGAATGTTCTTGTACTAGGAGAGAAATCATAAGCCATTTGTGGGTCATTTATATATTATTTTTGGTGGCTTTTTTTTTTTTTTTTTTTGTGGGGGGGGGGAGTAAGTTTTGTATATTATTGTTTGCAGTTGCTTGCTGTTTTGTTATTATCCAAGTCATCATGGTTTAGACCATTAGCAGCAGTTTTGTGGTTCTATCATGGTAACACACTGGTGATTTAGATTCAGTCCATGCAGACTATTATTCAGTATTTCCATTTTATTTTAAAAATATGCTCTGCCAAGCTTCTTTAATGGAACTTTAAATTATAAAATACCTCTGCAGTTATCTGTGATTGACTGTAATTTTTCTTAACAGTTTAACTTGGTGAGAAGTCATGGCACGCGGATATTTATCTACAATCTTTGGGAGGATGATGAAGAACTGTTGGAACTTGATTTTGATGCTGATCCTCATGTATGTGTTAGATGTCCTGCATTTTTTTTTCCCTTTCTTTGTTGATTGCATTGTTTTAGCGCAATTCTCTTTTTAACATTCATAATGTATGCGGTATGTCATTTGATAGGACATTCAAATCAGAGGCGTCAACCGAGATGAGAAGCATATACAAATGGCAAAACAGTATCCCAACTCTAGGCATTTCCTGACATATCGACATTCATTAAGGGTAATGCTAGGCTTTCTTATGAAATTCATCATTTCTCTCTATTGATGTTTGGTTTTTTGTGATTTTTTAGCCTTGAAAAAGGTTTCTCATAGCTATTTTAAGATTCGTTTTACTGTCCTCTAATTGCAGTTGCAAGCCCCCAGGTCTTCGTTTAGCTTATGCCTACTAAACTTTCACATGTAGTACTATAGGTATTAGAAGAAATATAACATTGTATAAAGAGGTTGGAAAATGATAAAGGACATTGAAAGGTGAAATGGAGAAGTATGAAATAAGTCCAAATTTTCCCTAAAATGACATAAGTATAAATATATTTTTACCAATAAGATTGATATGATTGATATGTCCCATGAAAGTATGAGGAGTACAGAAGGCACAACTTTTTAAAGAGTAATGGAGGAAGTTAAGAGTACTTTGAACTTTTTTAAGACCCATGAAAGTATTATGGAACTTGTTTCTCCTTTAAAGGATAAGTAGGACTCATCCTACTTATCCCAAGAAGACAATCTGAAAAGAAAACATGAAGGGAAAAGCAAAAAGGATTTTATTAAGATATCATGGCTAGCTTGAACATGTGGAATTTTTCTCTCTTTTTCTTCCTTCCATTCATTTATTGTTTCTTCTTTTTCTATTATCTGTTTTTAATATTATTATTCCATTTCAATACCCAGAGTTATGCATCGATCCTCTATCTAAGGCTTCCTCCAGGATTTCGAATTATTCTTCGTGGGAAAGATGTGGAGCACCACAATATAGTGAATGACATGATGCTGTCTCAGGAGGTCACATACCGGCCAAATCCTGGTGTTGATGGGGCCTCAAGGAATTTCAATGTAATGCTTAAAAACAATGTTTTTGATACTCGTCTACTTTGGTATATTAATTCTGTTTGTGTGCAACTATTGCCATCAGATGCTTGCTGTTGTAACTATTGGATTTGTCAAGGATGCAAAACATCATATTGATGTTCAAGGTTTCAATGTTTATCACAAGAATCGGCTTATTAAGGTATGGTTCGCTTTAAATTAAAATGTGATCTTTGTTTTAGTGTTCAAAATACAAATTGAGGAACAATGTTTGGATTTGTTCTTAAATAAGTGTGTATTGTTTGTCAGCCTTTCTGGAGGCTTTGGAATGCAGCAGGAAGTGATGGTCGTGGAGTTATAGGTACTGTTTTTGCATTGAAGTTTTTGATCTTCTCTTAGTAAGTTGACTTCAGGTCACTTCAAATGAACTTCATTTCTTCTTGCAGGTGTATTGGAAGCTAATTTTGTTGAACCAGCTCATGATAAGCAGGGATTTGAGCGTACAACAGTTCTTGCAAGACTTGAGGCGCGATTAATACAAATGCAAAAGCATTACTGGTTTGTTATTCTTGCTTCTCAATATAATATTATGCAATTCTACTCACAAAGCTTGATTTCCTTTAGTTGTTACTAATGGCTTCGCTAATTCATTTAGGTCCTCTAACTGTCACAGAATTGGTTATGCTGCAAGGCGTAATAAGAAAAATCCATATGAAGCTGCAGATAGAGGTATTTATGGGAATTTCCATTCTATTAGTTCTCTTTTTTTATTAGTTTATGCACCAAATATGGTTCTTGCTTTACTGCTTATCTGGCTGTGAAACATTACTGGTTAGACAACCTTGTGATCTCTCACAATCACAAATATATCTCATTTTGTAGAACCTTCTCCTGACTACCTGACCCCAGCATCTCAGTTGAAAAAGAAGTCTACTGCCTCAATCAGCAAGACCCCGCCTGGAGGAAAAGAATCAGAGAGATTTCAGGGATCTGGGGAAGGACATTTGTCAAGAAAAGGGAAAAGTAGAACAAAGACTAAATCTGGAAAAAAACGGATTTTTTCTGAATCATCACCGCCTTCTGTAGAAGATCTCAGTGACAATGACGTGCATATAGACCTACATGAGAAACAAGTAAATGGCAGTGGTCATAAGGCATCCCATGCTAGGAAATCTTTTGCCAAAGATGGCTTGGGTACGACAAGGCCATCTTCATGCGTTGGCGATACTGGATCACAACAAGGTTGTGCATCAGGTGGAAGAAATTTTCAATCCTCTCGATCCCCGTCAAAGGTAATTTTCTAGCCATTATTGTTCTTGTTGGATATCTGCAGAGTCCTCAAAGGCAGAAGATACCTTTATTTACCATTGCCAGTTCCCTTCTTTCACGTCCACTTTTTGTTAATATTGATTCATAATTGACAACCAAACAAAGAGGGGAGTCCTTAAAGAGATTTTAGACGACCTAACCACTTTAAAGGGAGGGCCTTCAAATAGACTAGGATTTGGCAGTGGGTTGCTAGTTTGCTTTCATGTGGAAGTGAAAAGTTTTTCCCTGCACCATCTCTTTTAGATGAAGAGAACGTTAGATGAGAAAATGTTATGAAGCTTTGTTGCATCTTAATATAATTTGGTGGGACATCATTGGTATTTTTTGATAGCATTATAGCTTTGGGTTTGATTCATCTAATCGTTTGCCTTCTAAATAGGTTAGTTAGTAAGTTCTGAAGCCCTCAGTGATTTATCTTCTTGTATTAGGTGAACCAAAAGAACAGACAGTATGGTTGGTTAATGGTTAGCATTGGTCTTAGAGTTGGTTAAGCCCTGTAGGCACTCGATTTCTCATTGCTATTAATTTCCACTAATGCTCAGCATTGCTTCTCAAATGAATTAAGGTTTGTCCAGTAGAGCATAACTATTGTCTTTGTTGAACTGGCAGGGAGGTGATGTTAATTGTAGTGCGCATTCACTTTCAGACTCTGATTTACGCAGTATGGAGCAGTTCAAAGAAGAGAATCGTGAGTTGAAGAAAAGGTACTCGTTCTGTCTTCTATGAAACATAAGTATAGTACATGTTTACTGCAGTACCTGCGACTTTCATACACTAAAACACTTATTTCTCGTGGTATAGATTAGAGAAAAAGGAGGGAGAGGGTTTAGGTGAATTGCTGCACGATTTGCAGTCTGAAAGAGATGCGCGCAAATCTCTTGAGACTCAGGTATGCACCTTTATTTCTCCCCATATATAAGCATTTAAATTAATTCATAATATATACTATGGCTTGGCTTCTATTGGTCATGGCTAGAAATAAATGAGAAAAAGGAAAACTAAAAGTGAATGTGTAATTGCTTAGAGCTGCTCTGTAATCATTGTGTAACTATTACTTGTAATTTGAGAAACTCTTCATGCTATTTGATCAGCTCCAAGTGGCCCAGGAAAAGATTGAGGAATTGAACAGGGAACAAGAGAGTCTAATCGACATATTTGCGGAGGAGCGGGATCGAAGAGAGAATGTGGAGAAAAATTTGAAAAAGAAGCTACAGGTTCGATGCGGGCCTTCTTCCTTCTTTCTGTTGCTTTTTCTTTTCTTGCTTGTATGATTACTTATGATTTTATTTCCCTTGTAGGATGCAAGTAATATCATCCATGAGTTGCGTGAGAGGATAAGGCAGCTTGAGAAAATGTAGTCTTCTAACAGCAAACCAGAATATGCTGAGAGCACTAACAGAAGTTAAATCTTCCATAATTTTCAGAGTATTTGTCATTCATTTGTAAAGTTTGTCGATACTTAGCCCTTGGTAGTGTACAAAGGTAATTAAACTGGAGACTGATCAGCTACCGGATTGTTATCTTGAGCTGCAGACACCAATGCTGGTGTCAAATTTTGAATCAGAACGGTATGATATGTGAATGTAATTAAAGTAGTTTCCACTCAAGTAAAAATTCATTTGTATTAGCTTTCTGGTTTGCTTTTCCTGCGTCACAAATCCAGAATTATTTATTTATTTTTTAACTGTGGAAGTTCTTTAAAGTAGGTCTATTTAATTGACGTGTGTAGAACATGTGAATTTTACATGTATTTTTGCATACATTTTAAAAATGCTCGTGAAAATTACGTGTTGCTTTAAAGATAGATGACATAATTTTATCCTATTATTATTTCACAATGCTGATGGGACGATTCAAGTTGCGATTTTGAATAAAATTAGTAAAAATATATTGTTTCAAAGTGTTTTTTTTTTAAAAAAAAGGTACAGTTTTGAAAATATAAAAAATTGGGGAATTTAAATCTGAGGTAAGATTGTGATTTTGAAACTACACAATTTTATAATTGAACATTTAGAAATAATTATTTTTTACATGACTAATTTTAAAACCACAAATCTAAATGAACTCTAAGTCGACATTGTACTGTTTTTCTGTCATGTTTGCACTGCCATTCTACATGATTTGGCAACCATCTCTTTAGCATCCTCTAGAGACCCAACACTGTGACCAAAAAAAAGAAAGAAAAAAAGTTGTAATTGTCTCTAAATTGTCCACGTGTACTTGTTCATGACAGTCTTGAGTCTCTGACTATGTCGCATCACATGAAAAGCGAAGGAATGAATTGCATATTATTTAGATAGGTATTTAACCATCTCTTGCAGATTCGGTAAATATTTAATATTAGTTATATTTAGTTAATATGATTATTTATTTATTTTTTCTTCCAGCAAAATAGTTAGAGACTAGATAAAATAACAACCTTTTACTATTTACTGTAGCACACTGGATAAATATTTTATTGTTTCTCCATATTACTTATTTTTTTGTTGTTTATCGTTTTTCTATTTTTCATGAAAGTAGAATATAATAAAAAGTGATAAATAATATTTTAAAGCAAGAAAAGAATAGCATCCATTTGTCCACAAGGAGTAGCTCATTTGGCTGGAGGCCACGCCGCCTCATGAAGCAGAGGTCACTAGTTCGAATCCCTCCTCCCCCTCTTGTGTGTGGACATGTCAAAAAGAAAAAGAAATAGCAACCATTTTATGATAAGGATTTAAAGAGAATATATTTAATGATGTACATAATTTTAAATTATTTACGTCGTCAAAAGATTTTATTTTATCTAATACATCAGAGAAATCATGTGGTACCTAGGACATGTGTCACTTCTTTAAAGGGAGAGCGTGGCTTTCACATGAATTTCTGTTTTTTTTTTTTTTTTACGACAAATAGACAAAGATATTATTTGAATATATGTCCATAAACGAAATACTACCTAAAATTAAAAAAAGAAAAAAAAAATTATAAAAATTCAAAAAGTATTTAACCCTGGAATTTGTTTCCTTCATCGGAATTAGACTCCATAATAAGCCCCCACGTAATACTCTCCCTAAGGCGGCACACGCTCCACAGCCTAGAATGGGAGTCAGCTAATCATTACCCTAATAAGCATCGATCACTCCCATTAAAACACACACAAACATCCCCCCACGTGCACACCCTTTTATTCAAGCCTTGTTAATCTTAACCCCTACACTATAAATACCTCGCAGACCCCCTTAACCCACCTCCCCACCCCTGTCAACCCTTATCCCCAAGGCAAATCCAATTAAGGTCCTCTCTCTCTCTCTCTCTCTCTCTCTCTATATATATATATATATAATAATATATAGCAGCGTAATAAATGGAGGAAGGCTATAGGGGTGTACTGGTGTTTTGTCATTTGTGGCTTTAGCAGGATCTGCACTGCCATATTTGTCTCTTGGGAGGCCGCCCTGCCTTGCTGTTGTGGATTGGCTTTGCTTTTGCATGCACAACCAACAGCGCCTCGCTCTCTGCTCTTTGTCCACTGTTCTCGCGCAGTAAATTCCCACTGCGAACCGCCTTTTGTTTCCCTAATTTTCCAGGAAACTCCGCTTTTTCCTTTTCCGTCCGAGAGGGTTTTGAATTGCGCTTCGTGTTCCGTGGAAAACCGTGTGTTCCAACTGTTGGAGTTTGCCTTTTACGTGCTTCGCTTCGTTTTTCTAGGTTCCTTAGGGTCTGGTTCAAATCGCCGTCGTCTTGGCTACTCTAGTCCTAACTGTCCTATTTCTAGCCCCGTGAGTGTGAGACTCGAGGTCCAAGCTGAACCGCTCGTTTGTTCACATCGACGGCTGGTCTTATTCGCTTTTTTGACTGATTAATTTCGTTGATGTGATATCTATTTATATATCTTTGAATTTTGTTTTTCGTTTTACTTTTTGGTGCAGGTCCTTTTTCGGAGCTCTTCAATCTACAGGGTTTCCGACTCACTCGCTCCAACCGAGTCTTCACCGATTCCTTCGGTGTTTTCCAAGGATGAGAGACTGCTTCTCGTCATTCTCGAGGCTCCGAATCATCCCTCTGGCTTTAGCAGCGTCGTCGTTGACGTTCTTCTGCTGCTGCCTCTTCTTCTTCGGTGTCGTTTTTACGCCTGTGCTCCTCTCAGGTGCTAAAATAAAATAATCTTCGCTTTACTTAGTGAAATATTTTATCGTATATATATATATATATATTCCTCCTCTATTTTCTTCATTACTTTGAGTGCTTTCTTTCTCTTATTATTATCTTTTTGGTGCCGAATATTTTATTTCTTCAATTATTTCTGTACTCGTTTCTCGCTTTGGTTGGCTTGGCTTTCAGCAACACGAGGGGCCTCTCTGTTCCTTCTTTCTATATATTATACACATTACATTCCTTTCCCTTTCGTCCTCTAATTCTCTTTGTTTTATTCGCAACAAAACAAAACGATTTCATTTTGTTAACCTTTTCTTTTCTTTTTTCTTTTTTTTCTTTTTTTTTTTTTTGTCTCTCTCTCATTTGTTTCAGGTGTGGAGAGGAGCTCCGTCCTCCTCGTGGAGGGGGAGAACGCCACGTCACTCACTGCCCCTCATCGGAAGCTTCTTGAACGTGGTGAGTGGTTTTCATTTTCTTTTTGAAGCATGAATTTCAGATTTTTTGGTCCCAACTTTTTTTGGGTCGTGAATGCAATTCTTTGGTGGGTGTGGTGTCAGAGGTGCACGCCTGTGTTTTCGTTAGGGTTCATGCTAACGTGCACCGTTGGCTAGGTTGGACCCCCCCCCCCCCCCTCCCCCTCCCTAAAACCTCACAAGAAGAATGGAATATTGTTACTGTTTAGAGTATCTCCTTGACAAGATCCCAAGTATCCCATGACGTTTATACCCTCTTTTTATGCCGTTTTTGGTTGGCTGGCACCTGGCACCTGGCCTTTTGCGCCAATTACTAACCCTCGTTTCTGCTAGCTGGCAATATATTAGTGGCACGTTTGGCGAGCTGGAATTGGAAATGAGATTGTAGAAATTAATGAGGTTCGACGAAATTTGTTAAATTTCAATGACAAGGCCTCGAAAAGAAAGGCAAGGAAAAAAGCAGATGTGGGCACGATGTTCTTACTCCTTATCCTTTTGGGTACCTTTTGTCTGTTCCTTATTTATTTTTTAGGCTATAATTCCTGTGAATCACCTCCAAAAAGTGTGTTTTGTCTGTAGACGGGGTACCCCATTGGTTGGGTTGGTGGGTGTTCACATTTTTAATGTTTTTACTTTTAATGCTACAATTTTAAACTGGTGTCCTTTCACCATCCGAAATTATTATAGAGACCTTTGTTTTTATTGTGTACATGCTTTACACAGCAATGTTGGAACCGAACCGAATTGCGGGAGGAAAGTGTACCGTGGCGGACATTGTGGTGAATCAAGGCCCCACAGCTGCACTCCCGAGTGGCATTCCCACCTACACGGTCGAGATCATGAATGTCTGCTTCACTGGTTGCGACATCTCCAGCATTCATCTGAACTGTGGCTGGTTCAGCTCTGCCCACCTCATCAACCCCAAGATCTTCAAGCGGCTTGGCTACAACAATTGCCTGGTCAATGACGGAAAACCCTTGGAGAATGGTGGGACGATTTCTTTCCAGTATGCCAACACCTTCCCCTACCATCTTGCAGTCTCCTCAATAGCCTGTCCTTAGTAACATAGTTTGAGACTTTTACCAATCCGATCCACTACATATATAGGTGTTAAATCATTCATATAAAGTACCCAGAGCAGGAATTAGTTAGTAGTTATTACTCTAATAATACTCTATACCCTTTTTTGTGTTTTTTGGTGGCTTCTGCTTTGGCTTTATACGTTTGTTGGTTTGAGTCCTTCTCTGAGACTTTCGATTGACTCGAGCGTTTTGTATACTGTAAAGGGTCTCTTTTGGAATGGGGTTAGAGAGAGAGATGACTGATATTTTGGGTGGATACTTGTCGTAGCCAGGTATAGTGATATACGATATGGGAATTAAATGCGAGATTGAAACTGTGATTACTTGATGAGAGGATGTGGTGAACAAAAAGGCAGAATTATTTTGATCTGTTGGTCTATCGTCTTTGGACGGACGGATACATGACAGCTTGCTTTCATTGGCCTTGTCTTTTGTATACTTTTTCTTCACGTTTTCGTTTATTTATTTTGGTTATCCCACAACATTCATACGTTCTCAATTTCTCACGCTCGAAACTTTCTCCGATATTCAATGCATCACCCATTAACTACAGTTATCTGACTATCTCCATAATTAGGCATTGGATTCTTTTACCAAGAAAAAAAAAAAAAAAAAAAAAGAACAAAATATTTTTATGAAACAAAAAAGAAAAAAAGAAACTCTCTTTACAAGCATTAATATTAATCACAACTTTTTAGCTTTTGGGGTCATCTGCAGGGGACTAATGCGGTCAAGGGAGTGAAAAAGTCATCAAACCATCTTGTCACAAATCACTGATTACAGTTTTAGTAGTTGTAGTTTGTACTTCTATCAACAGTAGCTCAGGAAAAAAAAAAAAAGGTTGGACTTTATTCAGCTTTATTACACTTTTTGGGCATGAATAAAGATCAAAAAGAAAAATAAGCAATATGGAATATTGGAATAACTGTGATGTCAGCCTTAGAAAGTTTGGAAATTCATTGTCAAAAATAAAAAAAAAAAAAAAAAAAAAAAAAAAAAAATACCTTACATGTATCTTTAAAACTATGAGAATTATATAATACACATTAAAATCATGTATATTTTGAGCGCACGTTAATTTAATAAATTAAGTTTCTAAGAAATTTTTTCAATGTAATTTGAAGGGAAAACCAAAATCAAGCCTTTCCACTTTTGGACGGTGGATAGTAATTTATTGATGTAAGCGTCATTGTCAAAATTAATATGTTAGCCTTTTATTTGGGAGTAATTATAAATTTTTTATTTTCGTAATAACTTTTAAGCAGTCAGATTTTAACTGATTTATTGTTTAGTCATTACTCTCTTATATATTGAGTTAAGCATCATAAATATTCTATACCGACACACCTAATAAATTGATCTATTTTGCCGGCACTCTTGATTGATCTTTTGACGTGTGATCAACTTTATCAATAAACTAAATAATTAATTAATGCTTATAAGTTATTTTCTACATTTTCACGTCGGTTTTAAATCTTTAGTTTTTTTTTAATCTATATATTTTACCAACGGTGTCTTCTTTTACCATAATGAATTTAGGTGATGCTCTAATAAATCACAATAATATTTCCATGGTAGAATCCACAAGCTCCTTACTTAAGAGAGTGGGGGCTCAAATTCTCAATTGCCAAAATCCCAGTGGTCAGAAAACAACTGGACAACCTCCCAAAACCAATCAGGTCCATTTTGCCCCAGCCTGGCATTCCGAAGACAAAAAGCTTTCGTACCCACATTTGGAATTTTCTTTTTCTTTTTCTTTTTCTTTTTTTACAGAGCATGACTCCAGAACCAAGGAATTGTAAATAAAAGGACAAATTATCTTGTCCGATTTTGGTAAATCATATAAGTAAAACTAAAACTCATATTTTATTTCACAATTATTCAATATTGTTATTGTAATTATTTGGCCTTTAATATATATATTTTTTTTAACAATAATTGATTTAAGAGTTAATTGGCATTGAACGAGTTAACAGAATGGAATAGTTTTGGATTGGTTTCTAGCATTACTAAAATCATATATGATTCCTCTTTATTTTTTTTTTAGAAAAAGTAATGTTAAAACCAATATTTTTATCCCACAATTATTTCAAGTGACCAACCAATCCTTTAATATATATATTAGTAAAGACTGATCCAATGCAGGGGCGGAACCAGTATTTGAGATTTGGGGGGACAAAACTAAAAAAAAAAAAAAAAAATTAGGGGTAAAAGCCCAAGCCCCCCCCCACAAACTTAGGGCTAGCTCCGCCCCTAGATTTAATAGTTGGTTAAAATTACCACATCAACATTGTAAAATAAAAAATATAATTTATAACATTACTATTTGAGAAAGAGTACTATGCATATCATCATCGTCGTTAATAATGCATTAGATTTTAGAAGTTTACAGTAACATGTGGACCATTCCCAGCGTCATTATTATTATTATTATTATTTTATATATAGTTTTCTTTAATTCAATCCATTAAATTGGCATATGTTTCTAAAAGCATGTATTTTTAATAATGCTTACATGCTCTATCATTTGGTTAATCTTATTAAAAATACATGTAAAAATTATACAGGATCAGAATCCCTTACAATTTCTTTAAAATTATAGATTCTCAAATTATGTGAATTTTAGATCATTCCATGCATTGAAAGGCATGAAAAGTGCTACATATTAAAAATGCGATACATTAACAATGAAAATTGAGTATATTTTATGAGGTTTTTACACTTAATATTGTAGAAAAGCTTTGAGCAAAAAATTGTCTTGCAAAGAATAAGAGTTTCTTCAAAAGTTAAGAAAAAATTATTTTAAAATTTATTTAAAATTGTAGAGGATCCTAATCCAATTACATGAGTTTAATATATGACAGTTTAATAATTTGAGTTTTTTTTTTTTTGAGGAAAACTTAATTCTCTTTTTCCCTTAACTTCTTCCTTAACCAGAGGAAAAATGATTGGTGGGGACGAAACAATCGGCCCCCATGTATCAGCCCTCTAACCAGAGACAAGTTTGGGTTGGACAAGTTTTAGAAATTAGAAGTCTGTCTTCAAAGGCCTGGATTTTGGTTTGCTTTCTTTCATGGATCAGAAATAGGTTGAGGCCCAGTGGACTAGTGGAGGCAAGTGGCAACCCAAACCAAGCTTGGTTGAATAAGGTCCAAACCCAACCACCTTAATCCCACCAAAAACCCATGCCTTGGACTAATGTGATGTGACACAAATTGCCAAATTCAAACTAGTACAACGCCTACTCTCATTAATTAAAAACAACATTGGCGAAAGTTGGCGTTGCCAAATTCCTGCGCTCTGTTTGTCCAAGCTTTTTTTTTTATATTTATATCACGTCAAAACATTTTTCAACCAAAACACAAAAATCACATCCTAAAAAACATTATCAAACACCACCTTGTATTCTTATTTATTCATGTTTTTATTATTTTCTTTTTAAAAAAAATAAAAAAGAGTTTTACCAAACAAATATGAGCTATTCCATACACTAAACATGTCATTCGTGGTTGCCTTTTAAGAATAAATTTTTGGTCGTATATCAGGCTTAAATTCAATTTCTTAGCACCTTTTTTTCTCCAACGATTCTTTTGAAATTTCATATATCAGGTTGAAACTCCATTTCTTTGCCTCTTTTTTTTTTATATATAATTTTTTTAACAATCCAATCTATTAAATTGATTTTTGTGAGAAAAAAAAAAGTGAAAAAAAGAATTGTTTGGTAATAAAAAAAAAATGTTTTCTTTATTTCTTTTTAAAAGAGAAATGAGAAAAAGGGAATGAGCGGCCAAACACACCCTAGTTTTCTTTTGTTATAGTCTTTACCTAACACAACAGCAAACGAAACACCAATGGAAAATTTGGGTAAAGGCGTTAGGCCACAGCAAGAACCGTTATCTATCCGACGTCGTTCTTTTATGGGCTATACAAAGCCAAAGTGCAGTCTCATCGTGCATCTTATATTTCCTTATCTTTGTAGACCCAGTCAGAGAGAGAGAGAGCAACAATGGCTGGTGCTATGGCCGGAGTAGGAGTAAGCCTGGGGCTTTCATGCTCTACGACGAAGATTTCTCGGAGACGCTCTTCTTCTTCGCGATCAACGGCTCGTCGTTGTTGCGTGAGAATGGCCATCTCGCTCGACGAGAAGAAGAAGAATTTCAGTCTTCAAAAATCCGAAGAAGCTTTCAATGCCGCCAAGGTGCAATTACCATTCTGACCACCCTCTATTTTTTTCTTTTCCCAATTGCCTCAATTTTTTGGATTTTTCTTTTTAAATATTTTGTTGGGTTGGGAATTGGATTTTGATTTGAGTTTGAGCTTGGATGGACTTGAAATTCTTGTGGTTGCATTGGAAATGTTTCTGGTGGAATTGGGGTCTGTCAATTTTTAGTTCAATTTTTGTGTTTATTGGTTAATAAAGGGATCAGATGGTGGGTGTTGAACTTTGTTTATTGTTTAACTGAGTTTTTTTGTGCGAACTAAGAGTGAAATTGGAGAATTCGCAACTCAAAGGTACGCTAATGGAGTTAATTACATTGATGTTGCGTAATATTGATCATATGATCTATGCTATATTATGGGTCAGCTAGAAGATTACATTTGGTATTATAAACCGACTGTCATATAAGCAATTATTGTACTCTTACGGGTCAGTTAATATGAATCTGACCAATTATGTCTAAATTTATGATCTTTGGGGGGACTACGTTGTCAATGTTTTTTTAATGTATATTAAAAAGAAAAAATAGTAGGCAACCTCTTGTTAGTTTTCTTTCGATGTTCCATTCAAATCCCTTTGTTTATCTGATGTTTGAAAGGCAAACTTTGTTCTTTTGGTAGGATTTGATGCCTGGAGGTGTGAATTCCCCAGTCCGTGCCTTTAAATCTGTTGGTGGGCAACCTATTGTGATGGATTCTGTCAAGGGCTCTCATATGTGGGACATAGATGGCAACGAGTACATCGACTATGTGGGTTCTTGGGGACCGGCAATAATTGGTCATGCAGATGATGAGGTTCTATTCTTTCTTTCTCCATGTCATCGAACCGTTATCTAATCTTAAAATTTAACACCATTCTGATATCCATAGCTATTGTGCATCTGTTGAAAAGGTTCAATCTTGATTCCCTAAACATTACTCACACGATTTTCGTGTTGTGGAAGGATACATTTTGGTTTAGTGACACTGGTCATATGGTCTCACCTTTATATCATTTTACCTCAGCAAAATATTCTAGTCCTTGTAATTTTTATCAAAAAAGGAAAAAGAAAAAGTGATGTTTGGTAATGTGATATTTTATTTAGCAGAGTAAGTGTTATGATGCTTTGTTGATGAGAAGTGATCCCTCTGTTAAAGTATGTTTGTCCACTTTGCAGTTCACTTTCTGGGGAAAAGGTAAAATATTAGAGAATTGAGATTGTCAAACTTTTCCTTGCCAATGCAATGAACTAGACTCCCCTAATCCTCTGTTTTCGATTTATCGTGGTAGTCTCTCAGATATTGCAGTGGCTTATCTCCCAAGCTATTATTTCCCTGCAGGTACTTGCTGCCCTGGCTGAAACAATGAAGAAAGGAACCAGCTTTGGTGCTCCTTGTCTGCTAGAAAATATTTTGGCAGAGATGGTCATCTCAGCTGTTCCAAGCATAGAAATGGTCCGATTTGTTAATTCAGGCACAGAAGCATGCATGGGTGTGCTCCGCCTGGCCCGTGCTTTCACGGGCAAGGGGAAACTTATCAAGTTTGAGGGCTGTTACCATGGCCATGCCGATCCATTCCTTGTCAAGGCTGGAAGTGGGGTCGCCACCTTGGGGCTCCCTGACTCCCCTGGTGTCCCAAAAGCAGCCACTTTTGAAACTCTAATTGCCCCTTTAAATGACATCTCAGCCGTGGAAAATCTCTTTGAGATCAACAAAGGAGAGATTGCTGCAATTATCCTTGAACCTGTTGTTGGGAACTCTGGTTTCATTGCTCCTAAACCCGGCTTCCTTAATGCCATACACAAAATCTCCAAAGAAAATGGTGCTCTCCTCATCTTTGATGAAGTTATGACTGGATTCCGTTTATCATATGGTGGAGCTCAGGAATACTTTGGCATAACTCCTGATTTAACAACACTTGGGAAGATCATTGGTGGTGGTCTGCCGGTTGGTGCATATGGAGGAAGGAGGGAGATTATGGAGATGGTGGCACCAGCAGGACCCATGTACCAGGCTGGGACCTTAAGTGGAAACCCATTGGCAATGACCGCAGGTATACACACTCTTAAGCGGTTGCAGGAGCCAGGAACCTACAAATATTTGGATAAGATCACAGGTGAACTTGTTCAAGGTATAGTTGATGCTGGGAAGAAGGCTGGGCATGCAATATGCGGTGGGCATATAAGCGGGATGTTTGGGTTTTTCTTCACAGAAGGGCCAGTTTACAACTTTGGTGATGCGAAGAAGAGTGATGCTGAAAAGTTTGCGAGGTTTTTTAGGGGAATGCTGGAGGAAGGAGTGTACTTTGCTCCTTCACAGTTTGAGGCTGGATTTACAAGCTTGGCACATACTTCTGAAGATATTCAGAAAACAATAGCAGCTGCTGAGAAGGTTTTTGGGCAGATTTAGTGCGTTAATTGTTGTATCTTTAGCCTTCGAAATTCGTTTCTCAAATTATTTTTTTCCCTTTGGTTCCCGTTTTCTAGGTGTCTTGAGAGTTGTTTTGTAGTCAATCTACCTGCATGTGTTTTAACCTTTTGTATCATGGTAACTGTTAGATCTTATTATTTGCCCCGCGACTCTGGGAAGGGTGGTGGCTTCGAAATGAACCATCCCCGGCAACTCTGACCATGAGTTGTGGCTTTGAAATAAACCTTGCTCGAAGACTCCGGGTAGGGGGGGCAGTAGGAGAGCGTCTTCTCCACACAGGGAATAACCCCAAAATAGAAAGAAGACCCCAACCAAGCACCCAACTCATACTTCAAGTTGTCTAAGACTGAGAGACCCAAGTCCCACCCTAGCTCTCCCCTTCTCCCTTTTCCTCCAGTTGGAAAAAAAAAAAAGAAGCCCCACACTAGTGCACTGGTTTGCTTTTCATTTTATTTTTTGTTGCTATATTGTAATTTGTACACTTAATGAAGTACAAACTAGGACAATATTCCAAGCCATTCTTGACTGGTTTGCCTCTTGCAGGCCAACAGGAGCCAATTATTAATTTAATGACAAAGTTTCATTTAAATTGGGTTGGAGAATTTTTTTTTTCCTCCAATCTTTTACTCAACTGGAGTAATTTTAGAAGTTTCTCTTATGTTTCTCTAATAATGATGTGGCTTTTAAAATCATTGTTGGACTTGTAATTGATCACTATTAAAATAATTGAATTTTAATCAAATAATGATTTTAAAAGTCACCTCATATTTGGAGGGACACAAGAGACAAAAGATAAACTTTTAAAATTACTAATTAAACTAACGTGTGTCTAAAATATACATGATTTTTTCACATACATTTTTTTACATGTTCTATTAATAATACATTTGAAAATCACATCACATGTATTTTGGGCCGGTCATAATTTTTTTTCAAACTGGGTTGAAGAATTTCTTTCAACCCAATCTATAAAACTGTCATGTATTTCTTAACATGTGAAAAATAATGATTTTTTAATTAGCATGCGAGAAGTATATGATTTTTAATAGAATTATTAAAAATTATATGCTTCAAAAGGATATATAACAGTTTTAAAAGAATTATTTCATTTTTAATCCAATTTAAAGAAAAACTTTTGCCTTCAACTCTAAATATTGTTATAATTACAAAAATTTTAGACCCTCGGGGCTCTAGCCATTGCCTCCATATTGGAACCGATGTTTGTAGTTGTCTCAATTCTTTGGCATTTTGAGTTGTAGTTTGGACGTGGCCTCTAGCACGGCAGATTTAAATGCCAATAAACTGATTAGAGGTTTTTCCTGTCCCATAACCGTCGGTCATTTCGGAATATCATGGTTTTCATTTTAAAATGAAATAAATAATATTTATTTTATTATCATGATTTAAATTTAATGTATTAAATGGTATACATGATGTTAATGTTGACACGCATTTTAAAAAATTAAAATAATATAACATTATGTAACCATTATATGTTCAAACTTTAAATCTTGACTATAAAAAATAAATTCTATTCATTTTAAATAAAATGAGAAGGACCCTTGTCCTAGAAGATTTCCGGCTTTATACACATCATTGAATTCCCATGTGACCTCCAAAAAGTCGGACAAGGATCCTCTCCATTTCAAATGGAGAAGATTCTCTCCATGTAGTTAAATAGGGAGGATATAGTTGTCTTTTCACATTTTTACAGAATTTAAAAAGACAACTATACCCTCATTTTTACACTAAATGGAGGGATTCCCTCCATTTCAAAGGGAGAGGATCCAAATTCTAAAAAGTCATGATGCAATTAGTTCTTTAAGAAATTTCTACTGTCTCAGCTCTTAAATGTATTTTTCATCCAAAAAATTAATTACACAAACAAATGTACATTGATACTGATAATAACTTAAATATGTTTATTTTTTTAATTAAAAATAAGCATTATCATTCTTTATTTTGTTCTGATTCGTGTGTTTTATATTTAATTGTAAAATGATTGAATGTTGATGCTGTTTTTAATTTGAGAGTAGTTTCATGTTGACGATTAATTTTTTTTTTTTTAAATAATTAAATGCTTACTTTGTTTTATTTGTTATAATTCGAAAATATATTGAGTGCTTAATTCATCTTTGTAACATGTTATTGAAATTAAATTCTCAACCAACCCATTGCTCCATTTTTAATGGAAAAAACAACAATCAATTTAATTTACTTTTCTACATGATAATAGGAATTTTACATTACTATCTACTATTTCATGTGGGTTGACCTCAGTCTTATTAAAAATTTATTACTTGCGATATCCTGCACTTGAGTTTGCAGTTTTTTTTTTATACAACACATTTTTCAGCTATGAATACCATCAAAATTAGGCTTCACAACAAAAATAAATATGAGTTTTTGGTTGATTCTTTGATGTTGTACATCGAAAGAATTGATACAAAATTTGTGATTGAATTGAAAATTATATATATTAAGAAACAATTATTTTGTAACTTTTATTTTGCCTATATCTTACTAACACTAAATGGAAACTAATTTTATTTTTTATATATTGATTTAATTTTCAATTTTAATCCATGATTTAACCCCTTATCTTAATATATTTCTCTTTAGTATTTTGGTTTGAACTCATGAATTTTGGCTCTAATTCCATAAGTAAATTATCATTTATCTCAAAAGCCTAAGCTGATAAAAAAAAGTAAATTTAATTATATAATCAATACTTTAACAGTCTTAACTTAACATAGGAGGAAACACAATGAAAAATTTGGATAAATTTTTAATAGCAAGAACAAAGTTAAAAGATAATTTATTTAAAAAACGTGTTTCTCATATGTTATTTAAAAATCATGTGTTTTTTCACATGCAATGGCATCATTTTTATAGACTAAGTTGTGTAGGAAGTTCTTCCAACTCAGTTTGGAGGAAAACTTTATCTCTTATCTTATTATTTTGACGTGACACATTCAACTTTCATTAAAAGAAAAAAAATAATAATAAGAAATTGACAATATCACATTAATATAATTGACCAGTAGTAAGATATATAATATTACTCTATAAACCGTCAAAATAATTCTATATTCTATACTATTATTTCGTTATCTTATTATATATGTTGATATGACATTATCGATTCTTCTTGATATATGCCTTTTAAAAATAAAAAATAAAAAAAAATTAGTGAAATTGGCAACGACACGTTGGTAGAATGTGCTCACTGCTGAGATATTTTAATATGTGTATATATCATTACTATCACGTGGTCTTTACATTTGCTGCTCATTTCCCTTTCTCTGTACTGCTTTAGACAAAAAAAACACGTGAGTCTTTAGACCCGTGAGATTCTCTTGTCTTTACAAGAGCAACCACGGTAGCCTAGTGCTATGGCCGGAGTAGGAGTAGGAGTAGGAGTAAGCCCGGGGCTTTCATGCTCTACGACGAAGATTTCCCAGAGACGCTCTTCTTCTTCTTCGCAATCAACGGCTCGTCGTTGTTGCATGAGAATGGCCGTCTCGCTCGACGAGAAGAAGAATTTCACTCTTCAGAAATCCGAAGAAACTTTCAATGCCGCCAAGGTGCAATTACCATTCTGAACAGTGAACACCGTCTTTTTTTTTTTTCCCAATTATCTAATTTTTATTTTTCTTTTAAATATTTTGTTGGGTTGGGAATTGGATGTGATTTGAGTTTGAGCTTGGATGGGACTTGAAATTCTTGGGGTTGCATTGGAAATGTTTCTTGTGGAATTGGGGTCTGTCAATTTTGAGTTCAATTTTCGTGTGTTGGTTACTAATTACTAAAGGAATCAGGTGGTGGGAGTTGAATTTGGGTTATTGTTTAACTGAGTTTTGGTGTGAACCATGAGTGAAATTGGAAAATTCGCAACTTAAAGGTACTTTAATGGAGTTAATTACATTGATTTTGCGTAATATTGATCAAAGGATCTATGCTATATTACGTGCTGTAATAAACTACAACACATGATACACATCTCCAATAGTTTTTTCAAACGGTCAAGATTTAATTCCTCTCTTTTTCATATGAAAAACTTGAAATTAAATTTGAACCGTTAAAAAAACTAGAGAAGAAGATGTGCTGTAGTTTTTTGTTTTTTACAGCACCTAAACCAAATCAGATAATATGAATCTGACCAATTATGTCTAAATTTATGATCTTTGGGGGGACTACGTTGTCAATGTTTTTCCATGTATGTTTAAAAGAAAAAATTGTAGGCAACCTCTTGTTATTGTTCTTTCGATGTTCCATTCAAACCCCTTTGTTTTTCTGATGTCTGAAAGGCAAACCTTGTTCCAAGTTTCTTGATTACTGACGTGTGTTAAGAGCTTTTGGTAGGATTTGATGCCTGGAGGTGTGAATTCCCCTGTCCGTGCTTTTAAATCTGTTGGCGGGCAACCTATTGTGATCGATTCTGTCAAAGGCTCTCATATGTGGGACATAGATGGCAACGAGTACATCGACTATGTGGGTTCTTGGGGGCTGGCAATAATTGGTCATGCGGATGATGAGGTTCTATTCTTTCTTACCCCGTGTCATCTAACCGATATGGCGCTATCTAATCTTAAAATTTAACACCATTCTGATACCCATAGCTATTGTGCAATGTGCATCTGTTGACAAGCTTCAATCTTGATTCTCTAAACATTACTCACACGATTTTCGTGTTGTGGAAGAATACATTTTGGTTTAGTGACACTGGTCATATGGTCCCGCCTTTTATATCATTTTACCACAGCAAAATATTCTAGTCCTTGTAATATTTATCTAAAAAGGAAAAAGAAAAAGTGATGTTTGGTAATGTGATATTTTATTTAGCTGAGGAAGCTTTGTGATACTTTGTTGATGAGAAGTGATCCCTCTGTTAAAGTAGGTTTGTCCACTTTGCAGTTCTCTTTCCGGGGAAAAGGTAAAATATTGGAGAATTGAGATTGTCAAACTTTTCCTAGAAAATGAACTGAACAAGACTCCCCTAATCCTTTGTTTTCGTTTTATTGTGGTAGTCTCTCAGTTATTGCAGTGGATTATGTCCCAAGCTACTATTTCCCTGCAGGTACTTGCTGCCCTGGCTGAAACAATGAAGAAAGGAACCAGCTTTGGTGCTCCTTGTGTGCTAGAAAATGTTTTGGCAGAGATGGTCATCTCAGCTGTTCCAAGCATAGAAATGGTCCGATTTCTTAATTCAGGCACAGAAGCATGCATGGGTGTGCTCCGCCTGGCCCGTGCTTTCACCGGCAAGGAGAAGCTTATCAAGTTTGAGGGCTGTTTCCGTGGCCATGCCGATCCATTCCTTGTCAAGGCAGGAAGTGGGGTTGCCACCTTGGGGGCTCCCCGACTCCCCTGGTGTCCCAAAAGCAGCCACTTGTGAAACTCTAAATGCCCCTTTCAATGACATCTCAGCCGTGGAAAATCTCTTTGAGATCAACAAAGGAGAGATTGCTGCAATTATCCTTGAACCTGTTGTTGGGAACTCTGGTTTCATTGCTCCTAAACCTGACTTCCTTAATGCCATACGCAAAATCTCCAAAGAAAATGGTGCTCTCCTCATCTTTGATGAAGTTATGACTGGATTCCGTTTATCATATGGTGGAGCTCAGGAATACTTTGGCATAACTCCTGATTTAACAACACTTGGGAAGATCATGGGTGGTGGTCTGCCTGTTGGTGCATATGGAGGAAGGAGGGAGATTATGGAGATGCTGGCACCAGCAGGAACCATCTACCAGTCTGGGACCTTAAGTGGAAACCCATTGGCAATGACTGCGGGCATACACACTCTTAAGCGGTTGCAGGAGGCAGGAACCTACAAATATTTGGATAAGATCACTGGTGAACTTGTTCAAGGTATAGTTGATGCTGGGAAGAAGGCTGGGCATGCAATGTGTGGTGGGCATATAAGCGAGATGTTTGGGTTTTTCTTCACAGAAGGGCCAGTTTACAACTTTGGTGATGCGAAGAAGAGTGATACTGAAAAGTTTGCAAGGTTTTATAGGGGAATGCTGGAGGAAGGAGTGTACTTTGCTCCTTCACAGTTTGAGGCTGGATTTACAAGCTTGGCACATACTTCTGAAGATATTCAAAAAACAATAGCAGCTGCTGAGAAGGTTTTACGGCAGATTTAGTGTGTTAATTCCTAGCTTTAACCTTCCGTTAGGAACCCTCAAATTGTTGTTGTTATTATTATTAAGCTAATAAATCCTTTCCTTGCTAGGTTAGGATTCCTTACCTTGCTAGGTTAGGATTCCTTACCTTGCTAGGTTAGGATTCCTTACCTTGCTGGGTTAGGAAGTGCCATAGGGCTATTCACCGAAAAAGAATTTCAATCAATTGCTATAAGCAATCTGTGGAGGACAGAGCCCCTTGAAGTGGGATACTGTTTCGGGTCTACAGTCTTATGAAAGGAGAACTTCATATTGGAGGAGAAGACCTGATTGAAAGAGATTAGAATTTGAAGAAGAGTTTTGCTCATAAAGCATGACTTCTGTTAGATAAGGACGTGTTGTCCCAATAGGTATCTTTAGTAGGATAAATAAAAGACGCGTGTCTCAAGGAGGATTCTAATTAGTAGTTCAATTCCTTATCTGCCGTGTATTCCAATTCCCTTCTACTTCTCCATGTATCCATCTATGATCTATATAAGGAGGAAGTTCATTAATAAAATATATGAAAAGATTATTATTATTATTCAGCTCTTCTTGTAGTTATTTTGGTAGGTGTTAGTGTTTCTTGAACCACCCTAAATTTATTTTAGGTGCTCGAAAAATTAAGCCCGTAACATGTACCTTTTATTTTTTTTTATTTTTCTGTTTTTCTATTGATCTTTTCTGATTTCCATTAATAAGAATTACGGTTCTTACCACCTTCGAAATTGGTTCTCAATTTTTTTCCTCTAGCATAATTGCTGTTTTCTAGTTGTATTCAGAGTTGTTTTGTAGTCGATCTCTGTTTATGAGAACCTGCATGGATGCGAACCTTTCGTATCATGGCAACTGTTAGATTTTATTATTTGCTCCTGAAGCTCGTCTCCAAAATCCAGAACCTGCATGGTTATATTATTTACAAACCCCATACCAAAAAAAAAAAAAAAAAAAACCGTTGCTCTTTTTAAAATTTACATCCAAGTTGCAATGTTCTCCAAACTCTAAAATTTTGCAATTGACCCTCTAAACTACCTAAACCTTTCACTCAGCCTCATCGAGATTTATAAACAGGCACGTTCTCATTGAGACTTATCAATCATAAACAGACAGGCATTCTCATTGAGATTTCATTGCAGATTGTCTTTACATAGAAAGATGTATACAGATTTGCGGTCCAGTGACAAATCATTCAGGCTAACATAAGAAATGACACAAAAAAGAGAGTAAGAAATGCTACTAAAAAAGCATATTCAATAGCAGGCTAGCAGCAACCTTCTGATAGAAAGAGAACTTTGAAGTAATCAACAGCACAGATTTTTTATAAACACATCATCACCAATATGCACTTGGACAAATGAGTGCTGCAACAGACACAGTATGCTTCTGTAGCTAAAGCTTCGACACCAGGGGCAAGGTATTCACCAGCTCTACACAGTTGATTTCACAATATGGAACAAGAACAGACAATTTTCCTAGGTGAATCATCAATCTTCTTTTCTGTTCAGACAAAGAATCATGCATCGTCAAACTAAGCAGGTTTCAACAACCACAACGAAAAATGAAATTGTTAGGGTCAACAAATATTAAATGCCACAAAAATTGACTCAGTCAATATCCACATATGGTACCAGTTCAATGCATCATTCGTACTTGCTTAAACTGATGACCTTCAGATTTTAAGGTTTTTTATCCACCATATTTACATTAATTATGATATGGTACCAAAGAAAAATTAATCAATATCAATTGATGGATGACAGTGACGATAAAAGTAGACTGTATTTGCAGAATGAAAATGATTAGTAAGTTACTGCTTAACCATATAAACAAAACAGACTTGTTCATAAGACAAACCAACATAAGATCCCAACAACTTTCAATGTTCATGGCTGACCAATGGACAATTATGAAGCTAAGGATAAGGGAGCTACGCAATCTGATTATGTGTAACACCAAGGGGAATAAATGTATACATAGTTATAAATCACTTATTATGAGTCCAAACACATAAAATAACAAATCTATCTTGTAACCCTCAAGAAACGCCATAAAGTTTTAGATTGGCAGCCTGGATTGTTTAATGCGGGAACACTACTTTTTTTATGGATTGGACCATGATTTCTTTTGGAAACAGAAAACCCTCGAGGAACATAAATTAATGCTTATTTTCATAAATGAAAAATCTCTAGGAAGAATGAGAAGAAAGAAGGAAAATTATCCAAGGATCACAGCATGACCTTGAGAAGCAAATTGTTAAGTTATCACATGCCCTGTTTTCGTATTGGCCAATCAAATTCCAATATAGGACTAGATGAGTCCTGAACTTGAAATTCTTGTTGCTATAAGAGGCAGCAACACACTAAGAATGACTATAATTAAATTGACCTCCATCTTTACTCTTTAGGACATCACTATAATTTGTCAGGAAGAACTAGGTAGTAAGCTAGCCAGTCCTACTTATCAAAAAGTAAGCTAGCCAGTCCTATTTTACGCATTCCATTTTAGGTAAACAGACCCCTCCAGGCAAGTCTCATGTTTTGATAGTCTGACCATGATTAAGGATCTAGTTCTATTAGCACTGAAGAAATACATAAAAGCAGAAGAGAAATCTGCTGATGAAGAAGATAGAAAGAAATGAAGCCATCCTCTGGTAGGCTATTTGACTCATATTTTCTGTACCAGGTTCCTTCTTACATATCTTTTTTTGATAAGTTCCTTATTGAAGTATTGGCTACTCTAACACGGGTTTACAATATTCTTCTCCAGGATAAAGCATAAATGGATACGCAAACTACAACCAAAAGTCCATAAGCATAAAAACTCCTCCTAAAAATAGGCACCACAATGTGTAAAATCAAACCGAGCTGTCGCCAAGTGGACGCCAATGCTCATGAGAATTCAACTTGGTACTGAAAACATTTTTCCATAACAGAATCAAGTTCATACAATGGAATCGAGCTAAATTTCAAAGCCATTGGAAGATACAAAAACAATCTTCATAGGGAATCAAAACATCATGATTTAATATATGAATGGCAATTACCTGTTCTAGTCTTTGCCGGAGACGGCTGTACGACAACATGCATTATGAGAACACCCCCAGCATTATCACCAAAAGGCATTTTACACTGACCAACAGTCTTGTTGTTTTCCAAAATTTTTCCAGAACTAATCAGTTTCACTTCATTCGCCACCTTTGGTATGATTGTTTTACCTAGGAATGGAAAGAGCATTTAAGAAAAAAATCAAAACAAGAATCCAGATGATAGACATTCCATACAGTCACCTGATTCAAACATGCTCTTATTGTACCCTCGAATCATTGAATTTCAGACAAAAATCAAAGGATTTACTAAAGGAAACATTGTTCCAGCAATAGCGATCAAAATTTTCATATGCTTTGAAAATTTCAAGAACCCCAATATGTATTTTATTAAATTTTATCATACCCATTAGACTGTTTGAGCGCTCAATTCTACAGAATTTACTGATTAAAACGCAATAATGAAAAATGTTGAATACCGTTTGCCTAACGCCACAAAACAATCAGGACTTTGATACCCAAAAGCAACTTACCCAAGTACTTAACCTAAATTTTACCATACCCATTAGGCTGTTTAAGGTCTCAGTTCTACCAAATTTACCAATCAAAGTACAACGATGAAAAATGCTGAATGCTCTTATCTAATCCCACAAACCCATCAAACCTCTGACACCCAGTAACCAAATTCAAGCGCTTATTCTAAAACCAGCCAAATTTCTGTGAAATTGGATACTGATGCGATCTCCAAAATGCTCATTGATAGGAAAAATCCAACGAAAGTCGATTAAAACAAATAAAAAATCCATCAATTTACCACCTTCCCTGAATTGAGAAAAAACAAGTATAATAAAAGATTATTAAGAGAAACGCAATTGTTAAGCTACACAGTATAACAAACAAGTGGAGGGCATGGATAATGAGATCAATCACCAACCTTTGGGCCAGTCGGAAACGACCCTCTGCTTGAGCATATCGACGGTGGAGGCCGACGAGTACCGGAACGGCCCCATATCCGACCCATCGTACAGCCTGAACTTTATGTCCACCAACTCCTCCTCCGGCATCTGTATTTGACTTTGACTACTCCTCCCCTCTCCTCCAACCCCTTCCTTTTATGTGTCCCACGGATTGAAATTCGTAAAAAGCCAATCAAAAACCTAATCAAGAATGAGATCTAACACTTTTGAATTGTTTAACAATAATCAATCAATCTCTAATGAATGATTTGGATTCAAAATACAGAGGTTAAGAAGTTGAAATCCGCACCTTCCGTAGATTGCGACGATCAGGCTCCGCAATTCTTAAGGCTTTTCTCTTTTCTTTTTTTAAAATTTCCTTTTCCTTTTTGGTCTGCGGTGGGTTTGAAAGATCTGTGCTTTGTGGGTTGGGTGAGCTGAAGAGAAGGACAATTTGAAGTGTTTCTCAAGCCAAACCGAGCTAGTGAAAACGACGCGGTTTTAGTTGCTTTCGTGGAAATCCGAAACACCATCTTTGAAACGACGACGTTTGAGTCTACAGTTCACCAGACTTCTTACATTTCCAAATGAGTCCGTTTGCATTGTATGGCCCGTCGGTTTAAAATCATCTATAATTCATTGAGAATTTTGTATTTATTTATTTTTAATTGAATAAGGAAAATAGTTACTAACATAGATTTTTCTCTAAAAGGAATAAGAAATTGACAATCCTATGAATGAAAAATGATGGACTCCTCAACAATAGACTCAAACCAAATTAAGACAAACTTATCTGTACCTCAATTTGAAAATAACAACCACCAAAAAATAATTGAAGCTGTAAACTATTAGAGTCTAAAAATAAGACTGCACGAAATAAATGAACCAACACAAATTTAAATACAAGAGATTAATCAAGTAGATATTCTCAAATTTTGTGGCTTCATTTTAAAGGGTTTTTTTTAGAAAAAAGAAAAAAAACTTTTTGTAAAAGCATTAATAAATAACTTTAAACAAAATAACCAAAATTACTTTCATCAATATTTTGACAAAAATAAAAAGTATCATTCAATAGGATTATGGTTGCTTTAATGGAAATGAGTCTTAGGTGATGTTAATGCTTTGGTGGCTACATAGTAAATGTCCAAACTATCACGAAATAATCACGTTTTAAAGGTTTACTTAATAAATAACATGTAAATTGTCACACCAACATATAAAAAAAATGAGTAATTACCTTTTTTTCCCATCAACTAACAGTCATTGTCAACATGCCCTTATGAACTAACACATCGATCAAAAGAAAGCATCCAACTACCAACTTTACATATTTTGCCCCCCTCCGTCAGGGAATCCCGTTAACTTTGACGGAATATGCCATTTTTAGGCATTAATTTTGGTTTAAAGACCAAAATGCCCTCCAACAGTAATTAATAAAAAAAAAATATTAAAATTAATATGTTTAAAAAAGTTGAGGACATTTATGTCATTTTTGAATTTGAGTTAGGGTATTTAAGTCTTTTCACGAATTAAACTGACAGAATGGGGCAAAATATGTAAAGTTGGTAGTTGGATACTCTCTTTTGTTCGAGGTGTCAGTTCATGGGGGTATGTTGACAATGGCTGGTAATTGATGGGGGAAAAAAGTAATTACCCCTAAAAAAAATTATAACAAAAATGTAGTATTCATAGCAGCAGTCAGATTGTACATTCCAAACATTATACCAATACGTGAATTTGAACCCCAATTATCAATGTATAAGGCCACTGGTGGAGTTTATTCTGATTGCATATAGGGTTGGCAATTCGAGTCAGCAGGTCGGGTTCGTGTTGACCCACCTGGCCCGATTACATAATTGGGTTCAACACGAACTTGACCTGATTATTAACAGGGTAATAACTGCAAACCCGAACACGACCCAATAACGAATCGGGTTACACGGCACGAACCTGACGAACACGTTTTGCAACTATGTTAACGCCTGCTCACTGCTCACCGGCACCGCCTCATCCCATAGGCCACGAGGACGGAGGACATGAGGTAGAGCAGGTTCAACTGGGCTTGGACAGTTGGATCCGAGAACCGATCCGGCGGTCGCAGATTTCGACGAATTCGCCGTGCTTGATCAACAACACCGCCCAGTTGACCACCGAGGGTGGGCTATAGTTCACGTCGATGGCGTGCCTGCCGCTAATGATCTCCAACAGCAAGACTGCAAGATCCCGAAGCTCAGATCCCCGAGGCAAGATAAATCGTGAAGAAGGAGTCTGGACAAAGGACATTGGACAGTCTCTTGGAGGCTTGGAGCAAATAGGCGACAGGCGTGCCGAGTGAAGAAGATGAAGGCACTGAAGGGAAAATAAAAGATGCGGGCATCTGCAGCTAGGGTTGCCCTTTTGCTGTTTTGGAGTTTTTTTTTTTAAATATAATCGGGTCTAATCGTGTCTGGCGGGTCGACCCGCGGGCTAACCCGCCAGACACGATTTTAATAGGGTGACCCGAACTCGATTATGATCAACCCAAACCATATTTTTCTGTGTCGTGTTCGTGTCGGGTTCACAGTCGTGTCAAAAATTGCCAACATAATTGCATCCTCACTCATATTTTTTTTCGTATTCCTTCTTTCTTCATGTGTAATGGAAGAGATCCCTTCTCTTTAAAGTTCATTTTCTTCTCTTCTATGATTGTATTTTTTTAAAAAAAATGTAGAAAATGTTAAAGCTTATATAAAGAATATTGTTTTAAAATTAAATATTATTATATTAATTTTTTTTTATCAACTCAATGTTTATTATATGATCAGATTTAAACTATTTAGAGATAATTGCATCATTGATACTTAGAGTTAACATAAATTACAAATCACTCCATATTATATAAAAAATGATTGTAGAGTATTTGTGATAAACTAAAGTTATGAATCACTCATCGAAGTGATTTTTCTGTTCACAAAGTTAACAAAAACTGTTAGGTTGTTACATCAGACAAATAAAAACACGATACGTGTCACTTTTAATGAAAAAATTTAAAACCTAAAATTTATTTTTATTTTTTTATTTTAAAAAAATTGTAGGTTTTGGAAAGGGGTGGTTGCCCAACCCTTTGGGGGTGGCCGCCAACCACCCTTAGGATCCAAAAGGGTGGCTACCTAACCGGCAACCACTCCTTTCCAAAACCTATTTTTTTTTTTATAAAAATAAATTTTAGGTTTCTAATTTTGAATATATTAATATATATATTTTTATTAAAAGTTACACATATCGCATTTTTATTGGTCTGATGTGACAAATTAACGGTTTCTGTTAACTTAGAAGACGAAAAATGACTTTTGAAAATGATTCATAATATTAGTTTACTACAAAGACTCTACAGTAATTTTGTATACTACAAGAAAACATTCGTAATTTAGGCCAATTTCAAAATCCATCTTTTTAATTTGAAGAGAGTAATTGCGATCGGAGGAAATTTAGACAGTAAATACGGAATAAATTATTAAACTCCTCAATACGTATATAGGTCAGGCCCAACAAGAAAATACGAGAAATGAAGAAGAGGAAGAGGGAAGACGCAGAGGAAGGCATGAAGATCGTATGGCAAACCCCGGCAAACCCACCTGAGCCACACGATTACATCTTCCGTAACGGTAACCAACCAAACCACAAGAGAAAAGAAAAGAAAAGAAAAAACGTAAAAAAAGCGAAGCAATTAGTTTTAGTTTTTATTTTTATGTTTACTTTTTTTGCGCGGGAATGATGCAGGGAGGCGCCACGTCAGGCCGTACTACTTCGAGTTCATCTCTCATGTGAGCTTGCTTGGATTCGAAAACATACTCTTTTCTGAATGTGTTTAGTTTTTCAATAAACCATGATTAGATTGCTTAAACCCTAATTTTTATTCGGGTTTATATGTTTGTGGGGCTGCCACAGGTTAAGAATCGGTGGGCCGGCAAAACCATCGTCGACTTGTTCGCTGAGGAGTTCAGAGGCCGACCTTATGATTACTATGTAATACTTTGTTCTTCATCCTCGTTCATGTCTTAAATTTATATGTCTTTTTTTTTTTTTAATATTAATTAAATAATTAAATTTTGGTTAAGTTTTTGGTATAATTGATAATTTTACGAGGTATTAGAAAAATTGTCTGAATTCTAACCCTGTCTCCGTAAATTATATTCCAGTTCAATTGAATATTTCACATGTCTGAATTCAAACATTGTCTCGGTAATTTATATTCCATTTCAATTGAATATTTCACATGTTGAGCTCATTTATTCAGAAAGTTGAGTCCACATGCGAGGAAAGTTTTTAAATATTAATTAAATAATTAAATTCACACTTTCATCATAACTTTTAACACTTTTATAGTTTAATTTGTGTATATCAGGTTTAGCAAATGTACTTTTTTTTTTTTTTAATGATTTTATAACAATGCATGAGTAGTAATAACAACAATTCTGCCTTGTTAATATAACATTATTGTGCTAACGTTGTGGATTTATGGGTTTTGCATATAATGCCTTCTGTCTCTTGTTCAGCTCTAATTATGACGTATGTTTATCTCTTGTTGTTTATGTTTGTCGTTTATAGAGCTGCTTTAGCATTTTTTCTCATTTTTTATGTTAGGGGTGAGTCTTGAGCTTATGGATCATATGCTTGAATGCTGTAGGTTAGTGCTGTAAAATGTGGACGGATACAAGTTGATGGAGAAATAGTGCCGATTTCGTACATAGTTAAAAGGTCACAGAAGATAAGCCACTTTTTACACAGGTTTTGTTGCTGTTCTTATGGCGAATTCATTTAAATATCTACAAGAACATGTTTTCCTCTACTTTATTCCAATTTGATTGGTTTCTTTTGATTCATTTTTGTGTTGATTTGAGATTTTAATTTGGAAAATTTCTATTGGTTTTTCGTTACTTTTTCTTCAACTTTTTTTGTTTATCATTATTAGAGTAATGTTATATACTACATTTTTATCTCACAATGCTGAGGTGGTAGTCCTATCCAACTGTTAGATTTATTTATTTATTTTTAAATAAAAATAAAAATGACTGATCCAACGGTTGGTTGGGATTATCACCTTAGCATTTTGGGATAAGTATGGGATAAAAATATGGTATATAGCATTACTGTCATTATTATGGTATGAAAATGTATTTTGAAGTTATCAAACTGGCAATTAATTTCTCAAAGATTGTAGGCATGAACCGCCGGTGATGGCTTTGGGTATCTCTGTTCTTCGAAAAGAACCAGATGTGCTAACTATTTGTAAGCCAGCATCTGTTCCGGTAAGTCAGCAGTGGTTGTTGATATGTGCATAATATTATGTTGTTGCTTTAATTGAAACTTTGGAACACATAACATTTACGTCAAGATATATCGATAATATTATGTTGTTGGTTTATGTGACACTTTGGAACACAGAACATTTACATTAAGATATATCAATCTTTGTGATAGTCTCTATTAATCTAGATTAATATGATTACTAAAACATAAAGTTTTATTATCGTTTAACTCAAGTCCTTTAGTTCTTGATGAAAAATCCATAAAAGCCTGCATATGTGCCTTAGTTAACTTTAGGGAGAGAGGGGAACTTATCAATTCTCACAGACTAATTTGAATTCGTATATTTAACTTTACAGTCTTAAATATGTGAGATTTTGCTGTCATGTAGGTGCATCCCTGTGGTCAATATCGTAAAAACACCGTTGTTGGCATCCTTCAAGCAGAGCATGGCCTGGCACCTCTATTTCGTATCCAAAAGATTATGTGTTGGAACCAAATATTGGATTTTTAAATGAAAATTGTTCTAAATTCCAATTAGGCTTCTAATTTGAAGTCATTAGATTAGCTTCTTGTTCTACTCGAATTATTTTCCTGCTCTTTTGTTGTCCAATTTTGCATTTCCTTGACGTGATTGTGGTCAGCGATTCATCGACTTGATCGTCTTGTCTCAGGACTCCTTATTTTGGCCAGAAATGCTTCAAAGGCTGACCTTTTTAGGCAACAAGTAAGCCTTATACTACTTATCAAAAAAACAAGTAAGCCTTATACTACTGTTTTGGCTATATGAAACTTCTAGTGAGCAAGAAACTATACATCTTTTACCCTAAAATATAAGACAGAATCATGAATGTATTAACTGAAAGAAAAAGGATGGTTTCTCAGACACAATAAAGTTAAGAACTACCAAATAAATTAAATTTGTACCATGCGTACTTGTTGTGCACTCTTGAGCCAGATTATAGTAGAATGTCATTTCATAATGCTTGCAGATTCTTTCTGAGATCAAGGATCTTTATCCTGTCACTCATATTGTTGATGAAAATTAGAGAACGTTCAGTAGGTTCATCATATGAAGTTTAGGACTTACTGGCTGATGGAACTAGTATCAGGCTTGTGTGTTGCACACTCCTGGAATGGTTACGGAATGGTTACTGCATTATGTTGTTTCATGACAATGACCTTCTTCTTTCTAAGACCAAAGATCTCTTTTGTGTCACTGTTATTGTTGAAGAAAATTGTAGAGTTGCATAGAGAATCTATATGGTACTTGTTATCTGCATGTATGAGAACATGTTTCTTACCGACTTAAGAGTATAATGTGATTATCTCAGATTGAAGCTGGGTTGGTGAAGAAACAATATATTGCTAAAGTCAAAGGGGAATTTCCAGAGGATGAGGTAAGCAGAATCAAATTGTTCTCCTTGGTATCTCTTTGTCTTTATGATATTTTTCTTCTGTATTAGAGCATAGTATCTAATCATGAAGACATGCTGTGGGGTTTATTTTCAAATCGCCCTACTAATCTGTCTTTATTGAGGTCTGAGGAGTTAGAGTGTGATGTTCATAGACCACCTACTTGAATGTTAGAATGGTGGACGTTAGATTACCATATTATACTCCACTTTCTTTTTCCAGGGATGTCATAACTCGTCTCTCTCTCCATGATGCATGCTACAGAATTTTTGTTTCCTTGCTTGAAAAATGGTCTATGATTTTCAAAAATATTTGAGTAGGCGTGGCATTATGTTTGAAGAACTGTGATGCGGTTGTGAATTTTTTGAGGCATTTATGCATGGCAGAGTACTATGTGCATCTTGAAGAAATTCAACCATATTCTGAACGGTGTTCCACTTAATCTTGGTCAAGTTGATGATCATTTATATGCCTGACATTGTAAAGAACTCTTATAGGTTGGATGTAACATAATGGGAAGCATAAGGCAAAGCTGAACACAATAAATTGCTGCTTATTTATAGAAATAGATATACTTGTTTTCTATCTGTTTTAGTTCTGAATTATAGGGTTTAGTTGAGCCCACCAATTTCCAGCTTTCAATTATATGTTCATGATTCAGTGATATTTTCGTTGCAGAATCTAGTGGTATTAGTGATGGATGTTAGAAGTTTTGTTCTGTCAAAGTGTTATTATTTCCCCATTTCATAATTATTATGAATCTTCTTTTCAGCAAATTGTTGATGCTAACGTAGATTATAATGCTCGAGAAGGAAGGAGCACGGCAGAGGTGAGTTGTTTTATTCAACCCTCTCTAATAGCAGAACTATAGATGCTATTAACTGTGAGACAGGAGAAACAGAGAGAAAGAAGAGTGACACAAGGAGTGTGCCTAGCTCTTTTCAGTGCTTGTTAAAGCAATCATTTTCCTCTTTCTTTCTTCTTCTTCTTTTTTTTTTTTAATTTTTTTTTAATACATTTGACTTGGCTAACTCTTTGCCATGGTCCTTACTGAATACTAAATTGTCTATTAAAGGCATTTGATTTAAATGAGACAATTGCAGTACATTTACCGAACCCAGAAGCATCTTTTGTTTATGCAGGTAAGAGATACTAGCAGTGATACTCCTGCGAAGGGGAAGGCTGCTTGTACAAAATTTACTCGGATTAGTACAACTGGAACTCATAGCATAGTTTTGTGTGAACCAATCACGGGCCGAAGTCATCAAGTAAGAGAATTTGACACGTTACCTGGGGAATGTTACATTATCTGTAGCAATATTTTAAGATAGGTCTGCTGCTTTCATGAAAAAATAAAAAAAAATAAAAATTGCTGGTTTTTGTTTGCCTTCTTGATTTCACTGTCAGGGTGAATATTTGTTCTCAGCAGACCTTGTGATATTTTTATTGTGTTTTTTAATTTTCTTTATAAAGCGCTCTTCCATTTCATTTTCTTCTTCCTTTGAAATTTCCCTTACATATGTTTTAGTGAACTAGCTTTGTTATATTTCTAGTCTGAATTAAATCAAGTTCTTACACCCCCCCCCCTCCCTCCTCTCGTGTAGATACGTGTACATTTGCAGTATACTGGGCATCCAATAGCCAACGATATGCTATACCTCTCTGAACATACAACTGTTAGGTCTGCTGGAGGAATGAGTGCTGATAGAGCTGCTGTTAAATCACATCATTCTCTAGAGTCCAGTTTTTATGATAAATGTCTTGATGAATATGAAGAAAACTCTGAAGATGAGTTTAGCATTGATCCTATGTGTACAAATTGCCCAAATCTGGATCCAAAAGGGTAAGGGACTTTCTCTTATGATAAGAAATTTGTTGGAATGTAGTTAGATATTACTTATGACTTATAAGGTGAAATATTTCATGAATATATTGTTAGTGTGAAGGGGTCTACCAATACCACTGGCCACTTGGAAACCAGTCTTCTGAGGGTTCCTGCTGAGTGAAAGAATATTTATTTGTTTGAGGTTCAATTTTTTTGTCAGATTCTCGATTATGTTATAATGAGAACCTTCCCAAGTTAGTTGTGATTTATTTTTTGTGCTTGATACTAGCATGTCTTCCATTTAGGTGGAACATGTTACGGTGTCACATTTTGAGACAAATATAGTAAGGTTGTCTGAAGAATTGATTTACCACTGCATTGTTAAAAACAAAAGAAAAAAAAATAGAGAGATGACAAAAAAGATATGGTAGAAAATGCATATAGATTGGATCTGTGTCTGGTTCATATATTTACCAGTAACTTGAAGCATATTTACAATTGAGACTAAAGTACTCTGTCTCTGTTATTAACAACTTACAAGATACTTAACATTGAAGATCATTGTTCATCTTTCTAATTTCCAACATCTTTCAATTCTTTTACCAAGAAATTGTCTCTGCATGAATACTGCAATTTTCTAGTGGAATGGTGACTGTCCAGTCAGGTCAATATTGAGGATCTATTAGGTTGAGAGTGCACCTTGGCTTTGCAGAGCAATGGATGTGATGTATTCAATTATTATCAATTTTTACAGAAGACTTGAAAAGTTTGTGGCATTAATATTTTGGTATGATCAACACGGAAAGATTATTCTCAAGATTCACCATCTATGCTTGCTTGACTGGTTCATCATTTTGGAGCTGAGTCACATACTTCTAAGCATTCCATATTTCTTCTCTGAATATGCTTCATTTATTTCTCTACCTCTCAAAAAAAACTTAATGCATGATTACACTATTACCTTTTAAATTGCAGATACGGCGCACATGAAGAGGGTTTGTGGCTACATTGTTTTAAATACTCTGGACCTGGATGGACCTATGAATGCCCATATCCAGATTGGGCATCAATAAGCTAATCAGTCTTTTTTTCTTTTTTTTTTTTTTTTTTTCCTTTTCAAATTCATGTCCTGAGAAAATTGTATTGCTCTCCCGTTCTGAAAATACTGAGAAAATTGTAGAACTTGGGTTAACCCTGTTTACTGAAGAACATGATCAAATCAGTCATAGGAGTCATGTCCTGCTAAGTTGTGGATTTGCAGGTTCATCGTGTGAAGATCATATGTGCTTTTGTGGGTCATGGATTCCAACAATGCCTGTTTCTTTCTCCAGATTTGGCCCTTACTCTTGCTAGACAGCCATGAAATGTGTATGCACAAAAGAGAAAGGAGTCCTACTTTGGCTTTATTTCTTTCTTTAATGTAAAAGATTAGCAGATCTACTATATAGAATGTACTGGTGAGCTGACCAACACTTCAACTGTATTGAGCTTCATGCATATAGTTCCAGTTCCATATGTACTGCTAATTTGTATCAATTTTTTTTTAACTAATGCATGGACTTTTGTAATGGTTTTGATTTTTTTTAGGGTTGTGCCCTTTTTGTGAGAATCTGAAATGTCGTCCGCTCACTCACACCAAATCTCAGTTCCTGGTAACTTTATGTATTTTTAAGCCCCATATTCTGATTCGGCTGATGTCAATGAATTTCCCACCCAAATGTTCATGGGTAACATTTGGGTTCTAGCAATTCAATTGGGGGACATTTCTTTCTTTTGAGCATAATTTCAGTCAAAGATTCTCCCACTAGCCATTAAAAAGGACCAAGCCTCCGAAGTTCATGGAGAACAACTTTAGGAATCAATTGGTTAAAATTTAAATATAGGTCTCAATTATTGCTAACCCCCACACCAAGTAAAAATAGATATGGTTTTGGTACTCGCTAAAGATTCTGGCTAAGAAAATCTGACCCCCTCTTTATGTTAATGGTCGCTTAGAATATTAAGAGCCAAGTTTTCTTCCAAATTTTTTATTTCAGTCTACTAAACTGATTTTTGTCCTTAAAAGTACGTGAATTCACGTGCTTTATTAAAAATGTACGTGACAATCACGTGCTCTAAAGACATGTTAGTTTAATAGATTGAGTTAAAAGAATTTTTTCTAACACAGTTTGGAGAGAAGCTTTTTAACCGAGCATGTGAAATTACGTACTCAAACGACATATATCAATTTAATAAACTGAATTAGAAGAATTTTTTTCAACATAATTTAAAAATAAACTTTGTTTGATTATTAAAGAATAAAGATCATTATTGAATAATAGTAACAATAATGATGGTATAATCATACGAGCCAACTCAGGCAACTATATAACAAAAGACAATCAACGTTAGATGGTCTAAATTGAGCAGCATGTGCAAGGTTCAAGCATGGTCCAAATTTCCCCCCTTTCCCCTGTTGATTAAAAAAAGAAGAAGAAGAAGAAGAAGAAGCACGGTCCAAATTAGTCCTCGACAAAGACAATAAATACTACTTATTCCTAGACTAGAAGTGGATTCAATTAATTCAATTATTTTATGGCTCGCTGATACATGTAAGCATGTGATTGGAAGTGAACATTAGCTACTAATATTTTTTTTTAACAACTGCCAATCACATGCTTATAACATATAGCATATGTTAGCAAGTTGTAAAAGAAGGGTAGGCCTTGTATTTTTCACAAATTATTATGAATTATATATAAAAGTTTAACCTAATATAAAACTTCAAATAATTCAACCATATTCAATCATTATTTTGGACAACTTTAAACTGACTTAGTTTACTGCAGTAAGCATCCCTACAAGTTGGCTACAGCTTGATATATACAAAATAAAAAATAAAAAAGAAGAAGAAATGAAAAGAAAGGAAAGGAAAAAAGTGTAAGGAAAGGCAAGGCCATTGATAGAATCAGAGCCGGCTTGATAAATTTTGAGGCCTAAAGCAATAAGTTTAAGTGAGTTTATTTTCTTATATTTAAATGTTAATTAAATTATATATATATATATATATATATATATATATATATATATATATATATATTATTTAATATGTCAATTAGAGTACTTTCTTCTATTTGTAAAATATATTTTAATAACTTATTAGATATAGAATGACTTATCACTTGATTCAAAGACATGAAATAATAAGATTTAAAGAAAAATAAAGAGAAAAATGGAAATAAGTTATATAAAGATTGATGTGTAATAGAACATAATGCGAGAGAAATTGCTAGAAATTGAAGACTCACTGAGGGTGTAATTCTATCTATTCTGCACAATGCAAACAATGAGAATTTATATACTTTGAAGACCTTTCATATTTTTTTTTTAAATATTCAATTCAAATAAACGTTGGAGAAAAAACTATGCACATTGGATTAAATTCATTAATGTAAAAATGAGACTTTTAAAAAGAGTAAATAAATGAAACTTTTCAAGAATTAATAAATATATATATATATTTTTTTCAATGTGAAAAATGAGACTTTTAATTTGTAATTACTTTTACCATTTATTAAATTTTTACCATGTTAAACTCTTAAAATTTGTTTTGGAAATAACATTTATTGTACAATTATTAAGTGCAGACCTTAATTAAAGAGTATTTTATTAACTTTTTACCATATTAGAGCTTTAAAATGCTTTTTTTGAGCTTTAATTTTTTTTAAAAATATATAAATTTTTTTATAATTATTAGTTGAGGGCTTAGGTGACCGCCTAAGGTTTGAGACCCATGCATGGATAGAAGCCCCTGCATGCTTACCCTAGTCGATCATACTTAATTGCACTTCTTATAGCTAGAGTTTGAATTCAAAAAAGACATACTATTTGAAGACAGAAAAGAATTAATCAGAGTTTAAGCCTGCCCCCGGCCAGAAACCTAATTTCAAGGCTTTGGAACGCATTGTCCATAGCAGTGAAAAAATTAAGCAGCTGCCAGAAGGCTCAATTCAAAAGATATACTAATTCTATCGAGGCCAAAACATAGAAGATTCTTGGAGTAAAATTTGTTAAAGTATTTATTAAGTGATTAAATTTACCTCTTCCTATCAGCTTAAGCTTTTGGGACAAATGGTAATTTAACATGGTATCAGAGCCAAAAGTCTTGAGTTTGAACCTTGACTCCGTCATTTACCTCCCGTTTCAATTAAATATTCCACGTGATAAGTGGTGATTTAACAAAATTTACATGTGAAATTTCATCCTTTCATCCTCACATTTTTAAAATTTACGATTAGATATGTGAGATTCATACGAGGGGCTTACATCAACTCCACAAGCACGTAGGGAGGAAATGAATCTACATGCATGATTTCTTTTGAATAATGCTTAGAGATATGAAACATTGTCATCCCAAGACATAATTTCTAACTATTTTTGTTTACGTGACAACTTTTATTTTTATTTCTTTTATTTATTTATTAAAAAAAAAGACTTAAAACTAACTAGAAAGTCATATTATCACAAGAATAAGGTGTACGTTCAAGAGACATATTTTGAGATCGCAAAAATCATATCCCTAATGCTTACCCCTTTTCTTTTTTTAACTTGTTCTTTTATTTTCCTCGTAGTGTCGGCCAAGCTGAGGGCTACCAGTACTAAACATTGATATGGTAGGGCCATGCATTAAGACCTGACTCAGACCAACTTTCAAGTCATTTGACACTACTATAGACAGAATCTGAAATTCTCCACTATTTGGATTCCTTGGAGCCGTTTCTTTTTGTCTCTTTTGCCACCCGTGAGAACAGAGAAACATTCATTTACTGCAGGTTGGCCTAAAGCGTCCACACACTATCACAAGTGGGTTGGCCTAAAACATGAAAAATACCAAGCCCCTAATTTTATGCTGCTTAGGAATTATAATACTCTTTATACTTATTTATTAAATTTATTTTACTTTGACTGATAGACATAATATTTTAAGTATTATTTTAATTTTTTTTTAAGTGACTAACTAACATAAAAATTCACTTAAAATACATCACGTTAATTGATATAAAACGATTGTGATGAGTGGCATCACTCCATTCTTTTGACATATTGTATATGAAAAATTACTATGCGTGAACTGAGCTATTAATTATATATATATATATATATATATATATATATATATATATATATATATATATATATATATATATATATATATATATATGTTCAGTGGGGTATTTTTGCTTTGCAAATTAAATTAACCTTGCTTTTGCAACAAAATGATAACCTATCTAATACTCTGTGTTCAAGTACAAAATTAATTATAGTATATAGTTGGTATTATTCATATGAAAAGATTAAGATATGAGTGGCCGGTGTTAGCTAGGGGTACATTACAATTTTAATACAAATTATTTACACATTAAGGTGAGTCTATAATTAGTAAAATCATTAAGCAAAAAATGTGATCTATTAATTTTTTTTAAAATTATTTTACTAATTATAAATTATCAAATCAGTTTGTAAATGACTTTGACCTGCGGGCCATTAATACCATGTTGTTTTGTGCAATTAAAGAGAAAGGCTAGAAATTAAGCAAGATGATCAATAAGAAAGCTTTTTGCAATAATATGATGGGGACACTTCAATTACATAGAGATAGCTGGAGAGAGAGAGAGAGAGAGAGAGAGAGAGAGAGAAGCACTAGGATCTTGAGAGACCTGGGACATGCTAATTAAGAGAGAGGCAGACTAAATGACTAATTAACCCCTTGAGTAGTACAGTAACATGCAAACCGAACTTCACATAAACACAAACAAATTAAAAACCACCACGTCCTCGATCTTGATCAATGGTTAATTAAACTTTAGCCGAGTACTCATGATCATCGATGGCTGTCTTGGATTCTTGTGCCTTTTCCTTGTCAATTTGAGTTCCAACTGCGTCATTTCCGTTCCCATTTGAAAGTGGAAGCACAGAAGTTAGTTCCGGACACACAAGCTGTGTGGTAAGCTTGACTGCATCAATGATGTGCTCAGGTACATGTAGCTTCGGCTCCTCCAGAACCTTCTTGGCGTTCATGTATACTATATAGAGCAGCATCTGAACAATGCCAAAGAGAAACCCCACTGTATTTGGAAGCTGTTGATCCCCACAAAGAAGAAGAAGAAGAAGATGTCAATTAATTATGACAAAAGCATTAAGTAATTGGAGGTTTATATAATATAACGCATGCATGCACTTACAGCAATATAATAGTCCTTGAGAAAAAGGCCATAAAAGAACCACGTCACTGCGCCCAAGGTTAGGAAGAAAGACAGAGGAAATGGCATGTACTCGACGCTTTTCGTTCTTATGACTTGTCTCTGTACAATGCGAAACTAGCTAAGGTAAGCAATAGCTACCAAAGGATTGAAACATTTTCTCAAAGTAATTAAAGCCATGAAAATTCCTTCTCACCAAGATACATAGAGGGGCAGCAAACACACTAAGGTTAAATACCAAGCAAATCCATCCAAGAATCTGGACACGTTTTGTGCCTTTTGCTAGGTAGAGAGTGAGGAGAAGCATAAGGCCGAACCCAAAAATATTTAACAGGAGAACAAGCTTCACAGTCAGGATCTGAAAATAAACCAATATTAATTATTCAATTAGAATAACATTATTTGAGTAGTTAATGAAGCAATATTTTAGAATTGATCTTTACCCTGGCCTTCTTGGTTGCATAAAATAAGAAGAGAACAATGTAGATGGACTCAATTACGCAGCCAACCGAGTTTATGGTGATAAGAAGATTTGCATCCTTCTTAAGCATCGCATAGTAGATCCACAGCATTGAACTGAAGAGTGCAATCACATAAGGAAGTGACTGAAAACCTTCTGTAGATTTCTTCTTATATATCTGATAGAATGTTGGCCTGCAACAAAAACCAAAAAATTGAATCAGCTTCTTATTCCCCATTATCATTCATCAGTCTCACATTGAGTAAAATTGGAAAAAGAAGAAAGCAAAAGCAGAAAAAAGAGTGCTTACAGTGGAGCAAGGTAGACCATAAACGAGATGATGTTGCCTACAAGGAAAAAAAAAACATAAATAACAAAGAATGTCAGTTCTTTAAAGAATTTTATAGCCATTCACCTTCCTAGAACTTTATATATATAGATATTTGATATCAAATAGTTAGGGGAGAAATTTTGAAATATATATAGCTGCATGTGCATTAAGTTGCATGGAGACTGGAGTTACAATAGGATTAATAAGTAAGTATCTTCTAGAGTAAAAGAAGAATAGGTGAAGGAAAAATATATTCATTTTGTTAAGTGGTTACAATAACACTTTGTATATATATACCTAGAAGGCCAAATGCAAAAGCCCATGACTGGTGAAAGGCCATTTCTGCAACTCTCTTCAACTCTCTCTCTCTAGCTAAAGCAGTGTTTTCAAGTGAACCCCTTAGCTATCTCATATCACTCAATGGCACAAGGGTGGCACGTTTTATAGTGAGGAGGGACAGTCAAGTTGCACGCATGTGTGAGCCAGCAATGTAACTTTCGGTTCTTTCCCAGTAGTTTATAATTAATTACTCTCTGAAACACTGCCCATATAACCTTATTTGGTTTGTTTTTTATCGTACAAAACCCCCCCTCACTTAAGTAAACCCTACTTTCTACTATTCCTAGCGTAGCACCCAAATAGCTGTGGTCCCACCGAGGCCCTTTCCGATGTGTCACCCACTTAATGGTTTTAAGGTTTACAACTCATAGTTTGAAAACTTGAGACTTCCTTGCAGGAATTCCATGCAATGATCGAGTGGAGTCTCGTATAGTTCGGTGGTGTTGGAGTTGATACATATATATATATGCTCTTATATTCATACTGATATGATTTGAATTTAATATGCGACATAAAGATAGATAATTTTTTATACAATTTATGAACCTAATCGATACGAATTCAATATAAAATTATCGAGTTAAGATTGTGAGTCTAATTAACAAGGTTAATTAAATAAGTCAAGTTATGATTGACTTATATATTCTAATTCGACTCGCGAACAAGAATTGCTATTCTTAATCTCATATGAGAGGCTATTCAAGCTCCATATATATGTTCAGAAATATGCTCAGACAGTCCGAACAGGTAAGACTAATCAAATTAAATTGCTTGAATATTAGGTGGGATCAGAACAATCTCTCATATGAGACTGATCATTTATGTCTGCAGGGGCAGAGCCACCTTGGGGCTTGGGGGGGCCTGGGCCCCCCCAAGCCCCAAGGTTCTCCCAAAAAAAAAAAAAAAAATTAAAAAATTAAAATTTTGCACCAAATTTTATTATTTTTTCTAATTTTGGCCCCTCAAATTTTTTTTTTTTCAATTTGGCCCCCCCAACTTTGGGGGGCTGGCTCCGCCCCTGTATGTCTGGATCTTAGTCCGAAACTTCCTTGATCTTTCTCAGGGTACGGTAGTGGTTCCTCCAGTACTTAAACAAAATTGTCAAGTGACCAAGCACATTGAACCATGTTTGTTGCTATCAATTGCTCGATTAAGTAACACACAGCTAGCTTGCAATTACACCTAGCTATTTCGGAAAGAACAGTAGGACAATTTAGCCATGTGAGTGGACGAGTTTTGCCCATTCTCTTCCTTTTTCAGTTTTCAGTAAGATTCTCGTATTAATTAGTTCAAGGAAAATGACTGGTGGGTGGCTCTTGAGACGTACTTCCATGACGAGGTGAAAGAAGTAAAGAATAATACACAAGAGCCCGACAACAAAAAAACAAAAGGCACTCCAAGACAATGCATGGGGCCTGTACTATATATGAGAGTGGGGAGCCCGGCCAGTTGCTCTTTGGAGGGATCCGGAGCCCTTAGATCAGAATCCCACTAAGCAGCTTTTTGATTTGTAATCGCACTTGATGGGGGTGAGCTCTGCCAAATCTTTGCCTATCTGGCATAAAGAAGCAATCAAACGGTGGATAAGAGGCTCATCGTCGTGATGAATGATATATAAATGCTGCCTTGCCCAGTCAGAAAACACCTTTCGTAATAATTCCTAGTTGACCTGCAGCCGCCATGCTATATCTTAGCTACTCCTGTATAATATTTCCGTGTACTGGTTTTCGAATCACCAAGCCACCTGCTGCTCACATGCCCACGATCATCTCATGTCCATGCCTGAGAACAAATTAAGGGGATGCTAACTAAAGCCTAATTACCATTCAAATTCATTTCTCTCTCTCTCTCTCTCTCTCAGTACCTCAAAAAAGTTTTAAGCTACTAGGTTATGAACTTTATAGGGCCTATTACTCCTACAAAGGACCCCCAATTTTTTTTTTTTTTTTTTTATTTTAGGGGGCATGTTGAAATGCATAAGCTTAATTAGAGTGTGTTTGGCATGGCGATTTCACCAATTAAAAGTGCGATTTTAAATCAAATTTCAAAATTTGTATTGTTTGAGAGTCCGTTTTTTAAAAATTACAATTTAAAAATATGAAAAAATTTAAGTTTTTAAATCGCAAGTAATGAATGATTTTAAAGGATAAACTATGATTTCAAAAGCTAAAAAAATATTACAATTTTACCAAACGTTTAATTGTGTTTTTAAAAATCGCATTTTTAAATAATTATTTTTAAATCACACGTTTTGAAATTACAAACCCAAACATACCCTAATGTGGAGAAGTCATAAACTCCTGAAAATAATAGAGATTTAGAAGATTATGCATTTGGCGCTAGAAGCTAGTTACATCGATCAAGAACTATTAATTAATGGTGGCATCCCAGGTTTGAATTAATGTCGTTATTTTCTTAATTAAGGTGATGAACAATTAATTGCTTTTCTCTAATTAATTACTTCACACGGTCAATTGAGCCGTTTGAAAAAAGATGGATGTATTTTTGAAACATGGAGTTGGAAAGAGACGTTCAATATTGATGGTTGTATTTTGTTTTTAATCAAATTGGTACGTTGCAGGTTAATAATTAAAACGAAACGATCCTACCATTTCACATTCAAAAAATAAACTTTGTCAGAATTGTTAATAAATAATACTTGAAAGTGAAAATATTCCCTGTAGTGTGTTAGCTAGTGCATTAAGGAATAATTTTTTTTTTTTGTGATTATTCCATTTCCGTACAATTTTCTGTTATGCTTAATTAGATCGAGCAAATACTGAGTCAAGTGCTGGCGCCCCTTTTTTAAAAGGGGAAGCCACCGGGGGTAGGGAGAACTGGGGAGGGTTTCACCTATGTGCGCCTTTTACTTACTTTATAATTCTCTTTATATCAAATAAGAACAAAAAAAAAAAAAAAAAAAAAAAAAACCAATTAATGCTTTTAATTAACTAAGAGTGTTGCTAGGGTACGTATGTATTACTATACTGTTTTTACTATAAATCTTTACAAATTGATAGGATAGTTAAGTACTTACTACATATTATACTAATTAATTATCATATAACAGCCCAATTGACATTTGTTACGTACGTTTATAAACCGGCATAGCAATATATTCATGTGGTATCACGTCAACGATTAAAATGTACGTAGACTATTACATATGTATATATATAAAAGAGTTAACGTGATACTTGTGAGGATTGTAGTACGTACCTAAGCATTTTCCATTAATTATTGGCCTTAGCTTGACGACGATCCGTGACTCATACGCATGGGAGATCAAATCTTGGCTGCTGTCAAAACCAAGAATTCTTTCTACAAAACGGGCTCAAAAAGTTTCAACTTTTGTACTCCAGTATATATTATTCTATAGATCTCTAACGGGTCTTCTTTCATCGAAGGAGCCCATGATCGATGGAATTGAATAAGACACATCAAATTTTCTATCATAGTATAGTCTTAACGTAATTAAGGTTGGTCTACTTCCACTGTAGCCAAGTATTCTGATTATTTTATTCCTGGTTTAGGAACTTTTGTGCAAGATCGGTGGAATTTAAAGTTTATATATATCCATAGAAACATAGCCATGTTATTGTACTCTGATTAGATTATTCTATTCTATTTAGAACGTACCTTTATGCTAGATTGTGAAATTTAAAAGTTTGTAGCCGTAACACGTACGTACGATATCCAAATTTATTAGGTTCGATCCATATCCATTATATTTTTTTGGTAGGTATCATTATATCTATTCACCACATATAGTTGTAATACGATATTTAAATTAAATCTGTTAAATCTTGACCAATACGGGTTTAAATTCTTATATTTTTTTTTTAGAAAAAAGATGGGGAGTTTGAAAACTTTGAGGTCACTCTCGTTAAATCTTATAGAGTAGTAGTGAAATTAAAAAAAATAAATAAAAAATTGAAAGACGGACACACTAATTAAATAGATTTTTTTTTATTTTTTTTTAAGTTTATGAGAGTAATTGCTAATGCGATGACAGTTCAGAAAAGTCGGGTAAAGTTTTCTCTAATTTTTATAAAACTTAGCCTATTATGTTAATAATTTGTAAAGAAGTAAAAAAACAGTTGATCGACGCCAAGTATTTTCCTTTTATATTCCATCCTAGCTACGTACTGATGGTACATATTACGAGCATCAAGATAGCAAACTATTTCCATGAAATAAGTCGCCGTACGTGCACTGGGCTTACACGCAAACAAACAGCTGAAAATTAATTAAACATTATCAGAGACATATATAGATGTACATGCATCATCCTAGCTCTCTGGTACAGGCGCCATAGATAGATAGATAGATCTAGAGAGAGGTGGGGGACATACGAGTAAATGAAACGAGTAAGGCCGGAGAGGAGTTAGGATACAAGTCAATCAAACATATCACACTTATCAGACAACTGAGCTTGGCTTGAGAGCTAGGCTTCCATGCATGCATGCCTTTAACATCTGCGATATGTTTGTTCATGCCCATATATTTTGATTGTCGATCATACTACCCGTTTTCAACAGGGTTGGGCTGGGAGCACACTTGTACCTCGGATGTCACAGTTGTGCTCAAGTTTACAACATCAGCTTTGGTTTCTGGTAGCTTATGATCATCTATGTCTGTCTTGTAATTCTTGTAGATTACGTAAAGTACCATCTGAAGCACCCCAAAGACGAAACCCAGTATGTTTGGGAGCTGTATAAATTATGAATATGAAAAAAAAAAAAAAACACCATTAATGAGTACTGGAACATATAAATGAAAGAGCAAACAATGATTGGACTTAAAAGTTAGTGCCAAAAGGTATAGATTTGATATTAGAACATTTGTTGAGCGGCGCATTATTTTACAGGCAGAAATCTAAAAAGATGCTTTTCCTATTTATTATTTCAGAAATCGAGGACTTACCGCAACATACAAATCCCTCGAAAGAATGCCATATAAGAGCCACATAACAGCACTGATTGTGAGAAAAAGTGACAAGGAAAACGGCATGAATTCGACGCTCTTGGTGCGTATGACCACTCTCTGCGTAGTAGTATAAAATCATGCATGGGGAGTGATTTAATACAAAAAAGTTACGTAAGTGAAAAGGAAGAAGAAAAAAAGAAAAGAAAACTAATTTACTCACCATAATGCTTAAAGGAGCCGCAAAAACACACACAGAAAAAGCTACACAAACCCATCCAAGAACTCGTACACGGTTTGGCCCTTTCGCTAAGAGTTGGGAGAGAAGAAGAATCAAGCAAAAACCCCCGAAATTCATCAGAAGAAGAAGCCTCAACGTGAAGATCTGTAATATCCCAAGTTCGAACTCTTTTTAGTATATTATTTAAGAAACAAGTTACTTCGATCATGAGCTGGCAGAGAGAATAAGTTTAAGAGTACTAATGCTATTTACTAAATTGCATGGTATATAACTACTAAATAATTGGATGGGGTGATAGTGAAATTCAACATTTAGATCGGCAAAAAGCTTATTTCATCTCATCAATCGTATAACAGTTGTATAATAGTTTACTAAATAATATTTTTTTTTCTTTTTATATATATATATATAGAGAGAGAGAGTTTATTAAGTACCCTAGCTTGCTTTGGTGCATAAACAATATACACTGCGACGTAAATGGTCTCCACAACACAGCCGACTGCGTTGATAGTAGTAAGAAGGATTTCATCAGGCTTAAGTGTTGCGTAGTATATCCAGAGCATCGAACTGAAAAGTGCAACCACGTATGGAACTGATTGGAACCCGTCCGTTGATTTCTTCTTACAAACCCTAAAAAACGTTGGCCTGCAATGAAGTTGAAATTTTGATTCTAGTTAGCCCCTCAGCATGCCCTTCGCAAAAGAATTAACTAATTTACTATATATATATGGTACCAGGAAAATTCATTAAAAAGAAAATCTCAAAGAAGGAACTTACACCGGAGCCAGAAAAACCACAAAGGAGACAATGTTACCTATCATATTGACAACAAAGACAAGAAATTAATCAGCTCTCCCAGAATAATTCCTTCTAGACAATACATACAAGTGTATAGGCCAGGGCAATATATGCTATTAAAAGCTAGCACTAAGTGTGTGTATATATCTTCCTGCTCGATCGTAACGTACGTTTGTACTATATGTGCTAGCTATTAAATTGTGTAAAAGATAACCCAAAGAGTTTGCTTGAGTGGTAAGTCATTTGTATGGTCTGGTGTTTCACGAAGTATTAGGTCTAAAGTTTAACCATTTTAAATGCAAATATGTGGAGAAAGCTCTTTGAACGGTGTCGCGAAAATCTAGTCCGGATGAGCTCGATCCATACATCCAATTATTATAAAATAATAATAATAATAAAAAAAAAAATATGAAACTATGTTGAAGCCCGAGAGCGAGGAAAAAGAAAAGAACGTCAATAATTTCTATATATATATACCTAGAATGCCAAACGTAAAAGCCCACGGATTTTGAGTGGAGAACAAGGCCATCGATCTCTTTGGTTCTCTCTTTCTATATATCTCTGTGTCAGAAACGGAAAGAAATATTGGAACCGAAGGAGCAGGGTTTGAAGGGGGAGTCCTAGGCTTCTTCTCTGACCCAAACCATTCTACAAATCAGTGTGCAGTTGGCGTACATATTTATAGAGGTGGCGATCCATGTTGTTGCATGAAGAGTGAAGAATTTATTACTTGTGTTTGAAAGTAGTACCAAGAAGCCACGCACCTAACATGCCAACTCAACATCATGAGTTATTAATTAACTTTGCTTAATTTAGGATTCTCTCCATACTAAAAGATTTCGTGACCAGATCCTTGCTAGATTATGATCTTCCCATTGAAATGAAAAGTAGTCATTTTATAATTAAGATTTTGTTTAAGTAATATTACACTTCACATACATTTATATATCATACTCATTTCAAATGAACGGTGTGTAACGTATTTTAAGTGGCTGGCATGAGAAGTCACTTAAAACACGTAAGATATATTACTTACGTCAATTGATGTGAAATAAATATATATAATAAATGAGTGTAAAAAATAGCTTTATTCAAACAAAATCTTAATTATAAAAGAGTAATTTTTCTTGCACAACTCTAACAATTTTTTTTTAAAAATCAACCATTGAATATTTAAGGCCCACATATAGGAAAATAAATCCAATAGTTGCTCATAAACAAAAGTAGTTAAAGTTGTACAAAAGTTATGTAAGAATTGTAGAAGAAATATTACTCATTATAAAATGAATACTTTTGGTTTCAAGGGAAAGATCTTAATCTAGAAATCTGGCCACAAAATCTTTTTGGTATGGAGAGAATCCTAAATTAAGCAAAGTAATAGCTCATGATGTTGAGTTGGCATGCTTATTTTGTTGTAACATAAATATATAATAGTGTATATAGTGCCACGTTATTTAAAATTTTTAAATGGCGTAGCAATATAATATGGATCAACATGTGGCGGATATCAAATATATGAACTATTTTATTATTAGGATTTAATGTTGTTATGTCTAACAATGTAAATTATGCTATATTATTTATTTTTTGAATGCCATGATAACATATGTGTTATGTAACATCATCTACACTGCTTATTGTATATACAATAATATAAAATTTTAACCATAAAATGGCTTTTATGTTGTCCAAACATAACCCAAATCATGCACCCAACTAAAATGACCTTTTATCGCACAGATATTTCGTGCTTTGACATCAACTTACGACATGTGTAACATGAGGTAGACAATGTGCACTATTTGCAAGTAAAACCTTTTTCTTTTTATGTTTTTTATTGGGAGGGTAGCTAGTTTGGTTTTATTTTTTTTTGTCGAAGAGCAATGTTATTGCGCTCTATCTGATAGCTTTTTGACTGTCACGCGTAAACAGGGGATTCGAAGTCTTGTTCTGGTTGTTCCAAGTGGAAGCATTCCATTTAATGACAACTATATGTATCTACCTGTTTTTGTTTTTGAAGAGCATTGGCTGAAATCCCTCGGCTCTCCCACTATGTTGCCTCTTTTGATGTCACTGTAAAGGATTTCTGTTTGCTTGCATAGAAAACTAAAAGAGAAAATTGGAGGCATATTTTATTGAGTTTGCGAATGCGTTTAGTCGTTATTATAAGGCAAAGATGGGCTTGAAGTGTGGTAGGTGAAAGAGTTTAAAATATGGTTCACCTGAGAAGATAAGATCTGCTTAGTATTACCTATGATTCGAAATAATTAAGAATAGCTCAGCGGATTCCCTATCATTAGTATAATTAATGATGCATCACTTAATTTGTTAGCAATTTTTAATATAGGATATTTTCATGACAAGCTCAGGGAATGACAATGGTTTGTGCACGTGTTACATATATGCCAGAGTTTTGATGTTTTTTTTTCTTCTTCTCCTTTTTGTTTTTTTTTCCCCTCTTAATTAATTGAGGAGCTGATAATAGAGAGACTAAAAGAACGATTGATTAATAGCGAGCTAATTGACCGAACTACCTCGTTGTCTCTGTCGTCTTTGAAGTGAACTTTGCTTTTAGATTGTGGCCATGGCAGCTGCAATAAGGAAGCTTTTCATATATAATTTTTGTAACTATAGTTGATGTTCCACTCTTATAGTATTCTACAGGCCAGGGATCAAAGTTTTTTTTTTACCTTACATGTCAAAGTTCTTTGCCAATTGAAACTTGAAAGCGCTATATATATATATATCAACAACTACATATACTCGATCGACCCACTTCGTTAAAGTATGAATTAAGTAAATAATTAAATTTATCATTTCTTTTTAGTATAAATTTTTTTATATAAATAATAATTTAATTAATATCAGAGCCGAAACTCAAAGTTCAAACATGGTCTTTAAAGTATGTCCCAGTTCCAATAGTGATTAATGATTAATGAAACAGTCATGCATGCATTGTTTGTTTTGATGGTGTGTGACCAGCTGGCGATTTAAATTATTGTTCCTAATCATCTTTCTTATAGTAGTGATCAGTAAGATTGGACAGATGCATGTATAATAATAATTGCTTTCCCTTAATTTGTAATTTTGAATTTGACACGCAACCCCTCTCATCTTTTGAGGTTCTCAATTTTGCTACCTATATCACAAAGGAAGCAAAATTGAAAAAAAAAACTATTAAAATATTAATTAAATTAATAAATTTATTTTGTACATTTAAAGCTTGTTCTTTTGAAATAAGTGATAACTTAACAAAAAGTTTAAGTTACACTTTCTTCATTTTAATTAAAATAATTCACATATATATTATTTGATTTTTATAGGCTTATATATATATATTACACAAGATATCAGGCTTAATTGATGAATAATTGCAAAGGTTATCCTTTCTGATTGCAAGTTATCTTCAATTAAAGGGCTATATATGATTGTATATTTCCAAACTTTTTCTAACCTTTCACCTGGCCTCATCGAGGAACCATCGCGACAGGGTGACATGCCACATGCACGACCATCTAGCTCGTTCACGTTCACGCTGTAATACGAGAGTTGGACACGTCTGACAGCTCATCCCAAACTTTTGGAGTTTTTTTTTCTTCTTTTCTTTTTTTTTTTTTTTTTTTTTTTTTTTTTCTTTTAGTTTGAAAAAAATACAATGATGTGGTATAAAATAAAGGGTTAAATATCCTATTGTTACTTGAGTTTTACGTGATTTTAAATTTAGTACCTCAGTTTTGTTTTGTATCATAGGTGGTACCTGAATTAAGGGTAAAAACTTATTTGGTACCTCTGTTAGATTTTTCGTACGAATTTTAACGTCTCGCCACGTGTCAACCGCTGAGGTTGACACGTGACACTACATAAAAAAAAATTAAAAATTAAAAATCAAAATCTTTAAAAAATGATTAAAAATAATAAAATTTTAAAAAAGAAAATTAAAAAAAGAAAAAAGAAGAGAGCCACCCCCTTGGCCGGTCTGGGGTGGCCGAACCACCCCCCATGGGGTGGCCGTAGAAAAAAAGAAAAAAAGAAAAAAAAATTATGGGTTTTGGCCCTTGGGGGTGGCCGAACCACCCCCTAGGGCCACGAGAGTGGATTGGCCACCCCCAGTCCGGCCGGTATGGGGGTGGCTCGGCCACCCCCATGGCCCTAAGGGGTGGTTCGGCCACCCCCAATGCAAGGGCCAAAACCCATCAAAACAAAATTGAGGGTTTGCCTTTGGGGGTGGCCGAACCACCCTCTAGGGCCACGGGGGTGGTTCGGCCACCCCCATACCGGCCGGCCTGGGGTGGCCGAACCACCCCCGTGGCCCATGGGGGTGGTTCGGTCACCCCCAAGGGCCAAAACGCATAATTTTTTTCTTTTTTTTCTACCATGGGGTGGCCGAACCACCCCATAGTGGGTGGTTCGGCCACCCCAGACTGGCCAGACCAGCCAAGGGGGTGGCCGGCCACCCCCATTTTGTCCAAGGAGGTGGCCCAGCCACCCCTCTTCTTTTTTCTTTTTTTAAATTTTATTATTTTTAATCATTTTTTAAAGATTTCAATTTTTTATTTTTAATTTTTTTTATGTAGTGACACGTGTCAACCTCAGCGGTTGACACGTGACGAGGCGTTAAAATTTGGACGGAAAATCTAACAGAGGTACCAAATGGGTTTTTACCCTTAATTCAGGTATCACCTATGATACAAAATAAAACTGAGGTACTAAATTTAAAATCTCGTAAAATTCAGGTACCAATAGAGTATTTAACCCTAAAGTAAAAGCTGTTTTTGTGTTTTAAGGAGTATTTTGTGTTTAAACTGTTTATTAATTAATTGATGTATTTATCGTGAAAACAAAAAATAAAAGACAAAGATATTATCAAACAAGACTTAACTTTGTAGCTGATTTCCTTGCAAGTTTTGTGAAAGAAAGAGAAGCAAATAATTAAGTTCAATATATATACATCACACAGATCGACTGGGATTCTTGGTTTAAACTTCTCTCATTCGTATTTTTTTTTTGGTTGGCCGTTCTTCCAAAAGTACGTCAAAAGGGAATAGCGAGGGCTAATAAAGCTTAAGTATACATATATAATTACTTGATGAATTGATATACATTAATGTTGAACTGTGTCAATATTAGTCTTAGATCATGCATGTAACAAGAAACAGTACTATAGAATGAAGCAAAAGGCTTGGGGTTTAGGCAGATATATATGTAAAGTGCCATGTCTGCCTAGGCACAGTACGTACGTACTCTATTTGATCAAAGTACTAGTTCGTATAAATGTCTTATTTTAAGAGTTTGGCTAGGGTTGAGAGAGAGGGAGGGAATTAATGACCAAACACCACGTACAACTCAGTTGGACGACCAAGTTATGATTAATTAAGATGCTTCATGCATTTTTGTTGGGGGTTGTTTGGTGTTGATCATGCACGTACATTTTGATCTTTAAAGACGTACATCATTATCATCGCATCCTGGATATTCCCTAGAGATCTAAACCGAATTCAGCTTAAATGTATGCATGTGCTGGCAACTTCTGCTTATATATATATATATATATGTCATTCAATTGAGTGGCGGCTTGGGTATCGGATTAGGCTTTTCTAGCCACATATTTCACTTTTTCACAAGACTAATGACATCCATCGGTCACCCACAAACATGATTGAACTGCTTTCGAAGAGTTTCTCCAAGCAAAAGTATATACTGTCTTTTTGTCAATATATCATTTGGGAGAGAGGTAATTAATGGTTGGGTATTATGGGAATTCAAGCTAGGAAGTAGGAGGATTCTAGCATTTTGGCTTACGGAATTAGTACGAGTTTCAATGATTAATTAATAGGTTCAATGGACAATGGATAATGGATAATGACAATGTACAAGGTAGGTAGAGTTCTTTGGGTTTCGATCAACGAGCTATAGGATCAAAGGAGATTCTTGTACGTAGATGGCTGTTGTGCGTTGTGATGTGTTGCCAACTAAAAGTTTCTAGGGTTCGATCTTTAATTTGCTGATTATGATACCTACCACTAAATGATCAATAATTGAAAGAATTTTAGATCGAGACGCTGCATCCATGAACTTTGATTGGGTAGTTTTATATGGCAGATGCGTATCCATAAGTTAGGCAACAAATTTGTACTGATTGGTTAGCTTGTTTGATATATATATATAGTAAGATGTGGAAGCAATGCATATACAAAAAAGCTCTTATGCCAAACTGCGTAGCAGTACTTGATAAATTGAAACAAAAAAACAAAAACAAAAAGGCTATGGCTCTTTTAGTAGCAGTACTTGATAAATTGAATACCCAAGATAAGTTACATGCTTATCTTTTCTCTATTAAAAAAAACATTTACAGATAGAAAGATGAATCAAGGGCTCAAAAAGCAAGTAAACTAGTCCCAGTGCATGATTGCATGAAAATTTCATCATCAAACTATAATATATAAAACGTACTAAACTGAAAAATGCACTTTGCTGAAATGATAGCATGGAAAACATTTTGTGTCATTGTGGTACGCTTTTATATCTTTACTTAATTTCTTTACTTTCTCTGGCTTCGCTCTGATTAACGTACCCTTGTAATCAAGGTTAATTATGTGTCATGTACTATCCCCATAGATCCTCTCTCTTCGGAAACCTATCAGCCTAGTCCTTGCTAACGGCCGATGGATGAACCACATTGAGGAGAGTCCTATATGTAGCATATAGGTGCTACTTTATGCAACAAGCACCCAAACCATGCAATAGCTCCAAATAACAAGTCCTTATCCAGAGATCAAACTCTTATTATTATTAAACTTATTCAAACTGACAAGCTGAGTGTCTTTAATAAGTTCCATTTCTCAAATTTAGACTTCACATATATGAAGCAATGGGATTAATTAGTACATTTCTGAAGAAATACTAGTTAAACAGAAAAAGTACAATATGATAACCACCAAATACAAGTTAAATTTAACATCTTCCGCGTTAACTGCGTCAATCGGATTGTCATCATGTTAGAAAATCCTTTCACAAATCTTCTGTATAGTATCTAGCAAGACCTAAAAAACTTCCAACTTCAGTCATACTAGTTGGTCTTGCGCACCCAATGAACCAGACATGCATGTCCAATATCAAAATCAAATTTGCAAGTAACCCTGGCTCTACCATCAATATTTATAGTACATGACTTAAAGCACTAGGCAAGCGCTCATAGAATCACCACACCAATAATTTATAATCTAATGGTTTGACCTTTTTATTACATGCATACACTAGCATAAGTGGCGGAGTCCGATAATTGTGATCGGAGAGGCCAAACTAAAAATATATATGATAAACACAATTTAAAATAGAAAACGAGTAATTTGTCAAAGAATGTGTATCACAAAAGTATATTATGAAAGTTCATAAATATGTGCCCAAATTAATATATTAGCAATGAATTGAACATGCATGTTGGCACTATTACAAAAAGATAAAAATATAAAGTGTTTAGAAATCTAGTTTATGTCCTCTTAGAGAAACAAAATCATCAAGTATCGAATTTAAATTGAAGCTCTCAGTACGTAATTTTCTTTTTAATATAGACAACTAAACTATTTGCCAGAAATTCATCCTCCATTTTATTGCGAAGTCTTATTTTAACAGTTTTCATAGTTGAAAATGCTCGTTCAGTAGTCGTTGTAAACATTGGAAGAGTTAAAATAAGGCGAATCAATCTATCAATAAGATGGTATATATGTCTTTGATTTTTCTGTCTCTACCAATCCTTGATATAATTCTGCAATGGAAGATAAATTTTATAATTTCGAATCATTATGCACTATCAAGTTTAAAATACTTCAATTGGAATTTCAAATTAATTTTTTTTTTCTGCTCAGAAAATTCAAAAGGATAATCTTCATGCACTTCTTGGTTCTACAAAGACTATCTCAAACTCTTTACTTCTCCAATATTTCATTTTCTCACGCATTTCTTGGCTTCCACAACATGATTGAGTCGGATTGAGACCCCTTTTTTTTTCTTTTTTTTCTTTTTTTTTTTTTTCATTTCTCATGTAAAGTCCCTTACACTAGTAGAATAGTAGTAGCCTGAGCCTATTATGAACTTTTTTTTCCCCCTACGTTTTGTACTTGTACTCAAAGTTTGTCTCAGTGACTTGTACGCAAAGGTGGTGGGGCCTTTAGCAATGGAAATTTTCAAAGAATTTTTTTTTTCTTTTACTCCAGTGGCCCCTGCTGACCTATGAATGCATCCGCCACTGACTAGCATACTTGTAAGAGATGAAAGAGTGCTAGAAGCTTCTTCCGCGTGATCAACTGCATCAATAGGGCTGCTATATATATTGGAAAATCCTTCCATGAGTCTTCTATAGTACCTAGCAAGGCCCAAGAAACTTACATGGCAATCTCCAGCTGTGCCACCTAGTGCTACATGGATGAAAAAAAAAAAAAAAAAAGATCAACAAAAGTTGACATGTAAATTTAATTGTTTAGTAGTTAACGTGTATTGTCAAGTCAGTTTGTAAGGAACTGTAGTAAAAGCCGTAATATCTCTAATAACACTCATTTATGTAATATTTCTTTTGATATAATTCTATGAAAATGCATGATAAAACCGTGGTGCAAACTAAAAGTTGTTGAACGTACAAACTTTTATTCTCTAGATAGAGGGGTCACTTTAAAGAATCATTTTATTGGTTTGTTAATGCTTTTTAAATAGTGATTTCTATGTGACATAAAAATGAAAATTGTCTTGAATTGTTTATTAATATTTTAGTTTTGAAAGAAAAAAGAAAATAGAGAAAGAAAAAGTGTTATCAAACAAAGTCAAACTTAAGCCAAATTTTGTATTGAAGCAATTAATTTATGCTTTCACCCACATTAAAATTCTTTATCAACTTCTAGACACATCCTAATTTCACTTCCCCCCCCTTTTTTTTTCTTTTTTTTTTTTTAACAAATAGCATGTGCTATTATAAAATCTGCAAAGTACATCATGAGAAAGAGGGACAGGACCCCCTTAAACTCTAAGACAGAAGGATCTGACATAAAAAACAGCTGCCTGAGCAGAAACATCAAATCTTACCAGAATTACATTTGAGCCTCTCTTACATTAACGCTCACTCTAAAAAAAATAAGAGGGCCGATCTAACATCAAGCCAACAAAAATTTCAATAAAATCTGAACAATACACATGCAGACTGTACAGGAGAAACAAGAGAATACACAACACAAACAAACAGAAAACAAAAAAACCAGGCAAAAGAGGCAGGGGCAGACACTGCTGGAGACGGCGGCACGTGGGGGCATGCGCCGTCATCGGTGCCACCCAGCCATAGATCAGCCACCATAGACCACAGCCCACCGCGAACAGCCAGAAAAAGGCGGAGCATGGCCGTCACGCACGCGCGCCAAAGAACAAAGAGCTCTCTGGCGCGTGCAAACCACGCGCCAGACTCTGACAACCGGCGTGAACCGTGCTTCCGGCGGCAGGAGCGGACAACGACGGGGAACTCGGCTGAGGGGCGCTTGTCTTGAGAAAAGCAACGGGGTTGTGTAGATCTGGCTCCGAAAAGACGATGAAAACAAATGAAGAAAAGGCCAAAACCACCGTTGAATGACACGAACGACCGCCACTTCCCCAAGCTGGACCACTTGATTTTAGCTTTCCTGCCTGAGACAAAAGAAAGAAAAGAAAAACAAAACAAAATACAAATACAAGCCACCATAACCTCGAAAGGCTAGGGAAAAGACAGCCACCACTGGATCTACCGGGGGGAACAAAATCTCCACAGCCCAAATGGTTGGAAGAAAATCTAGCCTCCACCGAGAAAACTTAGGGAGGAAAACAAAAAACACCTTAGTCCAAGAGGACTAAGGAACACAAGCTCCTTTTTTTTTGGTTCTCCTTTTGAGTGGAGGAAAAAAAGAAGTGTAATAGTAAATGTAGGTGGACTTTTTGTTCAATATAGTTTAATATAATATAGCTGCCAGTGCAACCAACGGGGTTCTATGGTGTAGTGGTTAGCACTCTGGACTTTGAATCCAGCGACCTGGGTTCGACTCCCGGTAGGACCTGTTAATTCTACCGTTTAACGTTTTTATGAAATGCTTGGCCGAAGGCCAAATTTCGTGTGTAGGCCTAATCCATAATCTTGGCAATCGCCCACCCTGAAACTAGACCAGCCCAAAAGAAATATTTAAAAAAAAACAGAGGGAGGGAGAGTAGCAAGGCAAAACCCGCCGATACCGACCGGGTCGGGTCTGTATAATAAGTAATAATATATACGTTTTTTACCCTATCTTAGACTTCTCTCCCTACCGGCCTACCCTGTTATTTTTGCTGCTGCCGCCCCCCGCTCCCTTCTCTCTCTTTCAAGTTTACTGCGTGACCAACGGAGGTTATTCCCTTGCCCTCTTTGTCTAGGGTTTGCCTTGCATGTTCTTCATTATCTTACCTTTCTTTTGGATTTTTTTTTTTTTTGGTGATTACATATCAAATTGTAATTTACACGATGAATTACAACATAATTCAATTGATTTGGGACACCTTGAAATATCAATTAGAGCTGTAGGTGTCGTTTAGAAATGATTTGTGCGTGCGTAGATTCTCAAATTGCGAAAGATTATGAATGATTTATCTCAAGTACACTGCATGACCGAGAATACTGATTCAAAATCTACAGAATAAAGTTACAATTTAGACAGAAACCTTCCCTTGCTGGCTTTATTTTCTGCAATTTAGAGCCTTTTGTTTTGAGAAACAAAGTTTTTTACTTCTGGGAGTTTTGTTATACAGTTAAAAATGGAAGCTTTTGTTTGAGATATTAAATGTTGAGTTATGAGGAGTAGCACTTGATCCTTCCGCCAGATTTTAGAAAAATTCTTGGTAGTTTTGCTTCTACCTCTGTCTACCATTTCCGCTGCATTTTGGAATTATTACCGTAGGTACTGTGCTGTTTGTGTTGTCATTAGAATCAGTAAATCACCAGCATCAACCCACACTACAATTATGACCATAAATGTTATTTCTTACCAGTTGTCCACTGCTCCACCTTATTTACACTACCATGTCCACCATGTTGGCCTATGTTGTGTGGTGTGGCACATTGGGGCCATGCTTCTGCTTCTACAATGCTGAAAATTTTATATGATGTCATGCTGGAGAAATGGTTAAATGATGCATAAGGTTCACAATTATTTGCAGAACTTTGTTCTTACTATTGTTTGTTTGTTTATAAGTTATAACCTTGTGATGTTTTTCTATACAATTAATTATTCAGAATCTTGAATATGATGGTTTCTTTCAACTGAGTGTATGGTCCATCCTCTAAACTTTTCATATGGATGACTAACGTCTCAGAAGATGAGAAGACTCAGAGAAATTTAGAAAATTAAGTTAGCATCCTCATGGTTGCTGTCTTATTCTTTTGGTTTACGACAGGTGGAGGAAAAACAAAATGTTTCTCAAAGTACAGTTGCCCTGGAATGTCATAATCGCTGCTGAAAACCTGGATGCAAAAGGATTGATGCTTCAACGGGCAATTATTATTCGCCTGTTGGGCGACTTTGCTGCCAGAAAGGCCACTAAGGATCTTGGATATTATCATGCCGTCACTACTCTGGATAGCATAGGAGAGGGGAGAGTGAGACAGCAAACAGGAGATGTTGTCTTCCCAGTTTTTTTTAGCGCCATCACCTTCAAGCTGTACAAAGGAGAGATTTCAGAGGGGGTTGTCCACAAGGTTCTGAAGCATGGGGTCCTCTTGAAATGTGGGCCAATAGAAAACATTTTTCTCGCTCCTCGGAAAATGCCAGGTTACTGCTATGAGGGTGGGGAGAGTCCACTGTTCCGGGACAACCTGTCGAAGATTGAAAAGGATGTCGTGGTTCGTTTCATTGTGATTGGAACAATGTGGTTGGAGGCGGAAAGGGAATTTCAAGCACTGGTCAGTTTGGAGGGCGATTATCTAGGACCAATTTCTTAGTGTTAGTAAATGCTCCCTTTGTATATGTGTAGACCTGCAAACATGTTTATTAACCTTGTTAATGCTCATGCTGCCCTTCTACTTCAAGTCCTCCAATCAACTTATAAATCGCATGTTGGCATATTTGTAGCAGCTTCTAGTTTTCATCCATTAGAAGTTGTCCAAATGTGGTGCTATTTTGTCATCCGGTACACTTGATGGATATTATTGACTTATTGTGGCAGATTACATAGTTTCTTTTTTGTTCCATTTCCTCGTAATTCATTTTCTCCTTTCCATTCCTGTTGAAACCATTTTGATAAGAGAAATGCTACTATCCAATAGTAATCCATGGTTAGTTTCAATTAGGGGTGAAAATGAGAATGCGAATGCGGTTATTAGCAATATTTACATCCGTATAATGTAATTATTATTTGCATCTACACGGTTATTGTGGTTATTATCCACTATCTGCATATGAAGCTATATGCAAGATTAAATAATGCAATTATTACTATATGCAAGTTTAAATAAATTAAGATTTTACTAATTACAGAATTTATGATTATTAATCATAGAGGGCAGGGGCGGAGCCACACTATGGCTTGGGGGGGCTTGGGCCCCCCAAGCCAAAGGGCTCCCCCCCAAAAAAAAAAAAATCTAAAAAAACAAGAAAAAAATATAATTTTTACCCTTATTCTTTAAAAAATTTGTAGTTTTGGCCCCCCCAAATTATTTTTTTTTCAATTTGGCCCTCCCAAAGCCTAAAAGCTGACTCTGCCCCTGATAGAGGGTCATTGTCTCTTAGAGTAATAGGGATTTGGATTACCCAAAGAAATAAAAATAAAATAAAATAAATGTAGTGAAGTATTACTTTGAGATGATAGTGAAAAAAAAAAACCTAACAAACCTGGTCTTAAACTTATTAAATTCAAAACGACTTTATTTTAGTGAATTTAAATAAATATATATTATATATAAAGGGAATGCAGGTGCGATTATTAACCGCATTCAGATCCGCATATTCTAAAACCGTTATCCGTATCCGCATATGTGGGTAATTGGTTTTGATAACCGCATACGCATATGTGGATAGCGGATGCAAGTAGTTATTATCCGCCCGCGTTTTAATTTCTATTTTTAAGGACATGTCATGTCAGGAAGTATGCTCTTTCAGTTTTTTTTTTTTTTTTTAATCAGGGTAAGCCACATTCCTATAGCCATGATATACCTCATTTACTGAACGACTGGCCTACACAAGGTGGTGGAAATCGAACCTTCCGAACGTAGCGACCACATGCCAGGTCTGCAGACCACATGCTCTTTCAGTTCTTAAAGTGAAAATATGAGTAACATTTCTTGGTTGGTAATTTCCGCTCAAAACGCTAGAGTGCATGCTGCTATTAAATTAACCATAAAATATTCACATTTGCAACACCATACAACTTTTAGCACACAACATCACGAAAAAGGGTTTATTCATAATCAAATTTCGTGGCTTCCTCACAGCCACCAAGCCTTCAAGCAGCAGATGATAAGCTTAACACTGCAACTAACCACCACAAGGTCCACAAACGCTAGCAATTCATTCATCATGGAATACTCACGAAATTGATTGTAGAGTACTATAAAATTGAAAGACATCTTAATGGAATATTTTCATGAAATTGAAATGAGATTTACTTCCAAAATTACAAAATATCTTCAGCTGATGATTAAACTAAGGACACAGGCCAAAAAGACTACATCTTGTAATTGAGATAGCACATCAACGCTCCTAGACCTTCACTGCATGTTCTGGAAGCGTTTCATGATAATGACGCTCATATCCATATAACGCCGAGCACAGTTTGAAAGGCAACTAGACTCACTGGAACTGAACTTGCTCCCGGGTGTACCAGTGATGCACTTGTCCCAGCAGACATTTGTGAGCTTTGCTACCATCTCATTAACCATGGCTCTTTCCTTCTCTTGCTGCATAGCCACCGTAAGTTGCTCAAAAGAATCAAATAAATTGTAAATGCAACTTGGTACTAATAAGACTTACTAATAGTGATAACAATAATAACCATTATCACAATCGCCACCACTACTATGTGTCATTGATCTCATAACATACTTTCTTGCTAGAGTTGAGTCTATGAAGGGCCAAATCAGTGTCCAAAACTTATACAGATTAGAGTCAGTCCCAACATGAACTTACTCGGAAAAGAATCACATACTTGATACGCGCAACTTGGTACTAGTATGACTTACTATTAACTATAACAATAATAATAATCATCAGCACTACCACCACCATTATCTATTCTTAATCTCAAAATATGTTGTTCCTAGAATAGTCAAATCCATAATGGGCTAAATCAGTGTCCAAAAGCTATACAGAGGAGAGTTGGTCTTAAATCAAACAGATATCTTACATAAGAAGCAGGAACAAAAGGAATGTATGATAAATTACCATTTAAACTAAAACCTTAAGCTAATAGGAAAGATAAAATTCGATCGTTTAATACTTTCTACACTTAAGAAGCATGAACAAAAGAAATGTACGATAGATTACTACTTAACCTATAAGTTTAAACCGGTACAAAAGAAAAAATTCAATTGTTTAAAACTTTTCTCACGTATAGACTCAAACTTTTCCTTCAACAAATATGGAGATAGAATTAGGGTCTAGGTTCAAACTCAGAATCACCTGCTCTTATACCATAATAATAATAACCATAATCTCGCAGGAAAAGTTGAATTCAACCACTTAATCAATATTCTGATCCAGCAATGGACGCAACACCAAGGATTAAACCATCTACTTCAGATATCAGCTAATCAAACAGCCAGCTAAAAATTAAGTACAATTATTGCTCTACTCTTCAAACCAAATTCTCTTTACTTTTTTTCTTCTTTCTTTTGGGTAAGGACTTTATTCAACAAGAAACCCAAATATGCAAATGCAATGCAATCTCCCCCCCCCCCCCCCCCCTACTTCTTTAAATTGAACCAACCATAGCCTTTATAAGACATTCTTAAGAGGATCCTTTTCGTCAAATCCTCCACTTGGAACATCCAAGCGCACTCAAAACCACAGTATAATATTCCGGAAACCAGAGAACAAACTTATGGGTCAACAAAAAAAAAACGAGTCTTTGATTTTCCCAGATAGGCCCAAGTACCTACCATACACTCAAAATCATACGATAATGTTCCAGTAACCAGACAACCAGCTTATGAGCCAACAAACCAAGCAGGCCTAACAACCAATAAGCATCCATTGTAACATCATACGAAGTAAAAATAGATAATATTAGATTTTCTCTTTCCTTTAAATCAAGTTTCTGAGAAACCAAACACCAAGAAATTCAAAAAGAAAAAGAAAAAAGAGAGAGAATGAAAAAAATTACCGCGATAAACTGCGCTAGTTCGTTGGATTGGAATTGTGAAGGATCCATCGAGTGAGTGAGAGAGAGAGAGCGATTGACTTTTCGGTGGCTATTGGCTAAACCCTCTGAGATCTAAAAGACCGCAATTGTTGAGTAGTTCACGCTCGCTTCTAAAACCCTAAAAGAAACAGGCTTACGGCCCTACAAGCTGCAGAAATTGAGACAAGGGTCCGAGACTAAATCCGATTACGGAATACGAATTACGATTTTGACACGCCTAGGCCCAGGCCCAGGCCCAGGACCAGGCGCAATAGTTTAGATTTTAATTTATTTATTCTCTTACGACAATTAGAACTTGTACCATGATACATAATCAATAAAGATATACATTGATCAAGTTATGATTACTGAATCGTTTGGTTTTGCTTATTAATCAATAAAGATATACATTGATCAAGTTATGGTGACTTGGATCCTCCTCGATCCGCTCAATAAAAATAAGAAGGTTATTTATAATTTTTCTTTTGGTAAGACTTCGAGAAGTGAACTACGGATTATAATTCTCTTCCCTTTCAGAAAATAGAGAGAATTTATTTTGTGGTTCAAATTATATTTTACATATTTAATATGCTCGATCAATATATAGGTTTAAGTTGTCGGTTAATGGCGCAACTTAAAATCACGAGAAAAAACCTAAAACATTTTTGATATGATGTGGCTGTTTTGGGTTTTGGCTAATGCAAAAATAAAAAGTTATATGTATTCTGAGTTGAACCAAGCTAGCTAGTCTTGTAGTTTTTCCATAAAGATGTTTAAAGCATAAGTTAATCTTGAGTCCCGACTCACTCTTGACAACTAAGGATGTTGTAAATAGATGGTCTTGGTTTGACGAAGAGGATGAGCAAATTTTCATAAGCTTACCTTTTTTCTTGATGATAAACTATAAATTAGCACCTGAAACATGAATATATATATATATCCTAAAGAGCATAAGTTTATTTTATACATAAATAAGAAATTATTGGCAGGAAAATCACCGTTTTTCTCCACTATCATCCTTTCACTTGGGCCAGCACTAGTCTGTCTTTGAAGAACAACAACAAAAAAAAGGAGTAAAATGAGGAAAGAAGAAATCCAATTTGAAAGGATGGTCTAGTGAAGGGAAAGAAAGATGTGAGAGGCATGTGTAGATAGAACAATGAGACCTTAGTGAGAAAATAGATTGCTTGCATCATTGCAGAGAATAGGAAAAATGTGAGACCCATTGGACAAAATTGAACAAAATTTTCTAGGTTTCACGTTGCATACTGTTAATTAATTGAACAATAGGTTGATAAATGAACCTAGTTAGAATCAAAAGAAAACTTAGAACACTCGCATTGGACTAGTCAAAAACTCAAAATGAGAATAACTTTTATAGGGACTTAAATCAGAAAGCTCATGCAAAGTCCAAAATCAATACCCTTTTGGATAAATGTATAATAAATCTCCAAATCAATGCGCGATTTAAAATCAGTCATTTACTTTTTAAAAATCAACTTTTACTGCTTAAGTTTTTTGCGGATTTGAAATCAATCATTCCATGATTTATCAATCCATTTTCGCAACTTCTGTTAGTAATTCAAAACGCTCATTACCTCATATGTAAATAGCGAATAATAACCTTGCGGATGCAGATGCAAATACGGTTGTTAGTAATATCTGTATCCGTATCTACATCCACATCCAACTTGAAGAAGTTGTATTGAACTCGATCTACCAATTTCTGCATCAACGGTGGGTTGATGAAGGGACTTAATTATCTAAATTAAAAACTCATACACTAAATTTAAATAGCACGGAAACTTAAGAATTAAAATTTAAAATTTCCCAAAAAATTCCATTAAATTAAACCATATATGCACAACAAGCCTAGCTAGCTAGCCGAGTGGCCTTTGGTCTTCCACCATAATTCCACTCTTCTTTGGAAAAATGAAAAGGCCAAGACCCAAGTGAGCGAATCAGAAATCTCATGCAAATCAATACCTCTAATTAATTACCTTCGTTTTTTGCAGAGGCGTGGCACCAATGCCACCAACCCAAGACAGTAAACGCTCTTTTCCGCTAGAATTCCACTTTAATTTCCTTTCGAAACTGAAAAGGCGACCCATGTCCACCAACAAATTTATTACATATTCTTGAGACTGGTGTATTTTTAACTCAATTATATAGAAAATTAACTCTACTAATTGAAAAATAAAATAATTAATCGCAAGATAAATATAAAATAAATTAAACATAAATTAATTGAGAATTTAATTTAAAAAACATGACACAATAAATTAAGTATTCAATATATTTTCGAATCATATCAAATCAAACAAGGTAAGTATTTGATATAAACAAAAATTATAACGAATCAAAATAAACTTGTCTCATTAAATTACTCTCAAATAATAAAAAAAAAAATTCCCAACATTTAATCATTAATATATTAAAAACAAATAATATAGTCTCAAGAACACGTAATAAAAATACTAAGCTTCATCCATAGCGTTAACTAGAGATTTAGTCACTCATATTTATGAAAATATAAATAACAAATAACAAAACCAGTTGAAAGTTTCCAGAACTGCCGAAAAATTCTCCATGCTTGCCCCTCTTTGCTTCCCCCCATACAAAAGCAAAGCATGATATATATAAAGTGCATGACCTAGGGCTTCGATGCTCTCTTGTTAAGGAAAGAACCGGTGGCTTCTTATTAAGGAAATAATGTACGTGTCTCTTGGTGTTGCCCTTTCCAATTTTGCTCCTTAAAAAAATCTATCTTCACGTCTCACGTTTTTGCAAGTATTTGAAAAGAATCTTGACTTGGGTCTGCTATTTTATATATATATTTTAATTTATTTATCTAGAAATAATCGGCGTATACACGTCTGGATAATTAAAACATCTTCTAACAAAATATCTTCTATAGCACATCTTCCTTTCCATTTCAAGATATATCTTACTAGAGAAAAATGTGGCACCAATCTTGGAGAGAATCACGAATTTGCTTCTCAGTTCTTTGCGCCGCACTAGCTGCTTTATTTCCTTCTTAAAGTCTACAAACAGCTCTTCAACTTAAACAAAATATTCTCTCAAAATTTGCTCCTCTTATTTCCTTTGTAATTCCTACAAAAAAAATACAATTCATTGCATTGATATAAATTTAAGTTCAAATTTAATAATTAAACAATGTTCCACAATTAAATATAAAATACAAAAATTAGAATAAAACATAGTATGACAATGCTTATTTTAATAGAGAAAATATGCACTTTTAAGCTATTATCAATATGTTAAAAAAAAAAAAAAAAGGAAATCGAGAAAAAAAAAACAAAAAACAAAAACAAAAGAGGCTAAGTTGCCCATATTATTTTGGCTCTTTGTTGGTATATTTTTATTCGAACTTTGTGGGATTGTTCAAAATTCAGTCCCATTTTAGCTCACGTTCGGCTCTCATTTGTGCTCATAGTTGGCTCTTATTTTAGCTCATAGTTGGTCTATTTTATGGCCTTTGTGGTATTGTTTAAAACATGTGCTCATTTCAGTCCATAGTTGGCATATCTTTTTGGCATTTGTGGTATTGTTTTAAACCTATGCCCATTTTAGCCCATAGTTGGCTTTGATTTTGGCTCATAGTTGACCTATTGAAATTTAAGACGCATCTCTAATCACCGTCACCGATCGCCTTTAGTCATCGTTGTCATCTTCAACAAAAAATAAAAAATAAAATATAAAAAACAAAGGAGGAGGAGGAGAAGAAGAATTATTTATTGTAAACTCGAGCTTTCAAATTGTTCCACCTTGAGTTTGAGAGTGAGATATTAGAGTATATTAAGGGATTTGATTTCTAAGATTTATATGAATTATTGGTATCTCCTATAAATCATATTCAAAGGTGATTACTTATATATCTAAACTCTTCCAAATTCTCCTATAAATAGGAGTCTCATGTGTTGTAAATTCATCAAGAGAAATAAGAACATAATGTAGTCCTTAAAGCTTTATCCTATGGATATAGGTTATAGACTGAACCACGTAAAACTCATGTCTCTATTTTATTATTTCGCACTTTATTTTTATTTTATTTAGGAAGGACCAGAGAACCAGATGAGAGAGAGGTGAAGAGCGAGGGAGAGAAAAAAAAAAATTATTTGGAGTGTGAATAGCTTCAACGTATTTACTGTTCACACTACAAGAAAAAAAAGTTAGTTTACCTATTATGCTAAAAACAAAAAAACACTTATAATAATCAAATTTAGCTATTATCACTCATTTTTGTATGTTCACAGTATCTCCAGCAATAGTAGTCAAAATATTTATTAAAAAAAGTACAATTATTTATTTTAGTTACTATTTTTTTAACAGATTTTTTTATTCTACTCTTTACTTGCGTTTAAATATTATTTTATGTGAAAAAAAGTGTAAAAGAAATAAGGAGAAAGAAAGAGAAAGAAAAAGAAAAAGAAAGAAAGAAAGGGCGAGAGAAAATAAAATTTATTGAAGAAAATAAAAGCCGAGTCGTCGTCGGTCTTCCACTAGAATTCCACTGTCATTGGAAAAAGAACCGGTGGTCGAATCGGAGAGCTCATGCAACGCCCCACTTTCTAACTTTCCGCACACTCCCCACTACCCTTTTTTCTCTTTTTAATCTCGATCTCTCCGTACAATCTCTTTTTCTCATTTTTTAATCTCTCTCTGTTTCTCTCACAAGCTCTCTCTGTACAATCCCAATATATATATATATATATGTCTTTAGTTAGCTTCGTTGAGAAGTTTACCCTCTTCGTTAAGCTTCCTGCCTCCAAAGCTCATGGAAAGCCCACTTTCCGACTCTCCGTACAGTCCTAAGACCTTTAACCTTTGCCTTCACTGTCTATAGCCTTCACTCTTTCTCTGTACATTACATTGATCCCATGACCTTTATTTGACTTCGTTGAGAATTACTAGTGTATACCCTCTTCCTTAAGCTTTCTCAGCCTCTCTCTCTATATATATATGTGTGTCTGTTTCATTCAATGCTCTGTCACTCTGCTTTCACTCTCTCGCTAAGCTGAGATCTGGTTTTTGCGTGTGCGCTGTGGTTTTCCTGTGTGCGGGTTTTTGTAACGTACGGATATGGAGACGGCGAGAGAACATATAGAGGAGATACGTAGAAAAAAGTTTTCTATTGGAGGGGAAGAGAACCCATTGACGGAAGATCTTCACCAGGCCGTGAGGAACCTCTCTGCTGAACTTTATGCCAAGGATGCCCACTTCCTCATGGAACTCATTCAGGTTCTTCATTCATTCTCTCACCCATTATAATATGTTTCTGCGTGTGCGTCTGTGTTTGCATGCTTACTTCTTGATGCTGTAATTTGTGTGTTTGTGAACTGGCCGGAATAGTATATGATGGTTCTTTGATGGTGATACGGTGGACTTCTAGCTAGTGCCCTTTGTTTGGTTGATGAGGAAAAGGATGACTCCGTCTCCATGGTTTTACGAAATCGTGTTGCTTTTGTTTCTTCATTTTCATATTTTGGTTATTTTTAGTTTCATTTCTAGATTTTGGGAATTGTTATATTAGCGTTCATTCATTTACATCGGTCCAATGTAGCAAAACAAATAAAAAAAATAAAATTACACCAGTCCAATGATTCAGGCATCATCTATAAATTTTTGTTCTTTTATAATCTATCAAATTACTTCAATTACATTTTTCTTTAATAATTTTTTTATATATTTTATTTCATTTTAATTTAATATGTATTTATAAAAATAAAATAACAATTATATTTATTTTATATTATAATTTAGTATATTAATTGAGCAACTCAGGAATAACTTGGATTTTGTTAAAACTATTTTTTTTTAAAAAAAAAAACAGAAAAGAAAAAAGGTTAGATCATATTACTTAGTTTAGTAAAAAGCTTGAGATTGGCCCATACTTAAATATATCAAACTTGACTATTCAATACTCAAAGTTTGTCTCGATTACAACCTTACGTGCAATCCTCGATCCGTTGACACAAAACTTTAATAAAATTAGTGGGTTGATATGGGGTTTAATCTCTTATATTAAATTAACTAGCTCATAATCCGCGCAATGCACATGATTATTAATTATAATTTAATTTTAAAACTTAAAAAAAAAAAAAAATCTCCATTGCACGTAGAACATTGCATGAATATATAAATCACATAAAATTTTACTATCAAAAGAACTATAATTTTAGTTTTAATCCATATAAATTAAAATATTTTAAATATTTTCATATGTGTAGTTTAAAATTGAAAGAAGTGTAAAAAGAAAAAATTAGTAAGAGAAAAACCTGAATTACGATTATCAAAACATTAATAGGATGATTAATAGTAGGAGTTTCTGATATTGTTAATGCAATACCATTATGTTTTAATAAAAAAAAATACATATAATTTTGAACATTAAAAAAAATAAATAAACGTTTTTTAATAAATACAAAGTAAAACAAAATCTTTCACTCAACATTTAATGCAATCAATTAAATCATCTTACATCAGGTTTAATGCTTAAACTCTTTAGTATTTTGAAAGCATTTCTACTCCTTTTATGCACAATAATCCAATAAAATTTTTCATTTTTTTTTTCTTTCAAAAGCAAAATAACACTTTCATAAATTAAGTGAAAATCGTGTAAATTACATAAACGAAAAAAAAAAATCTTATAAAAAATTTAAATGAATTAAAACATAAGACCCTTATTTTTTTAATTTTTTTTTAGTGTGTGCCACGTAGGACTTTGTGTACAAAGTGTGTGCAAGAAACATTTATCTAAATTAAAACATATTAAAATCTTTGTTCCTATAAGTGTAGTTTAGAATGAAAATAAATATAAAGAAAAATAGCAAGAAGAAAACCATGATTTTGATTATCAAAGTATAAAACAAAAAATTAGTAGAAATTTTTTATATCGTCAGTATGATACCTATTATATTTCAGACATGAATTTCTTGCAAACCAGTTTGCAAAAAATTGCTACAAATCTGTCTAATATGCTACCAAGTGTCCTTTACCATGTGCCTCTCACATGATTTTTTTTAAGCAACTTAACGTGACAAACGTCTGTTAAGTCGCCCAAACCTAACACACGTCGGTGATCTCCCTTCTTCCCTCAAACCAGTATCTCTAACCCTTTTGTTCACCTCTCAAAGACTCAAATCGGCGTGGGAGTCCAAGAGTCGACAGAGAAACAAACAAAAGAGCCATAACAATATAGGACCAAGCTATACAGAAACACAATTTTCCAAAATCAAAAGCAGCAGCTCGGCAAAGGCATTCTGTAGCAGCACCAACAGACCACTAAACCAATTCACAAATCAAAGACACAAAACTCCAAAATCAAGAGCAATGTTGTTCACAGCAGAAAAAACCAAGCAAACACTAACAAGAAGACAGGAAAACCAACAAGTTAACAGATGGTTGGGCAAGTTAACAGATGTTTGTCACGTTAAGTTGCTTAAAAAAATCATGTGAGTGACACATGGTAAAGAACACTTGGCAGCATATTAGACAGATTTGTAAGTTAAAACTTGGCTTCTATATATATATATATATATATACACGATAAGGAAAAGTTTTTAATTTTAAATTTTTTTAAAAAAAATTTCACAACTTAATGTTATAACGCAAAAACATCTTTATTTTGGTCTCGTGAAGATTTACACTAATGATCTTTTTATTAGAGGATAATAAATTTATTAAAATCATGACAAAACCAGTTCAGCGTTTAAAATTCACCGATTTTTTACTTAAAAGATTAGTTTCGTGTTTAAAAATGATGGGTTCACGTCACATGTCACAATTCTATGCCAATTTTAAGTTAGAAGTTGACTTTTATATATATATATATATGATTATTCAAATTAAGATTAATTTATATAGTCTTTAATTAATATATTTAGACATAATCAATATTAAATTTTTAATACGATTTATAAATTTGACAAAACAGAACAAAATAAGATTTTTTTTAGCTGAGCATTTCAAGCAATGATTTTTGTTAAATTAGAATTTAGAAAAGGTGGATTTTTTTTCTCCCCAGAATGCGGAAGACAATACTTACTTGGAGGGTGTGGATCCGTCGCTTGAGTTCATCATAACTTCTCAGGACATCACGGCCACGGGAGCTCCAGCGACATTGCTGATTTTCAACAATGAAAAAGGTTTCTCTTCCAAAAATATAGACTCCATTTGCAGTGTTGGTCGCTCCACCAAGAAAGGCAACAGGAAACGCGGTTATATTGGAGAGAAAGGTACGGGCCGGATCATATTACTTGATTATTTTTTGGTTGATTTGGACAGAAGACTGAGCAGGAACATAAATATTTGAGTGATTAGTTTATGCGCAACATCTAATTGTTACAATTTTAAATTTGAAACACTGCATAAAAGTGTTATACTATCAAAATATATGCAGGGGACAATTGTTATTATTGTTATTATTATTATTATTATTATTTTTTTTTTTGATGAATTAGAATGTTCTTTGTTGCTCTAGCTGACTTATTTCTGGTTAACATATCCAGGTATTGGATTCAAGAGTGTCTTTCTGGTTACTGCTCAGCCATACATATTCAGCAATGGATATCAGATTCGGTTCAACGAAGAGCCTTGCCCACATTGCAAGCTTGGGTACATTGTGCCTGAATGGGTGGAGGAGAACCCAACTCTTTCCGACATAAAGCAAATATATGGTTCTGGAAATACTTTTCCAACGACAACAATAGTCCTACCTCTGAAGCCGGATAAGGTCAAACCCGTGAAGGACGAGCTCTCTAGCATTCATCCTGAAGTTCTGTTGTTCCTTGCAAAGATAAAGCGGTTTTCGCTCAGGGAACATAATAAGGATGGTAGACTCAATACCGTCAGTGCAATAGCTATTACGAGTGAGACAGACTTTGTGACGAAGAAGAGCATTGATGCTGAATCCTACACACTCCATCTCTCAACCGATGAAAAGAAGGATGAGGGTTCCGTCAAAGAATGCAGTTACTACATGTGGAAGCAAAAGTTTCCTGTCAAGTACGAAAACAAAGTGGAAAGGAGAATGGAAGTAGACGAGTTGGTGATTACGTTGGCTTTTCCGTTTGAAGAGCGTCTCCTGAGAGGGATTGGCTCACCTGGGGTCTATGCATTTCTTCCCACAGAGATGGTCACTAACTTTCCCTTCATAATCCAGGCAGATTTTCTTCTTGCATCATCAAGGGAAACTATCCTCTTGGACAACAAGTGGAACAAAGGGATACTTGATTGTGTGCCCTCTGCTTTTATAAATGCTTTGGTCTCGCTAATCAAAGCCTCAGAAAATGCTCCAGTGTCTAGTTTGGCTCCCATGTTCAAGTTCATTCCAGTCAACAGCTCTTCTTACAAGGAGCTGAATATCATCAGGGAGTCGATCAAAGCAAAGCTTGTCGAAGAAAATATTGTTCCAAGTGAGTCGTACACAACGCAGAAATTTTTTCATAAACCTCGCGAAGTTGGTAGGCTTGTACCTGCTTTCTGGAACATATTAGAGAAGGCAAAGAATCAAGGGGTGAGCTTGCTTGATCTCTCATCTCATGGAAATTATATTTTGAGTTCTGCATTTGATAGAAAGGAGTATGATCACATATTGAGTTTCTTAGGAGTGGAGCCAGTCAATGACAACTGGTATGTCAAGTGTATCGGGAGTTCTAATCTCGTTGCAGGAGTGTCAGAAGAACTGTATATGGAGATTTTACTATTTGTTGCTGATAATTGGAAGTCTAAATTCGGCAACACCAACATCAGGAACATACCACTAATAAAATATGTGGGTCTTGATGGGTATGTGTCTTTGTGCAGCATAAATGAATGCACACCTGGGAAGTGGCAGAAGGTTGTGTCTTTATCGCAACAAAATCATCTGGCGTCATGGCTGATTGATTGGAACAGGGAATTCAGATGTGTGGGTAGTCGTTTTTTTATGCCAAAAAGCACACAAGAAGCTATCTTTTCCTCTTTGGCGGTGAGGGAGTGGCTTCAAGCTCATGTGAAGATTAGTGTTGTGAAAGTGTATGACTTTGCAGTTCACCTAAATTATTATCTCAAAGAAGACCGGAAGCTTGCTATTGCTTTTGTTCACTTCTTATATCACTCTTTCTCGAAGAATCATCTTTCAAAATGGGAGGTGGATAACTTGTGTCGATCTATGCCGCTCGTAGATAACTATGGGAATCTAACCACCCAAAGGAAAGGGGTTCTTGTCCCTGCTAATGGAAGCAAATGGGTGGGATTGGTTGGTTCGAATCCATGGAGAGGTGAAGGCTATGTTGAGTTAGGACAAGACTACTTGCATCCAGGTCGTTTTGCAGGTGAATTTACTTCTGGAGAACAGCTCTTAGAGTTCCTTAAAACTCATGTTGCAGCTTCTGACATCCCTTATATATCTCCTCCCAATTCTGCCATTCCTGCTGTTTCTGCTCCACTTACCAATGAAAATGCATTCTTGTTGTTGGATTGGATTCGAAACCTGAAACAGACTCGAACCTGCATTCCAGAGAAGTTCTTGAAATGCATAAAGGAAGGTAGCTGGCTGAAAATTACTGCCAATGGTTATTCTGGTTACAGGCCACCATCTGAGTCATTTGTGTTTTCCTCTTCATTGGGAAACATTTTGCAGAATGGATCAGTGCTCGTTGATATTCCATTGATTGATCAAAGTTTTTATGGAGATAGAATTAATGAGTATAATGAAGAGCTGAAGACAATTGGAGTCATGTTTCAGTACGGGGAAGCATGTAAATTTATTGGGAAGCATCTTATGTCTCTTACAACTTCCTCGACTTTAACTAGAGGCCTTGTGCTTTCTGTCCTTAATTTCATCAGATTCTTGAGGGAAAATTCTCTTCCTTTGGACGAATTTGTCAACAGTATCAAAGACATAAAATGGCTAAGGACATCCCGTGGTGACAGATCTCCAGTTGGATCTGTATTGTATGACGGAGAATGGAGAATTGCATCTCAAGTCAGTGACATCCCCTTCATTGATTTACATTACTACGGGGACGAAATCCTTGCTTTTAAAGAGGAGCTAAAGTCGCTTGGTGTGTTAATTGGATTCTGTAATAGTTACAACCTCGTTGTCGACAACTTGCGGTCATCTTCACGCTTGACTTCTCTGACAGCTGAAGCTGTTCATTTGATCCTGGAATGTATACGTCATTCCAGACCATCCAACAAACTCATGGTGGCATTGACAGGTGTGAATTGCTTCAAGACAAACATCGGTTACAATTCTCCAGGAGAATGTTTCTTGTTTGACCCTCAATGGGGTTGCATCCTACAGGTTTTCAGAGGTTTCCCATTGATTGATGAAGTTTTTTATGGAAGCAGCATCTCGTCTTACAGGAACGAGTTGAAGAAAACAGGGGTGAAGGTGGATTTTGAGGATGCGGTCCAAGTATTTGTTCACTGTTTCAGGCAGCACGCGTCTTCCATGACAAAAGAAACTCTTGTATCTTTCCTGTCATGTTATAGACAGCTAAAGGACACTCCATTTAAGTTTCCTTCATATCTTATGAAATGCATCCGTGAGGAGAAGTGGTTGCGAACTCGGCTTGGTGTTTATAGATCTCCAAGTAATTGCATTCTGTTTGGGCCAGATTGGCAATCAATTTCTCCAATTACTCTCCTCCCTTTCATAGATGATAGTGACAACTATTATGGCAAGGTCATTCATGAATACATGGAAGAGCTGAAGATGATGGGTGTGGTTGTTGATGTCAAAGATGGTGTGAAGATGGTAGCTGCTAGTCTTTATTTTCCCCAGGATCACTCTTGCGTAACTCCTGGAAATGTGTTTAAACTGCTGGAATGCATCCGCATTTTACTCCAAGATAGGAATTATTCATTTCCGGACAATTTCTGGGAAGAAGTTTCTCAAAAATGGTTGAAGACCCATGTTGGTTATAGGCCTCCAGCCCAGTGCTTATTGTTCAATTCTCGTTGGGGTTCTTATCTGAAGCATACAGATGGATCTTTTATTGATGAAGGTTTTTATGGTTCTAGTATTACATCCTACAAAGAAGAGCTCCGAGCGATTGGGGTTACTGTTGATGTGGAAAAAGGATGCCCGTTGATTTCCAGCCACCTTGATTTCCATCTTGATCAATTTTCTACTATAGTTCGCATATACAACTACTTGAGCGAGTTTAATTGGAAGCCAGACAGTGAAGCTACCAAAAGGATTTGGATTCCAAATGAAAGTCAGATTGGAAAGTGGGTCAGCCCCATTGAATGTGTTTTGCATGACAAGGATGGTCTCTTCAATTTGCAGCTGCAGGTTTTGGAGAAACACTATGAGCAAAAGTTACTTAGCTTTTTCTCCAATGCTTTCAATGTTAGACACAATCCTTCAGTTGATGATTACTGCAAGCTTTGGAAGGTTTGGGAAAGTTCAGGACAACCATTGTCTCATGCTGACTGTTGTAAGTTCTGGGTTTACGTTTCAAAGAACTGGAGTGAAAAAACTGAGGAAACTGTGACTGGTAGCTTGGTGAAATTACTTGTTGGTTCGGGCTCAGACAGAATTTTGCTGTCCAACAAGTTTGATGTTTTCATTGCTGACGATCTTCAACTGAAGGATCTTTTTGAACAGTTTTGTCCTCAACCTATATTTGTATGGTACCCTCGGGAAAGCTTGCCTTCTTTACCTCGGAGAAAGTTGCTTGAAACTTACAGGAAAATTGGGGTTCGCACAATATCTGAATCAGTGCAAAAGGAAGAATCAGTGGATGTTGCTCATCTTAACCAAGTGAACCCAAAGGAGACTGTGCTTAAAAAAGGGCTGGTGAGACTCATCCTTGGTTTTCTAGCAAATCCTACAAGGGAAATCGAAATGGAAACGAGGCATGAGGCTATCAAAAGGCTTCTGAATATTACTTTTCTTGAGACAGTTGAACCCATTACTGTAAACTATAGTTTATTTCTTTCTTCTGGGGAAATTGTGAAAGCAAAATCTAGGCGAGTAATGCTTTGGTACAGAGAGACTTCAAAGTTTGTAGCACAGAAGCTGGACAGGTCTAGTGGATACAAGAACATCATCGAATATGCTACATATTTTTCTGAAGCAATATCTGAGGTTTTGTTATGGGAGAACAGCAATTATATTGGTGCACTCGTTGAGCTGATCAAGTTGGGCTTCATGATGGAATTTAATGAAGAAGCAGTTGGGTTTTTAATAAAGTCCAAGAATTTGCAGATTTTCATGGAGGATTTCAACGCCCTCTGCCTTCCCGTAAGTACCACACCACGCTTTCTGTTTAATTTTCGTGTTCATTTTCTTATCAAATTTTATTTATTTTAATTTTAATTTTTCTTAATGTTTATATCAAATCTTTTACTGTATGTACAAAATGATGTGATGCTTATTTATGTTAACCGCCATATTTCTTTTTATTATTTATTTTGATCTTATGATGAATAAGCCTCGCATAATCTTGTTACTCATCTCATCTCTTTTTGCAGATTAACCTTAGAATTTGCTTTTATTTCTAAAAAGGTTCTTTGATCTCTCACTGTTCTGACTTCTGAGTCTGGTGTGCAGATTGATGATGTGGCGGAGCTCGAGTGGCTTTCACAGTTTGTAGAGGACTCCCCCGAATCTCCCGCGACTGGAGGATCCAGTCCGCCTGTCTAAGAGAACGCCGGCGCAAGAGATGAAGAGTTGCAGAGGCGTTAGCACTCTGATCATGTTATTAAGTTTATCAAATTTTCCTATTTTAATTTCCTTTTAGTTTTCTAAGAGAAGAGTCATTTTGCTTTAATTATATTTTCTTTTTTCTTTTAATATGTCGATGATTATTTCAATTTCAAATGAAATAGATAGACCATTATGACATCTGACATCTGACCGAACAAAACAAATGTCTTAACCTAAAAATAATCACTCATGGTAACATCCCACGAAGTAAAAGAGAGAATATTAGAGAAAATTTTCTATTTCCTTTACTTCAGTTTTCTGAGAAACCAAACACAAAGAAAACAACGAAATACAGAGATTGAGTTGACTTACCGCGATAAATTGCTCTAGTTCATTGGATTGGAATTGTGAAGGATCCATTGAGTGAGTGTGAGAGAGAGATTGACTTTTCGGTGACTAAGCCATCTGTGATCTGAAAGATTGCAAAGTCTGCAATCGTTGAGTAGCTCACGCGCGCTTCTAAAACCCTAAAAGCAACGGGGCCTATAGGCGGGAGAAAATGGGAGGCAGTAAATGGGCCCGCTTGTGAAATATGAGTTACGATTTAGACGGACCTAGGCCCATTGGATTCCACTACAATGTCATTGCCTAATGTTTCTTTCAATGATAATTAGAACTTACTGTGATTATCACAGTGTGATACATAAGGATGCTTACCGAATTGTTTCGTTTTGCTTATTAGCGAATAAAGATATACAGTGTTCAAGTTAGATTAGATGACTTGGATTTTCTGCTTACTAATGATAAGTTGGTTATAATTATCTTTGGAAATTGCTCGGAGTCCAACACATCTTACTATAGAGTAATGTTAGAAACTACATTTTTATCTCATAATGTTGATGTAGCAATCTCAACCGACCTTTACACAAGTCTTTATAAAAAAAAAAAGACTCTAAGGATTGCTTGTGGCTACCACGTCAACGTTGTGAGATAGTTATTGAATAACGACAAGTATTTAACATTACTCTTTACTATATTTCCTTACAAATTGACTTGACGATCCACTTGGTATATACCACATCAGCCACCTAGCCCTAGCCCTCTCTTCCAAGGGTTTTGGGGGGTGGTTTGGCCGCTCCTCATGGCCAATTATGGGACGGTCGAACCATTCCCGATGGCTTTAGGGCTAGGGTTGGTGCGACACCTCGAGGATTCGGTGGAAGTGATCGACCATACTCTTACCCCCTTCTTAGGGAGGGGCGGAATGATCCACCTTCTTAGGGTGGTTGGCAATCCCCTTAAAGGAGAATGGGTGGTCTGGCCACTCTTTAGTTACGTTGCCTATGTAGCACTCCCGAGCCATGTGAATTGTTACATCATTTTAATAGTTAGCGTAATAAGTGTCATATGTACTGTCACATTAGAAGGGACAGAGCCAAAAATTCTCACGGACAGGGGTTAGGAGCAAAAAAAATTTGTTGGTAAGCTAATTTTATTTTATTTTTTAAAATTTTTAGGAATTGAAGGGGATATGGCCTATACCGCCCCAATAAATCCGTGCACAGAAAGATGGAGAAAGGACAGTGCTGACTTTTGGGTCCAAAAAAAAAAAAATTATAGGGAGAGAAGAGGGAGGAGAATCAGGAGATGTTGGAGCACTAACTTCGTAATTTTTAATTATTTATATAAGGAAAGAAATAAATAGTTAATGAAAATATTAAGGGCATGTTTGAATGACACTTGTTTTTTTATTATATATTATTCTTTTTTAACTTTTATCCAATTTTCTTTTTTTAAATTTTGTCACAAGTTTTAAACCATTCAAACATAATTTTAAAAAACAAATTTATTCGGTATTCTCAATTTTTGAATATAGTAAAGAATAGTATAATATAATACAAAAAAATCACACACCCAAACAAGATCTAATAATCCATAAGAGAGATGTTATAGTATATTATGGGATTTGAGTTCAGAGATTTATTATAATTATTGTTATCTCATATAAATCAGATTTGAAGGTAATCAAATCTGATTGATTGATTGTATCGGATTTGATGTGATTACCATACTTATCTACCTAAATTCTACCCAACTCTCCTATAAATAGGAGTTTCATGTGTTGTGAATTCATCTAGGTCAAAAGATCAAATCACGTAAAACTCATGTCTTTATTTTATTATTTTGCACTTTATTTTTATTTCATTATTTTTTTTTCATGGTATCAGAGTTCTACGCTAACGCCAGCTTTCAATCCTAAATCTGCGCTTTCGCCCCTATATTGCTCTTTGATTTGCTCTCTTTCATTTTTCAAAAGAGAAATTAAAGAAAGTGTCGTTGCTCTTAATTAGTTGCCTTTCTATTTCGTTTATGCTAGTTAGAACCGTCCTTTGTCTGATCGAGAGAGCAGTGATATATAGAAGGTGAAATTTCTCCATTATCGTTGGCGAGAGAATCTTCGTAGGCCTAAGGATATTACTTTTGGCTTTGTTTGCCAAAAGTAATCTTACTTGCCAAAGAAATATCATACAACTGGCTTCGTTTTATTTTCTCTTAAAGGTTTTGTATTTTATTTTATTTTTTATTCCGGTTATTGTTGATGTACAAGAAAAGAAAAGCAAAATAAATGAGAAAAAAAAAGGAAAAATCTATGGGTTAAAAAGCCTTTGGCAGGTTTCTATCCCCAATGATTGCTCTTGGTGTTGGAAGAAGTTGCTGAAACTTCGAGATATTGCTAAACAATTTTTGAGCTTCAAAGTAGGGAGTGGTTCTCAGATTTTCTTCTGGCATGATAAGTGGCATCCTACCGGTTATCTGCTGGATTGTTTTGGCTTCTGTGCAGTACATGACTCAAGTATTCCCCTTGATGCTAAGGTGTCTAAGATCATTAAGGGTGGGGATTGGTACTGGCCATTTGCCCGGTCCAATACTATTGTGGAAATTCAAAGTAGGCTGCCTGTGATTCTTATTGGAGGTGAGGATTTGGCTGTTTGGCACTCTCCTAATGGTGCTTATTTTTGTGCAGCTACTTGGGATCAGTTGCGAGTAAAACTCCTGGTTGTTGCGTGGTAGAAGTTGGTTTGGCACTCTCTAGCCATCCATTGGCATTCTTTCTTTTTATGGTTGGTTTTTAGAGAGGCTATAGTGACTAAATACCGGATGAGTAGTTGGGGGTATACTGGCAATGTGCTTTGCTTGTTTTGTCATGTTTGTCATGAAAGTCAGGAGCATCTTTTTTTTCAATGCGGATTTAGTTTGAGGATATGAACGACTTTGATGTCTGCTTGCCTCTTTACTGACATTCCATTTGAATGGGAGAAGGTTATGACCTGGAGCATTGCTACACTCAAGGGGAAAGGTTTACAAGCTAGTCTTGGTGAACTTTGTTTAGGTGCATGCATTTATTATCTTTGGCAACAAAGAAATGCTTTGGTGCACAGCAACAATCTGAGAACTGAGGAAACTATGGTTAAACAGATTACATGGGAAGTTCGTACTCGAATCCTTGCTAAGGAATCTTTTAAGAATCTAGATAAATGTATAGAGCTTGTAATTAGTTGGAATTTACAGAAGTTGTTGATATAGGTTTGTTGCTTTCCTGTAGTAATGACTGTATAGGTCGTTCTGGATAGTGTCATCTTCTTGAGGTTTTTGGGCTAGTGCTTACTAGCGTGTACAGTTGGTTGAGCTTTTTAAAATTTTTGATTCATCAAAAAAAGAAAAGAAAGGGAAATCGAGGAAGAAAAAAAACAAAACAAAAGAGGCCATGTTGCCCAAATTATTTTGGTCATTTGTTGGTCTATTTTTATTCAAACTTTGTGGTATTGTTCAAAATTTGGGCCCATTTTAGCCCTTATTTGGCTCTCATTTGAGCACATAGTTGGCTCTTATTTTGGCACATAGTTGGTCTATTTTAAGGCTTTTGTGGTATTATTTAAAATACATGCTCATTTCAATCTATAGTTTGGCCCATCATTTTGACATTTGTGGTATTGTTTAAAATTCATGTCCATTTTAGCCCATAACTGACTTTGATTTTTACTCATATATAGTTGACCTATTGAAATTTAAGGCAAATCTCTAATCACCGTCGCCGATCGCCTTTGGTCATCGCTGTCGATCATCGTGATCGTTGTCATTTTTAGCAAAAAATAAAAAATAAAAAACAAAGGAGGAGAAGAAGACTAATTATTTATTGCAAACTCAAGCTTCCAGATTGTTCCACCTTGAGTTTGAGAAGGGAACATTAGAGTATATTAGGGGATTTGATTTCTAAGATTTATATGAATTATTGGCATCTCCTATAATTCAGATTTGAATACCTTCAAATATGATTTATTTGATTGTATTGGATTTGATGGTGATTACTATACTTATATATCTAAATTCTCCCAAATTCTCCTATAAATAGGAGCTTCATGTATTGTAAATTCATCAAGAGAAATAAGAGCATAATATAACTTTTATAGCTTTATCTTGTGAACGTAGGTTATAGACCGAACCACGTAAAATTCTTGTTTCTATTTTATTATTCGGCACTTTATTTTTATTTTATTAGGGGAGGATTAGAGAACTAGATGAGAGAGAGGCGGAGGGGGAGGGAGAGAGAAAAAAATAATAAAAAAATTATTTGTAGTGTGAATAGCTTCAGCGTATTTACTATCCACACTACAAGAAAAAAAGAAGTTAATTTACCTATTTTGCTGAAGATGAAAAAATACTTATAATAATCAAATTTAATTATTATTACTCATTTGTATGCTTAGAGCATTTATAGTAATAATAGCCAAAATATTTATTGAAAAAACACAATTATCTATTTTAGCTTCATTTTTTTTTAATATATTTTCTTCAATAAATTTTTATTCTATTTTTTACTTGCATTTAATTATTATTCTGTGTGAAAAAAAGTGCGAAAGAAATAGAGAGAGGAAGAGAATGAGAAAGAAGAAGAGGAGGAGAGAAATTAAAATTTATCGAAGAAAATAAAAGCAAGAGTCGTCTTCGGTCTTCCACTAGAATTTCACTTTCATCGGAAAAAGAACCGGTGCTCGAATCAGAAAGCTCGTGCAACGCCCCACTTTCTAACTTTCCGTACACTCCCCACCACCTTTTCCCTCCGTACAATCCCTTTTTCTCTTTTATTCTCTCTCTGTTTCTCTCACAAGCTAGCTAAAGATATATTCGTTGAGAAGTTTACCCTCTTCGTTAAGCTTCCTGCCTCCAAAGCTCACTCTCCGTACAGTCCTAAGACCTTTTCCTTCATCTCTCTCTGTCTATAGCTCTCACTCTCACTCTCACTCTTTCTCTGTACATTGATCCCATGACCTTTATTTGACTTCGTTGAGAGTTACTAGTGTATACCCTCTTCCTTAAGGCTTAAGCTTTCTCAGCCTCTCTATATATATGCGTGTCTGTCTGTTTCATTCAATGCTCTGTCACTCTGCTTTCACTCTCTCGCTAAGCTAAGATCTGGTTTTTACGTGTGCGCTGTGGTTTTCCTGTGTGCGGGTTTTTGTAACGTACGGATATGGAGACGGCGAGAGAACATATAGAGGAGATACGTAAAAAAAAGTTTTCTATTGGAGGGGAAGAGAACCCATTGACGGAAGATCTTCACCAGGCCGTGAGGAACCTCTCTGCTGAACTTTATGCCAAGGATGCCCACTTCCTCATGGAACTCATTCAGGTTCTTCATTCATTCTCTCACCCATTATAATATGTTTCTGCGTGTGCGTCTGTGTTTGCATGCTTACTTCTTGATGCTGTAATTTGTGTGTTTGTGAACTGGCCGGAATAGTATATGATGGTTCTTTAATGGTGATACGGTGGACTTCTAGCTAGTGCCCTTTGTTTGGTTGCTGAGGAAAAGGATGACTCCATGGTTTTACGAAATCGCGTTGCTTTTGTTTCGTCATTTTCATATTTTGGTTATTTTTAGTTTCATTTCTAGATTTTGGGAATTGTTATATTAGCGTTCATTCATTTACATCAGTCCAAAGATTCAGGCATCATCAATAAATTTTTGTTCTTTTATAATCTATCAAAATACTTCAATTACATTTTTCATTAATAATTTTTTTCATATTTTATTTCCTTTTAATTTAATGTGTATCTATAAAAATAAAATCATAATTATATTTATTTTAAATTATAATTTCATAAATTAATTGAGCAACTCAAGAATAACTTGGATTTTGTTCAAAAAAAAAAAAAACGAATTAATGCTTCGTTTGTTTCGGCGTGACATGATTTTTGGAAAATGATTTCGATATTTTTCGATGTTTGATGGAGGTGAAAATAATAGTCAACCGTAAATTGATTTTTGTTTGACAAAAAATACTTAGTAAATTTCGAAAAATGATTTACGTTTTTTAAAAGCGTAAACCATTTTCCTCAGACGGCAGACGCAATCGATCCTCTTTTAAATGACGCAGTTGACTTTCACGCTCAAACATTCGACCATCGCCGGATTCCGACAAGCCAGATTCAGGTACTGGTCGGAATTCGTCGATGCCGGAATCTAGAAATTTTTGTCGGAATTCGGCAACATCCGGCAACCATGCATCTTCGGCTTCCGGCTATACTGTGCCATATTTCGGCCAAACTAGCACTGATCCGACCAGAACGACTGGATCCTGGCGATCTCGACCAGTTGGCCAGGATCTGCCTAGAACTAGGGGTGAGCATGGGGTGGGCTGGGGGGGGGGGGGGGGGGGGAGGGTTTCCCCATTTTTTTGGCCCCGCCCCGCCCCGCACCCCTGCGGGTTCACACTCGAGGCCCACTGAAAATCACTGGTATCCATGTAGTGCGGGGCGGATTGTGCAGGTATCCCCGATTTAGGCCAAAACATGAGAAAAATCAAACCAAAGTCAGATTCAATACCTAGAAAGCTAGCAAAGATTCCATACCCATATTCAACACCTAGATTTAAGCCATATTCATAAAAAAAAAATGATAGTAACAGAGGCCAGAGAATGAGAGAAACACCAACTACCTATGGATGAGGATGCAATTGGGGAGCCATAATCGAAGGCCACAGGACCGGCGGAGCCAGCGAAGATGGGAACGATTGAGGGTCCAGGAGGGAGTTGGACTGCCATAGTGCCATCGACAGAAGAGAGGAGAAAAAAATGAAGATCGGAGCTAGGGTTAACTGTGTGGAAGTCTATAGAAGACTGAAAGTGTAAGAAAAGAAAAGAAAGAAAAAATGAAAAGGAGGGGGGGGGGGTTGCGGCGCTAGGCTTATTTCCTTTTAGGGTTTGTGTGTGTTTTTTTTTAAAATTTTTTAAATCTTGCGGTGTGGACCGGTGTGGGGCGAGTCTCTGATATTTTTCAAATGCCCCACCCGCACAGTACTGTGTTGGGAAATGAAAACGTGCCCCATCACCGCATGAAGAATGCGGTTTGTATCAAAAAGAGGGGTAGGGCGGGGCGGGTTGATTGGGTCCTGCTCAACCCTACGCAGAACTGGCAAGGATCTAGCCGTTCTAGCCAGATCCGGCCATTTCAGTGGGATTTCGGCACAAATGTCTGGATTTCGGCAAGGAGGCGGGAATCCGGCACAAATGACCAGATTCTTGCCACTTTAAAAATAAATCAAATTTTAAAAAATATGATTATTGTTAGTCAATGTGTATATTTTAATTAAACATAATATTTTAATATAATTAAATGAAAATATAAAAAATATTTGTGATTTTTCGTATGCGCTAAACGCCGAAAAATGTTTTCGACGGAAAATATTTTATTGAAAAATAATTTTTCAAAAAATATTTTACAACAGAAATCATTTTACACCGAAACAAACAGAGCATAAGTTATATCATAATACTTAGTTTAGTAAAAAGCTTGAGATTGGCCCATTCTTAAATATATCAAACTTGGCCATTCAATACTCAAAGTTTGTCTCAATTATAACCTTACGTGCAATCCTTGATCCGTTGACATGAAACTTTAATAAAATTAGTGGGTTGATATGGGGTTTAATCTCTTATAGTAAATTTATTAGTCAAATTAAGATTAATTTATATACTCTTTAATTAATATATTTAACCATAATCAATATTAAATTTTTGACGCGATGTATAAATTAATTCGACAAAACAGTACAAAATTAATGCGTCAGAATTGAAAGGTCCTTTGGCCGGGAAGCTTAAGAAAGGGTTTTAGAAACGACATCGCTGATAAGTAGTTCTTGGCTGTGCATTGGAAAGTTAGAGAGAAGGCAAAGGTCCAAAGGGGTGAGCCATGAATTCATTTATAAGCCGAGCATTTTGGCAAAATCTGCCTCTTCCCTTTCCAGTTTCCACAACAAAGCCGCATCGGTTTCTACAGAAACCCTCCCGCTTTCTGCAACCTTACCCCGCTACCACCCTAAATATTAATCTTTTTTTTTTTTTTTGGGTGTTATTTTACATCGCAAATGTGGTTGAAGATTGCAATGGCTGCTTCCTGTAAGATCACGATGATTCAATTTTAGGCAATAATAATTTTTTTTTTTTTAGCTGAGCATTTCAAGCCATGATTTTTGTTAAATTAGAATTTAGAAAAGGTGGATTTTTTTTCCCCAGAATGCGGAAGACAATACTTACTTGGAGGGTGTGGATCCGTCGCTTGAGTTCATCATAACTTCTCAGGATATCACGGCCACGGGAGCTCCAGCGACGTTGCTGATTTTCAACAATGAAAAAGGTTTCTCTTCCAAAAATATAGACTCCATTTGTAGTGTTGGTCGCTCCACCAAGAAAGGCAACAGGAAACGCGGTTATATTGGAGAGAAAGGTACGGTAACGGGATCATAATACTTGATTATTTTTTTTGGTTGATTTGGACAGAAGACTGAGCAGGAAAATAAATATTTGAGTGATTAGTTTATGCGCAACATATAATTCTAACAATTTTAAATTTGAAACACTGCATAAAAGTGTTATACTGTCAAAATATATGCAGGGGACAATAGTTATTATTATTATTATTTTAGTTTTTTTAATGAATTAGAATGTTCTTGTTGCTCTAGCTGACTTATTTCTGGTTAACATATCCAGGTATTGGATTCAAGAGTGTCTTTCTGGTTACTGCTCAGCCATACATATTCAGCAATGGATATCAGATTCGGTTCAACGAAGAGCCTTGCCCACATTGCAAGCTTGGGTACATTGTGCCTGAATGGGTGGAGGAGAACCCGACTCTTTCCGACATAAAGCACATATATGGTTCTGGAAATACTTTTCCAACGACAACAATAGTCCTACCTCTGAAGCCGGATAAGGTCAAACCCGTGAAGGACGAGCTCTCTAGCATTCATCCTGAAGTTCTGTTGTTCCTTGCAAAGATAAAGCGGTTTTCGCTCAGGGAACATAATAAGGATGGTAGACTCAATACCGTCAGTGCAATAGCTATTACGACTGAGACAGACTTTGTGACGAAGAAGAGCATTGATGCTGAATCCTACACACTCCATCTCTCAACCGATGAAAAGGACGAGGATTCCGTCAAAGAATGCAGTTACTACATGTGGAAGCAAAAGTTTCCTGTCAAGCAAGAAAACAAAGTGGAAAGGAGAATGGAAGTAGACGAGTTGGTGATTACGTTGGCTTTTCCGTTTGAAGAGCGTCTCCTGAGAGGGATTGGCTCACCTGGGGTCTATGCATTTCTTCCCACAGAGATGGTCACTAACTTTCCCTTCATAATCCAGGCAGATTTTCTTCTTGCATCATCAAGGGAAACTATCCTCTTGGACAACAAGTGGAACAAAGGTATACTTGATTGTGTGCCCTCTGCTTTTATAAATGCTTTGGTCTCGCTAATCAAAGCATCAGAAAATGCTCCAGTATCTAGTTTGGCCCCCATGTTCAAGTTCATTCCAGTCAACAGCTCTTCTTACAAAGAGCTGAATATCGTGAGGGAATCAATCAAAGCAAAGCTTGTTGAAGAAAATATTGTTCCCAGCGAGTCGTACACAAAGCAGAAATTTTTTCATAAACCTTGCGAAGTTGGTAGGCTTGTGCCTGCTTTCTGGAACATATTAGAGAAGGCAAAGAATCAAGGGGTGAGCTTGCTTGATCTCTCATCTCATGGAAATTATATTTTGAGTTCTGCATTTGATAGAAAGGAGTATGATCACATATTGAGTTTCTTAGGAGTGGAGCCAGTCAACGACAACTGGTATGTCAAGTGTATCGGGAGTTCTAATCTCGTTTCAGGAGTGTCAGACGAACTGTATACGGAGATTTTACTATTTGTTGCTGATAATTGGAAGTCCAAATTCAGCAACACCAACATCAGGAACATACCACTAATAAAATATGTGGGTCTTGATGGGTATGTGTCTTTGTGCAGCTTAAATGAATGCACACCTGGGAAGTGGCAGAAGGTGGTGTCTTTATCGCAACAGAATCATCTGGCGTCATGGCTGATTGATTGGAACAGGGAATTCAGATGTGTGGGTAGTCGTTTTTTTATGCCAAAAAGCACGCAAGAAGCTATCTTTTCCTCTTTGGCGGTGTGGGAGTGGCTTCAAGCTCATGTGAAGATTAGCGTTGTGAAAGTGTATGACTATGCAGTTCACGTAAATTATTATCTCAAAGAAGACCGAAAGCTTGCTATTGCTTTTGTTCACTTCTTATATCACTCTTTCTCGAAGAATCATCTTTCAAAATGGGAGGTGGATAATTTGTGTCAATCTATGCCACTCGTAGATAACTATGGGAATCTAACCACCCGAAGGAAAGGGGTTCTTGTCCCTGCTAATGGAAGCAAATGGGTGGGATTGGTTGGTTCGAATCCATGGAGAGGTGAAGGCTATGTTGAGTTAGGACAAGACTACTTGCATCCAGGTCGTTTTGCAGGTGAATTTACTTCTAGAGAACAGCTCTTAGAGTTCCTTAAAACCCATGTTGCAGCTTCTGACATCCCCTATATATCTCCTCCCAATTCTGCAATTCCTGCTGTTTCTGCTCCACTTACCAATGAAAATGCATTCTTGTTGTTGGATTGGATTCGAAACCTGAAACAGAGTCGGACTTGCATTCCAGAGAAGTTCTTGAAATGCATAAAGGAAGGTAGTTGGCTGAAAATTACTGCCAATGGTTATTCTAGTTACAGGCCACCATCTGAGTCATTTGTGTTTTCCTCTTCATTGGGAAACATTTTGCAGAATGGATCAGTGCTCGTTGATATTCCATTGATTGATCAAAGTTTTTATGGAGATAGAATTAATGAGTATAATGAAGAGCTGAAGACAATTGGAGTCATGTTTCAGTACGTGGAAGCATGTAAATTTATTGGGAAGCATCTTATGTCTCTTACAACTTCCTCGACTTTAACTAGAGGCCTTGTGCTTTCTGTCCTTAATTTCATCAGATTCTTGAGGGAAAATTCTCTTCCTTTGGACGAATTCGTCAACAGTATCAAAGAAATAAAATGGCTAAGGACATCCTGTGGTGACAAATCTCCAGTTGGATCTGTTTTGTTTGATGTCGAATGGAGAATTGCATCTCAAATCAGTGACATCCCCTTCATTGATTTACATTACTACGGGGACGAAATCCTTGCTTTTAAAGAGGAGCTAAAGTCGCTTGGTGTGTTAATTGGATTCTGTAATAGTTACAACCTCGTTGTCGACAACTTGCGGTCATCTTCACGCTTGACTTCTCTGACAGCTGAAGCTGTTCATTTGATCCTGGAATGTATACGTCATTCCAGACCATCCAACAAACTCATGGTGGCATTGACAGGTGTGAAATGCTTCAAGACAAACATCGGTTACAATTCTCCAGGAGAATGTTTCTTGTTTGACCCTCAATGGGGTTGCATCCTACAGGTTTTCAGAGGTTTCCCATTGATTGATGAAGGTTTTTATGGAAGCAGCATCTCGTCTTACAGAAATGAGTTGAGGAAAACAGGGGTGAAGATGGATTTTGAGGATGCGGTCGAAGTATTTGTTCACTGTTTCAGGCAGCACGCGTCTTCCATGACAAAAGAAACTCTTGTGGCTTTTCTGTCATGTTATAGACAGCTAAAGGACACTCCATTTAAGTTTCCTTCATATCTTATGAAATGCATCGGTGAGGAAAAGTGGTTGCGAACTCGGCTTGGTGTTTATAGATCTCCAAGTAATTGCATTCTGTTTGGGCCAGATTGGCAATCAATTTCTCCAATTACTCTCCTCCCTTTCATAGATGACAGTGACAACTATTATGGGAAGGGGATTCATGAATACATGGAAGAGCTGAAGACGATGGGGGTTGTTGTTGATATCAAAGATGGTGTGAAGATGGTAGCTGCTGGTCTTTATTTTCCCCAGGATCACTCTTGCATAACTCCTGGAAATGTGCTTAAACTGCTAGAATGCATCCACATTTTACTCCAAGATAGGAATTATTCATTTCCGGACAATTTCTGGGAAGAAGTTTCTCAAAAATGGTTGAAGACCCATGTTGTTATAGGCCTCCAGCCCAGTGCTTATTGTTCAATTCCCGTTGGGGCTCTTATCTGAAGCATACAGATGGATCTTTTATTGATGAAGGTTTTTATGGTTCTAGTATTACATCCTACAAAGAAGAGCTCCGAGCAATTGGGGTTACTGTTGATGTTGAAAAAGGATGCCCGTTGATTTCCAGCCACCTTGATTTCCATCTTGATCAATTTTCCACTATAGTTCGCATATACAACTACTTGAGCGAGTTTAATTGGAAGCCAGACAGTGAAGCTACCAAAAGGATTTGGATTCCTAATGAAAGACAGATTGGAAAGTGGGTCAGCCCCATAGAATGCGTTTTGCATGACGAGGATGGTCTCTTCAATTTGCAGCTTCAGGTTTTAGAGAAACACTATGAGCAAAAGTTACTTAGCTTTTTCTCCAATGCTTTTCATGTTAGACACAATCCTTCAGTTGATGATTACTGCAAGCTATGGAAGGTTTGGGAAAGTTCAGGACAACCATTGTCTCATGCTGACTGTTGTAAGTTCTGGGTGTATGTTTCGAAGAACTGGAGTGAAAAAACTGAGGAAACTCTGACCGGTAGCTTGGTGAAATTACCTGTTGGTTCGGGCTCAGACAGAATTTTGCTGTCCAACAAGTTTGATGTTTTCATTGCTGACGATCTTCAACTGAAGGATCTTTTTGAACAGTTTTGTCCTCAACCTATATTTGTATGGTACCCTCGGGAAAGCTTGCCTTCTTTACCTAGGAGAAAGTTGCTTGAAACTTACAGGAAAATTGGGGTTCGCACAATATCTGAATCAGTGCAAAAGGAAGAATCAGTGGATGTTGCTCTTCTTAACCAAGTGAACCCAAAGGAGACAGTGCTTAAAAAAGGGCTGGTGAGACTCATCCTTGGTTTTCTAGCAGATCCTACAAGGGAAATCGAAATGGAAACGAGGCATGAGGCTATCAAAAGGCTTCTGAATATTACTTTCCTTGAGACAGTTGAACCCATTACTGTAAACTACAGTTTATTTCTTTCTTCTGGGGAAATTGTGAAAGCAAAATCAAGGCGAGTGATGCTTTGGTACAGAGAGACTTCAAAGTTTGTAGCACAGAAGCTGGACAGGTCTGGTGGATACAAGAACATTATCGAATATGCTACATATTTTTCTGAAGCAATATCTGAGGTTTTGTTATGGGAGAACAGCAATTATATTGGTGCACTCGCTGAGCTGATCAAGTTGGGCTTCATGATGGAATTTAATGAAGAAGCTGTTGGGTTTTTAATGAAGTCCAAGAATTTGCAGATTTTCATGGAGGATTTCAACGCCCTCTGCCTCCCCGTAAGCACCACACCACGCTTTCTGTTTAATTTTCGTGTTTATTTTCGTATCAAATTTTATTTATATTTTTCTTAATGTTTGTAGACCAGGTCTAACATTTTTTTTTAAAAAAAAAAGATTATGAGAGAGAAAAAAAAAAAACTACTTTCAAATTGTTACTTAAATTATGCCGTTACTTGATTTTATTTTATTTGATTTTTTTAAGTTTGAATTCTTGTTATAAAACTTGAATTGTTTAAGATTTTTTTAAAAATTGTTTGATATATTTCCTTAACTGTTTCCAAAAGCTAAGGGCATGTTTGGGTTATTGGGTAACACTTTTTTATTTTTATTTTTTATTATTACTAATTTGTTTTTTTCAAAAACATATTTCGGTTGTTTTTTTGAATTTAAATTCTACTTAATTTTAATTTAATTTTTTTCTAATTTTGTCTCGGATTCTCTAAACCATCCAATTATAATTTCAAAAAACAAATTCTCCCAATATTTGCTATTTTAAATATAATACAGAATAGTAAAATATATAAAAAAAAAAAAAAAAATGGCTCACCAAAATGAGCTCTAATAAATTAATGAGAAATGCGTTTCTTTTTGAGAAGATTCTTTGATCTCTCACTGTTCTGAGTCTGGTGTGCAGAGTGATGATGCAGCGGAAGTTGAGTGGCTTTCACAGTTTGTAGAGGACTCGCCCCCGAGTCTCCCGCGACTAGAGGATCCAGTCTGTCTGTCTAAGAGCAAGAACACTGGCGCAGGAGATGAAGAGGTGTAGAGGTTTAACACAATGAGTCCTATGATCTGTTATGTGCCCCTATGCCCTAATGCTCTCAGAAGGAAAATGTGAAGGGTGGTCTGATTCGGACAGGTTGCTTGATACCAGGGCTCAAGGGACTCAGATGAATGCCACGTCTTCCACTGCGTAGGAGCAGCTTATGGGAATGCATACCAGCTGGACAAGGGCCTTATCGTAATTAGGGTTGGTTATGGGGTTGTTTGTGTCTTTTGCATTTGTATTGTATTTTGCATTTACATAAACTAGTTTCGGAATATCCTGGAATGTGGTACTGGGCTGTTGCAGCCCACTAGTGTAGTGGGTTAGTTTGTGCGTCAGTTAATAGAGGTTGGGTCAATTGTGTGTTAGTGGGCAATAATGCATAGCGTAGAGCAACCCACTTTTAGTAGCAGTTATGTTATTTCATCAGCTTGTATTTAACAGACTTGGGCATTAATGAAAGGTTTACGAATTGGAGTCTAAGCATATAGCCGTGTGCTTATGTGTGTGGGGGGATTAGCCCCTCGAAGTACTAACTATATTTACTAAACTATCTAGACTCATAACATGATCATGTTATTTAGTTTATTAAATTCTCCTCTCAGAACCAAAAAAAAAAAAAAGTTCATCAAATTCTCCAATTTTAATTTCCTTTAGGTTTCTAAGAGAAGAGTCATTTTGCTTAATATATATATATATATATATATTTTTCTTTTTATATGCCAAGGATCATTTCTATTTCAAATAAAATGGATATGGTAAGTTTACAAAAATTACTTCTTAACCTAAAAATTTAAGCTAATAGAAAATGAAAAAAATCAATCATTTAATATTTTTCTTTCTAAAGTACAATAATCACTCATGGTAACATTCCACGAAATAAAATAAAGAAAATTAGAGAAAATATTCTCTTTCCTTTACTTGAGGTTTCTGAGAAACCAAAGAAAAACAGAGATTGGGTTAACTTATCGCGATAAGTTGCGCTAATTCGTTGGATTGGAATTGTGAAGGATCCATTGAGTGAGTGTGGGGAGAGATTGAATTTTTGGTGGCTAAACCCTCTGTAATCTGAAAGACCGCAATCGTTGAGTAGTTCACGAGCGTTTTTAAAACCCTAAAAGCAACGAGGCCTACAAGTGGAGGAAGATTGGACAAGGATCTGAGAGTAAATGGGCTCGTTTACGCAATACAAGTTACGATTTAGATGGGCCTAGGCCCAATGGATTCTACCGCAATGTCACTGCCTAATGTGTCTTTTTAATGACAATTAGAATCTACATTTTTATCTCACAATGCTGATGTAACAATCTCAACTAGCCCTTAAATTAGTGATTGTTAAAAAAAAAAAAAAAATATTATGAATTGGTTGAAGCTATCACATTAGCGTTGTGGGATAGTTTTGGAATAAAAATAAGTATATAACATTACTCTTTACCATATTTCCTTACAAACTGATGTGACAGTCTACCTGGTATATACCATGTTAGCCACTTAGCCCTAACCCTTTCTTCCATGTCACCTACACCACTCAAGGGTTTTTTTTTTTGTTGGGGGGGCGGGGAGAGGGAGTTTGGCTGCCTTTTATGGGATGGCCGAGCCACTCTTGATGGAGGTGATCGACCGCCCCTTTGCCCCAAGGGGGTGAGTTGACCAACTCCTCAAAGGATAAAATGGAAGGGTGGTCCGGCCACTCCATAGTTATATTGCCTATGTGGTACTCACAAACCACATGAATTGATCTGTTAATAAATTTAGTAGCTAACATAATAAGTGTCATATGTACTCTTACGTTGGTTTGTAAAAAAAAAAATTATCGTATTTCTAACAACACTCGGTACCCTTTTGTAGGATTTTGAGCGGTGAGCCAGGGGATGTTAATTGCCATATAAATCCATTCTTCACGATCACATTAACAGTCGTTTAGGAGAGTTTTGACAAGATTCTTGTTCGGATGAGGTTGTAATCACAAGTCAATTAAATGGGAAAACGCTAGAAAAGGACAATAATTCGTTTAGGCACATTAATCAGTACAATAGTCTTGCTAAACAATAATATATTTTTAGTTGATACATATAATTAAGACAGCCATCTAATTGTGTATGAATATATTGAGGGTTCCATTCTCATAATATTGAGGGTTCCATCTAATTGTGTATGAATATTGAGGATTCCATTCGTTTTGGAATCAAATACTAAACTATGTAAGAGGTTAATCTTACGTACGGTCAGATTCTAGGTATAATATTATAAGATGATAGAAATAAGGAAAGATGTGTGATGATTGAAATTTCTTGATTAGATGAAATAAAACATTGGGTTAAATACATTTTCCTTTCATTAATTATCACACAATTTTAAGTTGCCCCACGAACCGACACCTGTTACATTTAGTTTCATTGACCTACTATTTGTTACAAAAAAAATTCGCCGTCAGAGAATCTCGTTAAATCAGACAAAATATTTTTATTTTAGACATTAATTCCAGTTAAATGACAAGAATACCCTCAAATAAAAAAATACAAAAAACTAAAAACTAAATAAAAAACTAACAATTAAATAAAAATATATATTTTTGTTATTTTACGTTTTGTTAATTATTTTTACTAACAGCAGAGAGTTTTTCGTTACAAAATGATAGTTCAATGTGGCTGAGTGTAACATGAATTCATGGGAACAACTTAAAATCGTGTGGTAACTTATGAGGGGAAAATTGTATTTAATCCTAAAACATTTGTTTGATTAGATTTTTCTATCTTTGATATGATGTGGCTTTTTTGGTTTTGGTTAAATTCAAAGACAAAAAAGTTGTATTTATTCTGAGTAGAACCAAGTCTTGGTAGTTTTTCCACAAAGATGTTCAGAGCATAAGTTAATCTTGAGGCCCGACTCAACCTTCACAGTGAAGGATGTTGTAAATAGATGGTCTTGGTTTGACAAAGAGGATGAGCAAATTTTCTTATGCATTAAGCATAAGCTTATTTTATGAATAAACTATTAGCACCTGAAACATGATTATCCCTAAAGAGCACAAGTTTATTTTATGAATACATTATTGGCAGGAAAGGCTCCATTTCTCCTCCACATCAACTTTTCACTTGGGCCAACGCTAGTCTGTCTTTGAGGAAGAAAAAGAAAAGAAAAAAAAGAGTCAAAGGAGAAAAGAAAAATCCCATTTGAAACTCATTGCAAGGATGGTCCAGTGAAGGGAAATAAAGATGCGAGAGGCATGTGCAGAACAAGGAGACCTTTTATGTATACATATGTGAGTGTAAAATGATTGAGTCCCATATAAGATATAATAATTGATCGAAGTGGTTAATATAGCATAATTGAGCCCAAACTCAGAATTAAGTTTTTGGGTTGTGCGATGCCTTAACATGTTATGTGCTCACTAAAAGTCTTTAAGACGTCAATCTCCCTAACAAGTGGTGTCAGAGCCAATAGTAGTGTGTGATATGATGAAGTGGCGCATACACAGACAAAGGTCGATCATGGATGAGTGTCCTTGGAGTTAAGGGCAAAGGTTTCATGGCATGGGCGGCTTGTAAAAGGATGCCTTGAGTAGGAATAAAAATGGTGCAAGCTGTGAGCATAGACAAGGGTCCTTAGAGTAAGGAGCAAAAAGGTTCATGGCACATGCACAAATAAAAGTCTATAGAATATGGATAAAGGTGCGTGGCAAGGGCAAACCCACATAGCCCACAAGTGATCGAAAAGATGTAAGAAGTGTGAGTGATTAATATATAGCATAGTTGAGTTCAAACCTATATGCTTAAGCTTTTGAGTTGTGTGATGTCTCAACATACTATATTATGTGCTCACTAAAAGACTCTCCAAAGTATCAATCTCCCTAACAAGACGTTTAGTGAGAAAAAGATTGCTTGCATCATTGTAGAGAATAGGAGAAATGTGAGACCCATGTACAAAACAATGAGTATCTTGGGGTGCGGGTTCATAAAAGTAGACCCTATAACCTCTCTCTCTTTCTCTTGAACTGTCCACGTTGCATTGCAATTGAGAAACCCCAATTATAGGGAATCCGATCCCACTAAAAAGGCAATGACTTGCAACCATGCAAAAACATTGCTACTTTTATTAAGAGCATGAACGAAGGTTTCTCAATCACCATACACGGAAAGATATATGAATAAAAGCAACATCTTCACAACGAAGAAAAGCACCAATCTTGATAAGGAAACTCTCTTCTAGTAAGGGTTTCGTGTTTTCCTAAAAAGGCATGGGCTTTCAATTTCTTTTATTCAACTCTTTAGGATCAACCAACCAAAAAGATCGAAAAAGAAAAATAATATAAATAATAGCTATAAGAAAGAAACTTTGCTCTCTAAAACACTTGCCCCTGGATTTGAAATACTGCTGCTACAAGCTTTATGACTCAGCTATCAATTCATAATCCAAGGAAAGTTATTTTCAAAAGAAGAAAAGGATTTAGAAGGAGTATAAAATTTATAAAAGCTAATCAAAGAAATAGGCCACTCCATTATTCTGGCACTCAATGAATGAGTAGTAACAATCCACATTGTATATATATAATAAAGTAAGGGTGACGTTGGAGAGTTGGCAGAGTTTGGCAAATGTTGAATTGGCATACATCTGGAATGAGCCTTACATGTATGACTTTCACACTAAATATGAGTATGTATACAAATATTATTTGCCTTTGAATCAATGGCTTTGGAATATTTTGACAGAAAAGATAACACAAGAATGGCAAGAATTGATAAAATCGTGCATAATTGGGGCAATATTGTGCATATGACTATAAATCGAGCATAACTTTTACTGAGTATTAAAATTGCGTATATGACCCCAATCTTAAAAGCTCTTTTCGACACGGACATCGTGACTACTAATCTATGCTTTGTTAATTAGAGCCTTTTTCGTGCCCTAAATCCATTTTTTTCCCTTCCGAGTCGCTATTTTAAGTTTTTTTTTTTTTTTGGTCATTTGAAGAAGTATTTCTTTCTCATTTTAGTAGTGCTTTTATTTCCTAATTTCGCCAAATTTTTGGCAAAATCTTTATTTATTTTGTAGTTTGATGTGAAAAAATTAGACTTTTTTCCATTTTTGGTAAAAAGCCGGTTGCTTCAACTGTATAAGCATGTTTGAGATTGTATTGGGAAATAGAGTTTTATTGTTAAAAAGAGTTTTTGAAAAAAATATTTGTTTTCAAGCTTTTCTCAAAGTACGTTTGACCTTTTTCAGAGCAAAAAAGTCAAAGAAGTATTTTTTTGAGATTTTTACCAAAAATATATACATATTTTTGCTTTGCACAACTTTCTATGTACTAAAAGTATTTTTTAAGCTTTTTAACTCAATTTCAAACAGGCTCTAAGCCTAGCTTGTGGGCTTAGTTATGCACAGAGTATTAGTTCAAATTTCAGTATTTTTAGAATTATTATCTATTTTCAATGGGGAGGTTAGGGTTTTTCTCTTCCATATTCTTTATTTTTCTTTTTTCATTGGGAGAGTCAAATGGACTTTAAGATTTAGGGTCTTTTTATCTAGTTCACACCCCTTAACAAGAGAGGTCCATCACCTGGAATATTTAATTGAAATACGAGATTAATGAAAGAGACAATGTTTAAACTCATGACCCTTGCTTTGGTACCATGTTAAATCATTATTTATCTCAAAAAATTAAATTGATAAAAAATAATTAATTTAATCATTTGAATAGTATTCTACTTTTCATCAAATCTCTCCATATATACCTTCATTTACTATGGTTCCCTTGCTCAACCCTTCCTCTAAGGGGTTTCTTCTCTAACATGTACATAATATCATACACATAAATCAAAAAGAAAGAAAAAACAACAACAACAACAACTTTCATTGTGTCATTTAAGTTATATGGGAATTTTTTTATTTTTTTTATTTGGCCATGCAAATTATAAATACCATTTTTTTTTTCTTGGATAAAGGATGTTTAGGGCATTCAATCGACTCTCACCAATGATTCCATTATTACTCATGACTTGGACTTTTCTTTAATCCAATGACATCAAAAATGAAATTGGCCCGTTGGGGTTCTCTTCACAATGTGGTAAGCAACTTTAGGCACAAAAATTAAACAAGCCTAGTCAAAAGCCAATGACTTTCCCAATATAAATTCAGCAGATTAGTTAAAAGTTAATACTCAGTGATAAATAATATTTTAAAGCAAGTAAAAAAGAGAATAAAAAATGTATTGAAGAGTGTATTAAAAAAAGCAATAACTAAAGTAGATAATTATACTTTTTACTTTGTATTTTGCCTATTGTTGCCGAAAATTCTCTAAACATTAGAAAGCCTAACACGTTGGTATTTGCAAGCATGCATGGCAGATTGGCAGCTAAACAAATAGAAAGGGTATTTGACATTTATCACTGTGCTATGACAGCAATGGCAAGTTTAGATTAGACTAACATGCGATGCTTTAAACACTATTACTGCCGTAAAATCAGCCTATCACTTCAAAGTCTACGTCTTAACAGTCTCTAAAGCATAGAATCAATTGATACAATCCAGATTCGTTTTTGGTGTATAAAAAGTGAGATTAATTAGCCAAAAATCATCATAAATATTCATAGCAGCTGCATATATAGCCTCGATCTGTTTAACTAGCCACAGGCACATGGTTATTCTAGTTACATAATTGACTTGAGGTCAATTTGATGTGTGTTAGAGATCGAGCAGTTTTCCTTGTAGTAAATACCGGTTGATCTGTGCCTACACAAGAAAAGAAGTAAGCAAAAGAGTTTGTCGGAGTACTGACGAAAGAAGATAACTTTGATCCTTAAGTCAAAGGATATTCAAGCAAGAATGTGGAGGGAAATTAAAAACAATGAAGATAACAATAATGGTGTCAACTGTTTATCGTCGATTGTTCTAAAAATGACCATTTCCAAAATGTCTTGCCTCACATTCTCCCATTTTTCATCGCGTCCCTTGCTAAGGAAGTGGTCATTGGCCATTGGCCAAGTGGCGCGGAAGTGGTGAGGAAGTGGATTCTGTGTGCTAATGAGTAATGATGGTGAATTCAGGTTGATGGGTTGATAAAATGTATATTAGGCCTAACAATGTGTTTTTACCGCAAATAAAAATAAGGGGTAAGCAGACAAATGATATTTATATACAAACTCATTTTATATGCATAAATTTCACACTTAATATAAATGTGTACAAATAACATATCTCGAAGTAAGCACGACAGCAGGTGACTTAATGATTACTTACCGGTGACATCCAACAACCCCTTTTGAACTATCAGTTGAATTTTGGTGACCTGAACATTGAATTAACCAAACCCTCGACATCTTTTTCAAGGCCCTCAATCAATCAAATATATAATAATGAAATGCTACAGACAATTAATAACCCGTTAATTAATATTGTATTAAGAAAAGAATAGTGCTATATATTATATCTCTATCACACTTCCATCCTACTGAAAATCAGTTATCTATATCACTTCTATTCAATTGAAACAATATTCATAAGTCGTTGTTAAAAATAATAATAAAAAAAAAAAATTAAAAGTTGATGGATACAGTCATATTATCTATCATATCAACCTAATAGGATAGATTATTCATTATAGAAGATTAGAAATTTAGGCATAGAAGAAATGAAAGAAAAATGTTAAAATATTATTTAAATGATTAAATTGATCGTTTTTTATTGGCTTAAATTTTAAGGATAAATGTGAATTTAACATAATATTAAAGCTATAATCATACGCTGGAATGTTAACTCCATAATTCAACCTTCATTTCATAATTAGAAAAGATCTTAACTTTCTTTAATTGGCAAACACCAAATTCATCTGTTTGATATTGTCCCTTCTTTTCTTTTCTTTTTTCCTGCCCCACACCTTCACCAAACCTAAAAGAAAAATCTATTTTCTTCCCCAACTGAGACTATAAAAACTAAACATGCGTTGCTTGACCTCAACTAACTTTTGTTGACAGAGGTGAAGCAGTAGGAAGAGGCTTTGATATGGACAAGTACTTCAGTCTTGCTCGGCATGGGGTAACCAGATTGCCCCCTGGTTTCCGCTTCCAGCCCACAGATGAAGAGCTCGTCTTCCAGTACTTGAAATGCAAGGTGTCCTCACTCCCATTGCCTGCTTCAATCATTCCTGAGACCAATGTTTACAAGTATGATCCTTGGGATTTGCCAGGTTGGTGATTATAACTTTGATACTCTGTTTTTCTCTGCTTCGAAATCACATGCATGTGGTAACTGCTTTAAGCTAGGCCTGATCCTGGCTTAGTGTTTAGGGATACTTCATCTCTATTCACTATCTTGGGTCTCCGGGCTTGTGTTGTAGGTTTCGGGACTGGTTTAATTTGCCTTCGGGCTATTGTATTTGCCTTCGGGCTTTTTAATGGAATGAAAGTCCCCGTTAAAAAAATAAATAAATCACATGCATGCAAGCTCATACATACGCTCACTAACCACAAACAAAAAAGCTTGTTAAAAATGATGGTCACTTGCTGACATTCATAAGGTTGCATGAATCAAATCGATATAATATAAGTTTCCACATATGCAGGTGAATTGGAGCAAGAAAGGTACTTTTTCAGCCTTAAGGAACTGAAATATCGAAATGGGAACCAAACCAAACGAACAACCAATTCTGGTTATTGGAAGTCAACCGGCTCAGACAAAAAAATTGTTTCTTCGAGAAGGAATCATATAATGGGAATGAGAAAGACCCTGGTTTTCTATACAGGGAAGTCCCCCCAAAGATTTAGAACAGAGTGGATCATGCATGAATATCGTCTTGTCAATGCAGAAACTACAGCTTCCATTTCCCCACAGATAGATAACTCAAAGCAGGTGAATGTCAACCCAATTACATTCTAGGTGACACACTGACACGCATGTTTCTTGCTCAAGACAATTAAGAATTACTCATATTAATTTAGTTTCTGAATTACGAAATTTAAAAACTTTGGTTTAATTTCTTACAGGATTCTTTAGCTGAAGTGGAAAATTGGGTTCTCTGTCGCATATTTTTGAAGAAGGGAAGTATGAAAGACAATAACGTGATTATTCAGACAAGCACAGAAAACAAAGTTAAGGATGTCGGAATGGCACAGCCTAGATTCTTCGATTTTATGATGGCAAACAAGACCAATCTGGCTCTTGATTCTTCGAGTTCTTCGTCGTCTTCGAGTTCCAGTAGTGTCACCGAGGTCTCTTCAAGTGGAGCAGAACATGAAGAAGGCAGCGCCTGGAGCAGTTGTTGATCATTTCCTAGAAAAGAGCAAGCAACTATTCTTCTTCATTGATTTGTGTTTTCTATACCAATTAAAGGAAGTTGATCTTGATGAAGAGAAAAAGAAAAAAAGGAAAAAAAAAACTCCGCAAAAACAAGTACTTCAAGGGATGAGAGATTGGCGGATGTAACTAAGAAATGGCTTTTGGCCATTAAACTTGTAAAAACGAAGCTAATTTCTTTTACTGTTTATCTAAACAAGTTCTTAATTAGCATGGTTATGACTTTATTGCTTCAGGAATCTAGCTTTTCATATCAAAACAATATTTCATCAAAAGATGATTAATAAGATGGGAAAAAAGAAGCATACCAACTTTGTAAAAATAAGTTCTTTTGTGGAGAGCATCAGATCCAGAATTGCAACTAGAATATCTGCACATGGAGTTCACTTCAAGTTCTCCTCTAGTTTCAAAAGGAAGATACCTTTAAAGGAATATCAAAAATACCTTATTCACTTGGTAGGATATCTTTGCCTTTCTAGAAGTCAAAGTTCATGCAATTAATGGAGGAGGAAATCCATGAGCGGAACTAGAACTTGATGGGAGGGGGTACAAAACTTTCTAAAAAAATAAATAAATTTTGCAAGAATGATACTCATAAAAACTTATATATTTGGGGTTTCAACCTCTCCTGAACGTAGTTTCATCCTTGAACACATCTACGTTATAATTCTAAAATAATTAGTTAAGTTACAATTAATTGGAGATTCATTACATGAAAATTGGTATTTAGCAACAACCTAAAAGTCTTGCTAATAATCAACAAAAATTTAATATTAGCTTCTGTCGTCGCTGATATGCCGTCGCTAGTGCGGGATTTTAGTTGTCGCGCAAATAACAAATTTTATTAGCGATGACAAGTGATGTCGTCACTAATAGTATAAATAATTAATAACTTGACACGTATTAGCAATGACATCACTTATAAATTAGGTCGGTCTCCCTTAGTAAGGAACCAATGTAAAACTTAGTACGTAGGAACACATTTCTAATCCACCCACTCATTGTGGGCAATCTATATCATGCATGAGAAACAATTTTTATTTTATTTTATTTTTTCTCCTCTCCAATATCATGGAAGTAGAGTCAATTGGTGTTTAGGTACGAATTCTGACTCTTAATGGTTCGGTGGGTGGAAAGTCTCATGGTCCAATCTCGAAATTGAAAGCACTTGGAATTATTTCGTACCACCGGCTTTGGTGTCACTAGTGTCTTCGGTGGGATTAGGTCAGGCTATGGTTCAACCAGTTTAAGGGAGCGCCTACGAATTTTTACTGTCCAGGCCTCTCTTGTCATTAATTTCTAATGGACAGGTGCTACTATGGTCGATCCCTCTTGATGAATTATGATTAAAAAAAAAAAATTTAGAATCTCACTTCTTTCTGCCATGTGTCCACAAAATATGAAATTTGTTTGGTATTCATGAGCGCGCTGCACTTGGGTATTCCTCCAATTGAGAGCTCCACAGCAAGGGTTACTTTTATCAAATATAAATCATTTTCCACACACAAAATGTACGTCGGTGAATAGGGCCAATATTTGTTCGTTATGTGTATTGAGTGTTTTTGCTCGGACATACACATAGGAGGCCACAAAAAGTGTACCATTTGTAAACAGTGGTGAATTCTCTCCCCAGAATCCTAAAAACAAATTAATCCTATATATGTAGATGATGGAACTTACTCGTAAGTGGCAGCATTCATGACCAATTAAGGATTTGCATGTTTCAAACTCTATATAAAACACAAATAAAAAGTCAAAATTTCCATGAGATGTTATATATATGGTTTTAGATTGCGATGCAGTGGTTGAGGACGTTCTCTGTTATCCTCAAGCAACGGGGACTGAATCAAAGGTCATTATATCGTCTTTGTGCGTCTTTTGGCCGGGGTGGGGGTGTTTGGTTATCTTACAAGCTGATGTGGCAGCACGACGTGTCACTTTCAGGTCAGCTCAAAAAAATTTGCACAAATAAAGAATTTTTACGTCATTACCGAAGGGTGGCCAACCACTCCCCTTGAGCCCTTACCCACTGAAATGACTAGCCCCGCGTGAGATTTGGCGGTCAACTTCCAAATCTCTCTGATTTGGTGCAATGCAAAAAAAGAAAAAAAAGAAATTGACTTTGGCTAACGTGGTAGTGTGACGTGGCATTGCCATGTCAGCGTGTAAAACACATTTACGGGTAGCATTACATGAGGTGGATCCCACAGTATGTAGGGCCCACCCCATGTGAGAGGGGTGTTGTACACTTGTTGTACATGTGATGTAAGGGAATCACCTCTCTTAATCAAATCATATTTGATATTCCCCTGGGCCAGAAATGTCCCTCTCAACCGATCATTTTAACAAAACTACATTGCCATATCTCTCTCTCTCTCTCTCTCTCTCTCACAATAATAGTTGGAATCTAGATGTTGAAGGACCAATAGTCGGTTCCTCCGCAATTTGGGGTTCTAGCATTTCGCCAAATATATAGCGTAATATATATGCCTTATAGCAAGCTCCTGACGTATTGTTAAAGATGTGAACATATTCTTAAAACAGGCGCTGGCATTTTCTGTCTTCTCAGTATTATGAATAAGCATATATTTGACTCTTTCCACCAGTAAAACAGGGGCCATTTTCTCCACAGGTAAAGCCATCAAAGCTGAAAGCTGGAGATTTCTAGTCGGTTATATCTTAACTTGATCGAAGATGCTAATCTCTTTGCTATTATTAACCCCAACACCCGTAAAAAAGAAAAAAAGAAAAAAACAAACTGTAGGAGATTTTCTATGTTGCTATTTATTGCAAACCGGCCTCTGAACCAAGCTTTCAGATTCTCAATCTCATATTTTTTCTATCCATCTCGTCTTCCTCTGTCCTCCGTACAATGGGGTCTGGGAATTCGAAGCTCAACCCAGAAGGAGAGGCTGTTCCTGCTAAACTCCGTCCCCTTGTACGCCGTTGGTTTGACGAGATAAGAAGACGGAGAAGTTCGAACCTGTCCAAGAAAGAACTGCTCATTAATGAAGGCGTCGAAGAGGATGGAAGTTCCCAGCCTCTATCTGTACATGAAAAAGAGAGAAAGAGCATCACCTCTTCATCGGACGACAGTGTAGCATGTTCTTCAAAGGTAGAGGACGAGAAGTCGAATGCGGCACCTGTGCCTGCAGAATCTGACAAAACATGTAAAGAGCCTAAGGAGCATAAGGATGAGGAGAAATGTGAAAAACAGGATGAGAAAGATGGTACACGTAGAGAAGAAGAGAAAGAGGTCAGGGTGGTTGAGAAGGCCTTGGTTGTAGAGGAAGTGTTTGTGCTCGCGGAAGAAACAATGGAGGAGGAGGAGGAGGAGGAGGAGGAAGGCGATGAGGATGAAAGGGTTACATTCGGATCGCCAAGTTTCAGGGTATATTGCATCCCATCAACAGAAAATAACAAGGAAGAGAGTAAGTGCTCTTGAATATTGAATAGTGGACCCTTTTAGACTAAAAAAAAGAAAAAACAAAACAAAACATCGATTGCCATGCATGGTCACCAGACCTATGTCACTTGACGCATATTCCGTCGGATTTAACAAAAAAAAAACAATCCTAACAAAGGAGATAAGTGAAAGGGCTTTGATAGATTGCCATGGGTGCTTGCAAATTTTTGAAGTTTAGAAAAACATTACAAATTGCATTGTAGTTTGAAGTGGCAGACAATATAAACGTGTTTTCAAATTAATGCACGCAGGCAAGGAAGAAAGCACGCACAGAAATTCAGCAAGTGGCCGAGAAAGCGTTGAGAGCAATTCTGACGAGGTACATTTATATTATGAGTTCTCTCTCTCTCTCTCTGTGAGATACAGACAAGCGTGCAAACACCATTACAAAATTATAATCTAAGTTTCTTTTTTATGACGTGCTTCAGGGCCAGGAGAAGAACACAAAGAAGAAAGGAAACAGAGGAAGAAGGTTGAAGAGAGCCATCAAGAGCGGACCAGTTGCTGTGAAGAATTTGTTGAACGTGACATCATGTTACCACCCAGGTTGCTCTGGCAATGACAGAGCGCGCCTTCTTGCTGAAAAAGCAGAAGGTTGATCATATCCCAAGCAAGGAAGAATGAAGATAGCTTTTCCAATTTCTTTGTGCTTACTTTTTAGCATCATGGGCTTTGTGGTCTTCAACTCTCATTAATTCACTTGTTTACATGCAGAAGATAGAGATACTTTGAAATCAAAGATTGTGTCACTGTATAGGATGAAACCTGATTATATTTCTTCTCCACGTATTTTCCGTGCTTCATTAATTTTTATTTTGTTAGAACTCCTGCTTTCTGCTTCATCTTGTTCAACATTTCTAGGGGACTTAAAAAATCATTTATCCCAATTATTTTCTAGATGAGGAAAAAATATGGTGTACAATAGATTGTGTTGACTACAAACGTAGAATTCAAATATTCAAGCGACAAGAGAAGAGATTGGAAATTATATCAAGTAAAACATTTTTCTTCTTAGTTTATGGCCAACATCAACAGACATCGATCACAGGGTAGAATTCAGATTGACCAAACAGTAAGATAAAAATTACAAGGGAAGCACACATTTAATACAGTCAGAATCAGCAATGCAGCAACAAATCCATATAAATGCAGATACCACATAATTGTCATTTAGAACAAAATTAAAAGATAAAAATGACAGACAATCAGGATCAGCAGTGCCGCAACTGATTCATTCTTGACATTTATGCTGGAAAAACAAGTAGAAACACACATTGAATGGATGAAAAACTGCAATTAAAAACATTAACCATTTGTGGCACCTACCTAGTCAGAAGGGAAGGTAGCAGCGAGGAACTCCTCATCCTCAATGAAAATCTGCAAATTCTTGGACTTCATTAAAAACCCGACTGCTTCTTCATTAAATTCCAGAAAGAAGCCCAACTTTATCAGCTCAGAGAGGGCACCAATATGATCGCTGTTCTCCCATAACAAACCCTCGGATATTGCTTCAGAAAAATATGTGGCATATTCAATGATATTCTTATAACCACTAGACCTGTCCAGCTTTTGTGCCAAAAACTTCGAAGCCTCTCTATCCCAACGTATCATTCGGGTTCCTGTTGCTTTCACAAGTTCCCCAGAAGAAAGAGATAAGCTATAATTAAAAGTGATGGGTTCAACAGTCTCGAGGAAAGTAACATTCAGAAGCCCTTTGATAGCCTCATGCCTCGCTTCCACTTCCATTTTCATTGAAGGGCCTGCTAGAAAACCAAGGATGAGCCCAACCAGCCCTTTCGTAATCAAAACTTCCTTTGGATTCACCTGATTGAGATGAGCAACATCCACTAAGGATGATTCTTCCTTCTGCACAGATTCAGATATTGTTGGAACCCCAATTTTCCTGTAAATTTCAAGCAACTTTGTCCGAGGTAAAGAAGGCAAGCTCTGCCGAGGGTTCCAGACAAATATAGGTTGAGGAGAAAACTGCTCAAAAAGATCCTTCAGTGGGAGATCGTCAGCAATGAAAACATCACGCTTGTTGGACAGCAAAATTCCATCTGAGCCTGAACCAACAGGTAATTTCACCAAGATATCAGCAAGAGTACTCTCAGTCTTTGCGCTCCAGTGCTTCGAAACATACACCCAAAACTTACAACAGTCAGCATGTTGCAATGGGTGTCCTGAACTTTCCCAAACCTTCCATAGCTTGCAGTAATCATCCACTGAAGGATTGTTTCGAACATGGAAAGCATTGGAGAAAAAGCTACATAAATTTTGCTCATAGTGTTTCTCCAACACCTGGAGCTGCAAACTGAATAGACCATCCTTGTCATGCAAAACACATTCTCTGGGGCTGACCCACTTTCCATTCTGACTTCCATCTGGGATCCAAATCCTTTTGGCAGCTTCATTGTCTGGCTCCCAATTAAACTTACTCAAGTAGTTATATATTCGAACTATAGTAGGAAATTCAAGATGGAAATCAATGTAGCTGGCAATCAATGGGCATCCTTTTTTCACATCAACAATAACCCCTATTGCATTGAGTTCTTCTTTGTAAGACGTAATACCAGAACCATAAAAACCTTCATGTACAAAAGGTCCATCAGTCTGCTTCAAATAAGAACCCCAACTGGAATCGAACAATAAACACTCGTCTGGAGGCCTATGACCAACACGGGTCTTCAACCATTTTTGGGAAACATTTTTCCAGAAATTGTCCGGAAATGAATAATTCTTATCTTGCAATAAAATGCGAATGCATTCGAGCAATGTAAGAATATTTCCAGGAGTTATGTGGGAGGGATCTTGGGGGAAATAAAGACCAGCAGCTACGAACTTCACACCATCTTTGATATCAACAATAACCCCCATCATCTTTAACTCTTTCTTGTATTCATGAATGTTCTCCCCATAATAGTTGTCATTATCATCTATGAAAGGGAGGAGAGTAATTGGAGAAATTGATTCCCAATCTGACCCAAACAGAATACAATTGCTTGGAGATCTATAATCCCCTAGCCGAGTCCGCAACCACTTCTCCTCCCGTATGTATTTCTTAAGATCTGAAGGAAACTTATGTTGAGTGTCCTTTAGCTGTCTGTAACATGACAAGAAAAACAAAGCATTTTCTTTTCTCATGGAAGGTGCTTGCTGCTTGAAACTTTGAGCAAATACTTTGACCGCCTCCTCAAAATCCACCTTCACCCCTGTTTGCTTCAACTCGTTTTTGTAAGAGAAGATGCTGTTTCCATAAAAACCACCATCAATTAATGGGAAACCTCTGAAAACCTGTAGGATGCAACCCCATTCTGAGTCAAACAAGAAGCATTCTCCTGGAGAATTGTAACCGATATTTGTCTTGAAGCATTTCACGCATTTCAATGCCTCAATGAGTTTGTTGGATGATCTTAAACGACGTACACATTCCAGGATCAAAAGAACAGCCTCAGCTGTCAGGGAAGTCAAGCTGGAAGAAGACCTCAAGTTGTCTACAACGAGGTTGTAACTTTGACAGAATCCAATTAACACACCAAGCAACTTGAGTTCCTCTTTAAAAGCAAGGATTTCCTCCCCATAGTAATCTGTATCAATGAAAGGGATGTCACTGATTTGTGATGCAATTTTCCATTCACGATCAAACAAAACAGATTCAACTGGAGACCTTTTACCACATTTTGTCCTTAGCCATCTTTTTTCTTTGACACTGTTGATGAATTCCTCAAGAGGAAGATATTTTTTCCGCAAGAATCTGATGAAACTAAGGACAGAAAGCACGTGGTATCTAGTCAAAGTGGAGGAATCTGCAAGAGACATAAGATGCTTCCCAATGTATTTACATGCTTCCCCATACTGAAACATGACTCCAATTGTCATCAGCTCCTTCTTATACTCAATTATTCTATCTCCATAAAAACTTTGATCAATCAATGGAATATCAACAAGCACTGATCCATTCTGCAAAATGTTTCCCAGTGACGAGGCAAGCATGAATGACTGAGATGGTGGCCTGTAGCCAGAACAGCCATTGGCAGTAATTTTGAGCCAGCTACCTTCCTTTATGCATTTCAAGAAGTTATCTGGAATGCCAGTTGATCTAAGTTTCAGGTTTTGAATCCAATCCAACAACAAGAATGCATTTTCACTGGTAAGTGGTGCAGAAACAGCAGGAATTGCAGCATTTGGAGGAGATATAAAAGGGATATCAGAAGCTGCAACATGAGTTTTAAGGAACTCTAAGAGCTGTTTTCCAGAAGTCAATTTACCTGCAAAATGGCCTGGATGCAAGTAGTCTTCTCCTAACTCAACATAGCCTTGGCCTCTCCATGGATTCGAACGAATCAATCCCACCCATTTGCTTCCATTCGCAGGGACAAGAACCCCTTTCCTCTGGGTCGTTATATTCCCATAATTATCTACGAGCGGCATAGAAAGACACAAATTATCCACCTCCGATTTTGAAAGAAGATTCTTCGAGAAAGAGTGATATAAGAAGTTAACAAAGGCAATAGCAAGCTTCCGGTCTTTTTGGAGATAATCAATTAGGTGAACTGCATAGTCATATACTTTAACAACACTAATCTTCACATGAGCTTGAAGCCATTCCCACACCGTCAGCCTCTTAGAGAAGGAGAAGATAGCTTCTTGAGTGCTTTTAGGTACAAAAAAACGATTTCCCACACATCTGAATTCCCTGTTGGATTCAATCAGCCATGACGCCAGATGATACTGTTGTGATAGGGAAACCAACCTCCGCCGGTTCCCAGGTATGCATTCATTTATGCTGCACAAAGACGTATCCCCATGAGGACCCACATATTTCATTAGTGGTATATTCCTGATGTCGGAGTAGTCAAATTTTGACGTCCAATTATCGGCAACAAATAGTAAAATCTTCAGATATAGCTCCTCTGACACTCCTGCAACGAGATTAGAACTCCCAATGCACTTCGCATACCAGTTGTTATTGACTGGCTCCACTCCCAAGAAACTCAATACGTGATCATACTCCTTTCTGTCAAATGCAGAACTCAAAATATAATTTCCATGTGATGAGAGATCGAGCAAACTCACCCCTTGATCCTTCGCCTTCTCCAATATCTCCCAGAAAGCAGGCATAAGCCTACTAACTTCGCAAGGTTTATGAAAGAATTTCTGCTTTGTGTACGACTCACTTGGAACAATATTTTCTTCTACAAGCTTTGCTTTGATCGACTCCCTCACGATATTCAACTCTGGATAAGAAGAGTTGTTGACAGGAATGAACTTGAACATGGGAGCCAAACTAGATACTGGAGCATCTTCTGAATTTTTTACAAGAGAGACCAAAGCATTGATAAAAGCAGAGGGCACATTGTCAAGAATCCCTTTGTTCCACTTGTTGTCCAAGAGGATCGTTTCCCTTGATGATGCAAGAAGAAAATCTGCCTGGATTATGAAGGGAAAGTTAGTGACCATCTCTATCGGAAGAAATGCATAGACCCCAGGTGAGCTCATCTCTCTGTTGAGACGCTCATCAAAGGGAAATGCCAACGTGATCACCAAGTCTTCTACTTCCATTCTCCTTTCCACTTTGTTTTCTTGCCTGGCAGGAAACTTCTGCTTCCACATGTAGTAACGGCAATCCTTGTCGGACCCCTTATCCTTTTCCTCGGCTGAGAGATGGAGTGTGTAGGAGTCAGCATCAATGTTCTTCTTCGTCACAAAGTTAGTCTCACTCGTAATAGCTATTGCACTGACAGTATTGAGTCTACAATCCTTATTATGTTCCCTGACAGAAAGCCGCTTTATCTTTGAAAGGAACAACAGAACTTCAGGATGAATGCTGGAGAGCTGCTGCTTCACAGGTTGGACCTTGTCGGGCTTCAGAGGTAAGACAATTGTTGTCGTTGGAAGAGTGTTTCCAGCACCATAGATCTGTTTTATGTCAGAAAGAGTTGGGTTCTCCTCTACCCATTCAGGCACAATGTACCCAAGATTGCAATGTGGGCAAGGCTCTTCGTTGAACCGAATCTGATACCCATTGCTGAATATGTATGGCTGAGCAGTAACCAGAAAGACACTCTTGAACCCAATTCCTGCATATCAATTAGAGAATAAGTTAACTAGATCATCAAGAACATACATCAATATCCCTCAAATGTTTTGTTTTTTCCTTTAAAAAAAGCAAGCCTAAACATATCTAAATTTTAACAGATCCACAAATTGAAATTTGAAATTACCTAAATTAGAATTAATCTCGTCGTGAATCACAACTTGAGGCAATAAATTAATTTTATATCTTCAAATATAAAAGCTTTTTTTTTTCTTTTAACCATGCAAAGGTGTTCGGTGTGGTAGAGCAGGTATTTTTTTGTCTGGACAAGTAAAATTTCATCAATAGAAAAGAGAAAAATACAAAAGAGGTGAGACACCCTAATAAAGACCCAAGTACAAACATTATAGTGCAAAATACAACCTAACAACATCTAGGAATGGACCAAATAAATGGTGACCAATAGATTCTTGGCACACAATCCAAGAAAAATACAAAAAAAAAAGGTGAGACACCTTAATAAAGACCCAAGTACAAACATTATAGTGCAAAATACAACCTAACAACATCTGGAAATAGACCAAATAAATGGTGACCAATAGATTCTTGGCACACAATCCAAGAAAGAAGCGGCCAGAAACAATAGTTTCAGAGATAGTCAAATGAATGGGCTGATTGAAAAGGCGCCTACTACAATTGCAAGGGAGCTTGAAAGCCACAGCAGGGAGGATAGCACTAATAAAGACGGGACCAAAGCCACCATAGATAAGCAACAACACAATATCCGTCGAGGGAAGTGCTCGACGGAGGATGCTTAGAGGATAACGTAAGATTTGCAATTGGATCTGCGTCTAGATCTAGGATTCTCCATTGGCAAAGGTTGGGCATCGGATAAGGAGATGGAGAGGAAGGGGTAGATTGACAAAAGGCAAAAAAAGGGCCCAAGAAAGGGGCATCACTGGAAAGAGCGGAGGTCAATAACTCTGATAGGGATGCACGTGAGTAGAGAAGAGGGGGGAAGCACGATAGATCTGCCTCCCAAGATGCTTACAAAATGTGTGGAAAAAAAAAATACAAACCTTAGCTAAAACTCACCGTTGAAAACTGGCCGTAAGGGAATGATACCCAATAGCTTAAATACAAATAGTTTAAGATTGCCCTTAACCAATGTGGGACACTTAGGATCATAACATATTACCCTGCTCCATTACTTATAAAAAAAAAAAAAACATATTACCCTACTCCATAGCCGACATTCATGGCGGCACACTCTATTAACACTGACCCGATGGTAGCACACTCTCTTTTAGTGGTTCCACTTACTTATCAGTATTCATTGACTTTACACAATGTCCATACATAGTATCAAGATATTTTGATCTAGCCTATAGGTTGTCCCCTTTGTGACTCAAACACAAAGCTGCAACCCATTTAATCTCATACTCGACATGGTAGCGGCTCCGATACCAAATAATCCAAATCTCAGATACAACTCACCCTTCAAAACCAGCTTGTAAGGGGAAGATGTCCAAGAATTTATATACACATGGTTAAAATTAGTTTTAAGCAATGTAGACACTTAGGATCGTTAAAAGAGAAAAGGAAAAAAAAAAAAAAAAAAGGAGGGAGAACGAGGAAGAAGCCATGGCTAAACGATAGAGGGTCTGCTTGGTAACCCTTCCCTCTTTCCTTTTCCTTTCTATATATATATATATAAATAAAAATTAAAAAAAAAAATGGTCAATAAATATATTTGTACAAACTTGAGATGAGATTGTGTTAACTCCCAGACAGTTCATAAGATATAAACTTATTGTTTTGAATTTATTCGTAACGCTTTGCTACAAATACAAGATCGATGAAATATTAATCTATCTACACTCAAACAAGATAATCTCACCTATATTAAGCTATTAATGAATAGCACAGATTTACAAAGGGTTACAAATTTTAGTCATGGTATTTATTTTAGGAAAAATTGCTAAATTGGTTCAAGTCATTTTCAAACTGCTTCTTGTAGTTTCAATTTTATCTTATTGCTCATTGTACTTTGAACTACTATGAAATAGATATTTCAATCCAATTATGTATAGATTCCTTCAATTTTTCTCATAGAAAAATTTCAAAATTACAATTATACCCAAAAAAAAAAAAAAAACAAAAAAAGGTGAAGGGATTGCAAGAGGCCTCCATCCCACCTGCAGCCGTAACCCACCCATGGAGAGTGCAGGCCTCCACCGACCCCTTGTTAGACGAGAGGTAGAGGGAACTAGGAATTTAACACAAGGGCATTGAATTTTTTTAATTTTTTTTTTTTAGGGATAATCATTAATGAAGTTAAAAAGAAGACCTTTATATATTGCAAATTTAAAGGATAATTTTTATTTTTATTTTTGTGGAAGGAGGCCATGCCCCTGTCGGCCGGCTCTATATAGAAATAAAATTAGACGATCGCCTAAGGCCTCTAATTTAATAAGGCTCATAGTTAATGAATATTAATAAGAAGTTTTTTTTTATAAAAAAATAAAAATAAATAAAAAATAAAAATAAAATTGAAGGCTTAATTACAATAAATATTCTTTAATTAAGGCCCCTAATTATAGTAATAACAAATAAGTAATTAAAAAGGCATTAACATAATTTAATTCTTCAACATTCCATTCTTGAAATAAGTCTTGAAAATTGATAGTATTAAATAAGACAATTAAATAATATTAAAGACATTCTGAAATAAAACCCATTTTATAACTTTAAAAGTTTTATTATTGGAAATAATGGAGAGAATGAAAACAATAATAATATATTCAATTATGTTGTGGGTAGAAATTTTTTAGGTCTTGTGATGAGCATTGAGCAGCCAAAATTCTAATTAGAATTTAAAAAGACAACAATTTTACATCCTAAAAAGTGAGAAAATAAATTTTTAAATAAAAATATAATATTATAATTGTAATTATTTTTTTTTTTTAACGAAAAAAGCCTCACTTAACCTTGTCACCTTAAGCCTAAAAAAATATTGAACTGGCTCTGCCTCCCCACCCAAACACACCCCCCCCCTCCCCCTCCCCCCCATCCGCCATTAGGGAGGTAGTCGACCCCTCATCTGTGAGGTGTGGACGCTGCCATCTCTCATAGAGGCCACCCACCCCTCACAAATCTGTGACAAATGTAGGCTATGGCCATTACCCTCCTCATGTAGGCTAATGCCACTCCTATGTGAGATGGTAGAAAGAGGCTTGTCGTAACTTTTTTTAGAACTTTGTAAAAAAGTTGTCTGAAAAATAGACTGAATCGATGTAAAAGTATACAGAATCATCTAGTTGATAACAATCCAAAGCATAACAAAGAATAGGATTAAACTGAAAGTGTGAGGAATGATTTGGAAATAATCTAAAGCACCTAAACAATTTTTTAATTTTTCCTTTATTTAATAGAATGAAAAATAAGAATAAATTAATCAAGTAGTTCGTAAATGAATTCGAGCTTCTCAAAAACAAGTGATCCAAACTTGAATATGTAATCTAGTTTGGTGATAAACTCAAACTTAAGTTTAGCTCATGCTTGAAGCAAGGTTACAGAAACCAATTTTGAATACTTCGTCTCCACAAAATTAAAGTCGATTAAAGCCTTATAGATAATTAAGTAGTTGTTGGATGGGTCTAAGCAAAATTAACTATAGTGCTGAAACTCAATCTGTAATCTTATATTATTTATTTGTTATTTATTTTCCTAGGCATTAAAATGTTTTTAATTATTAATTTTACTTAGATAATTTTGCAGGATGAGCAATGCTTTTTTATTACCCTTTGATTTTACCCCCTGCTTCGGCTTTTTTTAGCAGTTTTGTCAACACATATCTTAAATTGTAAGAATTAGATGTTGGGCTTAAATTAATCACTCAAAATTTTATATTTGTGTTCTGTCTTCTTTCCAAATCAACCAAAAAAATAATTAATCAAGTATTATGGTCAGTAAACCAAATTATGAGGTCCTCCATGTTTGACAAATTCGAATGACAATGGATACATGAAAGTGTGCATCATCGTATAAACAGTACTTTAGGGAGAGTAGGTGAAGAAGTCCGTACCTTTCTCTCCAATATAACCGCGTTTCCTGTTGCCTTTCTTGGTGGAGCGACCAACACTGCAAATGGAGTCTATATTTTTGGAAGAGAAACCTTTTTCATTGTTGAAAATCAGCAATGTCGCTGGAGCTCCCGTGGCCGTGATGTCCTGAGAAGTTATGATGAACTCAAGCGACGGATCCACACCCTCCAAGTAAGTATTGTCTTCCGCATTCTGATAAACAAAATTCACCATTTCTAATGAGTGAGGAACCTCCAAGCATATTCATATATTACATCGATCATCAATAACCCGTAAGCAAGCAAAAATGCAAACATATACAGAGTGTGAGAGAAAGACCTGAATGAGTTCCATGAGGAAGTGGACATCCTTGGCATAAAGTTCAGCAGAGAGGTTCTTGACGGCCTGGTGAAGATCCTCCGTCAATGGGTTCTCTTCCCCTCCAATAGAAAACTTTTTTTTACGTATCTCCTCTATATGTTCTCTCGCCTTCTCCATATCCGTACGTTACAAAAACCCGCACACAGAAAACCAAAGCGCACACGCAAAAAACCAGATCTTAGCTTAGCGAGAGAGTGAAAGCAGAGTGACAGGGCATTGAATGAAACAGACAGAAACGCATATATCTATAGAGAGAGACGCTGAGAAAGCTTAAGGAAGAGGGTATAAACTAGTAATTCTCAACGAAGTCAAATGAGGGTCATAGGATCAGATCAATGTACAGAGAAAGAGAGAGTGATGAAGGAAAAGGTGTTAGACTAACTAACAGCATATTCTCAACCATTTTTTCTATATTTCGAGAACAAAATTACTTTTTACTTCTCTATAAAAAAATACTCCATAATAATTTTCTCATATTTCTCTATATCAATTAAATATTATTTTTTTACTCTTATTTTATTCTTTTTCTCTTTTTCCTACTTTTTCTCTCTTTCTTATATCAATTAATTATATTTTTTTTATATTAAAATAATACATAAGGAAGGAATAGTAGACATATATACATTGAGAAATACTATTCATTCCCAACCCCCTCATCTAAATATAGGACATCTGCTGTGGGAGATTTTTTGATGTTTTTTATGAAATTTTTTTAAAATATAGAGAAAGGAATCAATATAGGATAACTGCTATTAGTGATCTTATGACTATAAATAGAGTCGGAAATGGGGCTTTCTATGAGCTTTTTGGATGCAGGAAGCTTAACGAAGAGGGTAAACTTCTCAACGAAGCTAACTATTTTTATATATTGGGATTGTACAGAGAGCTTGTGAGAGAAATGGAGAGAGATTCAAAGAAGAAAAAGGGTAGTGGGGAGTGTACGGAAAGTTAGAAAGTGGGGCGTTGCATGAGCTCTCTGATTCGACCACCGGTTCTTTTTCCAATGAAAGTGAAATTCTAGTGGAAGACCGAAGACGACGACTCTGCTTTTATTTTTTTCAATAAATTTTATTTTCTTCGTTGAATGCGAGAAAAATTCTTTAAAAATTCCCTTAAATCAGTTTTTTTTTTTTTTTTTTTGTTTAACTAGTCCGTTTAGATGTTGAATTTTTTCAAATTAAAATTTACTGTATAAATTATAAAATTTGACTTTGTAAGATAAATTTAAAAAAAAATTAAATAAAATATTATTTGGTTTTTAGAAAAATAATGAAGAATCATAATCCAAGTCTATTTCCAAACGGACTATTAAATCAATTCTTATTTTCTTAAAATTAAGGGAACTAAAATTTGTAATCTAAATCTAGTTAAGTAAAAGTAATTTTCTTAATATTATGTTAATATAACTTTTTTTCTCTAACTTTTATTTGAAATATTATTTAATATTTAAATGGAATAAAAAAAATAATAAAAGAAGGTTACATTATTTAAATGGTTTCTATTTTCTTTCCTTTTTTTTTCATAGCATTTAATTCAAATAATATTTAAATGAAAGAATAAGAGAAGTTATTATTGTAGAGTTTATTGAATATAAAAGCAAAAATAGTTTGATTCCTAACATTAAAAGAAAATCTAAAGGAAGCTAATAACTTGCTGCTAGTGCTCTAAAAACTAATTTTTATTATCACATCATTAAATTGTATAACAATCATATAGTAGTTTACACAAAATGATCAATTTCAAAAAGTTGAAAAATGTTATGGAACTCATCAAAACGATTAAATTGGAAATTCGAAAAGATCTGGAACCCTCTTCAATGTCTTCATGGTTTTGGTAAAATAAAGATCATTTGTAAAATTAGCCCCTTCGGATTGATAATGTAAAGTTTTAGGAAAATTATATTACAACCTCCTCGTGTACCATTAAATTTATGGGTTCTAATATGGGTTTCACAAATTTAATGGTAGATTTGATTCTTAGTTGTGTAAAAATTTGTAAAAGATGCATGTGTGCCATTTTTATTTTTATTTTTTTCATTGACCAATAGAAGGCAACAATCCAGAGTGCTCCTGAAAGCCATCCAAAGAATTATCCAATACTTGAAAGTCAAACTTTAAACCTTTCTATAGGCCTAAGTGCCTAACCTCTTAGTAAATCAATAATTTACTTCAATTTCAATGCTTCATTTGAGCTTTTGTAACCAGCTTTTGTAACCAGGTTTGAATCAAAATTGGATTAGTTTAGAATTTTCGTGGCCACAGCCCACGTCTATTTGGCAGTTGGGCAACTCAGTATGGAATGTAACCTTAGCATATTAAGGTGGATCGGAATCCCTTACAACCAAAATCCCGGAATCCCCCCTTCACTTGGAATCTGGCAGGGACCATGAGAGGGCCTTGGTAGTCGGGGGAGCTCTCCTGCCCGAATGGAAGCCCGTCTCACAATCTCCTACAATTTTCCTTGTCCCTTCACTTTGGACAATGATTTTTTTTTTTCCTTGGAATAAATGAATGAATTTTATATTAACTGTACTGCAGACATTACATTTAACTTTTACTACTAATGCATTTGCAATCTCACATTAGCCAGTTCGTTCCTCTACACTTTCTTCTTCTTAGTTTATGCTCAATATCAACAAACATCAAATATTGGATTCTGATTGACAAATATAGTAAAACAGACTCTTCAATCATAATAATCAAGAAGATAAAAAGAAAATTCAACGTAACTTATAAAGAGAGATACAGAACCGCCACTACATTTTTTTTTTTTATTTATTAGGGGTATCTCTGGCCCCTACAGTTGCAATATACCTCATTTGTTGAACTGGGCCACCAAGGTGGTAGTCAAACTTTCCGAGGGCAGTGACTGCGTGCCAAGAACTAAGGACTAATCCCCTAGCAACTACATATTCATAGACTATCAGAATCAGCAGACTAGCAACTAATCTATTATAAATTATATACTCACATTATCATTTAGTTCATAATTACAAGAGAAGCACTCCAAACATAGAAAGAGAAATAAAGAAAGCTTCAGAAAAACAAAACAAAGTAAAATAAAAAGGTTTACACCTTATAACAAACCATTAGAATCAGAGTGCAGTAACAGATTCATTCTTCATATAACTACCAGAGACACACAGCAAATAGATGAAAGAAGCATCAACGATTTATGGCATATACCCAGTCAGAAGGGAAGGTGGAAGCTATGAACTCCTCGTCCTCCAAGAAAATCTGCAAATTTTTCGACTTCATTAAAAACTCGACAGCTTCCTCGTTAAATTCCAGCGTGAAGCCCAACTTGATCAGCTCAGATAGAGCTTCAATATGATCGATGTTCTCCCATAACAGTCCCTCGGATATTGCTTCAGAAAAATATGTAGCATATTCAATGATATTCTTGTATCCACCAGACCTGTACAACTTCTGTGCGACGAGCTTTAAATGCAGATACCACATAATTATCATTTAGAACAAAATTAAAAGATAAAAATGACAGACAATCAGGATCAGCAGTGCCGCAACTGATTCATTCTTGACATTTATGCTGGAAAAACAAGTAGAAACCCACATTGAATGGATGAAAAACTGCAATTAAAACATTAACCATTTGTGGCGTCTACCTAGTCAGAAGGGAAGGTAGCAGCGAGGAACTCCTCATCCTCAATGAAAATCTGCAAATTCTTGGACTTCATTAAAAACCCGACTGCTTCTTCATTAAATTCCAGAAAGAAGCCCAACTTTATCAGCTCAGAGAGGGCACCAATATGATCGCTGTTCTCCCATAACAAACCCTCGGATATTGCTTCAGAAAAATCTGTGGCATATTCAATGATATTCTTATAACCACTAGACCTGTCCAGCTTTTGTGCCAAAAACTTCGAAGCCTCTCTATCCCAACCTATCATTCGGGTTCCTGTTGCTTTCACAAGTTCCCCAGAAGAAAGAGATAAGCTATAATTAAAAGTGATGGGTTCAACAGTCTCGAGGAAAGTAATATTCAGAAGCCCTTTGATAGCCTCATGCCTCGTTTCCACTTCCATTTTCATTGCAGGGCCTGCTAGAAAACCAAGGATGAGCCCAAACAGCCCTTTCTTAATCAAAACTTCCTTTGGATTCACCTGATTGAGATGAGCAACATCCACTAAGGATAATTCTTCCTTCTGTACAGATTCGGATATTGTTGGAACCCCAATTTTCCTGTAAATTTCAAGCAACTTTGTCCGAGGTAAAGAAGGCAAGCTTTGCCGAGGGTTCCAGACAAATATAGGTTGAGGAGAAAACTGCTCAAAAAGATCCTTCAGTTGGAGATCGTCAGCAATGAAAACATCACGCTTGTTGGACAGCAAGATTCCATCTGAGCCTGAACCAACTGGTAATTTCACCAAGCTATCAGCAAGAGTACTCTCAGTCTTTGCGCTCCAGTGCTTCGAAACATACACCCAAAACTTACAACAGTCAGCATGTTGCAATGGGTGTCCTGAACTTTCCCAAACCTTCCATAGCTTGCAGTAATCATCCACTGAAGGATTGTTTCTAACACGGAAAGCATTGGAGAAAAAGCTAAATAAATTTTGCTCATAGTGTTTCTCCAAAACCTGGAGCTGCAAACTGAATAGACCATCCTCGTCATGCAAAACACATTCTCTGGGGCTGAACCACTTTCCATTCTGACTTCCATCTGGGATCCAAATCCTTTTGGCAGCTTCGATGTCTGGCTCCCAATTAAACTTACTCAAGTAGTTATATATTCGAACCATAGTAGGAAATTCAAGATGGAAATCAAGGTAGCTGACAATCAATGGGCATCCTTTTTTCACATGAACCATAACCCCTATTTCTTTGAGTTCTTTTTTGTAAGACGTAATACCAGAACCATAAAAACCTTCATCTACAAAAGGTCCATCAGTCTGCTTCAAATAAGAACCCCAACTGGAATCGAACAATAAACACTCGCCTGGAGGCCTATGACCAACACGGGTCTTCAACCATTTTTGGGAAACAGTTTTCCGGAAATTGTCCGGAAATGAATAATTCTTATCTTGCAATAAAATGCGAATGCATTCGAGCAATTTAAGAATATTTCCAGGAGTTATGTGGGAGGGATCTTGGGGAAATAAAGACAAGAAGCTACGAACTTCGCACCATCTTTGATATCAACAATAACCCCCATCTTCTTCAGCTCTTTCTTGTATTCATGAATGTCCTCCCCATAATAGTTGTCACTATCTTCTATGAAAGGGAGGAGAGTAATTGGAGAAATTGATTGCCAATCTGACCCAAACAGAATACAATTGCTTGGAGATCTATAATCACCTAGCCGAGTCCGCAACCACTTCTCCTCCCGTATGTATTTCTTAAGATCTGAAGGAAACTTATATTGAGTGTCCTTTAGCTTTCTGTAACATGACAAGAAAGACAAAGCATTTTCTTTTCTCATGGAAGGTGCTTGCTGCTTGAAACTTTGAGCAAATACTTTGACCGCCTCCTCAAAATCCACTTTCACCCCTGTTTGCTTCAACTCGTTTTTGTAAGAGAAGATGCTGCTTCCATAAAAGCCACCATCAATCAATGGGAAACCTCTGAAAACCTGTAGGATGCAACCCCATTGTGAGTCAAACAAGAAGCATTCTCCTGGAGAATTGTAACCGATATTTGTCTTGAAGCATTTCACGCCTTTCAATGCCTCAATGAGTTTGTTGGATGATTTTAAACGACGTACACATTCCAGGATCAAAAGAACAGCTTCAGCTGTCAGGGAAGTCAAGCATGAAGACGACCTCAAGTTGTCTACAACGAGGTTGTAACTTTGACAGAATCCAATTAACACACCTAGCAACTTGAGTTCCTCTTTAAAAGGAAGGATTTCCTCCCCATAGTAAGCTGTATCAATGAAAGGGATGTCACTGATTTGTGATGCAATTTCCCATTCGCGATCAAACAAAACAGATTCAACTGGAGACCGTCTACCACATGTTGTCCTTAGCCATCTTTTTTCTTTGACACTCTTGATGAATTCCCTAAGATGAAGAGGTTTTTCCCGCAAGAATATGATGAAACTAAGCACAGAAAGCACGTGGTCTCTAGTCAAAGTGGAGGAATCTGCAAGAGACATAAGATGCTTCCCAATGTATTCACATGCTTCCTCGTACCGAAACATGACTCCAATTGTCTTCAGCTCCTTCTTATACTCATTTATTCTATCTCCATAAAAACTTTGATCAATCAATGGAATATCAACAAGCACTGATCCATTCTGCAAAATGTTTCCCAGTGACGAGGAAAGCATGAATGACTGAGATGGTGGCCTGTAGCCAGAACAGCCATTGGCAGTAATTTTGAGCCAGCTACCTTCCTTTATGCATTTCAAGAAGTTATCTGGAATGCCAGTTGATCTATTTCTCAGGTTTTGAATCCAATCCAACAACAAGAATGCATTTTCATTGGTAAGTGGTGCAGAAACAGCAGGAATTGCAGCATTTGGAGGAGATATAAAAGGGATATCAGAAGCTGCAACATGACTTTTAAGGAACTCTAAGAGCTGTTCTCCAGAAGTAAATTCACCTGCAAAACGGCCTGGATGCAAGTAGTCTTCTCCTAACTCAACATAGCCTTGACCTCTCCATGGATTTGAACGAATCAATCCCATCCATTTGCTTCCATTAGCAGGGACAAGAACCCCATTCCTCTGGGTGGTTATATGCCCATAATTATCTACGAGCGGCATAGAGAGACACAAATTATCCACCTCCGATTTTGAAAGATGATTCTTCGAGAAAGAGTGATATAAGAAGTTAACAAAGGCAACAGCAAGCTTCCGGTCTTTTTGGAGATAATCAATTAGGTGAACTGCATAGTCATATACTTTAACAACACTAATCTTGAAATGAGTTTGAAGCCATTCCCTCACCGTCACCCTCTTAGAGAAGGAGAAGATAGCTTCTTGAGTGCTTTTAGGCACAAAAAAACGATTGCCCACACATCTGAATTCCCTGTTGGATTCAATCAGCCATGACGCCAGATGATACTGTTTTGATAGGGAAACCAACCTCCGCCGATTCCCAGGTATGCATTCATTTATGCTGCACAAAGACGTATCCCCATGACGACCCACATATTTCATTAGTGGTATATTCCTGATGTCGGAGCAGTCAAATTTCGACGTCCAATTATCAGCAACAAATAGTAAAATCTCCAGATACAGCTCCTCTGACACTCCTGCAACGAGATTAGAACTCCCGATGCACTTCACATACCAGTTGTTATTGACTGGCTCCACTCCCAAGAAACTCAATACGTGATCATACTCCTTTCTGTCAAATGCAGAACTCAAAATATAATTTCCATATGATGAGAGATCGAGCAAACTCACCCCTTGATCCTTCGTCTTCTCCAATATCTCCCAGAAAGCAGGCATAAGCCTACTAACTTCGCGAGGTTTATGAAAGAATTTCTGCTTTGTGTACGACTCACTTGGAACAATATTTTCTTCTACAAGCTTTGCTTTGATTGACTCCCTCACGATATTCAACTCTGGATAAGAAGAGTTGTTGACAGGAATGAACTTGAACATGGGAGTCAAACTAGATAATGGAGCATTTTCTGAATTTTTTACAAGAGAGACCAAAGCATTGATAAAAGTAGAGGGCACATTGTCAAGAATCCCTTTGTTCCACTTGTTGTCCAAGAGGATTGTTTCCCTTGATGATGCAAGAAGAAAATCTGCCTGGATTATGAAGGGAAAGTTAGTGACCATCTCTGTCGGAAGAAATGCATAGACCCCAGGTGAGCTCATCCCTCTGTTGAGACGCTCATCATAGGGAAAAGCCAACGTGATCACCAAGTCTTCGACTTCCATTCTCCTTTCCACTTTGTTTTCTTGCCTGACAGGAAACTTCTGCTTCCACATGTAGTAATGGCAATCTTTGTTGAACCCTTTATCCTTTTCCTCGGCTGAGAGATGGAGTGTGTAGGAGTCAGCATCAATGTTCTTCTTCGTCACAAAGTCAGTCTCACTCGTAATAGCTATTGCACTGACAGTATTGAGTCTACAATCCTTATTATGTTCCCTGACAGAAAGCCGCTTTATCTTTGAAAGGAACAAGAGAACTTCGGGCTTCAGAGGTAAGACTATTGTCGTCGTTGGCAGAGTATTTCCAGAACCATAGATTTGTTTTATGTGAGAAAGAGTTGGGTTCTCCTCCACCCATCCAGGCACAATGTACCCAAGATTGCAATGTGGGCAAGGCTCTTCGTTGAACCGAATCTGATACCCATTGCTGAATATGTATGGCTGAGCAGTAACCAGAAAGACACTCTTGAACCCAATTCCTGCATATCAATTAGAGAATAAGTTAACTAGATCATCAAGAACATACATCAATATCCCTCAAATGTTTTGTTTTTTCCTTTAAAAAAAGCAGGCCTAAACATATCTAAATTTTAACAGATCCACAAATTGAAATTTGAAATTACCTAAATTCGAATTAATCTCGTCGTGAATCAGAAGATGAGGCAATAAATTAATTTTACAACTTCAAATATAAAAGTTTTTTCTTTTAACCATGCGAAGGTGTTCGGTGTGGTAGAGCAGGTACTTTTTTGTTTGAGCAAGTAAAATTTCATTAATTGAAAAGAGAAAAATACAGAAAAGGAGGTGAGACACCTTAATAAAGACCCAAGTACAAACATTATAGTGCAAAATACAACCTAACAACATCTGGGAATGGACCAAATAAATGGTGACCAATAGATTCTTGGCACACAATCCAAGAAAAATACAAAAAAGAGGTGAGCACCTTAATAAAGACTCAAGTACAAACATTATAGTGCAAAATACAACCTATCATCTGGAAATAGACCAAATAAATGGTGACCAATAGATTCTTGGCACACAATCCAAGAAAGAAGCGGCTAGGAACAATAGATTTAGAGATAGTCAAATGAATGGGCGGACTGAAAAGGCACCTACTACAATTGCAAGGGAGCTTGAAAGGCACAGCAGGGAGGATAGCACTAATAAAGACGGGACCGAAGACACCGTAGAAAAGCAACAACACAATATCCGTCGAGGAAGTGCTCGACGGAGGATGCTTAGAGGATAACGTAAGATTTGCAATTGGATCTGCATCTAGATTTGAAAACTGGCTGTAAGGGAATGATACCCAATAGCTTAAATACAAATAGTTTAAGATTGCCCTTAATCAATGTGGGACACTTAAGATCATAACATATTACCCCGCTCCATAGCCGATATTCATGGCGGCTCACTCTATTAACACTGACCCAATGGTAGCACACTCTCTTTTAGTGGTTCCACTCACTTATCAATATTTATTAACTTTATACTATGTCCATACGTAGTATCAAGCTGCTTTTAGCCTATAGGTTGTACCCTTTGTGACTCAAACACAAAGCCGCAACCCATTTGATCTCATATTCGACATGCTACCGGCTCCGATACCAAATAATGCAAATCTCAGGTACAACTCACCCTTCAAAACCAGCTTGTAAGGGGAAGATGCCCAAGAATTTATATACACATGGTTAAAATTAGTTTTAAGCAATGTAGACACTTAGGATCGTTAAAAGAGAAAAGGAAAAAAATAAAAAGGAGGGAGAACGAGGAAGAAGCCATGGCTAAACGATAGAGGGTCTACTTGGTAACAATAAGTTCATAAGATATAAACTTATTGTTTTGAATTTATTCGTAATGCTTTGCTACAAATACAAGATCAATGAAATATTAATCTATCTACACTCAAACAAGATAATCTTACCTATATTAAGCTATTAATGAATAGCACAGATTTACAAATTTTAGTCATGGTATTTATTTTAGGAAAAATTGCTAAATTGGTTCAAGTCATTTTCAAACTGCTTCTTGTAGTTTCAATTTTATCTTATTGCTCATTGTACTTTGAACTACGTACTATGAAATAGATATTTCAATCCAATTATGTATAGATTCCTTCAATTTTTCTCATAGAAAATTTTCAAAATTACAATTATACCCAAAAAAAAAAAAAAAAAAAAAGTGAAGGGATTGCAAGGGGCCTCCATCCCACCTGCAGCCGTAACCCACCCATGGAGAGTGCAGGCCTCCACCGACCCCTTGTTAGACGAGAGGTAGAGGGAACTATGAATTTAACACTAGGGCATTGAATTTTTTAAATTTTTTTTTTTTTTTAGGGATAATCATTAATGAAGTTAAAAAGAAGACCTGATATATATATATATATTGCAAATTTAAAGGATAATTTTTATTTTTATTTTTGTGTAAGGGGGCCATGGCCCCTGTCGGCCTGCTCTATATAGAAATATTAATAAGTATTTTTTATTAAAAAAAAAAATTGAAGGCTTAATTACAGTAAATATTCTTTAATTAAGGCCCTTAATTATAGTAACTAGCTCGTAACCCGTGCTATGCGCGGGATTCTTCCTTATAATTTAGTTTCATAATAATTAAAAAAAAATGGAAGAAGAGAAGCATAGAAAATATAGATAAAAAATGAAAACTAAAAAATACTAATATAATATAATACGAACAAAAATTTCTTATAAATTGGTTTGTAGGAAATTTTTTACAACTCACATTTAAAAAAGACACGTATCCTTTAAACATGTGAGAATCACATGTTTTTTTATTAATGCTATTAAAAAGCATGTACTTTAAATAACATGTGGTTTTCACATGCCAAATGACACATGTCAATCTTATAATAGTGTTATCTTTTTTGTATTACACAAAGTAATAAAAAACTACTCAATAAACATAATACGCTAAAAAATCATCATACCCCGTACAAAAAACAACCATAGGAAACTCTCTCTCACCATAATTTTCTTGAATTTAGTGTAAAATTTACAAAAGATAAAATAAGCAATTTGAATGAAAAATAATACATTAATTACATAAAAAAAAAAAAAAAAAAGAAGAAGAAGAAGAAGAAGAAGAGAGGAAACGAAATAAGAGAACCATAGAAAATATAGACAAAAAATGAAAAATAAAAAATACATAGAATAAAATAAAGTTTTCTTTTCCATATACTTTTCCGGTTCATATGAAACCTTGAAAATCAATATTATCTATCAATTAAGCATATTAACAATGTGCATTATACAGGTAAAAAAAAAATTCAGTGAACAATGTAAATTAAAAAATCGTCATACCTCGTACTCAAAACAACAATTAATGTAAACTCTCTCTCTCCATGGTTTCCTTGAACAAAAAAATAATATAAATTAGGAAATAGGGACAAAAAAAATGTAAAGAAATAACAAAATCATAGAAAATAAAGTTTAAAAAAAAATGTAAAATGATAACCACTAATATAATAGAAAATAACTATTTTTTTATATACTTTTTCCAGTTCCAAAGAAATTTATAGGTGTAGGAAGAAACTACAGTCAGATAGATATTTTTTAATTCGACCATCATTTTTATATATAGCGTAAAAGAAACTACTTTTTCAACAAAAATAAAAAAATAATATAAATTATCAATACAAAAATAAGGCTAGAAAATCAAATTAGAAAAACAGAAGCACATAAAATAAATACAAACATATTATTTACAATTCTATTGAACACAGCCCCGACAAATTTGAAAGGCAAACTAAAAAAAAAAAAAAAGAGGCTATAGCAGTATTACAAACAAAAAGGTTCCAACAATAGAAAAAACTTTGCTCTCTTTGCTTTGAGCACCACTCTCCGGTAATGTAAACAACATTACAGTTTTGCATAGGCACAAACCATTACTTCTCCATGTATTTATTTGAGAAAGCGAGAGATATTGGAGTGACTTTTAGCATTTCCCAAAGAAAAAAAAAATTGACGTTTAACTCTTTAAGGTTTAGTTTGTAACAGACATTTAGTGGGAGAGGAAGCGGTGTTGGAGTAAAAGATTTTACTTAAAGGAAAAGAGAGGTAGAAATTAGTGAGAATTTAATAACAAAATTAAATGTTTCTATTCATTTTCTATTCAATGGAAGAGATTTGATTAGGAATATTAAACGCACCGTTTATTTCACTTGAAATACATGGAGCAGTTTAATTTTACTTTTTTTTTTTTCCAGTTTTACTTAAAGGAAGAGAAAGAGGTAGAAATTAGCGAAAAAAAAATTTTAAAAAAAAATTCAAATTTAATGCTTAATTAACTCTATAGTGTTTTAAAAGCATTTATATTCATTTTGTGCACAATAATCAAATAAAATTTTGTCTTTTTTGACTTTCAAAAGCAGAATAATACTAACAAAAAATAAGTGAAAATCGTAAAAATCACATAAAAGAAAAAACAAATATCCCATAAAACATTTAAATGAATTAATACATAAGACCCTTATTTTTAGTTTAATTCATATACATTAAAACATATTAAAATATTTGTTCCCATATGTGTAGTTTAGAATGAAAATAAGTATGAAGAAGAAAAATAGCAAGAAGAAAACCACGATTTTGATTATCAAAATATAAAATAGAAAATCAGCAAGAATTTTTTTTAATGTCGATGTGATACCTATTATATTTCAATCCTATATAATTCTGAACATTCGAAAAAGCAAATGAACAAAAAAAAAAATCTCATAAACATTCAAATGAAGAATTGTTCAACCACAAATTTCACAAACAAAATGGAAACATATTTAGATTTCAACCAAAAATATAAAAATACCAAAGAGTCATACTTATATCATTAATTGAGAGAGAGAGAGAGAGAGAGAGAGATTAAATAGACCGGTTCAATTTTATTTAAAAGACCGGTACAGTACTTAAATGACCGGTTTAGTCACTAAAAAGTATGGGTTCATGCCACGTGTCACTATTCTATGCCATTCTAAGGAAAAACTCAGTTTATATATATATATATATGAGATATTGGAGTGACTTTTAACATTTCCCAAAGAAAAAAAACTGACGTTTGACTCTTTAAGGTTTAGTTTGTAACGGACATTTAGTGGGAGGCGAAGCGGTGTTGGAGTAAAAGATTTTACTTAAAGGAAGCGAGAGGTAGAAATTAGTGAGAATTTAATAACAACAAAATTAAATGTTTCTATTCATTTTCTATTCAATGGAAGAGATTTGATTAGGAATATTAAACGCACCGTTTATTTCACTTGAAATACATGGAGCAGTTTAATTTTACTTCTTCTTTTTTTCCAGTTTTACTTAAAGGAAGAGAAAGAGGTAGAAATTAGCGAGAATTTCTTTTAAAAAAAAAATTCAAATTTAATGCTTAATTAACTCTTTAGTGTTTTAAAAGCATTTATATTCATTTTGTGCACAATAATCAAATAAAATTTTGCCTTTTTTGACTTTCAAAAGCAGAATAACACTTACAAAAAATAAGTGAAAATCGTAAAAATCACATAAAAGAAAAACAAATATCCCATAAAACATTTAAATGAATTAATACATAAGACCCTTATTTTTAGTTTAATTCATATAAATTAAAACATGTTAAAATATTTGTTCCCATGGGTGTAGTTTAGAATGAAAATAAGTATGAAGAAGAAAAATAGCAAGAAAAAAACCACGATTTTGATTATCAAAATATAAAATAGAAAATTAGCAAGAATTTTTTTTGATTTCGATGTGATACCTATTATATTTCAATCATATATAATTCTGAACATTCGAAAAAGCAAATGAACAAAAAAAAAAAAACCTCATAAACATTCAAATGAAGAATTGTTCAACCACAAGTTTCACAAACAAAATGGAAACATATTTAGATTTCAACCAAAAATATAAAAATACCAAAGAGTCATACTTATATCATTAATTGAGAGAGAGAGGCTACTTGTATCATTAATAGAGAGAGAGAGAGAGAGAGAGAGAGAGAAATTAAATAGACCGGTTCAATTTTATTTAAAAGACTGGTTCAGTACTTAAATGACCGGTTTAGTCACTAAAAAGTATGGGTTCATGCCACGTGTCACTATTCTATGTCATTCTAAGGAAGAACTCGGCTTTTATATATATACTAGCTCGTAACCCGTGCTATGCGCGAGATTCTTCCTTATAATTTAGTTTTATAATAATAAAAAAAAAATGGAAGAAGAGAAACATAGAAAATATAGATAAAAAATGAAAACCGAAAAAACACTAATATAATATAATAGTGAAAAAAATTTCTTATAAACTGATTTATAGAAAATTTTCTGCAACTCACATTTAAAGAAGACATGTATCATTTAAACATGTGAGAAGCACATGTTTTTTTATTAATGCTATTAAAAAAGCATGTACGAAGTACATGTTATTTAAATAACATATGATTCTCACATGCCAAATGACACATGTCAATCTTATATGTGGATATAATAGTGTTATCTTTTTGTATTACACAAAGTAATAAAAAACTACTCAATAACCATAATACGCTAAAAAATATCATATCCCGTACAAAAAACAACCATAGGAAACTCTCTCTCACCATCATTTTCTTGAAATTAGTGTAAAATTTACAAAAGATAAAATAAGCAATTTGAATGAAAAATAATATATTAATAACATAAAAAATAAAGAAAAAAAAAGAAAAAAAGAAGAAGAGAGGAAATGAAATAAGAGAACTATAGAAAATATAGACAAAAAATGAAAAATGAAAAATACTAATAGAATAAATTAGAGTTTTCTTTTCCATATACTTTTCCGGTTCATATGAAATTTTGAAAATCAATATTGTCTATTAATTAAGCACGTTAACAATGTGCATTATACAGGGGAAAAAAAATCAGTGAACAATGTAAATTAAAAAATCGTCATATCTCGTACTCAAAACAACAATTGATGTAAACTCTCTCTCTCCATAGTTTCCTTGAATTCAATGTAAAATTTAGAAAAGGAAAAAGAAAAAGAAAACCAAAAAAAAAAAAAAAAAGCAATTTGAACAAAAAAATAATATAAATTAGGAAATAGGGACAAAAAAAAATGTAAAGAAAGAACAAAATCATAGAAAATAAAGTAAAAAAAAATGTAAAATGATAACCACTAATATAATAGAAAATAACTATTTTTTTATATACTTTTTCCAGTTTCAAAGAAATTTGTAGGTATAGGAAGAAACTACGGTCAGATAGATATTTTTTAATTCGACCATCATTCTTATATATAGCGTAAAAGAAACTACTTTTTCAACAAAAAAAAAAAAAAATATATATATATATATATAAATTATCAATGCAAAAATAAGGATAGAAAATCAAATCAGAAAAACAGAAGCACATAAAATAAATACAAACATATTATTTACAATTCTATTGAACACAGCCCCGACAAACTTGAAAGACAAACTAAAAAAAAAAGTTATAGCAGTATTACAAACAAAAAGGTTCCAACAATAGCAAAAATTTCGCTCTCTTTGCTTTGAGCACCGCTCTCCAGTAATGTAAACAACATTGCAGTTTTGCATAGCCACAAACCATTACTTCTCCATATATTTATTTGAGAAAGCGAGAGATATTGGAGTAACTTTTGACATTTCCCGAAGAAAACAAAAATTGACATTTGACTATTTGAGGTTTAGTTTGTAACGGACATTTAGTGGGAGGGGAAGCTTTGTTAGAGTAAAAGATTTTACTTAAAGGAAGAGAGAGAGGTAGAAATTAGTGAGAATTTAATGACAACAAAATTAAATGTTTCTATTCAATGGAAGAGATTTGATTAGGAATATTAAACCTCCGTTTATTTCACTTGAAATACATGGAGCAGTTCAATTTTTCTTTTTCTAGTTTTACTTAAAGGAAGAGAAAGAGGTAGAAATTAGTGAGGATTTAATGACAAAAATAATTTGACGTTTCTATTCATTTTTTATTCAATATAAGATAGTTAATTAGTCATATTAAATGCACAATTTATTTTACTTGAAATACACAGACCGGTTTAGTTTTACTTAAATTACCAGTTTTTTACTCAAATGGCCGGTTCAATATTTAAAAGTATGGATTCATGCCACGTGTCCTAATTCTAGGCCAACTCTAAGTTGGAACTCGGCTTTTATATATGATATGATATGATATGATATGATATGTTTCAATAAAAATAAAATCCATATAATTTTGAACAATAAAAAAAAAAATTTCAAATTTAATGCTTAATTAACTCTTTAGTGCTTTAAAAGCATTTATATTCCTTTTGTGCACAATAATCAAATAAAATTTTATATTTTTTGACATTCAAAAGTAGAATAACACTTACAAAAAATAAGTGAAAATGGTAAAAATCACATAAAAGAAAAACAAATATCACATAAAACTTTTAAATGAATTAATACATAAGACCCTTATTTTTAGTTTAATTCATATAAATTAAAACATGTTAAAATATTTGTTCACATAGGTGTAGTTTAGAATGAAAATAAGTATGAAGAAGAAAAATAGCAAGAAGAAAACCACGATTTTGATTATCAAAATATAAAATAGAAAATTAGTAAGAATTTTTTTTAATGTTGGTGTGATACCTATTATATTTCAATCCTATATAATTCTGAACATTCGAAAAAGCAAATGAACAAAAAAAAATTTCATAAACATTCAAATGAAGAATTGTTCAATCACAAATTTCACAAACAAAATGAAAACATATTTAGATTTCAACCAAAAATATAAAAATACCAAAGAGTCATATTTATATCATTAATTGAGAGAGAGATGCTACTTGTATCATTAATAGAGATACAAAGAGAGAGAGAGAGTGAAAGACCGGTTCAATTTTATTTAAAAGACTGGTTCAGTATTTAAATGACCGGTTTAGTCACTAAAAAGTATGGGTTCATGCCACATGTCACTATTCTATGCCATTCTAAGGAAAAACTCGGCTTTTATATATATATATATATATATATATGATATATGATATGATATGATAAGTAATTAAAAAGGCATTAACATAATTTAATTCTTCAACATTTCATTCTTGAAATAAGTCTTAAAAATTGATAGTATTAAATAAGATAATTAAATAATATTAAAGACATTCTGAAATAAAACCCATTTTATAACTTTAAACGTTCTATTATTGGAAATAATGGAGAAAATGAAGAAAAAAAAATAATATATTCAATTATGTTGTGGGTAGAAATTTTTTGGGCCTTGTGATGAGCATTGAGCAGCCAACATTTCAATCAGAATTTAAAAAGACAACAATTTTGCATCCCAAAAAGTGAGAAAACAAATTTTTAAATAAAAATATAATATTATAATTATAATAATTTTTTTTTTAATGAAAAAAGCCTCACTTAACCTTGTCGCCTTAGGCCTCAAAGAAAATCGAGCCGACCCGGCCTGGCTCCAGCCCCCCACCCCCCCCCCCCAATCCGCCAATTAGGCAAGTAGTCGACCTCTCATCTGTGAGGTGTGGACGCTGCCATCTCTCATAGAGGCCACTCACTACAAAAAACTCTACAATTGGCCGCGTGTCTACAGTACCTGTTACTGTAGACACGCGTCCAATTAGCCACGTGTATACAGTACACGTGGCTAGAAGGGGGCGCATCACAGTTGGCCGCGTGTAATTAATTACACGCGGCCAGTTGGCCGCGTGTAATTTATACACGCGGCCAGTTGGCCGCGTGTAATTTTTACACGCGGCCAGTTGGCCGCGTGTATTTTTACACGCCGCCAATTGGCCGCGTGTATTTTTACACGCCGCCAATTGGCCGCGTGTATTTTTTACACGCGGCCAGTTGGCCGCGTGTATTTTTTACACGCGGCCAGTTGGCCGCGTGTATTTTTACACGCGGCCAGTTGGCCACGTGTATTTAATACACGCGGCCAATTGTTTTTATCAAATATATATTAATAAAAATAAATTTTATTAAATTTTGTATATGGCCACGTGTATTAAAATACACGTGGCTAATTGTTTTTATTAAATATATTATATATATATATATATTAATATATGTATATATACGTATAATATAATTGGCCGCGTGGCCTAAAGCCACGCGGCCAGAATTGCTGAAGGCAGTGGCGCGCGGAATTGTCCCGCGCGCCACTGAACGTACAAGAATTTCAAACGAAAAAAAAAAAAAAAAAAAACGTTATATACACGTTCTCTCTCTCTCTCTATCGTTCTCTCTCTCTCCTCCATTTTTGGTTGCTCTCTCTCTCTCTCTCACGGTGTGTTCTCTCTCTCTGTATCTCTCTCTCTCTCTCTCTCTGTCTCTCGCTCTCCCTCTCTCTCTCTCTCGCTCTCCCTCTCTCTCTCTGTCTCTCGTTCTCTCTCTCTCCTCTGTATCGCTCGCTCTCTCTCTCTCTCTCTCTCTCTCTCTCTGTCTCTCGCTCTCCCTCTCTCTCTCTCTGTCTCTCGCTCTCTCTCTCTCCTCTGTATCGCTCTCTCTCTCTCTCTCTCTCTATCTCTCGCTCTCTCTCTCTCACGGTGTGTTCTCTCTCTCTCGCTCTCTCTCTCTCTCTCTCTGTCTCTCGCTCTCTGTCTCTCGGTCTCTCTCTCTCTGTATCTCTCTCTCGCTCTCTGTCTCTCGCTCTCTGTCTCTCGCTCTCTCTCTCTCTGTCTCTCTCTCTCTGTATCTCTCTCTCTCTGTATCTCTCTCTCTCTCTGCATCTTTCCTCTTTCTTTCTTTCTTTTTTTTTTTTTTTTTTTTTTTTTTCTTCCAGTTATTATATTTTTTTTCCTCTAAAAATAAAGAACTAAATTAAAAATACAATCAATTATATAAAAAATAATTAAATACAGATTTAAATTAAATAAAAAATTATTTTTTAATTTTTTTTTTAAAAAAAACATATTGCCACGTGTATAATAATACACGCGGCCAACAGTTTGCCGCGTGTATTTTAATACGCGCGGCCAACTGTTGGCCGCGTGTATTTTAATACGCGCGGCCAACTGTTGGCTGCGTGTATTTTAATACACGCGGCCAATTGGCCGCGCGTATTAAAATACACGCGGCTAATTGCGCAGTTAGTCTCAACCGGGTTGGCCGCGTGTATTTACGTGGCGACTTGCACGCGGCCAACAGTTCGCCACGTGTACAGTGACCGTACACGTGGCGACCTGCAAGTGGCGAAAAACAATTTTTTTTGTAGTGACTCACCCGTCACAATTAAATCCGTGACAAATGTAGGCTATGGCCATTATCGTAACTTTTTTTAGAACTTTGTAAAAAAGTTGTGTCTGAAAAATAGACGGAATCGATGTAAAACTATACAGAATCATCTAAAGCACCTTTTATTGGAATTGATAACAATCCAAAGCGTAACAAAGAATAGGATAAAACTGAAAGTGTGAGGAATGATTTGGAAATAATCTAAAGCACCTAATTAATCAATTTTTTTAATTTTTCCTTTATTTAATAGATTGAAAAATAAGAATAAATTCGAGCTTTTTTAGCATTTTTATCAACACATATCTTAAATTGTAAGAATTTTGGATGTTGGGCTTAAATTAATCACTCAAAATTTTATAACTGTGTTCTGTTTTCTTTCCAAATCAACCAAATTAAAAATTAATTAATCAAGTATTATGGTCAGTAAATTAAACCAAATTATGAGGTCCTCCATGTTTGACAAATTCGAATGACAATGGATACATGAAAGTGTGCATCGTATAAACAGTACTTTAGGGAGAGTAGGTGAAGAAGTACGTACCTTTCTCTCCAATATAACCGCGTTTCCTGTTGCCTTTCTTGGTGGAGCGACCAACACTGCAAATGGAGTCTATATTTTTGGAAGAGAAACCTTTTTCATTGTTGAAAATCAGCAACGTCGCTGGAGCTCCCGTGGCCGTGATGTCCTGAGAAGTTATGATGAACTCAAGCGACGGATCCACACCCTCCAAGTAAGTATTGTCTTCCGCATTCTGATAAACAAAATTCACCATTTCTAATGAGTGAGGAACCTCCAAGCATATACATTACATCGATCATCATTGATCAATAACCCGCAAGCAAGCAAAAATGCAAACATATATATAGAGTGTGAGTCGTGAGAGAAAGACCTGAATGAGTTCCATGAGGAAGTGGACATCCTTGGCATAAAGTTCAGCAGAGAGGTTCTTGACGGCCTGGTGAAGATCCTCCGTCAATGGGTTCTCTTCCCCTCCAATAGAAAACTTTTTTTTACGTATCTCCTCTATATGTTCTCTCGCCGTCTCCATATCCGTACGTTACAAAAACCCGCACACAGAAAACCAAAGCGCACACGCAAAAAACCAGATCTTAGCTTAGCGAGAGAGTGAAAGCAGAGTGACAGAGCATTGAATGAAACAGACAGACGCATATATATATATATAGAGAGAGAGACGCTGAGAAAGCTTAAGGAAGAGGGTATACACTAGTAATTCTCAACGAAGTCAAATAAAGGTCATGGGATCAAATCAATGTACAGAGAAAGAGAGAGATGAAGGAAAAGGTCTTAGGACTGTACAGAGAGTCGGAAAGGGGGCTTTCCATGAGCTTTGGATGCAGGAAGCTTAACGAAGAGGGTAAACTTCTCAACGAAGCTAACTATTTTTATATATTGGGATTGTACAGAGAGCTTGTGAGAGAAATGGAGAGAGATTCATGCCCGTTTAGTAATTCCCTCCCCTTCCCTTTGTGAGAATTTTTTTGTTGTGTGAAAATAGAAAGTGATTGATGTGATATAAAGTGGAAAGAATTTATATGAAAAAGTGAAAAAAAAAAAAAAAAAAAAAAAAAAAAAAATTGTATCGTAGTGAATTTTTTTATTTAAATAATAATAAAAAATTATTGATGTGATATAAAAAGTAAAAAAAAAAAGAATGTTTTGAATTTGATGTTTTTTGAGAAAGGTAAAAGTAAGGGGAGGAGGAAGGGGAGGGAGTTAGTAAACGGGATAGTGGGGAGTGTACGGAAAGTAGAAAGTGGGGCGTTGCATGAGCTTTTGATTCGAGCACCGGTTCTTTTTTTTAGTCTAAATCTAGTTAAGAAAAGTAATTTTCTTAATATTATTTTAATATAATTTTTTTTTCTCTAACATTTATTTGAAATATTATTTAAATAATTTTTATTTTCTTTATTTTTATCATTGCATTTAATTTAAATAATATTTAAATGGTATAGAAATATAATAAAGGAATGTCGCATTATATAAATAGTTTCTATTTTCTATCTCTCTTTTTTTCATAGCATTTAAATTAAATAATATTTAAATGAAAGAATAAGAGAAGCTATTATTGTAGAGCTTATTTGAATATGAAAGCAAAAATAATTTGATTCCTTACATTGAAAGAAAATCTAAAGGAAGCTACTGGCCTACTGCTAGTGTTCTAAAGACTAATTTTTACTATCACATCATTAAATTGTATGATAATGATATAGTAGTTTACGCAAAATGATCAATTTCAAAAAGTTGAAAAATGTTATGGAGCCCATCAAAACGATTAAATTGGAAATTCAAAAAGATATGGAGCCCTCTTCAATGTCTTCATGGTTATGGTAAAATAAAGATCAATTGTAAAATTAGCCCCCCAAGATTGATAATGTAAAGTTTTAGGAAAATTATGTTACAAGCTCCTCGTGCTTTTATCGCTTTTGATATGCATATCAATTTTCAATTTGATGAATTTTAGATTCATGCTTTGGGTATTTGTAAATCAAAAACTACATCGTCACAACTGTGGTCTCCAAGGCTGTGGAGATCTGGCCGGCCCTGGAGACCATGATCAGAAGTCATAAAGGTCCATGGAAGACCACAATCATCTTGGCAATTGGAGGCCAAGGAGCTTGTGGAGGACCACGGCCAATCATTGCCGTCGAGCTCCTCTGTAGTGTTTCTGTTTTTTTTTTTGTTTTTTTTGTAATTAGAAATTATATAAATATATTTTCGACACATTTCCAGAACCATAGATTTGTTTTATGTCAGAAAGAGTTGGGTTCTCCTCCACCCATTCAGGCACAATGTACCCAAGATTGTAATGTGGGCAAGGCTCTTCGTTGAACCGAATCTGATACCCATTGCTGAATATGTATGGCTGAGCAGTAACCAGAAAGACACTCTTGAACCCAATTCCTGCATATCAATTAGAGAATAAGTTAACTAGATCATCAAGAACATACATCAATATCCCTCAAATGTTTTGTTTTTTCCTTTAAAAAAAGCAGGCCTAAGCATATCTAAATTTTAACATATCCATAAATTGAAATGTGGAATTACCTAAATTCGAATTAATCTCGTCGTGAATCACAAGTTGAGGCAATAAATAAACTTTACAACTTCAAATATAAAAGCTTTCTTTCTTTTAACCATGCGAAGGTGTTCGGTGGTAGAGAAGGTACTTTTTTTTTGTCTGGGCAAGTAAAATTTCAATAATAAAAAAGAGAAAAATACAAAAACAGGAGTTGAGGCTGTAATGTCTGGAACATTATTTAATAATTAAAGTATAAATTTAAGTAAATAATTATTTAAACTTAATTAGGTATATTTAAAATACAAGAGAAAATTTTTAAAGTCCAAAAAAAATACAAAAAGAAAATGAAATAAAAATAAAATAAAATAAAAAAGGAAAAAGAAGATTCAGAAAAGAAAAGTTAAGAGAATAAAAAAAAAAAAAAAAAAAAATGTGGCCTAATGGCCATGCGGCCATTTTAGGAAAGAAGGGCCGCAAGGCCCTTCAGCAAAAAAAAGACTTCCACAATTCATGCTGTCCGAAAGAAAAGAAAAAAAGAAGCTGGGGAGTGTTTCTCCAAAAGTCCATTTGGTTTATCATAGAAAAATTGTGATCTATGAAAATTTAACAGTCCGATCTTCAATTTATCTTCGGAAACATGATCTTTGTACTCAGATTTACATTTTCACCTATCATTTTAAGGCAAAACACTAAACTCGTGTTCTTGAGATTTTGGGTTAAAATCTTGAAATGTGAGTTTAATCTAGTGTTTTCTTTAAGTATGGGTTACTTGGAACTTGCTTGAGACTACCCAAACTATGGGTTTTAGTTTGGTGAATTTTTGGTCAGTTTTCTCAAACCCTAACTTTTGTATTATATGTTTTAATTGAGATTTATTGAGCCTAACCCTAAGTAAACTTTATGGGTTAGTGTTATTAGTGTTTAAATATCAATATTATGTTATGGATTAGTAAAATAAATTATGGGTTTAAGTTTGAAAATTCTAATTTGATAGGTTAAATTAATTTAGGGTTTGTAAGTGTTTAAAACCTAGATCGTTAATTTGTAAATTAATTATGGTTATATTGATGATTAATCCCAAATTAGCTATGAGTTTTATAAAAATAAATATTTATGGGTTATGTTCTAATGTTAGGAAAAATAAATAATTATGGGTATTTAGTTTAAATAGTATTTGCAAGGTTAACCCTAAGATTTTCTTATGGGTTAATGTTATTTTAAATGTGTTAATGATTTAAGTTAATAAGTTAGTAATTATTGTAAAAAGATTAGTGAATATAATTTTAGGGTTAATGTTAGTATAAAAGTGTTAGTGAAAATAATTTATAGGTTTGTAAAATTAATTGTGGGTCAGTAATTAATTAAATAGTGATTTTAATATCTAACCCTTAGTAAATATTTTGGGTTAGTATTGTTTGAGTTTTAGTTAGTGTCTAGGATTTATGGGTAGACGTTTGAAATCCTTAAAAATATTATGGGTTTTCCAACGGTTTAGCCTTAAGTGATTCAAGTGCTAATTAGGGTGTCAATTATTTGAAAGTGCTAAATAGTGCAATGTGTTATTCCACAGTGATACATTACAATGTGATGTCTAGGAGACCTAGTGCTTAAATCCGCGCAGCCAATGTGAGTATTCTACTCACTGAGAAAAGATATTTTTTACGTATTTTATAGAAATACAAATAATATATGATTTTCTTACCGAACCGACGATATGTTAAAATATATGTTTTTGATGATTTAAGTAGTTTCGAGTATGTTGAAATTATGCCAATGATGTTATAGCAAATTGAAATGTGTGTGAAGTATGATTTGAATTATGTTTTAGATATTTGACTGTCTTCTGTGGTTGGGAATTAAATGTATGTATTTAATGTTTGTTGGGGTTGGAGATTTAAGTTATGCAAATTGTTTAAGAAATGACATGTTAAACTATTTATGTTTTATAAAAAAAGCACGTGTTAAAGACATGATTTACGAAATGAAATGTATATTGTTTAAAGTATGAAGCATAATATGAAAACCGGGGACCTAAGCCCGACACGCAAACAAAACACTGGGGACCTAAGCCCAAAACCTGGGACCTAAGCCCGACACGCAAACAAAACACTGAGGACCTAAGCCCTACACACAAACAAAACACTGGGGACCTAAGCCCGACACGCAAACAAAACTAGTATTGGGGGACCTAAGCCCCATAGGAATACAAACAGAAATTTACATGAGCATGTATAACATTGTTTTTATGAGTGATGTTTTTATATTATGAGTAGTTTTGCTAGACGTATTAGTATGCATAAAAGTTTTAATGGAAAAGAGCTTATGTATATTTTTATCGTCTGGTTGTATGTGTTAAAAAGCATTAAACTTGGAAGTACAAGGATATTCATGTACTCATGTATGGCTAATATATTGTAGATGAGTCTATATGTAGAAGTTTCCAAGGTGGGATGACTGAAACTTCTATATATGTTCTCAGTTACTTAGTATACTTTAAATGTTTTTCTGAATAGTCGATGTTTAGTTCATCACCTACAAGATTTCAAGAAAATAATTTATAAAAATAAGTAGCTATTATTGTAAATGTAAGACCAAAGAAAAGTCGGTTCTTTGCGAAAACTCAGTGAATAGTATACCTCTGAGGTTTTAGTGTATTTATTTATGCTAAGACGGTGAGCTCATAATTCCACTTGTGCAGATGCGGTAACCCCGCAACCGTGCAGACATTAATGCTTTGGTTGCAGACTCTGCAAATATAAATATTAACTCGTCTACCTAGCGTATGGGATGCTAAGATTGGAACACATCGCGACAGTCATAAATCACGGACTCATGGGTAGTCCGCATTTGGGTATTTTATTTATGACTCGAGTCCTACATGGCATATGTATTTATTGAGCATGTATTTAGTATGTAATTAGTGTAATATGTTTTATAAGCCTTAAATAAATAGACTTGTAAATGACTCTTGTTGTAATTATATATTAGGTATTAGATGTATTTCCGCTGCACATTGATTATTATATTCTGCTATTAGATATAACTTTGAATATCAAGTACATGTTATGAAATGTGTATGTTATATTGGTTGAGCGACACATAGTCGTGCCACTGTGAAGATCTATTTGTATATTTTTTTTGAAAAAAAAAAAAAAAAAGAAAGGTTGTCACAGAGACACCTTAATAAAGACCCAGTGCAAACAATATTACAATGCAAAATACAACTTAACAGTATCTGGGAATGGGCCAAATAAATAGTGACCAATAAATTCTTGGCACACAATCCAAGAAAGGGCGGCCATAAACAATGGTTTTAGAGATAGTCAAATGGATGGGCTGACTGAAGAGACGCCTACTACAATTGCAAGGGAGCTTGAAGGCCATAGCAAGGAGGATAGCTCAACTGGCGACTTCTTTCGGCTTACTCAACTTTATTTTGAAAGGTGATTCACTTATGGTTACTCAAGCCCTCCAATTGCCTACAATTACACAAGACTGTAGAATTGCATCCACTCTTTCAATTATTCATTCCATCATACCACATTTTAGTAGCTGGATAGCTCGTAAAATCAACCGAAGTGCAAACTTATGTGCCCATCATGTGGCAAATTGGGCCGCAACCAGATTGTTCTCTGGCTACATTATCGTCATCCCCACTTTATCTAGTTCTCCTCTGTATTGGAACAGACTCCCCATCCTCCTTTTATGTTCCCTAGCTTTGTAATCTTTGCTCTTTGTAGTTAAAGGGCATCGATAGAAAGAGCGAAGGCCGATGACGCTGATAGGGATGCACATGAGCAGAGGAGAGGGGGCAAGCACAATAGATCTGCCTCCCAAGATGTAGACAAAATGGGTGAAAAAAAATACAGACTTTAACTATAACTCATTATTGAAAATTGGCTTGCAGGGTCGGCTCAATAAATTTTGAAGCCTATGACAACAAGTTTAAGTAAAACCCTTTTCTTATATTTAAATATTAATTAAATTAAATTTATTTTAATATTTATATTATATTTTTTTTTTATTTAATATGTCAATTAGAGCACTTTCTTCTATTTGAAAAATGTATTTTAAAACTAAAACTTATTAGATATAGAATGACTTATCACTTGATTCAAAGACATGAAATGAAAATATTTAAAGAAAAATAAAGAGAAAAATGAAAATAAGTTATATAAAGATTGATTTGTAATACAACATAATGCGGAAAAAAATTGTTGGATATTGAAGACTTATTCAGGGTGTTCTAGCTTGCGAACGGTCAAATCCCAGCCTGCCAGTCGGAATCAAGTCATTCTGGCCGAGGAAAGGCCAGATCTCGTCCGTTCTAGCCAGGGAACGGCCAAATCTCAGCCAATCGGCCGAAATCTGGCCGATTTGCCCTGGGAAAGGCCAGATGGCCGGGATCTAGCTGTTTTTGGAATTTTTATGGTGACAGGCATTTTCGTCTCTATATTCATGAGTTTTTTTGAAATCTTTTAACATTTATCTCGCATTTATTTCATGTTGACGGCTGGCACAATATGCGCTGTTAGATCCAAAGAAGGGCTGAGATTTCACAATTTGAGATCTCAAATTTTTATCAAAGGAAATTTGAGAGGATCCTGATCCCAGTGATGGAGGGAAGGGGGCTGGCAGGGGCCATGGCCCCCCCTAACTCCTAAGTAGAAAAAAAGTAAAATGAAGGTAAAAAAAATAAAATTATAAGGTTTTTTTGCCTATTGACCCCTAGCAATAAATTTTTTTGCCTCCTTGGCCCCTTCCATTTTATCATCTCTTCAACTGGTTTCATCTGATTTGAAACGATAGCTTCATTTTCAAAACTTTTTCCTTTAATATTTCACGGGTAGCAATGGACATGTCTGATAAGGGTAACAATGGAATGAGTTTTACAAAGTTGCATATGTTTTGTTCAAAGTAAATGAAAGAGATTTAGTAAAGTAGTGCATTGGAAGAAGACAAGTGTGGACTCTAGGAGTTACATACCTGGCAAAGCTCAATTTTCTAAGGATGTGTAGTAAATATAACGTAAAATGAGAATTTATTTCAATATAGCTAGATAACATTAGAAAAATCTAGAAGATATGCGTTTCATTTGTTTTGTGTTGTGTTTAGCAGAATGTGTTTTGTGTAAAAAATAGTGTGTTTTGTATAACAGTTAGTGGGCTATTGTGTTAGTTAAGTGGCTAACAAAAAAAGCAAAAAAATATTAGCTTCAAGAGTCATGTCATCCAGGTAAAGCCTTGCAAGAACGCCGAGAAGCACACAATTCATCCAACTGAAATTTCTCAATTTCAGTACAGAAACTAAAACCTTTTTTTTTCTTTCCATATTCTGAATCTTTGGACAACAATTTTCTTTACTTTTTTTTTTTTTTTTTTGTTTCAAAAAATCTTTTCAATTTTGCTAATTAATTTTTAATTTAAAGGGAATAATAAAAATATAAAAACTGAGTTATGTTTAATTTACTTAAAATTTGACTTTATATATATATACTTTAACCCCTACTTTAAAAAAAAAATAATAATAATAATAAAATAAAATATTTGGCCCCTCCCAATAAAATGTCTGACTCCGTCCATGATTACAAACTCTATGAAAATATGTTAATTCAATATATTACGTTAAAAGAATTTTCTCTTAGAACACTATTAGTAGATGCCCTATAAATGATTATATTCCCTAAAATAGTACAAATTTAAAAAAATTACAAAAAAAAAGCTGCAACAATTGCCTTATTTTAGGGCTTCATCTTTGGGTACTTACAGTGCTACCCGATACATTATTTTAATAATAATAATTAAAAAAAAAAAAACATATCTCACTAACTCTCTCTCCTTCACGCGTCCTTTGAATCACTTCACCCATCCTCATTTCTTTCCGTCCCAACTAGAACCAGAAGCTAAACTAGCTGAACCAGAGTTAGTGCCGGAGCCGAAATCGGAACCGCCAGAGGCTACCGATGCAGATCCGAAACCTAAAGAACCGAAACAGAGCTCTATCTGATCCAATGAAGCCGCTGGTTGCAAGACGATCGATTTGATCATTAGGTCTTGCAAAATTTCCCCCTCTCTTCTGCACGCTATACCCGAACTTTTTGTTGCTGTGCTATTTCCAAAGGCCGTCAATGGCTTTGAGGTCTGCTTTCGAGATGAACTGGACCTCAGAGAAGAAGACATAGCCTCGATTTTGAGTGGGCTTGCTAGCGAGGACGATGAGGAGGCGGCGGGTTTCCTCCCCTCTGCACGCCATGAACAGAAGTTGCATCGTGGTTGAAATAGGTGTTGGGTTTGATGGATTGGTGAGAAAGAAGGGTGAGATTGAGAAAGTGACGTGTGAAAGAGAGGTTGAGATTGGTTCTTTTAAAATAATAAAAAATAAAAGGTAAAAAAATATTATTTTAATATATAGCGAAAGATAAAAGGAAGCTGTTGTGAGGTATTTTTATATAAGAAAAAAAAAATGGTTTGATTCCTAAATTAGAGAAAATGGTTGAGTGTCTACTGCTAGTGTTCTGAACTAGTTTGAATGAAAACTTCTTTTTCCAATGAAAGTGGAGCGTCGCCATTTCTTTTTCCAATGAATGTGGAATTCTAGTGGAAGACCGAAGACCACTCGGCCTTTTATTTTCTTCAATAAATTTTATTTTCTTCGTTGAATGTGAGAGAAATTCTTTAAAAAATCTCTTAAATCAGTTATGTTGTTTTCTAAATTAAGGGAACTAAAAATTGCAGCCTAAATTTAATGAAGCAAAAGTAATTCTTTTAATATAAAAAATATCTAATATTTCTTTGAAACATTATTTAAATGATTTTTATTTCCACTATTTTTCTCATTGCATTTAATTTAAATAATATCTAAATGGCATAGGAAAAGAATAAGAGAAGCTTACATTATTTAAATGGTTTTTATTTTCTCTTTTTTCTCATTTACTTTGAATAATATCAAAAACGTTATAAGAAAATAATAAGATAAGCTATTGTAGAGTTTATTTGAATATAGAAGCAAAAAGTTGTTTGGTTCCTTACATTTAAAGAAAATCTAAGGGAAGCTGCTAACCAGCTTGCTACTAGTGCTCTAAAGGCTAATTTTAACTGTTACATCATCAAATTGTATGACAATCGTATAATGATTCTTAAGGATATATGTAAATGATTAATTTCAAAAAGTTGAAAAATGTTATGAAACTCATCAAAACGATTAAATTGGAAATTCAAAAAGATCTCGAACCTCTTCAATATATGTCTTCATGGTTATGGTAAAATAAAGATCAATTGTAAAATTAGCCCCTTCAGATTGATAATGTGAAGTTTTAGGAAAATTATGTTACAACCTCGTCGTGCTTTTATCGCTTTTGATATGCATATCAATTTTCAATTTGATGAATTTTAGATTCATGCTTTGGGTATTTGTAAATCAAAAACTCCATCGTCACAACTGTGGTCTCCAAAGCTGTGGAGAGCTGGCCGGACATGGAGACCACGATCAGAAGTCATAAAGGTCCCATGAAAGACCACAATCATCTTGGCAATGGAGGCCAATTAAGGAGCTTGTGGAAGGACCACTGCCAATCATTGTGGTGGAGCTCCTCTATGGTGTATTTGTTTTTTGTTTTTTGTTTTTTTTTTTATTATTAGAAATAATATAAATATATTTTCTACACATTTCATTTTCAAATCTACCATTAAATTTAAAGATCCTAACGTGGGTCTCACAAATTTAATAGTGGATTTGATACTTAGTTGTATAAAAATGTGTGAAAAATGTATGTGTGCCATTTCTTTTTCCTTCTTTTTTTTTCATTGACCAATAGAAGGCAACAATCCAGAGTGCTCCTGATGGCCAGCCAAAGAATTATCCAATACCTGAAAGCCATTTTACTAAACCAGGCTCCATTTTGCTTCATGATAAATAAATCAGGCTTCAATTATGTAGTCAAACTTTAAACTTTTCTTTAGGCCTAAGTGCCTAACCTCTTGTTATATAAATAATTTACTTCAATTTCAATGCTTCATTTGAGCTTTTGTAATCAGGTTTGAATCAAAATTGGGTTAGTTTAGAATTTTCCTAACCACGGCCCACATCTGTCTGACAGTAAGGCAACTCACTATGGAATGTGTAACCTTAGCATGTTAAGCGGATCGGAATCCGAGAATCCCCCCTCCACTTGGAATCGAGCATGGGACCGTGAGGGTCTCTTGGTAGTTGGCGGGGCTCTCCGGCCCGAATGGGAGCCCCTCTCGTGGTCTCCGACAATTTTTCTTGCCCCTTCACTTTGGACGATGATTTCTTTTTTTCCTCGGGATAAATGAATGAATTTTATAATAACCATACTGCAGAAATTACTTTAATTTTTACTACTAATGCATTTGCAATCTCACATTAACCAGTTCGTTCCTCTACACTTTCTTCTTCTTAGCTTATGCTCAATATCAACAAACATCAAATATAGGATTCTGATTGACAAATATAGTAAAACAGACTCTTCAATCATAAGAATCAAGCAGATAAAAAAAAAAATTCGGCGTCTCATAAAGATGCAGAACCGCCACTACTTTTTTTTATTATTATTATTTATTAGAGGTATCCCCGGCCCCTATAGTTGCAATGTACTTCATTTGCTGAACAACTGGCCCACCAAGGTGGTAGTCAAACTTTTCGAGCGCAATGACTGCGTGCCAGGAACCAAGGACTAATCCCCTAGCAACTACATATTCATAGACTATCAGAATCAGCAAACTAGCAACTAATCTATTATAAATTATATACCCACATTATCATTTAGTTCATAATTACAAGAGAAGCACTCCAAACATAGAAAGAGAAATAAAGAAAAGTTCAGAAAAAACAAAACAAAACAAAAATAAAAAGGTTTACACCATATGACAAACCATTAGAATCAGAGTGCAGTAACTGATTCATTCCTCATATAACTACCAGAAACACACAGCAAATAGATGAAAGAAGCATCAACGATTCATGGCATATACCTAGTCAGAAGGGAAGGTGGAAGCTAGGAACTCCTCGTCCTCCATGAAAATCTGCAAATTTTTCGACTTCATTAAAAACTCGACAGCTTCCTCGTTAAATTCCAGCGTGAAGCCCAACTTGATCAGCTCAGAGAGAGCTTCAATATGGTCGATGTTCTCCCATAACAGACCCTCGGATATTGCTTCAGAAAAATATGTAGCATATTCAATGATATTCTTGTATCCACCAGACCTGTCCAACTTCTGTGCGACGAACTTTGAAGACTCTCTATCCCAAAGTATCACTCGACTTGCTTTTGCTTTTACAACTTCCCCAGAAGAAAGAGATAAATTATAGTTTACAGTGATGGGTTCAACTGACTCAAGGAAAGTAATATTTAGAAGCCCTTTGATAGCCTCATGCCTCCTTTCCACTTCCATTTTCATTGTAGGGCCTGCTAGAAAACCAAGGATGAGCCTTACCAGTCCTTTCTTAACCAAAATCTCCTTTGGGTTAACCTGATTAAGATGAGCAATATCCGGTGAGGATGATTCTTCCTTCTGCACAGATTCAGATATCGTGCGAATCCCGATTTTCCTGTAAATTTCAAACAACTTTGTCCGAGGTAAAGACGGCAAGCTTTGCCGAGGATACCAGACAAATATAGGTTGAGGTGAAAACCGCTCAAAAAGATCCTTCAGTTGGAGATCGTCAGCAATGAACACATCATGCTTGTTGGACAGCACAATTCCATCTGAGCCTGAACCAACAGGTAATTTCACCAAGCTATCAGCAAGAGTTCTCTCAGTCTTTGCGCTCCAGTGCTTCGAAACATACACCCAAAACTTACAACAGTCAGCATGTTGCAATGGGTGTCCTGAACTTTCCCAAACCTTCCATAACTTGCAGTAATCATCAACTGAAGGATTGTATCTAACATCGAAAGCATTGGAGAAAAAGCTAAGTAACTTTTGCTCATAGTGTTTCTCCAAAACCTGCAGCTGCAAATTGAAGAGACCATCCTTGTCATGCAAAACACATTCTCCGGGGCTCACCCACTCTCCACTCTGACTCTGACTTTCACTTGGAATCCAAATCCTTTTGGCAGCTTCATTGTCTGGCTCCCACTTAAACTCACTCAAGTAGTTATATATTCGAACTATAGTAGGAAATTCAAGATGGAAATCAAGGTGGCTGGCAATCAATGGGCATCCTTTTTCCACATCAACAATAACCCCTATTGCATTGAGTTCTTCTTTGTAAGACGTAATACCAGAACCATAAAAACCTTCATGTACAAAAGGTCCATCAGTCCGCTTCAAATAAGAAGCCCAACTGGAATCGAACAATAAGCACTCGTCTGGAGCCCTATGACTAACATGGGTCTTCAACCATTTTTTAGAAACTCTTTTCCAGAAATTGTCTGGAAAGGAATAATTCCTATCTTGCAACAAAAAGCGGATGCATTCTAGCAATGTAAGCACATTTCCACGAGTTATGCGGGAGGGATCTCGGGGAAAATAAAGACCAGCAGCTATGAACTTCACACCATCTTTGATATCAACAACAACCCCCATCTTCTTCAGCTCTTTCTTGTATTCATGAATTTCCTTGCCATAATAATTATCACTATCATCTATGAAAGGGAGGAGAGTAATTGGAGAAATTAATTGCCAATCTGACCCAAACAGAATGCAATTGCTTGGAGATCTGTTATCACCGAGCCGAGTCCGCAACCAATTCTCCTCACGGATGTATTTCTTAAGATCTGAAGGAAACTTACATGGAGTGTCCTGTAGCTGTCTGTAACATGCCAGGAAAGACACAACATTTTCTTTTGTCATGGAAGACACGTGCTGCTTGAAACTTTGAGCAAATACTTTGACCGCATCCTCAAAATCCACCTTCACCCCTGTTTGCTTCAACTCATTTCTGTAATAGAAGGTGCTGCTTCCATAGAAATCATCATCAAACAATGGGAAACCTCCGAAAACATTTAGTATGCAACCCCATTGAGGGTCAAACACGAAACATTCTCCTGGAGACTTGTAACCCATATTTGTCTTGAAGCATCTCACACCTCTCAACGCCTCAACAATTTTGTCGGGTGATCCTGAATTACGCATACATTTCAGTAGCAAAAGAACGGCATCAGATTTCAGAGAAGTCAAGCGTGAAGATGATTTTAAGTTGTCTACAACAAGCTTGTAACTTCCACAGAATCCAATTAACACACCAAGCGATTTGAGCTCCTCTTCAAAAGCAAGGATTTCCTCCCCATAGTACTCTATATCAATGAAGGGGATGTCACTGATTTGAGATGCAGTTTCCCATTCGTGATCAAACAAAACAGATTCAACTGGAGACCTGTCACCACAGGATGTCCTTAGCCATTTTTTGTTATTAATACTGTCAATGAATTTGTCCGGATGAAGAAACTTTTTTGTTAAGAATCTGATGAAATTTAGTACAGAAATCACGTTGTCTCTATTTAAAGTTGAGTAAGCTGCAAGAGACATAAGATGATTCCCAATAAATTCACATGCTTCTCCATACTCAAACATGACTCCAATTGTTTTTAGCTCGTCCTTATACTCGTTTATTCTGTTACCATAAAAACTTCGATCAACCAATGGAATATCAACAAGCACCGATCCATTCTGCAAAATGTTTCCCAATGCAGAGGTAAGCATGAATGACTGCGATGGTGACCTGTAACCAGAACAGCCATTGGAAGTAATTTTCAGCCATCTACCTTCCTTTATGCTTGTTAAGAACTTCCCTGGAATGCAGCTACCTCTACGTTTCAGGTTTTGAATCCAATCCAACAGCAAGATTGCATTTTGATTGGTGAGTGGTGCATGAACAGCAGGAAAATCAGCATTGGGAGGAGATATATAAGGGATATCAGAAGCTGCAACATGAGTTTTAAGGAACTTTAAGAGCTGTTCTCCAGAAGTAATTTCACCTGCAAAACGAACTGGCTGTAAGTAGTTTTCTGCTAGCTCAATGTAGCCTTCCCCTCTCCATGGATTTGAACCAACCAATTCCACCCATTTGCTTACGTTAGCAGGAACAAGAACCCCTTCCCTTTGTGTGCTTATATTCCCATAGTTATCTACGAGTGGCATAATGCCACACAAATTATCCACTTCCCCTTTTGTAAGATGATTCTTTGAGAGAGAGTGATATAAGAAGTGAACAAAGGCAACAGCAAGCTTCCGGTCATTATGGAGAGAACTATTAAGGTGAACTGCATAGTCATATACAGTCACAAAACAAATCTGCACATGATCTCGAAGCCATTCCCTCAAGGTCACTCTCTTAGAGTTGGAGAATATAGCTTCTTGTGTGCTTTTTGGCAGAAAAAAACGATTTCCCACACATCTGAATTCCTTGCTACAATCAACCAGCCACGACACCTGATCATACTGACATGATAAGGACACCAACCTCTCTCGGTTCCAGTGTGTGCATTCATTTATACTGCACAAAGACTCATCACCATCAAGACCCACATACTTTATAAGTGCTATGTTCTTCATGTTGGTACAGTCAAATTTGGACATCCAATTATCAGCAACAAATAGTAAGATCTCTAAATGCAAGTCCTCTGAAACTCCTGCAACAAGATTAGAACTCTGGATGCACTTTGCGTACCATTCATTGTTGACTGGTTCCACTCCCAAGAAATTCAATATGTGATCATACTCCTCCTTATCAAATGAAGAACTCAAAATATACTTTCCATGGGATGAGAGATTAAACAAGCTCACCTCTTGCTTCCATGCCTTCTCCAATATGCTCCAGAAAGCAGGCATAAGCCTACCAACTTCGCGAGGTTTATGAAAAAATTTCTGCTTTGTGTACGACTCACTTGGAACAATATTTTCTTCGATGAGCTTTGCTTTGATCGACTCCCTCACGATATTCAACTCTTGATAAGAAGAGGTGTTGACAGGAATGAACTTGAACATGGGAGCCAAACTAGATACTGGAGCATTTTCTGAATTTTTGATTAGCGAGACCAAAGCGTCGATAAAAGCAGAGGGCACACATGCAAGAATCCCTTTGTTCCACTTGTTGTCCAAGAGGATTGTTTCCCTTGATGCTGCAAGAAGAAAATCTGCCTGGATTATGAAGGGAAAGTTAGTGACCATCTCTGTGGGAAGAAATGCATAGACCCCAGGTGAGCTCATCCCTCTGTTGAGACGCTCTTCAATGGGAAAAGCCAACGTGATCACCAACTGTTCTACATCCATTCTTCTTTCCACTTTGTTTTCTTGCCTGACAGGAAACTTCTGCTTCCACATATAGTAGCTGCATCCTCTTTCGGACCCCGTAGCCTTTTCCTCCGCCAAGAGATGGAGTGTGTAAGACTCAGCATCGATGTTCTTCCTTGTTACAAAATTAGTCTCACTTGTAATGGCTATTGCGCTTACGGTATTGAGCCTAGGATCCTTATTATGTTCCCTGACAGAAAGTTGTTTTATCTTCGAAAGGAACAACAGAACTTCAGGATGAATGCTTGAGAGCTGCTGCGTCACAGGTTGGACTTTATCAGGCTTCAGAGGTAAGACTATTGTTGTCGTTGGAAGAGTGGTAGCACCATATATTTGTCTGATGTCAGAAAGAGTTGGATTCTCCTCCACCCATTCAGGAACTACGTACCCAAGATTGCAATGTGGGCAAGGCTCTTCGTTGAACCGTATCTTATATCCATTGCTGAATATGTACGGCTGAGAAGTAACTAGAAAGACACTCTTGAACCCAATTCCTGCATATTAACCAGAAAATAAGTTAACCATAGCAGCAGCCAGCAGGAACATATATATATATATATATATATATATATATATGCTCTTCATTCCTTCGGTTGATTTAATTAGTTCGCTAAAAATATAACGAATTTTCTGGCCCGACTTCATTTTTTGAATTTCTCAAAACAAATAAAATAAAATAGGAAGAATTGCTTAAAATGCATTTGCACCCATTCTTTAATACATCACCCAACTCAGTACTAACGCGCACGCGCTAGTGCCCTAATTATATATTATTTATCACTTATTTTACCAAGTAATAAAATGTTCTTTTAGCTATTAACTTTTATTTAAGGGAAAACTTTCCAAAAAAAAGCACCTGTGTTGTTCCGATTTTGTCTTTTAGACCCCAATTTTCAATTTGGTCAATTTAGATTTGAGTTTACGAATCCATTTTTCCTCAAATGAATAACAATAAATAACGTGAAAATAGTATTATCTCTTTCCCATTAAAAAAATAAAAAAAAAAAAAAAACAGATTGGGTGACCGCCCCAAACAGAGGGGATGGCCACAAGCCACCCCGTCCCGTCCCTCCAATTGAGGGGTGGGGTAGCTCGCGGTCCCACATATAATAGTATTTTCCTTGGCAAATTGAATTTAAAATCTTCGTAAACTCTATCTTAAATTAGCCAAATTGAAAATTGTACCTCCGAGCCTAATTAACATTATAAATATTCAGTTTTGCAAATGGTATATTTTCAATAATATAATCAAAGTAGCTATTAAAAAAGTGCATCTCTCTATTTTAGCTATTACTTATAATAGTCAAATTTAATCATTATAAACCATTTACCTATCCTTTCTAAGATGCTCTTAACTGGATTAGGCTTAGGTGCTGTAAAAAATTTACAGCACCTATGCTGTAGTTAATTTAAGGGTTTGGATTTGATTTCATGGGTGCTGTAAAAAAATTTACAGCACCTAAGCCATGATCCTCTCAAACATATTCTTATTCTACTATTTACTTGCATTAAATATTATTTGATGTGGAAAAAATTATGAAGAAATAGGGTGAGAGAAAGAGAAAGAAGGAAGATAGAAAACAAAAATAAAAATAAAAATATTTGTAATTTAAATAGTGAGTCTATTTTCTATTTAGAGTAAAAGGAAAAAAATATTTTGTCTATTATGTGGTGACGAAAAATTATTCATAAATTTGACATTACCTATCCTTTCAAGAGACGCTCTTAACTAATACTTTCTTTAACAAACAACGGACACATCTAAAACAGTAGTAGTAAAACTGCAACAATTTTGATATTCGGCTTAAACTCCGAACCCAAAACTTAAATCAAATCTGATCGGCACATTTGGTGGCGCTAGTTCTGATAACAACATATACAGTACTGCAAACAGTATTCTAGGGAGAGTAGGTGAAGAAGTACCTTTTTCTCCAATATAACCGCGTTTCCTGTTGCCTTTCTTGTTGGAGCGACCAACACTGCAAATGGAGTCTATGTTCTTAGGGGAGAAACCTTTCTCATTGTTGAAAATCAGCAATGTCACTGGAGCTCCTGTGGCCGTGATGTCCTCGGAAGTTATGACGAACTCAAGCGATGGTGGATGATCCTCCAGGTAATCGTTATCTTCCGCATTCTGACAAACAAAAGTCACCATCTCTCTAATCATCGATATATTAACCGCAAAATTGAGAAATTAAACAAAAATGAAGTAATTTAATTGATTGAAGAACAAACACATAATTAATGTTATTCGGTTCATCAACATATATATTGCAGTTGTTTGAATGAAAATGCTTACCGATTCATCAAAAAAAAAAGAAAAAGAAAAAACATATATATACATCATCGAGAACCCATAACAAACAAACACGCTCGCTAGCTCACAAGTCACAAGTGGATGCTAAATGAGGGAACCTGAATGAGCTCCATGAGAAAGTGGACATCCTTGGCATAAAGTTCAGCAGAGAGGTTCCTGACGGCCTGGTGAAGATCCTCCGTCAATGGGTTCGGTTCCCCTCCGATTGAAAACTTTTTTCTACGTATCTCTTCTATGTGTTCTCTCGCCTTCTCCATATCCGTACCTTCCCACAACAAACAAGTCAACAACACACACAATGCCACAAAACCCAGATCTTATTAGCTTAGCGAGAGAATGCAAGCAGAGTACTGATCAGAGAGTGAAACCAGACAATCTTCTATATGCTTAACAAATTGACCATGGAGGGTATACTTCTCAAGGAAGTTAAAGAAAAGAAAAAGGTGAAAGAGAATAATTTTTTTTGACGCAGCGAGGAAAAGGAGTTGTACGGAAAGCAGGGCTTTCGACACCCGCATCGTCTTTTCATTTTCCAAAGGAGAGTGGACGACCGAAGACCAAATTGGCTGCGTTTGTTGTGCATGGGTCTAAAGGATTTTGCTTGGTTGGAGAGGAGAGTGCCCATTTCGGGGTTTGCCACGATACCAGGTGCGTAAGGGGATTTATGTAACCCCGATGCCACTGGATAAAAACCCTACTTTATTGAAGTGGAAGATAAAATAAAATAGATTCCTCTACTAGGATTTTAGCCTGACCAGGCCTACTGAGCTATCGATATTCCTCTCTCTTTCTTTCTTTCTTTCTTTTTCTTTTTTTTTTTTCTTTTTTTTAGCAAGAGTATTGTTTAGTATAACACTGAATTTTTTTTTTTATATGACGTGAAATCATATTTTTTAAGTTTTTTTATATGACGTGAAATCCATTATTGTTAGGTAAGTTTTGGACTCATGTAAAGCTTTCCTTCACCACAAGATTGAATCTTATTTTTTAAAATTCCATAGATTTTAAAAAAAATAATTAAATAAGAAATATTTTGTCATTATTTTGTATGACCAAAATGGATACACTTTTCCTTTAAAAAAAAAAAATCAAACTCTTTTATTGAAATTACCAAATAATTTTTTTCATTTTTCTCTAGCAAAAAATTCAAACTTTTTATATTACATCAATCAATTTTTATTTTTCTCTTAAAAAAATAGTCAAACTTATTTTTTCCAGTTATCATACAATTTTCTTTACTTTTATCTCTCAAAAAATTGGAAAAAAATTCACATTTTTCTCATTCCTTGTATAAATGTTATCACATGGTTATGTTTGGCAACACACTCTTTCCCTTTCTTTTTTTTTATTCCAGAAGAGTCAACTTCCTTTTTATCGAACAAATTTTTTCATTTTTTTCTCACATAAGTTTCAATCTCATTTTACCTGTATATAACTTCTTATTGCGGTTCAAATTTTTATAAAATAATAATAATAATAAATAAATAAAAACAAGAACTCTTTTCCAAAAAGTATGATTTGCACCGACATTGCTTCGATCTACATTTAATTGCGAAGCTTCACTTGTGGTTTCCAACGGGTCTAATCAAATTATTTTACATCACAACGATCAATTTCATCCGCATCAAATCAAAACATTTCGTATTATTTTTTATTTCTAACTCTATTCACTCAATTTTGATCTGTTTTAGTTTTACTCCTTTCAATCGATATTTATATTTCGGATTGGAACAATTTGTTCATACTACTTTTAACTTCTTCTTCTTCTTTTTTCTTTTAAAGGAATTTAGAGGTTAATTTCTTCAAAATAAAGCCTTATTTTAATTTTCTACACAATCTCTTAACAATCACCTGATTAGAAGGAAAAAAAAAAAAAAAATTAATAAAAAAGGACAATATGACAATACGTGTCTATTGTATTATTTTATAAATGAAAAGTTAATTACTCCTTATACATAGGATTACATTCATTTTTTATAAATGATTCTTTTCTTTTTCTATTGATTCTCCCTATTTTTTTTTTTTGCAAATTCACCATAAAATTTGTGTGACTCACGAGAATTCACATATACATCCCACAAATCTAACAGCGAATTTGCAAGAGAAGGACTAAAAGATAAGAAATTTGTCCCTCCTCCCTCCATAAAGATAAGAAATTTGGAAATAAGGGACAAAACGTCAAACCACAATAAGCGATCCCTACTAATCATCCGCATCAGAAATTTGTCGCATGCCATTTATTATATAAGTGCAATAAATTTAACTTAATTTAATCATTTTATAGACCTTTCTTCAATAAAATTTTATCTAATAATTAATGTTATTTTCCAATCAAATTAAATGGAAAAAGATCATTTTTATTTCATGATCAATATTCTGTTTTATTTCAAAGGCATCACATCACAGGATCAACTCTATATAAAATGACACGTTTTCATCTCACTTGAAATAGATTTTGATATAAAAGAAAAAAATTTCTACCAATTGCACATTACTCTAAGAAAATATTTTTCCTGAGACTCCAGAGGATTGATTGATAGGTACTCCCGACACTGGGAGATGTCCGGCCTCAACTAAATTACTGCCTTCGACGGTTATGAACATGAATGTTTGTGTTCTTTTCAGGAACTGGAGGCGGGTCAGGATCATCTCGATTTAGCTCAAAGACTGTCCGTCGTTCTACAATGACGGCTCTGGAAAATTCTTTCCCATCTCTTGCATAAACCAACTTCTTCGTCTTCTCACCTGATCAGTGTTCCACCAAAGCAATTAATTACCACAACATGCATGCATTTTAAGCAAAAGGTATATAGTTAAAAGAGGAGAAGACCCTCTCTCTCTCTCTCTCACACGCATACACTGACACACCCGCAAACAGATACAGATGCACCCCACCCCTGGGTTCCAGTTCGATCGATCTGTACACAAAATGAAGTTTAAACGATAAGGAAAAAAGCACAAGGTGTTTAGTCGATCTTACCGGCGACAACAGACGCGTTCCATGCAAGAAGTAGGAGAATAAATACCAGAAAGCAAAGGAGGAGGTGTCGCTTGATCTCAGGCCTCATGTTAATCTGCTATTATTATATTATCTGTGAACAAATGCAATATTATATACTATAGTTTCTTCGTCTCTGTGCCCTCTCCCGGCCAGTCTTTCACGTTACCCGGTCAAATTTGGAGAGCTTGATTGTCCTGCGTACGCTGACTTCTTGACACACATAATTTCCAGATATTGCTTAGCGCGTGATGTACGGTGACTTCTTGACACACATAATTTCCAGATAGTGATTAGCGCGTGATGTGAACATCTGATACAAAATACAGTAATAAGCGCCGGATGTTGATAAGCCGGATCTTGTGCATTAAAGTTTTTTAATTTACATATGTTAATCTCTTAATTTTGTTATAATTTAATATTTTGTGTTGTTTTTATATTTTACAGATTTTGGGAGAAAATCACTTAAAATCTATAAAGTTCCAAACTTAAAACAAAGTTTGCAATAAGTTAAAGTCGGTAGACTCATTATTAGAAATATTTGAATCCAATTCAATTTTGGACTTATTTGCTGCAGAAAAAATGAATTGATAAAATCTGTAATTTTTTGAAATGTTGGAAAAATTATTATTCCCAAAGCACAAGTAAGCCCATAACCAAATTATGGGCCTAGTCGGTTTGACCGACCTGAAGAGGCTCGATCGGTCACAGAGTTGAAGAAAGGTATCCCCGGATTAAAAAATTAGCCTTTGCATTCGTTATCTCGACATGGAGGCTAATATCGTATTTTCAAGTCTATGTCATACAGGTATTGACCAAGTTTCCCCTGAAAAAAGTATTGCAGAAGCTAGACCTCTCGGGAAGGCTTGTAAATTGGGCAACCAAGCTCGGACAATTTGATATCGAGTTTCATCCTTGAGCAGCAATTAAAGGTCAAACTCTAGCTGACTTTTTGGTAGAGTTTTGCAATACTCCCAAGAGTGATAAACTCCCCAAAGCAAAAACTTTGGTAGTTTATGTGGATGGATCCTCGGCAAATCAAATGAGTGGGATCGGTGTTACCCTCACTAGCCCGGAAGGTGCAAAATTCCAATATGCCATCAAGCTGGATTTTGTCACCACAAACAATGACGCAGAGTACGAAGCCATTCTAGCCAGATTGTCCATAGCTCGGAAAATGGGAGCTTCGAATGTGGAAATCTGGAGCGATTCCCAAGTGGTGATGGGCCACATCCAGGGACAATTTGAAGCATAAGGAGACAATATGATCAAATACCTCAACAAGCTAAGGTACATGAATGTCAATCTTACTTTGACATAGTACGTTGTCTTGACAAAGATCCCCTGGGAGGACAATGCCCGAGCTGACTCATTGTCCAAAATGGGATCCGAGACCGATCATGATATCAAGACCTCGGCACATGAAGTCATAATCAAAGTCTAGCCTTCAATCGCTCCAAAGCAAGATATGATGCAGGTTGATGAAGCTCCAACCAACCCCGAATGGCCTACAAATGTCATCCAATATTTGCATAACAGAATACTGCCCGAGGACAAAGCCCTGTCTCGGAAAGTCAAACTACAGTAAGCCCGATACACAATGATTAGAGTAACCTTGTACTGAAGAGGATACACACTATCCATACTCAAATGTCTCTTGAAGTCCAAGGCCGATTATGTTTTGAAAGAGATTCATTAAGGAGTATGCAGAAATCACTTGCGGGGTCAGATGTTAGCCCACAAAGCAATGCGGGTCGGTTACTATTGGCTTACAATGAGTAAAGATTCAAGTGAGTTGGTAAAGCATTGTGATAAATGCCCAAAATTTGCTAGGATCATGAAGAATCCTCCCGAAAATTTGAGTTCAATCTTTTCACCATGGCCATTTGCAAAAAAAATAATTCGAGTTCAATCCTTTCACCATGGCCATTTGCAAAATGGGGTGTCGATATTGTCGAGTCGATGCCCCTGAGAAAAGGAAACATGAGATTTTTAGTTGTTGTCGTAGACTACTTCACCAAATGGGCAGAAGCAGAAGCATTTGCTACCATCACTACCGAGAGTGTAACGAATTTCCTATGGAGATCGGTCGTATGCTGAATCGAGATACCTCATATTGACAATGGAAAACAGTTTGACTGTGGACTATACTGAAAAGTGGTGTGCTGAGCTTCACATTCAGAACTACTATTCAACTCTGATCCATCATCCGGCTAATAGACAGGTTGAAGCAACAAACAAGACCTTGATAAGAACTTTGAAGAAGAAACTCAACCGGAAGAAAGTTGTCTGGGTGGAATTCATTCCGGAAGTATTGTGGTCATATGACTCATATCATAACTTGTTTGTCTACAATACAAAGGTCCATATGATTTAGAGTAAATACAAAATATAGTAATCAAATCCCCTGTAAATAAATTAAATAATATTACAATATCAACCAAATATGAAATATAAAGAAAATATAATATATTTTTCATATATTAACATTCCTTGCTTTCTCTCACGAAAAATTCAAATGCTTTTTTATTAATTTTTATATCATATCAAATTTTTTTTTTATCAATTACTTTTTATTACTATTCAAATAAAATAAAATAAAAACCTCACCGCAAAACACTTTTCCAAACCGTATGGTTTGCACCGACATATATATTGCTTCTATCTACATGTAATTGCGAAGCTTCACTTGTGCTTTCTGACGGGTCTAATCAAATTATTTTACATCACAATGATCAATTTCATCCGCATAAAATCAAAACATTTCGTATTTTATTTTATTTCTAACTCTATTCACTCTATTTTGATCTGTTTTACTCGTTTCAATCGATATTTATATTTCGGATTGGTACAATTTTTTCATACTTCTTTTAACTTTTTTTTTAAAAGGAATTTAGAGGTTAATTTCTTCAAAATAAAGCCTTATGTTAATGTTCTACACAATCTCTTAACAATCACCTAATTAGAAGAAACAAAAAATTTAATAAAAAAGGACAATATGCGTGCCTAATATATTATTTTATAATTGAAAAGTTATATAATTACTACTGTACATATGATTACATTTCTAAATTTTTTTAGAAATGATTATTTTCCCTTTTATTTATTCTCCCTCATTTTACTCTTGCAATTAAATTTATCATTAAATTTGTAAAACTTATAAAAATTCACATGTAAGTCATACAAATCTAATGATGAATTGCAAAAGGTGAACCGAAAGAATCAATAGCATGTCTCTTTATTTTTCTGATGGTGAGAAAATACATGAGCTCTACAATCTAAGCAGTTCAAACACTTGTTTGAACATATGCGAGACTCAACTATCGTTTTAGATTAGTCGCATGTATTGCATGCAGTTTGAGTAGTCAATTAATTGCAACCCATTCAAATAATTTATTATTATTATTATTATTATTATTGATTCATTTCCCATTCACTCTCTTTGCTCTCTCTCGACGTACATGTTGTCCTTCAAATTTCTTTTATTTTTATTTTTGTTTTGTAAAGTAATGAATTTTATTCATATATATTGACTTCACTATAGAATTTACACCGTTTTGCAGTAGCAATCAATCAAGCCAACAAGAAGTTCATGGAGGTAGAATTAGAAAGCCCAAAAAGAAGAGTGCCCAGTTGACCCAAGATCTTGTGTATCCGCATGACGTCCCACAGGCCACGTACAGCTTTGGGGAAGAACAAGCTCAACCCAAGCCTTGGAGAAACTGGGAGATCGATGTCCTCAACTACACTTCTACCTTCGTCCGTGATGAAGTGGCAAATTGCCATTGCTTGGGCCCCTTTGAGGAGGTGGAGGCGGTTGAGGATTAGCTCTATTTAGCTCTAAGACTGTCCGTTGTTTTACAATGACGGCTCTGGACAATTCTTTCCCCTCTCTTTCATAAACCAACTTCTTCATCTTCTCACCTGATCAGTGTTGCACCAAAGCAATTAATTACCACAACATGCATGCATTTTAAGCAAAAGTGATATAGTTATAAGAGGAGAAGACCCTCTCTCTCTCACACACACATACACTGACACACCCACAAACAGATACAGATGCACCCCACCCCTGGGTTCCAGTTCGATATGTACACAAAATGAAGTTACAGATATATATATATATATATGTTAAACGATAAGAAAAAAAGCAAAAGGTGTTAGTCGTATTACCGGCGACAACAGACGCGTTCCATGCAAGAAGTAGGAGAATAAATACCAGAAAGCAAAGGAGGAGGTGTCGCTTGATCTCAGGCCTCATGTTGCTGCTATATATGGGGAAAAACTCTGAACAAGCAACAATATATATCTACTATAGTTTCTTCGTCTCTGTGCCCTCGCCCGGCCAGTCTTTCACGTTAACCGGTCAAATTTGGGGAGCTTGATCAGGGTCCTACGTACGGTGACTTCTTGACGCGCTTAAAACACGCAGATAGTGTGAATTGAATCTAGTGTAAAAAGTGTGATTACTCTTTGATTATACCCGCCCATATATATCTGATATTATTTCAAGTCTTGAAGTGTCTGGGTTGGCTGCCAACTGATGGGCGCCACCTGCCATGCATGCATTAATTTCTACAGTGACTCATTCTTCTTTAGGAATAGGAATTGGAGTTCCACACCAAATTAAACGGCAAAGACGAAACATGCGGGTCCTTCCTTTGGCTGTATTTCTACGCCATTACACAATAGAGTAGGGATATTAAACGATACTGTTGTTCAACTTGTTCGATTGATTTGTACTATTTGTGGATTTTTATTTTTTTTTATTTTTTTGCAAATAAGTTCGTCAGAAAAGAGCTTTTGGAAGTGCTATATATATAGAGAGAGAGAGAGAATCTTATGTTCTCCTATGGCACATAGATGTAAGTTGATGCGGGCCAACTGACATGGGTATACCCAACAATGATGATTTAACAAAAGCCCATTCTTCAGCCCAATTAGGTCTACAGTCTCAACAGAATGTAAATGCCAAAATTGAAGAAATTTGATGCTGTCTAGAGCGTTCTAAAAACCTTGTAGCCATCCAATTATTCATCATTTCCAAGACATTCCTAAGTTTAATTAGAAGTTCAGAATCTTATATTTCCAACGAAAAAGTTTCAGTCCGTTTAAAGTTGCACGCCAAAAGTTATGACCGTTTTAAGTGGAGTGGTCAGGTTTCTCAAAAATATGCATTAAGGTGGTTGTTTGTTCTTTTGTCTGCTGCACTGATTGATGATTATTTTTTGTCATTATTACTTGTTTAATTACATTACGTACTTATCTTATGCTTAGAGGGTTGTTCAATTCTATGCTTATATAATACTTGTGTGTGCAAGTAGAGGGAGATTAGAGTTTTGTTTTAAACACCAGCCTTTGGCTTGTAAGATAAGAGTTCTCCTTGTATCTCTATATCTCTTTGGTGTGATCCTTAAAGTGATGAGTTTCTAAAGTTCTGTATCCCTTGTTGTAATCTTTTGGGTGGTGATATTCTATATCCCTTTGGTGTTATCTCTTGGGTGATGAACTTCTATTTTTCATTTTGAGTGTGAATTTGTGTAGTTGTTTTCGTCTCTATTTCTGTCCGGTAACACAAGTATATCTATCAAGGTGGTTATTTCTTTTCATTTTCAGACCATCCCTCGTTTTATTCCTTTCCTTTCCATTTCCAAAGTCTAAGTTGAAAAAATCATCTACAGAAAGCATACCTCAAGAGTTCTTATTTCAAATTTCATATATTAATGAGTCAAGTTGAAAAATCTGTTCGAAATGTCGTAATAATTAAAATGTGACCCCACATGTCATGTATGGTTGAATTAAGCACAAATTAAGTTGTTCCAAAATTTATTCCAAATAAAAAATTATTTATGGAATCATAATTAAAATTAATTTTTATTTCTCAATTGGAAAAACAATTATATAAAAAATTTAATTGAGGTCTCTAATCTAGCCTATAACCTATCTTGTAAGGGGTGGTGATGACTTTGAGGGTAGTGCGACCACCTCTAGAGGTTCAGTAGAGACAACCGACCACTCCTCAGTCAATCGTCAAAACAAATTTTTTTAGGCTGACGTAATGATACACGTTGCATTGCCACATCAGCACGTAAGGCGTACATAGTGTATACATGTGATGAGAGGGCCGGTGTACATAGCGTATACTCCTTGGTCCTTACACGGCCGAAAGAAACGAGTACAAAAGTACCAAAGTCTATGAAAGTAGAAGCTGGGCATCCAAGGAAGCAAATCTTCATCCATTTGCATTTTCATACTTTTAGCCTGCGTAGTGCGTTGTAAAGCTGAGTTACTTTTCTATCGATTTGGCGAAGACAAGCTTTACGCCCCACCGTCTGTCCTCTTTATACATATTCACCCTTTACTTTAACCAAGCCAGCTGACCACACCACGAGTCCAGCCATACATAGCATGAACTCCCCGGAGAAATGCCTATTTTTCCTCTTTTTGTTTTGTAGCGAATTCCCAGCAAGCATGTATCGATTTGGAGTGAGAAACCAGGATTTAAGACCATACCATAAAATATTGTAGCGATGCATTATGCTTCAATTCCATGACATTGTATGTGTTTGAGGAATACCATTTTCAACGTATGTAGATCAGGAAGCACTTGCTTCCGAACTGTACAACAGAAGTGGAATTGCTTTCTCTTTCTTCTTTTTTTTTGTCTGAATATACAAGTTTTGGGGTTGCTGATGTAAGGATGATACACCAAACCCGCTTACAACGATTGAAGTGCAAAAAAATTGGAGCAATAATGAGGACAAACACATTCCAAAACCAAGCTGAGCTTGACAGACAAAAAAAAACCTAATTCCAAAAATTTACAGTACACAATGACACCTTACCTCTATTTTCAGCTCCTGGAAACTTCAAATTGATTATTTGCCCTTGAATATTAGATCCATTGAGAGCCCTATGGAGGATGGCTTGAATGCACGGATGAACTTCCGAGACGAAGCTGCATGGAGGTCTTCTTTAATGGTTTTCCTCCTAGAAGGCCCCCAGAAGCCCCAATACTTTTAACAGTTCCTGATGACTTCGAATTAAACAATGATGAGCCAAAAGAAGTATCAGGTGCGCCAAATGATACAGGGCCTTTACGTGATGCATCTAGTGGGTATCCAACCGCCCCATCTTGATGGGGAGGCGGGAATTTCTTGCTCTTGCTCTTGGCATTTGCTTGTGTCACAAATCTCCACCTCTGCAACTCAGCAAAAAGATGAAGATTAATGTCAAAAGTTACATTGACAAACCAGGTAGACAGTAGGATTGCATCTTGATGAGGCCACATATACCCAAGGCTCTGATTGAAGCAACTAAATCTCCTAGTGAATTTGCTATCATTGGAAGCAGCCATAGATGAAAGTAAAGGCTACCTTTATATTACTTAATGATGCTAGGGGAAAATTGATGATTCCCACAACTTTCACTAAATTAAAGAAAACCAAAGCAGAGATTAAAGAGTCAATTGATCACATATCTTGAATGATAAACAAGAATATTTGCAACCTTGGCACCTGGCAGGGTGCAAGCTTCATGCAACTAACGTAAAATGAGGCAATTCACAGCTTGATCCTATAATACAGAGTACACATACGGCCAATTTTAGGTCCAGACGGGTTTGACAGCCCTGCAAGTGCCTGAGGGGAAAGGTGGGGCGAAGTTCAAAATTGAATATGGAGGTTTTCCTATCATTTTGCGCCCCCACCCCCAAAAAAAAAAAAAAAAAAAGAAGAGAGAAAGAAAAAAATCAAACAAGGCAAAGGGAAAAGCACAAAACTCATATCACATACATCTAAGTTTGCTTGAATCTCTGCATTGGCTTCGGGAGCCGGAACTGCCCGACCAACACGCTCACGAGCTCTAACTCTTCGAACACCATCAACAGCATTAGCTTTCGCACTTAGACCTCTTTGCCTGCGTATAAGATCAGATATTATCTGTCAGCATTTAGCCCATACCACTCCAGAATCTATCAGATATGAAGAACAAATGGTAAGTAACCTTCTAGCTTCTTCATCTCTTAATTTGACATCCATTTCTTTGCTTGGTGGATACTTCGGTAAACTTGACGCCTCATAAGCATAAGGTTCAGTGGTAAAGAACTGTATGCAAAAACCAAATGCATAATTACACTCCACATATGAAGTCAATTTGTGTTCCAAATACAAAAATTATCCTAACAATCACCTGATTAGAAGAAAAAAAAGATTAATAAAAAAGGACAATATGACAATACGTGCCTATTGTATTATTTTATAAATGAAGAGTAAATTACTCCTATACATAGGATTACATTCATTTTTTTATAAATGATTCTTTTCTTTTTTATTGAGTCTCCCTCATTTTTTTTTCTTGCAAATTCATCATGAAATTTGTGTGACGGACAAGGATTTACATATACATGCATCTCACAAATCTAACAGCGAATTTGCAAGAGGTGGACTGAAAGATAAGAAATTTGTCCCTCCTCCGATCCCTCTATAAAGATAAGAAATTTGGGAAGGAGGGACAAGACGTCAAACCACAATAAGCGATCCCTACTAATCATCCTCATCAGAAATTTGTCTCATGCCATTTATTATATAAGTGCAATAAATTTAACTTAATTTAATCATTTTATAGACCTTTCTTCAATAAAATTTTGTCTAATAATGTCATTTTCCAATCAAATTAAATGGATAAAGATCATCTTTATTTCATGATCAATATTCTAGCTGTTTTATTTCAACAGTGGATCGAATGGCATCACATCACAGGATCAACTATAAAATGGCACATTTTCATCTCACTTGAAATAGATACGACCCTATTATATTCCAAATTAAATTCCTCGTAGCTCCTCCGGATCTGTCATGAATTTATTTTATGCTCAGAAAAGGTCAAGTTTAATGTATGATAATATTTATTTATCGATTTTGATATAAAAGAAAAAAATTTCTACCAATTGCACATTACTCTTAAGAAATATATAGATTTTTCCTGAGACTCCAGAGGATAGATTGATAGGTACGTCCCGACATTGGGAGATGTCCGCGCGGCCTCAACTAAATTTCTACCTTCGATGGTGATGAAAATGATCGTTTGTGTTCTTTTGAGGAGCTGGAGGCGGGTCAGGATCATCTCGATTTAGCTCAAAGGCTATCCGTCGTTCTATAATGACGGCTCTGGAAAATTCTTTCCCATCTCTTGCATAAACCAACTTCTTCGTCTTCTCACCTGATCAGTGTTCCACCAAAGCAATTAATTACCACAACATGCATGCATTTTAAGCAAAAGGTATATAGTTAAAAGAGGAGAAGACCCTCTCTCTCTCTCTCTCACACGCATACACTGACACACCCGCAAACAGATACAGATGCACCCCACCCCTGGGTTCCAGTTCGATCGATCTGTACACAAAATGAAGTTTAAACGATAAGGAAAAAAGCACAAGGTGTTTAGTCGATCTTACCGGCGACAACAGACGCGTTCCATGCAAGAAGTAGGAGAATAAATACCAGAAAGCAAAGGAGGAGGTGTCGCTTGATCTCAGGCCTCATGTTAATCTGCTATTATTATATTATCTGTGAACAAATGCAATATTATATACTATAGTTTCTTCGTCTCTGTGCCCTCTCCCGGCCAGTCTTTCACGTTACCCGGTCAAATTTGGAGAGCTTGATTGTCCTGCGTACGCTGACTTCTTGACACACATAATTTCCAGATATTGCTTAGCGCGTGATGTGAACATCTGATACAAAATAAAGTGATAAGCGTCGAATCAAGGTCTCTAATTCATACATGATAATTTCTTAATTTTGTTATAATTTGATATTTTGGGTTGTTTTTTAATTTTATAGATTTTGAAAGAAAATCACTCAAAATCTATCAAATTCTAAGTTTAAAAAAAAGTTTACAATAAGCTAAAGTCAGTAGACTCATTATTGGAAAAAATCTGAATCCAATTCAATTTTTGACTTATTTGCTGCAAAAAAAAAAAATGAATCGACAAAATCTCTTATTTTTTGAAATATTAAGGAAATTATTATTTCCAAAGCCCAAGTAAGCCCATAACCGAATTATGGGCCCAATCAGTTTGACCGACCTGAAGAGGCTCGATCGGTTACCGAGTCCAAAAAAGGTATCCCCGGATCAAAAAATTAGCCTTTGCATTCGTTATCTTGGCACGTAGGCTAATACCATATTTTCAAGCCCATGTCATAGGGGTATTGCCCAAGTAACTACTTCACCAAATGGGCTGAAGCAGAAGCGCTTGCCACCATCACTTCCGAGAGTGTAACGAATTTCCTATGGAGATTGGTCGTATGCCGAATTGGGATACCTCGTGTATTCATTACCGACAATAGAAAACAGTTTGGTTGTGGACTATTTTGAAAAGTGGTATGCTGAGCTTCACATTTGGAACTACTGTTCAACTCCGATCCATCATCCGGCTAATGGATAGGTTGAAGCAACAAACAAGACCTTGATAAAGAACTTTGAAAAAGAAAGTTGACCAGAAGAAAGGTGTCTGGGTGGAATTCGTTCCGGAAGTATTGTGGTCATACGACTCATATCATAACTTGTTTGTCTACAATACAAAGGTCCATATGGTTTAGAGTAAATAAAAAATATGGTGATTACAATTAACCCGTAAATAAATAATATTACAATATCAACCAAATTAATATGAAATATAAAGAAAATATAATATATTTTTCATATATTCTAATATTCATTGCTTTCTCTCACAAAAAATTCAAATATATTTTTTTTTTTAATCTTTATATCATATCAATTAATTTTTATTACTATTCAAATAAAATAATATAAAAAACTCACCGCAAAACACTTTTCCAAACCGTATGGTTTGCACCGACATATATATTGCTTCTATCTACATGTAATTGCGAAGCTTCACTTGTGCTTTCTGACGGGTCTAATCAAATTATTTTACATCACAATGATCAATTTCATCCGCATAAAATCAAAACATTTCGTATTTTATTTTATTTCTAACTCTATTCACTCTATTTTGATCTGTTTTACTCGTTTCAATCGATATTTATATTTCGGATTGGTACAATTTTTTCATACTTCTTTTAACTTTTTTTTTTAAAAGGAATTTAGAGGTTAATTTCTTCAAAATAAAGCCTTATGTTAATGTTCTACACAATCTCTTAACAATCACCTAATTAGAAGAAACAAAAAATTTAATAAAAAAGGACAATATGACAATACGTGCCTAATGTATTATTTTATAATTGAAAAGTTAATTACTCCTATACATATGATTACATTTTTAAATCTTTTTAGAAATGATTCTTTTCCGTATTATTTATTATCTCTCATTTTTCTCCTGCAATTAAATTCACCATTAAATTTGTGAGACTCACAAAAACCCACATGTAAGTCACACAAATCTAATGATAAATTTGCAAAAGGTGAACCGAAAGAATCAATAGCATGTCTCTTTATTTTTAGGGATAATTGCATCATTGGTCCATGTGGTATGTAATAATTATTTTTCACTCCCTATGGTTTAAAAAGTGTATGGGAGGTCATTGTGGTATGCAATAATTACAAATCGATCCTTGACGTCAAATTCTGTTAAAATTTTTAACAGATTCTGTCAAATGCACGTCAGCGACACGTGGCGCTGACATGGACATCTTAATAAAATAATATAAATTTATTAAAAAATAAATAAATAAACTTATTTTTTAAAAAAACAAAAAAAAAATGGGGGGGGTGGCGCGCGACCACCCCCAATGGCCTGGGGGTGGCCTTCGGGCCACCCCTAGATCTACCGGGGTGGCCGCGAGCCACCCCCTGCCAACCCCTTGCCCCATTTTTTCTTTTTTTCTTTTTTTTCTTTTTTTTTTTTAAAAAAAAAATAAGTATTTTTATTTATTTTTTAATAAATTTATATTATTTTATTAAGATGTGCATGTCAGCGCCACATGTCGCCAATAAGTTGGCGACAAGTGGAATTTGACGGAATCTATTAAAAATTTAAACAGAATTTGACGCCAGGGATCGATTTGTAATTATTACATACCACAAGGACATTCCATGCACTTTTTAAACCATAGAGAATGAAAAATAATTATGGCATACCACAGGGACCAACGGTGCAATTATCTCTTATTTTTATGATGGTGAGAAGATACGTGGGCTCTACAATCTAAGCAGTTCAAACACTTGTTTGAGCATATGCGAGGCCCAACTATCATTTTAGATTAGTCGCATATATTGCATGCAGTACAAGCAGTTAATTGCAACCCATTCAAATAATTTATTATTATTATTATTATTATTGGTTCATTTCCCATTCACTCTCTTTGCTCTCGATCTCCTGAATTATTGCTCTCTTTGCTCTCGACATGTAGTCCTTCAAATTTCTTTTATTTTTATTTTTGTAAAGTAAAGTAAAGAGTTTTATTCATATACATTGACTTCACTATAGAATTTACACCGTTTTGCAGTAGTAATCAATCAAGCCAACAAGAAGTTCATGGAGGTAGAATTAGAAAGCCCAAAAAGAAGATCGAGTGCCCAGTTGACCCAAGAGATCAGCATATTGTGTATCGATCCACATGACCCACAGGCCACAGCTCTGGGGAAGAACAAGCTCAACCAAAGCCTCTTTTTTTTTTTTTCTTTTTTTTTAAATTTTTTTTTATTTCACATTAACCTGGAGAAACTGGGAGATCGATGTCCTCAACTACACTTCTACCTTCGTCCGTGACGAATGTTTGGGTCCCTTTTAGGAGCTGGAGGCGGTTCAGGATTAGCTCTCTTTCGCTCAAAGAGTACTGTCAGTTGTTTTACAATGACGGCTCTGGACAATTCTTTCCCATCTCTTGCATAAACCAACTTCTTCATCTTCTCACCTGATCAGTGTTGCACCAAAGCAATTAATTAATAATTAATTACCACAACATGCATTTTAAGCAAAAGGTATATAGTTAGAGGAGAAGGCCCTTTCCCTCTCACACACATACACTGACACACCCACAAACGTATGCACCCCACCCCAGGGTTCCAGTTCGATCTGTACACAAAATGAAGTTACAGATATACATACATATATATATATATATATATATATATATATGTTAAACGATAAGAAAAAAAGCAAAAGGTGTTAGTCGTATTACCGGCGACAACAGACGTGTTCCATGCAAGAAGTAGGAGAAAAAATACCAGAAAGCAAAGGAGGAGGTGTCGCTTGATCTCAGACCTCATGTTGCTGCTATATATGGGGAAAAACTGTGAACAAATGCAACAATATATATACTATAGTTTCTTCGTCTCTGTGCCCTTGCACGGCCAGTCTTTCACGTTACCCGGTCAAATTTGGAGAGCTTGATGGTCCTACGTACGGTGACTTCTTGACACACTTAAAACACGCAGATGGTGAATTGAATATTTGAATCTAGTGTAAAAAGTATGATTACTCTTTGATTATACCCGCCCATATATATCTGACATTATTTCAAGTCTTGAAGTGTTTGTGTTAGAAAAATGTCTGGGTTGGCTGCCAACTGATGGGCGCCACCTGCCATGCATGCATTAATTTCTACAGTCTGACTCATTCTTCTTTAGGAATAGGAATTGGAGTTCCACACCAAATTAAACGGCAAAGACGAAACATGCGGGGTCTTCATTTGGCTGTATTAAACGATACTGTCGTTCAACTTGTTCGATTGATTTGTAATATTTGTGGAATTAATTGCAAATAAGTTCGTCAGAGCAGAGCTTTTGGAAGTGCAAATGGTCGTAACATATATATATATATATATAGAATCTTATGTTCTCCTATGGCACATAGATGTAAGTTGATGCAGGCAGCTAAAATAGGTATACCCAACAATGATGATTTAACAAAGGCTCATACTTCAGTCCAATTAAGTCTACAGGCTCAACAAAATGTAAATGCTCAAATTGAAGAAATCTTGATGCAGTCTAGAGAGTTCAAAAAACTTTGTGGCCATCCAATTATCCATCATTTCCAAAATATTCCCAAGTCTAATTAGAAGTTCAAAATCTTATATTTCTAACGAAAAAAGTTTCAGTCCGTTTAAAGTTGCACGCCGAAAGTTATGACTGTTTTTAGTAGAGTGGTCAGGCTGCTCGGAAATATGCATTAAGGTGGCTGTTTGTTCCTTTGTCTGCTGCATTAATTGATGATTGTTTTCTGTCATTATTACTCGTTTAACTACATTATGTGTTTATCGTATGTTTAGAGGGTTGTTTTAAGCTTATATAATACTTGTGTGTGCAAGTATAGGGAGATTAGAGTTTTGTTTTAAAGACCAACCTTTGGCTTGTAAGAGGAGTTCTCATTGTATCTCTGTATCTCTTTGATGTGATCCTTAAAATGATGAATTTCTAAAGTTCTATATCCCTTATTGTAATCTTTTGGGTGATGATATTCTATATCCCTTTAGTTTTATCTCTTGAGTAATGATCTTCTATTTTTTATTTTGAGTGTGAACTTTTGTAGTTATTTCCACTCCACTTATGTCCGGTATCACAAGTATATCTATCAAGGTGGTTATTTCTTTTCATTTTCAGACCATCCCTCGTTTTCTTCCTTTCCTTTTCATTTCCAAAGTCAAGTTGAAAAAATCATCAACGGAAAGCATACCTCAAGAGTTTTTATTTCAAATTTCATTTATCGAGTCAAGTTGAAAAGACTGTTCGAAATGTCGTAATAATTAAAATGTGGCCTCACATGTCATATATGGTTGAATTAAGCACAAATTAAGTTGATCCAAAATTTATTCCAAATAAAAAATTACTTGTGGATTATAAATGAAATTATTTTTTATTTCTCAATTGGAAAAATAGTTATATAAAAGTTTTAATTGAGGGTTTCTAATCTAACCTATAATCTATCTTGTCAAGGGTGATGGCTCTAAGGGTAGTATAATCTATCTTGTCAAGGTGATGGCTCTAAGGGTAGTGCAACCACCTCCAAATGTTCGGTAGAGATGACCAACCACTCAATAATTCACCGAAACAAATTTTTTTGGGTTGACGTAATGATACATGTTGCATTGCCATATCAGCACGTAGGCTACCCTAAGACATAGCATAGGGTATACATGTGATGAGAGGGCCGGTGTACATAGCGTACACTCCTTGGTCCTTACACGGCCGAAAGAAACGAGTACAAAAGTACCGAAGTCTAGGAAAGTAGAAGCTGGGCATCCAAGGAAGCAAATCTTCATCCATTTGCATTTTCATACTTTTAGCCTGCGTAGTGCGTTGTAAAGCTGAGTTACTTTTCTATCGATTTGGCGAAGACAAGCTTTACGCCCCACCGTCTGTCCTCTTTATACATATTCACCCTTTACTTTCACCAAGCCAGCTGACCACACCACGAGCCCAGCCATACATAGCATGAACTCCCCGGAGAAATGCCTATTTTTCCTCTTTTTGTTTTGTAGCGAATTCCCAGCAAGCATGTATCGATTTTGGAGTGAGAAACCAGGATTTAAGACCATACCATAAAATATTGTAGCGATGCATTATGCTTCCATGACATTGTATGTGTTTGAGGAATACCATTTTCAACGTATGTAGATCATTGCTTCCGAACAGAAGTGGAATTGCTTTCTCTTTCTTCTTTTTTTGTCTGAATATACAAGTTTTGGGGTTGCTGTTGCAAGGATGATACACCAAACCCGCTAACAACGATTGAAGTGCAAAAAAATTGGAGCAATAATGAGGACAAACACATTCCAAAACCAAGCTGAGCTTGACAGACAAAAAAAACCTAATTCCAAAAATTTACAGTACACAATGACACCTTACCTCTATTTTCAGCTGCTGGAAACCTCGAACTGATTATTTGCCCTTGAATATTAGATCCAATGAGAGCCCTAAGGAGGATGGCTTGAATGCACGGATGAACTTCCGAGACGAAGCTGCATGGAGGTCTTCTTTAATGGTTTTCCTCCTAGAAGGCCCCCCAGAAGCCCCAATACTTTTAACAGTTCCTGATGACTTCGAATTAAACACTGATGAGCCAAAGGAAGTATCAGGTGCGCCAAATGATACAGGGCCTTTACGTGATGCATCTAGTGGGTATCCAACTGCCCCATCTTGATGGGGAGGCGGGAATTTCTCGCTCTTGCTCTTGGCATTTGCTTGTGTCACAATTCTCCACCTCTGCAAATCAGCAAAAAGATGAAGATTAATGTCAAAAGTTACATTGACAAACCAGGTAGAGAGTAGGATTGCATCTTGATGAGGCCACATATACCCAAGGCTCTGATTGAAGCAACTAAATCTCCTAGTGAATTTGCTATCATTGGAAGCAGCCATAGATGAAAGTAAAGGCTACCTTTATATTACTTAATGATGCTAGGGGACAATTGATGATTCCCACAACTTTCACTAAAGGAAACCAAAGCGGAGATTAAAGATTTAATTGATCACATATCTTGAATGATATACAAGAATATTTGCAACCTTGGCACCTGGCAGGGTGTAAGCTTCATGCAACTAACGTAAAATAAGGCAATTCACAGCTTGATCCTATAATACAGAGTACACATACGGCCAATTTTAGGTCCAGAGGGGTTTGACAGCCCTGCAAGGCTGCAAGTGCCTGAGGAGAAAGGTGGGGCGAAGTTCAAAATTGAATATAGAGGTTTTCCTATCATTTTGCCACCCCCCCCCCCAAAAAAAAAAAAAGAGAAAGAAAGAAAGAAATCAAACAAGGCAAAGGGAAAAGCACAAAACTCATATCACATACATCTAAGTTTGCTTGAATCTCTGCATTGGCTTCAGGAGCCGGAACTGCCCGACCAACACGCTCACGAGCTCTAACTCTTCGAACACCATCAACAGCATTAGCTTTCGCACTTAGACCTCTTTGCCTGCGTATAAGATCAGATATTATCTGTCAGCATTTAGCCCATACCACTCCAGAATCTATCAGATATGAAGAACAAATGGTAAGTAACCTTCTAGCTTCTTCATCTCTTAATTTGACATCCATTTCTTTGCTTGGTGGATACTTCGGTAAACTTGACGCCTCACAAGCATAAGGTTCAGTGGTAAAGAACTGTATGCAAAAACCAAATGCATGATTAAACTCCACATATGAAGTCAATTTGTGTTCCAAATACAAAAATTATCCGACACTACTCAGAAGAGTTCATTAGTTATTTGTTAAGTTCCATATTGCTATTTTTATAAGTGAGTACATCTGACAAAAGCCTTGAGATACACAAGAAATTATATGTGAAGTTCTTTTAGCTTGATAGAAAAACAATTTATGAATGCATAAGAAAAAACAGAGCAATAATTACTCACTTCACTATTTAGAGCAGCAGTCGCAGTGCCTCGTTCATCAGGGTCTATTGAAAGAAGAGATTCGATTAGAGGTAGAGAAGGTGGGAAATCCTTGAAGGTTTCTGCTATGCAACGTTTGTATGGTTGCTGTGGTTTAAAAAGTGTTGCATTTGGCAATCTATATTTCCTCCAATATTCCTCCAATGGGGAGCCACACAGTTTGAATATCTTATGCAATTGCTCAACCTAAGCAGAAAACGAATCCAAGAGTCAAATGTGAACCTGACTATGAATTTAAAAGCGAAAAACAACAATAACATCAACAAAGATGATGAACAAATGGGAGCATATTGCCAAGTCAACCAGAAATGATCAAGCACACACACACATACATATAAATGAAAAACTACGAGTACTAAAATTGGGACCAACCAAGGGTAAAGGAAAATCCAAACAACCAAAAGTTTGTCATTTTCACCCTGCATCCACTACATAACGGTCATGCTTCATTTCTCTTTGCACATCGCAGTCCTTAAATGTATGTCCTTAAAATGTATGTCCTTAAAACAGTAACCTCTATATTTCCCTTTGGAGCATTTGGTGTTTTTTAGCTTCTGATATTTAACCTACGTAGCTTAACCAAAATGTATGTCCTTAAAACAGTAACCTGATTATTGAAATTTCATTCAATTTGCAAATCATGAGATGGACTAGGCCAAAGCCATCTAGATGAAAATGAGCATCATGGACAAAATCCCTGAATTGTTGCCCAAAGAACCTAGCACCATTACATAAGTGTTCGAGAAGAAGGGATAGACATGAAAAAGACCTTTGAAACTGGTGACCTTAAGAGTAAAGCAACTTAGAAAACAAAACAAACAGCAATACCTCTGTCCGTCCAGGCATGATTGGCTTCCCAGAAAGTAACTCTGCCAAGATGCATCCAGCACTCCAGAGGTCCACACCAACACCATAAAATGTTGCCCCAAGAAGAAGTTCAGGCGGCCGGTACCATAGTGTGACAACTCGACTAGTCATGGGTTGCTTCTGCCCAGGATCGTAGAAAGCAGCCAGTCCAAAATCAGCTATTTTTAGAACTCCTTCGTTGTCAATGAGCAAATTGGAGCCCTTGATATCACGGTGTAAGACACCTCGGCTGTGGCAATGCTCAAGCCCAGACAGTAACTGCTTCATATAGCACTTCACCTGTCATAGCAAATATATTGAGAAATAAAATCAACCACTTAGTGTGATATTTCTGCTATGTAGAATGAAGAGCCAGACGATAAGAAAAGGAAAGTAAACCATAAAGGGCCTAATAAGGAAAAAGGTAAAATTAGTTTCAGTAAGGTGCAATTTGGAGCCCATCTCTCCATTTATCTTAACTAAGTGCCCCTTTCATGGTATAACCCAGTAACTTCCCACATCAAAAATGAAATTGCCTTGCAATGATTAATCAGCCCTCACAAGCATGGGAGTCAACACCCGCATGCGTCTCCCTAGTTTGGCAATTAACATGATCCCTTCCCTATACTATGGCAGCCTTCTTTTTTTTTTTTTTCCTTTCCTCCCATAAAAACTGGGGCGAGACTTTTTATATAGAATCACTGTCATTTTTGTAAATCATCTTCCAAATGGCCTTCGGATCAAATGAATCTCCTTCATAAACAAGGAATGAAAGGTGAGGTATGGGGTTCACTCCTGTATGCATGCTTGACTTGAGTTCACCATTATAAGAATTAGAAAAAAGAAAAGCTCTTCAAAACCTTTGCGAATTAGTTTCTGTTTCTTACCTATCTTTCACTTAGAAAAGAAAGACGTTCCAATAACAAATAACTAATCATTTGGGTTCTGTTTCTTGGCTGCATGTTGCTCCATACTAGTGGAGATATAAAGGTAGATAAGGCCGAGAAACAATGGGTTTTCAGTAACTAAAAGAACATCAAATGGTTCAATAACTTTAACCATCATTTAAAAATAGGTGACCAGGAACTGATAGTGTTATGAAGAGAGTGGCAATCATAAATGCAAACACAAGAATTATGTGGGTCTTTGTAAATCAAAAGCAAAGAGCATGCCAAAGATGCAATTTCAACAGCAAAACATAAATCATGCATTATTCCTGACAAACATGGCCTGAAAAACCTAAACTGCAGAGTAATTTTTAATTAAGCATTTATCAAGTACCACTCATCAGCCACAGCCTATACTCTCTTTGGTTGCCAAGGAAATGGAAGATCATACCAGCATAGGGATTTCAAATTTTGTGTTTAATGTAGTTCCAGGACAACAAAATGATAAACCTAATTAGATCAAGCTAAAAAAGTTAAGACTATGCTAAACTGAGTGAAGGTTTAGTTATTTTCAGGTCACAAATAACGAAAATAGTAAAGCCAATTTGTTCTTTTAAATAGAGCTTTGTCTGCAATTATATATTTTTTATTATTATCATTACGAAAACAAAATTCTATACCTCCAATTAATGGAGTGTCATGAATAAAGAAATTTCGATGAATTTTCCTGCCCAAAATAATCCAAGCAACCATCATTGACAAGCTACAGGCATTATAAAATCATATGAAACACCAAATCCGATAGCTCACCTACAAGGGGTATGGGACCCAATATACAGCCCATGAAAGGTCTGCCGGTAACATCAAAGGCTCACAAGTTCAACAAAATAAAACCAAAAGACAAACACAGCCATATAACACCCAAGATCCCAAATTAAACAAACAACAAGCCAAATCTACAAAACACCCAAAAATCATAAAACCAACCCTGAAAAGCACACACCCAGAATCCATCTAATTCAAAAGAATCTATCCATCTTAATACAAGAAAAGGTAATTAATCAACAAAATTATATGAAAACGAACCTGGGGTTCAGTGAACTTGACCCCTTGGCGGGCGGCGAGGCCCGCGAGATCGTGTTCCATGTACTCAAAAACCAAGTAAAGACTACAAGTCATTCTTGAAGTGACCAAGCCTTCGAGCTTAACCACATTGGGGTGGTCAAGGCGGCGCAGAACAAGAATCTCTCGGGCCATGAATTTCACGCTCTCTGGCTCTAAGTTATCGAACCTAACCTTCTTCAAAGCCACTATTTTCCCTGTTATTAGATCCTTAGCTTTATATACATTGCTATACGTCCCTTGCCCGATCTGAACAACCAGAAATCCAAAAATAAAGAAATAAATAAGAGGGTTTTCTTTTAGTTTATTATATCAAAACCCAGATTCGTTTCGAGGTTTTTGAAAGAAAAGACTTGGGATTAGGGCTTATGAGAACCTTGGCGAGCTTCTCGAATGTGCTGGCGCGGCGAGGAGTCCAATCCTTGATGGCGTCGCCGGCGTACTCTACGAGCCAGATCGGCCAGCCTTGCTGGTTCTTCGGGCAAGGGTCCGTTGGAGGCCTCCGGAAATTTGTCGTCACCGGGAAGTCGCCGGCGTGTCTATCCTTATTCTGCCTCTCCTTTTCGGTTGCCTCCTCCCTCGCTCTTACGGCGTCGACGCCGTCGCTAACGGGATGCTCGGAGCTCCGGCGACGGCGAGTGTGGTTTCCGGCGAGGTTCGGCTACCGCGGTCCTCGGTGGCCGACGAGCTGAGAAAGCAGCAACCCATCCGTCAGGTCGCCGAGCTCGCGGCGTGCTGGTGGCGCATGAGTAGTATTCCGGCGACAGGGAAACTAGCGTGAAAGCTGCCTCGAAACGTCGTCGTATTCGAAACCCGCGGCGAGATTTGTTGGTTCTTCGGCGAGTATACGAAACACACAGTGCGAGAGAGAGAGAGAGAGAGAGAGAGAGTCTGAGTGAGTGCCCGAGTCTGAGTCTGAATCCCAAAACACTTTCGATATTTTGTGGGATTTAAAGGAAATAGGTCGTGGTTTGGGAATAATTACGGGATTGCCACTTCGCGGGAAAGCTTTCAGTAACGATATCTGATAAATCCGTAAAGATGATGATGATGACGTCATCATGACCTTTTTTTCAATTGGGACATAAACAATAGAAAGTAGAAACTACAAAAGGTCAAAAGTGGCGGAAGAAAGAAAAGTAGCCTTCCTTCCTTTTTGACACCACACCTGGGGTCAATCATAATAACATTCATTCCTCCTATAATAACCATATCACATAATTGCTACATAATTTTGATGAAGCCATCTCTTTTTTTCTTTTTCTTTTTTTTAGACACGTAAAAAAAAAATTACATCAATTAGGAAAAACACAAAGAATACAATTACACGGAGGCAATATTTCTAAAAATGCGGGCCTAATAAGTCTTGGTATGGATATTAAGAACTCAAGACACCAGTAAACGTGGTTAAAGGTAGTGTATAAAGAGTCTTAAAGACCCAAACACCGGTTGGTTAACAATTACAAAAGAAACAAGGAAAATACAAAAAACAAAAAGCCTAAAAATACGAAAGTGGAAAAATAAAAGCTACATAACATCTGTATGAAGTCACCCGGGAAGGGGCTGGAAATCACCGGTGCTGGAGAGTGTAAAAAGACATAATAAATAATTATTTAACATGGTATTTAAGCAAATGTTTTGAGTTCAAACCTAATTTTATAGTCTCACTTGTTAACAAAAAGTTTGAATTCACTTATAAGGAGAGTTTAGCTTAAACTTTTGAAAGTATACCTCTGATTGGCATTTCAACATTCATTTTACACCCGCTTATACAGTGTTTTAAGTAACTTTTTTGTCTTTTTTTTTTTAATTAATATGAAAAGTCCCTTAAAAATATTAAAATATGTAATGCAAATTAGTGTGAAATGAATTTAATAAATAAGTGTGAATAGTATAAAATAAAAATAAGTTGCAAGAAGAACCTATTGTCTTGCCTGAATTAACCATTGTGAAACAATCATAGCACGTCTCCTTTTTTTCTCCTCCCCTAATGGCAGGAGCGCTGTAAAAAGTTTGCACTAGCAGTGAAAATTAATAGGTAAATTCTTTTTCCTTGAAAATGATGGTACAGAATAGATGAAAAACAGGCTGTCAGGGGGAATGAATTTCAAATCGAACTACCAAACTGAACCCAATAAAAGAAGATGGTTTTCATTTATTACAAAATAAATAGGGAGGCCGAGCAGAGCTTCACATTCTTTGAGCTCTTAAAGAAGGGGGGGTAAAAGGTTCTGTCAAAATGTAAAAAGGTTGAGCCATGCCATGGTAAATCTTTTCTCCTATGGGCTATGGTAAATTTACGCTCACGTGAACATAAATTACCTTCAAAATTAATTAAAGGCCTGTAGATTTTCCAGGTTTACTTATGATTTTATCTATGAACCGGCTCCCTTGTAATTTCTTATCAGAATTTCATGAAATGAGAAGGGGAATGTGTGGTCTAAAGTCAAAATGAATAAAGATTTACAGTAATTTTGTTGTTCAAATTATTATAAGATTTTTTTTTTTATGAAGTTAATTTATCCAAACAATTCTTGAACGACTCGTCTTTCTGTTCGGATATGCAGACAAGCTGATAAAATTCAAAAGAAATTCTTTTTGTTTTTTTTTCATTTGGTTTGCTGCAAGTGAGTGGATGACACATTTGCATTCCTTCTTTGGTAAGATTCTCTTCCTTTAATTAACACGGGCTCTCTCATATTTGCTAGCAATTCGAATCGGCCAAGATATGGCTGTTCGGGGCACTCGGATCCTTTATCTATAAGATCCTTTGTTCCTCTTCACCTATGCGCGCTTCATATTGTTTGTATATGCTCTCAGTTTTAACTTTTAAGTATATATATGATCATTTCAACACTGGCCTTTTTAATCTTCAAAAGGCATTTTAGTCTTCTGATTAGATTACTAGATCAGCAAAATTAAAGTCCATATATATATATATATATATAAATAAAATCGCATAGATGGAGACAATTTAATATAAATAAACACAATAAAAACCATTGGTCAACCCATTGAAGACGAACGTGACTTTGTTGAGCCAAAAATATATATATTTACGTGAATTTTTTCCGTTCTCATTCCACGAAGCATAAGGTTTGAAGATTCAAATTAATGTCAGCAATATAAAAGACTAGCTAATTAATTAGAAGAAAAGAAAAGGACAAGCACATTAATATATATATATACATTATAGAAAGGTTCTTCCAGAAACACGTGCATGTTTTTCTTCCAACACGTACGATCGATGTTAGTGTACCGTTAGGTAAGATGGCATATTTTTTTTTCTTCAAGTAGAGGAGATATGATAAGCTGATCGAATTAATCTGCTTGAGCTTCCTACATTAACACCCTAAAATGATGATAATGCCAATTGCCAAGTCGTTAGGTATATAGAGCAGTTACTTGGGTTTTCGTTCAAGTTTCCATCATTAATTGTGAGCATTTAATTAATTATCATAAAAAAAAAAAAAAAACTATAACATAGATATGAAACTTAATATTAACCTATCAATATCATATTAGGGAGAATTCCGTGTAATAGAGTTGTTTTATTGCACTGCAACAGCTAGCCAATATATAGGATAATTTTATGTGAGAATATGTTCGGGCTTTATATGTTTGGGCACGTGCTTAGACAGCCCTAGCAGGTAGAGTCCGAATTGTACGTTTAGGCACTTCTCCGAACGGGTGAAATTTAAACAAATTCTCATATAGGTTGCTCTATTGCATGAAATCAGACTCTGTCTTTTTAGATTGGAAAAACTCTTATATTTGGTTTTTATATTTTTATATAATTTGAATTTAGTCATTTGATTTCTAATTTCAATAATAAAATTTTTAAGTTCTATCTTGATTTTAAGTAAGTGTTTTTTGTTAAAATTAATGAATTGTCATTTGTTACATGTATCTTATCAGACACGATAGCATTCATGTCAATTTTTTAATATCAATGTCACATCAATCATTCATAATTTTTTATTTAAATAAATTTTTTTTAAAAAAAAAAAAAAAACCACCGAGAAAAACCCTACTCAAGACACCAAAACCATGTCCTTTGTCGTTACAACCTTCTTTGACTTTGTTGCATGTTACCATATAATCAATGTGCATGGCAGACTGGCAGTCGCCTCCCGTGGTTAATGGCGGAAATTTCTTGAGATTCTGGCCAAAAAAAAGAGAAAGGAATAAGATTAAAAGGAAATCTTAAAAAATTGTTTTGATACCTTACTTTTTATTTATTTTGATTTTTTTTTTGATTTTTTTTTTGATACCTTACTTAATTGGCTTTCTTATTATAACGAAGGATGCTTAAATTCTTCAAAGGGCTAGAAGTCTCTAGTGGACGGTTGTAAAGAAAATAAAATATTTTAAAACAAAAGTCCTCTATTTATTATGACTAAGTGATATTCCTACCCTTTTTTTTTAATAATATATTTCTTTAAGAAGTGGAATATTGGGATTAAATAAGTGGGAGAAAATATGTTTAAGGTTTGGCATGTGAATAGGCCTACCATCAGCATTCTCTTGTCCTTCTCACATTTTTGGGTTTTCCCACTTTAAAAAATTATCATTAAATTTGTGGGGCTCATATAAGGAACTCACATAAACTTCACAAATCCAATAGTGAAAGGATAAAAGTAGGGTAGAAAATAAAATGAATCATTTTTATGTCAAACTCAAATTTTTGAAATGAGTGATGATTTAAGATTATATTAAAGCAAAAGTCATTAATTCGAACATTGTCTTTGCCAATTATTCTTTGAACCTCTAGTCTCACATGTGAGGAGAAGTCCCCACTTTAGCTTTTGGGATCATTTTACGGATAATATTTTTATTTTGTTGCATTTAACAATGTTTATAGTTTTACGTCTTTTAAATATGGTGTCACGTCATTTAATTAAGGGTTAAATACGTTTTTGTCCTTTAATTTTGAAAACTTTATTTTTTTAATACCTGAGTTTCAATTCGCATCACAAATAGTACCTTCGTTTTGGACAAATATCAAATTAGTACCTCAATCAAATTTTTCGTCCAAAAACTAACGGCCCACTAGGTATCAGGGTTGACACATGTTTTAGTTTATATATATATAACTAGTTATGCAAAATATATATGATGTAAACCATAAAATGGTTTTTTTCCATTTTTTACCAAATAAAAACCTTGTTTGAGACTTAAATATAATATGTTTTTCTTAAAAATAAAAAAATAAATTTAACAAAATAAAAAAAGAAAAAGAAAAAACTTTGTTACCATGAATCAGATAGACTACTGGGGGCATGTTGGAAGTTTTGTGCAAAACCCAAGGGTAGAAATAAAGGCAGCCAAAGAAGAACAGAAGCTACTAAGAATTCGGTTAGGTGTGTCAAATAGAGAATAATCAAAAGGAATGGCGTAATTTCAAAGGAATTTGTTTGATTTTTTGGAGGAGAGGAAGTGAGGAACCACGGCACACGAGTCAATGTGTCCAAACTCAGAACACGTTTTTAGTTTTGTTTGAATGCGTTGAATTCTGCAATCACGTCGCCATTACTTCCATCTTCGGTCTTATTGAATGCTCTTCTTTAATGTGCTGCTGACATTTCCATTCTCTCTCTCTCTCTCTCTCTCTCTCTAAATGCATGTCTCTTTCCGTCTACCAAAGCTTGCCACGAATATCCTCTTCACTTCCCTCCCACAGACGTCTTCCGGGTGAGAAGTAAATGATAAAGAGGAATGCTATATTTTTGGTGTTTTTTTAGAAAAGATATAGATGTAATTTTTTTGATTAATTACATTTATGACATTGTAGGAAAATTTTCAGGAGATATTCTAGCATTTCTTAATGATAAATTATTTAAAATTATTTAAAAAATTTAAGAGGAGAAGACGAGGTTAATTTAATTATTTAAGTAATATTCTAATAAAAATGTAGTTTTGGTATATTCTCATGTACATTTAGACTATCTATTGTGGAATGGACAACTCTATTGTACGAAATTGCAATCCCTTGATCGGTGCCCTTGTCTTGATTATTGACCACACCCAACTGAGATATGATAGGCGGGGGTAATTGAGCTGGCCCTGCCCGGCCCTTTCCTACGTGGAAAGGGCCATTTCAGTTTTAATGTTTTTTCTTTTTCTTTTTTTTTTAAAAAATTAAAAATTTTGAAACCAAAATCACTGCAGCACCCCCTTTTTCTCATTTCTGTTCCCACCTTCCCATCGAGCTTCCCCCCAAATTTTGCCCTTTGCTTTTTGAGCAAGGAATGTAAGGGCGTGTGGATCCCTTCTGCCTAGGCATGAATTCTCTATCCGAACATAGGGTTATTACTGATGAGACCCAGGGCTGTCAAAACGGGTTGACACGACCCGTTTAGATAAAAGGGTCAAATTCTCTAAACCCTAACACGACCCTACTAAATAACGGGTTGACACGACCCGACCCATTTGACATGTTTATTAATAAAATCTATAAAAATAAAAATAAAAAAACAAATTTAAATTTAAATTTTTTTTAAAAAAAATCATATTGTTTGAATAATCATATTATTTCACAGTTGAAATATAAAATATTGAGTTGTTTTATTATTTACTTGTTTTGATTCAACTTCTAAGTTCGAAAACTTGAAAGAAAAAAAAAACTCTGCTAATTTTTTTAGTCTTTACTTTTTTTTGTTCAAGTTCGAACTCAATAAAAGAAAAAGACTAGTTTTGTTTTTTGTGAGATTTTTTTTTAGTTTAGTCTTTACTCTTTAGACAGTGAGAGAAAGAGATAGATAATATGATTGTTTAAATTAAATTTTTAATGTTGAAAAAAAAATGTTTAAGTATATGAGTCGACCAACGGGCCAAGCAAGTTAACCCTGTAACGACTCTTTTATTAAACGGGTCTAACGGGTCAACCATTTTATGACCCAAACCCTTTTAAGCTTAACTCTGATCCTTTAATTTCGTGTCAAGTTCATGAGTCGTATCAAAAATTGACAACCTTAATGAGACCTTATTTTTGCTCGAGCATAAGACTTTTTTTTTTTTTTTTTTTATATTATTATTATTATAATTCTCCTGCCACTCCTTTTGGGACAATGGATTGCATTCTCAAAAGCCACAAAGAAAAGAAAGTAAGAAAAAGGTTACTTGTGGGCTATTTGACAACTGAAAGACTTTCATCCAAGAAAAAGTTTAGGAGTTTTTTTTTTTTTATGCTTTTAAGAAGCAACTTAAAGGTTACTTTTCAAAGCAATTGCAGTTTCTTAAAAAAAAAAAAAAAAAAAGCCAGCTTTTAAAAAGCTGAAGCATTTTCAAAATGACATTAATGCCTATCACTTTTCTGACATATTCGGTTGGTTGGGTCCTTCGAATTTTAGGTCCCTTTGACTTCTCTTCATTTCCTCTCCTTCACCCTTGACCATCCATGATCCCAAATAAGAATGTAGACCAGCCGAGCTCGAGTGAATAGTACATACTTATATTTGACTAATTTAAATTTATTATGAGCTTGACTTGAGTTCAAATTTTTTATTACGAGTTTGAGCTGAATCACGAGTTCGAACCCACTTCAAGATGCTCTCGAGCTCATTTATCACAAGCTCAAGTTGAGCTTAAGCTTATATGACGAGTTTTAAAGATTAAAAATTAAATTTAACTTGTCTCGAAGAAAAAAATACCGATCTATTGTAATAAAGTCATGTAATTACCGCTAGTTCTTAATCTTTATATTTACATTACTATGAATTGTATATTTATGAGTTAGAATTTAGAAATATTGTGACATTATATGATTATATATTTATAGTTATAACATTATATATATGAATCTTTATATTATATTCATATGAATTGTTAGATTATAATATATAATTTACTCAAGCTCTGTTGGTCTACATGATTAGATCATTCTTAGTCATTAGTCATACAAAATAATTGTTGTTGTCTTGTTGATATAAATGATGAATCATATGTTTATTACATAGTTTACATTATATAATGAAGATACACTATGCCCTATCAGTATATCACATTAATTTTAAAATTTAGTATCATATAAACAAGGGAGCCGAGTTTTAAATGAGCGAGCCAAGTTTTATACGGGTTTGTATCGTTTAATAATCGAGTATATTTTCGTGTCCATGAATAACTCATTTAATAACCGAGCCGCGCATGAGCCGAACCCGAGCGAGCTCATGGATAGCCTTGATTCGTTTACATCCCTATCGATATTGATTTAGCACTTTCAATTTCCATTTGTCTGCATAAAAACTGTTGAACAAGCTTTTCAATTTGGCTTGCGGTTTGGAAGTTAAAAATACTTTTTTAACAAAACGTAGAAAATGTCTTTATTTGGAGTTGCATTTTTTAAAAAATTAGCGGTTTGAAAACGTGAAAAAAATTCATATTTCCGAATCGCAGATAAAGGAAATATGTTTTTAAAAACACATGATTTTGGATAAACCAAAATTTTATTAAACACTAACTGTTAAAACCCTAAATCCAGTACCTCTAGTCTCAATACTGTGGTGGTTGCTTCTTTATTGGACCCTTGTGGAGCAAAATTTGTGATCCATTTATGGCCTCTATGCTGATTCTATACGTGGTTTGGAACAAGAAAGGCGTACTGGACAAAGTGGGTTGGCCATGGATACGCAAGAAAAGGAAAGCCATGGATATATTTAATGTATAACGTATTCTTCTGTAAACCAAAAAGATAGCGCTCTCAATTTTTTACATTGCATGCAAATTCGATATGAATTTAAAGTAAAATTAATATGTTAAGTTGAAACGTATGACCCGTTTAATTAAATAGATTAAATTAAGATTGACCTATATAATCTTATATACATACCACAATACGAGTCCGATCCGACACGTGAACCCGAATGACGTGCGTAGAAAAAGGTATGCATAATTTGGCAACTCTTGCCATTAACTCCTGGCCACAAGCAATTAGGATCAGAACAAACAAAAAGCAGGGGAAGTAGCAGAACCTCATCTGTAACTGAAGTGTCAGCTTCCCATTGGTTGTTGACGTTCTGTGGACAGGAGTCCACGACTTAATCACCAGTTGAACACTATTTGAATCACAGAAGTCCATCGTTCTTGTTCATAGTTTCCTTGGCATTTGGGAGATTGTGTGGGGGGTGGGGGGGATCCAAAAGTAAAAAATGGGAATCTGCTTCTTCCACTGCTGGGACGATGAAACGATACTGATAGGACTGGTGTTGGCTTTGGTCTTAGCAATGGCCTTCTTCGTCGCCTCTCAGCCCCCTCCTGGAAGGAGACTAACAACAGTCTACCATTGCTCTTAAATTACTTCCATAGTTATGTACTTTCTTCCTTATGCATTTCTCTGAAGTTTTGTGACTTTCATTTATCAACAAAATGGAGCTGTCCAGCACGGTTCTTCCTTTTTCATTGCCCTTCTTCCAATTTGTCAACTTTGGGTTTTGATTAACCAAATACTCTTATTTTTGTTTCGATAATGCTATTTAGTAGATTGTTATATTACATATTATACTGCTTGATGGTGTTGTAGTAAAAAAAAAAAAAAAAAAAAAAAACCTCATATCTCACACTCTCATCTCACAGTGCTAATGTGTCAGTGCCCATCAATCCTTAAATCAACCTTTACCAAAGAAAAAAAAATTTAAGGACTGATGAACACTACCACATCGGCCCAATGGAATGAGAGTGAGATAGGAGTTGGGTGTTTAGAATTACTACAGCTCTTTAGATCGGCACTTGTAAAAAATAAAATAAAATAATTAATAATTAATTTTTACTTTCATATCATCAAAATTATATAACAATTTTATATCAGTCAACTAAATATCATTATCTTTTATGTTTACCTAGTTTCTCTCGGGAGTAAAGAAAATCACACTATTTTTCTCTATTAAGTGACAATTTAATTTAATTTTTTTTAATTTTTTAAATAAAGAAGGAAATGAGGGTTGCTTCAATAATACGCCACTCTCAAAACTTACAAACTGATCGGTGGTTGGCCTGGTCCCAGCACAGAACAGGAAACACTTGATTTTCTTGAGTTAGTGGTTGGTGATTGTGGCCTTTTATTTATTGAAATTGAACATCCTTAAATTCTCAAGTACGTGTGGTTGAAAATAGAACGTGCGAATTAATTAGCAGAAAGTAGTGCAAATATTGTACGAGAATGGTAGGAATTTGAACAGGGAGGAGATTTTTGTTCAATCTCTTAAGACAAATATTGTCTTTCCATTTATATAGTAAATTTTGTAAGGAAAACACGGCAATTTTGTTCTCACGATATAATACTGTCTGATCTGAATATTACGTGTAGATTGCAAATTCTGAACGCTATTCTGAACAAAAAAATGTGTAACAAATGAAGAGATGAAAAAAGATGAGCAATAATTCGAATTTTGAAATCATCCTTTTATATAGAATTATAGGAGTAATTTTTTACTGTTAAAAAATGACTATTGGAAAATGGGTTATTAATGTTAAAATTCGAACCAAAATTTGACTGTTAGAATTGTATTTGTATAGGTTGAAAAAACAGGATCATATTTCACACGAAAATAATAGGCTAGTGGCTCGTGCGCAAAGTGTACCTAAGGCACCAATGCAACCGGCGGTGGACTTAGTGAAAGACGATCTCTTATAAAGCATCAAAAGTTCTTCAAACTTTTCAACGAGGGACAAATTAGTGAAATACACAAATAGAGGGAAAATTGAAAATATAAGAAAATGAAAGAAAAACTGATCACATTTTCCATGTCAAAAAAAGTCACTACCTACTACCTAGGACTAGGAGGCTTGGACCTCCATCGAATTGTAAATGGTGAACTCCAGTCTCCAACTTTGACCGGGGAAGAAGAGGGCTTGATACTGCGTAGAAACAAACAAACTTGCCTACCTACGGCATATATATATATATATATATATATATATATTATATTATATATTATATATATATATATATATATATATATATATATATATTTTCCTCAAGGCAGCATGAGGCTCGAGGTCAAACGACCCCTCGTCCTTGGTTTTCTACTATTTTATTTCCCAACAACATCTTGCATGGAGCATGTTTGCCATTGGTGAGAGAACGCAGAACCTTTTGCTCCAACATTGCTGTCGTTTAACGTGTAACAATAAGATCCATGAATTTTCTTTACATTGTGAAAACAAACCAAAAGAATCTCGAAGACCTAATCCTTTTATACTTTCAATATACCAGTAACTAAAATACAGGGAAGGAGAGAGAGAGCTGAAGGCTGATCGCTGATCGAATAAAGAACAGGAGAGAGATGGGGTCATTCATTCACTATACTGTACATTTAAGAATGATTCATTCGATGGCATGCATGACTCCGTAACTCTTATGACTAATTTTTAACATAATATGCAAATCTAATACAAAATTAATGAATTAGAATTGAAAAGTTTAACACATTTAACTAAATAGGTCGGATCGGAGTTCTTATACTCATACTTTGATACAACTAAAACCCGACAAGCCAACATTTAAGGTCTACAATTTTTGACACAACCCACGAACCTGAGAAGAACATGGAATTAACAAATCAAAATTCAGGGGGTCTGACCTGCTTAATTAAATAAGTATTGCTAAGATTGATCTATAAAGTCTTCTACTCACGTATCGACACGACGTAAACCCAACACACGAACACGAATTGCCACCCACAGCAACTCCCCCAGCCTCTTTGACCCAGGAATTTCAGTAGTTATCCACCTTTTTCATCAAGTCATTCGTTGATTAAAAACAAGGTGCTGCGTGGGACAAATTCCTTCTTGAATTTTGAACATTTCAACTCCATCTATACTGTAATAGTTTAGACGACAACACCCTGATGGCAGAAGTTGCTTGACAATAAGGTGATATACAATGATACCGACCCAGTTACATCATAAGAAATGATATGTCCGAGAAAACGTAGTTCACAGGAAATTAATTAAAGACAAAACTAAGCTATTCCAAGTTAAATAACTGTGGGTATAATTTCCAGCCTCATGGTCAGTGGTCCATAAACTTCTGAGTAAAAAAGTTGGAAGCTGGTGCACAGTGCACACCTTAGCCAGAGCAAAGCTTTTCAAGAGCCAAGTTTTCATCACCACCAACTGCTTCCAGAGTGCTTCTCACAAGAGCTTCAGGGAAGCCCATCTCCGCAAGTTTTTGCACCTGTACCATTCCAACACTGGCTTACCCAAATTGCCATTGATGTATACATACTACATGATGCAAATGAATAATTCAAGAAAGAAAGAAATTACAAAAAGGTATTGATGTGCCTGATAGAAAAAGTAAATTCTATAATTGAAGAAGATACATTTTCATTCATGAAGATACTGACAGATAACTCATGCAGGTATGTATCTGCTCTTTCACAAATTACATTCACCCGAGAGGGAGGGAGGGAGGGAGGGAGAGAGAGAGAGATACCACAACAGAGAGACTGAAACATACCTTTTCTTCAACTCCAAGAGATGATGCCTTGGCAAAAGTTTCTGTCCAGTAACGAGCTGTGCCGATAAAAGTTTGATATTCTCTAAGATACTGCACCATCCACAAACAGACACTAATATAGCATGAGATGAGCATCTAACAGGAAAAAAGAAAAAGAAAAAAAAAAAGGTCTTATTATTTCTAAGATACTGAAACATTCACATCTAAGCACTGAATTAAATTAAAGACCTGTTGTGCTACCACAGCATCTTGAGGGTCATCAGGTTCAGGTGCGGAAAGCAGTGCTTGTACAGAAAGAAGGGCTGTCTTCAGAGTTAAAGCTGGGCTCCACTGGTCCTTCAAGATGTCCAGGCAAATTGCTCCACTTTGACTGCTGATATTAGGGTGCCTTAAACAGGTAAACATACATACAAAAAGCATTCAAGTGTTAACCATGTTGGATATACACTGCCCAGATGCTCTGATAATATCATGCATAGAGTGCTATATAACTTTCCACCAACCAATGATTTCTAAAAGCCTAAAATAAGTAGAACAACTTAGAACCCTTGATTTTGATCAGTCCATTGTGATCAAAATTCGTAGTCTGTATTCAACTTCACAATTATAGGAGAACCTCCCATTAACTCTTTTAACCGGGAAAAGAGTTCTATTAACTTTCGTTTCTAAAAATCATAAGAAGAAATAAAACCCACGCACAGACTAGATGCACCAAGAAAAATGCATCTGTCAGTTTGTATACACTACAATAACATTAATGTCAACCTACAAAGATGTCACTGGACATTCAAATGCAGCATAATATCTTCTCTGAAAATATGGAAATGAAATTTGAAAAGTTGCAGAAGATAACTTTCATCATTGCTCAAGTTTCACTTAAAATTGAAGATTATCAACTTCAACACCCACCTAACCAGGGATTTGAGTACAAAACTAGAGGACTAGTCCATTGCACACAAACTTTTACATCTTTCTTGCTTATGATGAACATCTATCAGCAACAATGTACTGCAAACTTGCAGAGAAAAAGCACTATGCATCTCCTGGCCACTAGCAGAAATTTAAAAAATTTGCATGCTAAGTTGTTTAAAGAAAAAGAAAGAAAGCAAGAACGATCAGCATTGATGCATCTGAGATCCATATGATATATATCTAACTAGTGGTTGGTGCAATTGACATTGGTAAAGAAATTACTAATAATCAAGCCTTGTAGCCATGCTAAATAGAATGCTTGACTATTAACTTCAACCTCTGCAGGCTCCATGTGATGATAAAGGCAGAAACTTAGTGATCAAAATCTGACATCCTAATCTAACTTCCTACAGTATCTCGTAAGCTCTTTCCATTTCCTATGCATTGATGTTAAATCATGAAGTCAAAAACGAAAATTTTCAACATCAAAACCTTCACTTTCCTACATTTTTGCTCTTCTGGTCCTTGCGGACACTACAAACAAAAATAAATAGGTAATAACAGTTTTTAAAAAAAATACTGTTCACTTCATCCAATCATATATCTGTCTTGAGACATTCATAGTGAACTACCATGTGTCTCAAATAAATCAAGAAAAAAAAAATAGAGATACAAATAGAGAAGGTTACACAATCTTATTCCTACCAAACTTTGGTTGCAAACTGCATTTTGGGAGGCTCAAAAGGGTACCCATCTGCAAAAAGAAAACCCACCATTGACACAAAGCAAGTTAATTGCAACGCCTACATCCTCATTCTTCATTCCAAATACAACTACCAACTAGTTTAACATTAGCTACAAACAACCAAAGAGTAAAATTTCACGATCCTCTCCCCTACATTTTACCTATCAAAAGAACCACTTAACAACGTGCGCGCACACACAAACATGGAATCTCACACTCACCCTTTTGGAAAAACAAATACACCAATTAAATTTGACAAATTCTACACCTTTAAGACTTCTATACAGACAATTCAATCACTTTAAACCTAAGACCCCAAAGCTAACCCACACACATGCACACAATTGCCCGCACGCATTTGAAACAACAAATACATAAAATACATTCGACAAATTTTACACCTTTAAGAATTTGTACACAATTTTACACCTTTAAGAATTTATCAAAAAAATAAATCAATCACTTTAAACCCTGATACAAACCTTTGGTAGAACTTAGAAGTAATCCTTGAAAACCAGTTCACAAGGAAAGGGTGTCCAATAGCTTTATATCTGAGATTGCGCTTAAGCTGTGGGACACTTAGAATCATAACAAACCCTAACACACACACACACACACACACTCAAATACAATCACACAGATTTGAAACAACAAATACACAAAATACATTTGACAAATTTTACAGCTTTGAGACTTCCATATACACAATTCAATCACTTTCCGAAAGCTACCACACACACTTTTCCCCCAATTACATACCCATTACACAATTCAATCACTTTACCACCTCAAACCCCAAAAAGGTTTCTTCTTTGCACAACATATTAAGCCCTACCCTTGATGAAAGAAAACCAAAACTAAATAGAGCGAAAGTTTTAATTGGAGAAAGCTAAGGGAGAAAACAGAGACCTGGCAAAGAGATGTCGATTTGGAAGGTGCCGCCTTCGTAGGGCGTGCCGATGGGCCCAGGGATAGTTCCGATGAGACGCCCGAGATTGTCGCTTTTGGGGCTGACTCTGATGCCCGATGCCTCAATGTCTCTGCTGCATTCTTGAAGCTCTTTTTGCACGCGAGCGAAGTCTATCATCTTCTTCTCTTCTTCCACTTTGAATCGCTCCTCCAAACACACACTCGCACACAAAAAACTACAAGACTCGGAGTAAAAGAGATTTTAAAAAGGAATTATCTCTCGCCTCTGTGTTTATGCTTTGCTTTCCGATTTTAGAGGCCGGAAGTGTGAGAGAGAGAGAGAGAGAGTGTGTGCGGGCGCGCACGCGTATGTGAGCGCGCGTGAGCGAGAGAGTACGTGCGAAATAATTCCATGAGGTGCGACCGTGCGTGCGAGAGAACACGGAAAGGATTCGTCGGATTTTGAATTTAATTCTATCACTAATTCTATTTTCTTAAATTTTAAGGTAGGTTTTGCTTACGATTATGAAAAGTTTTGAATTTTGGTTTTGATAAATGTGAAGAATATTTTTTTTTTGGTAGATTTAAAGTATTTCGTGCTTGAGACCTGCATATATATATATATATATATATATATTTTATGAAAAATGCTAAAGAGTTTTTTTAGTGTTCTCGTGGAATGACATATATGTAATTAAAAAATTACATCTATATCCTTTTAGATGGCATATCATTTGTAAAAAATTCAAAAGTTTATTTGTAAAAAAGAAGTGTGGAGATTGTATCGAATATGGAAAAATATCATTTTTATTTATGTTTTGAAGTATTTATTAATGATTTTAAATAAACGTGTGTTTTTTTTTTTTAAAAAAAAATTATATAAAATTAAAATCATTATTATTGAATTATTTTGAGAGATTTGGCTTAAGTGCAATAAAAAAATTACATCATATGTATTTTTTTTTTTCCGCATCAAACCCTATTTTGAGACAGCATTGTTTTTAAATCAAACCATTGATATTTATTAGTAAAATAATGAAAATTGAGTTAATAAAAAGTTAAAGTAACACAAATTGATACAAAAAAAAAAAAATTATCTAATTTAAAAATTAAAATTAAATTTTGTAGAATCTACGTGAGAAAAATAGGATGACGAGACATAGATTGGACTAACGGTGGGGTTGCGGTAGTTAGCATTGCCGGTGAATCAAAAGGGTCGAGTAAAAAGGGTTGCACTTTTGTTTGGGTTTGCGATTTAAAAATAGTGATTTAAAAATGTGCAATTTAAAAAAGTGATTTTTAAAAATACAGTTAGGCGTTTGAAAAAATCGCAGTTTAACCTTTAAAATCGCATATTAGCCTTTTAAAATATTGCGTTTTTAAAAAAGTACCACATTGCCTATGATTTGAATAAGCATTTTTTTGCGTTTTCAAATCGCAGTTTTTTAAAAACGCAATTTTCAAACGGTTCATTTTTTGCGATTTGGTTTAAAATCGCACTTTTTCTCTACAAAATCGCAATCTCAAACGCACATTTAAAAGATGAGGGACATGAAAAATTGAAAAACTCCTATAAGAACACTAGTAGCAGATTCCCTATAATGGTTCCCTTCCCTATATTTAAGGAAAATTTGATAAAAAAACACCAAAAATTGACCCATAATAGCTACCCTAAATTTACACATTTTGGTTGGGTAGCACTGTAGCTTCCCAATACGTTATTTTAATAAAAAAATTCTATCTCTCTCTCCTCTCTCCTCTCTGGCTCTCTCCTTCACGCGTCCCTCACTTCACCCGTCCTCCTTCCTTTCCCAACAAGAACGCCATGGCTGAACCAGCCGAACCAACCCCACTTCTAGCCCTCTATCAACAACCTTCACGGGCAACTGATTTTGTTGGGGCAACCGCTCACCAACCTTTTTCTCTTCTGGTGACGACCTGACCAGCTGGGCCTCCTTGCCAGAGAGGGGTCTTAGAGGTACCCGAACCACAATCGGCGCCGGTCTTCAATTGTGGCTTTCTTCGGATGAAACCCCATTTGGGTTGTTGGTATTCACGTCCTCGGACTCCAATCCCTGTAGCAGAACACGAAATCAACCGGATCAGCTGGTTTTTGTAGCTTTCTTCGGATGAAACCCCAATTGTGAGGACTGGGCTGGTTTTTGTTTTGCTTCTGCTCTGTTTGTGGGTTTTGGGAATTTGTTGGCATTCTTCTGCAAGTGGAACCATATTTGTTGGTTTTCATCTAGGATTAGCCGGAGAAGACGAGAGCAAGAGAGTCTAGAGAGAGAAGACGAGTGGGAGAAGAAAATAAATTGATAAAAAAAAAAAACTAGGAAAGAGAAAAAATAATAAAATAAGAGTAAAAAATAATATTTAATTGGTATAGAGAAAATTAAAGGAATCTATTGTGGGGTGTTTTTTTTTAGGGAAACAAAAAGTGGTTTTGTTCCCTAAATATAAGGAAAATGGTTGGAAAGCTGCTGCTAGTACTCTAAAAGGGAGTTTTAGGATCTCCAATTGTAGATGATTCCGGTCTAATGATGCAAGTTAAATATGATTCCAATTAATAATTACCAAATTCTAGTGCTAAGAAATTACACAAGTATTGTGTGACGGTTGAATTGAATTTATATATAAAAGAGGTTAAACTCGGTGTTTCGATCGACATATAAATTATGTAATATATGATATGACTCAATTGTCCACCTCAAGCACCCACAATAATTTTATTTTATTTTTCTAATAAAAGAAAAATGACAAAGGAGACAAAATGTAGTTATTCTGTCTAAATATGACCATAGTAAAAAGTCGCACAGGAAGGACTTATACGGTGAAAACTGTAGGCGCTATCTCAAGTTCGGTTGAGTTATTGCCTGTCTCAATTCTATTAGGACATCAGTGAAACTCAAAGCTATTAATACTAATGTTCCGTTTGTTTCGACGTAAAATGATTTCTGTCGTAAAATGGTTTCAAGGAAGTCATTTTTATGGAAAATATTTTTTCGCCGAAAGCATTTTTCGATGTTTGGCGCGTACGGAAAATCACAAATATTTTTTTATATTTTTATTCAATCATATTAACCTATAAAAATCATTTTTTATTCAAAACATATAAATATTAATGTAAAATAATATAAAATTACCGAATACAAGTTTCCGTCACTGACCGACAGAATTCTTGCCACTTTTACTGGATTATGGTTACTATAGCCAGAATCCAAGATAGAGGTCGGAATCCGGACAATTTCGTTAAAATTTGGGTTGGCCGGATTCCGGCACAGAACGGCCGGACTCCGGCATACTGGCCGGAATCTGCTAGAACTGCTGGAATCCGACCGTTTTGGCAGGGATTTTCTGGCCAGATTTTGTCGGCCGTTCTGGCTAGATCCGGCCAGCCGGCCGGAATCTGGCCTATCTTAACAAATTCGGCCGTTCTGGTCAGATTCCGGCCAGATGGCTGGAATGCTATGAATTTGGTCACTGGAATCTGGGCTGACCAGATTCTGGCGAAGATGGCCAGATTCTGTCGCCGGATTCCGGTGACATTGACCTGATGTTGTTGGATTTCAGTACCGGCAAGATTTTGGTGATGATCGACTGCTTGAATGTGAAGGTCGACTGTATCGTTTAAAAGGGGTCGAATGCGTCTAGCATCTTCGAAAAATGATTTACGCTTTTTTAAAAACGTAAATCATTTTTCGAAATTTACTAACCATTTTTTGTCAAACAGAAATCATTTTTCGGTTGACTATTATTTTCACCTCTACCAAACAGTGGAATATACCGAAATCATTTTAGGCCGAAACAAACGAAGCATAATAAGATTATGAATTCACATTTCAGCCTAATATATGCCCAAATACTTTGACCTTTTTTTTTTTCACATTAAGGTATCCTATTCTGTAAAACATCTCAAGTCTTTCTCAACATTTTGTAGGAAACCGACATCACCCATATCTTCGTCTTCATACATGTGCGGCCTTAAACTAGAGTTGACCGCAAGGGAGAAGAAAAACAAGCCTCAAATCAGCTTGGTTGTAGATTATCGTTTGTTGTAGTATTAATTAAAAAATTATTATTTTTTATTATATTAAAATTTTAAAATAATTATTAATTTAATATCAAAGTAAAATAATTTTACAATTTACCCTATTTGAATTAAAATATTTCATATATTAGGCTCCTTGTTATAAATAATTAAATTTGTTATTTTGTATTTATTTATTCACTCACAAGCTTGGAAACAACAATCCAAAAGAAGAAGAAAAACAAAAAGAGAGAGTCATTATAAATTGAAGCGTGGTTTTGTTTTTCTTTTCTTCTTCATGATTAGCACTTAAGAGAGTTTGTCTGCTGTACAGCCTTTACTCAATTTTCTTCGCTGGACAGTTTAGTGATGGAGGACATCCCACAAGCAATCATCATATCATTCAAAATATGAAAGAAAATCTGGCTGGCACCCATAAAAATCACCTCCTTGGATCCTTTTAGAATTGTTACTATTGCTAGATCAATCTAGTTAGAAATGGTAGTAAAACCATTTATTATTATTATTTTTTAAATTCACTCTCTCAACTCTCTTTCTCTCATATGCAAAATGAGTCCAATGGCTCAAGTGCTGTGGCGGCAAGCATGGCGGGACGGATTTCTTAGCTTTTTAAATAGCTATTTAGACTATTGGCTTTTCTTAACCGCATGAATATAGTATGAACATGGTTGAGCTTCAAAGAGGAGTGATGGCAAATGGGTCGGCAATAAGCGGCGAGTGACGAGCTTTAATATTTTTTCTATGGTTGAAAAAAGAGAGATCATTAAAAAAAAAAAAAACCATAAATTTAATAAATAAAATAGGAGAAGACGATGATATTTTTGAAAAGTTGGCCGTTAAAATGAAAAAAATAAAAATAAAAATAGAATTTTAACTAAAATTTAGCTACATTTTTGACTTGGTAAATATGGAGGGTACAGGTACACATTGTTGGCATTGGAGGTAAGCAAAGGATAAGTCATGGCAGTAGAAATTTGATGTCGACAGGAACGTGTAAAACAGTAAAAGAAAAAAAAAAGAGAGCCGCAAGTTGGAAGCACAAACAGACAGCATGTCACATGCATTTTCCCCTTTTGCCAAGTTGTGGTATTCAAGGTACAAACGCAGCCGGCCAGAGAAATCTGGCTAAAGCGATGACGACCCATCATTTTTTTTTTTTTAAATTTTTCTCTTTGGTTTTTTTCTAAGCCATCCGCCAATATTCATCACCTTTTCCTTTTGGTGCGTCTAATCAATGCCCAATACCCCACAAACAGATATACATTAAAAGTAAACGCAACATAGTTTAAGAGACTCGGAGAGATGAACATGCGAGGAACCGTAAGGAGAACAGAAGAGACCCGGAGGAGAAAAAGGAAGAAGAAAAGCTTAGAATAACAAAGAGAGAGAAATTGGGTTTTTGATTGTTCTTGCTTAATTCTATGCTATGTTATGTTTGATCGCAAGCTTAACTGGTGCGTTTTTTTATTTTATTTTACACAGACCCCCTTGATGTGTTCGTTTTCATTAATATATATATATATTTTTTTTTATATTTGAGTGAAAATTAAGGAACAGCTTTGATGTCATGGACATCATAGAGTTAAGTAGCGGTTTTGAGGTTTTGATGTTTTTGACGTTGCAATCTGTTGTGGTTGGGGAGAAAATTGGGAAAAGGAAGGGAATTGAATGGGGGGAGGGATGATGGGGTTCTTTGATTGCATGCTTCAATTAATGTTCTTTGTGCTTATTGTTTGTGTCAATGAAAACGGTCGGGTTCTGGTTTTTATCCGTTGAGGTTTACATTTATTAGGCTGAGAGTGTTCCAGAATTTGTTATCGGTTTATTATGAAGCAAGACTGATCAAATTTGATCATTTCTATTATTAGTAGTTGTATAATGAAAAGTTACTTCGAATAATTAACTTTATATTATGTTATTACTATCGTAGTTATATTTTATTTTAAATGATTATTGTTTGGAAAAGAAAAGAAAAGAAAGGATAATGAAGATTGCAGATGTATTTCTCATTCACTAGTCTTTGTTTTATCTACTCCAGGATATGCACTGATATTTGGAAAACCATGAATGTCACTTTGCTCTTTGCTTCCTGGCATGAAGGCGAAATGTGGATTCCTGCCTGTTCTTTCAGATTCGTGGTTCTTGACTGAGTTTATCCGTACTATTTAGTGAAGTGCCATGGTTGAAATGGGATTGCATTTGGTAAATAGATTTAATACTCTCGATCAAAGAGATGATATAGATATGAAATCAGATTAGACAAAGTTGCTTCTTTAATTGGTGGGAATTAGTGGATGTGAAGTTTTAATTTTCTTTCTAGGCATTGGTAGGGCTGGGCAACTTGATTTTGGTTGTTCATTGGAACTTGAAAGTGGAATGAGGGAATAAATGTGTAGGAGTAGATAGGATCAATAAAAGAAGACCTAGAATATTCAGAAGAACAATACACTGAACTGTAGAATGGGCTTGCCTCAAGTGTCCTCTGGCAGTATTGCTGAGGAAGTGGCAGCATCACTGAGCTCGTTCGTGCAAAATCCACCTAGAATTGTTGCTGTGAGAAGTTGTGACTTGAGTGCAATGCATGGAAGAAATCTGGGCAACCGCATTCAAGTGGATATTCCATGTGCTTCTTTTGGAGAGTTCCAAAGGAGAACCATCCCAGAGTTTCCAAAGGAACCAGATTGTTCAAGTATGCATAAAGATGGCAGATCCAGCATGCATAAGTTGAAGATTAACTCTATGGAACAAAATGGCTTGTTTCCTGGTATCAGTGGACGGAATATTCAGACATCTGTTCCTAGGATTGTGGGTTTTGAATCAAGGGCTTTAAATTCTCCTATTAATGTGTTTGATGGAAACCAATCTTCTTCTACCGTGGCTAGTATAAAAGATAATCCAAACGAGGCCACTGGATCAGTGGTCAGGAAGCGGTTATTTTCTCCTTTGAATGGGATGCTTCTCACTGATCAATTTAATGGCGATTCTCTAGACATTGGCAGTGGCGTTGATCAGAGTAATTTCAATAGTGGTAATGATCCTCAAAATGTTTCTATGTTACAAGAGCATAAGAGAGCTCATAAAGGAGACTCCAATTATTTCAATTCTCCAATATGGTCTCTGTCATGTTTCCCACAGTGGAAGAATTCATTGGATGATAATTGTGGAACAAAGTCCATGTTTCTCACTGATGGCCCATTGCTAGGAAAACAGGAGTCTCAATGTCATCATCATTTTATATCGTCTCCTGAATTTAATTACTTGGGAGAATCAAACAAGGCAAGGTCCCAAACAGGGGCAATAGCCATACCTCCAACTCCGAAAAAGGTGGTTTCACCTCCCTTGTCTTTGTCTCCCCTTGGTCCAAAGTGCCCTGAAAGGGTGAAATCTACAGGAGGATGTGAGGATAATACAACAGAGTCAGATGATGACAATATAACTTTCAAGGACATGGAACAGTCGCTTGATGGAACTTTCTCAGGCTATTTTTCTTCCGAAAAAAACGATATTAGGATGCCAAGTAAATCATCAGAAGATCTTGATAATTTGCAGAAGAAGTTTGACCTGTTTATTCCTCAGAATCCCACTGGCATGGGACAGCATTGGAGTCATGATTCTGACTTTACTTCCCATGTGAAATTGGTTAGATCTCTGAGTGGACTGCCAGTTAGAAGGTCCTTGGTTGGTTCATTCGAGGAGTCTCTTTTGTCTGGTCGGTTATTATCTGCAAAAGTTAGTCAGGTTGGCATTTAAATTCAGTCCTGTGATATAACTTCTTATTTCTGTATTTGATTCAAAATGGACTCACTATGGTTTATAACCTGGCATTTTTATTTTATTTTTTCAAAAAACTTTCAGAGGATTGAGGGTTTCCTTGCCGTTCTGAATGTTACTGGAGGGAATTTCTCACCTAAATCACAGAAACTTCCATTTGCTGTAACCAGTGTGGATGGAGATAACTACTTATTGTATTATTCAACAATTGATCTTCCCGCAAATGTGGCAGCAAGCAAGTGCAGGGGTGCCAAAATGAAGAGGAACCTTACCATTGATGAATCACAAGCAGAAAAGAGTCGCATGCGTATACCTATGAAAGGACGCATACAACTAGTAAGTGGCTATTCCTTGAAATTTGTGGATTTTCAAGTAATACATATTAACTTGCTTTTCATTTGTATCTAGAGGAAGGCATTGAGTTTAGGTTAAATTGCTTTTTCGCATTAGTAGAGCTCTTGGTATTCTATGATTATTCAGCAACTTTCAATAATTGAAATTTTGGATTTAGACCCTAATTAAGAATTAGCTCAATTTACGAAACAAACAATTATCAAATTAATCACCACAATCAAAATAAACAGAAAATAAATCAACACACAAATTGGGTGACGAAGTGGAAACCTTTTTTAAGAACTCTTTAGAAAGTAAAACCACTTCTTCGGGGGCTAGCCAACTCCAAAGGGATCCACTATAGAAGACTTACATTACATATTGTTCTACTTATAAAACCTTGTAACTATGGAGATCCAATCTCGTAATCCTGGTAAATGACACGTTCACCTTCCACCGCAGTGGCTCTAGAACCCCTGGCCTTCTTCTATATAGATCACCTTCACGAGCGAACTCCGTCTGCTTTAAAACTGGAACTTCGGTGGCCGCAAGCTATTCTATGGTTTGAAAGGTTAAGAAGAAACTAGGAGAAGGTTTATATCGGTTAGGCTCAAGAACAAGAATAAACCACTTCAAAATAATTGAGAAACTACCTCTCCTCTCCTTTAGAAGTCGTGGGTTACGATGCTTATATAGAGAAGAGAAAAATCAGGGTTTTAGGTCAAAGTCAGTGGAAATTATGACAGCTGCCAGCTAGGCTCGGTTGACTAAGTCATAAGCTCGGTCGATTGAGCATTAGGGTTTCAGGCTTAAATTGCACAAAGCCCTTCCTCGGTCGACTGAGTGTTCCTCCGACCTTCTCGGGTTTTTATACTAGAGATGCTGCACATTGTTTGGTTGATCGAGCAAGGCTGAGGGGTTGACCGAGTCCTTCTCAAACTTGGTTTTCGATGCCAATTCAATTGAAACTTGATTGACTCAACCCTAAACCTAATGCTTACAACCAAACATGTTTATGATACGTTCAGAATTTTAGGTCTTACGTGGTAGTACATGTGGCAGTACCGAATCCCCAAGATATCAGTGAATAAGGATAGAATCTCCGTATATTATTTCCCCAAGTGTTTTAGCTAATAAGGAATGTATTTTCCATTAGTTTATTTCCTTTGTAGTTTATTTTCTTGCATTATGTTATGATGGCTAAACCTAATGGTTATGTCTTATGACTTAGCCGTCTTCTATATAAGTGTAACCCTAATCAATAAAATAGCATGCTGAATTATTATCAAACCTAGATCTTTTTGGTTGTTTTGGAGATCAAGGCTCTCTCGAAGTAGCCTTTATCTCTTTTTCTTTGTTCTTTTTACTATTTGATTGCATCAGTTTAGTCACTGAATTTGCCAAATAAAAAACCCAACAATAATGATCATGTGGTATAGGAGAGTTTTTTCTCTCATTATTTTACGGTATGCAGTTCCCAATGTGGGATAAAGTAACAAAGATATATGTAATGGGCAGCAGAGAGGGAAATTTAGAACTTAGTCTCAATATTGAGAGCACTGGATTTAGGTTGGTATTAAGTCCATTAGTCACATCTGACATTTACTTATGTAATGACTTGAAAATTACTTCCTAGTCCCTTCATCAATTCTAAAGGGAGCAGCTTCTGACTTCTATGTGTGAAAAACAACTATGAGATAGAAACAGTGTTTGAAAAGATGCATGAGAACAAAGATTCTGAGAAGGAAAAGAACATGGATGCCTTGGTATAAAAGTAACTAAGATTTCTTGGGACCTCCTTGAGTTGTTTTTATCTTTTATTTTTTTGTTTTTTCTAGGCACCTGCTTGAGTTGGTTATCTAATGGTGTTTTTGTACTTTCATTGGCTGGTTAGCAGGCCTCTGGGTCCATTGATTGTAAAACAGTATCAAGCATGCTGTTGGCTTCTTTCTGGCTAATGCTTGAGTTTCTAGCTAATTATCTGCAACTCACTTTTTTTTTTCTTTTTTTGTGTCCCATCAACTAGAAGTTTCTTATGCTGTGATGTTTTTTTTATTTTTATTTTTATTATTATTTTTATTTTTATAGATTATGCTGTGATGTTTAAATTGCAAGACAAGAGTTTGTGCCAAAACTGCTTGCCAGCAAGACAGAAATTGCCAAAAATATAAGTACCCATGTAGCTCATATAAGACAGTGGCTATTCTTACATGAAATCAATGCCTCAAGACAAACATTGTCTACTAGTTCATGTATTTGTGCATAGCATGGTTGATATCTGATGGCAGTACAGCTCAAGAAAAGGTTGCCATACACTGACAAACTGAATTGCTTATTGCAGGTTCTCAGCAATCCAGAAAAGACACCTATCCACACTTTCTTTTGTAATTATGATTTGAGTGACATGCCAGCTGGTACCAAGGTAGTTTTCCATCACAAACAGAAGTTTTTTTTTTTTTTCAGTATTTAGCAATTCCTTTGCATGATTAATGATGTGATTTCTACTCGGTTCTTTTAGAAGTTTGTCAATATCTTTTGCTTCATTTAAGTAACAGCTATATTGGCAGGTATTTCGAATTTTGATATGGATTTGAACACAGTCATTTTATTTCAGTACTTTAATTCGGGATCTGAGCTATATCACCATAAGATGCATTACTTCTGTCGTTTGTTAATCTGAAGTTTAGTAAGTACAAGAATGTTTGATTGCTCGCAGACATACATGTAATGAGAAAAAAGTTGATCCATGACAGTAAAGAGGTCAAAAGGAAAATTGCGGGGCATATAGAGGATTGTGGCATCATGTGATATCTTTAACATCCCATTACCATTGGAGGGAAGGTGGGAGATAAAGTAGTGGGGGAGCATGTGATGCGGCAGATAAGTTTGAACGGATGCAACTGGACTAGGCCTGAGGTCAATCCAAGCTCATCCTGAGCATGATCTCTTTCTGAAATTTCTTATCCAAAAATAGCCTTAAGTAGCCCACACTCTGCATACTTACGTTAATCATAAATTTTGCTAAGATTATAATATAGATCTGTATCCTCATGGTTGAAAAATCAATATTGTATGTGCTGAGCTACTCAAGTCTTTGGTGATGCTATATAACCTGCATTATATTATTTGTTAAAACCTACAATTTCATATAGTCCAATCTTGGCATGTTTTAAACTGACCATATTTATATGGAATATGTTTTTCTCTTTCTAAATGCATCTATTGTCAGTGGCCTTGTGTTCTCATGGTTCAAAAATCAATACTCTATGTGCTGAACTACTCAAGTTTTGTGGTGATGCTATATAACCTGCATTATATTATGTGGTTAAAGCTACAATTTCATATAGCCCGATCTTGGCTTGTTCAAACTAAACATATTCATATGGATTGTGTTTTTGCTTTCTAAACATGTCTATTGTTAGTGGCCTGAGATTCTTATGATGGTTATTTTCATCTACATGTTAAAATGGAAGACATTTTTGCGGCAAAAGATCACTCTGGCTCCTTCTGCTCCAACATCGATGTCTGGGATTGAAAGACCTAGAGATCTTCATTCGAAAAATGATGCCAGACCCTCTTTGATCCCAAACACTAGTCATACCATGCAGCTTAGCGATGGTGATACTAACTCAAATGGGGTTGATGATGTGCATATGGAAATTATGGAAGCTGGAGGTTCTGGCTATCCCGAGCATATTGCTGCTCAATCCCAAACCAAGAGAGAGGAGAGCAGAGTGACCTTGCATTTTGGTGGATTCGACAGTCGTGCAAATAAAAAGACTGGTAGGGAGGACAACTTTCCATCAAATACGAATCATGTAACTGAAAGCAAACCTGTATACAGCCCTCCAAAGATCAATCAGAACGCTACCACCCCTGGTGTTCTGCGCTATGCTCTTCACCTCCGTTTTGTATGCCCTTTACCTAAGAAATGTTCTAGGTCAGCCCAGAAGTGCAAATCTGATTCCTTATCTGAACCAGCTACGACGAATACGGATATCAAAGGAGAGCGGCGCTTCTATTTGTATAACGATTTGAGGGTGGTCTTCCCCCAACGCCATACAGATGCTGATGAGGGCAAGGTATTATATATAATACATATATGTGTATATACATGTATAGCATGTTGGATGCCAGCTTGGTGCATGTCCTTATAACAATTTGTGGTGTTTCTACATTGCAGTTACATGTGGAGTATCATTTTCCTTCAGATCCAAAATACTTCGATATCAGCAACTAAAATGCACTGTAATTCTCTCATCCTTGTACATCTTTGTTTCAGATGAAAGATCCCTGTACATACTTTGTACATATAATTTGGTTGTCTTTGGGACAATTCCCCCCCCATTCATTTTGTAAATATAACTTTATGTTCAATAATTAGTCAATTTAATGTTCTTAATCATTCTCAGCCTCAATTGCTTGATATTTCTTTATCTGAAACTATTGGAGTAAAAATTGTACTGGACAAATGAAAAGTCTCTTCAGTTGAAATTTGGAGTAAAAATTATACTGGACAAATGAAAAGTCTCTTCAGTTGAAATTTGGCCAAGTTAGCAGGTCGGATAAAGATCTTCTACAATTGGATTGTAGGCAGGTGAGTCCTGCAGGCCTTTACCCTCTTTATACCAATCCGGTAGTCAATTGTAAGGGATCCCGATCCTTAGTTGATCAGTCCTACTAAAAGGCTCGAAATTCTTGGAACTTTCTCATCTTCCTCTTTAATTTCAGTTTCATTTATTCTACCACAAGGGATACTAGTCCCATCATCCAAAGCAGACATTTGATACTATCTAGAACCCTAAAATAGATTTTGCAGTTACTTAAAACCATGGTACGTGCGTATCATCTGCACTATGTCAGCTATATTGGCCCTTTGCATATTCACTAAGAAGAGAGTGCACGCACACACTTCCCTAAGACACAATCAACTTCAAAAAGAAAAGGTTGAAAGCTGATTCATTCCTGAGTAGTATTAGATCTCATTGGCTATCAGAAGTAATGACAGAAAAGAAACATAGGTAATGTTTGGTAACCTACAGATTTAGCTAGAGTCAGCAAAGTTCTGAATCCATAACCTGTTAGTAATGGAGAAGTTGCATCAATTTAGAATCTGAGTTAGTGGATCTATGTTATCAAATAGAGACCTTTATTTCTCCATCTCTCGTACGTGGGTTTTACAGATTCAATGGTTGATTTGAAAATACATAAATGGTAAAGGATGAGAATAGAGAAATAGCATTTCTCTATTAAATAACAAGTTCTTTGTTGTAAAGGTATCCTTGTAAGAAAAAGAAAAAGAAAATGTTTCCATGAATAAATTTGTTGCATGCTTCCATTGATTGGAAAGGATAATTTTTTTCCTCTAAATTGGGTTAGAAGAATTTTCTTTAACTCAATCTATTAAACTGACATATGTCTAAAATGCATGTAATTTTCACTTGCTTTTTTTTAATAGAGCATGTATTTTTAAAGATGCATATAAGAATTACATACATTTGAACACGGGTTTAGTACACTGGATTGCAAAAAATTTCTCCAAACTAGTTTAGATAAAAAAAAACTTTGTTCAATTAGAAATTTTTACTTGGTGGTCCACGAAAGTCCCCCAAAAAAAAAAAAAAAAAAAAAACACCTTTGTGAATGTCTTGATACTATGCATAAGCATAATGTTAAATTATTGAATACTCATAGGGGAGTGAACTTGCCAAAAAAGAAATGAATACCATTGAGTCATTGTTGATAAAGTGGGCATTGTAGACGTCAGCTACAAAATGTGATAGTATGTAATGATCTTAAGTGTCCTATATGGATTTAAGTACAATCTTAATCGTGTATATATATAAGCTCTTGAATATCCTCCATTTACAAGTTAATTTTTAGGAGCGAATTTTACTCAAAATTGATATCGCAAAACCACTGCATATAAATGTCAAAACTGGGGCAATATATTACAGTTATTAATGTTATTTTGCGTGGCTGTTAAGGAAAATATTGTTTTGCAGTTCGCTTGATTATCATGACATGTCATAAATGGGGCGAAAATTTAATCCTTTGCGTGGTTGTTAAGGGAAATATTACAAGTTTTGCAGTTCGCTTGATTATCATGAGATGTTTCTGACACAAGTTGCTTTGGAAATTGTGGTGTCTACTTTCCTGTGAAAGTGAAAAAAGATCCATTTTTGTTGCTGGAAAAAAGTATTTCTTGTGATCTTGGTTACCAAAGTTGCATCCAAGAGCAACCCAGTGGGGCATTTTCTTATCAAAGGAATTCAAAATGACATGAATGGTGAAAGAACCGCAATTGGGCATAGGATTAAATTGCATTGGAAGGCAACCCAGCTATCAGGATTTGGATGGGAAAGGCCTCTAAATCTAATCAAGTCTTGGGTTATATATCCTTATAATGCCCCCCATATCATCATTAGGTCAAAAATGGTGCTAGGCTCCACTACTCTCCTAAAAATGTTGACAAAAACTGTCTTGGGTCGAAAGGAAAATACACTTTTTTTTTTGTCACGTGTGGGTTGAAACTTTTTTTTTTTTTTTTATTAAGTGAAGTTCATCACATAAACTATTTAATAGAAATGAAAGGTGAACGATAGAGACAAGTTTTGAATTCATAACATTTGCTCTGATATCATATTAAATCATTATTTCTCCTAAAAACTTAAGCTCATAAGAAAGAAAGGAGGATGAAATTTAATTATTTTATTTATATTCTAACATGATTTGATTACCATCAACCCGATTACACTAAATTCTAGAAAGTAATTATCCTATAAGGAATATATACCTATTAAGTAACTATATCATATATTCTAACAAGCCATTCCAACTGAACTTGCAAAACATTTGATTTTGTGGTCGTGACCACCCCGCGTGGTGGTTGGGGGCGGTGTTGATCAGAAGAGAGTGCAAATTTTTTTATCTGACACGTTTCAACTATCATGTCAAAGAGTAAAGAGAATGAGAGGAAAATGAAATATGTTTTTTTTTTTAAAAAAAATAAAGTAAAATGGAATATTTTAATAACTCATTTGTTGGCATGCACGAGCTCACACCATTAATGCAGGAGGAAAAAGACAAAAAAAAAAAAAATGATTCAATATAGTTTCTGTGATAAAGAAAAGTTGCTTCACAAAGCTGTGTGCCACAAATGGAAGATGAAACTTGTACGTATTAAAGAAAGAAGATGGCCACCACAAGCTTTATATAACTTCCCATTATGGGTGAAGGATTGGGATTGTAGGTACAAACTTCTAACGTGTACAAGACCTCCTTTCACTTGCATTGTCTGCAACTTTTGAAAAAGCAAGTGTCCTTCATCTGAAAATTTGGATAACATAAATACATTTTCATATATTCCACCAATTTATTGAAAAGCTTTGAGGTAGTTAGACTATCCAAATCTAGCAATAGTTTTGCCAAACAGAGTAGTATGGACTATGATATGGGATAATGGGAGCTTTCATATTACTAATTAGGCTTTGATTTTTGGACCACAAACCCATTAACTAGCTAGATTTGAAATATAGGTTATCATGTTGATTTGAGTGATGCAAATAGTGTCATGAGCATTGCAATTACTCTATCACCAACCTCTGCATAAATGTGTAATGCTACTTACTTTTTATGGTTATTTATCATATCGATTGACGTTGCGTGTTTTAAGTGGCTTCCAATGTCAGTCATTTAAAAAAACAAAAGAAAATCACTTAAAATATGTTACAACAGCCAATGTAAAATGTGTGATAAATCGATGTGAAGAGTAGTATTACTCAATCTAAATAAGATGTTTATGGAGAAAGTTTAGCATTTTCTTCCCTCGAGTTGTTGCAAATTATTTGAGATACTATAATTTTTACTACAAGTATTTTATAAACTAATGTGACAATCTGTATTTTATGAAAATGAGTGTTACATGGCAGTACACATTTTAATGACTGGCGTTGTAAGTGTCATGTAAACTACTACATCAGTTTATAAGGACTTCCAGTAAAAACTATTGTACTCTTGATAGTACTGCTCGAGTTGTTAGATATAAACTGATTATCTTGTCAAAGTTGGTTAAGCCATTTTATCGGATTGAAATTTTTAGCAATTTTTTGCTCAAATTGTTAAGCCCATAAGGAGACTCACCTGTCCAAATAAATTTTAGACTACCTAGCCACCTGTCCAAACAGGTGAATCCCATGAATATTCTACCTAAATTACTAACAATTTAGACAAGAAATTGCTGAATATCCTTATCCATTTTATATCTTAATACAATTTTACAAGGAAGCTTACAAATCTCTGACAATTTTGTGACGGGTGTGAGTAGAAGTTTGTAGTATTTAAATGCATGAGGGACATCCGTTACTACATTCAAGTCAACCCATTAATCTTCTTTTCTCTTCATTGATTGGGTTTCAAGGAAAAAATTAATTATAAATTACTCCGCTGTTAAGCCTATTTTGGCGAAAATCATCGCAAGTCAAATTATCTAATGCTCAGTATCCTTATCCAGTTGAGAAATGCTAGAATATCTTCTAGTGTTCTCTTAGTGTTCTCCTGGAATGACATAGATGTAATTAAAAAATTACATCTATGTCCTTTTAGATGGCATAGTTATAATTTTTTAATTAAAAAAATTACATTTATGTCATTCCAAGATAATACCATAATAACACAAAAAGATGCTCAAGCATTCCTCTGTCCAATTATCCCAAAGAACTTTGCCAAACTGGACTAAGCTCACATCATCATTGTGGCCTAGAAAGATTCCTGACCTTTTCTCTGCTATAAATACCCCCATTGACTTCATCCCTTTCTCTCTATCCTTTCATCTGCTTTAGCACTTCTTTGCCTCTGTATATCTCCCCTGTTCCAGCTTTGTTTTTACTCTGCCTTCTACAGCTTTTTTCTCTCTCTTTTTCTGAAAAATCTCGCAATGGCTAGCACTGAATCCAAGTTTCCTCAGAACCCACCTCTGAAAACACAAAAGATTGTTCTTGGAGCCCAAATTGGCTTGAGAATTTTGGTAATTGGGACTGCATTGGCTGCAACATGGGTGATGCTCACTTGCAGGCAATCGACAGAGATTATTGGCATGACCTTTGATGCTCGATATAGCTACTCCTCTACTTTCAAGTAAGATCGAACAGAAAAGAAAAAAGAACCACTTGAATATGTAGGCCATGTTTGCTTATTCAACCTTCCATTTGCAGGTTCTTTGCTTTTGCAAACGCTGTTGCATGTTCCTTCGCTCTGCTGTCCTTGCTCTTTGTCTTCTTTTTCTGTCGCCAAGGCCTAAACCCTTCCAACTACTACTACTTGTTCCTACATGATTTGGTATGGTTCTTTTTTTCTCGCGTTTTCAAGTCTCCAATTACAAATATTTCAAGAACATTGTCTAACAATTAAATTCTGGTTTTGATTGTGACAGTTTATGATGTCGTTGGTTCTTGCCGGATGCGCGGCCGCAACTGCTGAAGGGTTCATCGGACGGTATGGGAACAGCCATGCGGGTTGGACTCCAATTTGTGATAACTTTGGCAAATTCTGTAACAAAATGACAACTTCTGTCATACTCTCTTACTTGTCCCTCTCCTTCTTACTCACGCTTACTATCACCTCTGCTAGCAAGTCTAGACAGATTCAGGTTTCGAACTCCTTGATTTAGCTGTATGTATCCAAGGGAAGGAAGTATAAGAATAAGAAAAAGATGATGATGGAGGACATATATATAATCTGTATGATTCTGTTTTCATTACAACCCCAACTTCTTGATTTTCCTACTTTTTCCATATGCAAATAGGAATAAGAAAAACAGCATGTAGTAAGTTAAGAAAAACGAACGATTTTAAAGGTCGAATCACAATTTTTTTCAAATCGCATGTCTGGAAACCGCTAAACCAAACGGAATTAAGTTAAAATGGTCCTATAGATAAACAAGTTTACATTAAATAGAAGGGATGGCTCTTTGTGACATCATAACAGAGACACTTGCTCTTCCTGAGCTTGCTATGAATTAACGTAGGGCCAATGAGAGACTCACAGTCAGAGACACTAAAATCTAAAAAAAAACCCTGAAAAATATGGCCCATTTCATTGACCATATTTGGGAGTTGGGACCCCCAATAATGTGTATAATTTCAGCTACAAATGAGGAGTTGCATGATTCTCTTGGCATAGAAGGCTGAGGTAGGCAACAAAATCAGCCTACCCCAAAACCTGACCCAGCAGGACCACCTTTAATAATTCATAGAAGGGTATTGTTTTTATGGTTTAGATGTATTCCCATAATACCCTCTTGCTTTTATGGTAGTCTGAAACACTCCCTTTTTTCGTTCTTCAACTTGGCAAGAAAAAGTAGCTCTTTATTTCATTCCCATGTAAAATATGTGAAAAGAATATGAACAAACATGCAGTATTAAGGGCAACAATCATGGCAAGATTCAATCTTTATGCTAGTATTGAGATTAATATACAAAAATCAATAATATTTCATATTAATTTATTTCTCCACAAAGAACCTCACGAGTAGTCATATTATCTATTAGTGTCTAAAAAAAAAAAATTGTCTTTTAGTGTTAGAGTAATGCTACACACCATACTTTTATCCTACTTTGTGGATGTGATTCTGTCATTCAGTCATTGAATCATTTTTTTTTAAAAAAAAAAAAAACAAGGGTCGATCCAAAAGCAGATTGACAGTTTCACATTAACAAAGTGAGATAAAAATGTAGTGTGTAACATTTCTCATTAGTGTTATATCACTAGTTATCCAAAAAGTTTAAGTCGATAAGAAAAATTAAATTTAATAATTTAATTAATACTTTAACACGCCTCCTCACATGTTAGCTCAAACTTTCTCTCAATAAGTGAAGTTCAACCCATGAGATATTTAATTAAAATAGGGTCAAACTGTAGAGTTGGGATTTAAGTTTAAGACTTCTATTTTGATACCATGTTAAATCATCACTTATCCCAAAAGCTTAAACTAATAGAAAATATTAAATTTAATCGTTTAATTAATATTTTCGACATTAGTATTGCTACCGATTATTAACCCACTAAAAATAGTGCAAAGGCCCATTGTTTCTTTTTTCATGATGTTAACTCTCATGTTTGTTAGGGCTGACAAATTTGGACACGACCTATGAATCTGACACGACAAATTAAAGGGTTAAGGTTTAGAAGTTTGATCCATTTAATTAAATGGGTCGAGTTAGGATTGACCTATATATTCTTATATTTATGCTTTGGCACGACCCAAACCCGACATATGACATAATGATAGGCAATTTTTAACATGACCCACGGACCCAACACGAACCCAATACAAAATTAGAGTGTTAAGGTTGAAGGATTTAATCTGTTCAATTAAATGGATCGGATTATAATTGACCTATATAGTCTTATACTATTATCTCGACATAACACAACTTGAACCCAACGTGTAAACGTGAACAAGAACTCTCACTCCTAATGTTTGTGAATAGTTTCATTGTCGATTGGTTTTTTTTGGGTCATTATGCTTAACTGGACCACGGAACAACTAGGGTCGAAGAGGCAGTAGTCTTCCTGTGATAAACCAGAAACTTCGATCCATGCCACCACATTAAGTCTACTTCACTCTTACAAGCTCGTGGACAGCATGGCCTCCCTTAACAATCACGTATCAACAGCCTAGGCCTTAGGGCCGCACTAATTTCTTTCCTCCATCGTGAGTAGGGTTACTGTTCACGTATTTGAATTTGAAAAGTATCGAGATATGTTTATAAGACTATATAAATTAACTATAATCTAATTTATTTAATTAAATATGTTAGACCATCTCAACCATAGCCTATTAATTTCATGTCGAATTCGTATCAGTTTGCAGGTCGTGTAAAATATTTTCAGCCCTAAATGTTGTATGTTGAGTTTGAATCGTGTCGTGATATGAATATAAGACTATATAGATCAATAATAACCCGATTCATTTAATTAAACAAGTTAAATTATTTAGTCTTAATCCACTAATTTTGTACTATATTGGTATCGGATTCACAAGGTGTATAAAAATTTACCAACCCTAATAGGGAGTTATTATTTGCCTTGAAAATTCCAAAAATTAGTGCGATAAAACTTAAATTTATTATAAATGAGTCAAATAAATAACCTAACTCATTGGGTGAACTAGGGCCACCACAAATGGTAGTTTGAAGAGGCAATGTTTTAGAAACAAAATTACCTACACAACAACAATTGTGACAAGCAAAAAGACGTTGTATAGCAAGGAAACAAGCACCGAAGAAAGTTATGGATTACACTACTTAAACAACTGAGTCGTAGACCTTGTTTGAAAACTCTTTTCCCTAACCCCCAAAATTTTCCCCCCACCCGCTACTGAGCACTCAGCAGGCTTTCCCCAAATTTCTTTTCCATTTTATCATTTTTTCTGTATTTTTTCTCACTCTGTTTTTTCAAAACATGAAACACCGAAATTCTATCTATATCCCTAAAATCCATATGCATCTCCTTAGGATTGTTTTGCTGCAGCAGAGGAGGCTGATCACGTGGGAACAAAGACGCTCCATCAATGTCCACGGGTCCATCACCTACTCGTTTTAGAGTGCTGTAACTCTTCACTTGCTCAACCCTTTTTCGATTTCCATATCGACCGTGCGATACGCTTCGGTACTTTTTTTCATCCATCGTCTCACCCATCCCTCTGGAATTTCGATTGGCCTTTTAAATTCATCTGACCCTGCTTTTGTGTAGGCATATTGGCATTCTAAGCCCAATATTCGTTTGCAGTTTCACTCTCTTTAAGTGCGCTAGAAAGTAGAGGATAAATAGGCACCAAGAGAAAGAGTGTATTTGCTGTATATATGCAGGATCTACTGTTGATCACATAATATTAATCGATAATCGATAATTGTTCAAAATATTAATCTAATAACCCATTTTTCACTACCTTTCTCATTCATGATTGCTTAACCCACAAAACAATCCAAGGCTGCTTCATCCTTCATTTATAACATTATCCATTCAAACACATTTTATCTTCTCCTTGAAACAGAGTGGCACTGACGAACTATTTTCATATTGATAAGCAGTGCGTAATTCTGAACCATATGCACAACTTAAGGTTCTCTTTTACCAAAGACAGCCTTAATGAACCTAATATACCTTAAAGGTCATTTTTTTTTTTAATAAGTAACGAAATTCGTTAAAAACCAAAAGACACACCCAAGTACACAAAAAAAATATACAAGACAAGCATATAGCCAGAAAAAGAAAAGAAATCAAGAAAGGCATAAAAACTAGAAATATGAAAACAATCATAGACAATCATATATATATATATATATAAAGAAAGCATTTTTCAACTTTGCCATTGTCATCTCAATGTTTTCAAGGCTTCGATCATTTCTTTCTCTTCGAATACACCACATCATGCATAGCAGAATCATTTTTCAGATAACTTCACTCGGAGGATTACAAAACTTCCCTTTCCAACAAGCAGAGAGGTCTCTCACCCGTGAAGCATGACCCGTGCTAACTCAAATAATCCAAAAATGGAGCTCCATATAGTACTTACTCTTTTAACTCTTACATATATATATATATAATGAAATGAAAATAAAAAAAATGGACCACTAATTTCTACGGTTCACCAGACTTGAGTTGTCTTATTTCATGTCCAACCAGAGGAGCGATATCTTCTCGTTTGGCATTGGCAGGGTCCAGGGAGGTCTCAACCAAACAATATTTTAAACACGCCCAAACAATATTTTAAACACAGGCGCTTACCTTAGAAGTGCAAATCAGATTTTGGGTAGATTTCTACTCCTTCAGGTAACTGCCAACACAATGAGTGCGATTCTGGGCAAAGCGTTGGACAAATGCACATGGTCAAGAACAAATGCACATGCATCAGACCCACAATTAGGTGGGCGGCAGAGGAGACTTATCAAATTACTAAACTAGTATAAATTACCAACTTATATGGCAAACCCATTAAGACATCAACGAGTAAATCACTTTAGGACCCAGAGCAAATTGCCAACTGCCAAGTAAGAAAAGGAGAGGAGGAGGTGCCTAACTGGTTTCTGAGCCACAAAACTAATCAGAAATCATTAAACAACTCGTTTATCACATATGGGATATTTATGAAACATGAATTTAGGAAATGGCCCAAAAGCAAATCGACCATCTTTTAATCTGACCTAAACTCAGAAGTTTGAGAAGCGCAACAAAACCGCTAATTATTGGATCCACCCCAATAAGAAAAAGGGGACTGGATCCAGTGCAATGAAGCTGCCCATTGCATACCTCATCCGAAAAACGGGTTACTGAATAGAATGTCCGGAAGCCGTTAAGAAATCGACATTAATAATTTAATAGAATGGATCAACAAAGAAAATTGAAGCCTCTCTACAGCAGAGCAAAAGTAAGCAATAATTGACTAGAAGGCCTAATATTTCTTATAGATATCTGGTTTTAGTAAAACTTCTAACATTTAGCATCAATCATAAAACTAATCCAAAGGAATACAGAATGATTTCTTCATCAGAGCAAAAGTAGGCAATAATTGACTAGAAGGCACAATATTTCTCATAGAGATCTGGTTTTAGTAAACTTTTAACATTTAGCATCAATCATACTAACCAAAGGAACACAGAATGATTTCTTCCTGCATCAAGCATCTCATAGATAAAAGAAGAATCACAAAAAAGAGTGAGCAAGAAAGAGAAAGGAGCCCTGTCTTGTGAGTTGGGTTTAAAAGAACTCATCTAAGCCTTAATCCTTACAGATCAGTGTACATAGAAGAAATAGTACAACAAAAGTATGAGTTCACATATAAGACAGCACTATTATTTATTGAGTTTTGGGGTTAAAAAAACAAATAACTCCAATCCAGTTAGGTGATCATGTCTCTAGACAGAAGTATTCATCAACAATTAAGCTAGCAACATCTACATTTCTGCCGCAAATAAACATCGACTATGAACATTAAAACAGATTAAAAACAAAAACAAAAAAGTGAAAATAAATAAAGACAAACTGTTGTACATACAGATCAACGAATCATCCTCATATATTCCTATAAAAACAGATCTTGAATTGGTTTGGCGCCAATTCAAGATCACCTTCCATTCCATTGCTAAGGTCTGGAGAACACGCCCAAAATCTTCCCACGACCAAGGCTTTCCAATAGCTTCTTAGACCCCTCAACATCCATCTCAACAAGTTTCTGCAAGAACACACAAGCACCCGCAGCAACCATTTGTTTCCTACACGTCTTTGAATGCACAAGTGAGGCCAATAAGGAAACAGGGTATTTCTTGTCCAAATTCTGAACCAAAGGATCCAAAAGCTGGACTGCACTCACTACCCCCCTCTCATCCTTCCGGAAAACCTTCCTATTCCCCGCATACAACATCAAAATGGACAAAGCCTTGGCAGCCGCTTCTTTCTCTTCCACGGCCTTACCATCCAACATCTTGATCAAATGACCAACGCCCCCGCATTCACCAATCTCCTTTCGGGTTCTTGTGCTGAACCCCAGCTCGTAAACAGCACGAGCCGCCGCAACTCTCACCCCCAATACGCCACAATTCAAGACGCCCAAAAGCCTGGCTATAAACCCATCTGAAACAACAACTTCAGCGATTGGTTGGCACAAGGCTAAGTGCCTCAACAAGTCCACCGCGACCTCGAGACTCTGAACGGTAGTAGCCGAGTCCCAGAAATTCTTCAAGCACTCAACCCCACCTTCCTTGACAACCAAAAGCTTCAAGCTTTCATCATCAGAAACCAAATTGCACAAACACCCAATTGCGTTTTCTTGCGCTAATACAGTCCCCGAACTCGCAAGCCCCAAAAGAACAAAAACCCCATTTTCCTCAACGAAATTCTCTCTGATTTCGCTGAACACAGCGAGATTTCTCAGCACCCCGGCTGCGAAAGCCTGCGAACCGGGCGTGCCGGCCTGACAAATCTCTAATAGCGACGAAACCCCACCTCGAGACCCAATCGCCCTCGCGTTCTCCTTCGAAAAGGTCAGCGCTCGGAGAGCCACACAAGCTTGTTCCTTCGCGAACCCACTTCCCGAATCCAAAACTCGAAGCAACTGATTCAAAAGCAACAAACCCTCGGCCATCAGCACCGGTTTGCTACTGTCCACCATTGAAATCCTCGAGATCGCAACGACGGCCTTCTCTCTCATCTCCATGGAACTCGAATCGAGCAGACGAGCGAGCACGGGGACCATTCCCTGCGCCACAGCGATCATCACGTTCTTATCGTCCGCTTCGAGAAGCCTCAGCAACGAGTCTATCGCCGAGCTCTTGGAATCGGCGGTCCCAATCTGCAACCGGGTTATCAGATTCCTCGACTCGGCTCTCACGGCCTCTCTCTTCGACGAGGAAGAGCCCGTACCCGGAAAGCCGCCGTCTTGGAGAACCCCGCTCCTGATCAAAATATCGCCGTCCTTGACGTGACGATCGAGCTTGGCCAGGACGGAGTCGATGTCGCTCTGGGTCTTGAGCTTGCCTTCTAAGCAATCACGGGTCTGACATTTGTCGCAGAGCGAGACGGCGTCGTTCAGGGTGTGGGAAATTGAGTGAAGCAGGTCGAGGGAGAGAGGGTTAGTAGAGGAGGAGTCGGGGAACTCGGCGAACTCGGTGAGCTGGGCTTGGAGCTCAGTGAGCTTAGCTCTGATCAGAGACCATTTCCCTTTGAAGGCCTCTGCGTGTGGGATACTGTCTAGGAGGGACGAGAGGAGGTGGTTCGAGACGCTAATAGGGTGGCTTTCTGGTGCTTTCATGGCTGCCGAGGTTCGTTTTGAGCACACAGAGAAAGCCAGAAAAGAAAGGGATACAAGAGAAGAGAGTCACTTTTGTAGGGTTTAGAGAGAGAGAGAGAGAGAGAGAGAGAGAGAAATGTGTGTGTTGTCAGTTGTGTTTGGGAAACGACGATGGAGCAGCAAGGAAATAGTACGAAGAGAGAGAAGAGGAGACGCGACTTTCGAGCGTGAGCGTGAGTGGGGACTCGCACTTATACCCCAGTCCCTCAGCTCATCAGCTCGCCCTTTGACTTGGTCTTTGGGTTCCCGCCGGTATTTACTCGTTAGTTTTTAGAGGATCATTTTCCTATCGATTAATATGGGATCTCAAATATTCAATCCTTAATTAATATCCTAATCTATCCTAAGAAGCTTGGATTTTGGGATTGAGAATAATAATATATATATATATATATATATATATATATATATATATATATATATATATATATATATATATATATTATTCTTATATGTATTTTTAAAAATGTAAATGCAAGTTACATATATTTTTAACTCATAAATTTTTTATAAAGCATATTTATATTTTAAAATATATGCATTCTTTAAACTAATATGTATATAAAATATATATGATTCTTATATGTATTTTTAAAAATATATGTATTTTGGACCCAAAAGTACATGGTATCATTTTTAAAATGTTTAATTTCTCTACTCCTTTGCATTGTAAACTTGTGTTATTTTAATGGACTGGGTTTTGTCCGTATGTGAATATACTCAAATATTTGTTCTATTTATAATTACTTCAAAAAATTTGTAAAAAATTTCTAACCCACTTACCCATTTTTTATTTTTGTTTCTATTTTCAAAATAAAAATATTAACAAACAAGCTAAACACACAATACTTTTTTTTAAAAAAAAAAATCACTTTGTCACATTAAAATAATTTTTCAAACAAAAAATAAAAAACACTAAAAAAAATATTAACAAACGGAATTATTATTATTATTTTCCCTACCACGTTCATTTCCTTTCAACCATTGGTGGGCCTTGATAAGCATTTAGCACAATGAGTGGACTAAATGCAAAGAGGAGTTCTTTTAGCAACTCTTGGGTATACTAAATAATTGGATGGATCAGTTAGTTTTCAATATGGACACATAATATTTCATATTGATATCAACGTGTTTTGACCATTCATAATACAACTTTTTAACCAGAATTTTCCTCACAACTAGTAATGTGAACTTCGTTACATAATATTTTGTCATTTAAGAAATTTAAATAATGCGATATATATTTACCATGTAACAATATATACACCAATAAATACGTTAAATATAATCTTGAACATAAAATAACTCATTTTTGTTTCAAGTGAAAAAGGGGAGAATCGTAATTAGACAATTTGCGAATCTAATGCAAACTCAACACGAAATTAGCAGATTTTGATTAAGAGATCTGAACCATTCAATTAAATGAGTCAGATTAAAATTAACTTACATAAATATAATTCGTGCTTAACACGTAACATTTACAACTAACAAACTCGATACAAAATTAACGAATTAATATTAAAAAATTTAACTTTTATAACCTTTACGCCCCCCCCCCCCCCAAATGTGAGCTGAGTTGACCGTGCATTACACGCAAAATGAATGCGCGTGAGAACTGGGAGTGCCTCTTGAGCAAAATCGGAAATTGAGCCGAAAGGTAGTTAAGAGCTACAGTGGGGCCTATCCTTTTCTTTCAATAATACGTCGGTCCTTTTACAGGAGATGTATGTAGTGACAGGTCAGAGAGCGAAAGTTGCCAGGTACAAGTCCACCTTGCCTTTTCTCGCTGTCTTTCTACCCTCACAGGACACTTCATCACAGACCTCTCTTCAATCGTCGGATTACTGTGGTCCACGTTAGACAATTGGGCCGTGACCTGTCGGCGGTAGTTCTGAGTTTTGTGTTATGCATTTTCCGCTAGCCAACCATTTGCGTGGCATTTCTTCAGCGCGTAAAAGCACTGCGTCATGTTTTGTAAAGACCAGATTTGATTGCAAATTAATAGGTTACTTTTTTTTTTTTTTTTTTTTAACATGTCCACACAAAAGGAAATGAGAGGAAATGAGAGATTCGAACTAATGACCTCCGTTTCATGAGGCGTGACCTCCAGCCAATTGAGCTACCCCTGAGGACATTAATAGGGTTACTCAGACGATCACTATTTACTATTGTTATTAATTAATTAGTAGCTTATGTGAGATCTAAATTTATAAAAAGAATTGTAGTTTCAATTATTTTCCTTTTGTAAAAAGAGTCCTAATAGCCTAATATCATATCACAACATTTATTATAAGTCTCTTCGAAATAGATAAATAATTTTATCTAGACTTTATCCTGTCGATCACTAAAATTTTTATTATATTTACCATCCAAATTTGTATTGCTATTGGCATTTATTTTTATAAAATGTGAATTTTCATGTTATTTTGTAAAGAGAGGTAGTAAATCGTTGTCGATAAATCCTCCTTCAATCTTTCAATTTTCACCATTTATTTCAACCACAAAGGATCTCCCATTATTTAATCAGAAAAAGGCAAGTCAAATTAAAGCTCTAATACCCCAATGATTTTTCCTTGTACTTTGTAGAACGTGAATGAGCTATAAGTAAACCTGATCGATGACTTTAATTAATGCACAATTTCGCGGCAGCAGTGAAGGAACGAGAAAGTGTGGTGGGATTTTATGGAAGGAATAATTAGGTTGGTTGGTCGAGTTATGTAACGACACATCATTATTAAATTTTAATATAATCATAATTTTAAAAATTATATTGTTTTTAGACACAAAGAAAACTTCTAAAAGTACTCTTGGTATGTCAAGAAGAGTAGAAATTTAACCCGGAACAATATGCTAATCTATCAATTAATGAGAATATGAAGAGATCGAAACAAGGAAATATATGCTACGATTGATCTTAGTGCAAGGAGTTGAAATTGAAATTATGAATAAAAAAATGAGATTACTTTATTTAAGAGTATCAAATTTTTAACATTTTTTTATAAAAGGACTTTAACTTCAAAAACATCTCAATTTATAGTATTTATTTTTCAGAAAATCTCAATTAGGGATCATCTGATAAGATTTTTTGTTAAATCTTATCAAAATCCTTAAAATACTTCTATGTTTATTTAAAAAAAAAAAAAAAATTCAGGCATGGGTTTTTTTTCTTTCTTTCCAAATTCCTTTAAATTCTAAGATCCTAGTAATTTTATTTTTTTTCATAAAAAATAAGGATTTTTTTAAGAATTTTGATAGAATTTAACGGAAAATCCTAACGGATGACTCTACTTGAAACTTTTTAAAAAATAGATATCTAAAATTGAAACGTTCTTAAGTTCAAGTACCTTCTATAAAAAAATTGATGAAAATTTAATACCCTTAAATAAATATTTTTCAAAAACAAAGCTGATACATAAATTTAATTATTTAATAATTAATATAACAGTTTTTATGAGTTTAGCGTTGACGACACGTCAGTTTTGCTCTCTCGTTAATTTATTTGAATTTTAGGCGTTGCCTTTTTCAATGGATATAAAAAAGCACATATAATAATGAGGCAGTTAGCATGCATACGTAAATGTGAAGATAAAAGCAAATTAACGATGTTGACCGTTTACGTACCAAAAGAAGGCGTTGAATACTTCCACCTTCCGTTAAAGGTCAATGCGTACAACCATGTCACCGTGATATTGATAAGACCGTTCGATCAATTGATTTTCTCTATTCATGATGGAGGCGTCATCACCTGCTAAAGACAATTCACTCCAACGGTTTATTTGAATTATTTCTCTATTTTATTAAAATAATAAATTTTAAAATATTTTATTCATTTTAATTAAAAACTCATTTTACTAAAAATACATCAAATAAAACTCGGGAAAAATATATATTAGCCCCCCAAACTACCACCCTTTCTCCGGATGGCACCCCGAATTACCAACACTTGCACTCCGACCCCCCAAACTACCACTTTCTGATTTTTTGGTCCCATCCGTCTATTTATACCGTTAATTCTAACATAAATTAGCCAAAAATCCAAAAATACCTCTCCATTAACCGTGAGAATTTTAAAGTGTTGGAGGGGTATTTTCAAAATTCTGTTTAGAATTGACGGCATAAATGGACGGATATGGCCAAAAAATTAGAAAATGGTAGTTTGGGGGGGCCAGAATCTAAGCATTGGTAGTTTTGGGGGCCATCCGGAGAAATGATGGTAGTTTGGGGGGCTAATATATATTTTTCCCATAAAACTCTCATCTCTAGCAGCATAATCATTGTCCTATTTTCCATCACCACAAACACAATATCACCGAAAAATCACCACAAGAAAACAAATAACAATCATGAATCACATGGATTATTTTTTAGGATTGACGAAGGTATGAGCCAAATATCACTCCAAACTGAAAAACTCTACAAAAAAAAAAAAGTTAAATAAAAATTGAATTTTGCTTAATGAAATAAACCAGTAGTACATTGGCTTTATATACAGGAGATGAACCCTTCCATTTTTCCTTACAGTACATTGTATTTTTTTTTACTGTCATTTTTCTTTTCAAACATTCATTTTTTTTCTTCATAAGGACATTTTTCTTACGGTCATATCTTATGATGGTCGTTTTATTAAAACGATCATTTTTCTAACTGTCATTAAAGTTCACTACTATTCTGCACCCTGCTATAAAAAGAATTGCAATCCTTAAACTGTTTATACTGTAGTGACAAAGTTCAATTAAAACTAATATCATCAATGAAATTGAAAAAAAACTGTAAATGCTAATACAAGGTTTTTTTTTTTTTGTTGTGAAAAAGTAAAAAAAATAACAAATAATTAATTATAATCACAAGCAACCGTGAAAAGAAAAAAAAAAAAAAAAAAAAGGGAAAGAGAGAGGCCAAAAATAAATATTAAAAAAAAAGGATGCATTTGTGAATAGTATACCCATTCAAAAATCTAAGACAAATCTATTTTACATTTTTAGTAGATAATGAGATAAACAGTTTTTTTTTATGATTTTGTTTAACTATTATAGCTAAAAGTGAGAGATGCATAATCCATTAGAGCACTAGTAGTAGTTACCCTATATTGGTTCCCTTCCCTATATTTAAGGAAAATTTCATGAAAAACATCAAAAAACCTCCCACAGCAGATGCCCTATATTTAGATGAGGGAGTTGGGAATGAATAGTGATTCCCTATGTATACATGTCTACTATTCATTCCCTATGTATTATTTTAATATAAAAGAAGTGTAATTAATTGATATAGGGAAGAGAGAAAAGTAGGAAAGAGAGAAAAAGAATAAAATAAGAGTAAAAAAATAATATTTAATTGATATAGAGAAAAGTAAGGGAATCTATTGTGAGATATTTTTTTATAGGGAAGTAAAAAGTAGTTTTGTTCCCTAAATATAGGGAAAATGGTTGGGAATCTGCTGCTAGTGCTCTTAGAGCACTAGTAGCAGTTACCCTATAATGGTTCCCTTCCCTATATTTAGGGAAAATTTCATGAAAAACATCAAAAAACCTCCCACAGCAGATACCCTATATTTAGATGAGGGGGTTGGGAATGAATAGTAATTCCTTATTTATACATGTCTACTATTCCTTCCCTATGTATTATTTTAATATAAAAAAAATATAATTAATTGATATAGGGAAGAGAGAAAAAGTAGGAAAGAGATAAAAAGAATAAAATAAGAGTAAAAATATAATATTTAATTGATATAGAGAAATGTAAGGGAATCTATTGTGGGATATTTTTTTATAGGGAAGCAAAAAGTAGTTTTATTCCATAAATATAGGAAAAATGGTTGGGAATCTGCTGCTAGTACTCTTAGAAGCTAAATGAGAAAAAGGACATTGGAATATTTTATTTGTTGTTGTTTTCAATTCGATTAATTTTAATTTATTAGCAGTATTATACAAGGCAATCATGATATCTTTATATCAATTTTCTAGGGAAATTGTATCATATTTTCTCAAACTTTGATCTAATTTTTTTGAGGAATGCTAGAGCATCTCCTTGTGTTCTCCTAGTGTTCTCATAGAATGGCATAGATGTAATTTTTTTGATTAAAAAATTACATTTGTGCCATCCAAAAGGACATAAATGTAATTTTTTAATTACATCTATGCCATTTCAGGAGAACACCAGGAGAACATTGAGAGATGTTTTAGCATTTCTCAATTTTTTTAGTCAAGAGACAAGTAGATTATTCCGTTGTATTTTCTATCAAATTTTTAACAACAGAAATACCACCATTTCATCCCAAATTGTCACTTATCCAAAAAAAACAGATCCTTAATTATAAAATTAAAAACTTAAATCCTTATCTCTCACAAGACCAACACTTAGTGGGGCACGGGTGATGGGACAAATTATTATTATTATTATTATTTTCACATTTATTCGTTAGATATAAAAAAGAAGAAGATGTAATTAAATTATTAAGCAATTAGTCCACTAAAATCTATGACCGAGTGTTGCAAGAGATATTACAACCCTCTTATAAATTTATATTGTAATTAGTGTGAAACTAATTACATCAATTTATATTTTTACATAACATTTATCACTTTAGTCACTATAAAAAATACAATTTCCTAGCTTAAGACTGGTAGAGGGGTGCACATACCTTGTGGTTGCCATCCAATTGGGTGTAGACTATAAAAGTAGTACATGAATTAGGTTTAAGTTTTATCTTTAAGAATAGAGAAACGATATTTTGTTGCTCAAAAACATAATTATTAATTTTTTTTAAAATAAAATAAAATACGAAGTCAGACCCCAACGTATTTACGTGGTTTTACCATTTGGGTATATTAATGAAATTATTACATTTTCTCTTTAAAAAAAAAAAAAAAAAAAACTTATTTACGAGGTTTTATATTTTTTGTTTAATATAAAAAATAAAAAATAATAATTACATCACGAGGTTACAACTTACTACATATCACATCTCGAATAGAATATGGCTGAAAAGACCAAATAAAAGACAACAAAATCATGCTAATAAATGACCCGCTTTTGCTTTAACTGCTGACCATTCTTTTTGAAGGGTTTATAAATCCTCTCTCCATCTGTCCATCATCACTTTTCCCTTCTAATGGAGAACAAACAAAAATAATGCCTTGCATTGGACATTTCCCACCATTCTATCAAAGTAGATCCAACCAAATGATCCCTCCCATCATCATTTGTTTTAATTATTCAACCTAAAAATTGAAGTGAAATAACTGAAAAGTTTGAATGATACATGAAGAACTCCACAGCCAAGGGCCCAATTGCACACTTAAATGATGTTAGAATATCTTAAGTAATACTCTTTTTGCATTCAAGTTTAACAAATATTGAAAATAAATATATATACATATAAATGACATGAGAGCTCGGAGATGTGCGTGATTGGGTAGGCAGGATTTTTTCGCGGTGCGTTAAACTTCTATTTAGGGTTTGTTTGAATTTACGATTTAAAAAAGTGTAATTTTAAAAATAGCGATTTTAAAATGTGCGATTTAAAAAAGTGATTTTTAAAAATCTAATTAAACGTTTAGTAAAATTACAGTTTGACCTTTAAATATAATAAATACATATACCTCATAAATACGATCAAATATATAAATATCCCATCGACATGAAATTCCATTAATAATTATAGTTATTTCTTTTCCGTCGGAACAAACTTGATTGGAATGATGTTGCTCTTAACAAGCCCCGGCCGAATAAACAACAATCCTAATGGCATTTGTCGGGATGTTAAAATCAATAATAAGTAGTACGAATTACTTTATTTTCAGAATGATGAATAAGATGATGATGCATTAATGCATATTTACGCCAATTGCCTTTCAACTTGACCCTTCTTTTTTTTTTAAATTGATGCCATTTTCAGGAAATGATGAATAAGACTCGGATATATATATATAGAACAGGTTTTTGTAGCATCCTCTCACCATTTTTCTTCTGGATATTGTCATTTGTATGTTTGTAAATTACAATAGAGAAATGTTAGAACTCATTCTAGTGTTTTGTTGGAATTCTTCTATGTTGACATGGCACAATGTATTTTTTAATAAAAATAGGATAGAGAAATCAAACTGTAATTTTTATTTATTAAAAATAGAATGTCATGCCAGTATATAAAGACATTGTAAAAAGTTATAGCATTTTTCATGACAATAAAGGATCGGGATTTCCAAAAATCTCTTCCAAAGGGAAGAAAATTGTGAGAGGTTTATGATGGAATCCGCCTATTCGAACACGTGTTCAGACTTGGGTTTGAAATTTTTGACATGACCCGTAAACTCGACATGAAATCAACGAGTTAGGTTTAAGGTTGGTTTTAACCATTTTAATTAAATGGGTCAGATTATGATTGACCTATATAATCTTATTCTTATAACTTATACCCATACCTCAACATGACTCAAATCTGAGACGTGACATTTATGGCTGTTAATTTTTTGACACGACTTGCGAACTCGACACGAACCTAGCACGAAATTAACGGGTTTGAGTTGAAAAGTCTGACCCGTTTAATTAAATAATTTATGATTGATGTATATAATATTATACTCACATCTTGATCCAACCCAAACCCAACATACAAACATAGATAGTCTCCCTTTAGTTCTTATAGGTAAAAGCACTTATTCAAAGGATCCCTCAAGACTCAAGAGTCTCCCTGTCCGACTGTAGAGACACAAAATCCGAAAAGAAGATCCCAATCCCACAATAAAAGGGTAATGTTTCTTGTATATTGCATTGACCATTTTATCGTCGTTGGATGTGCCATATGTCACAACAACGTTAGTGTTGGGCAATTCTTGTTACTTGGTAGTCGGTACAATGAATCTTCCCACAGAAAGTTAATTTACTTAATTGTTTAAACTTTAAAGCTAGGTTGGAATATTGGAGCCCACTGGTGCATGGCAAAGTGTGAACAAAAACAAAGCTGAAATGTGAAAGTAAAACTTACTCCGAGGCCTTGGAGTTTCTTCGTAACTTCTAATTGGACTTTCCGGCCTGTCCCAAGGCCTTTTGCCAGCTGCAGAGTGCAGGCATACGTACCTTCGTAGGCACGAAAAAGTTCCAATCACACGACAAAGCACGAAAAAAGCTCTCTATAATATTCACACATGGATAGGCGACTCAGGGCTTGACTTGTTTATAGTTCATATTTCATAATTTTTCAAGTGAATAATTAAGGGTCCACTCAGCCAAATGATTGTTGAAAAGCCTAATACCTATCTGCTATAGCCTATAGCCTCACTGCATCGCAAATAATGGACACCGTCCAGAGATCACTTTCAAACAGTCTTGCATCAAAAGTCACTAAAAGCTTCAAAAAGGTAGGACTTCCATAACCTCATAACACTTTCTATTGAGCTGTTGAGCATCTCTGGCTTTCGTAGTACTATCTGATTTAACCATCAGTTCTCTCCGTCGGCACCCATCGCTCCATCCAACCGCGGAAAAAACTGTATCAACAAAGTAAAAATAAAATCTTAAGATTATTGGAAATAGGCCAAAAGATTGGCCTGACCAGTTAAATCTCGGCTTACCGGTCAAGAAAAAGGTTGTCATAAACGGCGGTTTGAGGCAAAACTGCATGTAGGAACTCTAACTACAGTAGCAAATAAGCAAACTTGAGAGCAACAATAGAAAAAAAAGAGAAATGATAGAGAGGAAACATTTCGCTGTCCTCTCTCCCCCATTATTATTAAAAAAAAAAAGATTTTAATTAAAAAGTAAAAGAAAAGAAAAAAGTGATAACAGGGTGTATTTTTTAATTAAAATTTATTTTTTTAATGAAAAGATGGAGAGAATGGACGGTCAAGTGTCCCGTCTCTATCATTTCTCAGAAAAATAGCACGAAACCGGCTAGATGGAGCTGCTAGAGAAGGGCACCAATTCAGTGGTTCAGCTCAACATTTGAAACCCAACAAGGCATACGGCAACCAGCTTATAGGCCGGGTTTGTGACTAAGAATTTGGGCTCAATATGGTAGACAGCTACCCGATAGATGAGCCAACGTGGGTCATCTTGGGCCAAGGCCGTGCTCGTCATGAGCTAATTGAGCTTCAGCGCGCTCACTGGAGTAGAAGACATAAAAGTAAAAACAAGGCCTTTTTCTTTAAAAAAAAAAAAAATCAAGGAAGGAAAGTAAAACAAGACTTGTCTACCCTAAATATTCAACTTACTTGGTGATAGCCTCAAATGTTAGATCTATTTTTCTTAAAATTGGAATTGGAATAAATGTTTTCAACTAATTCTATAAGAATGACATGTGCCATTTGAGTATGTGAAAAGCGTATTTTTTTTTTTTTTTTTTAAATAATAGGGGACAAAGTTAGAAATTTTTTTTTATTAAAAAAAGCATGTACATCTTACATGCTATTAAAAAAAGGGACATAGCCTCTAATGCCCAGCTAGTTTCTTTTAAAAATTTCATGTATGCAACTAGACTGGTTAGATTATATAGGCCCAAGCCCAGTATTAAAACAATAGAGGGTATCAGTGGAAAGAAAAGCACAAAAAAGATGTTGTCATCTACCAGGGTGGAGATAATAGGGCTGATAATTTTTTTATACAACTTAGCAAATCAAATACACACTTAACACGAAATTAACAGGTTAGGGTTAAAGGGTCTGATATGTTTACTTAAATAGGTTGAGTTTTTGTTGACTTATATAATTTTATACATATACCTTACACACAACTTAAACCTGACACAAAAACACGAATCATATCTCTGGAAAAAAAAATAGCGAAGGCAAGAAGTTTCTTGCTCGCTAGTCTTACAACTAAAGCATGGGCTTTCTTTTTCTTTTAGACTAATAACATTAAAATGGGCTTGTCAACTAAAACATGGGATTTCATTTATTAAAATTCTTGTTTTCTTTTTTTAAAGCAAAAATTTTAATAAACAATTTAAATATAAAATATTTATAAAAATACAAAAATAATTATCACATTTATGTTATATTGAAATATATATATATATATATATTTTGGAACTACAAATAAAAAATAATCTCCAAAAATACCTTAATAAACATAGTGGAAATAAACAATGGTATTTTTTTCTTGAAAAGGAGAAGAGAAAATGAAATAAAGTCGAATGCAAGTGAAAGAGGGGCTACTTTTTTAAAGAAGAAGCTTGGAATAATGCAAAGAATTCTCAAAGCCATGTGTCATTGAAAACATGATGTGAAGGTGACACAATCTGAAGTCAAACAGACAAAAGCAAACTTTTGTGCGGTAAAACTCCAAAAGCAGCTCTTTTAATTAGCAATGGAATAACGAGTTAAAAAGTGATCAAATAAAAAGTTTCCCATTATCTTCAAACCTCGAACCTTGACTTCATTGAAAAAGAATTTAAGATCAGAGAATTTTTTGCATTCTTCAACATTGATTTTAGTAAGTTTTTCTTTTTTCCCGTTTACAGTACTTATGAGAATGTCAGCGAGCTACGCAGCTGGAAAAGGATGGACATGGATATATACTATATAAGTTCCAGCTGACTAACTATTGGGTGCCCGGCCAAAACAACATGGAATGGACCACTTCTTTATACCCATTTTAAATTTCTGTTTTTCTTTTTCTTTTTAGTCGGAGAAAAGAAGGTTATATAAGAAAACAAAAATCAAGAGGACTAGGCTCTCCAACAATAGGCACAAACTGAATTATTGGAAATGAGCTCCCACTCCAAAGAAAATTTTTATAATCTACTGTATGGACCGCAGAAAGCGAGATTAAAAACCACCAAAAGGTAGGCTTATTTAAGGTCTTCTGCAACAAGCATCAAATATCGGAGACTAAAAATTGATCTGAGTTCGTTGACGAGAATATTCGATTTGACATCCTACATGAGGGGTGCCCGAAATTAATTAAGCTGAAACATGCTTTTATGTTTGAACCGTAAACAATGCTATCATGGATTCTCAACCTTATTTTTAATGCCGTTTAGCAACCAACACTATTCAAATGGCGCTAATCGAACAGTGTCATTTTTTTGGGTCATAAACGAAACTAAACTTCCTTTTTTTTTTTTTTTTTTTTTTTTTTTTGGGTAGTGTCACCAAAGACTCCGATTGAAAATGTGTCAACAGCAAAAAAGAAGAAGCTAAGAAAAGGACACAGGAGAACCGATTAAAAGATAAGAGTATACTTCAATAAGAATTAGACTATAATAATAACTTTAGTAATTAAGAGGTTGAGGTCTAACGGGTCTACATGGAGAATCAAATATGATAAAATAAATGGTGAAAAGATGCGGATAATTAGATTGGACTTCGATGATCGATGAACAACAAGGTCAAATGAACTGATCGTCCACTGTATGCAAGTGGCACGTGGGTGGTAACAAACAGAGTCTTTCGCACTTTTTGACCCTCTAGAGGGAGATCTCTCTCTTTTCCCACAGTTTCCATCCATGCAGCAAACAACAATACAACATGTAGCAGTCCTAGCAGGATCAACATGATTGATGGGCATGGTTTTTGGTCCCTCTCTTCTATAAGGGAGAATATATTCCATCTGAATTTGATACGTACGGTGATAGTTGATTGTTTGCAACTACGAGATAACAAAAAAAGAAAGAGGCAACAGATGAAGCAAATACATGGGGCGAGGGAAGCTAAATTCCTCAGTTAATTAATGGAACCTAATCCTCCACTTTTGGATGGCTATAAATACAGGTCTCCCAATGGAGCATTTGGCATCCAAATGAGCAAAAGAGAAGTCTAGTATGAAGATGAAAGAGCCATATTTGATAGCCAAGGATGACTTGCCTAAATTCACTGCAGGGGGTGTATAATATATATTAGCCAAAAGCTAACCCTTACGTGGTTTATAGGTGGTTTCCTTTGGCTAGTCTGAATGGCTCTTATCTTTCATGCAAGACCTCTACTTCTATATGGCTATGGCTATACATTTTTTTAGATTTGCAAATGAAGAGCATTTGACCCTTCTCGTGAAAGGAAGAGAGGCCTTGTATGAAGATGAAAGTACCATGTTTGATAGCCAGGAATGACTTGCCTAAATCCACTGCGGGACATGGTTTCTAGGCAGTCTTCCTTGGCTTATCTGATTGGCACTTATCTTTCATGCTAGACCTCCACTTCTAGATGGTTGTGGCTATACATTTAGGTCCGCAAATAAATAGCATTCGGCCAATCCCGTGAAAGGAAAATAGGCCTTGTATGAAGATGAAAGTATCATGTTTGATAGCCAAGAATGACTTGCCTAAATCCACTGTGGGACATGGTTTCTAGGCAGTCTTCCTTGGCTTATCTAATTGGCACTTATCTTTCATGCTAGACCTTCTTCTTCCATGTCTTTATGGATGGCGCATGCACTTAAATCATGGCAAACAATTAAGAAAGGTATGTATCTGAGTTAGGTTAAATGAGAATCATGTAGTTCAAGTAATCTGCACATTTTGAATGCAATACATCATGATTTAACATGGCAGCACATGTAACACTTATTACGGTAAGATACGTATCTAAAAGTTTTTTTATGAATTTATAAGTCCACGTGATAGACGTATAAGTGTCACGTGGGTTGTTGCATTAGTTTGTAAGAGATTGTTGTAAAAATTATAGTCCATCAAGCATTTTCCTAGGCTTAAGTGCATGGTAATGATCAAATGAGCATTTTCAATATCAAATTGCAATTTTTTCTTCAAATTTGATTGGTTCTTAGAAGCAATTTGTTAGGAATAATAAGATGGGAACATTGTTGGGACTTGTACCACAATGTAGGTGGGCCGAACACTTGTCACGTCACCCATAAGATCAAATAACCGGAATATTCCATATGGGCGGGCCTTTCAAGTGGGTCTCTCTCAGTCCGGCCCAACCCACTTGTACTAGCCAGCCGAATTCCCCTCCTGCCCCGCCTGACCTTTCCAAGAACATCCGAAAAATACACAAAAGTCAAAAAGAAAACAAATCAATAACAAACAGAATTTAAAAAAAAAAAAATTGAAAGATCAAAACCGTAAGAGAGGATTGGTCAAAACCAATCCTCTCTTCGAGCTGTGAATCTCTCTCTCTCTCTCTCTCTCTCTCTCTCTCATATTTTTGGAATTCCGAACATCTCCCTTGCTTTCTCTTCCAAATCCAGCCATTGTTGGGGAGCTTGGAATCCAAAGAGAGGGAGAAAATGATAACCATACCGTACTTGACCGCGTTGACGACGTACTTTAGCTACGGCTTGCTCTTCGCGTTCGGCCAAATCCGTGACTTCTTCAGGAAGATCTTCGATTGGTGGCAAGCTAGCAATCTTCAGGTCTCCGTTATTTTTTCAAAGTTTCTGTTTGTAACGTGCTTAATTGAATATAAGGCTTGGATTTGATTGTCTGTGAGGTTGATTTTCTCTTTGTTCAGGGGTACGCGCCCATCTGTTTAGGACTCGAAGATTTCTACATTCGACGTCTGTATCTTCGTATCCAGGTAGTTATTTTGAATTCAATTATTCTCATTTCAATAATTTGTTCAAAATTCTAATTTCAATGTAAATTAAGTTTCTTCACGTCTCTGTTTTATAATGTGAATAAAATAGATTATATTTAGATTATGCGTTAGAAAGTTTGAAATTTGTTTACAAATTATTGGTAGCTGCTATTGAACTTGTATTGCAAAACCGTGTGGAAAATGGACAAATAAGTTAAATTTTTCTGTCAAAAGTAGGTCTTTTTGGATTTCTAACTAGAGTTTACAAAATTTAGGCGGAATGAGGGTGCTATCCAAGTGGTAATTTGGCGATCGCATAAGTAATTTTTGTTGGGTACAATTTACGTAGGCGTGGTATTGTGGTGGTAGAGTGGTGTGTTATGTGTAAGAAGCATGGGGAGTCCGTTGATCACCTCCTTCTTCATTGTGATGTGGCACGGGTTGTTTGGAGTTTTTTTTATAGCTTGTTTGGGGTGGAGTGGGTTATGCCTAGTAGTGTGTTGGATTTATTGACTGGTTGGGGCACTGTGCTGGGTCGTGGTCCTGGTTTCCATATTTGGAAGCAGGTTCCTTTATGTGTTTTGTGGGGCTTGTGGCGTGAGAGAAATTCTAGGCTTTTTAAGGATGTGAAGGTTTCGGTTGGGGCTCTTTGTAGAAATGTGCTTAATATGTTATATCTTTGGGTGTCGGTGCATAGCCCGGGTAGTATGTTGTTCGCTGACTTTTTACTTGTTCTTTTATTTCCTCTGTATAGGGGCTTCTTTTGTATACTTCCTGTGTACTAGGGTTGCGCCCCTCTGCGCTTTTTAATGAAATCTTACTTATCAAAAAAAAGATTTGCAAGATTTGTTTTCCTTTCATTTGCTTCATAGACACAATCGGTAGACTTGCGCTGTTAATGACAAGTTTAGTATATCATTCTCAGTATTATCTCCTCAAAGGGATTTGTTTTTATTTATTTTTTATTTTTTAATATAATTGTTATAAAGGTCTTATATAAGGAGATTAATATCATACATATATTCCTTCTATCCTCCAATTTACAGGACTGTTTTGGACGACCAATAGCAAGTGCTCCTGATGCTTGGTTTGATGTGGTTGAGCGTTATTCTAATGACAACAATAAGACACTAAAGTGAGTCCTTTGTTATGTGTTTGGAAGCTTATAGGTTTATATCTAAAACCTGTTTATGCTTCGTCTTGTATTTTTCGGTACACACGAAAACAGATGCACGATCATGCTCGTGCATGTGTGTGTTTTATTTTTTGCAGCCTTCAGCATCTAATACAGTTTGATATCATACAATGCATGAAGGAGTCAGTAAATTTTTTGAGAATTTTTTTTTTTTTTTTTTAATTAAGATGCAGGTGTTTTCTGAATGATCTATTGATGGCATCACATGCAGGCGAACCACGAAGATAAGTAGGTGTCTCAATTTGGGATCATACAATTATCTAGGCTTTGCTGCATCAGATGAATACTGTACACCACGCGTAATTGAGTCTTTGAGAAGGTTCTCTCCAAGTACTTGTAGTGCTCGTGTGGATGGAGGTATGCAAATACCTTTGCAATATGTATCTGGTTATGTAACTGAGTATGCACTAAGGCCTTTTCTTATCAGGAACTACGACACTGCATACCGAACTGGAGGAGTGCGTTGCAAAATTTGTCCAAAAGCCAGCTGCTGTGGTCTTCGGCATGGGCTATGTGACAAACTCGGCCATTCTTCCTGTCCTGGTTGGAAAGGTTTGCACTTAAGCATTTGAGGATAATCCTATGATTTTCCTCTGTATTATTGGGTTGATATGGGGATTGCTTCTGTTAAATGCTCTTATCTGACAGGGAGGATTGATAATCAGTGATTCACTGAACCACAACTCAATTGTAAATGGTGCGCGGGGCTCAGGAGCAACAGTTCGAGTTTTCCAACATAATAGTAAGCTTTATATAGCACTGATTTTCCCATGAGCACTTCCTTGGAAATAAATGTATTGGTGTTTTCATCTTAATGATTCTATATGCTATCTTTTTTTTTTTGTTTTTTTTTTTTAAAAAAAATTAGCACCATCACACTTGGAGAAAGTTTTGAGGGAGCACATTGCTGAGGGACAACCCAGGACCCATAGACCTTGGAAGAAGATTATTGTTATCGTGGAGGGAATATACAGCATGGAAGGGGAACTCTGCAAACTTCCAGAGATTGTTGCAATATGCAAAAAGTACAAGGTGATATTTTAGGCAGTATCATTTATACACCTGAGCTTAAATATTAGTATTCAATGTTTGACTTATTTGTAGAAAACTAAATTTGAATTCTTTCCCCTAATTTACAATGAATTACTTTGAATATTTACCTTTTAAGTTTGACAAAGTTTGTAGAGAACTAAAATTTAATAACTTAACCTTTAAGTTATAAGTATTTACCTGGATTTTTGTGAAGTTTTCTTTCTTATTCTTGTGACGGGTAATGAAACAATTGGCTTCATGGGCAAGTAAATGAGTAATCACGATATGCAATTCATTCTGAATTTATTAAAATTCTACCTTTTTTTTGTCAAGGTCATCATTCTCATGAATAAAAGTTGTGTTTGACTTTAACTTTCCTTGTACTTGTTATAGGCATACGTCTACTTGGATGAGGCTCACAGCATTGGAGCAGTTGGAAAATCAGGAAGAGGTGTCTGTGAACTCTTGGGAGTGGACACTGCTGATGTAGATATCATGATGGGAACATTTACAAAATCCTTTGGGTCATGTGGTGGTTATATTGCTGGGTCCAGGGTTTGTTGCTTACACACCTTTCCTTGGTTTTGCTGACACGACTTTGACTACTTCAGTGTCAGGAGTCCTCATTAATAGGGGTAATAATCTAGTCGGCCCAAACTGACTGACCCATTGATGCTGACCTGAACTGATGGGGTTCGGTCGGGTTTTCCCCTACCCTTGTCGGTCGGTTGGGTGGGAGAGGGTTTATTCCAACCCCATTGGATCGGGGTTTGGGTTCAGGGGGTTGGTAAACTTGACATACCCGACCCAACTAACTATATGTTGTGTGTATATATATATATTTTTTTTAAAAAAAAATTAATACAATTTTAGCTTTTACCCCAACCCGAATTCGACAGACTTCTTTCATTTTTTTTTTTTTTGTGTTTCTTCTCATGGTTAATATCTATAAGCCTTGCAATAATTGGATCAAGTGAGTTATGGATGTTACTTGAGGCATATTAGTAGTTGTTTTTTTATTTGTCATTTTTCAGGAGCTTATACATTATCTTAAGTATACATGTCCGGCTCATCTGTATGCAACATCCATATCACCTCCAGCTGCACAGCAAATCATATCTGCCTTAAAGGTTATTCTTGGAGAGGATGGTACTAGTAGAGGTGTGCATTTGATTCTTGGTGTTTTCACTGGTGGACTTCAAGTGTAGATTTCTCATTCAATTACTTATGATTTGAGCCTTTTCTGTAATGTAGGGGCTCAGAAACTTGCACGAATACGTGAAAACAGCAATTTTTTCAGATCCGAGCTGCAGAAGATGGGCTTTGAGGTTCTTGGAGACAATGATTCTCCAGTAATGCCTATAATGCTTTACAATCCAGCTAAAATCCCTGCCTTTTCCCGGGAATGTCTCAAGCAGAATGTGAGTTTCTTTCTAATATTTGCATAGCTATCATTTCCAAACTCGTTAATCAATAATGTTTGTAACAGATAGGATTTTCTATATTGTGATTCTTTTTCCTTGTACATTTGTATTGCGTTCTTTTTGTTTTTACGACTGCTTATCAATGTCATGCATCACAGGTGGCTGTTGTGACAGTTGCTTTTCCAGCTACCCCTTTACTGTTGGCCAGGGCACGTATTTGCCTATCGGCCTCGCATACCAAGGAAGACCTTCTCAAATCCTTGGAGGTAAATTTCTATCTTTGTGTATGAAATTCATTTCCTTAGTTTAAAATATATATTCCTTTTGACCATGTCCCTACCCCCCAGAAGTTTTTTTTCCCAGAAACTGATAAGCCTATCTAAAGTGCACCACATCTAAAAAATCAAGTTGTGGTCGAATTGGAAGCAATGACTAATAAGATTAATAGTAGCACAGCATTGCTTTTTTTTAAGGCTTTGCAGTACACGAACTAAAATTATTAGCTTGATGTTGGTAACCATGGGGAATCTCCATTTCATTTAAATATTACAATTTTGTGTTGTTACTATTATTATTTTGGCCAGCTTACGTGTTTCTCTTGATATTTGTTCTTTTGTTAGATTGATGTTTCTCTTGTATACTTCTTGTGCGCTTGAGTTGCGCCTTTTGTACTTCTTAATAAATTGTTTGCTTATAATTTTTTTTTTCCCTTTTTTTTCTAGCTTGCATAAAGCATATTGATGAGCAATTACAATATAGAAGGCGAAGGGGTGGGTGGGGTCGGGGTAGAGGAGTTAGTTTTTGGTTGAATTGGTCAAAAAGAGTAATGTACGGTGGAAAAAATTGTGTAGCTGGCCCCTAATGCCAGGTTCAAGGCTTTGGTGATATTACTCGAGTAGCAGTAAGGAGTGTTTTAAAAAGTCTTACTAATTTGATGAAAGGGATCTTATACGGTTATATTTGCTTGTGCTTTGAAATTTTGTCTAAGATATTTATTGAATGACAAGTTCATGTTGGTGTTGTAATTCTTTCTACTTCTTGGGGTATGATAACGGACCGTGGGTAAAGTAAAGAAAAAAAGTGTGCTATAATATTTATTTCCTGAAGGAAGGGCATTAATTAAACAAGGGATGCTGGAGAAAGAGTGTGGTAATGCATATGAAAGGATATTAGAATATCTTGAGCATGCTGTTTGAAGATCTGTTTGCTCATGTCTGCTCGTTTTATGCACGCGCTATAGTAATAACTGTTCAGCGATTCAATGCATTTTGGTGTTTTCAGACTCTTAGCAATAACGTTGTTCTCTCTCTGTGTGGGGGCAGGTTATTAGTCGAGTCGGTGACATGGTGGGTATTAAATACTTCCCTGCGGAGCCAACGAAGCAGCAGCAGGAAAAGGGTATGATCAAGGTGGATTGAAGAGTTTTAAGTTTGGCTGGAGTAACATTGTTAAGCGTCTAAAGCAGCTTTAGATCTGACTGATCAGACTGATGGTAAAGTATATATCGTTGTAGCTGTTTAGTCGTGTGGAATCTGGAAATTCTTCCTTGTTTGTATTTATGCCCTTGAAGGGGGTCTTCTGAGTGTCTTCCTATATGTGTTCTTGATGGAATTTTGGTAATTTAATGTACAGGCATCGCTTTTAATTCTTCCCATTTGATTATCTCCACTTTCATCGATTCACATTGCGTGTTCTTGTTGAATCTCGAGGATATTTCCTTTCAGGTCTGACCACGACACAAGGACCTTGTAGACCCGACGGGTCATTGGTGGAGGCTCATTCCCTATCATATGCGGTTTGCGAAATGTTCTAAAGTACCTAACTCAGAAAAAATTTAGGAGCCAATCTTATGGTTAGAATTTAATTTTGTATTTAACGGTGTAGATGACTCTATGGGATAAATATGTTGTATTTATATCGTTAAATGCAAAAATTTTAAATTCTAATTATAAAATGATTTTTTTTAAAAAAAAAAATTTAAATTTCAAATAAAATAGTGAGGATTCTTGTACCAATACAAGTGCATAGTCGGCAGCATTGGAGAAAGGGGGTGGAGTTGTCTATCTGTGACGGTCCGTTTGGGTGTGCGATTTTGAAATCAGAATTCAAATCTTATTTGGTACACGAATTTTGAGATAATGAAAATGTGTTTGGATGATGAGTAGAATTTAAATTCTATTTGAAATTGTGTTTAGGTGAATGTTGTATGAAATTTTTTTTCATAAATAACCATGATAAGAAATGATTGGAGGTATGAAACGTTGTGTATAATTATTGGTGTTATCAAAATTAATATGGAATAATAATTTATTATAAAAAAAATATGAAAAGTTATTATTTAATTTAAATAATTATTAACTTGTACCATTTTCTTCGTGCGTCAGACTAACGTGAATCTTGCCTCGGAGTTTGGCTGATTTTTGAAATCAGAGAAAAAATGGATAATTTTTCGGGTTGAAATTAGGTTGTTATTCAAATACCCAAATTTGAAAAAAAATCGTATAAATTTTATTTTTTATTTATTTATTTTTCTTGTTTCACTTCCGAACAAACTATAAGTGCCTAAAAAGTACAAATAAATTGAAGAGGATCCAAATGCCTTCTATTAAATAGGTTTCCTGTTTTGCTGACACCGATTAACTGATATCCACCATTGAGTAGTGCTACCCATAAAGATGTATGGCTAACCTACTCAATCCATAAGGATGTACGGCTAACTTATGTGCTGACATCGAAGGTGGTGCGACCATTTTTAGATGTTCGATTGAGATGGTCAACCACCACTAAAAGATGGTGGTCTTTTATTTTTGGTTGACATGATAATGTCGTATCAATAAATTTTTTTTTTTTGGCTGAGATGACAATGCCATGTTAGCATTATCAGAAGTCCACCAAGTGTCTCTACCATAAAATATATATATATATATATACTGATCAAAGCAAGTATACTTGTCACATACACCGCATACACGGTAAAACATGCCATTGCTTCATACAATACTAGAACAGTAAAATAAAACATGATGACAAAAGAAACTCTCTTTGTCTAAAACCTTCCTTTTAACTCATATCAAGGCCAATTCAACGAATTCGAATTCTAGTGATTGATTAACAATTCAGACAGAAAATATGAAAGAGTCATGTAAAGCCTATTGGGCAGCCCAAAATTTGTTGAGGCAAGTAGGTCTTATATTAGCTCTCTGACATCTGTGTCTCTATCCCAATTTTAAAGATAATTTAGACAAATACAACTAAAATGAGAACTGAATTGCAATTACCACTAATTTACTAAACCAAGATAAAACCCAAGTTTCTTGATATGCAAATTAAAACCATAATATATGTATATGCAATTAAGTGCTTTTCACGTGTGACACTAAAAATTTAATAGTTTAAAATCAAGGATTACTAACTGAAAAATAAATACAAAATTGCATAACCAATTTCATAAAGTATAGATTTTTTTTTTTTATTTTTTTTTTTTTTAAATAAGGTGTTCTACATTGTCTTCATTGTTAATGGCATAACCAATTTCATAAAGTATAGATTTTTTTATTTTTTATTTTTTTAAATAAGGTGTTCTACATTGTCTTCATTGTTAATGGCATAACCAATTTCATAAAGTACAGATTTTTTTTATTTTTTTAAAAAAATAAGGTGTTCTACATTGTCTTCATTGTTAATGGCATAACCAATTTCATAAAGTACAGATTTTTTTATTTTTTTTTTTAATTTTTTTTAAAAAAATAAGGTGTTCTACATTGTCTTCATTGTTAATGGCATAACCAATTTCATAAAGTATAGATTTTTTTTTATTTTTTATTTTTTTAAAAATAAAAATAAAAAAATAAGGTGTTCTACATTGTCTTCATTGTTAATGTGATAGCCCAAATTATGAAGGGATTGTAAAGGCATAGTGTGCATATATATGTTAAGACCCATATTGGATGTGTTCTCTGTGTATATAAGCTCTATAAGGAATTCTAGGGCTCTCAATAGTCACGAATCCTTTTTGGGGGTATGCACAGATATAGCTAAGGCGTTCTGCATCATGACAAATAGTATCAAAACCAACTTATTAAAACCATGTAGTATAGGAGCACCACATTGAAACGTTGGCCTGGACAAGGAAATCTAGAACTATCACGTCCCACATCGGCAGTATAATAGCTAAAACTGGATAGCATAAACTAATGCGCCCCTAGATCAGGACAAATGGTATCAAAATCAACATAGTAAAAACCATTTGAACAGGAGCACTGGAGAGCCAGCTTACTTAAGCCTAGTGAGCAGGAATACTGCAGTTCATTGATGGCTTGACGGGAACATCAACGAGGACGTTAAGAATTTGAATAGAAGATATTGTGATACCATGGATTACGAGGGGATTGTGTGAATGTGAAGGCATAGCATGTGTATGTGTTAAATCCCACATTTGGTGTATATAACATGGAAGTGGACAATATATGCTATTCTAAGGGAGTCTCAAAAAGAGCAATGCTATTTTTCACACCAATTCATCACACCGGAAGTTGCTTAAAACATGCAAAGTCAGCCGGTGTGATATGGGAGTGAAGAGTAGCATTACTCTTGTTTGTTCTTTTCAAAACCAATTGGCACTGGATATTTTTTCCACATACTGTCTCACGCTTATCAATAATAGCCAGCACTTCTACGGCAAAATCAACAAGGCAATATATACCAGAAAAATGCACTTGATTAAAAAGGCAAGGCAATGGATACCAGAAAATTGCACTTGATTAAAAAGGCTGACAGTGCAAACAAGAAACACTAAACAACCTAATCATACTATCTCTCAAGAGTCAAGTGGAAAGAAACTAAAAGGCTCAAATTGGTTCAGATGTAATCTTACACTGCCATGGCTGAGAATTTTCCTACATTCACCAATACACATGCGCAGAAAGAACATTAAAGTCAGGAAAACCCCTTTCCAAGCTTTTGAATTGCACAATACATTTTTCTTCTAGACCCGACGGCATTGATTCCCATATCCTTGAGATCCTCTAATGTCAACATGGGCAAAACTTCGTCGTCAACCTCATGGATTTCGAACACCGGTGCATACCGACCTAACCCTAAGCCGTTGAGCCAAATCCTCACCGCATCTTCTCTTCCATTCCCGTTCCCATGCCTATCACCACCACTCGTCCCACACTTCCAATCCGTATCTGACGGCCCCGATAACTCCACCCCATCATGGGGGCCCTCGGAAACCACTCCCCTACTCCTAATGGTTCTCCTGTAAAGCAAATCTCTCTCATTTCCATGCCCATCCAAGTCCACACCCAAATTCTCAAGGGAATGAATCGGGCTTTGCTCTTTCGATGGACTTTCAGAGTTTTCGGCATCAAAATCCCGATACCCATCATCGATGTCCTCACCGCCGCTATATTTGTCATCCCCTTCAACACCAACAACAACACCACCGCCACCATCATCAACCCTCGAAACCCAATTGGATCGAACCCTTTTAGCCGTGGAGGCTCTTTTCTTGGAATCCTTTACCTTCCAGCTTCCAATTGCAACACTATCTAAGTTTCCCTCTTTGTCCTCCCCGTCTAGGGTTTCGGCAGAGCTCAAATGAAACAAAGGTCGAGTCTTGGAGGCTTTACCTGAGCCAATACTGGAGTTGTTGTTGTTGTTGTTTGGGTCCTTCATCGCCAGCTTCCACTGCTTGTTGCTGTTGTTGTTGTAGGTGGTGATGGTGGCCGTGGTGGCGCTCCTCCGCATGTGCGACTCGTACGGCTGGTCGCCCCCGATGTCGCCCAATCGGACGCTGGGCCTCCGCTGGCGCTTCGATCCGAAGGCCTCTGAAGAAACCACCGCCACAGCTCCTACGCCGTTTAGCTGATTCTCTGCTGACGGCTGTATCTCGGGCATTTGTGGATACACACAGAGAGAGTTCGAGAGAGAAATTCGGTCCCACCACCGACACTGTCTATCTCTCTAACCCCAGTAGACTCTCCCTCTAGGGTTTGGGTATGTTTTTGTATATAGAGATAAATGCGCTGTGCATATACATCCAGAGACAGAGAGGGAGGGAGAGAGAGAGAGAGAGAAGATGCAAGGGCTTCTGCCTTCTTTCTGCCCTCTGGGAACGTGTTTCGGCTCGACAGAGAGAGAGAGAGAGAGTGGGACTGTGTGCTGTGGCTGTTGGGCGTCTGACGCGTGTCCCAGTTATGTGATTGGTATTTTTGTGCCTTCTTCAAAATTAGAATTAAAGGGGGATGACTGATTGAGAGGAGTCGAGGGAATGCTTGTAAAAAGCGACTCTATATTTTTATTCCTATTTCCTCCATTCTGCCATTCTGGGTCACTTGTCTTCTTTAACTTTTCTCGTGGGTCACAGCTTCACAGTCACAGATCAAGATAGATTTTCTCGTGAATTTTAATTTCGAAAAATGATAGAAATACGTCACTTTTACAACAAGTGTACAACAGCTCTCTCGCATGGGGTGAGTCCCACACACTGTGAAGCCCACCCCATGTGAGAGGGCTGTTGTACACTTGTTATAAAAGTGTTGTACGAGAATCAGTTCTCTTTTATTTCAGCTTATTTCACGTCTACTTCCACTTCCACTTCCAATTCTATCTAATGAGTAACGACTACAACTACACAATGAGGTATTTTTTGTGCACTCACCTCTCTCATTTCTTGCCCCAATTTCAGAGACATATTTTCCATTATATAAAAAGTTCTAGGATTACAACTGTAATAGGAAAGCGGGCACAAAAATGCAGCATCATGTACTCTGGAAGATATGTTGACAACTGATATCAAAGTTACAAATAAAAAAAAAAAAAAAAAAATGTAAACTAATACAATTGACAAATTCGTTCTTTGCTTTGCTTTCATTTTTTTTTTTTTTTAAAAAAAAAAAAAAAAATATAAAAAAAAAAAAAAAATATATATATATATATATATTTTCCTTCAACACTGAATGTTACAAGATATATATATAGAGTTCTTTCCAGTCTCCTCACCATCTCATAAACATACGTTTGGTTGGACACCACCAGAATTAGAAGAAAACGTATTCTCGACCTCCAATTGCCATGTCTGACTCTGGGGAATATCAAAACTTCGTTTAAACATGGGGGTATGATAAACCTTCATCGCCTTTCAACAAATTCTTCCATATATAGAATGATGCAACGTAGATTGGTCAGCAGCCATTTCTTCGTCGAATTGCAAACGTGTGGAAATAAACCAAATCACAGATCACTAGTCAGCTCTGTGTGATTCGATTTGCTGGCACTGTGCAAAGTGCCCCATGTCCGAGACTGTGCTCCAAAGGGTACATGGTTGTGCCCTTCACAAATTTTTGATGGTTAGCAGCAGCCTTTCTGAGGTTTGACAATGCGATAGGCTTTCTCTCAACTCTCTCCTTAATAATTGAGCATGCAGCTAATGGGTCTCCAGACCCTGCTCCAACCCTCCTACAGAAAATTATAAAAGAAGAGAAAAATATCATTCACCACATGTCCGATACAATAATTTTTCAACCGTAGAAATCTGGCTTGGGATTATCATTAATCAGCCCCATCTACTCCTCTCCTTCAAATTAATGCACTAGAGAACTCAACCAACGCTGTAGATAAAGATACGAAAGTTGGAGTCTCACATAAAGTTATAAACTGGAGCATTAATCATATCATATTGGGTTGGGATCATCGAATGTTGTCAGTCTTCTCTACTTGGTGAGACCATTTCAAACAGAACCCTCTCAATACACAAACATGCCTCAAGTACTTAGCCATGCTGTGTCTGCAAGGTTGTCTAACTGTTAGTTGATGTATATTCCACTAATCATATAATGTGCCATAGCTTGCAGGACCAAGTATTGCAAAGGTTTATCAAATTATGAGAGAAAATAGAAGTAGCACAACTAGTTCATGACCAATCAAGCCAATCAATTATGGCAGCCTGTTCTCAAATACTGTATTCTCAAATTTAGAAACAGACTATAAGTTCAGTTCACTTACGTCAATAATTTCTCTGATGCGATTCTAGCGGCTCTAATTGTGCCACGGCTTGGTACCCATTTTACAACACGATTTGGATCAGCTCGCATGGGAGAATGGATTTTGATAAGCTTAACAAGCAGAAGAAAAAGATAAAAAGACAAAGTTAATGATAAAAAATAATAACCAATGAGAAGATTTCACTCATATCAGGAAAGGAAGATTGGGGTGTTTATACAAGTTGCAAGGAGGAAAATTTTATTTGCAAAAATGATATTAAAATTTAGTTCTGGATATCAAGCAGTCACCATGATTACAATTCAGTAATCAACATATAACTGTTTGCTCGGTTACAGCATTGGATCCCAGATGGCACTATCCTATGAAAATCCGGTATTTTCTTTTATTACTTTAAAAAAAAAAAAAAAAAATACAGCATTTTCCTAGGAAAGTGCCATCTGGGATCCAAAAAATGGGGGTCATTGACCCTATACACCACATAAGGAAAAAAACCTCCACCAATGCTCCATGACCTCTTAATTAGAATTTCTTCAAGCCTCCTTAACAGGTATTGAGCATTGGTAGTCTTTCTTCTCTCAAAAAAAGAAGAAGAAAAAGAAAAGAAAAGCTTATTCCGGTACCATTTTCATGAGGTTAAGATTAAAAAAACTACAGAAGTATCAGCATATAGAGAAAAGAAAAGCTGAAGACTTACTCCCAAACACTCCATCATTTGATAGTAAGCTCTACCATGCAAAGGAGTATGACCTTGTCGAGATTCGGAGAAATATCTAGTCCTGAGAATATTATAAGGCTCCCTGCTCAGGTAAACATTATCAAGTATATAAAATTGGAAATACTGACTGCTGAAAGAAATTTTTATACCATTCTTTATAACCGGGATCCACAGTGAAACCATACATATCTACGGATTCACAAATAGACAGAGCAAATTCAAGAGCCTTGAGCCCAGTTCCTTTTGCTGCTGAACCAAAGGATGCACCTAACATGAGATATACAGGATTTTTTATTGGAATTTCCTGCATAGATAGCCCCCAAAAAAGAAAACCCAAGGTTTCAGTAAGATAATTATCCCCAAAAGCAAGGAAGTAATGTCTCACAGTCCTATCGAGCAAATGCCAGAGCAACCATCTATTCTAGAGGGAATACAAATGAGCCAAGTTTCTACAAGTAGATGCAAGCAGAGATTTCGAAAATTGGTTTGCTTTTAGCAATAAAACTTTTCTCTCTGGGTTAAATTCACCAATTAAAAGCAGGGTCCTATAATATGGAATACATGTATGAACATAGATAAATATATGTAATTTTTAAGGGAAATCAATGTACATATAGCTATCATTTTCAATTTACAAGAACAATTAATTAATTAATTACATTTGTAATTGATGATTTACGGCAACAAGAAATGTTTAAAAGGAAAAGTTCAAACTTAAGCAACAAAAATAGGAGACCAACTTCGTTTTTGTTTTGGTAGGATGAGCAAAACTAAAAGGAAACAACATACGAACCCGAATCATTTTGTTCATAATGTCATGAATTGTTGTTTTAATGATCAAGGCCTCCTTCCTCATTTCTGCAGAACCCATATCTTTAGTGTGCTTCTAGTAATATGTGACAGGCTTCACAAGTTACAACAAAGTATGGTGCTCATACCATCTAACTCCACAACTTTATCAAGAGCTTTGGCAGATCCCCTATTGAGAAGACGAAATGTACTCTTCTTGCCCACATAGTCTGAATAGTTCTGTAATAAATCAAAAATTAGAAAAGGTAGAACATTCATTAAGTGAAGTAAGCACCGGAATTTCTAAGATCGACATAGGAGCAGCTTAACCTGAATTGGAGCACCATTTTCTCTAATAACAGCATCATAACCATCTATCTCCTTCCCAAACCTAGTTTTCAGAAGATCTCCCGAGTTACCAATAACAGCGCACCGGCCAAATTGCCGTGGAAGATATGGAGGCATTTCAGGGAGTACCAGTGAAAGTTTCTCCATGCATAGAGTCTTATTCTCACAGCGGTTGCTGCAACAGAGAATAAAACACATCATCTTGCATGTGGCTGTGAAGTTTCTCAGCAGCTTTAAGAACCCAATTTACACCAGACTATAAACGGTATATCTAAACCAAGTACCAGACTCCAGAGAACTTTCTATCAAGATTTTTCTTTTGTATTAATTTTTAACTTCCTCATGATTTATAGGTAAAAGTACAAAGTAAGATGTCATTACACACACATAAAAGTTAAACATTCTCTTTTTTTTTTTAGATGAATAAGTAAGCATATTATTAACAAATAAACCACCAAAACTGAGCAACTACAAACTCAACAAAACTAAACAGCCAACTGCAGCTAGACTATCAACAACAACTCACAACTACAACAAACCAAGCTGCACCAAACAACAAGAAGCTAACACAACTAACTAGAATTAGTTCAAAACAGAGTCATCTAAATTCCAAAGCTGACAAATCTGAACATTTTCTCTAGTCTTCTTGAAAGAACCTTTCCCAGAAATTCGGGTTCTAGCTTCCCAAAAGATCCTCTTGAGAATCTGCTCCTCAGAACTAGGAACACCACAATACTGAATAGCATTCCTAGCTTTCCATAACCCATACATTGCAAATCCAAAAACCAACCTGCAAAGAACCCCCAACATGGTTTTCTTCTTCCAATTTCTGCAACCCTCTATCAACATAACCTGCCAGTCAAGCAAACAAGGCACACCAAGACACCTCTGCATAGAAGACTTAGGGTCCGTTTGGGTTTGCGATTTCAAAAAGTGCGATTTAAAATAACGATTTTAAAATGTACGATTTGAAAAAAAGTAATTTTTAAAAACGCAGTTAAGTGTTTGGCAAAATCGCAGTTTAGCCATTAAAATCGCGATTTTATCTTTAAAATTATGCGTTTTCAAAAAAGCATCATTTTATCTGCGATTTGAAAAAGCAGATTTTCTGCGTTTTCAAATCGCAATTTTTAAAAACGCAGTTCCCAAACGATCTATATTATGCGATTTGGTTTAAAATCACACTTATTGTTTACGAAATCGCAATCCCAAACGCACCCTTAAAAATTCTCAGGCTAAAACTACACTAAAAAAAAAAGATGATCTCTATTTTCAATAACATGGTGACAGAAACCACAAAGAGGGTCTCCATTAAAACCCCAAACAAGAAGGCGATCACTTCTTGTTAACCGGTTTTGCACTGCCAACCAAAGAATAAAGGCATGTTTTGGAATAGCACAAGGAAACCAGATCAAATGCCACCATTCAACTTCAGATTTCTTATCCCTCAAGAAATCCCAGGTTTCAGATTTCACAAAAGAACCCTTCCTAGCAACCTTCCACACTGGATTATCAACAGCGCCCAAAGGAATTTTTGGTAGGCGACTTTGAATATCAACCAAATCCTCAGACCTGGCCGGCTTCCAGCACCAAATCCCATTACTCAAAACAGAAGAAAGTTTATAGTTTAACCCACTGCTTGCATCGTAAACAACCCGAAAACCATACCTCTCAATCAACACACCACAAGGATGCCAATTATCAAACCACAAATGAATATTCTGACCATCTCCAACTTCAAAAGAGATAAAGTTCCTAGCAACATTCCGAAGTTTGAGAAGCCTTCTCCAACACCAAGAACAATCCTGAGGAATGTTCACACTTCAGAAACTCCTACCTTTCAACAAGCACATTTTAATCCAAGCAACCCATATAGAACCAGCACAAGCAAATAAATTCCAGATATGCCTCAAAATAGAAGTTCTATTCCAAACTTCTAAATTCTTCAAGCCAAGACCCCCCTCTTTCTTAGGAAAACAAACATCACTCCAAGCTACTTTAGCTTTAGCAGAATCACTGTCTTTCCCATTCCACAAAAACCGATTAAACCTTCGGCTAATATCCCTAATAATCTTCTTTGGAAGGATAAAAATCCCTGACTAAAAAAGTTAAACATTCTCCACTACATGTAAAAGTCTCATACTATACCACATCATAGTTTTACTAGAAATAGTAATCCATGACATCTTCACACAGCTCATGGGAATAATAAGGTTTTCATCATCATTCAAATAGCTCATGACTGGCTTAAATGAAAGTATACCAACTGCATCAATATTACATACTTCATAATACGGGTAGATACTTTCCTTTCAATATTTTCTTCTCATTTTTCATTTCACACAGAGAATAAAATAACTAACTGCAGTACCAGTCACTTTTAAACTACTCACAGAAGTATTCCCTTATTGATCCTGCGCCATGCGTATTCCTCCCATCCATTTGGTAAAGCATTAATGAACTCCTTGGTGAGTATTGTGGTACTATTCCGCACCTGAGCAATCAACTCACTTGCAAATCAAATGTAAAGCATACAAGGAAATCCTAAACAAACAAATTGAATAAAAAATAAAATAAAATAAAAAATCACTATGAACTTGACAATAATCTAGGTAAAGAGAAATGGGAACAACAGATTTAACATTGTTACACCAAGATGTCAGTTAACTAAATGAAACAGCAATTAAAAAAAATATCTCACTAAGTCTATTGTAAGCATATCTTGTCTACTTCAAAATTAATGCATACAGTTAAATGGTAGGATCACATATTTTGGAATGCAGAACCACAAGCTCACCTGTTCCCATGTAGCGACAGCTTCACACAAATTAAAATCAAATGATAACCCTTCTAGTTCACCAGTTTTAGGATCTCTCTGTTCACATACAAAATTTCCAAGAAACTAAGTCAGAGGAGAACAACATGCAGTTAATCAATAAAATGAAATACCAAATATCATGAAAATAAAATATTAAAAAAGTTCATCGGAAAAATGACTCACATATTCCATATCATAATTTATACGTTTACAATCATCACCAGAACATAAAGTAGCAAATCTGATGAAAATCTAAGAGAAGAACCTACCCATTTGGGGACGGTGTCGCTTGAGAAGTTTATCGTGACTTCACAATAATCTTTACCACCCACAGCTTGTAAACCTAATCCATTTGCATTCTGAACCAAGAATCAAGTTTCAGCAAATATAAAATTCACACCAAGCACAACTTTCCTACACTCAAAACATGTAGCTCACATAGATTTCTTCTTTTCTTTTTTTTCTTTCTTTTTTTTATGAGGAAGAACCCTCCAAGGCAGAACCACTTCCTATCCCCACCCCTGTCAGATAAACCTCATAACCATCTAAAGCGACCAAACAGATTTCATATCTACTAAACACACTTCACAAAGAGTGTAACCACCCAAAACTCGAATTTTACCAGAATGCTTCAAGGTACTATAATTCTCACAACGTAACCTCATTTGCAACTAAATTCAAATGAAACGATTCCGTATCCAAACCCTCAATTAATCCAAAGACGATTTTAACAAGAAGCTAAACGAATTAGTAAAATCATTTCATTTCCCGGCACTATAATAATACAAATTGAATCAATTAACACCTAAAGCAATGCCATAGATTCATCAATATTTATTACCAAAAAACAAAAACCTCACCACACACTTCTGGAAATCGCTCTGCAAAGACTGCAAGGCTTCAAAATCTTCATCGGAAGGCTGATACTTGCCGTCTGTAGATAGCACATTCATCAAATTTGCGCAAAGAATTAGCATACGAATACAAATGTCTTACGTACGGAGAGTGGAGAAACCAGTGATGTAGACGACGATCGCAGCGAGACCAGAAGTTAAAGACAACAACAAGCTCAGCCGCAAAAGCCTCATCAGATGCTAATTCACTTGCTAAGCTTCGAAAATCGAAGAACTTGAAGCTAGTCGATGAAGCAGTGGAACCCCTAGTTTCAAATTTCTGGATTGGAGAGGAAGGAGGTGTAAAGAAATCGGAATGGGCCATAGCCCATTAAGCTATTCACAAGCCAGACGATTATGGGCCCGCATTTGGTAAGTGGCAAAACGAATTCTTGTTGGGCTGGGCTGTTGGAGGATTCTCCCATTTTAAAAGAGATAAATAATTTTTCCACATCTCTTATATATTTTTTATATATATCTTTCTAAATCAACCATTAAATTTATAAGATCCACGTGTGAGTACATTTTGTAGGACCCAGAAGAAGAATGTCCTACATATTAGTCAATGAAAATTGTGAGTACATTTTGTCTCTCCTCGAGTAAGAGTTTTGACACTTCGTAACTTATGTATTATCTTAGTGGCGATTTAGTATCTTAGCCGTTCATTTCTATGCATGTAGGAGATACGGAGTCTATATAACAATAGAACCAAACAAAAACTTAATTAGTATAACGAGAATAATTGATTTTAAAGAGAATTAAAAAACTATTACATAAATATATAAATAAAAATTATTTTATTAAATACAAAAATATATATATATATATATATATATATATCCTACTTAAAATTCAAAATTTAAGGAGCCGGTCCTGTACTTGTGGTTGTGGTGCATGCCTGCATGGTCAAGTGGGCAAGTTGGACACGTGCAGGCAGACAGCACATTTTTTTCTGGCTTCTAATTCACGAGCATAAAGTTCTACTTGTGTTTTAGATTGAATTTGATTATTATATTGACACGACAATAAAAGACATAAATAAATCTATTGCCCAAAGGTAGATAGATGTATAAGATAATGTATTTAGAGCTCTTTTTTTCTTTTTTTTCTTTTTCTAGGAAAACCCCTTTCAAAATAGAGTTTTTTTTTTTCTTCTTTTAAATGCCTTTCAAAATAGAGTTTAAAAAACAAAAAAGTTACATTACCAACGAGAGTAATGCTACCCCTAAAATTCTTTTACAAGTTATTAATACGTGCTAACATGTGATTCGAACCACACAGTCCCTAAACACAAAATTAACACCCTTCAATCAAGTTGTAAAAGAATTGTAAGGCTATTATTTTTCTAAAAAAAAAAATATATGTGAAAAGATGGAAAGTAATGGCCATCATGATCATCTTTAATTAATGATTGAAAAAAGTAAAATTCCCAAATTCTCCCACATCTTGATTTTATGGATGCAATTCCTCAAATTATAGATCTATTTTTTTTATTTTTTTTTAATGAGAATTTTTTTTTTTAGTAATTTTTATATCACACACTTATCTCATTTTTATCTCACTATACACAGGATCTAGTAGTAATTGAATTTTTTATTTTTTAGCAATGGCTGATCCAATAGTTATTATACCCCGTCACATCAGCAAAATAGAATAAAAAAGTGTGATGTACGTATAGCATTTCTCAGAGTTTTTTTATTTTGAATTTTTAGCAATACTACATATTACACTCCAATCCAACCTTCATTCCACTGGGCAAATGTGGTTGTGTCCATCTGTCATTGAATCAGTTATTGTTAAAAAAAAAATAAAAAAAAAAATCAATGGACACGGTCATTTTAGTCCTTAAATAAGAATGTAAGAAGGTGTAGTATGTCGCATTAATTCTTTTTACATTTTTTTTTTTTATTTCTGGTCTTCTCAAAAGCTAAAAGGTACGTATGAAAACAAGTGAGTGAGTGAGACCAAAAGTCCCCCAGTCTATTTTGGGGACAGCCCATGCTTTAGTTGCAAAGAGAGACATGGACGAAGCATCATATAAAATCAGTGTCGCCTTCTACCTATCTCTCTCATTCTCTCTCTCAACATGACCAAAAGGGACAAGGCAATTCAATGGCGATTCAATTGGGGCCCTGCCATATATACGGTCTTGGACGACCCCTTCATCGCCCGGTGGACCACGGCCCCACCGGCCTTAACCGTGGCACGCACCGCCCCCAACCATCGTGCCCATCGATGGTCCCTCCATAACCGTCTCCTGCATGGGACGATATAATTAATGGATGCGTATCAATTAATATCGTAATCCTACGTCGTCCTTATCTTTTAGCTAAAGCAACAATATACGAGCTAGAGATCGAGCATGCAAGTAGTAGATATATCGAGAAGAGCTCCAGAAATTAAAATTCACTTGTTAATCAACAACTTCTTCATTGTTTTTTAGTGTACTTAAGCTCAATCGAAACAGCCAGAAACATTACCTCAGACCTGGTTTTTTGTCTTCTTTCTGATGTTTCCGAGAAGGAGGACGGTTGATACATATATTATATTTAAATTCCGTGGAATGTATTAATTAAAATTCCATCTTCAAATTTGGAAGAAAATAAAAACTAGAAGGTTGTGGTCAATAGATATCTATGATGTTCTGTACGTTGCATATATGGTACAGAAACTAATTAAAAAAAATTAAAAAAAAAATTAAAAAAGAAGAAGAAAAAGAGAGAGAAATTAAGAAAGAAAAGAAAAGAAAGATGGTATGGATATTTAATTTGTGAAGTCATTTTCCTTGGAAATTGCTTCAAGAGAGAAGCCTTAATATTCAAGTAATGCAACTGGTTCAATATTCACTTGGCTTTCTATGACTGAAAATGACTTGTAGTAGAGTTTGCTAGCCCATTACGCTATATGGAACCGTCATCAAGAAGTGATAATGAAATTAGAAAGAAAAAAAAAAAGTGATAATGAAAGTATCATTCTAAAACTATTCTGATGATTTTTCCTCCAAACAGTGAAGTAGTCATAGTCTCACAAATTAAATCTTAATCATTAATTGCCTTGCTATAAATTTGATTTTTTTTTATTTATTTTTTTTGTCAAATACATTTGGTAAAGAACTATTACAGAAAATATTGTGACTCAAGATACATATCAAATTACACATGTATTTGCATAGCAAATTATCAACCAACATCTCTTTGAAAAATGTTTGAAGCAGTACTGCAGCTAGCCTACAATTTTTTTACAAACTCACGTAATAGCTAGTTTATACGTATGAGTATCATATGGCACAATCTGTGTAAAAGAAAAAAAAATAATAATAAAATTTGACAGATAAATTTAAATATTGTTTAGTGAATAAATGTCATAGACCGCCATTTAATTTATAAAAGACTAATTGGAAGTATTAGGGAAAATATTAGTTTTTTCCTAGTCTCGTTAAAGCCCATCAAAATTCATTTGGGCTCGGCCCGGTTTGAAATACCCGACCACTCGAGCCAAGTAGATGGGTTGGGTTATCCGAATAACCCGTGTACGTGGATATTTTGGGATCACCGTACCTGAGAACTTAGACACACGACGCACGGTGCATGCCTAGATCGTGCGTCCAAGCCGCTTCAACCACGCGCTTTCATGACAGGATCATGCGCCCGGATCGTGTGCCCGAGTTAATCGGACACGAAGCCTGGGGTGTCCGTTCACCCAGGACTACGCCATCCTCAACTACCGACCTCCCCATAAACCGGGAACTCTGAACATCCCAACTACTCTCCAACCCTTATAAATAAAGGGGTCTTCGCATATGCTAAGGTAATTTTTATGCTTCTAAAAATTACTCTGCTCATATTCAAACTATCATCTGACTTAATTAAGCATTGGAGCGGGATTGTCGGCGTCTCCCAACGCAGTTCTTGTTTGCAGATTTAATA